>CM065801.1:115152169-116402169 GCA_033398695.1 Orobanche coerulescens
TTCCGGAGAGGGGATTCACCCCAGCCCCCTAGGACGGGGAGCTTCTGACGATGATAGACGAGATGGGGTGGACCCGTTTTGCTGCACCTCCCGAGCCGGCGGTGATCTCCATCGTACAAGAGTTTTATGCGAGCGCTCTGTTGAAGCACATTCGGGCGGGGCAGATGATACCGTAGTCGGACACTCAAACACAGGTCGTCGTCCGAGGCATTACAGTAGATTTTTCGGTGGCTGCCATTCGGAGATTATTCGAGCTGCCTGTGGTTGACGATACGGCATATACGCGAGCTATGAGTGGCCTCACGAAGGAGGCCCTGCTCGAGATACTCACACAGCCCGGCTCCGTCTGGGAGATGCGCGCCCCGGGTTCGTCGGCCTTCTACTTTAAGAGCTCGCGCCTCAGTCGGCTCGGGCAAGCCTGGTTGTACTTCATTTGCGCACGTATTGATCCTACCTCGCAGATCCGCACTGTTTTACTCTCTCGTGCCCGTACCTTATATGCTATCACTTCTGGTGTCAGATTCGATGTGGCCCCTCTTCTGGTCCGATCTATCTTCCAGTGTATTCAGGGAGGGTCCAAGACGGGGCTGAAGCACCCCTCTCTTATTTGCGCTCTTTGCCGCCAGTCAGGCATGACTTGGTCGGATGACGAGCCGATGTTAGCACCCCAGGGCCCGATCGACCATCGCATCATTTCTCACTTCGATCAGTGGGTAGGAGTACCGGCACACGCTCGGGGGCGAGGATTTCTACTTGATGAGGCACACGAGCAGTCCCCCGAGCCTTTTCTTCTGACGCAGGGGCAGAAGGAGTCCAGCCCGCCGCCCGACAGAGAGTGTAATATCCGCATTTTCTTTCCCTTGTAATTGTATTTCCAGTGTAATTCTCGATTTTAGTGACCCTCGAGTATCCTTCAGTGTAACTTTTCCGTTATCTTTTGATCTGATTCTCGTAATTGTTGTGCGGAACCGCCGTTTTGGGGTTGCCGTGGATTCTATCTATGCTATGATGCGTTTTGAGGTGTTCCGTTTGACATTTCGTTCATAATCCGGTATTTTGGGTCGTTTATATTTTGTATCTAGCGCACGCTAAATTTCCTGTATAGCGCACGCTAGAAATCCATTAGTAGCGCACGCTACGTTTAATTCGTAGCGCACGCTAACGATTTAGCCACAGGAGTGGCGATTCGGCTCGACCCTGCGGACTATCGGATTAGCGCACGCTATCTCGTCTAGCGCACGCTAATGTCGGGAGACTAGCGCCGCGTTAAATTGTTGATGGCGCGCTAGTGTATTGTCGATCGGGCGGTTTACTCCGAACTCAATCGGATGCTAGTTAGCGCACGCTCTGTTTGGTATGGTAGCGCACGCTTGGGTCGAGTGAGGTTTGGGCGGTTAGCTCTGGACTCGGTGATGTTCGAGTAGCGCACGCTATTGGTCGATAGCGCGCTCGAGAGGTTATTAGCGCACGCTACGCATATATGGTAGCGCACGCTAACGGCCAAAACAGCCACGGGTGGGACGCTAACGGGAGGGTTTGTAACCTTATGCCGTTAGCGCACGCTAACCTTGAGGTCTTAGCGTGCGCTAACACTCCCAACTATATAAACCAGGGAGTTGACCGAGATAATCACAAAATCTCATTTCTTCCTCTTTCGCGGCGAGCGACTCCGAGACGATTTGAGGCGATTTTCTTCTTCCAATCACTTCAGAGATCCTTGTGCTTGAGTTCTTGGTGTAAGACTAACATCATCCACTTGTGTTTCTCATCCTAAATCCAAGGTAATCTCTTAGAACCCTACTTTTGGATAATTTGGGGGTTTTGGGATTTTCTTCCGATCTGTTCCGTTTCGTTGATGGATTCATGATGAATATTATTAATCTTGTTGGTATTCTTAGTTTCCCTACGGATTCATGGTATATTTCGTGATTTTTACGGAATCGAGAGGGTTTGGTTGTGGTCCGCCCTCGTTGTTGTTTATATACGAATATACATGAATCGTAGGCGGGTTTGGTGTATTCCATTTCCATAATCGTCTAGAGTTGGTTGTGATTGTGTTATTCGAATCGTTAGGTTCATTTCGCGGTTCCTTGCGGTCGTGTTCAACTCTTCCGTTCCGTTCGTGTCATCGTCTAATTAATCGAGGCAAGTACCCTTATGAACTTACGATCTTGACATAGTAGTTTTGTATGAGAAATTGTGTGTGTGTGTATGCTCATCTGCGGGGGTAGACTCGGCGGGGTCTCGGTAGGGTTCCACGAAGTGTGGGACCGCGAGCTTGCTTTTAACCACTGTGGGTTAGATCCGACGGGGTCTCGGCGAGGATCCACGAAGGCTGGGTCCGCGGTTAATTGTGGTGCATTTTACAAATGTGGTTTGATCATTGGCATTTCGGAAATGAGTATTTTGGAACTATGTTTTCTTGAATTGCATGCATTACTATATGTGTAAGATGTAAGTCGTTCATTTGGTTACTTGTACTAGCGTAATTGCTAACCCCTCTGGGACCCGTTTTGGGAAATTCGTTTTATGAATTTGGTCGGAGTTCATCGAGACGAGCAGGCTGGACCGATATGCGGATGATGGCCGAGCGTGATGATTGTGCCTAAGTGACGTCTTAATGTCTTTTTGTCTTTTCATCTTTTGTGGCTTTTGAACTAATGGTTGTACTCGAGTACTTAAGAGTTCTTGTCCGTCGGATTGTATTGTTGCCTATATGTTTGTGTTGATTGATGATGTTATGGTTGGCCGTGCAAGGTGGATTATTACATTTTGCGTCTTTATGACATGGTTTTGGTTTGTCGTTTATGTGAGTCGATGAGTATGATCTTTGTTCGGCTGGTGGGTCCCATATAGGGATTCACGGCTGTAATATACCTCGAATATCTTGAGGGTGTTCAATAAAATGGTATCGGAGCACTAGGTTTTTGGATACCTAGGCTTGTCGGTTTATTTGGGTCTTGTGGATTTTGTTATGCACATCATCGTCTCGCTGCCATGATTCCGGTACTACCAGTGTCCGTAAGTTTTCCTTCCTCTGTTCATTAATTCCTTGTATCGTGCCCTTGATTCTCGACTTGTAATTGTTCTTTTCTTGACCGATCCTCGTATGGCTTTTGCTACTTATTTAACTCCGGGATGGATGGTGGAAGAGGTCGTGGTCGCGGTCGTGGTCGTGGACGGCCGGGGCGTGAAGCGGCCGGTGGGCGGCCACGTCACGATCTTGAGGCCGGCGATCTGGCGACCGTCATAGCCATGCTTCTTCTCAGGAGCGTGCCGATATTGGTATTGCGGCCGTTATGCAACAGATGGTGAACCAAATGGCGGCAATAGCTCAGGCGGTTCAGAACCCGGATCAGGCCCATGCTAATCGGGGCGGAGCGGACCGATGGCTCCAAGATGTCATCAAGATGCATCCTCCTCAGTTTTCGGGAGCTTCAGACCCGATTGGCTGGGAAGGGTGGATCAAGGAGATATCTAAGGTCTTCGTTGCCACTAACTGTCCTGAGGAACGTAGAGTCCCTATTGCTCAATATTTTCTCACTGGGGACGCTACGGACTGGTGGGAGGCCGTTGGGCCCAAAGACCATGCTGCTTCGTGGGCTGAGTTTCAAGAGTTGATGGAGATCGAATATTGCCGTGGCGATCGGACAGGCTCGGGTACATGCTTTTTATGATGCTCAACCACGGGATATCCCCGTAGCTCAAGCTATTGCTCATTTTAACAAAGAGTTGGGTTATGTGAAGACCCAAGTTGTCGAGGAGAGTGACAAGATTTTCCATTTCTCCAGACGGATGAAGTTGCCGATTCGGGACTATATGTCGGGGCTCGTATGCACTACATTGAAGGATTATCAGAGTAGGGCCCTTGCTTATGATATGTCTGTGACGGCGAGTGAGGCGGCCCGCGAGAGTAAGAAGCAGAAGTCCGCTGGGAACTTTTCGGGCCACAAAAGTGGGGGTCAGAAATTCGATCTGCTAACTTTTCCGCTGGTGGTGGCCCATCTCGATCTACTGGGTTTCCCAGTAGGCTGCGAGTGCCCCTTCTCGAGAGGTGAAATGCTTCAAGCGTGGCCGGAGGCCACATCGGTCGTGTTTGTCCGAACCCTTTCGACGTGTAATCGGTGTGGCGGTCGGGTCACAAAGTCGTCTGTCTTTGAGAGGAGAAAATCCTTGGTGCCGGGCTTCCATTCCAGCGCCTAGGGAACCAAGTGTGAATCGAGGATCGTTTGCTCCTCAATCTCCGCCGAGTGCTAGTCGGGAGAGGTCGGGTCAGCCCTCTAAGGGGAGCTTCGGTGTCGGCTCGGCCCACCCACGTGTCTATGAGATGCGGAGAGCCGATGATCCGGCTCTGAGTGGCGGCAGTACCGTTTATATTCTTTCTCATCCTGTCGGTGTGCTTTTCGATTCCGGTGCTACGCATACCTTCATATCAATTGAATGTGTGCTTCGTTTGAGTCTCTACTGTTTTACGCCTTGTGAGCCCTTCATCGTTAAGCTTCCTAGCGGCGATAGGATCGTTGGTGATCAGGAGGTTCGAGACTGCTCTGTACTTATTTGTGAGAGGACTTGGCCCTCTAATCTTATTGTTGTGAGTATCGAGGGTGAGGATTTAATTCTTGGTGATGATTGGCTCGAGCGGCATGGTGCGATCATGAACTACCGCGCGAGAATCATCACTATGTTAGCCGAGGACGGCATCGAGCACTCTTTCGCGGGCGAAAGAGAGGAAACAGAATCGTTATTAATGCCTTGAAGGCGATGAGTCTCCTGCGAAAGGGGTGTACTGGTTATTGGTGCTATGCCTTGAAGGCGGAGGATGGTGGAGTCGAGCTTTCGTCGATTCCAGTCGTTAATGAGTTTCCTGATGTATTTCCTGACGAGTTACCGGGATTGCCACCGGACCGTGAGGTTGAGTTTGCCATAGAGTTAGAGCCGGGCGCGGCTCCTATTTCGAAGGCGCCCTATCACATGGCACCTTCAGAGATGTCTGAGTTGAAGAAGCAGTTGAGTGAGCTTCTTGAGTCGGGGTATGTTCGACCGAGCGCCTCGCCTTGGGGCGCACCGGTCCTGTTTGTGCGGAAGAAGGATGGTTCACTACGTTTGTGTATCGACTATCGCGAACTAAACAAGGTGACCATCAAGAACAAGTATCCCTTGCCGAGAATTGATGACTTGTTCGATCAGTTGCAGGGAGCTGCGGTATTCTCGAAAATTGATTTGAAATCGGGATACTATCAGCTCCGGGTGAGAGAGTCCGATGTGCCGAAAACAGCCTTTCGGACGAGGTACGGACATTATGAGTTCGTAGTCATGCCTTTCGGGTTAACTAATGCGCCGGCGGTGTTCATGCAATTGATGAACAAAGTTTTTATCGAGTATTTGGATAAGTGCGTCGTCGTCTTTATTGACGATATTCTTATTTATTCGAGGAATGAGGAAGAGCATGCCCATCATTTGCGGATAGTATTAGACATTTTAAGGACCGAGCAACTCTATGCAAAGTTCTCGAAATGTGAGTTAATTTGAAGGAAGTGATGTTTTAGGTCACGTGATTTCGGTAGGGGTTCGTGTGGATCCGCGAGAAGATTGAGGCCGTATTGGATTGGGCACCGCCCAAGAATGTGAAGGAGCTCCGTAGTTTCTTGGGTTTAGGGCTACTACCGTAGGTTCGTCGAGGTTTCTCGGCGGCTCGACCACTTACACGATTGCTCCGAAATCGAGAAGTTCGTGCGGAATGACGAGGCGATCGAGTTTTGAGGAATCGAAGAAGCGTTTGACTTCAGCCCCAGTTTTGGCATTGCCATGTGGCAACGAGGTTTTTGCCGTTTATAGCGATGCTTCGGGTCGGGGTCTTGGGTGTGTATTAATGCGGACGGTAAGACCATTGCCTTTGCGTCGAGACAGTTGAGGCCGTATGAGCTTAACTACCCTACTCATGATTTGGAGTTAGCGGCGGTCGTTTTTGCGCTCAAGATTTGGCGTCACTATCTTTTCGGCTATGCATGCGATTTTTACCGATCATAAAAGTAAAATACATATTTACTCGTGAGAGTTAAATATGAGGCAGAGGAGGTGGTTGGAGTTGATTAAGGATTATGACCTCGAAATCCTTTATCATCGGGCAAGGCGACGTCGTGGCGGCGCCTTGAGTCGGAAACCGATTGCGTTGCGACGCTTGAGATCCTTACGTCTCGGTCCCGAGCTTCGGAGGGCCTTGATCGAGTTAGATGTTGAGGTCGTTGCCGGGAGTTGTCGGGCAACTTTGTGCTTTAGAGATTTCGTCATCCTTGATCGACGAAATTAAGTCAAGCAATCGGAGGATCCGATGATTACTCAAATCCGAGAGAACGTTCTTAAGGGAAAGTCTCTGGGTTTGTGATTCACGAGGATGGTATTTTGAGATTCCAGAGTCGGCTTTGTGTGCCGAACGACTCGAGTTGGGGCGAGTATTTTACGGGAGGCCCATGCTACACCTTACTCCGTTCATCTGGTTCGAGTAAGATGTACAAGGACTTGAGAAGGAACTTCGGTGGAATGACATGAAGGATAAGGTCGCATGATTTGTAGCAAGATGTTTGACTTGTCGTGAGTCAAAATCGAGCATCGAGACCCAAGTTATTGCAGTCACTTCCCATTCCGGAATGGAAATGAAAGGATATATCGATGGACTTCGTCACGAGTTTGCCGAGATTGAGGTCGGGCATGAATATGGTATGGGTGATTGTTGATCGTCTGACCAAGTCGGCACATTTTCTGGGCATCAAGGACACTTGGGGCCCGGAGAAGTTGGCTCGTGTGTTTATCGCGCAGATTGTGAGACTTCACGGTACTCCGAAGTCTATTGTTTGGGATCGTGATGGCCGTTTCGTATCGCACTTCTGGCAGGCGGTGCATAAGGCGTTGGGTACCCGTTTACACTTGAGTACATCTTTTCATCCCCAGTCAGATGGACAATCGGAACGCACTATCCAGACGTTCTACGACTTGTTACGTGCCTGTGCTCTCGACTGGAGTAGTGACTGGGAGGAACATTTGCCGCTGATCGAATTCACGTACAACAACAGTTGGCACGCGTCGATTCGGATGGCCCCGTATGAGGCACTTTACGGGCGGCGATGTCGATCACCGATTTGTTGGAATGAGGCGTCCGATTTGGTCGGGACCGAGCGGGATGTCGTTTTAGAGACGAGGCGGAAGATAGAGTTAATTCGGGAACGGATGTTGACTGCCTAGAGTCGACAGAAGTCGTATGCCGACATCCGTCGTCGACCTTTGGAATTCGAGGTGGGAGACCATGCTTTGCTAAAGGTGTTGCCGACGAAGGGAGTTTTTCGTTTCGGGAAGAAAGGGAAGTTGAGTCCGAGATTTATCGGCCCCTTCGAGATCCTCGAGCGAGTAGGTGGGTTGGCATACCGTTTGGCGTTACCTCCGGCCTTGAGTCATGTTCATAGCGTTTTCCATGTTTCCCAGTTGAGGAAATATGTTTCGGATCCTAGTCACATCATCGATTATGGAGAGATTGATGTCGCCGAAGATGTTACTTTCGAAGAGTGCCCTTTGAAGATTTTGGAGCATCGTGAGAAATGATTGAGGCATAAGACCATACCTTTGGTCAAGGTGCAGTGGTCGAGACACGGTGTCGAGGAGGCAACTTGGGAAACTGAGGATAGCATGCGTGCTAGGTACCCCGAGTTGTTTGTTCCTTAAGTTTCGGGACGAAACTTATTTTTATAGGGGTAGAATGTAATATCCGCATTTTTCTTTCCCTTGTAATTGTATTTCCGGTGTAATTCTCGATTTTAGTGACCCTCGAGTATCCTTCAGTGTAACTTTTCCGTTATCTTTTGATCTGATTCTCGTAATTGTTGTGCGGAACCGCCGTTTCGGGGTTTCCGTGGATTCATTCTATGCTATGATGCGTTTTGAGGTGTTTCGTTTGACGTTTCGTTCATAATCCGGTATTTTGGGTCGTTTATATTCTGTATCTAGCGCACGCTAAATTTCCTGTATAGCGCACGCTAGAAATCCATTAGTAGCGCACGCTACGTTTAATTCGTAGCGCACGCTAACGATTTAGCCACAGGAGTGGCGGTTCGGCTCGACCCTGCGGACTATCGGATTAGCGCACGCTATCTCGTCTAGCGCACGCTAATGTCGAGACTAGCGCACGTTAAATTGTTCGATGGCGCGCGCTAGTGTGACTGTCCAAGATCTTGGGCGGTTTACTACGAACTCAATCGGATGCTATTTAGCGCACGCTATCTTTGGTATGGTAGCGCACGCTAACGGGTCGTGAGGTTTGGGCGGTTAGCTCTTGGACTCGGTGATGTTCGAGTAGCGCACGCTATTGGTCGATAGCGCGCGCTACCGAGACGTTATTAGCGCACGCTACGCATGTATGGTAGCGCACGCTAACGGCCAAAACCTCGGGTCGGGACGCTAACGAGAGGGTTTGTAACCTATCCCGTTAGCGCACGCTAACCTTGAGGTCTTAGCGTGCGCTAACACTCCCTGGCTATATAAACCAGGGAGTTGACCGAGATAATCACAAAATCTCATTTCTTCCTCTTTCCGCGGCGAAGCGACTCCAGATACGATTTGAGGCGATTTTCTTCTTCCAATCACTTCAGAGATCCTTGTGCTTGAGTTCTTGGTGTAAGACTAACATCATCCACTTGTGTTTCTCATCCTAAATCCAAGGTAATCTCTTAGAACCCTACTTTTGGATAATTTGGGGGTTTTGGGATTTTCTTCCGATCCGTTCCGTTTCGTTGATGGATTCATGATGAATATTATTAATCTTGTTGGTATTCTTAGTTTCCCTACGGATTCATGGTATATTTCGTGATTTTTACGGAATCGAGAGGGTTTGGTTGTGGTCCGCCCTCGTTGTTGTTTATATACGAATATACATGAATCGTAGGCGGGTTTCGGGTGTATTCCATTTCCATAATCGTCTAGAGTTGGTTGTGATTGTGTTATTCGAATCGTTAGGTTCATTTCCGCCGGTTCCTTACGGTCTTGTTCAACTCTTCCGTTCCGTTCGTGTCATCGTCTAATTAATCGAGGCAAGTACCCTTATGAACTTACGATCTTGACATAGTAGTTTTGTATGAGAAATTGTGTGTGTGTGTATGCTCACTGCGGGTTAGACTCGACGGGGTCTCGGTAGGGTTCCACGAAGCTGTGGGACCGCGAGCTTGCTTTTAACCACTGTGGGTTAGATCCGACGGGGTCTCGGCGAGGATCCGAAGGCGTGGGTCCGCGGTTAATTGTGGTGCATTTTACAAATGTGGTTTGATCATTGGCATTTAGGAAATGAGTATTTTGGAACTATGTTTTCTTGAATTGCATGCATTACTATATGTGTAAGATGTAAGTCGTTCATCGGTTACTTGTACTAGCGTAATTGCTAACCCCTCCGGGGGCCGTTTTGGGGAAATTCGTTTTATGAATTTCAGTCGGGTTCATCGAGACGAGCGGGTCTTTGGACCAGTATGCGGATGATGGCCGAGCGTGATGATTATGCCTAAGTGACGTCTTAATGTCTTTTTGTCTTTTCATCTTTTGTGGCTTTTGAACTAATGGTTGTACTCGAGTACTTAAGAGTTCTTGTCCGTCCGGATTGTATTGTTGCCTATATGTTTGTGTTGATTGATGATGTTATGGTTGGCCATTAACCGGTGGATTATTCTGTTTTGCGTCTTTATGACATGGTTTTGGTTTGTCGTTTATGTGAGTCGATGAGTATGATGCTGTTCAGCCTGGTGGGTCCCATATAGGGATTCACGGTGCTGTAATATACCTCGAATATCTTGAGGGTGTTACAGAGAGCACTTGCAGGCGATGTTCGACGGTTTGAGAGAGGAGATGAGGAGAGAGCGAGAGGAGATGATGAGAGAGAGAGCCTTATGGCTGCCCTGAGAGAGGAGATGCGGACGGAGAGAGAGAGCATCATAGCTGCCGTCTGAGATGAGATGAGAGAGCAGGCCCGCCGGGCCAACCGACGTGAGACGAGGCGCCTGGCAGCGAGAGATGCTTACCACCAGGAGCACCTTGCTGCATGGACAGCCCACATTATGCACCCGGACGGGCCATTCATTCCACCCGTTCGCCCAGCCACACCACCCTCCTCGCCGGACGACGCCGGCACCAGTTCGTGAGCAGACTGTAGGGGAGTACTTGACCTTTTTCTTTTATTGCATATTATTCTTTTTGTCCATTGAGGTCAATGTACATCCTAAGTTTGGGGGGGTTTCATTTCTGTTGCTATTATTATTGCTGTACTTATTCGTTTGCACTTTAGTTATCTTTTTGTTCTTAGCCTTGCTTGTCGTGATATTATTTGCGGTCGTGAATTTTTCGTGCTTATTTTTGTGTAAAACTGATGTTACGATACTGATTTCTCTCTGAAGCAACGGTTGAGTTTTAGTTGAGTTGTATTCAGCGATATCTGTTTCTGTTGAGTATTCATCTAGGTCCGAAATTTTTGATTTTGTAGAAATCTTAGCGGATAAGAGAGGAGACATACGTGTTTTCAAATCGCCGCCTATACGTTTGGTTACATTTTTCGATTAGCTAGTCGTCCCGTAACATTAATCTTGTGGGCACTTAAATTGAGTTTAGAGTCGAACAGTTTTTCCCAAATAGTCGAGATATTATTTGTTCTATGATGGGAAGTCTAGTAACCGGGGGTATTCACATGACCCGTTGTTTACTCTCGCGTAAAACAACAACCCTAATTAGACTAGTGGTTTTGAGATTTCGCATGTGCCGATGATGGGGAGCCTAGTAACCGGGGGTATTCGCGTAACCCGTTGTTTACTCTCGCGTAAAACAACAACCTTGAATCGGACATGCAGAAATAGCTATTCGAATTGTTTCTCCGCTGTGGAGGGGAACTTAGTAACTAGAAGGATCCATGTGCCCCATGAGTGTCTTTTACGTCAAACAGTTCCCCAATACATGAGAATGGAATTCCACCCTAGGATTATCCCGATGAAACATCCCGAGATCCGAACCTAGTGGTCAACTCGAATCATCTTATTGAGCATATATAAGGGAATACTGTCCGAGGGTTATTTTTGATGATGAAACTCTTGAAATTTTTGCCATTAGACTGTGGGACTGGGCGAGTTAGCTTGTTTATTTTAACCCTTCATATTGGCGGTCGATTAAATTCACGCTTGTTAATCTTTGAGCTTGATTTTCTTCATGAACGATTGATTAGGACTGAAATTGGTTACTTCGTGGAATCAGTGTCCTGGATGTGACTCACTATTACGATACTTGTACTATTCTTTGAGATTTTCAGGGTAGTATTGATTAGGTTGAGCACTATGAAATTGCACGATTATTCACGATTATTCTTTTATTTGTAATCAATTCTTCTTGCTTGAGGACAAGCAAAGGCTCAAGTTTGGGGGTATTTGTTAGGCGTATTTTTATACGCTTATTTATCATTATTTTGTATTCTTTTCTTAATTAAATCTGCATAAATGAGCTTGTAATGCCCTATTCTTTTATGTTTTGCAGGAAATTGGAGTCCGGAAGCTAAAACAATGAAAACGGGAGAAAACGGCAAATTTTGGCCTGGGGCCGCGGCACAAGGCAAGCGGGCCGCGGCACACGAAGGTGACCAGCGAGCCCCGAGTGAACTGTACTCTGAGCCGCGGCCCAGAAGAAAAAAATAGCGCCCAGGCATCCCGCTGAGCGCCGTGATCCGCGGCCCACGGGGAGATTTTGATGTGTTCTGCGCGGTTTTGGGCCGTTTTGAAGCCGGTTCTTGACCTAATCACACGGACGCGTTTTGGAGGCTGCTGGGAGTTATAAATAAGGGTTTAAGGGCATTATCTGGGGTATCGAGGATGATTGGAAGGATCGATCATTATCAAGAGAAGAAGCAGAAGACACCAAGAGCAGAGAGCAGAAGCCAGAAGAACGGAGGAATCCGAGTTCTTCATCTGCGTTTGATTTCGATGCTTCCTTTCATTATTTCTGTATTTTTATTCTTCAGCATGTCAGGCTAAAACCCTGTTCTTGGATTTTGATGAAACCAAAATTTTGACGAATTTGCTTTTGATTATCTATATAATTCCCTTTTCTGTTGAGTTTTCCCAATAGTTTTTAATGCTTTCAATTATGTGGCCTATAATTGGATTGTTTTAATTACGCAACTCGAATCGGGAGAGGAGAGTTGGTGAGGAACTATTGGTGAGAACCGTTTTATCTTGTGAGATAGGGATATACTCATAGGAACTACGTGGCCTTTTGAAGATTTTGTACTTTTTGCCTATTGTCGAATTAATTCACCTTGGGATAGAGTGCGTTATTCACCTTTAGAAAAATATATTGACCTCGGGAGAGGCAGTAGAGTATTTTAGCAATCTTCGCTTTCAATAAATTGGGGAAATCATATAACTTCAGATAATCGAAAGTAAATTCGGATAAACCAAGGTGGATTCAGAATCCTAGAATTATTCATCATTTGATTTTCTTTCTTCGAGCGATCGTTTTTACTATTTGTTCTTTTATTGGTTTTCTTTAGTAATTAATTTGCATCCCAAATTTCGGCAGTTCAAATAAAATTAGAATACATATAAATCGGTACTTACTGATTCAGTCCTCGTGGGAACGATAACTCACTCATCACTTTATTACTTGTCTACGATAACGTGCACTTGTGTTAAACGAAATATCGCAACAGGTTACGCCTTAGAGACTGTTGCGTTCATTTTAAACCAAGTACCATCTAAATCAGTTTAAAGCACACCATATGAGATATGGACAATGAAACAACCTGTTTTGTCTTTTCTTAAGATTTGGGGTTGTGAAGCTTATGTGAAGCGACTTATCACTCATAAATTATCACCCAGATCGGGATAAATGTCTATTTGTGGGATATCCTAAGGAAACTAAAGGATATTACTTTTACATCCCATCAGAGAACAAAGTGTTTGTTGCTCGATCTGGAGTATTCCTTGAGAAGGGATTTATTTCTAAGAAGAATAGTGGGAGCAAAATAACTTTTCATGAGATGAGAGAGCCACAAATAGATACTGAACCTTTAGATAAAACTGATTTAAATTCACATAAAGATGTTGAGACCACTTCTTCTATACCAGCTCCACATATGTCTATACGTTATCATCGTGAACCTGAGAGATATGGATTTCTCATCACAGATGACAAAAATGTGGAACTCATGGATCTAGATGAGCCCACAACCTACAATGAAGCAACTACTAGCATTGAATGCGAAAGTTAGCTTTAAGGGATGAAATCCGAAATGCAATCCATGTATGATAATCAAGTATGAACTTTGATTGATCTTCCTGAAGGTTCCAAAGCAATTGGTTGTAAATGGATATTTACAAAGAAAAAGGACATGGATGACATTATACAAACATACAAATCACGACTCGTGGCGAAAGGATATAGATAGACTCATGGTATTGACTATGATGAAACCTTGTTGCTAGTCATAATGATTAAATCAATTAGAATTATACTTGCCATAGCAGCATATTATGACTATGAGATATGGCAAATGGATGTTAAAACCGCTTTTCTGAATGGGAAGTTAGATGAGGATATGTATATGATACAGCCTAAAGGTTTTGTGGATCCTAATAATCCTAATAAAGTATGTAAGCTTCTAAAGGCCATTTATGGTTTGAAGCAGGCATCCCGGAGTTGGAATCTTCGTTTTGATGAAAAAATCAAAGAGTTTGGTTTCATTAGAAATCAAGACGAACCTTGTGTATACAAGAAGATTAGTGGGAGCGCAATTGTTTTTCTAGTACTCTATGTGGATGATATCCTACTCATTGGAAATGACATCCCTACTTTGCAAAGTGTTAAGCTTTGGCTAAGTAAATGTTTTACAATGAAGGACTTAGGGGAAGCTGCCTATATACTGGGTATAAGGATTTATAGAGATAGATCTAAAAGACTTCTTACCCTAAGTCAAAGTACATATATTAACAGAGTACTGAAACGGTTCAGTATGCATAATAGTGAGAAAGTGTTCTTACCTATGTCACATGGCATAAAGCTCAGTATAACTCAAAGTCCTTGTGCGAAGGAAGAGAGAGATAGAATGAGCTTGATACCTTATGCTTCGGCTATAGGATCTATAATGTATGACATGATATGTACTAGACCGGATGTATCATTTGCATTGAGTGCAACCAGCAGATTCCAGTTTGGCCCTGCTGAGGCTCACTGGACCGTACTTAAGTACTTGAGAAGGACTAAAGATATGTTCTTGATATATGGTGGTCAAGATAGTGATTTGGTCCTTAATGGCTATGTCGACGCCAGTTTTGAGACAGACCAAGCTGATTCAAAATCGCAGTTGGGATATATATTTTGCTTGAAAAGTGGTGCTGTTAGCTGGAAGAATTCCAAACAACCAACCACAGCTGATTCTATAACGGAAGCTGAGTACATAGACGCTTCAGAAGCAGCTAAACAAGTTGTTTGGATGAGGCAGTTCATTGGCGAATTGGATGTGGTTCCTAGCATTGTTGATCCAGTAAATTTGCACTGTGATAACAATGGAGCTATTGCACAAGCTAAAGAACTAAGATCACAACAAGCATCCAAACACGTACATAGAAATTTTCACCTCATTCGAGAGATTGTCACTCGTGGTGATGTGAAGATATGCAAAGTTCACACGAATAATAACATAGCGGATCTTTTAACCAAGCCACTTTCTCAAGCGAAGAATGATGGTCATATTAAGGCTATGGGTCTTCAGTTTATGTCTGTGTAGAACTAAGACCAAGTGGGAGATTGTTAGTATAATGCTCTAAGTCTACTGTTTAATAATAATGTGGAGACATTTATTATTATATAATATTGATTATATTATTGAATTAATATTCTGCTTACGATCATCAAGTATGTGACTTGATAGTAAAGCTCGTTAAAGCATTAAAGAATATTTATTCTAGATATCCCTAGTAATATGATTACTAGTATGATGATGATACGATGACTATGTTTTACTGGTCATGAACATGAGATGTTATATCACGGCATAGATACATGTAGAGACATCGTATTGGATATGACCTAACAAAGAGAATTATATATGGATAAATTCATTATAATTCCTCTGATTGGTATATATTATTTAAGTCCTTATTACCTAAAGACACTACAGTTTCCTACATAATGAGTATCGTATTTTAACACAATACCAACATCTTCTGTAACAAGAGACCATACAGTTTGTGATTGGATACGGTATGATTTATGCAGAGAGAAGTAGTTTATCCAGAGGGGACTTGTCCCTCCTATAAAACGGAGAAGATATCCACAGGCCCTTGATAAGTTAAATTGTTTAAATGTATGGCCATGCTCAAATTGATCAACAAAGAGTTATTGATAAATATTTGAAGTGGACAATTGTAACTTGGGATCAAGAATATTAATTAAGCTATATAAGGTCGACTTATCCATGCCTTATGCTTAATTAGGATTTCGCGCGATGAGAGGATTAAATATTATACAGTAATAGGATTTCGTTCGTGCCGTCGAATTAATTCTTTTGATGCGGGTAGTCAATGTCTAGCTAGAGGCCGCTTATTATTTATGAGTCGTAAAAATTGTTTTATACTCATTGCCGTATTAATTAGAACCTACAGGGTCACACACTTTAACGAGCAGAGCAGCTAGTTTGTTCCGGTTGATTAAAAGTTGGTGAAGGGGTTGGTGAACCCTTAACAAGTGCCTTATGATAGCCCTCATGTAATATCCGGATTTTTAGTATAAATTTTTTATGTTAGTTTATCTGAGATATACTGTATAGTTTGGTATCTATATAGTATGGATAAAATAAATTGAGGACTGAGACAGTTATACTTGTGTAATTGACGTTTTGATTGACAATTATATTGAGGATTTGTTGTATCAGGTTGAACTGATTTGGACATCGGGTCTATCATATGAGAATATTATTAGATTGAGTATATGTATTCAGTATGTGAGTGTACGTATCTAGTATGTCGAGACGGATGAGAAGAGTTGGAAATGGCTAAGTATTGCCTGATTAGCGCGCGCTAATGTTCAAGTATAAGGCACACTATCGTTCATGGTTAGCGCACGCTAGAGGCAGAATGTAGCGCACGCTAGTGCAGATCAGACCAGAGGGAATCGACGTGTGGACCCGGCTGCTTTCAGTGCATGTTCCGATAGGGTCAACGGTTGTTTGTCTTGAAGGATTAGTGCACGCTAAAGCATGAGGCTTAACGCACGCTAATTGTAGATTAGTCAAAGGGAATCTTATCCTTGCCAGATGCTTTCGGCATGTGGGTCACAAGCATCTTCGTGGTAGGTGTAGACTGTAGCAAGTAAACTGATATTAGCGCACGCTAAATGCAAGGACTTGCGTACGCTAGATAGTGTAAGTTACTGTAATATCCGCATTTTCTTTTCCCGGTATTTTCATTTTTCGGTGTATTTCTCATTTCTAGCGACCCTTGTGTAACCATATTAATTTTTGAGAATATTTGTTTCGAGACTTTTTGTCATCCAGTTCTACGTTTATTGGTTCTTCCGTCGCTTATTGATCTGATTCTCATAATTGTCGTTCGGAACCGCCGTTTTGGGGTTGCCGTGGATCCATTCTATATTAATATGCGTTTTGAGATGTTCCGTTTAATGTTTCGTTAATTTTCCGGTGTTTTGGACCGTTATTATTCCATGCCCAGCGCGCTAATCTTTCTGCATAGCGCACGCTAGGGATTCCTTAGTAGCACGCTACATTTGCTTCGTAGCGCACGCTAGCGAGCTGAGCCCTGGCAGTGGCAGTGAACCTATTTCTAATCCCAGTCCTCTGGACTAATGGTTTAGCGCACGCTATGTTGTCTAGCGCACGCTAATGTCGGAGGACTAGCGCACGCTAGGTGTCCGGTAGCGCGTGCTAACGCGAATGTCCAGTACTGGGCAGTCTGTTCTGGACTTGTTCAGGTGCCCAGGTAGCGCACACTATAGCTCAATAGCGCGCGCTACCGAGTCGTTGTTAGCACATGCTAGATAGTAGTAGCGCACGCTAACGGTCCAGGACAGTGAGTTCTGGACTGTAATATAACTGGGTAGCGCACGCTAACCCTTAGCCGTTAGCGCGCGCTAAGCCGTGTGGCTATATATACCCAACAGTTGACTTTGGACGGATCTATTTCTCATTTCACCTCCTTCTCCGTGGCTTTGGCGATTTTGGACGATTTCTTCCTCCAATCATCTCAACCATCATCTTCGTTGAGTACTTGGTGTATAATAACAACATCAACACGAATCTTTCATCCTAATCCAAGGTAAATCTTCGAAGAATCCTACTTTTGGGTAAATTGGGGTTTTTCGAGTTTTTCTTCGATCTATATGGTTGATTAAATCATGTTGAATATGATTAATCTTGCTAGTATTCTTGTTTTCCCTATGGATTCATGGTATATTTCGTCGTTGTTGCGTATTAGAGAGGGTTTTGTTGTGGTCCACCCTCGTTGTTGTTTTTATACGAATATACATGAATCATAGGCGGGTTTTCGGGTGTATTCCATTTCCATATTCGTTTAGAGTTGGTTGTGATTATTCTCTTCGAATCGTTAGGTTCGGTTCCGTTGGTTCCTAGCGTTCGTCGGTGATTTTCCTTTCTGTTCGTTGCGTCGTCAATTATTCAAGGCAAGTATTTTTGGAAACCTTTATGCTTAACGTGAAATGGTAATGTATATTGTGTGTTATTTGCTCACCTCGGGAGGGTCCGACGGGGCCACGGAGGGAATCCAATGGTATTAGCCCTGGTTTCATGAGTTTGTTTAGCTAGCCCGCTCGGGAGGGTCCTTAGAGGCCTCGAGTGGGATTTGTGGCTTCGTTCTGGTCCTAGGCGATGCATGTGCATGATTTGTTTTATGATATGGCCAGCTCGGGAGGGTCCTTAGAGGCCTCGAGTGGGATTTGTGGCTTCGTCTCAGTCCTAGGCAAATGTGATTGATTGTTTGTTTCTGGAAAAGACATGTCTGGTTTTGGTTTTGAAATGATTTGGTGCATTGTACTATGAAACGTGTAAGCGAATGGTTTGCCTTGATTACTTGTACTAGCATAATTGCTAACCCCTTTGGGGACCCGTTTTGGGGAAATTCTTGTTATGGATTTCAGGTTATGTTCTGCAGACGGTATTTGGGACGATGACGAGGATGTTGGCAAGGGTCGTTGACATATGCATTCGAGTCTTCTTATTTCTCTTGCCCCTTTCGATATGGTTGTTTCCCACATTTATAAACTTATAGATTGTACCCGCGAGTACTTAGGCTTTTCACTCCGAACTTCGTCTTGTATTAACTAAAGTTGCTATATTGTCAGTTGATGTTTATTACGCTGGTTGCTCCGGGCGTATTTTTATATGTTGTATTATTTAAATGTGTGTCCTCGCTAACTGAGATGGTTAGTTGTGTGGTGTTTTCTTGTTTTAGCCTGGTGGGTCCCATGTAGGGGTCCACGGCACTGTAATATACTTCGAATGTCTCGGGGGTGTTACAGAAAATGGTATCAGAGCACTAGGTTTATGGATACCTAGGCTTGTTGGTTATTAGGGTCTAGTTGTGTTTCGTTTTGCACATTGTCACACCGCTGCCGGCATCTCAATACTTCCAGTGTTCGTAAGTTTTCCTTACTCGACTCTTTGTTTTCTCGTACCGTATTTCCGTTTCTAGAACTGTGGTCATTTTCCCTCTTTTACTTATCATCGAGTTGCTTTTTGCCACCTCTTATCACCAGCATGGATGCTGGAAGGGGCCGTGGTCGTGGCCGCGGTTGTGGCCATGGACGTGGCCGGGGACGTGGGGCAGCCGGTGGGGCGGCCACGTCGCATTCTTTGAGAGCCAGCAGTACCGGTGACCGTCATAGCCATGCTTCTTCTCAGGATGGCGCCGACCTTGGTATTGCGGCTGTCATGCAGCAAATGGTGAACCAGATGGCAGCTATAGCTCAGGTGGTTCAGAACCCGAATTCGGCCCATGCTAATCAGGGCGGAGCAGACCGTTGGCTTCAAGATGTCATCAAGATGCATCCTCCTCAGTTTTTGGGAGCATCAGACCCGATTGGCTGGGAGGGGTGGATCAAGGAGATATCTAAAGTCTTCATTGCCGCCAACTGTCCCGAGGACCGTAAGCTCCCTATTGCCCAGTACTTTCCCACTGGGGACGCTACTGACTGGTAGGAGGCTGTCGGGCCCAAGGACCACATTGCTTCATGGGTGGAGTTCAAGGACCTAATGGAGACCGAGTATTGCCCGTGGCCGGTTAGACAGGCTCGAGTCCATGCCTTCTATGATGCTCAACCGCGGGATATTCCTGTCTCTCAAGCTATTGCCGATTTCAACAAGGAGTTGGGCTACGTGAAGACCCAAGTTGTTGAGGAGAACGACTAAATTTTTCACTTTTCCAGGCAGATGAAACTGTCAATTTGGGACTATATGCCTGGGCTCGTCTGCACTACTTTGAAGGATTATCAGAGTAGGGCTCTTGCTTACGATATGTCGGTGACGGCTAGTGAAGTGACTCGTGAGAGCAAAAAGCAAAAGTCAGTCGGGCCATAGGAACCGTCAGTGTCCTCGTTAGAAGTTGACTTGTCATACTTGTGATCAGTCGGGCCACAAGGCTCTCTTTTGTGAACAAGTCAGGCAGATTCGCGAGACCCGTGATTCTTTTCTAGCACCTAGAGAGCCGAGTGTGAACTAGGGCTCGTTTTCTCAGCCGCGTATCTACGAGATGAGGAGGGCCGATGATCTAGCGGCCACTGTGGCGATAGGTACCGTTCATATCCATTCTCATCTTGTCAGTGTGATTTTCGATTCTGGTGCTACACATTCGTTCATATCGCTGGAGTGTGTGCGCCGTTTGAGTCTCGACTGTTTGTCGCCTTGCGAGTCTTTCATCATTGAACTTCCTAGCGGTGATAGGATCGTTGGCGATCGAGAGGTCCGAGACTTCTCTGTGTTTCTTTGTGAGAGAGCTTGGCTCTCTAATCTTATTGTCGTTATATTGAGGGTGAGGATTTGATTCTCGGTGATGATTGGCTTGATCGGCATGGCGCAATCATGAACTACCGCACGAGAATCATCACTATGTTAGCTGAGGACGGCACTGAGCACTCTTTCGCGGGGTGAAAGAGGGGAAACCATAAGTTCATTATTAACACCTTGAAGGCGATGAGGCTCCTGCGAAATGGGTGTACTGGTTATTGGTTCTATGCCTTGAAGGCGGAGGATGGTGGAGTCAAGTTTTCATCGATTCCAGTCGTTAGTGAGTTTCCTGATGTATTTCCTGACGAGTTACCGGGATTGCCACTGGATCGTGAGGTCGAGTTTGCTATAGAGTTAGAGTCGGGCGCGGCTCCGATTTCTAAGGTGCCGTATCGCATGGCACCTTCAGAGATGGCCGAGTTTAAGAAGCAGTTGAGTGAGCTTCTTGAGTCGGGGTATGTTCGACCGAGCGCTTCGCCTTGGGGCGCACCGGTCCTGTTTGTGCGGAAGAAGGATGGTTCACTGTGTTTGTGTATCGACTATCGCGAACTAAACAAGGTGACCATCAAGAGCAAGTATCCTTTGCCGAGGATTGATGACTTGTTCGATCAGTTGTAGGGAGCTGCGGTATTCTCGAAGATTGATTTTAGATCGGGGTACTATCAGCTCCGGGTGAGGGAGTCCGATGTGCCGAAAACAGCTTTTCGGATGAGATACGGACATTGTGAGTTTGTAGTTATGCCTTTCGGGCTAACTAATGCGCCGGCGGTGTTCATGCAGTTGATGAACAAAGTCTTCATCGAGTATTTGGATATGTGTGTCGTCGTCTTCATTGATGATATTCTTATTTATTCGAGGAATGAGGAAGAGCACGCCCATCATTTGCGAGTAGTGTTAGACATTTTGAGGACCGAGCAACTCTATGCGAAGTTCTCGAAATGTGAGTTCTGCCTGAAGGAAGTGATGTTTTTACGTCACGTGATTTCAGCAGAGGGGGTTCGTGTGGATCCACAGAAGATTGAGGCAGTGTTGGATTGGGCACCGCCCAAGAATGTGAAGGAGATCAGTAGTTTCTTGGGTTTGGCCGGCTACTACCGTAGGTTCGTCGAGGGTTTCTCGAAACTGGCTCGGCCACTTACACAGTTGCTCCAGAAGTCCAAGAAGTTCGACAGGAATGACGAGAGGCAGTCGAGTTTTGAGGAGTTTAAGAGGCGTTTGACTTCTGCCCCGATTTTGGCGTTGCCATGTGGCAACAGGGGTTTTGTTGTTTATAGTGATGCTTCGGGTCAGGTTCTTGGGTGCGTATTGATGCAGCACGGCAAAACCATTGCATATGCGTCGAGACAATTGAGGTTGTATGAGCTTAACTACCCTACTCATGATTTGGAGTTAGCGGCAGTTGTTTTTGCGCTCAAGATTTGGCGTCACTATCTTTTCGGCTCTGCGTGTTAGATTTTTACCGATCATAAAAGTCTGAAATACATATTTACTCAGCGGGAGTTGAATATGAGGCAGAGGAGGTGGTTAGAGTTGATTAAGGATTATGACCTCGAAATCCTTTATCATATGGGCAAGGCGAACATCGTGGCCGATGCCTTGAGTCGGAAACTAGTTGCGTTGCGAACGCTTGAGATCCTTACGTCTCAATTTGAGATTCGGCGGGTTCTGATCGAGTTGTATGTTAAGGTTTTGTTGCCTGGAGCTATCGGGCAACTTTGTGCTTTAGAGATTTTGTCATCTTTGATCGATGAAATTAAGCTGAAGCAGTTGGAGGATCCAATGATTACTCAAATCCGAGAGAACGTTCTTAAGGGAAAGTCTCCTGGGTTTGTAATTTACGAGGATGGTGTTTTGAGATTCCAGGGTCGGCTTTGTGTACCGAACGACTCAGAGTTGAGACAGAGTATTTTGCGTGAGGCCCATGCTACCGTTCATCCTATTTCGAGTAAGATGTACAAGGACCTGAGACGGAATTTCTGGTGGAATGATATGAAGGAGGAGGTCGCACACTTTGTAGCAAGATGTTTGACTTGTCAGCATGTCAAAATCGAGCATTAGCGACCGACCGGGTTATTACAGTCACTTCCCGTTCCGGAATGGAAATGAGAAGATATATCGATGGATTTCATTACGAGTTTGACGAGATCAAGGTCGGGCATGAATATGGTCTGGGTGATTGTTGATCGTCTGACCAAGTCGGCACATTTTCTGGGCATCAAGGACACTTGGGGCCTGGAGAAGTTGGCTCGTGTGTTTATCGCGCAGATTGTGAGGCTTCACGGTACTCCAAAGTCTATTGTTTCGGATCGTGATGGCTGTTTTGTATTGCACTTTTGGCAGGCGGTGCATAAGGCATTGGGTACTCGTCTGCGTTTGAGTACCTCTTTTCATCCTCAGTCAGATGGACAGTCGGAACGCACTATCCAGACATTCGAAGATATGTTGCGTGCTTGTGCTCTCGATTGGAGCAATGACTGGGTGGAGCATTTCCCATTGATCGAATTCACGTACAACAATAGTTGGCACGCGTCGATTCGGATGGCACCGTATGAGGCACTTTATGGGTGGCGTTGTTGATCACCGATTTGTTGGAATGAGGCATCCGATTTGGTCGGGACCAAGCCGGATATCGCTTTAGAGACGAGGCGGAAGGTGGAATTGATTCGGGAACGGATGTTGACTGCTCAGAGTCTAAAGAAGTCATATGCCGATGTCCGTCGTCGACCTTTGGAATTCGAGGTGGGAGACCACATTTTGCTAAAGGTGTCGCCGACAAGAGGAGTTTTCCATTTCGGGAAGAAGGGGAAGTTGAGTCCGAGATTTATTGGACCCATCGAGATTCTCGAGCGAGTCGGTGGGTTGGCATACTGTTTGGCGTTACCCCCGCCCCTGAGTCATGTTCATAGCATTTTTCATGTTTCCCAACTGAGGAAATATGTCCCGGATTCTAGTCACGTCATCGATTATGGTGAGATTGGTGTCGCCGAGGATATTACTTTTGAGGAGCGTCCTTTGAAGATTTTGGAGCATCGTGAGAAGCGACTGAGGCATAAGACCATCCCTTTGGTCAAGGTGCAGTGGTTGAGACATGGTGTCGAGGAGGCAACTTGGGAAACCGAAGATAGCATGCATGCTAAGTACCCCGAGTTGTTCGTTTCTTAAGTTTCGGGACGAAACTTATTTTTAGAGGGGTAGAATGAAATATCCACATTTTCTTTTCCCAGTATTTTCATTTTTCGGTGTATTTCTCATTTTTAGCGACCTTCGTGTAACCATATTAATTTTGGAGAATATTTGTTTCGAGACTTTTTGTCATCCAGTTCTACGTTTATTGGTTCTTCCGTCGCTTATTGATCCGATTCTCGTAATTGTCCTTCGGAACCGCCGTTTCGGGGTTGCCGTGGATCCATTCTATGCTATTATGCGTGTTGAGATGTTCCGTTTGATGTTTCGTTCATGTTCCGGTGTTTTGGGCCATTAATATTCCATGCCTAGCGCGCGCTAATCTTCCTGCATAGCGCACGCTAGGGATTCCTTATGTTTGCTTCGTAGTGCGCGCTAGCGAGCTGAGCCCTGGGAGTGGCAGTGAACCTATTTCTGATCCCAGTCCTCTGGACTAATGGTTTAGAGCACGCTACGTTGTCTAGCACACGCTAATGTCGGAGGACTAGCGCACGCTAGGTGTCCGGTAATGAGCGCTAACGCGACTGTCTAGTACTGGGCAGTCTGTTCTGGACTTGTTCAGGTGCCCAGGTAGCACATGCTATAGCTCGATAGCGCGTGCTACCGAGTCATTGTTAGCGCACGCTAGATAGTAGTAGCGCACGCTAACGGTCCAGGACAGTGTGTTCTGGACTGTAATATAACTGGGTAGCGCACGTTAACCCTTAGCCGTTAGCGCGCGCTAAGCCGTGTGGCTATATATACCCCGGAGTTGACTTTGGACGGATCTATTTCTCATTTCACCTCCTTCTCCACGGCTTTGGCGATTTGGGGCGATTTCTTGGCGATTTATTCCTCCAATCATCTCAACCATCATCATCTTTGAGTTCTTGGTGTATAATAAAAAAAATCAACACGAATCTTTCATCCTAATCCAAGGTAAATCTTCGAAGAACCCTACTTTTGGGTAAATTGGGGGTTTTCGGGTTTTTCTTCGATTCGTTCCATATAGTTGATTAATTCATGTTGAATATGATTAATCTTACTAGTATTCTTGTTTTCCGTACGGATTCATGGTAAATTTCGTTGTTGTTGCGTATTCGACAGGGTTTGGTTGTGGTCCCCCATCGTTGTTGTTTTTATACGAATATACATGAATCGTAGGTGGGTTTTCGGGTGTATTCTATTTCTGTATTCGTTAAGAGTTGGTTGTGATTATGCTCTTCGAATCGTTAGGTTCGGTTCCGTTGGTTCCTAGCGTTCGTCGGTGATTTTCCTTTCCATTCGTTGCGTCGTCAATTATTCAAGGCAAGTATTTTTGGAAACCTTTATGCTTAACGTGAAATGGTAATGTATATTGTGTGTAATTTGCTCACCTCGGGAGGGTCCGACGGGGCCACGGAGGGAATCCAATGGTATTAGCCCTGGATTCATGAGTTTGTTTAGCTAGCCAGCTCGGGAGAGTCCTTAGAGGCCTTGAGTGGGATCTGTGGCTTCGTCCCGGTCCTAGGCGATGCATGTGCGTGATTTGTTTTATGATATGGCCAACTCGGGAGGGTCCTTAGAGGCCTCGAGTGGGATTTGTGGCTTCGTCCCGGTCCTAGGCAAATGTGATTGACTGTTTGTTTCTGGAAAAGACATGTCTGGTTTTGGTTTTGAAATGATTTGGTGCATTGTACTATGAAATGTCTAAGCGAATGGTTTGCCTTGATTACTTGTACTAGCATAATTGCTAACCCCTTTGGGGACCTGTTTTGGGGAAATTCTTGTTATGGATTTCAGGTTATGTTTTGCGGGACGAGCGGGCGCTGGGACACTACGAGGATGTTGGCCAGGGTCGTTGACATGTGCATTTGAGTCTTCTTATTTCTCTTGCCCCTTTCGATATGGTTGTTTCCCACATTTATAAACTTATAGATTGTACTCGCGAGTACTTAGGCTTTTCACTCCGAACTTCGTCTTGTAATAACTAAAGTTGCTATATTGTCGGTTGATGTTGATTACGCTGGTTGCTCTGGGCGTATTTTTATATGTTATAATATTTAAATGTGTGTCCTCGCTAACTGAGATGGTTAGTCGAGTGGTGTTTTCTTGTTTTAGCCTGGTGGGTCCCATGTAGGGGTCCACGACGCTTTAATATACTTCGAATATCTCGGGGGTGTTACAGTTATGTACGCTAATGCATGGGCATTACGTACGTAAGCTCAAGTGCGAAGCCAGACAGTAGCCGCTGGACTGCGATAGCGCACGCTAACAAAAGTCAGTTAGCGCACGCTAAGGCTGTTGCGCATGCTAAACATGAGATGTTAGCGCACGCTAGTAATGTATTCGATATAAGGGGACAGACGGGTATTATGAAAGCGATTGAAAAGTCACAACGACAAACGAGTTATTCCGAACAACACCACACTCATTCGATCAACAAAAGCAAGGGGCAGGACAAGCTCAGAAATGTCAACGAACATAATGAGTCGACAGAGTCGAAAACACAAGAGTTCCAAATCCGATCCACTTCAAATAAAAGAACTAATAGAACCAGATGATGTCACTCCCGAACAAAGTTCACAAGAATCGAACTGAACCCAAAAAAAGTCACATCGATAACTAGATCGACCCACAACAAGATCACAGCTCGTTCGTACGATGAAACCGAAATACGGAACAAGTTCATAAAGTATCAACAAACATGAGTGAATCGATAGACTGGAGAAATAGAAAATACAGAAGTCAAAATAGTATGGGCATTACCTCCGACCTCGTCCACGAAATTCACAAAAACAGGGGCAAGGTAACAAGACATTAAACAACTGACACATAACGGAACGATGACCGATGCACACGGCCATACTAAACCAAGCTCTAACAGCTCGCACATGCGCGACAATGCAGAAATCACCACGAGGCGACAATATTCAATACCAACATCCCACCTCTCACAGAGGGCCAACACAACAAATGTGTGGAAAACGACTCAACGCTCACACCGCCAATTCAATCATACTCGGGAGCAAACATCAAAATGAGAACGCGAACATCATACATACATACCCAGTCCTCAAACGGGAATGGATAGGTTTTAAAAATGAAAACCTCATTTTGAAAATAATTTAGAAGAACACCGGTTGATCTTGAGTATCACCTTTCAAAAAGTACAAACATGAAACATCGTTATCGAGACTTTGGAGAACCATTTCGCATTTGATAAAAATGAGGACACTTTCTCTTAGTGAAAACTTTCAGAATATTCGACCCTTGGGTCTAAATAAAAGTGTTTCTAGAACATTGAAAATATCTCAAAGCATTTTGGTCCTCGAGGTAGAAAAATTTTGAAATATATTGTGGCACCTTGGATGTACCACAAGAAAATAACTCATTTGAAAAGTATGTCTCGAAATTTATTTTTTCTAAGATACTCAAGGTTTTCAAAAATCCAATAGGCCAGAATGCCCAAAACTCACACATATCAACGTTCACTAAAACAACTCCTAGTACACGCATCAAAATGTTTAAAATCAAGACAATACATGTCTTTAAACGGAAATAAACGATAAAATACCAGAGTTGAAGACCGCCTAGGATTCAGAACAAAACCACTGACCCCATTCGAAGTCTCTAAGGACCCTCCCGCACCGACTAGTGAACAAGTCGTACGTGTATAAGCACTAAGCTTCCACAAGAGAACTTGTAAAACGTGCAAATCGATTCGAAAATCATCAACAACGGACAAAAACAACAATAAAAAGACATCACAAGCGATGACACTCCTCGTATAAATCAAATACGAGAGTCGACTAAATACATATCGTGAAATCAAAATCCACATAAGGATTCCACCACTTAACAAATAATCATAAAAATAGCTCGTGTCACACGAGGCACAACACAAAGAAGGGAGACTTACTTCCACAGGTCGCACGAAGATGATGATCGCCCCACGATACTAATCACGGCCAACAAACTCAGACGACGCGTCGCGACACGACTCAGTCAGATAAAATCCGACGAAACAAGACTCAAACAACACGACTTGACCCGAAAAATCGAGATATGTAGATATTGATGATTCTTGAAGTTATTCATGGTTCTTGGATTATAGTTCAATTGTTCCTCTTCTTGATTCGTCCATACAAGGTAATTTTCGTATTCCTTTTATAGTTGGTAGTCCTTAAAGGATGATTACATGTGAGGAACATGTTGGACAATCACGTTATAATATTATATGTTGATTATGATTGTGGGATCATAGAGTTCTTGATGTTCTTGAGGCCATATGATGACTATGATGATTTTATGATTCGTTTAACTGATTTAAGATGGTATTCTAAATCATAGTGATGATAGTGGTTGATTTAGATGAGATGAATTTTGATATGAGGTTGAATTCCGGATTGAATATGTTATGATCATTGTTACCAAGTTGGTTCGATTATTGATAAGATTATTGTTCTAGGTTGATTAACCAATAGGTATAATTGTTTTGCTGCGGTGAAAAGCCGTAGATTCCGTCCAGTTGGGGCTGAAGAGCTCGTAGATGAGGGCGATGAGTTCGGTATTGGTTTTGTCATGTTTGTATCCAGGCAAGTGTTTACTTGTTCGGTTGTAATGTTTTGATGAGTAATTCCATTTACATTTCATAAGTATTTTATGTTGTATTTCATATTGACGAATGTTCAGTGATGTTCTAAAAGGATTAGAATGCACAGTTGATGATTGTTGAGATACTTGGACAATCTTGGGAAGATTGTAGTATTCGGATATTGTTGATGTCATTTTGGATATTCTTGGTCTGTGTATGCATTCCGGAAGGAAGTCCGGATAGAGGTATGTTTTATGGTAATCGTACATAGAGGATTATGTATGAGAAAGTATTCGGTATTGAGGTATTATACGGTATTGTTGTGATACTGGGATTTTTATGGTATTGTTGTGATATTGGGATTTTGATGAGAATCGTTGGATTACCGGAAGTGGTAAGGTTATCGTTGAGGTTATTATTATCATGATGCATGGCATGTGAATATTTATGTTTATGTACTTGCGGTTATTTGTCGGGCATTATTGCTGACCCCGTTGTGGGACTTGTTTTTCAGGTATTGAGGACTTTGATGGTAGCGGTCGTGAGGCCAGGATTCCGGACGATACTGGCTATGGCATATTGTTGGGGAATCGTGTATTTTGCCTGTGTATATCATTATTGATGCATATGTATCTTGTATTGTATTTCTTTCCGCTGCGTGAGTTCTTTCAAATGGTTTTCGGCCTTTTGCCAATTGAGTTTCATTTCGAAAACCGATTCCCTTAACCGAGATTTTGGCCTTGATCGTTTTGACGGTAGTTGGTGTTTTCAAATGATTTTGTGAGTTTTGGAAAATACTACCGTCATTGGCCTTTTTGGGCGTTTTTTGTAATTGGTTTTTAGCCTGGTGGGTTCCGGCGCGGGGCCCACGGCGTGTAATACTCCCGGTTGGATCTGGGGGTGTTACAATACTGTGATGCATAATATCTACTGAATCTCAAGCATATCAATATAGAACGGCAGTAAATCTCAATACAATTCAAGAATCCAAATACTTACAGATCGTGAAGCCGATGATTCCCCGTGATACTGGCACATGTCTTGACTCAAGAAAATACTCGACACAGATATTTTTAAAACACACGTTTTGCAAACTTAGTGCAACTCAAGAACACAATACATCGCGTTAACACCATTTGGAAAAAGTTTACAACAACCCTAATACCACACTGGTAAATCACATAACGCACAAGCCCGAGTGAACAACAGAAGCTCAAGGCTCTTGAATTAGTCAATCGACAACTAGAATGACGCGACAAAACACGACCCAACTCGACCCAAATGCCTATGTTTTCTCAACCTAAGATCCGATACTATAATCTGTAACACCCCCAGATTTAACTGGGAATATTACAGCGTCGTGGGCCCCGAGATGGAACCCATAAGGCTGAAGGAAATTTTCGCAAACAATCACAAATGCCCAAGAGGCTAACGACGGTACTATCTTTTAAAACATTTGAAGACTATATAAAATCCATTTATCAAAACCGTCGTAAAAACTCATTTGAAACCACAAGGCCCGAAATACCAAAACTCCACAGTTTGGAAACATACGATAAGCTATCACTTACATGTACCGACAAAATAATTTAGAAATGAATGCCAAAATAACCTACGTTACCAGATAACAAAAGGTCATTTAAAAAAAATACTCACGCAGCGAAAAAGACAAACCATTCAAAATAATCTAGCAGCGGAATACAAGAACCGATCAGGGAACTCAATACACCAACACATGCCTTAGCCAGTATCCTACGGGAAGCTTATCTCTCCACGACCGCTACAAGCTCGAAAATCCAAGAACCTAAAAAGAAATCCCACGACGGGGTCAGCCATAATATCCAACAATGATGTCAATCACATCACATCAATAATTACATAGCAATGAGAATATAAAAATAAGAATACGATAAGTAATCTTATCGTCATAACTTCACCAAAGTTCACATCTCGTATTCTCAACAAAATGATAAGCCCATAATTAATCATCTGTACTGTATCTCAAACGAAACCCAAGGTTCTCAAAACATCATCATAAATCACTGTTACGAAATCTACTAACTTAGTCCAATCCCAATCCATCGGGTAACATCATCACATCTCGACATAATAATCGATTGTCCACTAAAGACAATTACCAAAGGAATACAGAACATACCTCAAGATGCACAATCCCACGACAATCATGTCAGTCTAATCCGAGATCGAATGAATGCAACATACGAACATGGTCCTAACACAAGACCTACAAATGCATACTCATGTGACAACGTCAATATGCTCAAAAAGAATAACAATATATACTCAATGGCAATCCCATGATCTTACACCCTCAGCATAGATCCGAAGATGATCCTACAAGATCAACACGAGGTGGATAATCAATAATATACATACAACAACACATATAAAACCAACGATGCGAATCTACATGATTCCATCAACACGACACTAGGTAATCCAATGATCCAGCGCCCTCAGCATAGATCCCAAGATGATCTCGTCGGACCAACATGAGGTGGAAAAACCAGTCCAATGATCCAATGCCCTCAGCATAGATCCCAAGATGATCACGTCGGACCAACACGAGACATCTGATCCAGCGCCCTTAGCATAGATCACATGATCCCATCAGATCAACACAACACAAACAACACAATTATGCATACACATATGCAAATCAAAATGTTCATCAACATGAACAACAGAACATGAACGACAATATGACAAATCAACTACCTCATGTTCAACAACATGAAGGACAATATGCATGATCAAATCACTAATACTTACCGAATCGATATATGATAATTGTCCCAAGTCCTTCGGAAGCAAATCTCGATATCAAACCATCACCGACGATTATCCACAATGCTCGGCAATCCAAACGTACCATGGACTACAGATACTCATATCCTCGTCTTTATCACCACATATTCTCGATACCCAATTATGCCAATAACCAAAGTAAATCATATACATTATGATTTAATGTAATATCCGGATTTATTACGTTGTATTTCATCTGTATTCAACCCTGTATTATTCGGATTGGTGATTTTGATTATTGGAGTATGATATTTCGTGCATTGATACCATTGTATATAAGTATAGAAACATGCAAGATTGCTCAAACAACCTCGTGATAGCGCACGCTAAGAATGTATCTTAACGCGCGCTATCGGGCCATTATTAGCGCACGCTATGCAGGTATGAGTAACGTGCGCTAAGGACTCAATTATTGAGCGGGACAGCTAGCTCATGCGCCAGCGGGACATGGGTCCGGATAAGATTCCCGCTGACGCACCCGGACAAATTTTGAAGTCAACCATTATTAGCGCACGCTAAGGGATGCTTAGTAGCGTGCGCTAACTTGTCAATAATGCAGAATATTATAAATGGGACAACAACCGCTTGGGCTTTCATTTCCTTCGTCTATACTTCATCTTTGAGAGTCCAGAGCAATAATCTCCCTTCTAAACACTTAGAACATGTATGAGTGATCATTGAATGATTGAGTATCACTTGAGAGTGATCATTGAAGAGAAGTAACTCCTTTGAGGGGCCCATACCCAACCGGTCGGATTACACCTTGTGGTTCGGTGATTTGACATATTAAGGTATGTTCAACCTATTACAGTCTTAGATTTGGATTTCCAATGGATATGATGATCATGTTAACGAGATATTGAATTTCATTAGTGAATTATTTCAACAACATCATGTTTAGAAGATTGGGATGTCTACAATTACGATATTATTGTTGGAACCTTGAAGTTGGAATCCTAGTACCTCAAATGATTAGAGAAATATTCAGAAGTTAACAATCCGTATGATTTATGTTATCTTTGTGATCATGATTTGGAAAAGATGTTATAAGAACTTAAAGGAAGAATCATCTTAGGAAATATTCTTTCGTATAAGTCGGAATTGTTAGTTCACCTCAAGATGTAGTCGAATATGCATAATGATAGTAGCATCGATACATCAACCGGAGATCACCAACTTTGCATGAGAATTGTAATCAAGATGGATTATGGTGTCATGATGATTATACGTATATTTGCATCTTGAAGTTGATATCATCACGGAGATCATTCATAAGAGTAAGAACTTGGTATTCATGGAAGTAACATGAATTATCACGAAGGATTTCATTGTTTCGTTCATGGCAGAAACAGATTCTTGCTTTCGTGATAAGCGCCATGCAGTAATAGCGCACGCTATGCTATGCAGTTTAACGTGCGCTATCGAGCACTCGTTAGCGTGCGCTACGTTTGGTATGTAACGTACGCTAGACCATCAGACGAGTCAGTTGGCTGGTCAGTGAAGTACTGACCATGCATCGTTCGCGTGCGCTAGGCTTTGTTGTTTGCGTGCGCTAACAGGCAGACTTAACGCACGCTACACAGAGTACTTAGCGTGCGCTAAGCAGTTCAGGCAGATTGTATTTGATGAATTTTGGCCATGAATCGAATTGTTAAACATCCATACGACGTGAGATAAAACCTATAATATTTCTTTTGTTAAGGTTTGGTCTCGTTACGTGATTGATTGAGAAGGACGATCGTCGAGTGTTCATTTCCGTGGAAGTGTTGTTATTGTCTTCAAATCGAGGCAAGTACCTTAATTGTTTTATGTATTGTTGTTATACATATTGTCGTGCATGTATGTCGTTATTGTATGTCCACCTCGTGTTGGTCCGACGGGATCATCGGGGGATCTATGCTAGCGTCATACTGGATCATCGGACGGGTTTTCCACCACGGGTTGGTCAGCGGGATCATCGTGGGTTCTAGGCGATGAATCCGGATCGATGGAATTACCATGTGTATGTATTGATATCATGTTGTGAATATCGATTGTGTATGTTATGTTTGAGTTTCTCGTAGAAGAAGACTCATTTGGTATTTTATCGTTTACGTTATTATTATTCTTCGTGAGATATGAATAATATGCTCGTACTTGTACTAGCATCGTTGTGCTAACCCCTTCGGGGTGAACATTTTGTTTGTGTTCGGGATCCGGGAGAGCGGGAAACAACCACTTTGGGCTGTATGATGACGAGGGTTCAGAGTGATGTCCCGACCGGGTTTATTTATCTGTTGTTTATTCGTTATTTCAATAAGTACTCGAGTACGAAGTCATTTGTGATGATTTGAATTTGATGATGTATTATTGAGTTCTGTTGAACAATTGTACTATTTCTGTATTTGGTCAGAATTGATGTACTGTAATTCCGTTATTTCCATTCGTCAGTACCCTTTTATACTTGTTCAATTCTTCAGCCTTGTAAATCCTTAGGTAAAGGATTTACGGCGCTGTAATATTCCCGAATATATCGGGGGTGTTACAGAATATGGTATCAGAGCTAAGATTATGGATATCTTGGCCGTTGGGTTAAAATAGGGGTCATTTATGTCTTTTGGGGTAACCGGTCGTGAACGACATCACTGCACTGCCTACGTCTTCATGCGAACAGTGGTTGTAAGTTCCTAAACTCTATCTCGTTCTTTACATATTGTATCTCTTCATACTCGAATATTAGAACGATTTTGTTTCCTGTATATTGAGTATTGATGCTTACAGTATGTTGAGAGGCGGATGTGGACGTGGTCGCGGTCGTGGACGCGGACGAAGAAATGCCGAAAGGGAGGCGTCGCCTTCTAACCAGGCCAGTCATGGCTCCGGCGAGCCGCAACAATCTATTAATAATGAACCAGATCCTGCTGTACCAGAGATCCTTCGTCAAGTGGTGAACCAGATGACTCAGTTCGCCCAGGTCGTGGACCGAATGCAAGTGGCGGTGGGACTACAGCAGGGAGAGAGACAGCAAGGGATCCCATATATGGGAAATCGAGGTGACCGGTGGATGCAAGAAGTGGCGAAGATGCAACCACCCAAATTCGACGGTATTTCTGAGACTCCCACCTGGGATCATTGGTTAAAGGAGCTGGAGAAAATCTTTGCCGGAATCAAGCGCCTGGCAATAGGAGAGCCTCTATCGCTCAATATTTTACGATAGGAGAAGCGTCGAATGGTGGGAATCCATCCGGCTGTAGACCATGATGCCGATTGACGAGTTTAGATTGATGATGGAAGCTCGGTATTGCCCTCGTCTGTGAGGGAAGCCAAAGTTCGGGAGTTTTTCTCCGCTCGGCCTTGATGTGCCGTATCCTGTGCGATCAAGACGTTTAACCAGCAGCTGGCATTTGTTCGACATCTGGTCAGAACAGATGCAGAAATGATGATTCATTTCGATATGAGAATGAAACCAGAAGTTCAGAGGTACATGTTCGGATTCGAATGTACCACACTCCGCCAATACCAGGATAAGGCGTTGGCATATGAGATCAAGGAAGCAGCCATGGAGAAATTTGCGGAAACCAAGAAACAGAAAGTCTCTGGTACTTTTACAGAGCACAAGAACAGTGGGGCCCGTAAGGCCCAGTCATCCTTCCATTCTTTCAAGAAACCTCCACACCCAGGTAGGAGCGGAAAGAACTTCGGAGCTACATCAACTATTACTGATGTTACCAGGAAATGCTTTAACTGCGCCCAGACGGGGCACTATCGACGGAATTGCCCCCTTCCTGCCGTGACTTGTTTTGACTGTGGACGAGAGGGACATCGGGCGGTGTTTTGTGAAGAGGATGCAAAGTCTTTTAGAGCCCGTACACCACAGCCCCGTCGAAGGAGGCGGTATTCCACAGACGCAGCAAAGTGTTCAGATGCCTCAGAATTTTGGCCGCGGGCGAGGCAGAGGACAATGGGACCGAAAGGGGACATCGAGTGCCGGATCTGCTCCCCCACGTCTGTACGAGATGAGGAGGACAGACGATCAGGATGCTGCTGTCGCATCAGGTACTGTCCAGATCCTTTCCCAGCCAGTTAGCGTTTTATTCGATACAGGAGCTACACATTCTTTCATATCTTTGTCTTGTGTAAATCGTTTGAATATTTCCGGTTTTCATGCTTGTGAACCTTATGTTGTTGGTTTACCGAGTGGAGAGAGGATTGTCGGAAATTTAGAAACTAGAAATTTCCCTGTATCATTTGGAGGCAGAGAGTGGCTCTCAAATCTGATCATGATAGAAATGCAAGGAGATGACCTGATACTCGGAGACGATTGGCTTAATCGGTACGGAGCAATTGTAAACTACCGAAGGAGGAATATCTCGCTGGTCGCTGACGATGGTTCCGAGATTCTGTTTGAGGGATGGAAACCGGGAAGCTCAGGAAAGTTGATCAAGGCGATGAAAGCTGTCAAATTGTGAAACAAGGTCAGATGCACTGGTGTTACGCAATGAAGAAAGAAGAAGAAATGGTGGAACTTTCATCTATTCTGTTGTGAACGAATTTCCAGATGTATTTCTGATGAATTACAGGCTACCTCCACGAAGGGATGTAGAATTTACTATTGAATTGGAACACGGAGCGACACCAATTTCTAAGGCGCCGTATCATATGGCACCTCTTGAGATGTCTGGCCGAAGAAGCGGTGGAGGATTCTTGGACAAGGGCTATATTCACCAAGCGTTTCACCACAGGAGCGCCAGTTCTTTTTGTCCGAAAGAAGGATGGATCGCTCCGACTGTGTATTGACTATCGAGAGCTGAACAAGATGACGATTAAGAACAAGTATCCGTTGGCACGGATTGATGATCTGTTTGACCAGCTGCAAGGGGCAACAGTATTTTCTAAAATCGATCTGCGATTAGGATACCATCAACTGAGGATTAAGGAGTCTGATGTTCCGAAATCATCGTTCAGAACTCGCTACGGGCATTATGAGTTTGTAGTGATGCCGTTTGGACTCACTAACGCACCTGCTATATTTATGCAATTGATGAACAGAGTGTTCATTGAATTTTTGGACAAATTTGTGGTCGTATTTATTGATAACATTCTGGTGTATTCTAAGAGTCCGGAAGAACATGCGCAGCATTTGCGGATAGTATTGGAGCTTTTGAGAAACGAGCAATTGTACGCCAAACTTTCTAAGTGTGAATTTTGGCTAAAGGAAGTAATGTTCCTCGACCATGTGGTGTCAGCTAGAGGAGTCCGAGTGGATCCTCAGAAGATCGAAGCAATATTGGATTGGAAGCCTCCAAAGAACGTGAAAGAGGTCCGAAGCTTCTTAGGACTTGCTGGATATTATCGTCGATTCGTGGAAGGGTTTTCTAAAATTTCCCGCCCACTTACTCGACTTCTGCAGAAAACTCAAAAGTTTGAGTGGAACGAGTCGTGTCAGACTAGTTTTGTTGAGTTAAAGAAGAGATTGACGACGGCATCGATTCTATCTCTTCCGCAGGGAACTGGAGGATTCATAGTTTACAGTGATGCTTCGAACCAAGGACTTGGGTGCATGTTGATGCAGAATGATAAGGTGATCGCTAATGCGTCGCGACAACTGAAACCTTATGAAGTGAATTACCCGACACATGATTTGGAGCTAGCAGCAGTGGTTTTTGCCTTGAAGATCTGGAGGCATTATGCATGACGGGACTCCTTTGTCAAATCTTTACGGATCATAAGAGTCTCAAGTACATATTTAGTCAGAAAGAGTTGAATATGCGGCAAAAAAGATGGTTGGAACTGATTAAGGACTATGACTTGGAGATTTTATATCATCCAGGCAAAGCAAATGTAGTGGCCGATGCACTTAGCCGCAAGCCTGTCTCTATTCGAATCCGGAGACGCCGACATCCCAACTTAGCCTTCAACGAGAGATGATTCGTGAAGGGATTGAAGTGTGGTTACAAAGAGTCCAAGGACAATTGTGCGTGATGGAGATAACCGTCATTAACCAAAGAAATCAAATCTAGACAGGCAGATGATCCTCTGATGATTCGGTTACATGATGAAGTGATCCAAGGAAAGGCCCCCGGATTCATAATTCATGACGATGGAGTTTTGAGATTTCAGAACCGACTCTGCGTTCCCGATGTTGATGTTCTGAATCAGACGATTATGAAGGAAGCTCATAGTTCGCCCTATTCTATCCACCCGTGCACCAGTAAAATGTATAAGGACTTGAATCAGAATTTCTGGTGGGGCAACATGAAGAAAGACGTAGCGAACTATGTTTCGAAATGCTTGACTTGTCAGCAGGTTAAGATCGAGCATCAACGGCCTGCTGGAATGTTGAAGCCACTCCCGATTCCTGAATGGAAGTGGGAGGACATATCGATGGACTTCATCACTAATATGCCGAAAACCAGGACAGGAATGAACATGATTTGGGTGATAGTTGATCGTTTAACCAAATCGGCTCATTTTCTAGGCATTAAGGATACGTGGGGACCAGAGAGGTTGGCACGATTTCGGAGATAGTTCGATTGCATGGTATGCCGAAAACCATTGTTTCTGATCGAGACGGTCGTTTTGTGTCTCACTTTTGGAAAGCAGTTCATAAGGCCTTGGGGACCGAATTGAACTTCAGTACAGCTTATCACCCGCAGTCTGACGGACAATCTGAGAGAACTATACAAACGGTGGAAGATATGCTAAGGGCCTGTGCCTTAGATTGGTCAAACGATTGGGAAGTTCATCTACCGTTGATTGAATTTACTTACAACAATAGTTGGCATGCTTCCATTAAGATGGCACCATTTGAGGCATTATACGGAAGGAGATGCAGATCGCCTTTATGTTGGGACGATTCATCGGACTTGATTGGAACAGAACCAGAGTTGATCGAGCAGACTCGAGAGAAGATAGCCTTTATTCGTGAAAGGTTGTTGACTGCCCAGAGTCGCCAGAAATCCTATGCGGACGTACGCCGCCGCCCATTGGAGTTCAGTACTGGAGATCACGTACTTTTGAAGGTTTGTCCTACTCGGGGAATCTTTCGTTTCGGAAGGAAAGGGAAGCTGAGTCCGAGATATATCGGGCCATTTGAGATCCTCGAGAGAGTTGGGGAGTTGGCATACAGATTAGCATTACCGCCGTCATTGTGCCATGTTCATAACGTGTTCCACGTATCCCAGTTGCGGAGATATATACCAGATCCCAGTCATATCATTGATTTCGGTGAGATCGAAGTCGCACAGGATGGGACGTTTGAAGAAAGACCGGTCAAGATACTCGAGAGTCGAGTTAAGCAACTGAGGAACAAACCAATCGTTTTGGTCAAAGTTCAGTGGTCACGTAACGGAATGGAAGAAGCCACCTGGGAAACGGAAGCTGATATGAAGTCTAGATATCCCGAGTTATTTTCGTCTTGAGTTTCGGGACGAAACTCCTTTTTCGTAGGAGAGTATGTAATATCCGGATTTATTACGTTGTATTTCATCTGTATTCAACCCTGTATTATTCGGATTGGTGATTTTGATTATTGGAGTATGATATTTCGTGCATTGATACCATTGTATATAAGTATAGAAACATGCAAGATTGCTCAAACAACCTCGTGATAGCACACGCTAAGAATGTATCTTAACGCGCGCTATCGGGACATTATTAGCGCACGCTATGCAGGTATGAGTAACGTGCGCTAAGGACTCAATTATTGAGCGGGACAGCTAGCTCATGCGCCAGCGGGACATGGGTCCGGATAAGATTCCCGCTGACGCACCCGGACAAATTTTGAAGTCAACCATTATTAGCGCACGCTAAGGGATGCTTAGTAGCGTGCGCTAACTTGTCAATAATGCAGAATATTATAAATGGGACAACAACCGCTTGGGCTTTCATTTCCTTCGTCTATACTTCATCTTTGAGAGTCCAGAGAGCAATAATCTCCCTTCTAAACACTTAGAACATGTATGAGTGATCATTGAATGATTGAGTATCACTTGAGAGTGATCATTGAAGAGAAGTAACACCTTGGAGGGGCACATAACCAACCGGAGTCGGATTACACCTTGTGGTTCAGTGATTTCAGCATATTAAGGTATGTTCAACCTATTACCAGTCTTAGATTTGGATTTCCAATGGATATGATGATCATGTTAACGAGATATTGAATTTCATTAGTGAATTATTTCAACAACATCATGTTTAGAAGATTGGGATGTCTACAATTACGATATTATTGTTGGAACCTTGAAGTTGGAATCCTAGTACCTCAAATGATTAGAGAAATATTCGGAAGTTAACAATCCGTATGATTTATGTTATCTTTGTGATCATGATTTGGAAAAGATGTTATAAGAACTTAAAGGAAGAATCATCTTAGGAAATATTCTTTCGTATAAGTCGGAATTGTTAGTTCACCTCAAGATGTAGTCTGAATATGCATAATGATAGTAGCATCTGATACATCAACCGGAGATCACCAACTTTGCATGAGAATTGTAATCAAGATGGATTATGGTGTCATGATGATTATACGTATATTTGCATCTTGAAGTTGATATCATCCTGGAGATCATTCATAAGAGTAAGAACTTGGTATTCATGGAAGTAACATGAATTATCACGAAGGATTTCATTGTTTCGTTCATGGCAAGAACAGTTTACTGCTCAGCAGTAAACTGCCATGCAGTAATAGCGCACGCTATGCTATGCAGTTTAACGTGCGCTATCGAGCACTCGTTAGCGTGCGCTACGTTTGGTATGTAACGTACGCTAGACCATCAGACGAGTCAGTTGGCTGGTCAGTGAAGTACTGACCATGCATCGTTAGCGTGCGCTAGGCTTTGTTGTTTGCGTGCGCTAACGGGCAGATTTAACGCACGCTACACAGAGTACTTAGCGTGCGCTAAGCAGTTCAGGCAGATTGTATTTTATGAATTTTGGCCATGAATCGAATTGCTAAACATCCATACGACGTGAGATAAATCCTATAATATTTCTTTTGTTAAGGTTTGGTCTCGTTACGTGATTGATTGAGGAGGACGATCGTCGAGTGTTCATTTCCGTGGAAGTGTTGTTATTGTCTTCAAATCAAGGCAAGTACCTTAATTGTTTTATGTATTGTTGTTATACATATTGTCGTGCATGTATGTCGTTATTGTATGTCCACCTCGTGTTGGTCCGATGGGATCATCGGGGGATCTATGCTAGCGTGCGCTGGATCATCGGACGGGTTTTTCCACCACGAGTTGGTCTGACGGGATCATCGTGGGTTCTAGGCAGTGAACGCTGGATCGATGGAATTACCATGTGTATGTATTGATATCATGTTGTGAATATCAGTTGTGTATGTTATGTTTGAGTTTCTCGTAGGAGAAGACTCACTGGTATTTTATCGTTTACGTTATTATTATTCTTCGTGAGATATGAATAATATGCTCTGGTACTTGTACTAGCATCGTTGTGCTAACCCCTTCGGGGGTGAACATTTTGTTTGTGTTCAGGATCCAGGAGAGCGGGGAAACAACCACTGGAACTGTATGATGACGAGGGTGCAGAGTGATGTCCCGACCGGGTTTATTTATCTGTTGTTTATTCGTTATTTCAATAAGTACTCGAGTACGAAGTCGTTTGTGATGATTTGAATTTGATGATGTATTATTGAGTTCTGTTGAACAATTGTACTATTTCTGTATTTGGTCAGAATTGATGTACTGTAATTCCATTATTTCCATTCGTCAGTACCCTTTTATACTTGTTCAATTCTTCAGCCTTGTAAATCCTTAGATAAAGGATTTACGGCGCTGTAATATTCCCGAATATATCGGGGGTGTTACATTTAACTCCCAGAATTAGAAATTAACATAAACTCCAAATCTCCAGGGTCTACAATAATAATCATTGCTATATGCATTATAGACGGAATGATCATAATAAATCAATACAACCGATCAATAAACCCCAACGGTTCCACAACTATCTCGATTAGACACAAGTCCGAATAATCCAATTCAAACAATTACGAATCCACAATCACAATGCGATCACTGGTACGAACGTAAAGGAAATCATATTCGATGATCAATCACAATCTTTCCGGGTTCCAAATTGATATTGTGATTCGTATTTCATCAAGAACATACGAATTCTATCACTACGAGCAACGAACATTCGATCTTCATATATAAAAATACCGATAATTCAACATACGATCGTCTTGCTATGTTAAATTCATCAAAAGTTCCTCAAGAACACTAAGGGATTCGAACTCATGTTCATAACCATTAAAACAACATAATTGATATCCTTTAACATGAAGATAATCTTCCAATTCGTAATCCAAGTTATGAATCATTGTATTCTTCAATATACACTCTACATAACCTCAAGGATTGTAACAACAACTCCCTAATCATCATCATACGGATCAAATATGGATAATAATACCAAGAACATCAAGAACTCTATGATTTCATAATCATAATCAACATATTCAAGGTATAAACCATCATATCACCATCTTCCTTCAACATATAATTCATATAACCTCAAGAACTGTAACAACAACATCTTAATCCTCTTCATACGAATCATTTACCAATAACAACATCAAAACTCCGAAATGAAAAGGAGGATTATCCAACATACCTCTTAGAAGATGAAAAACACTAGAAAACACTTCAAGAATCATCCATAGCTCCATATCCAAGCCTCAAATCCAAGTCCTCAAGCTCAAAATCGACTTAGGAAGGCCAACATCTCTCTCTCTCTCTCTCAAAGTTTGGAGATGAAAAACGATAAGGAAAGCTGAAGTGAAATGAAAGACGAACTTCATTATATTAAACTGCATAACTCATTACGTACGTTATCCTTCATCATTAACGTACGTAATGCACTTTAGCGTACGCTATTCGTCCCACATAGCGTACGTAATCATCATCCCAGAACTAACTTAACTGTTTTGTTAACATGCTTACGTACGTAATGTTTCCTTCATAACGTACGTAACATGTACGTTGACTTGCTACAGTACCACCCACATTACGTATATAATACGCCATGCATAACGTACGTAATGTCCGAGGTTGACTCGTTGTCCACATCCTCCACCGAAAGCTGCCGACACAGGGTCCCACCTGCCGACCATGACTCGATCGTCTGATTCCCATGTTACGTACGTAATGTCTCGGCCATAACGTACGTAACTCTTGTGATTTAGCGTACGTAAGTCTTCAGCATTAGCGTACGCTAAGTATTCTATACTTAGCCAATTTCAACTGTTACCGCCTGTCTCGACATACCGAAAACACATATACACTTACTGAATACATATACTGAATCCAATAGTATTCTCATACGATATACCTCATATCAAAAGTGCGATGACCTGATACACGATATCCTCAATTGTAATTGTCTACCAAATACGACAATTATAGAAGTACAGTTGCCACAGTCTTTCTATTATTTTATCCATACGGCACAAATTCCATCCTGTACAATATAGCTCGGATAAAATAACATTAAACAATCGCAGTAGAATTTCAGGATATTACATTCTGCCCCACTTAAAATAAGTTTCGTCCTTGAAACTTGCAATCCGTTACAAAGACAAACAAACCATTCAACAAGATATCCCGAAATCAATACGACAACGATCAATCATCATTATTACTGAGTAACCAAAACTGCATACTTACAACTGCGCGAAGTCAACGATCTCCTGAGATATTAGCGAGTGACTAACTGTAAAGCCTCATTACGCTTACAATCACAATTCCAAGAGTCTCAACAAAATTATATCATCGTCAGGTGAAATAATCTATCCATGACAAATCCTGTTTGCCTGATCGCATGATCAAGTTCCAATTTCGATAAAATGAATAATATCCGATATATCTATGAAACAACTATCCAAAACAATGACAATCAATTCCGAAACATAGATACAGAATTCGAACGCTTATACGATCATTAACAATGATCAACCAACTAACTAAGAGAAGATCATCGATAAGATACCTCCAATACGATTAATCCAATGGTCAAAACACAACTGAGAATATCATCAACATGATAAACTCCAATATGACCAACCAGAGGTCAAAACACAGTCAAGAATATCATCAACATGACAAACTCTAATATTACCAACGAAGGAGCAACAATAATCGGGAATACCTTCACACGGTAAATTCCAACACGATAAACACAGAACCACAGAGACAGATATATGGAAGAGCAAAATTGTCGAAATGCTAAACAAATCACATACAGTGGATCTCAACGAAACGCATCCGGTTGGTGAACATACCCATCGGCATACGAACACCCAATCAAGACGACGAAAATAACCAATCATACCTGGAGTGGAAACGACTGCTCAACATCTCAAATAACCAACATGGGGTCACCATCCCCAAATCTACAAAAGAAATCATTCAAAAATCACTATGGTAAAAATCGCGCTACTACCATACCAATGGAATTATATAGCACATACGCCCCGATTTCGCAAAATCCAAAGTTCCAAAATTACATCCTGTGCATGAATCTACAACACGCAGCATATTTCTCTTATACGATAAATCAACCGATCATCCTTGGATAACCAAACGACCATACCAAAGTTCGGATCCCTATTCATCGTTCCACACTGATATATTATCCAGTTCGTGAGTCACACTCACAACTTCACCGTGATATGTAATATACACTAAATGCGTATGGTTATCAATCACATTTTCAAAACCAGTTTGAAATCATATAGTCTCGTCAATAAGACAAATTTTCAAAAGTTCTTTCAAAAATTTCAAAACACAAAACAGAAATTTTCATAAGACCACGAAATCAATTTTCGAAAAATTAAATCGGCTCGCTGGTGCCAAGTATTCGATAACAGTTTTCCTTCGAATCCATACGATTTCGAAGTTTTAAAATGAAAACTATGCAAATGATTGACCACATTCGTATGCCTGTATACCAATTCGGTTTGTCACCAATTCCACTGACAATCCATCGGAAAACTACACGATATAGTTCCAAAATCTCAATATATAAACTCCTACCAAAAACTCCTTTTCGACGTATGACTCGCAACGTCAGTCATTAACCCATCCTGGATCACCTTAAATATACAATGACAAAATATTGAAATAAATCAATACATCGAAAGACTTCCCGAGAGGTTTCATTTGAATAGGTAAACCAAAATTTCGAAAGGTGGAAATCAAATAGATAAATGATTGGTAAAGTATTTTACAAATCTCAGGAGTTTTAGAAAACATAAAAGTCTTTTGAAATATTAGGGTCTCAGTCTGTATCTCATTCCACATTACAAGAAGTTTAAAAAGTAGAAAACTCTTTTCGGACCCCAAGTCCTGAGTTATAAAACCATTTCAAAATCGATTGGGTCTCGGCCCAAAATCATTTTCCGTAAAACGTTCATTTTGAAAAGTATCATTTTCAATGCTCAAAAGCAGTTCCATATATCATAAAATGATCTATCATGACTACATGTTCTTCTCAACAATACACAGTCCTTCTCCCGATTACACAATTCCGTTCCAAAACTTAACCGACATATTGATTTCTGAAATCATAATTTCTCAAGATCATCAATCCTGTCTCGCTCTGTCACCTCATACTGTGATGCATAATATCTACTGAATCTCAAGCATATCAATATAGAACGGCAGTAAATCTCAATACAATTCAAGAATCCAAATACTTACAGATCGTGAAGCCGATGATTCCCCGTGATACTGGCACATGTCTTGACTAAAGAAAATACTCGACACAGATATTTTCAAAACACACGTTTTGCAAACTCAGTGCAACTCAAGAACACAATACATCGCGTTAACACCATTTGGAAAAAGTTTACAACAACCCTAATACCACACTGGTAAATCACATAATGCACAAGCCCGAGTGAACAGCAGAAACTCAAGGCTCTTGAATTAGTCAATTGACAACTAGAATGACGCGACAAAACACGACCCAACTCGACCCAAATGCCTATGTTTTCTCAACCTAAGCTCTGATACTATAATCTGTAACACCCCCAGATTTAACCGGGAATATTACAGCGCCGTGGGCCTCGAGATGGAACCCATAAGGCTGAAGGAAATTTTCGCAAACAATCACAAATGCCCAAGAGGCTAACGACGGTACTATCTTTTAAAAACATTTGAAGACTATATAAAATCCATTTACCAAAACCGTCGTAAAAACTCATTTGAAACCACAAGGCCCGAAATACCAAAACTCCACAGTTTGAAAACATACGATAAGCTATCGCTTACACGTACCGACAAAATAATTTAGAAATGAATGCCAAAATAACCTACGTTACCAGATAACAAAAGGTCATTTAAAAAAAAATACTCACGCAGCGAAAAAGACAAACCATTCAAAATAATCTAGCAGCGGAATACGAGAACCGATCAGGGAACTCAATACACGAACACATGCCTTAGCCAGTATCCTCTGGGAAGCTTATCTCTCCACGACCGCTACAAGCTTGAAAATCCAAGAACCTAAAAAGAAAGCCCACGACGGGGTCAGCCATAATATCCAACAATGATGTCAATCACATCACATCAATAATTACATACCAATGAGAATATAAAAATAAGAATACGACCAAAGTAATCTTATCGTCATAACTTTACCAAAGTTCACATCTCGTATTCTCAACAACATGATAAGCCCATAACTAATCATCTGTACTGTATCTCAAACGGAACCCAAGGTTCTCAAAACATCATCATAAATCACTATTACGAAATCTACTAACTTAGTCCAATCCCAATCCATCGGGTGACATCATCACATCTCGACATAATAATCGATTGTCCACTAAAGACAATTACCAAAGGAATACAGAACATACCTAAAGATGCACAATCCCACGACAATCATGTCAGTCTAATCCGAGATCGAATGAATGCAACATACGAACATGGTCCTAACACAAGACCTACAAATGCATACTCATGTGACAACGTCAATATGCTCAAAAAGAATAACAATATATACTCAATGGCAATCCCATGATCTAGCGCCCTCAGCATAGATCCGAAGATGATCCTACAAGATCAACACGAGGTGGATAATCAATAATATACATACAACAATACATATAAAACCAACGATGCGAATCTACATGATTCCATCAACACGACACTAGGTAATCCAATGATCCAGCGCCCTCAGCATAGATCCCAAGATGATCCCGTCGGACCAACATGAGGTGGAAAAACCAGTCCAATGATCCAATGCCCTCAGCATAGATCCCAAGATGATCACGTCGGACCAACACGAGCTGGACATCTGATCCAGCGCCCTCAGCATAGATCACATGATCCCATCAGATCAACACAACACAAGAAACACAATTATGCATACACATATGCAAATCAAAATGTTCATCAACATGAACAACAGAACATGAACGAAAATATGACAAATCAACTACCTCATGTTCAACAACATGAAGGACAATATGCATGATCAAATCACTAATACTTACCAAATCGATATAATATACTTGTCCCAAGTCCTTCGGAAGCAAATCTCGATATCAAACCATCACCGACGATTATCCACAATGCTCGGCATGCCAAACGTACCATGGACTACAGATACTCATATCCTCGTCTTTATCACCACGTATTCTCGATATCCAATTATGCCAATAACCAAAGTAAATCATATACATTATGATTTAACTCCCAGAATCAGAAATTAACATAAACTCCAAATCTCCAAGGTCTACAATAATAATCATTGCTATATGCATTATAGACGGAATGAAACTGAAACCATTCATTAAACATTATAACTGAACAAGTAATAACTTGCCTCGATACCAGTCACAATGCCTTCATCTACGAGCTCCTCGGCCCCAACCGAAGCAATTCATGAACATATTCGAACACGACCGCAACATCCGGTTATAATCACCGATCAATAATCTCAACCTATCGAAGTAATCAAATAACACATATCCGATAAAAATTTACAACCGACACAACCAACCAAATCATCTCAACAATTCAACGATATCTACAATACAAATTACAACTCGATGATCATAATAAATCAATACAACCGATCAATAAACCCCAACGGTTCCACAACTATCTCGATTAGACACAAGTCCGAATAATCCAATTCAAACAATTACGAATCCACAATCACAATGCGATCACGGGTACGGACATAAAGGAAATCATATTCGACGATCAATCACAATCTTTTCGGCTTCCAAATTGATATTGTGATTCGTATTTCATCAAGAACATACAAATTCTATCACTAAGAGCAACAAACATTCGATCTTCATATATAAAAATACCGACAATTCAACATATGATCATCTTGCTATGTTAAATTCATCACAAGTTCCTCAAGAGCACTAAGGGATTCGAACTCATGTTCATAACCATTAAAACAACATAATTCGATATCCTTTAACATGAAGATAATCTTCCAATTCGTAATCCAAGTTATGAATCATCGTATTCTTCAATATACACTCTACATAAGGTCAAGGATTGTAACAACAACTCCCTAATCATCATCATACGGATGAAATACGGATAATAATACTAAGAACATCAAGAACTCTATGATTTCATAATCACAATCAACATATTCAAGGTATAAACCATCATATCACCATCTTCCTTCAACATATAATTCATATAACCTCAAGAACCGTAACAACAACATCTTAATCCTCTTCATACGAATCATTTATCAATAACAATATCAAAAATCCGAAATGAAAAGGAGGATTATCCAACATACCTCTTAGAAGATGAAAAACACTAGAAAACACTTCAAGAACATCCATAGCTCCATATCCAAGCCTCAAATCCAAGTCCTCAAGCTCAAAATCGACTTAGGAAGGCCAACATCTCTCTCTCTCTCTCAAAGTTTGGAGATGAAAAACGAAAAGGAAAGCTGAAGTGAAATGAAAAATGAACTTCATTATATTAAACTGCATAACTCATTACGTACGTTATCCTTCATCATTAACGTACGTAATGCACTTTAGCGTACGCTATTCGTCCCACATAGCGTACGTAATCATCATCCTGCACCTAATCAATCGCTTTTGTTAACATGCTTACGTACGTAATGTTTCCTTCATAACGTACGTAACATGTATGTTGACTTGCTACAGTACCACCCATATTACGTACGTAATACGCCATGCATAACGTACGTAATGGCCAAGGTTGACTCGCTATCCACATCCTCCGCCGAAAGCTGCCGACACAGGGTCTCACCTGCCGACCATGACTCGATCGTCTGATTCCCATGTTACGTATGTAATGTCTCGGCCATAACGTACGTAACTCTTGTGATTTAGCGTACGCTAAGTATTCTATACTTAGCCAATTTCAACTGTTACCGCCTGTCTCGACATACCAAAAACACATATACACTTACTGAATATATATACTGAATCCAATAGTATTCTCATATGATATACCTCATATCAAAAGTGCGATGACCTGATACACGATATCCTCAATTGTAATTGTCTACCAAATACGAAAATTATACAAGTACAGTTGCCTCAGTCTTTATATTATTTGATCCATACGGCACAGATTCCATCCTGTACAATATAGCTCGGATAAAATAACATTAAACAATCACAGTAGAATTTGAGGATATTACAGTTAGAGACGGACCCGTCCGTGGCACTTTGTTTGTATAGCACTTAGTTCCCGGACAGTCATAGTTATCAATTTGACGCGTTTCACAAGTATTACGTAAACGTTTGGTTAGTGAGGTTAATAGCGTCTTTTGATTAAGTATGGAATATGGTTAATTATATTTGTGGCCCGGTAATGCGGAATAGGACTTGTATATAAATTCGAAAATACTCTCAATAATTTATTAACGGTCTGATGGGTTCAGATCAGATATATTAAATGGATAGGTTCGACGAAACGAAACGAGAGTTTCCGAAATAGTTTGAAAGGGCGTTTCTACCCTTAGGTTCAAACCTAAGCGTTTGGAGTATGAAACGAAATCGGATGGTTATAAAATTTTATGAGGAAGCCAAAAATACTTCCTCGACTCCAGATTTAAGGAAAATTCGGAAATTTCCAGTTTCGGGACTGAAATTTTCTGCAATTACGATATTGCCCCAAAACTTAAGGAAATCCTTCCGAGGCTTATAGAGCTATGAATTTAGCTCGAAATTTAATGAAATTTTACGAGATGACTCGTGATGAACCTGGAATTCCAGATTTGTGAAAATTGCAGAAAATTTCGGACTTGGTTCAGAAGTTTGAAATTCTTGCATTTTTACCCCGAAATTATTTAAAATTGCGATTTGGACTATTAAGTTTAGATATCGAACTCCGAATCACTTGAAACTTTATGGACATCCTATACATGGTTTAATATATACTGTCCAAGGTCCAAAATGTTTTATTTTCGAAATTTTCAGTTTAGTCCCCAAACTTTAAGAAATTACAGTTTATGCCCAAAGCCTCCGTTTACTCGTTTCAAGTCCCGTTTTGGCCGCAAATAATTATCCATATATCATAACATAATCACATAACACAATATTTTAGATTTTGGTAGGGTTTCAACGACATATAGAAAAAAAGCATATAACTTCAATTTATCACAAAATTGATACCCGACTACCAAATCGGTTATCATTTAAACTCAATAAATCGTATTGCATGTTGTTATAACCATAACATACATCTTTAAAAATATGTATTTATACAAGAATTTCAGATTAGTACATACTTTCACATTTTTCATAATATTTGAGGATTATGTTTAAGAAAAACGAATTTCACATAGCTATACACAAAATCATGACATGTAATTTTAACATGAAGATTTTAACATAGATCATATCATTAGAATCTAGAAATACTTCATATTAAACACATGCATCACAAGTAAAAGAAGAGATTTCTACTTTAAAGTTTGAAAGAGTTTTCACCCACCTCGATCTTGTCGGATTTAGTCAGTTATAGATCTTGAAACTTGGAAAACGACTTCCCCTCTACCATTATATGGTTTGGCCGATCCACATGCACCCCAAGGTGAGAATTACATTTGTATGTATTAATATTAAAGTTAGATTAGGGAGGTTTTCATAAGAAATTATGGAAATGGTTATAAGGGATGAGATTACCTATTTCTTGTTGAAAATTTTCTTCCTCCTCCTTCACTCTTCAATGGCTCGGCCCTCTCTCTCTAAGTCTATCAAAATGCAGATTTTTGGTTGTGTGAAATGAAGAGTAGATTAAGTGTAAGTGTGTATATTTAAAGGTGATATTGGGAAGAGAAGTGGTTTGGGAAGAGAGATAAGTTTGGGAAGAGAAATAGAAGTGAATGGCTTAGCATGGGAGGTGAAGATTCTTCTCTCTTTTTATTCACCTTGTCCGTCCATTATACATATATTTATTATGTTTTTTTTTGTTAAATTAAGAGTATAATTAAAATGGTAAATGATTTAATTAGTTGGGTTGGGCTTTGAATTGTAACTTCAAGTCTTATGATTTTATTAAGTTGGGTTGAGTCCATTAGTGAGTCTACATGTAATTAGGTGTTGACAAATAGCCCAATAAGTGAATCAACACACTATTTTAATTTTTATTATTTGGTTTATTAAATAAATTACAAAATTTAAAGAGTGAAATAAAATAAAATAGATGTAGGTTATATCATGTCATAAAATAACTATTATTAAATTACATCATGATTTAGTACATTGTACATGTGATAAGTCATCTAATTTAGGGGGTTTTACATCTTCCTCTCCTTAGAAGAATTTGGTCCCCAAATTCCTACTTGAACAACTCGGGGTAAGATTTCTTCATTTCTTCCTCAGCCTCCCACGTCGCATCTTCCTATCTGTTGTGATTCGACCAGAGGACTTTAACCAAAGGAATTCGCTTCTTCCTCAATTCGCGTACTTTCCAGTCGAGGATCTTGATTGGCTTCTCTTCATAAGACAAGTTATCCTTGATCGGCGGAATGTCAGAAGTAAGAATGTGCGTTGGGTCTGGATGATACTTATTTAATCTCGAAACATGGAAAACGTCGTGCATTCTAGACAAATTGGGTGGTAGGTCCAATCGGTACGCTAGTCGTCCAATCCTTTCCGTGATTTTGAATGGTCCTACATATCGGGGACTCAGCTTTCCTCCTTTTCTTGACACTATCAAACCTTTCCGTGTTGTTAACCTCAGGAAGACTTGATCTCTTACTTCAAATTCTAGATCTTTCCGAAGTTGATCGGCGTAACTCTTCTGTCTGCTTTGCGCTGTGTGGATCCTATCTTTGATTAGTCGTACTTTATCTACGGCTTCCTTCAACAAATCTGTTCTCATTGCTGAAGGTTCTGATCGTTGAGTCTTCGGCGTCCAATGGTCATCAATTTCCCAATGGAGCAGGGATCGACACTTCCTCCCATACAGAGCTTCATAAGGCGCCATTCCGATTGTCACTTGGTAACTGTTGTTGTATGCAAACTCTGCTAATGGTAGGTGGTGATCCCAATTTTCTTGGAAGTCCAGTACGCAAGCTCGTAACATGTCTTCAAGGGTCTGAATGGTTCGCTCAGATTGCCCGTCGGTATGGGGATGCGCACTTGTGCTGAAGCTTAAGGAAGTTCCTAATTCCTTATGAAAGACTTTCCAAAAACGAGATACGAATCTAGGATCTCTGTCCGATACTATGTCCGCGGGTACTCCATGAAGTCGAACGATTTCTCTAATATAGGTCCTAGCCAGCTTTTGCAAACTGTCGTCCTTTTTAACCGGCACGAAATGTGATGACTTCGTCAGTCTATCGACGATCACCCATATGGTGTTATAACCTACCCTTGTGGTCGGTAAATCCGGGATAAAATCATACCAATTCCCATTTCCATTCAGGGACTTCTGGTGGCTGTAGTAGTCCTGAGGGTCTCTGATGCTCAGCTTTGACTCTCTGACATGTGAGACATCGCGCCACGAATTTTGCCACTTGGTTCTTCATGTTTACCCACCAAAAGTGTTTCTTCAAGTCTCAGTACATCTTGTTACCTCCTGGGTGTATCGTATATCTCGAGCAATGAGCTTCCTCGAGAATTCGTCTTTTGAGCTCCCCGTCGTGAGGTATGCATAATCATCCCTCAAACCTTACAATTCCATCCTTGGTAATTGCAAACTCGGGTTTCTAGCCCGTAGCGATCTTGTCCTTAAACTCTTGAAGTTTTGGATCTCTCTCTTGGGCTGATCGAATATCGTCCAATAGATTCGGTTTAACTGTGAGGTTGGCGCAATTTAAACGAGTACCTTCATGAATGGGTTTCATATAGCTCAGTTCCTCGAGAGCTTGCCATTCTTGGACCATGAGTCGGGACACTCTAGCCTTTCTACTTAGGGCATCGGCCACGACATTCGCTTTCCCTGGGTGGTGTTGAATTTCACAAATGGTAATCTTCTAAAAGCTCTACCCATCTTTTCTGTCGGAGATTAAGTTCCTTTTGAGAAAATAGGTACTTTAGACTTTTATGATCCGTAAACACGGTGAATTCAACGCCATATAAATGATGTCGCCATTTATTTAAGGCGAATACTATCACAGCAAGTTCGAGGTCATGCGTTGGATAATTCTTCTCGTACGTCTTGAGTTGCCTGGAAGCATATGCGGTAACTTTACCATTCTGCATTAGTATGGAACCGAGGCCATCCTTTGAGGCGTCACTATATATGACAAATCCTTCGGTTCCTTCTGGAAGTGTCAGTATAGGTGTGGTGGTAAGTCTCTTCTTAAGTTCCTAGAAACTTGACACACATTTATCCGTCCATCAAATTTTACTTGTTTCTGGGTTAGCCGGGTAAGGGGTCCCGCTATCTTTGAGAAGTCTTTGATGAATTTATAGTAGTAACCCGCAAGTCAAAGAAAACTTCTGATCTCAGCTACATTTTCTAGCCTCTTCCAATCCATAATAGTTTCTATCTTAGATGGATCAACTGCAATCCCTTCTCCGGAAATAATATGGCCTAGAAATGCCACTTCCCTCAACCAAAATTCACACTTGCTATACTTGGCGTACAACTTGTGCTACCTTAGTGTATCCAACACTAGTCTAAGATGTCTCTCGTGATCTTTTTCCGACTTAGAGTACACGAGTCTGTCATCGATGAAAATTACTACGAATTGGTCGGGATATGGTTGAAATACTCTGTGCATTAAATCCATAAATGCCGCAGGAGCATTCGCGAGTCCAAAAGGCATCACGACAAACTCGTAGTGGCCGTATCTAGTTTGGAACGCTGTTTTAGGAACATCTTCATTCATAATCTTTAACTGGTAGTATCCTTGTTTAAGATCGAACTTGGAATACACCGTAGCTCCTTGGAGTTGTTCAAACAACTCATCTATCCTCGGGAGAGGATACTTGTTCTTAACTGTAACGCTGTTGAGTTCACGGTAATCTATGCAAAGTCTCCATGTTCCATCCTTCTTTTTGACAAACAATACCAGAGCTCCCCATGGTGATGCACTGGGTTATACAAAACCCACGTCGAGTAACTTCTATAGTTTTACCTTAAACTATTGCAGCTCCAGTGGTGCCATTCGATATGGTGCCTTCGCAGTGTGCCTTCCCAGGCATGATTTCAATATTGAATTCAACCTCTCTGTCAGGTGGTAGGGAGGTTAATTCTTCAGGAAATATGTCAGGGTATTCGGATACCACACGTATAGTTTCTATGCCCAACTTACTCATGGGTTTGTTGATGATGAAGGCTAAAAATCCGGTCGCCCCTTTGGCAACTGCCTCCACTAGCTTTGATAGCTGATATTATAGGTCCTAGGTCGACTCTAGCGTCTCCAATTAATTCCACAATTGGCTTGTTAGGTTCGCAAAACCTAACTATCTTAGAATAACAATCCAATTGTGTGTAGTGCTTAGATAGCCATTCCATTCCAAGGATGACGTCATACTCTAATATTGGAAGCACTACTTGTAATACCCGATTGTAATTCAGTAATTATCATTCAGTATTTATCATTCAGTAATTGATACTCAGTAATTTCACTCATTAATTATCAATTGTCACTCATATTCAATCATGGTATTCATCATTCAGAGTAATTGTATCGTGTATCAATCGTCATTCGTCACTAATCTAATTGGAGTTTCGTGCCGTGTTTATCATCGTTGTCATTTTTGTTGTGGGCTGTGCGTGAGGAGTAGCGCACGCTACGTACTCTTTTTAGCATACGCTAATTGAGTACAGGTAGCGCACGCTACCACTCAGCATTAGCGCACGCTAATGTTACCCTGGTTGCAGTCCAGAAGGTACTGGACTACAGGTGAGTTATTTGTAGCGCATGCTACGAGTGGTAAGTAGCGCGCGCTAGCGGGTTGTAGTAGTGCACGCTAAATATGTGGAGTAGCGCGCGCTAGGGACGGATCAGGTTGAGTCCAGTGGCTACTGGACTGCACTAGATTAATTCATAGCGCACGCTATGAGTGATATTTAGCGTACGCAATCTATATTATAGCGCATGCTAATCGTTGGTTGTAGCGCACGCTATCGAGATCAGATCAGAGGACAGAAGGTTTCTGGATTCCAGTACTGGGCATCACATAATTCGTTAGCGCACGCTAACAATGGGTATTAGCGCACGCTAATGGCATGACCGTAGCGCACGCTACAAAAGGGTACGTAGCGCGCGCTACCGTGTTCGGACAGTGGGTACTGGACTACCCAAATTACCCGTTAGCGCACGCTACGCACAAGGGCTAGTGCACGCTAACCTGGGATGGCTATATATTGGACAGTTAGCCTGAGTTCGTCATTTTATCATCCTTTCTCATTCCCTCATCAGTTTCGGGCGATTTTGGGCATTTTGGAGAGTTCTCTTCGAGCTTCTATCATCCATAATCATCTTCAAGTCTTTGAGTTGGATTATCATCACTTCATCATCTCCTTAACATCGAATCAAAGGTATTAATCTCTTGGATCTAGAATTTCGGATTTTTGGGTTTTTCCTTCTGATTTCTTCGTGTAAGCTTGGATTATCATTGGAATATGTTATATATGTATTATCTACCTTGGATAAGTATATTCTTACGGATTTAATGGTTATTTTCGGAATTATTTCAAGAACCCTTGCGGTTGACTTCGGTTAATTGGGGATTTTCCGATTAATGTAGTTGTAATCTCGAATTGTGGATTCCTAATGGATTATTGATATCATTGAAGTGTTTTGTTAGTTCGATATACTCATTTTGGTGTTGGTTTCGATATATTCGGGATTGGACATTTTCGAAGTCGTGTGGTTGGTTACGTATTCGTTGGAATGCCCCTATGAGTTTGATTATCGTTGTTTTCGACCTTTGGGTTAGTCGTGTTTAGCTGCTTGATATGTGTATTGAACGGTTGTTGGTAATTATTGTTATTCAAGGTTGTTCGAGCGACCGGCATTTCATTTAGGACGTTGTTCGTGGACGGACATTCTTCATCGGTATTGAGTAAGTTAATTCTTACTCGGTTAAAAGGATATTCATTCCTTTTGAGGTTGTTCATTCATAATCGTAACTCATTCATCATTGTATTAACCGTATCAAAACTTGTCATTGTCAATTAATCACCTCAGTCATAAGGAACGACGGTTCCAATCATTTCATTAAGTTGTCATTCATTTCACCATCATTTAATCTTGGTGAGTCATGATTCATTTTCGTTGTCACTTTTGTCATATTGTGGCATTCCGGGTCATACTGGCGTGCCGGTTGGTATGTGTAGGATTTTCATGTCGGGCACATTATAGTCGTGTGTTGGTTGGTGGCCTCACATTGGACTGTGCACACGAGTTGATGGCTTCGTGAGACTGATTAGGTACAAGACCACACGTGTATTCGATCGATACTCGTTGGTGGCTTGTGCACGGACACATTTCCATCCCGGACGTAGTGTGGCGCCATTCCTTTGAGCCGTATCATTTGTTGATTCATATAGCATGTTTGATTGCGTATGTTTCGACAGGATATTGTATAACTGTGGATAACTCATGATTGTGTATTTTCAACTCTTGAGGATTGTTGTTCTCAGGTAATCAATTTACTGGGGATACTGCTGTGTCATGGCAAGGCTAAAGCACGGGAGAGCACGGACGGCGAAGAGTCCCAGTGATACTAGTAGGGGGCCCCAGTCTTTTCGGGCCATTTATGTTTCCTTCATTTAATCCACTGCAGACATTCCGCTTTGAATATTCATTTCACTCGTTGTTGTATATTTTATCTCCATATAAAATATACTTGTATTGATATCATCCTGGTGTGTTGTATGAAACTCCTTATCGGAGTAATTAATTGTGTAATGTGGTTCGGTACTACATTTACCTGCGTAATTTACTCATTTTCATTAGCCTCGGTGGGTCCCGGTCGGGGTCCACAGACCGTAATATCCGCCTAGTTTGGGGTGTTACAGAGTTGGTAACGAGCGTGCTTTTCAATACTACACTTCCGAGTCAAGTCTCAATTGAAAACATCGTCATCGGACTAGTATCATTGACTTTCGCCACGTGTGACTGTGCAAATGCCGAGCCAATCGGATCAAGAACTGTAAGATTTCTGATGACATGGTATAATTTCTGGCAATAATCATTCATTCATAATTCATCAGTTAACAATCCTCATTCATCATCTTCAATTGTGATCAAGTCGATAATGTTAACTCATTAATCACTCAATTCATTTCATTACTCAGTTGTTGATCTTGAAGATCATATCATCAATCTTGTTAAATTGTTCAAGATAATCATTTCAGTAATTTCATCAGATAATCATGTCACGTCAATTAATCATTCATGTAATCGCTGTATTTGAGCGCGTATGCTCATTTTCATCATTTCATAATATAATCATAATGTGATACTCATGCGAGATATATAATCATCATATGACTTTCCACTTCAGTATGGAAAGGGCTGGCAGAGGACGTGGAGGACGAGTCCGTGGAGCGGGCCGAATCCCGAGAACTCGTGTGAATACACGTGCGAATGCCAGGAATAATGCTAACTCATCGAGCAGTGACGCTGCCACTCATTCACCTGGACGTGATCATTCGCTATCAGGGAGTCGAACCCGGGACACAGCTCAGTCAGAGGGTGTTCGAGTCGACCCACTCGCCTTTATGCAGGGCATGATGGCCCAAATGACTCAGATGGAACAACTCATGGAGGCGATGCATAACTCCACTACTCAAAATCAACAGGCTCCTCCGCCGCCACCTCAGAGGCAAGAGAGGGGTGTAAGCAATATCATTAGCGATATCTCTCGCCAGCGACCACCTACCTTTGAGGGCTCATCTGAGCCGGCAGATATTGTCCATTGGCTTGAGCATATCGAGAAGTTATTTGCTATGGTGGATTGCCCTGAAGGGCATAAAGTTTCAGTTGCGGCTTACTATCTTGGTAAGAGCGCTCATTCATGGTGGTTATCGTTGAATCCCACAGACGGATCATGTACATGGGATCAATTCAAGACCCTCATGATGGAGAGGTACTATCCGGCCCCACTCAGGGAGGCCAAGTTGTCGGAACTACTCACTCCCGACCTTTCGACGGATGATGATGTTCTCGCCATCGCCGAAAAATTTCAGGAACTTCTTCCGTTCGCCTCATCTATCATTCACTCTGAGGCGGACAAGATCAAGTATTTCAGCAAGAGGCTGAAACCTCGTATGCGGCTACAGTTGCTTAATCATAATTGTGCCACTCTGGCCGAGTTCATTGAGAAAGCTCTCACTTACGAGCCATCGCTAAGGAAATTGCTAAGCAACAACCCTCATCAGCTGGCAAGAAGTCTAAGAACCTTAATCAGTCTGACGGGAGTCAGGCCACTTTCAAGAAACCACGTGCGGGCTCTACCTTTTCTGAGCGTCCTCCGATAACGCCTAAACCCACGGAATCTCAGTCGCGAGCGGCCAGTTCGGCCATCACCTGTTTCAATTGTGAAGAACAGGGTCATTTCAGCACCAAATGTCCGAAGCAGACTGTCACGTGCCACGACTGTGGGGTTGCTGGGCATAGGGCCCGTTTTTGCCGTAGGGACTCTAAACCCACTCCGGCGTCATCCCAAGCCCCAGGTCATTCAGCGGTGTAGAATCAGGCCACTCAGTCAGCGTCGTTCAAGACGACAGGAGCTAAAGGCGGAGCCAAGAGCTATCAGACGGGAGCGTCCGGTTCGGGGGCCGTCAAGCCCCGAATTTATGAGATGAAGAAGACCGACGATCCGGAGGCCCGGATGATCTCAGGTACACTCGATATTCTATCTCAACCTGTGTGTACCCTTTTTGATACTGGTGCATCGCATTCATTCATTTCCGAGTCATGTTTGAGTAGACTACGTCTGGGTAGTGCTACTAGTTGTGAGCCTTATGTCATTGGTCTACCCGATGGTAGACGAATTGTCGGAAATCGTGAGATTCGTAATTGTCCGATTCACTTCATGGTCGTGTATGGCCGGACCTAATCGTAGTAGATTTGCCGAGGGATGACGTCATCTTGGGTATTGATTGGATGGATCGTCATGATGCCATCATTAGTGTCCGTAGCGTATGATCACTATCATTTCGCATTTATGGGGTCGAATGTGCTTTCAGGAGGTAATCCTACTGCTCGTAAGGTCATTAATTTGATGAAAGCAAGAAGATTACTCAATCAGGATGTGTCGGTTATTGGTGCTATATGACCAAAACCGAGAAATCATCAGTAATGTTGACGGACATTCCGGTAGTGAAGGAATATGCCGATGTTTTTCCAGACGAGTTACCTGGTTTGCCTCCACAGAGGGATGTGGAATTCACGATTGAGTTGGAGCCTGGTACGTCCCCGATATCGAAGGCACCATACCGGATGGCCCCGACCGAAATGCAGGAATTAAAGAACCAACTTGAGGAATTGTTCGAGAAGGGTTATATTCGACCGAGTGCGTCCCCGTGGGGAGCACCAGTGTTATTTGTCAAGAAGAAGGATGGTTCGTTCCGCTTGTGTATTGATTACCGGGAATTGAACCGGGTGACGATCAAGAATAAGTATCTTTTACCCCGTATTGATGACCTCTTAGATCAACTTGAGGGAGCTTCAGTATTTTCCAAGATCGACTTAAGATCTGGATATCATTAGTTGCGGATTCGAGAGTCGGATATCGCAAGGACGGCGTTTCGAACACGCTATGGTCATTATGAGTTTGTGGTTATGCCGTTTGGGTTGACTAATGCACCTGTGGTATTCATGGAATTAATGAATTGGGTTTTCATAGACTATCTGGATCAGTTCGTGGTTGTCTTCATTGATGACATTTTGATTTATTCTCGTGACCGGGAGGAACACGAGTCTCACCTTCATCAAGTTCTCGACATGTTGAGACGAGAACAACTTTATGGGAAGTTTTCCAAATGTGAGTTTTGGATGTCCGAAGTGACGTTTCTCGGACACGTAATTTCATCAGACGGAGTTCGTGTCGATCCTCAGAAGACGGAGGCTATTCGAGATTGGCTACCTCCGAAGAATGTTAAGGAAATCCGAAGTTTCCTCGGATTAGCGGGTTATTATCGGCGATTTGTGGAGGGATTTTCTAAAATCGCTCAACCCATGACGAACCTTTTACGGAAGGATAAGAAATACACGTGGTCCGACGCGTGTCAACAGAGTTTTGAGGAACTCAAGAGCCGGTTAACTTCAGCACTGTCCTTTCTTTACCGCAAGGGACGGAGGGATTTGTGGTCTATAGTGATGCGTCGGACAGGGTCTCGGATGTGTACTCATGCGTAACGGGAAAGTTATCGCTTATGCTTCACGGCAATTGAGACCTTACGAGGTTAATTATCCGACCCACGCACTGGAGCTAGCGGTAGTGGTGTTCGCATTGAAGATTTGGCGTCATTATCTTTATGGCGTTACTCGCGATATTCACCGATCATAAGAGTTTAAAGTATATATTTACTCGAAGGAGTTAAATATGCAGAGACGGTGGTTGGAACTAATCAAAGATTATGATATCGATCCTTTACCACCCGGGCAAGGCGAACGTTGTCGCCGACACCTTGAGTCGTAAGTCCGTTCAGGAGCAGATGCTTGCTCGACAATGATTCGAAGGAACTTCAAAGAAGAATTTCGAGACCCGAGATCGAGGTCCGCAGTTACTGAGTACAAGGGCAACATTGTACGTTGGAGATTTCATCGTCACTTGAGGAGGCGATCAGGGAGAATCAGGGTGTGGACCCATTTTTGTTACGCATTCGAGAGGATGTGACTCAGGGGAAAGCCCCCGGATTTGTGGTTCACGAGGATGGACTTCTGCGTTTTAAGAATCGGTTATGCGTACCGGCGAATGACGAGTTGAAAAACTCGATTTTGAAAGAAGCTCATGCTACCCCTTATTCTGTTCATCCGGGGTCTAGTAAGATGTATAAGGACTTGAAACAAAATTACTGGTGGAGTAATATGAAGCGAGAAGTCGCAGAATTTGTTTCGAGATGCTTAACCTGTCAACAAGTTAAGATTGAACACCAGCGACCGGCGGGCATGCTGAAACCTCTCCCTATTCCAAAATGGAAGGTTCACGAATACCTATCACAACCTTTCGATTCCGTCATTGACTGTCCAGGAGTGACATCCGTGAGACGAATCGAGGGTGAGTCGGTTCGAGTATACTAATCCAATTAGCATACCTATAACGTGTGGTCCCACTAACCATTAGTGTTCGACAGGCACTCTCCATGTCAAAGAACACATCATACAAGTCTTCGCATAAACTTAACGCCCAGTCAAGTTTCATCTACTTGCGAACGATTAAGTATTTGAGCTATAAACCTTTCCAGTTCCGACCCCCTTATCCAATAAGGAGTGGAACGTTTTGCTCTCAAATACACGTACTAGTTTCTATATGTATATTTACGAGTTAGGAATGCCAGTAACTACCAGTAAATAAAGAAACATCCATTGCCTTATATTAATGATTTACATAATTACAAGTACAATGCCCTCACTCAACAACCTCTGAGTGGCATTCGAGGGCATACTCCTAACAATCTCCCACTTGCACTCAATGCCACACACTATGGTATCTAATACCCATGTTCTCTAGATGACACTCTAAGGTAATCTGAGAAAATGGCTTGGTCAGTGGATCAGCAACGTAGTCGGCTGAATCTACTCTATGCAGCACAATGTATCTCTTTGCAAACAAATTATCTTACGAGATGATACACTCTCTCGATATATTTTGTACCATTATAAAACCTCGGCTCCCAGGCCTGTGCTACCGCTCTGTTATTATCGTACAAAAACAAAAATAGGCAGTGCAGCACATGGTGTTATGTGAAGTTTACCCAATAACTTCTTAATCCTTCCTTTGGAGGCCTCTGAGTCCGCTACATACTCAGCCTAACATGTGGAATCAGCAGTCGTGCTATACTTGTCACTATGCCAAGATACTGCTCCTCCATTAAGAGTAAAATGTAGCCAGAAGTAGACATAGAGTCTTCTTTCTGTCCTTGGAAGTTTGTATCAGTGAAGCCCATCATTCAGTTCTCCACCACCATATAAGAACCAGATCTCTAGTCCTTCTAAAGTACTTGAGAACATTCTTTACGGCGGTCTAATGTTCCCGAACTGGGTTAGCCCGAAACCTACTTACCACGCTTCCAGCATGCAATGTTAGGTCTCGTACACAATAAACCATATGTAAGGCTACCCAAATTCCGAAGCATATGGTATATTACTCATTTACTTTCATTTTTCCTCACTATGAGGGCACATCTTCAAGGTGAGTTTTATTCTATGTCGCATGGATAGGAACCCTCTTTTAGAATAATCCATCTTAAATCACTTTAAGATTTTATCTATATAGAGGGCTTGGGAAAAACTTATCATTCTCTTCGATCTATCCCAGTAGAGTCGAATCCCAAGAATATAGGTTTCTTCTCCCAAGTCTTTCATGGAGAAATTACTCGAAAGCCAAGGTTTCACAGAACTGAGCATTCCCACATCATTTCCTATTAGTAGAATGTCATCTACATATAGTACTAAGAATGCGACTAACCCTCTTGTATACACAAGGTTCCTCTTCATTTTGCACGAAGTCAAACTTTTGACTGCCTCATCAAAACGAAAGTCCCAACTACGTGAAGACTGGTATAGTCCATATCACGGAGTCTACATCCACCATCGCTTGGTCATAGGTCGTTGGGTCGGTCTCTTGGCTATCACTCGGAACCTCATGGAGACCCAGCTCCTCCAAGTGTACAAGGTCATACCTCTCAGCTAAATGAGACACCTTACTAGACCTACGAGGTGGTTGTACTTGTGTTTCAGAAGGTTCGGTTTCATTTTCTTGCACAGGTGTCTCCTGAGCAGTTTCATTGTATTCTTCCAAAGAAATATTTCTACCTGCTCTGCCTTCCTGAATGAACTCATCTTCCAGGAAGTATGCATGCAAAGCAATAACGATCTTTCGATCTTTGGGCATGTAGAATAGATAACCCATCGCCTCAGATGGGAATCCAATGAAACGTCTCCTCACGGACCTCGCTTCCATTTTGTCCACCTTAGTCTTCTTGACATAGGCAGAACATCCCCAAATTCCAATGTGATTAAGACTTAGTTTCGTGCCCTCCCACATCTCATGTGGAGTTTTAGGATTGGATTTGGAAGAACATCTGTTCAAGATATATGCAGCAGTCAGGAGTGCATACCCACACAGGTAAATCGGTAAGTCAGTATATCCTAGCATGGAATGGACCATGTCCAACAAGGTCTGGTTCCTTCTTTCTGACACAGCATTTAACTGAGGAGTGCCTGGAGGTGTAAGTTGTGATACTATTCCATGTTCCTTAAGGAACTCGTCAAACTTCATACTCATATACTTGCCACCTCGGTCCGACTGAAGTGCTTTGATATGATTTCCAGTTTGTTTCTCGACTAGGGCCTTAAATTCCTGGAATTTCTCAAATGCCTCGGATTTATGTTTCATTAAGTATACATAACCATACCTAGTATGATCATCTGTAAACGTAATGAAGTACTGATATCCGTGACGTTCTGCTTCCAAAGCACCACATACGTCGGTATGGATAAATCCCAGTTTATCAACGGCTCTTTCAAAAGTCCCTGTGAAGGGGGACTTAGTCATTTTGTCTTTAAGGCAAGATTCACATGTAGGAAAAAGGATCTGATCCCAATGGACCCATAAGTCCATCTTTTTCATTTTGTAAACCTTGGTCTGACCAACATGACCAAGTCTAAGATGCCATTTCAAAACTTGATTGGTTTCATCCCTACCACGCTTCCTAGTCATAGTATTCACAACGACTTTGTTACTAAGGTATAGATGATACAATCCATTTAACAATGTAGCAGTACCCACTAGTTTATTTCTGAAATAAATTTTGCAGGAACCATTACTAATGAAAAATGAAAATCTTTTTCGATCCATGACCGGAATGGATACAATGTTTTTATGCCCCTTGGGCAAAACAAGTACATCTTCTAAAAAACAAAGCCGGATTCTAAATCCAAAAGAAATGATCATATGTCAGTTGCCTCGACGGTATGCCTGCTTCCGACAGTGACCATCACTTCCCCAGCTCCAAGCTTCCTACTTTGTTCCAGATCCTGATTCACGGTACAAATATGAGAACTAGGACCAGAATCCAGTATCCAAGAAGTAGAAAATACAGTAGCAGAATAATTTGTTTCCAAAACTAAAAGTTCAGTACCTGAAGCGCCATGCAGAATCGGATAGTCTCTTGCCCAGTGGCCCAGCTCAGCACACTTGAGACATGCATCCTTTTTCTTCTTGTTCTTCGGAACCATCGGGGCCTTGCCCTTACCTTTAAGGTCCTCGACTTGTGGTCCCGTCCGCTTCTTGGTCTTTTTTTCTTATTCTTGGACCTCCGAGATCCAGAAGAAATCACAAGAGCATACTCCTTCATCCGCGGAGTCTTCATCTGAGACTGAGCAGTCACTAATTTGTTCATTAGCCCAACTAAGTTACATGCAGTGTCATTGCAGTTGAAATTCATAACAAACTATGAAGGAATCAGGGAGAGACTGTAGGATAAGGTCGGTTTGAAGAGAAGTGTCCATCTTAAAATCAAGAGCCTCCAATCTCTCGATCATGGATATCATTTTGAGGATGTGGTTCCCAACCTTCTCATCTTCCTTCATCTTTGCACCGAACGGTTGCTTGGATATCTCATATCTAGCAGTTCGACTGTGCTCACCATAAAGATCGGTTAAGTGAGATAGAATCTGCCTAGCAGAAGTCATTTTCTCATGAGCTCTTTGAATCTCATTATACATGGAAGCCATCATATATGCACGGACTTTCATGTCATCCTTAACCCACTTTTCGTGGTTTTCAATCTCTTCTTGATTGGCTCTTGTCCGCACCGGAGGCGTCGGAATGTCCCTCTCCAAGACGTATCCCAGTGCCTCTATACTGAGGAGTATCATCAGATTGTGGAGCCAATCCACAAAGTTAGGTCCGATTAAGGTGTTCTTTTCGAGTTGAATTGAGAGTGGGTTCATTGTCATATTGAGAGTCATGTCTGCATTTAAGTATGACAGATTAATTAGTGACTCATTTAATTATGTTCTGAGTATAAAATTAAGGTCTTTTCTATTCTTGTTACCGAGCTCCCACTATTTTTATCGGAATAACACACTCCCATGTGAAATCCGGAAGTATCGTCGCTCTACTTCATAGTGGTGATCGAGTTCATTATAAATCTTAAGAGAGGGCAACCGAACAGGTTTCTAGTCTATTAATTTTCATAAAGTGGTGTCCAACACCAACCCATCTAATGGATGATTCGATCTTCTTTTTCCCCTTGTTCACTCCCCTCAACCTATACGATTTCTATGGTTCGTGAACAAGTTAGGTTTATACCATCGACGCAAATCAGTTTCACAATTGAATCTTATTCGGCAACATATCAGGTTTCTAGGGATAAAATTTGCTCCAACCGAAGGCATCCAATGCGCTCCCGGTAATTTATTCATCATCCCCGAACGACTACCCCGATAGCTCGGAAGCATAGCACATCCGTTTGGATTTTAATTTCCCGAAAGCTCTATGGAGGGAAGGAAAATATTGAAACCTTATAAACTTAATAATTTGTCGTGGGAGAATTTTCGTGATTAATGTTACACTTTGCACATTAATTCATTTAAGCGCGTTTGTTGCATTCATATAATCTGAACAACCATTCACAACCTAGTTGCTACCAACATGTGGTTCATGGACCGTTCCTAGAAAACAAAAACTCTCTAATCTAATTACAAGTCTTCGTCTTGAATCTTTATCTTCTCGAAATGGATCTTCCTCCGGTCTTCGTCATTACATATAAAATTTACATTGAAAATTGCATCCTAGATACAAATATTTCTAGTAAAATAAATAGGCTCAAAACGGCCTTTACAATCCAATCGAATAAAACCGAACTATTGAAAACTAAGTCCATGAACCACATCCCATTCAAAAACATTCATATAATAAATATTATATAAATGGAAAGCGTAGAGATACATTGATCCAATCAAAAATACGAACCGATCCAATCGATTCACACAATCGGTAACATGAAAACATTCAAAATAATTCGGTCAATCACAAGTATTCCAATAAATCAATTTTTCCTTATAAAATGAAATACGATAAATAATTTTAATCATATTAAATACAATTTAAAATATGGAAAATTATTTTTAGGAGTACACGAAGAAACAAGCCCGAAACGGGTCCGTAAGGGGCTGGGCCGCGCCCGAAAACACATCGGGCAGCAAGTAGGGCCGCCACAGCCCTAGCCGCGGCCCCGATCCAAGAGTGCCATAAGGGCTGCAATGTACTCGATCTGCGGCCCCCGAGCCACGTCCCCCTGCTTCCGGACCACTCCCGTGTTGGAATATAAAACGCAGCGGAAGCGAGTTGGTGATGGTAATTTAATAAAAGGTTTTATGAACTAACCAATGTAAAAACCGGATCTATTTAGGCTTGTCAACTAATTAACTAAATAGATTAATAAACAATTAAATAAACATATTTACGCATGGGAGTCGGTAATTTTTACCTTTGACCCGAAGTGGTAGAAAAATCCCTTTTGGTCGATTTGTCCTTCTTCGTGTTCCTCTCCGATCTTCTTGTATTTCTACCTTGGGATCTTCTAGAGTATATCCCGCCTACGTCCGGATGTCGTGTGGGCAACAATCTACCAGACTATTTGGACTGCAAAGGGATCGGCCGAAACTTTTCTCTCAAGAAACTTACGATTTTTGTTCTCTCTATTTTTCTTGAATATTTTGAGTATTTTAGAAAAATATTGTGTTTACCAAATTATGGAATCCAAGACACAAGTCAAGACCCACAATTAAAACACACACAATAAAATCGATTTCTTGGGCAATAATTGAGGTAAAAAAATCGGCCAACCCTAAGCATATATTTATAGGTGTTTTGGGCTAATCTAGGGACCTTAAGGAGGATATGGTAAGGACTCCCAATAGATATCTTCCTTCCATTATTAGGACTCTTCCTAATATGAAGACTCTATTAATATCAACTTAGTCCACTAATAAGTTAATATTGCACTTCCTACCAAAATCCCAAATTACGAAATTGGGCTCCTTTTAAATTAATTATTTCCCGTGTTTAAGATATTCCATGTCCATTAATTAATTTAAGCTACTGACAGCTTTTAATTAATTAATGTATTATAGATGAGTATACCACTCGACCTTTATTATTATATCGGAAAATTAATTCCACCTGCAGAGTTTGATATAATAATCCTTTCGAGTGCCTCAAGGGACATGATCAACCCGACTGGTCGGGACACGATTTCTAGCTATAATATTAATTATCATATAAATAATAATATTGCCCAAAATATCGAGCATATTGAGTCAATCATTGTGGCTCTCACCCATGATAAATCAAAGCAATAAATATTAATTATATATAATTAAATATTAATTACTAGAATTAAGAAATAATAATTATCCGAGATGTACGTTCTTCTTATAGTCAGTACAGAAGAATCTATCTCACCTCGATCCTGTTCAACGTATAACGAATACGCTAATATATGCTAATGGTCAAGACCAACCAATCTCAAGCATATACTACAACCTCTCACATAACGGTCTAATGTTACATAGGTTGTGAACTAAATATTACTATATAAGGAACCGATAATGTGATCTTCTGTGTGACACTACACACCACATTATCTACAATATAAATTAAATTAGACTGCATTTGCATAACCATAGCGTGAATAAATATGCAAAACATGTGATAAATGAATTAAATATTCTCATAGATAAAGACCGGGAAATTAGGAAATACAAGCATAATGTATGCTTTGATGTATACAACCCTAACAATCTACCACTTATACTCAAAGCATGCTTTTGAAGTATACTATCTAGACTATGTCTATCTATCTCCCACTTATACTCAAAGCAATGCTGCCATACATCTCAACCCCATTCCTTCCACATGCCCTTCAAATGATTTTGAGGGCAACCCTTTCGTGAAAGGATCAGCTAGGTTGTCTTCAGATGCTATTTTGGAGACAATGATCTTCCTTCTCTTCACAAAATCTCGAATGATATGATATTTGCGCTTGATATATTTGCTTGCTTTGTGGACCCGTGGTTCCTTCGAATTTGCAACAACACCGGTATTATCACAATACAGTGTAATACTCCTCGGCAAATTAGGAATCACACCCAAATCCTTTAGGAAGTACTTGAGCCATACCGCCTCTTTAGCTGCCTATGAGGCTGCTACATATTCGGCTTCCAAGGTAGAGTCCGCTATGCATTTCTGCTTTACACTCCTCCAACTGATGGCTCCACCTCCCAAAGTGAAAACATATCCGGAAGTTGATTTCGACTTTTCTTTGTCCGCACTGAAATCCAAGTCAGTGTAACCCAAAGGACAAAGCGTATCTGATTGATATACAAGCATATGCTCCCTAGTCCCTCTCAGGTACTTGAGTATATGCTTGACAGCAATCTAATGTCCCGGTCCTGGGTTCGACTGATATCTCGCCATCATGCCTACAGCTTGACAGATATTAGGCCTAGTGCAAAGCATAGCATACATGAGGCTTCCCACTGCCGAAGCATAAGGGACCAGCTTCATGTCATCTATCTCCTTCTATGTCTTAGGACACATAGCCTTAGATAGTTGAATTCCATGTCTGTAAGGTAAGAAACCTTTCATGGAATTCTCCATGCTAAACCGCTTTAGCACCGTATCGATATAAGATGCCTAAGATAAGCACAACATCATTTTCTTGCAATCTCGAAAGATCTTAATACCAATGATGTGTCTAGCTTCTCCCAAATCCTTCATATCGAACTGCTCATATAGCCATACCCTTACGTCTGATAATACCTTCACATTGTTTCCAATTAGAAGTATATCATCTACGTATAGTACAAGAAACACCAGCACGTTTCCATCACACTTTTTGTATACACAAACATCACTAGGACATTGTTCAAAACCATACGATTGAATCACCTCATCAAATCGCATGTTCCAAGACCTTGATGCTTGCTTAAGACCATAAATGGTTCTCTTAAGCTTGCACACTAAGTGCTCCTGACCTTCAGCAATGAATCCTTCAGGTTGGCGCATATAGATTTCCTTATCAAGACTCCCGTTCAGGAACGCAGTCTTGACATCCATCTGCCAAATCTCCATATCCAAATGCGCACCTATAGCTAAGAGAATCCGGATCGATTTAAGCATGACTACTGGCGAAAAGATTTCATCGTAGTCGATGCCCTCTTTCTGAGTGTAACCTTTCGCAACAAGCCTTGCTTTGTAGGTTTCAACCTTCCCTTTCGATCCTGTCTTACGCTTGTAGACCCACTTACTTCCAATGGGTTTTACCCCATTGGGTAGTTCTACTAGCTCCCACACTTGGTTAGAATCCATAGATCCCATTTCGGATTCCATTGCTGTTTTCCAGGATTCAGCATCCTTGTCTTGAACTGCCTGTTTGTACGTACATGGATCCGTTTCATCCTGGTCCGGGGAGTGGTCCGAAGATGCTCCCACACCGATGAAATGTTCGGGTTGACGAATAAACCTCCCACTACGATGAGGCGTGTCCTTAGTTTGCGAATCCACAATAGTGTCAATATGTGGTACACTAGGTGTTTGCACAATTGGTATTGTCGAAATCTCGCCCCTAAGTTCTTCTAGAATGACCTCAATCCTAGGCTTGTGGCTTATCACATAGTCCTCCTCTAAGAACCCGGCATTGGTGCTAACAATGACCTTCTGGTCTTTAGGACTGTAGAATAAGCCGCCCTTCGTTCCTTTAGGATATCCTACAAACACTCGTACTTCTGTACGAGATGCCAACTTATCAACTTCATTATTCTGCACGTATGCTGGAGAACCCCAAATCCGAACATGTCCTAGACTGGGCTTGCGCCCATTCCACGATTACGTGGGTGTTTTGGAAGGCCCGATTTCGAAGGCACCAAGTTTAGAATGTACGCCGCTGTTTCCAAGGCATATCCCCAAAACGAAATAGGCAAATCAGAATAACTCATCATTGACCTAACCATCTCTAATAAAGTACGATTCCTTCGTTCAGCAATACCATTTTGTTGTGGTGTACCAGGCGATGTGAGCTGGGAAGTAATCCCCTCATGTGCCAAGAAATCCAAAAACTCTCCACTAAGGTATTCGCCACCACGATCAGATCGTAGTGACTTGATAATCTGCCCATGATTCTTCTTCGTTTCAGCCTTGAATTCTTTGAACTTATCAAAAGATTCAGACTTACGTCGCAACAAATAGATGTATTCATATCTCGAATAATCATCTATAAACGTGATGAAGTATTCGAAACCACCCTTAGCGTGGATGTTCATTGGACCACATACATTGGTATAAACCAATTCCAACACCTTTTGTGCACGATTTCCTTTGCTTTGAAAAGCCCTTTTAGTCATTTACCTTCCAGGCAGGATTCGCAGGTTGCAAATGACTCAACTTGGAGCGAATCCAATGGGCCATCGCTCACCAATCTTTGAATCCTTCTAAGGTTAATATGACCCAATCGTAAATGCCACAAATATATTGGATTTATGCTTGAAAGTTCCTTTCTTTTATTAGGATTAGTCAAAGAATTAAGCGATTTATAATTATGCAAGGGAGCTGGTGCAGCATTGATGATATAAAGTTCTTCATTATAAGTACTCCCGCAAATATATTTACCATTTCTTTTGATAATTGCATTATCTTCAAAAGAAACTGAATATCCTTCACGACGCAATTTAGAAACTGAAATCAAATTCATTCTAAAATCGGGTATTAATAATACATTATTAAGAACTAAAATCTTATCATCAACTTTTAGCTGCACGACTCCCACTGCAACAGCCTTCAGACTGGAATAGTCGCCCCAGCTTACTGTAATCTCATCCGCACTAAGTACCTTGGTCACTTGGAACCCCTGCGAGTCATAACAAACATGATCAGTGGAGCCCGAATCCACTATCCACGAAGTAATGGAACAGGCAGCCAAACATGTTTTGACTACTAGTGCATGAGATGTACCTTTCTTAGGGCAGTCACTCTTGAAATGTCCTTTCAGACCGCAGTTGAAGCACTTACCCTTCGGCTTTTTATTCACTTCTGGCTGAGGAGCCTTTGACTGAGGAGCCTTGCCTTTAGCCTTGAAGGTCGCCACTTGCTTCTGGCCAACCTGCTTTTTCTTCTTTCCCCATTTGGGTTTTGAAGAAGCAACACCGGTTGCCGCAAGAATTTGATGATAACCTTGATTGAAGAGACCTTCGGCAGATTGAAGCTCTGTCAGAAGTTCTGCCAATGTGTAAGTCCTACGATTCATATTGTAGTTGAGGCGGAACTGCTCAAAGCTTCTTGGTAAACTGCCCAAGATAATATCGACATGCGATTCCGCATCGATAGTGGCCCCCAGTATGCTTAGTTCGTTCAAACGGGACATCATTTTAAGAACGTGATCCCTTACTGGGGTCCCTTCAGACATCTGAGTTGTCATCAAAACCCTCATCGCATTTTGCCTAGCCGCCCGGTTCTGATGACCAGACATCTCAGTGAGATTTTTCATCATTTCCGCGGCCGAGCCGATCGTCGCGTCTTTGCCAATACATTTGTCAATGAAGCGAAAATTTAACAATGAGCCATCTCATCGACTTTTTCCATTTCCGAATTCAGCCAACTCTTCAGAGTGGCATCCGATTCACAGTTCCAAAGGACTCTCCTCAGTTAAAACAAACTTATGCCCCTCGGCAGTCAAGACAATATCAAGATTTCTTTTCCAGTCGGAAAAGTTAGTGCCATCAAGTTTGTTTTCTTTGAGAATAACAGCCAGTGGATTGAAAGACATCTGAGAATAAAATTTAAAACACCATTCATCACATAATTCGACGCAAAATATATTAAAAAAACCTTAAAACAATATATATGCAATCAACCAACACCTTGAAAAACCGCACATGCAAGTCACGATAGTGTGGACATTTACATATACATTTCAAGTAGATTTTGACGTCTTTAATTTTACTATCTAGCCAAGACACATTTTGACAAGTAAAATTAATAGTTGGTTCCTCTTGGCCATGTATTTAATTAACATAGACTCCGATGGGAAGCTTATTAATTAATACATCTAAGTGAACACCATAATTTAACAAACCTTAAAATATTATTTAATGATAATAGTCCTACAGATGGAGAGGTCCTATCATAAAAAATAATATTCACCTTTTTGTTATCAAATTTGAAGTTTAAAACCAGTGAGCCAATAATTTAGCACATCCGATGTGGAGGAAGACTCTAATGTCAACGCGCATGCTAATTATTTCACAATTTAAACCAATTATGGAGGCCAATTTGATTTTGAAAAATCAATTTTAAAATCACTTAGTTATTTTGAAAAAAATAAGGTTTTTAATTTTCTCGTCCTAACATGCAAGGAAACATATCACGCATACATCCATACATGTCATACATCAAAACAATATAAACCAACAAATATTTAAAATTGGACAATTATATCCAATTATCATGGCTTATTATTCCTCGTTTTGAATAACGAGAATATCTTCGGCTCGTCTGCTCCCACTGCTTCAAGCATCTCGCCGAAAAATGAATTGAACGACCCGAACCGTACGACTTGACTGCTTGCCCGTGCCGGTGCCCCACGCTGCCGGTGGCCGAGCAGCTGGCGGTGGCGACTCACGGCCGAGCTGCTTCTTGGTGGCGAGTTCTTCTTGGTGGCGAGTCCCGATCGGCATCTTTGCCGGTCTCGGTCGGTTAAATCGATCGGGACTCCTCTTGCTACTGGACTTCTTTTTCTTTCGTACTTTGAGTGTTTCAACTCGATTACAATTTTATTCAAAATAAAATACATCGAATTTACATCAAATTACAAGAAAAATAAATCCTATTCTACCCGTGGATTTTCTCACGGGAAAAACTTATACATGCCACAAAATGGGCCAAATTACCAAAGCGCGTAAATAAATAAAAAAAATATTACATAGCCATGATAATTGGATCATATTTTCCTGCAAGACAAATTCTAGAAAAATATTCCAAAAAATCATACTATACGAATATTTAATTGCTAGCATATTAATCACCAAATTAATTAAATTGAACAGAACCTAAAGACCGGCTCCGATACCAATTGTTGGAATATAAAACGCGGCGGAAGCGAGTTGGTGATGGTAATTTAATAAAAGGTTTTATAAACTAACCAACGTAAAAACCGGATCTATTTAGGCTTGTCAACTAATTAATTAAACAGATTAATAAATAATTAAATAAACATATTTACGCATGGGAGTCGGTAATTTTTACCTTTGACGCGAAGTGGTAGAAAAATCCCTTTTGGTCGATTTGTCCTTCTTCGTGTTCCTCTCCGATCTTCTTGTATTTCTACCTTGGGATCTTCTAGAGTATATCCCGCCTACGTCCGGATGTCGTGTGGGCAACAATCAACCGGACTACTTGGACTGCAAAGGGATCGGCCGAAACATTTCTCTCAAGAAACTTACTATTTTTGTTCCCTCTATTTTTCTTGAATATTTTGAGTATTTTAGAAAAATATTGTGTTTACCAAATTATGAAATCCAAGACACAAGTCAAGATCCACAATTAAAACACACACAATAAAATCGATTTCTTGGGCAATAATTGAGGTCAAAAAATCGGCCAACCCTAAGCATATATTTATAGGTGTTTTGGGCTACTCTAGGGACCTTAAGGAGGATATGGTAAGGACTCCCAATAGATATCTTCCTTCCATTATTAGGACTCTTCCTAATATGAAGACTCTATTAATATCAACTTAGTCCACTAATAAGTTAATATTGCACTTCCTACCAACATCCCAAATTACGAAATTGGGCTCCTTTTAAATTATTTATTTCCCGTGTTTAAGATATTCCATGTCCATTAATTAATTTAAGCTACTGACAGCTTTTAATTAATTAATGTATTATACATGAGTATACCACTCGACCTTTATTATTATATCGGAAAATTAATTCCACCTGCAGGGTTTGATATAATAATCCTTTCGAGTGCCTCAAGGGACATGATCAACCCGACTGGTCGGGACACGATTTCTAGCTATAATATTAATTATCATATAAATAATAATATTGCCCAAAATATCGAGCATATTGAGTCAATCATTGTGGCTCTCACCCATGATAAATCAAAGCAATAAATATTAAATATATATAATTAAATATTAATTACTAGAATTAAGAAATAATAATTATCCGAGATGTACGTTCTTCTTATAGTCAGTACAGAAGAATCTATCTCACCTCGATCCTGTTCAACGTATAACGAATACACTAATATATGCTAATTGTCAAGACCAACCAATCTCAAGCATATACTACAACCTCTCACATAACGGTCTAATGTTACATAGGTTGTGAACTAAATATTACTATATAAGGAACCGATAATGTGATCTTCTATGTGACACTATACCCCACATTATCTACAATATAAAGTAAATTAGATTGCATTTGCATAACCATAGCGTGAATAAATATGCAAAACATGTGATAAATGAATTAAATATTCTCATAGATAAAGACCGGGAAATTAGGTAATACAAGCATAAAGTATGCTTTGACGTATACAACCCTAACATCTCGGACCGTCCAATGGCAATTCGGGGCTAGTTTTTCGATCGGATATACAATATCTATATTTTTCAACATCCAAATCTTAAATATAAATCATATTTCCCAGAAATTAAAGATTTATATTTAAACATAAACTTACAAAAAATACAACTAGATCGAACGAAAAACATATACCACGATTATGACTATAAATGATACCAAATCATTCACCATCTAATCAAGAATTTCAAATGTCAATATCGTATATACGATCGCAAGACCTACGCTCTGATACCACTGTTGGGATTCGGTGCCTAAATTGAAGGCCCAGAGGAAGCGGTAAAACGAAAATTAATTCGATCTGAATCCCACAAGGATCGATCGAGCTACGTATATACGGATATATAAACGAAAACACAAGAGATGTAGAAACTCACCCTTGTAGTCCGTTTATTAAATGGATTCCTTCTCTTAAGGTATTACCCAAGCTTTAGATTGATTTCCCTACGATCCAATCCACTCCAAGCTCTTGGATGATCCAACGCCGAAAATACCGCGTCTCTACTTGCAACGCGCCGGAGAAACAAACGGAACGACGATCACCTTGCTATCCTACAAGGATACGGCTAAAGCTAGTATGATGAAGCTTTCTATGTGATTATGACACTCTAAGTGTATAACTCACAACTCTCAATCAATTTCTTGATATTCTCCAAGAACTACCAAGAACCAAAATGAAGAAAAGGAAGAAGAAGACTTGAGAACTCTCTCTCTCTCTCTCTCTCTCTCTCTATCTCTCTCTCCAAGAACCACTCAACTTTTATATTGTGCCTTAAATCCAGAAGAGGTCGACCGTATTTCATCGTGTGAAAGTGCTAAAGAAATATGGAAAATTCTTGAAATCACACACGAGGGAACAACTCAAGTCAAGGAGATGAAGATTAATATGCTTATCCATGACTACGAGTTATTCATGATGAAGAGTGATGAGTCCATCACCAACATGCTTGACTGATTTTCGATCATCACAAATAGACTTGCTTCTTTCGGGATACCGCTATCGAGTAGTGAGAAAGTCGAGAAAATCTCATGATCACTACCTAGAGAATGGGATGGCTGTTGGGATTCGGTGCCTATATCGAAGGCCCAGTGGAAGCGGTAAAACAAAAATTAATTCGATCTGAATCCCTACGAGGATCGATCGAGCTACGTATATACGAATATATAAATGAAAACACAAGAGATGTAGAAACTCATCCTTGTAGTCCGTTGATTAAATGGATTCCTTCTTTTGAGCTATTCCCCAATCTTTAGATTCCTTTCCCTACGATCCAATCCGCTCCAAGCTCTTGGATGATGCAATGCCGAAAATACCGCGACTCTACTTGCCACGCGCCGGAGAAACGAACGGAATGACGATCACTTTGCTATCCTCCAAGGATACGGCTAGAGCTATGATGATGAAGCTTTCTATGTGATTATGACACTCTAAGTGTATAACTCACAACTCTCAATCAATTTCTTGATATTCCCCAAGAACAATCAAGAACCAAAATGAAGAAAAGGAAGAAGAAGACTTGAGAATTATTTCTCTCTCTCTCTCTTGCTGTTCAACCATAGGAAAATGAATGGGTTGTTCAAGAGATTGAAGTCTTCTTTTCCTTTATTCAACTCCCACCCACATGAAAATAACTAATCCACACATGAGATTCCCTACAATGTCTTTGTCATCCATTATTAAATGGACACAAAAGACCAAGAGGGGAGTATGTGGAAAGGGGGGGGAGGGGCAATCTAGAAAGAGTCTCACGAATTTGGTTTGTTTCCCGAGAGTACAAACAGATAAAGTCTAATTCCATTCTGATGTATTTATATCAATTAATTAATTCAATTAATTAATCATATCAAATACATAACAACATTATTAATTTCTCCAAGAAATAATTATATTCATGAATTAAATTAATCACCCAGTAATTTATTTAATTCATTAGGCCGTAAATAAATTTATCCAATAAATCAATTTAGACATCCAATGTCCCAATTAATTAGATATCCAATATCTAATATTCATAATGAGAGAATAAGCTCGAATCATTCCGTCGTCAATCCTATTGCGCGACTCGGTAGGTCCGTCTCAGTCAGCAATGGGAGGAACCAAAGAGTAGTAGCACCACCTAGCGAGCCTGGCGGCCTACACTGTACCCCAACTGAGAACGAATGATTGGGATCATTCAATAACTATTCTGTCATGAATACCAGTAAACGTATAAACCATTCTTTCAAATTTCCTGATCAAGTTATAGGGTCACGGTCAGTCAAACCCTATCTGTACTTGACGCTATGCATGAGTTAATGGAAATCGAGATCATCGAGCTCTCGTGTATCCAATACAACTAGCTCCAATACTTTGGCCAAAGACTTATGATTTCATATGCCAGTAACCGCATAGGATATATAACCCGCTCACTAATGGGAGAAAGAATTATATCTTGGTATTCAGTAGGACCTGCTACTTGCCCGTCAAGATGCACGTCGAGGTTGACCCCCGCCTTTCGGTTTACAGGGTCAAACTACTCTAATGAAAATCTTGACGTCGCAAGCACATTCCTACTAAATCCTCAAGTCGAAGGTTCACGAATACCTATCACAACCTTTTGATTCCGTCATTGACTGTCCCGGAGTGAAATCCGTGTGATGAATCGAGGGTGAGTCAGTTCGAGTATACCAATCCAATCAGCATACATATAACGTGTTCTCCCACTAACCATTAGTGTTTGACAGGCACTCTTCATGTCAAAGAACACGTCATACAAGTCTTCGCATAAACTTAATGCCCAGTCAAGTTTCATCGACTTGCGAACGATTAAGTATTTGAGCTATAAACCTTTCCAGTGCCAACCACCTTATCCAATAAGGAGTGGAACGTTTTGCTCTTAAATACACGGACTAGTTTCTATATGTATATTTACGAGATAGGAATGCGAGTAACTACTAGTAAATAAAGAAACATTCATTGCCTTATATTAATGATTTACATAATTACATGTACAATACCCTCACTCAAAAACCTCTGAGTGGCATTCGAGGGCATACTCCTAACAATGGCACCGTGACAGCGATCATGAAATCTAAAGATCTCAACACGCTCGACTTTAGCGCCCTCGTTGGTTCGCTAATTAACTATGAGATTGTTCTAAAATTACAAAGTGTCAAGCCAAAGCCGAAGGAAAGATCAATAGCTTTAAAAGCTAATATGTCTCGCAAAGAAGAAATCCCGGTTGATGAAAGTGATGAAGAATCGGCATATTATTCCAAAAATATTAATAAGTTTCAAAACTTATTGAACCGGAGAAAGAAGGACATCAAATCGGGCGAATCTAAGAAATTCGACAACAACTGTCGAATCTGTCTTAAACCAGGACACATTGCAAAAAATTGCTGGAGCGCAAATCCTAAAAAGGAAGTACTCGTTGCAATATGGAGCGATGAAGATGAAGATAATGATTTCAACCAAAATAATCTCGCTCTCATGGCACAAAGTTCATTCGATGAAAGCGACGTCGAAAGTCAGGTTAGTACATCCTCTCAAGATGAATTATTTGAAGCATTCGAATTATTGCATACCGATTTTCAAAATGCTTTATCCGAAATAAAATCCATTCAATCGAAAAATAAATTATTGGAAACCAAAATTTCCAAAATTCTTGGAAAAGGGAAAATTATCGAGACCGGTCATGCAAAATATCTTGAAATAGAAAATAAGTTAAAGAATGATCTTTTGAAAGTTCAAGACGAACTTAAAAATTTAACGAACAAACTAGGAAACGAGAATATGCTTTCCGTGCAAAAATATACGTTAAACAAACAGGTGTTGGGATTCAAACCGAATAATAAAATAGAATCTTTAAATTTGAAAATAGCCCGATGTGAAAAATGTTTAAAAATTAGGCATTATATTTCAAATTGCAAAAGCCCATGTCGGACGATAAAAATTAAAAAGATTTAGATTCCAAAATAAACCGTTATTCCGAATATCGTCTATATTTCGAAGGAAAAACCAACTATCAGTTGGGTCCCCAAAAATCAAAATTAAATATTTCATCAATTGATATTTTTTATCCTTGATATATTTCGAAATTGATATTTTACTCAGGAGGAGTTATTATATTCTTTGGGGAGATGTGTTTGTCAGGGGGAGTTTACCCATTTTTTGCATTTATCATAATTTTATTTCATCATTTATTATCGTTTATACACTCTTTGCTGATAACAAAAAGGGGGAGAAGAATGGAATAAAAGAAGAATGTTGTGCATTTTTCTTTCTTTACCATGCTTTAAGGGGAGAAAAACGAGAAAAGCGTCATGAAAGAATGACTAGAAAAAAAAATAATACGAATCAAAGTCAAAAAGATGAAAAAGAAACGAAGAAGTTGAAAAAATGAGAAGAAGTTGAAAAGGAGAAAAGAAAAGATGGGAGTTGGAAACTAACGAAACGGACAAAGTCGAAAACTTTGATCTGTGTTTATATATATATATATATATATATATATATATATTGTAGGTTTATACCATTCAAGAGTGTTGTTTTGTAATCATCAAAAGGGGAGATTGTTGGAATATTTTTTTCAAAATATTCATTATCGAGTTTTGATGATTAGTTTTTAAACAAAGAAAAACAACAAGGAAGGAAAACAAACAACAATGAAGTCGAAGACGCCCGAACCAGACTGATAGCAAGTATAACGTATGTAATATGGAGTACATAACGTACGTAATGCCAAGTTACCTGATCAGACGAGAGTGTCACCTGATGGAATAACGTACGCAGAGTATAAAGAATAACAAATGCTAAGTCAAGACGATAACGTACGTAATGTAGAGGACATAACATACGTAATGAAACGAATGCAAATATTGGAACCGTTGAACGGATAGATGACGTCATGGAGTGCGTTAGCATGCAACGGATATTTTGACTGAAGATAACGTACATAAAGGGGAAATGATAACGTACGTAATGGAAGAAACGAAGCTACTGGACTGATCTATGAAGAGCTTAACGTACGTAACAAGTGGAGGTTAACGTACGTAATACATATAACATACATAATGTTGTGTGAGCAATGTACGTAACGAAGTCGGAAAGAGTTAACGGATAGTTGAGGTTTTGAAGCCTATAAATACCACTTCCTATTGTATTGATCATACAACAACTCAAAGCAATCGATTCATTGATCAGATATTGATATACATATTCTTGTTGTTGTAATTGTGCTTATATTGATAAGTGTTTGAGTGTTATACACGAAAACATACATGAGGGGAAAAAGAAAGGATAAGATTGGATTCAGTGTTATTAGGATCAAGGATCCGGCATTATTAGAATCGCAATCTATATCCAAGTGAGGTTTGTCTAGTACCCATAGAAATCTAGATAGGTTGATTCCTTGTCCGATAGAAAAGGAAAACGGTTTAACTTGGACCAACAACAAGACAAGTGTGTAAAGGTTTATCTCGGACCGATAGAAGACGAGAATTGTAACGGTAGTCCCTCAACCTATAAAATAGAGGTGCAGAGGTTGATATTTAGCCTATAGAAAAAGATACAAAGAGAGGACGTAGGCCGTTTGTCCGTACCTATATAGATCTTGTGTCGGTTTATTTTCAGCACCTTTAAATACGCTTCAACACAATAGCGCGTATACCGAATCCTGCTCCAACATACGAGTATTCACTGTAGAGGATCACGGGATCAGAACTTAATGAGGTGATGAGGTCCAATCGTGTGGGTCTGAAGAGCCCTACGATAACACATGGCGGGGATCATGGGTTTAGGGCACAGTACGTCCAGCCGTGTGGGTTCGACGGGTCCTACGGTGACTCATGGCGGTGGATCATGGAGTCGGGATAGTTGTTGATTATATATTAGTTTAGTCCGTGCCGGATGTTGAACCTATAGAGACACGTGATGGTGGATCAGGGTTTCAATATTGTTATTGTTTGATTATATGTTGGTTTAGTCCGTGCGGGTTGTTGAACCTACGGAGACACGTGACGGTGATCATGGTGTCAAGATTGTTGATGTTTGGTTAATGTGTTTGGTGTAGTCCGTGGGGGTTGTTGAACCTACGGATACATGTGACGGTGGATCACGGTGTCACGATCATGTTTTGAGGATCAAAGTTTTATGAAAAGAATACTGGGCCGAGCCCCACGAAATTTGTGGAAATGTTTTCGTACTATAAATTATAGGAATACAATTTGAGATTTGGGCTAAGACCCTAAGGTTTTTGAAAAGGCTTTGTAATTTGGACTCGAGGTCCAAAAAGATTTCTACTTTCATAATCCCCGAGATGATGAGTTTATATTCAAATACTTCTTTGCTTGAATTCAAAATCCTAAAACCTCTTGGGAATGTTTTAATAGTTGATTATCGTATGTGATTCGTGGTTGCCATTAGCTTGTTACATTTCGCATAGTATGATACTTGCATTAGAAAAATAGTGGAATTTTGCTACTACCTTAGTTATCGGGGGTGGATGTCTATTCTGCATCCAGGTACACGCATGTTCGTGGGAGTAGTCACAGGATCGGTACGAAGGATGATGGAAGACGAATGATACTAATCACATGAAGGCCAGCCCTGGGAGCAGTTAGTAGGAGGTTATTTTGTTGTCCTCTTCGCTATCGTATTTTCTGTTGTATGAGTTTGTGGGTGTATTTGACCCTTGCATGGGTATGAGTCGAGATAGAGATGTGCATTTTTAGTTGTATGTTTTTGGTGAAAGACCAAATCGGTCTAATGGTTCATTATTTTGTTACGTCGGCAAGTAATGTATTATGTTGTTGGGTGTCGAGCCTGGCAGATCCTCACAGAGAGGGTCTGCACCGTGTAATATTCCCGGTTATAATCTGGGGGTGTTACAATGTTTACGTACGTTATAGGAGGTGTGTTGCGTACGTAAGGATGCCTGTTGCCAAAAGATGTAGCATCTGGATTATGCATTGCGTACGTTAATGTTGTGATGTTGCGAACGCTATATATATTAACGTACGTTAGATGAGGAACACTACATATGTAACTTGGTTACTGCAGCAATTCAACGTCTATATTATATACGCTATGGCATGGGCTTTGCGTAGTAAGTCATTGTAATGAAGTAAGGCAGCAGCCTCCAGAACAGGATGACACATGCTACCAAAGACAGTTAGCATACGCTAAGGAAGCTAACACACGTTATGCTTAGTGTCTTGTGACCGCAATGAGTTGTGCAGGTTATAAAGTAAAAAGTGTTCTTTCATTTCGTCACGAACCATACTGGGTTTCTATCCCAAAGTGTAGTACTCGAGATCTTTATTTCGGATTTGTTCGGTTTTCTGGGTTTTATCGGATTGTCTTTGTCCTCATCATTGGAATTTTGTGTCATATTTGTTGGGATTCCACAGAAAATAAATGCAGCGGAAGAATAACGGAATCCCTCAGAGGATCGATCAAGTAACGTATATACGAAAAGAAAAATACGAAGATCAAGGAATCAAAGTCCCATACCTATGATGTCTCTGAAAAACCTTCGTATGATGATGATGATGATGAAGATACCTTCGTTCCAAGCACCTAAAGCAAGATGCCTCTACTTCACACGCCGGAACTTGATGGAAAAATCGACAAGCTTCCTTTCTTCAAGAATGCGGCTAGGGAAGCTTGTATGAATTTTCTCTCTCAATGTATTCTTCTTATATCTTGTCTCTAAGATCAAGATGAAGTTTTCAACCTTACTCTCTCTCTCAAATTCGTGATTTTGAGTTCATACAAGAAGAAGTTGTCCTCTCTCCTTTTTAAAGACTTTTATTTATAAAAAAATGAAAGTCTTCCTTTAACACATGATTGAGGGTATCAAGTACACCTCACATATGTCACCTAGTGACATAAAATAAGTATAAAAGAGATAAGAGAGGGAGGGGGGCGGCCTTAAGGTAAATTTCCAAGAAGACGGGTCGAATTTACTCGGCTCGTGTACTGGATGTTCGTCAAAACGAATCCCTCGTGTACCGGATGTTCGTCGAACGAATCCGTTTTATTTCCAATGTGTTTGGACTAATTAATTAATCCAATTAATTAATTATATCAAACACAAATATATATTTCTCTAAGAAATATAATTTATGAATTAAAGTAATCACCCACTAACCTACTTACAATTCATAAGACCGCTATTTAATTTATCCGATAAATCAAACTTAGATATCTAATATCTAATATTATAAGAGAGATTATTAATTCACATTTATCCATCAATGATCCTATTGCGCGACTCCGTAGGTTTGTCTCAGCCGGCATTGGGAGGAACCAATGAGTGCGGGCAGCACTTAGCTAGCCTAGCGGGCCGCACTGTAAACCCCGACTGAGAACGAATGAACGAATCATTCCAGAACCATTATGTAGTGAATACTATATACGTATAGACCCTTCATCAGATGTCCCGGTCAAGTCTTCGGGTCACGGTAAAGTCAAACCCTACTGTTGACTAAACTCTATACATGTGTTAATGCAAATCAAGACCGACTGATTAATAGTGTATCTAATACGACTATATCAGAATGCTTTGGCCAAAGACTTATGATCTTATTTGCCATTAACCGTATTGGACATTCGCCTGCTCACTAACAGGAAATAGAATCCTTTCTTGGCGTTCAGCAAAGACTGCTACCTGCTCGTATAGTCCGCACTTCGAGGTCGACTCAGCAATTAAGCAAATGAGTCTAACTACTCTAATGACAAACTAAACGTCACAGACACATCTTCTACTGAACCCTCAAGTCAAAGGTCCACGTATACTATCACAACCTTTCGATTCGTCATCGACTCTCCGAGAGTGAATACCGTGTGACTGAATGGAGTATGAGTCATGTTCGAATATACTGGTCCCACCAATATACTTACAACTATGCTATCAAGACGTGCACACATCCTAGCATCAGTTATACAAGTCTTATTAAAACTTAATGTCCTGTTAAGTTTTATCGACTTGCGAACTAGTTAAGCATTCGAGCTCTAAACACTTCTAGTGCCTATCTCCTTATCTCCATAAGGAGTAGAATGTTCACTCTCAAATGCAAGGACTATTATTCTATATACCAAATCACAATGCCAGTGATATACAATAATATAGAAATAATAATTGCCTTATTAAATATAATATTCATAATTACAATACAATTGCTCTCACTCTCTCATCCTCTGAGTGGCATTCGAGGGCATATTCCTAACAATCTCCCACTTGCACTCAATGCCACAAACTATGGTATCTAATACCCATACTCTCCAGATGTCTCTCTAAGACCTTCTGAGATAGTGGCTTGGTAAGCGGATCAGCAACGTTATTTGCTGTGTCTACTCTCTCCAGTGTAACATTCCCATCCCGAACCATTTCTCTAACAAAATGATATTTTATCGTAATATGTTTGGTGTTGTGGTGAGCCCTAGGCTCCTTAGCCTATGCAACAACTCCGTCGTTGTCACAAAACAGTGTCACGGGCTTCTTTGCGTTAGGAACCACTTGAAGTTCCTCATTGAACTTCTTTATCCAAAAAGCTTCTTTAGCAGCCTCCGTGGCTGCCTGATATTCGGATTGACATGTAGAGATAGCAGTCGAACTTTGCTTGGCACTTCTCCAAGAAACTGCCCCACCATTCAGAGTAAAGATATACCCTGATGTGGACATCTGAGCATCCATGTCCCCCGGAAAATCTGAGTCTGTATAACCCATCACTCTTAGTTCTCCACCTCCGTATGTAAGAACCAAGTCTTTAGTCCTCCTTAGGTACTTAAGAATGTTCTTTACAGCAGTCCAATGTTCCTGCCCTGGATTTGAATCAAACCGACTTACTACGCTCACAGCATAGGCAATGTCCGGTCTAGTGCAAATCATTGCATACATAAGGCTACCTACTGCCGAAGCATAAGGTACCTTGATCATTTCCTTTCTATCTTCCTCACTTTGAGGACACATCTCTAAGGAAAGTTTTGCACCATGTTGCATAGGTAGAAACCCTCTTTTAGAATCTTCCATCCTAAATCGCTTCAGGATCTTTTCTATGTAGAGGCCTTGGGAAAGACCTAACATTCTTTTCGCTCTATCCCGGTAGAGACGAATACCTAGAATATAGGGAGCTTCTCCTAAGTCTTTCTTTGAGAACTCTTTAGAAAGCCAAGCTTTCACAGAACTGAGCATTCCTACGTCGTTTCCTATAAGTAGAATGTCATCTACATATAGTATTAAGAACGCAATTTTGCTCCCACTAACCTTCTTGTAAATACAGGGCTCTTCTTTGTTTTGGACCAAATCAAACTCTTTGACTGTCTCGTTAAAACGAAGATTCCAACTCCGTGAAGCTTGCTTCAGTCCATAAATGGCACGCTGAAGTTTGCATACTTTATGAATATTGGTTTGAGATATGAATCCCTTAGGCTGTTCCATATAAATCTCCTCCTCGAGGAATCCATTTAGGAATGCCGTTTTCACATCCATTTGCCATATTTCATAATCTAAGTGGGCGGATATAGCAAGCATCATGCGAATAGACTTAATCATAGCTACAAAGTAGAAGGTCTCAAGTAATCGATTCCTTCTCTTTAGGAATAACCCTTTGCCACAAGCCTGGCCTTATAGGTATCAACCTTGCCATCTCCATCAGTCTTTCTCTTATAGATCCATTTGTTTCCAATAGGCACTATGCCTTTAGGACGATCTACTAAAGTCAGCACTGATTAGCATGCATTGAGTCTATCTCGGCTTCCATAGCTTCTTGCCACTTGGTGGAGTCAACGTCTACCATCGCTTGGTCGTATGTAGAAGGATCATTCTCTTGACTACTTTCTGTCATCTCATGGACACCTGTTCCTCTTGATGCAGATAGCCATACCTCTCGTAATTGAGAAATTCTACTAGACTTGCGAGGTTGTATTTGTATTTCGAAGGTTCGGTTCTTATATCTTGCATAGGTGTCTCATTTGGTGTTTCTTTTATTTCTTCCAAAGAAATATTTCTACTGCCCCTCCTTCTGAATAAACCGATCTTCCAGAAGTGTGCTTTTATAGCAACGATGATCCTATGATCTTCGTGCATGTAGAATAGATATCCCATGGAATCCCTGGATATCCTATGAAACGACCTTTCACGGACCTAGTTTCCAATTTCTCTACTTTAGTCTTCTTGACATAAGGTGGCATCCCCAAATCCTAATGTGATTAAGACTTGGTTTCCTACCTCTCCACATCTCATGGGGAGTCTTAGGAACGGATTTGGAAGGACATCTGTTCAAGATATGCACAAGAAGAAGGACCGCGTAACCTGCGGATAAATCGGTAGATCGGTATAGTTAAGCATGGAGCGAACCATGTCCAACAAGGTTCGGTTCCTTCTTTCGATACACCATTTAATTGTGGAGTAGGAGGAGTGAATTGTGACACTATTCCTAGTTCTTTTAAGAATTCATCAAATTCGGTACTCATGTACTCACCACCCCGATCGACCGAAGAGTCTTAACACGGTTACTGTTTGATTTTCAACTAGGGCTTTAAATTCCTTGAATTTATCAAAAGCTTCAGACTTATGTTTCATTAAGTACACGAATCCATACAGTATGGTCATCGTGAATGTAATGAAATATCAAAGCCGCCTCGTGCCACTTCAAAAGGGCCACAGACGTCGGTATGGATCAATCCAAGTTTTTGACTCTTTCAAAAGTCCCTGCGAAGGGTAACTTAGTCATTTTGCCTTGAAGGCAAGATTCACAAGTTGGATAGGGATCTGATCCCAATGGACCCGTAAGCCCATCTTTCTCCATTTTATGAACCTTGGTCTGACCGATATGACCAAGTCTAAGATGCCACTTAAGTGCTTGGTTCGTTTCATCCCTACCACACTTCCTAGTTATAGTGTTCACACTTGTCTTATTCTTTAAATTTAAATGGTATAAACCATTTAATAATGTAGCAGTACCAACCAATTTATTTCTGAAATAAATACGACAGGACCCATCTCCAATAAAGAAGTGAAATCCCTTTCGATCCATGACCGGAATTGATACAATATTCTTGTGCCCCTTGGGCAAAACAAGTACATGTTCTAAAGTGAGAATAAAACCAGATTCTAAATCCAACATAAGGGATCCGATATCAGAAGCCTCGACACTATGCCCACTTCAGACGGTGACCATCACCTCTCCTGAATCCAGCTTCCTACTTCGTTCCAGATCCTGATTCATTGTACAAATGTGAGAACTCGCACCGGAATCAAGTATCCAAGAAGTAGAATATACAGTTACGGAACAATTTGTTTCTAAAACTAGTAGTTCCGTACCTGAAGGCGCATTACGGTCAAGCTTTGGACAATACCTCTTCCAGTGGCCTAGCTCACCGCAGTTGAGGCATACATCCGTTTTCTTGGCCCCTTTGCTCTTTTGAACCATTGGGGCCTTGCCCCTTTCCTTGTCGATCTTGGCTATCGGACCTATCGCTTCTTGTTCTTTTCTTCTTATTCTTGGACTTCCAAGTCTTAGAAGAAATCACAAGTGCGACTTCCTTTCCTTTGTCTTCATCCGAGGCTGGCGGTCGTCGGTTGTTCATTAGCCAGCTAAGTTACATGCAATCTCATTGCTTGAAGTTCATGACAAATTGGGAAAATGAGTCAGAAGTGATCAGGATAAGGTCGATTTGGAGAGATGCATGCATCCGAAAATCAAGAGCTTCCAATCTCTCAATCATCGAGATCATCTTGAGGACGTGGTCCCCAACCTTCTCTCCTTCCTTCATCCCGGCGCCGAATAATTGCTTTGATATCTCATATCTAGCGGCGGCTATGCTCTCCATAGAGCTCGGCCAGTGCGCTAAGATGGCTCGTGAAGACGTCATCTTTTCATGGGCACGTTGAAGCTCATTGGTCATTGAGCCTAACATGTACCCTCGCACTCTTATGTCGTCTTTTACCCATTTCTCATGGGCATCGACATCTTCTGATTGGGTCGGGTTCTTGCAGAGCCGCCGGGATGTCCGCCTCAAGACGTATCCCAAAGATTTCCATAGTTAGGACAATACTCAAGTTCCGGCCACCCACATAGTTTGGACCAAGTCAGACGTTCTTTTCAAGTAGTATAGCGAGTGGGTTCATTGTCATATTGAGAGTTTTGTTAATCGCAGAATAATATGAGATTCGTTAGTGATTGTTTAATTATGATCCGAGTAAAGAATTTAAGGACTTTCTTTATTCATAACTCGGCTCCCACTATTTTATTGGCATTTACACACTCCCATGTTAAATCCGGAAGTCTTGGGTGACTTCATAGTGGTGATCGATTTCTTTACAAAGTTTAATAGAGGGCAACCCATACGGTTTATATTCTATTATTCTTTATAAAGTGGTGTCTAATACCAACCCATCTAATGGATGATTCAATCTTCTTTTACCCCTAGTTCACTTGCCCTCAACCCATTCGGTTTCTATGGCTCGCTGAACTATCTAAGTTTAAACCGTCAACTCCTATTAGTCTGACAATTGAATCTTACCCGGCAACCCATACGGTTTATAGGGGTTTGATTTGTCACAACCAAAGGCATCTAATGCACTCTAGGAATCTATCAACTTTCCCCAAAAATATTACCCCGGCATACTCGGAAGAATAATATTCCGGTTTAGATTTCAATTTTCCATGAGTTTGACGGAGGGTAGGAAACCTCGTAACCTTTATAACTTAGTGTTTGTAAGTGGTAGTATTAACGCGATTATATGTTACACTTTGCACATTAATCCGTTTATAAGCGCGGTTTGTGGTTTGTCAATCATTCAAAATGAAAAACAATAAATAGCAACCTAGTTACTACCAACATATAGCTCATGGACTTTTTCCTAAGTATTGGGCCAAGCCATATAAAGAAAGGAAAAATACAGTATTGATTATTCGTCTTCTAGTCGGTCGTCTTTGATCTTCGTCATAGCCATATGAATAATTACATCATTGAACAATACGTCCTATAATACATATTTTCTAGTAAAAATAAATAGGCTCAAAATGGCCTTTACAACCATATCGAATCGAACAAATCAACAACTAAGTCCACGAGCTATATCACCATCACATAAGGCATTCCATACAACATGTAACGGTAAATGAAATTAAATAATCAATTAATATATTAATCCAATTAATATAAAAATTAATCTATTTAATTTCTACAATATTAATCAAATTAATATTTATAATCATCTTTTTAATCCGTTCAAAGTAATCCGGCCAAAACAATATTCTCGTCTAATAATTTTCCTTAATAAAAATATATTCCAAATATTTTATCAAATCCAATTAAATCCAATTTAAATTTCGAAAATTATTACAACGAAATATAAACACAAAAATGGAGTCCCGAAAAATCGATGTCGACCCCACGGCCCGATTCAAAATCGGGCCGAAAACCCGAGAATCGCCCGACCGAGTCACTTCGCCTTTGCCCGGCAGCTGGCCGAGCAGCTACTGAGCCTACCGAGTCACTCTCGGCCGCCAGCAAGATAGCCCAGCTGCTGCCGGCAATGCGTCTTCGTGCGGTATTCGTGTTTAACCCCCGTTTTACTCAATTTTTCGACTCGCTTCCAAAACGAAAAAGTTTCTTAACTTCATGAAGAACTTATAAATCAACAAAAATCAAATTTTTCAGATTTATATTTCACATAAAATAGTCGAAACTTGACTTACTACGAACGATTAAATTTCTTCGATTATATCTATTATGATTCTAAATCATAAACATCATCAAATAACATTCCAAATGCAAAGATGATCGTATATACGATATATTTGACCTCGCTCCGATACCACTGTTGGGATTCCACAGAAAATAAAGGCAGCAGAAGAATAACGGAATCCCTAAGAGGATCGATCAAGTAACGTATATACGAAAAGAAAAATACGAAGATCAAGGAATCAAAGTCCCATACCTATGATGTCTCTGAAAAACCTTTTTATGATGATGATGATGATGATGAGCCCTTCGTTCCAAGCACCTAAAGCAAGATGCCTCTACTTCACACGCCGGAACTTGATGGAAAAATCGACAAGCTTCCTTTCTTCAAGAATGCGGCTAGGGAAGCTTGTATGAATTTTCTCTCTCAATGTATTCTTCTTATATCTTGTCTCTAAGATCAAGATGAAGTTTTCAACCTTACTCTCTCTCTCAAATTCGTGATTTTGAGTTCATACAAGAAGAAGTTGTCCTCTCTCCTTTTTAAAGACTTTTATTTATAAAAAAATGAAAGTCTTCCTTTAACACATGATTGAGGGTATCAAATACACCTCACATATGTCACCTAGTGACATAAAATAAGTATAAAAGAGACAAGAGAGGGAGGGGGGCGGCCTTAAGGTAAATTTCCAAGAAGACGGGTCGAATTTACTCGGCTCGTGTACTGGATGTTCGTCAAAACGAATCCCTTGTGTACCGAATGTTCGTCGAACGAATCCGTTTTATTTCCAATGTGTTTGGACTAATTAATTAATCCAATTAATTAATTATATCAAACACAAATATATATTTCTCTAAGAAATATAATTTATGAATTAAAGTAATCACCCAGTAATCTACTTACAATTCATAAGACTGCTTTTTGATTTATCCGACAAATCAAACTTAGATATCTAATATCTAATATTATAAGAGAGATTATTAATTCACATTTATCCATCAATGATCCTATTGCGCGACTCCGTAGGTTCGTCTCAGCCGGCATTGGGAGGAACCAATGAGTGCGGGCAGCACTTAGCCAGCCTAGCGGGCCGCACTGTAAACCCCGACTGAGAACGAATGAACGAATCATTCCAGAACCATTATATCGTGAATACTATATACGTATAGACCCTTCATCAGATGTCCCGGTCAAGTCTTCGGGTCACGGTCAATTCAAACCCTACTGTTGACTAAACTCTATACATGTGTTAATACAAATCAAGACCGACTGATTAATAGTGTATCTAATACGACTATATCAGAATGCTTTGGCCAAAGACTTATGATCTTATTTGCCATTAACCGTATAGGACATTCGCCTGCTCACTAACAGGAGATAGAATCCTTTCTTGGCGTTCAGCAAAGACTGCTACCTGCTCGTATAGTCCGCACTTCGAGGTCGACTCAGCAATTAAGCAAATGAGTCTAACTACTCTAATGACAAACTAAACGTCACAGACACATCTTCTACTGAACCCTCAAGTCAAAGGTCCACGTATACTATCACAACCTTTCGATTCGTCATCGACTCTCCGAGAGTGAATACCGTGTGAATCGAGTATGAGTCATGTTCGAGTATCTGTCCCACCAATATACTTATAACTATGCTATCAAGACGTGCACACATCCTAGCATCAGTTATACAAGTCTTATTAAAACTTAATGTCCTGTTAAGTTTTATCGACTTGCGAACTAGTTAAGCATTCGAGCTCTAAACACTTCTAGTGCCTATCTCCTTATCTCCATAAGGAGTAGAATGTTCACTCTCAAATGCAAGGACTATTATTCTATATACCAAATCATAATGCCAGTGATATACAATAATATAGAAATAATAATTGCCTTATTAAATATAATATTCATAATTACAATACAATTGCTCTCACTCTCTCATCCTCTGAGTGGCATTCGAGGGCATATTCCTAACAATCTTTTGGTCGTGCCTTATTGGGGCATGTGTTTGGTGGCGTTTCGGATCACTTTGTGAGTTTTTGGGTTTTTGTGGTGTAGCGCACGCTAATGCTTGTGGCATAGCGCATGCTACGGCGTTGTGGTTAACGCACGCTACCGAATGTGTAGCGCACGCTAACTGGCAGTCTAGGGACAGTCCAGGAGCTACTAGACTGGGACTGGGGCTTTGTTAGCGCACGCAAAGGTCGATAGCTAGTGCACGCTATCGACTGCTTAACGCACGCTAATCGTTATTTCTAGCGCACGCTACTTGGTAGGTGCAGATCTGTACAGGGGCTACTGGACTGGTTTTGTGACCCGTTAGCGCACGCTACGACTTTTGGCTAGCGCACGCTAACTGTGTTATAGGCAGTTTCTCTGGAGCGTTGACCCCGTTAGCGCACGCTAATGCAGGGTGTTTAGCGCGCGCTAATAACTGTCCAGTATAAATACTGGACAGTAGCATTTAGTCGTCATTTCCTTTCCCTTCTTCATCCCTTCCGACGGGAGTGAGCTCCAGAGGCGATTTTGAGCGATCTTCTTCATCAAGCTTCATTTTGTAATGAATTTGTAGATGTTTAACAACATATAATCATCTTCTTGATCCAAATCAAGGTAATCTCTTCTTAGAACCCTAGTTCTTGAATTTTGGGGGTTTGTGAGGTTTCGGCCGATTTAAACCGATGTAGACCAGATTTTTGTAAGATCTTCATTGTATACTCGTGATCCTTTGTTAATATTCAGACTTTGTGGTATGAACTTCGTAAATCCTTATGTTCGTCGATTATGTTGGTATGAGCCTTTGAGATGTCCGGCGAAATGCTCCAATGGGTAGAAATTAGGATGATTCCTATATTTTCGAAGTATTGTTGATTCATAGTGGTACTATTTTCGTAGTATTCATGGGATGTCGAAGTCTTGGTCGTCTTTGGAAGTTCGAAGGCTACCCGATCGTGCCCGTTCGTCGTTTCGTCGCTCGTGATACCGCGGCAAGTATCTTGTCCATATGTTTCATGTTTCGTGGGCGTAATTATTGATAAATGATTTTATGCGAAACCCAATGTTTAATGAATGAAAAAAGGGATCGGTATGTTCTCGATAAATGTTGTCTTTCAACGATAATTCATGTACTTCGTGAATATATGTGTTCTCGGAATATGTGTGTTGGTTTTGTATGTTGAAAGATGCTATGATCACTTTGAGTGAGTTTAATAGACCGTAATCCTTTGCCGGGGATTACGTAATGTTATGTGTACTTGTTCGGTAAGAACGTATTTTGTGTGATATTAGTTGTTACTCCTTTGAAAAGGAGGCTGTGATGTTTAAGTGTTGCTTAGCTTGATGTTCTGCTCATTGTTATGTGATCGTTGAAAGTGATGTGCCTCTAGGTAGGATTGTTGAATCTCCGGGATCCATACTTGTTAGTATGGGTCGGGCGTGACCATAGGGTTATCCAATCCGGGTATGTCTTGCGGGGACTCCGAGGTTCGGGGCTTGCTAGCCCGATGCTGGGATAACTTGTGGGGGGTATCATCGGGTATGTCTTGCGGGGACTCCGAGGTTCGTGGCTTGTTAGCGCGATGCCGGGATAACTTATGGTTGTGATTTATTATTGGTTCTGTGACTGTTGTCATGAGGACATGTGATTCGGTATGGTTTCCTATTGGGTTATTCACTCGGGTATGTTCCGAGGGAGCATATGAGGTTCGTGGCTTGTTAGAACGGAACGCGAATAATCCTTAGGAATGTGTTATGTGATTTGGGTCATGGACCCTGTGTTTTGTGATTTAGGTCGTGGACCCCGTGTTTTGTTTTCGGAACTTGTATTTTTGGAAAATGATATTTGGGCCGTGTCCCTAAGTGTTTTTGAAAGACTTGAGAATTCTTTAATTCCAAATGTTTCTAAACTCCCGAGATTATAAAATGTTTTGTAAGAGATACATGGTATTATTTCCTACCCTTTTTATAATTCAATGGTTTTGATCAAGTGAGTTATCTCGGGAAGTATATTCAAGATTTTTATGTTCTTGAAGTATGTTGTGTATGGCTTGTACTTCTGTTTTATACTTGCACTAGCAAAATAGTGGAGTTTTGCTAACCCTCGAGTATTCGGGGGTGGATGTCTGTATTGCGTCCAGGTACTTGCAGGTAGCTGGGGAGCGAATCACAGGATCGATACGAAGGATGATGGGAGACGAAGATACTAATCACGTGAAGACGAATTGTAGAATATTTGGTAGAGTCGTGGTGGTTATCCCTCCGATGTGTTGTTACCCCGATTTATGGGAGTGTTATTGTATCTCAGCCCCTGTGCGGGTATGAGTTTTGGGAAAGTATATTGTATGTAATGTTGTGTGTGTTGTGACAAAAGACCAAATCGGTCTAATGGTCCTTTACATAGCCATGTCGGTGTAACACCCCCAATCCACTCAGGGATATTACACGCCGTAGACCCTCTCCTCGAGGATCTACCAGGCTGGTAACAACATTTAACATCTCGACAATGCCTTCAAGGCAAAAATGACTCAGTAGACCGATTTGGTCTTTCAATAAATACATACAACTCGAATACAACTCATGCCCACGCAGGGGTCAAAATACAACCACACCCGTACAACAGGAAAAATATAGCAGCGGAAAATAAAGTACAACTAAACCAATACGACATCAACGGGTCCTCGTGTGATTAGTATCGTTCATCTTTCATCATCCTTCATGCCGACCCTGTGCTCTGCTCCAAAACCTGAATGCACACTGAGACATCCACCCCCCGAATACTCGGGGGTTAGCAAAACTCCACTGTTTTGCTAGTGCAAGTATAAAATAAGAAAACGAGCCATACATATCATACTCCACGGAACATGTTAATCATAAACATACTTCCCGAGGTAAATCACTTAATCAAAATGGTTAAATCAAAAGATAGTGGTAAACCCGATATACATCTTGTGAAAACATTTTACGATCTCGGGAGTTTTGAAAACATTTGGGATTTTAAGAATTCTCAAACCATTCAAAAACATTTAGGGACACAGCCCAAAAGTCATTTTCCCAAAACATAAATTCGATAACAACAAATGGGGTCCACGACCCGATCATACCATAACAACCTGTTTCCACAGATTATTCGCGTCCCGTGCTAGCAAGCCACGGACCTCAGATGCTCCCATAGAACAAACCCGAGTGAATAACCCACAGGGAAACTATATCAAATCACATGTCACCGTAACCGCAGTCACATGACTACAAGCACATATACGTACATAATCAAACCACAACCATAAGTTATCCCGGCATCGCGCTAACAAGCCACGAACCTCGGAGTCCCCGCAAGACATACCCGATGATAACCCCACAAGTTATCTCGGCATCGGGCTAACAAGCCACGAACCTCGGAGTCCCCGCAAGACATACCCGGATTGGATAACCCTACGGTCACGCCCGACCCATACTAGCAAGTATGGATCCCGGAGATTCAACAATCCTACCCGGAGGCACATCACATACATCAAGCACACAACAATAATCACTTATCAAGCCAAACAACATTAAGTATCACAACCTCCTTTCAAGGAGTAACAACTAATATCACACACATTACGTTTTTACCGAACAAGTACACAATAACAATACGTAATCCCCGGCAAAGGATTACGGTCTATCAAACTCACTCGAAGTGATCATATTATCTTTAAACATACAAAACCAACACACATATTCCGAGAACACATATTCACGAAGTATACGAATTATCGTTGAAAGACAACATTTATCGAGGACATACCGATCCCTTTTTACGTTCATTAAACATTTGGATTTCGTATAAAAATCATTTATCAACAATTATGCCTATGAAACATGAAACGTATAGGCAAGATACTTGCCTCGAAATCGGTACGCAAGTATTCCGACGAACACGGTGTTGTTGCCCAAAATATTTATCCGAAGATTAATACTGCTGGAAGACGGACAACAAACAACAATTGCGGGAGCACTTCCGAGAGAGGATAAATAATACAAGATTTGCCGGGTTTGTTAGGCCCGGGCTTGAATGCTCTCGCGAGATGATATTAATACAAATATTCGTGGATACAAGTATTAATGAGAGAAATCTAAATACAATGAGTGTAAAAAGACTCTGTTAATCCGGCTCTTGAGCGAAGCTCGGTGTTCTTCGTCCCTTCCGATCGTCTTCTTGATGAGAGAGGCCGGGAGAAGTAAGACCGAATGATAGCTGTTGCCAAGAGTTGGAGATAGTCAAGTGCTTGATGTTTTGCTTCTGTAATGTATACTGAAATCGCGATAATGCAGCCCTTTGGCCAAGTGCAGGGTGCCTTGTATATATAGGGGCTACCGGGTCCTGTCCTCTAGCGGGCGATCGCCTTCCGGCCATTATAATAATGGGGCGATCGTCTGCCGGCCAATATTATAATGGGGCGATCTCCTGGGCTGTCGGGCTAAAGTCCAAGGTAGTGGCTGGCGCCAGCTGGGCGGTCCAATGAGGAGCCAGCACGCGTTCGAAATCTTTGTCTCAAGCGGCCCTACTGACAACTTTCGGCGGAATCAATGTCACATGCGGCCCTACTGACAGCTTTCGGCGGCTTGTCGGCTGGTGGAAAGATTCTGCCAGGCTGTGGTCAATGATCCGAGATATGCGGATCTTGTCTCGGATTTTGCACGTGGTGCCAGTCTTGAGGCTCGGCCTTTGCCGACTGGATGGCCATCGGCGCTGATCGACATGAGGCGGTCGTCTCTAGCTGGTCATCAGAGGTCGCCGTCGGCCAGTTGCTGAGGGTCGGCATTGGTTGGTCACCAAGGGTCGGTCGGCAAGTGCCGAGAGATGATCGTCTCCAGTCGGTCACCAAGGGTCGGTCGGCAAGTACCGGGAGCCGATCGTCTCTAGGAGTTGGTCGCCGAGTACCGAGAGGCGATCGTGTTGATGTCGATCGCTCGGCACCGGGATTCGTCCTGGGACCTTCGGTTGGCCAGTCTAGCTTGTCCGCTGGGTTAAGGCTTGTCCGCCCGGTGATCGGCGGTCTGCCTTGGCCGCTCGCGGCTGACTCGGTCGCCCGACCTCCGAGGCGATCGCCGGTCGGAAGGTGTTAATTCTTGACACAACAATTGCTGACTTGCTCCTATGTTGAAGACATGGGGCGAGGTGGTTCTTGCTGGTGATCGTGTATGGATGAGGACGGGCGATCTGAGCTGACTTAGGATTCGGACTTGGGCTATCATGGTCGATTGGCTAGCTATCTTTCGGTCTTGTACCTGCAAAAACAACATTGGCCGATCCCCCACAGAAACTTGGTGGTTTCGCTTTGTTTGAGGAATCGTGCACAGTCGCGGAGATCGATGGACCGACTCCATGACCGTGTCTTGGTGCGCGAAGACATTGAGTGCCTCGTGACTCAGTTTATTATGAGGGTCCTCTGTTAGGCTGCGCCTCGCCTCGTATTTAAACGAAGGGTGTGCGGTCTCGGTCTAGAGGAGTCCTTGCGCGGGGCAGCGTCGGATGAATCAACTCCACGCCCGCGGCTTGTTAGCTCTGCTTCCACCTCAGCCAGCCATGGAGATGGCCGACCTCGACGGTGTACGTTGAGACGGGGTTGTGGCATGGGTCCACTGATTAATGTTGGAGAGCCCTCAGACTACGCCGACCTCGTATTTAAACGAAGGGCGGGCGATCTCGGCCGAAAGGGACCTTGCATGGCCGAAACAGCTGGTTCCATCGACTGCCAGGGACATAGCTTTATGATGTGCGGTGGAGGCGATCTTATGCATTAGTCCGTCATGTTAGATGCTGGACTGTAAATGGCGATCGTGTCCGCCGGATTGCTGATGATGTAGCGTGATGATCGGCGATCGGGCCGGAAGACTGGCGATCGCCGCTCGGCAGCCGATCGCTTTATTCGTAGGTCGATATCGGCGATCGGGCGGGAGTTAGTCCCTCATTTAAAATGGTGGACAGTAGGCGGTGAGCGAGTCCTCCGGCTCTGCTGGATAGTAGCGATCGGGCAGGTAGACTGGAGGTCGTCGCACGGGCGCCGATCGCTCTACTCCTAGGCTAAGAAGAAGCCTTTGCCTGGACAGGAAATCTGCGGCTCTAGCCCGGAAGGCTGCGTAGGTCGTCGGTAGGGTCTTCGTGAGATGCCTGAACATAGGCGAGAAGCCCTGAAAACCTCCTAGGACCGCGTAGAGGGCGGTCTCATCGCTTACGGGCTCGCCGTTGAGGATGATCACGTCCACCCGGTCGATGTAGTCCGAGTCGGACTCTTCTTCTCCCTGCTTGATTTGCATCATGCGAAAGCGACCTTCTGGCCGGACAACCCTGGTGGCGAAGTATTCCGTGAAGATGTGCGCCAGCTCGTTAAAGGAGCCAATGGACCGAGGTGGCAATGAGGTGTACCACCGGTGGGCGAGGTCGTCCAGTGTCAGAGGGAACATCCGGCACCTGGTCGCGTCCGATGCCCCACACCCGATCATGTAGATGTTGAACTTGTGCAGGTGTGTTTGGGGGTCCGATCGCCCCTGGTAGACGGGTGTCTGAGGAGGAGCGATCTTGTGCTGCACGGGGGCGAGCTCGATGTCGATCGCGAGCGGCTCGCTCAGCTCGGCGATCTTCTTCATGGCGCCTGCCCCGGATTGCAGGAGCGCTTTCACGTCGTCGAGATGACGTTGCAAAGCGGCAATCTCCGCGGCTCGGTTGCTTGCGGATCGGCTTTGGGAGCGGGGGCCGAGGCGATCGTGTACCGATCTCCGGACTCCGCTGCTGCCGACCTCGGCAATTTGGCGAGCGGGAGCCAGGCGGCTAGGTTGCCTTCTGGGAGCCGGGTAGGCAGAGCTCCTGGTGACGAACTCAAAATCCGTCGTCTCGTAGCTGGGGCCGGACTGCCCCGGTCGCCAGGTCGGGTCACAGCCCAGGCGATCGAAGACAGAGGTGCCCCGGCTGCCGAGCGCCTCTTCTTGCGGGCGAGAGCCTCCTGGCGCTCGCTCGGCCGATGTGCCTTGAGCTTCCGCTTGGACTTAGGAGGAGACCGAGGGGTGATAGCGGAGGCGCGTCGAGCGCTCCGTCGCTCTGAAGGGCGGCTATGGCCTCTTCGATCTGTTCATTGGTTGGGCCGATCGAGCGAGGCTCGGGCCGCCGTCCGGGGCGAGATCGGCGTCTCGGCCGCGGCGGCTACCTTCCACCATCGGCGCGGCTCGGGCCCGGGGCCAGGCAGAGTGCAGCCGGGTGAGTCGGCTTTCTTGACGCGGAGGCGGAAGACATGATTTCTGAAGGATTTATTTGAAGCGCGGTGAGTGTCACTTCAAGTATACGCCCAGAAGCAGTGAGTGTTCTTCGGGACGGTAGGTATAAAAATTTGAGGGTTGGATGCCCTCCTTCTAGCGCCAATTGTTGTTGCCCAAAATATTTATCCGAAGATTAATACTGCTGGAAGACGGTCAACAAACAACAATTGCGGGAGCACTTCCGAGAGAAGATAAATAATACAAGATTTGCCGGGTTTGTTAGGCCCGGGCTTGAATGCTCTCGCGAGATGATATTAATACAAATATTCGTGGATACAAGTATTAATGAGAGAAATCTAAATACAATGAATGTAAAAAGACTCTGTTAATCCGGCTCTTGAGCGAAGCTCGGTGTTCTTCGTCCCTTCCGATCGTCTTCTTGATGAGAGAGGCCGAGAGAAGTAAGACCGAATGATAGCTGTTGCCAAGAGTTGGAGATAGTCAAGTGCTTGATGTTTTGCTTCTGTAATGTATACTGAAATCGCGATAATGCAGCCCTTTGGCCAAGTGCAGGGTGCCTTGTATATATAGGGGCTGCCAGGTCCTGTCCTCTAGCGGGCGATCGCCTTCCGGCCATTATAATAATGGGGCGATCGTCTGCCGGCCAATATTATAATGGGGCGATTTCCTGGGCTGTCGGGCTAAAGTCCAAGGTAGTGGCTGGCGCCAGGTGGGCGGTCCAATGAGGAGCCAGCACGCGTTCGGAATTTTTGTCTCAAGCGGCCCTACTGACAACTTTCGGCGGAATCAATGCCACATGCGGCCCTACTGACAGCTTTCGGCGGCTTGTCGGCTGGTGGAAAGATTCTGCCAGGCTGTGGTCAATGATCCGAGATATGCGGATCTTGTCTAGGATTTTTCACGTGGTGCCAGTCTTGAGGCTCGGCCTTTGCCGACTGGATGGCCATCGGCGATGATCGACATGAGGCGGTCGTCTCTAGCTGGTCATCAGAGGTCGCCGTCGGCCAGTTGCTGAGGGTCGGCATTGGTCGGTCACCAAGGGTCGGTCGGCAAGTGCCGATAGATGATCGTCTCCAGTCGGTCACCAAGGGTCGGTCGGCAAGTACCGGGAGCCGATCATCTAAAGGAGTCGGTCGCCGAGTACCGAGAGGCGATCGTGTTGATGCCGATCGCTCGGCACCGGGATTCGTCCTGGGACCTTCGGTTGGCCAGTCTAGCTTGTCCGCTGGGTTAAGGCTTGGCCGCCCGGTCGCTGGTCGGCAGATCTGCCTTGGCCGCTCGGCAGCGACTCGGTCGCCCGACCTCCGAGGCGATCGCCGGTCGGAAGGTGTTAATTCTTGACACAACACACGGCTCAACCGGAAAGCTTCGAAACGCCCGATGTTTTCGAAAAGGAAAACGACAACGAACGGAAGGGTTCAACTTGGTTTCTTCGCAAGAAACTCGACCCTAACAACATATAATCCATAAATCAACAATCATACTAGGAAGGATAATCGTAGAACGCCCGAAAACCCTTCTAAGACATTTTACCGGACACCTTCAAGGCGTCGATCAAGAACTCGACCAAAACAACGAATCGATACGATCCAACCATGGAATAACAAGGGAAAAGATATAAAACATCTAAATAATCATCAATCCATCACAATCCTATGTTAAATCGGATTAATCGGACGAAAACAACCAAAATACCCAAATTCCCCAAAACTAGATTTCTAGGAAATCTGACCTGATTCGGTAGATCAGAGGATGTTATAGGATGGATGATTGATGATTTGAACTCCAAGACTTCATGGATTTATTGTCCAACAACATATCTCCATGATGAACTAATCTCCAGCCGCGGAAGAGAAGAAAAGAAGTGAGAAATGGCTGAAGAAAAATGCTGTCAGGCCTTAAATAGGCCGATTTGCCGCGTTACGACGTAATCGGCCAAGGCTTACGTAACGAGTCATCGCCCCAAGCGCGGCCGATTCACGTACATTACGGCCAGGCCCTTACGCGTGAATCGGCCTTACGTGCATGCGGCCGAGCACTACCGCACGTTACTCGGCCAGGGCTGGCCTGGCCCCAGCATGCCCGGCCATGACTCGGCCGGGACCAACTCCGACGGCCCGAACGACCCCGAAACCCGAACCTGAGTACGAATTGAAGATACGGTTACGAAGTACTCACAAAGACGAATCCGATCACTACGATTCCGACCACCCGAAGGCTCAGAATTCGACAACGGAAAGTAATTACCCCAAACTTTGGGAAATTACGAAAATGGCCCAAAACGCTCGAAATACACGATACATGATCGAAACGCCAAGACGAAGCTTGCAACATGAATAATAACATTAAATGAACTTACGAGAAAGTCGAAACAACAGTTTCGGACGAGATTCGCAAGAATCGAACTCAAGTGCGGAAAAATCGCTAAAAAGCACGGAACTCAACAAAACGACACTGAAACGAGCTCAGATGACAAAGTGCAGATTTAATCATTCTCGGAATGACGAAACGGTCATGAGAAAGTCGTCAAAACGGACTTCCGCCGAAAAAAAGAAATTACCGGAAATCGAAATCACGGGTATTACAGTCGGCATGTGAAGTGATGCATTGTTTTGTATTTAGCTTGGTAGATCCTCGCGGAGAGGGTCTACGGCGCTGTAATATTCCCGAGTGGTTTGTGTAATATCCGCAAATTTTCGATTTTCGGTAAATTTCTTTTTTCGACCGAAGTCCGTTTTGACGACTCGCTTTTGACCGTTTCGTCATTTGGAGAATATTTAATTCTGCACTTTTTGTCATCCGAGTTCGTTTCGGTGCTGCTTTGTTGAGTTCCGTGCTTTTTAGCGACTTTTCCGCGCTTGAGTTCGGTTCTTGCGAATCTCGTTCGAAACTGTCGTTTGGGGTTTTTCGTAAGTTCATTTAACGTTGTTATATGTGTTGTGAGCTTCGGTTTGATTATTCGTTGTCGTATGGTGATTTTCGGGCATTTGGGCCATTTTCGTAATTTCCCAAAGTTTGGGGTAATTACCTTCCGTTGTCGAATTTTGAGCCTTCGGGTGGTCGGAATCGTGTGTCCTACTAGCTCTTAGATTCGTCTTTGTGAGTACTTCGTAAACGTATCTTCGGTTCGTATTCAGGTTCGGGTTTCGGTGTCGTTTTGTTGAATTCAGGATTACTAAACGACTTTTCTAAGTATGAGTTCGAATTTGTTAGATCACCATTAATTTTTGGTAACTCCAAAAATTCTGAATCTTTGCAATATTATATAGCATCGAGTTAGCTTTCCAATGGTTCGAACGGTGAGTCAATCGGAGTCCGGACGAGAGAGTTATGGTCGTTTTAGCTCACCCGCTCGTTATTGGCCGATCACTGCCGGCCGAGCCGAACTCTTCCGGATAAGCCGGAAGCGACTGCCCAGAGGCCCGACCGTGTTCCAGGACACGGTCGAGTCAATGCCGAGCGCCGCGGACAGGTCACTATCGGTAGGCCCCTCGGCGGCGCGACCGTGTCTAGCAGGACACGGTCGAGTCCCTGCCGGCCAGCTGCGCGCCACGACCGTGTCAGGCGGACACGGTCGAGTCTGTCAGCCTATTTAAGGCCCAACAGTCGTTTTTTCGCCATTTTTTCTCCTTCTTCTACTTCTCTTCTGCGGCTGGGGTTGTTTCTATCATGGAGAGATGTTGTTGTTGAATAAATCCATGAAGTCTTGGAGTTCATATCATCAATCATCCATCCTATAACATCCTTTGATCGAGCGAATCAGGTCATATTTTCTAGAAATCTAATTTTGGGGATTTTGGGTATTTTGTTCGATTTCGTCCGTTTAATCCGATTTAACTTAGGATTGTGATGGATTGATGATTATTTAGATGTATTGTATCATTTCCCTTGTTATCCCATGGTTGGATCGTATCGATTCGTTGTTTTGGTCGAGTTCTTGACCGACGCCTTGAAGGTGTCCGGTAAAATGTCATAGAGGGGTTTTCGGGCGTTCTACGATTATTCTTCCTCGTATGATCGATGATTTATTGATTATATGTTGTTAGGGTCGAATTCTTGTGAAGAACTCGAGTCGGAACCCTTTCGTTCGTTGTCTTCTTCGGGGTCCGAGCTTCCCGGTCGAACCGTGTTCTTCGGAGCGTATGGTAGCGGTTATTAAGGCAAGTATCTTATTATACGACTTGTATCTTGCGACTAGTAATTACGTATGATATGTATGACGATTTTGCTTGCCTCCGTAAATATGTTCCGTTTGAGTTGGTTGTGTTTTCCGAAATTTGAAGGCTTTGTGATAATAGATATATATTGGTATCCGTGTTAGGCGTTGTGCCATTTGTGCAGGATTGCGATGTACATATGAGATGGTTGTACACGTGGTTGTTCAATGTATTGTGTACCGAATGTGTGTTATGTTGGTTAAGAGTCGTTGTGATGATCATGATATTTGTGTTGTTTTGGTTTACATACTTGATTGTACATTTCATTGTAATGTGGAATGGCTTGACATTTAATGATTATGAATTGTGTCGTGTCGATATGTGTGTGTTCCAGGTAGGGTCTGACGAGGCCTCAGGAGTTCGGTACATGATGTGTACGAACAAAGTGTGTGATCCGGTAGGGTCCGACGAGGCCTCTGGAGTCCGGTACATGACGTGTACGGACAAGGTGTGTGATCCGGTAGGTGCAGCGAGGCCTCTGGAGTTCGGTACATGATGTGTACGAACGATGTTGTGGCCGGGTAGGGTCCGTTGAGGCCTCCGGAGTTCGGTACATGATGTGTACGAACAGTGTGTGTGGCCGGGTAGGGTCCGTTGAGGCCTCCGGAGTTCGGTACATGATGTGTACGAACAATGTGTGTAGTCCGGGTAAGGTCCGTCGAGGCCTCCGGAGTTCGGTACATGATGTGTACGAACAGTGATCGTGTAGCAGTGATTGTTCGGGTAACATTTTAAATATGGATCTCGGACGCCTAATGATATATTAATTAGTATGCTTTGAAACGAGAATCTGGCTAAGGCCCTATTGTTTACGAAAAGGTTTGGTAAATTGGGACTCGAGGTCCAAAAGATTTTCTGCTTTAAAAATCCCCGAGATGATGTGTTCCTTTTCAAATATCTCTTACTTGAGTTCGAAATTCTAAAACTTCTCGGGAACATTTTGATAATGGATTTCCGTATTAAATTCGTAGTTGCTTTTTGCTTGTTACATTTCGTATGGTTTGATACTTGCACTAGTAAAACAGTGGAGTTTACTAACCCCAGAAATGTCGGGGTGGATGTCTGTTTTGCGTCAGTGCAGGCGGTCGGGGGAGCGATCACAGGATTGTCACAAGAGGATGACGAGTGCGATACTAATCATGAGTCGAGAGTTATTTTGATTTTGTTGTGTTGTCGAGTTGATTTGATCTTCCATTTGTATTGTATTTCGACCCCTGTGTGGGTAATGTTATTTAAGTCAGTTTTATCGATTGGGTTGTGTGACCTCATCGGTCTGTGTATTCACGTGTAAGTGACCATATCGGTCTGTATCATTTCATTGTTTGACCCTGGTCGGGCAAGCACTTGGTTTTTTATGGATGCTTAGCCTGGTAGATCCTTGTGGAAAGGGTCTACGGCGTGTAATGTTCCCATACGGTTTTGGGGATGTTACATTTATGGTATCGGAGCTTAGGTTGCGGAAACCTAGGCTGTCAGGTCGAGTCAAGTCGTGATTTGTCGAGTAATGTATTGTCATGTCGTTTGAGTCATCAGGTGACAAGTTGAGTTGTGCGTAGTCACAACGTGTCGGTTATGTTGTCGGACGAGATTAGTATCGTGGGCGACCGTCACCTCCGTGCGACCTGTGGAGGTAAATACTGCTGAAGACGGACAACAAACAAATGCGGGAGCACTTCCGAGAGATGGTTAATAAAACAAGATTTGCCGGGTTTGTTAGGCCCGGGCTTGAATGCTCTCGCGAGATGTTATTAACACAAATATTCGTGGATACAAGTATTAATTAGAGAAATCTAAGTACAATGAGTGTAAAAAGACTCTGTTGATCCGGCTCTTGAGCGAAGCTAGGTGTTCTTCGTCCCGCCGTGTCGCTCGAGGAGAAAAGGCCGGGAGAAGTAAGACCGAAAGAAAGTGTTGCCAAGAGTTGGATGTTAGCCAAGTGCTTAATGATTTGCTTCGTATCGTGATATTGCCGAGTGTTTAGAGAGTCAGAATCTCGATTTGTGCAGAAGAGTTTCGGTGGTAGAAGTTCTGTCCCTTTTACAAGTGAAGGTTGCTTTGTATATATAGAGGCTGAGAGGCCCTGTCCCCTAGTGGGCGATCGTCTTTCGGCATTTAATGTGCCGGGGCGATCGTCCTAAAGGGCACGTGGGCCGCCTGCCAAAAGTCCAAAGCTACAGCTGGTGGCCAGCCGTGCGGTCCAATGAGGATCCAAAGACGCGTCCTAAGCATCACAGAGGTCCCACTTAGCTACTTTCGGCGGACTTTGTCAGAATAGGCGACAGGCTGTAGTCACATGTCTTGTCCGCCAACTCCTTTCGCAGGTCTGGGCCATGCTGGTAGGTGAGGTAGGAGACAGGTTTGTCAGCGCCTTTTGTGGATCTGCATGAGGGGTCAGCTTTGAGACTTGGCCTTGGCCGACTGGATGGTCATCGGTGGAGATCGACATGAGGCGATCGTCTCCAGCTGATCATCCGAGGATCGCTCTCGGCCATTCACTGAAGGGTCGGCACTGGTCGGTCACCAAGGGTCGATCGGCAGATGCCCAGAGAGGTCGGTCACCAAGGGTCGATCGGCAGATGCCAGGATCGTCCATAAGTCGATCGCCAGGAGTCGGTCGCCGAGTGCCGAGTGATGATCGTATCTGAGGTCGATCGCTCGGCACCGGGACTTGTCCTGGGACCTTCCTTTGGCCGATTTAGCTGGTCCGCTGGGTTAAGGCTCGGTCGCCTGGTCACTGGTCGGCAGATCTGCCTCGTCTCCTCGGCGGTAAGTCGGTCGCTCGGCCTCGGAGGCGTTCGCCAGTCGGAAGGTGTTAATTCTTGACACAACAATTGCCCCCCAGCTTGCTCCTATGTTGAAGACATGGGGCGAGGTGGCTCTTGCTGGCGGGCGATCTTGCTGAGCTGACTTACGATTTCGGACTTGGGCTACCACGGTCGATTGGCTAGCTATCTTTCGGTCTTGTACCTGCAAAAACCACATCGGCCGATCCCCCATGGAAACTTGGTGGTTTCGCTTGCTTGAGGAATCGTGCACAGTCGCGGAGATCGATGGACCGACCCCATGACCGTGTCTTGGTGCACAAAGACAATGAGTGCCTCGTGGCTCACTTTATTATGAGGGTCCTCTGTTAGGCTGCGCCTCGCCTTGTTTTTGAACGAAAGGCGTGCGGTCTCGGTCTAGAGGAGTCCTTGCGCGGGGCAGCGTCGGATGAATCAACTCCACGCCCGCGGCTTGTTAGCTCTGCTTCCACATCGGCCAGCCATGGAGATGGCCGACCTCGACGGTGTACGTTGAGACGGGGTTGTGGAATGAGTCCACTGATTAATGTTGGAGGGCCCTCCGACTACGCCGGCCTCGTATTTAAACGAAGGGCGGGCGATCTTGGCCGAAAGGGACCTTGCATGGCCGAAGCAGCCGGTTCCATCGACTGACAGGGCCATGGCTTTATGATGTGCGGTGGAGGCGATCTTATGCCTTAGTCCGTCATGTTATATCTTTGGATGTAGATGGCGATCGTGTCCTCCGAGCTGGATGATGTAGCGTGATGATCGGCGATCGGGCCGAAGAGTGGCGATCGTCGCTCGCCGCCGATCGCTTATTCGTAGGTCGATATTGGCGATCGGGCGGGAGATCGTCGTCCGGTGCCGATCGCTGCTCACAAGGCTAAGAAGAAACCTTTGCTGGCCGGAAAATCTGCGGCTCTAGCCGGAAGGCTGCGTAGGTCGAGGTTGGGTCTTCGTAAGATGCTGAACATAGGCGAAAAACCACGAAAACCTCCTAGGACCGCGTAGAGGCGGTCTCATCGCTTATGGGCTCGCCATTGAGGATGATTACGTCTACCGTGGCCGATGTAGTCCGAGTCGGACTCTTCTTCTCCCCGCTTGATTTGCATCATGCGAAGGGGACCTTCGGGCCGGACGACCCCGGTGGCGAAGTACTCGGTGAAGCCATGCGCCGGCTCGTTGAAGGATCCAATGGACCGAGGTGGCAATGAAGTGTACCACCGGTGGCGAGGTCGTCCGGCGTCGGAGGAACATTCGGCATCCGGTCGCGTCGGATGCCCCGCACCGATCATGTAGATGTTGAACTTCCTTAGGTGCACTTGGGGTCCGATCGCCCCACGTACACGGGTGTTTGCGGGGAGCGATCTGTCGTGCCGCACGGCGAGCTCGATGTCGATCGCGAGCGGCTCGCTTGGCCGGCGATCGTCTTCTTGGCGCCGCCTGGATTCGTGAGCGCCTTCATGTCGTCGAGTTGACGCCGCATCGCAGCGACCATCGCCGTGGCTTGGTCGCTTGCCGATCGGCTTTGGGAGCAGGAGCCAGGCGATCGTGTACCGATCTCCGGGCTCCGCTACCGCCGACCTCGGCAATTTGGCGAGGAGCCGACGGCTAGCCGCCTTACGGGAGTCGGGTAGGCCGAGCTCACGGTGACGGACTCAAACTCCGTCGTCTCGTAGGCAGGCCGGATCGCCCGGCCGCGAGTCGGGTCACCGCCTGAGCGATCGAAGACGAGGTGCCCGGCGCGAGCGCCTCTTCTGCGGGACGGAGCCTCACAGCGATCGCTCGGCGATAGTGCCTTGAGCTTTCGCTTGATCTCCCGCGAGAGACCGGGCGGTAGCCGGAGGCGCGTCGAGAGCACTCCGTCGCTCTGTGGGACGGCCGGGGCCCCTTCGATCTGTTCCTTGGTTCGGAACCGATCGAGCGAGAGGCCGCCGTCCGTGGACGGATCGAGCGTCTCGGCCGCGGCGGCTACCTTCCACCATCGGGCGTGGCTCGGGCGGGGCCAGGCAGGGGGCTTGGCCGGGCGGCGGCTTTCTTCGGCGGATGCGGAAGACATGATTTCGAAGGATTTCTTTTGAAGTGCGGTGAGTGTCACTTCAAATATCGCCCAGAACAGTGAGTGTTCTTCGGGACGGTAGGTGTAAAAATTCGAGGTTGGATCCTTCCTCTAGCGCCAATTGTTGTTGCCCAAAATATCTATCCGAAGATTAAATCTGCTGGAGACGGACAACAAACAAATGCGGGAGCACTTCCGAGAGATGGTTAATAAAACAAGATTTGCCGGGTTTGTTAGGCCCGGGCTTGAATGCTCTCGCGAGATGTTATTAACACAAATATTCGTGGATACAAGTATTAATTAGAGAAATCTAAGTACAATGAGTGTAAAAAGACTCTGTAGATCCGGCTCTTGAGCGAAGCTAGGTGTTCTTCGTCCCGCCGGTAATCTGCTCGAGGAGAAAAGTAGGGAGAAGTAAGACCGAAAGAAAGCTGTTGCCAAGAGTTGGATGTTAGCCAAGTGCTTAATGATTTGCTTCTGTATCGTGATATTGCTGAGTGTTTAGAGAGTCAGAATCTCGATTTGTGCAGAAGAGTTTCGGTGGTAGAAGTTCTGTCCCTTTTACAAGTGAAGGCTGCTTTGTATATATAGAGGCTGAGAGGCCCTGTCCCCTAGTGGGCGATCGTCTTTCGGCATTTAATGTGCCGGGGCGATCGTCCTAAAGGGAACGTGGGCCGCCTGCCAAAAGTCCAAAGCTACAGCTGGTGGCCAGCCGTGCGGTCCAATGAGGATCCAGCACGTGTCCGGAAGCACTGTCACAGGAGGTCCCACTTAGCTACTTTCGGCGGACTTTGTCAGAATAGGCGACAGGCTGTAGTCACATGTCTTGTCCGCCAACTCCTTTCGCAGGTCTGGGCCATGCTGGTAGGTGAGGTAGGAGACAGGTTTGTCAGCGCCTTTTGTGGATCTGCACGAGGGGTCAGCTTTGAGACTTGGCCTTGGCCGACTGGATGGTCATCGGTGGAGATCGACATGAGGCGATCGTCTCCAGCTGATCATCCGAGGATCGCTCTCGGCCATTCACTGAAGGGTCGGCACTGGTCGGTCACCAAGGGTCGATCGGCAGATGCCCAGAGAGGTCGGTCACCAAGGGTCGATCGGCAGATGCCAGGATCATCCATAAGTCGATCGCCAGGAGTCGGTCGCCGAGTGCCGAGTGATGATCGTATCTGAGGTCGATCGCTCGGCACCGGGACTTGTCCTGGGACCTTCCTTTGGCCGATTTAGCTGGTCCGCTGGGTTAAGGCTCGGTCGCCTGGTCACTGGTCGGCAGATCTGCCTCGTCTCCTCGGCGGTAAGTCGGTCGCTCGGCCTCGGAGGCGTTCGCCAGTCGGAAGGTGTTAATTCTTGACACAACAGTTATTAAGGCAAGTATCTTATTATACGACTTGTATCTTGCGACTAGTAATTACGTATGATATGTATGACGATTTTGCTTGCCTCCGTAAATATGTTCCGTTTGAGTTGGTTGTGTTTTCCGAAATTTGAAGGCTTTGTGATAATAGATATATATTGGTATCCGTGTTAGGCGTTGTGCCATTTGTGCAGGATTGCGATGTACATATGAGATGGTTGTACACGTGGTTGTTCAATGTATTGTGTACCGAATGTGTGTTATGTTGGTTAAGAGTCGTTGTGATGATCATGATATTTGTGTTGTTTTGGTTTACATACTTGATTGTACATTTCATTGTAATGTGGAATGGCTTGACATTTAATGATTATGAATTGTGTCGTGTCGATATGTGTGTGTTCCAGGTAGGGTCTGACGAGGCCTCTGGAGTTCGGTACATGATGTGTACGAACAAAGTGTGTGATCCAGGTAGGGTCTGACGAGGCCTCTGGAGTCCGGTACATGACGTGTACGGACAAGGTGTGTGATCGGTAGGGTCGACGAGGCCTGCGGAGTTCGGTACATGATGTGTACGAACGATGTTGTGGCCGGGTATGGTCCGTTGAGGCCTCCGGAGTTCGGTACATGATGTGTACGAGCGGTGTGTGTGGCCTGGTAGGGTCCGTAGAGGCCTCAGGAGTTCGGTACATGATGTGTACGAACAATGTGTGTAGTCCGGGTAAGGTCCGTCGAGGCCTCGGAGTTCGGTACATGATGTGTACGAACAGTGATCGTGTAGCGATGATTGTTCGGGTAACATTTTAAATATGGATCTCGGACGCCTAATGATATATTAATTAGTATGCTTTGAACGAGAATCGGGCTAAGGCCCTATTGTTTACGAAAAGGTTTGGTAAATTGGGACTCGAGGTCCAAAAGATTTTACGCTTTAAAAATCCCGAGATGATGTGTTCCTTTTCAAATATCTCTTACTTGAGTTCGAAATTCTAAAACTTCTAGGAACATTTTGATAATGGATTTTCGTATTAAATTCGTAGTTGCTTTTTGCTTGTTACATTTCGTATGGTTTGATACTTGCACTAGTAAAACGGTGGAGTTTACTAACCCCAGTAATCGGGGTGGATGTCTGTTTGCGTCAGTGCGAGCGGATTCGGGGAGCGATCACGGGATTGGCACAAGAGGATGACGAGCTGCGATACTAATCATGAGTCGAGAGTTATTTTGATTTTTGTTGTGTTGTCGAGTTGATTTGAGTCTTCCCTTTGTATTGTATTTCGACCCTGTGTGGGTAATGTTATTTAAGTCGGTTTATCGATTGGGTTGTGTGACCTCATCGGTGTGTATTCACGTGTAAGTGACCATATCGTCTGTATCATTTCATTGTTTGACCACAGTCGGCAAGCACTTGGTTTTTTATGGATGCTTAGCCTGGTAGATCCTTGTGGAAAGGGTCTACGGCGTGTAATGTTCCCATACGGTTTTGGGGATGTTACATTTATGGTATCGGAGCTTAGGTTGCGGAAACCTAGGCTGTCAGGTCGAGTCAAGTCGTGATTTGTCGAGTAATGTGTTGTCATGTCGTTTGAGTCATCAGGTGACAAGTTGAGTTGTGCGTAGTTACAACGTGTCGGTTATGTTGTCGGACGAGATTAGTATCGTGGGCGACCGTCACCTCCGTGCGACCTGTGGATGTAAGTCTCCTCTTTTATGCGAAGTACCTGTGTATCTCGATTTTATCTTAGTGAGTTAATTGCGGTGCATGATTTTCTTTACACAGTATTGTGTAATATAATTGTGTTTAGTACTTGTGGCATATAGTATGTGTATAGAACTGGGCACATTATTGTTTTATCTTTGAACCACCGGGTGGTTTGGTATGGTGTGGGAGTTGTAAACCCTGATGGATTTCGAAAAGGTATCGGCGACTGAGTTCGTGGGAAACTCCGAGGAATGGTTTTGTTATATGTTTAAACTAGATGCTGTGAGACGTATTCAATTGGATTGTGCATGTTGGACTGTATTTTTTTTATCCGCTGCGTGAGTTCTTTTGTAATGGCTTTGATTTTACCGATGAGTTTTATTTTGAAAATCGATTCCCTTAACCGAGTTTTGACATTATGGCCTTGATCGTGTTGGCGAAATTCTTATGACGGTATTTAGTATTTTGTAAATGGCTTTTGTGAGTTTTTGAAATATTACCGTCATCGGCCCTTTTTGGCGTTTTTGTAAATAGTTTTTATCCTGGTGGGTTCCGGCGCGGGACCCACAACACTATAATGTTCCGTGTAATTATCTGAGATTTTTGGGCATTCTAGCCCATTGAATTATCTTTGAAAATCTTGAGTATCCTAGAAATAAATTTCGAGACGTACGTTTAAAATGAATTGTTTTCTCATGGTACTTCTAAGGTGCCACGATATGTTTCCGAATTCTTCTACCTCGAGGACCAAAATGTTTGAGATATTTTTCAATGTTTTATAAACACTTTTACTTAGACCCGAGGGTCGAATATTCTGAAAGTTTTCAACTAAGAGAAAGTGTCCTCATTTTTCTCAAATGCGAAATGGTTTTCCAAAGTCTCGATAACGATGTTTCACGTTTGTACTTTTTTTGAAAGGTGATACTCAAGATCAACCGGTGTTTTTCTAAATTATTTTCAAAAGGTGGTTTTTATTTCTTGTTTTTTTTAAAACCTATCAATTCCCGTTTGCGTTTGGGAATGTATGTATGATTTTTGCTTTGTCGTTTTGATGTTCCTTCCGAGTATGATCGAATTGGTGGCATGAACGTCGAGGCATTGCCACGCAATTATTGTACTAGCCCTCTGCGAGGGGTGTGAACCGGTGTTCTTGTTTATCGCCTCGTGGCGATTTGCGTGTTGTCGCACGAGTGTGAGATGTTGAAGCTTGGGTTTGTACGTTTGTGTACATGTGTGATTGTTTCATAATGTTTGTAATTATGTGCTGATTATCGTTCGGGACGTTGATGTCGCCGAACGATACTGTCGTTGTTGTAGTGTTTGTGTGTGTATTACTTTACGATGGTAATCGTTGTATATGATATGTGTTATGATTCTTTATTATGCTGAGTTGGCATCTCCGGTATGTTGTTTTGCGGTGTTATGTTCCATTGTATCTAGCATCTGTATTTTCGATATGCCGAGCCGAGGCATTTCGAACGTATTGTGCCGGGGGCACGTACGTGCCAATTGTCCTTCTCGTCAGTATCGCTTTTTCAAGTGTGGACCCGAGAGACACAGGATCTAGTTTTGCGAGTTGGGTTCCGAGTCTTTCGGGGCGCGAACTTCAGTAAAGATATGAGGATCGGATCTGAGAGGCCCATGGGAGATATTTCGTTTGCTTTTGTGTTGTCACCTTACTCCAGCTTGTTGTGAGTTGCGGGAACGACATTTCTTTTATAAGAGGTCGAATGTAATGCCCGTATCGTTTTGACTTCGCATTTCCTCTTTCTCGTGTCTATTGACTCGTCGTGTTCGTTGATACTTTATGAACTTGTTCTGTATTTCGGTTTCATCGTTCGAACGAACTGTGATCTTGTTGTGGGTCGATCTGGTTATCGATGTGACTTTTTGGGTTCAGTTCGATTCTTGTGAACCTTGTTCGGGAGTGACCTCATCTGGTTCTATTCGAAGTGGATCAGATTTGGAACTCTTGTGTTTTCGACTCTGTCGACTCATTATGTTCGTTGGCATTTCTGAGCTCGTCCTGCCCCTTGCTTTTGTTGATCGAACGAGTGTGGTATTGTTTTGGAATAACTCATTTGTCGTTGTGACTTTTCAATCGCTATTCCCTTTCCTGTGGATCTTATGGGAATGCACGTCTTGTTGTTCTCACCAGATCATCCTGGGAGTTGTTGTTTGAATTTTCTTATCCTTCGTGTTTCGAACATGACTGTTCGATTTTTGTTGTATCGATCGTTGTGGTTCGATCGTTTGTTTGTTCGGTTTTGTTCTCGTTTCGTGATTGTTGAGCATTCAGGCTCCTTCCTAATTCCCTTGAGTTCGGGAAATTAGTCTCGTTTTCGATCTTCCAACCCTTGGGCGGTGGGATTCCGTATTTGTTCAGCGGTTGGCTCGCGTTTTGATTGATGTACCGTTGGGTTGGTCAATCATATTGATTTTCGTTCGTTGTGTTTTGTGATTGTCGGATAATTGACTTGGCTATATTATCCGTTTGATGACGCTTGTCATTTGTTGGTTTTATTACATCCCTAACGGCGACGTTGTGTTGGTCGCCGTGGAGCGTGTTTTCACGCCGTATATTCCTTTGCGTTGATTGTAACATTTCGCCATTGGGCGTTAGTTACGCATTCTTGTGTATCTTGTTGAGTTTTTCCTGGCGGAATATTTCTTCCCCCTACTTGTTTTAAGTTTCGGGACGAAACTTCTTTTAAGGAGGGTAGAATGTAATATCCGCAAATTTTCGATTTTCGGTAAATTTCTTTTTTCGGCCGAAGTCCATTTTGACGACTCGCTTTTGACCGTTTCGTCATTCGGAGAATATTTAATTCTGCACTTTTTGTCATCCGAGTTCGTTTCTGTGCTGCTTTGTTGAGTTCCGTGCTTTTTAGCGACTCTTCCGCGCTTGAGTTCGGTTCTTGCGAATCTCGTTCGAAACTGTCGTTTGGGGTTTTTCGTAAGTTCATTTAACGTTGTTATACGTGTTGTGAGCTTTGGTTTGATTATTCTTTGTCGTATGGTGATTTTCGGGCATTTGGGCCATTTTCGTAATTTCCCAAAGTTTGGGGTAATTACCTTCCGTTGTCGAATTTCGAGCCTTCGGGTGGTCGGAATCGTGTGTCATACTAGCTCTTAGATTCGTCTTTGTGAGTACTTCGTAACCGTATCTTCGGTTCGTATTCAGGTTCGGGTTTCGGTGTCGTTTTGTTGAATTCAGGATTACTAAACGACTTTTCTAAGTATGAGTTCGACTTTGTTAGATCACCATTAATTTTTGGTAACTCCAAAAATTCTGAATCTTTTCAATATTATAGAGCATCGAGTTAGCTTTCCAATGGTTCGAACGGTGAGTCAATCGGAGTCCGGACGAGAGAGTTATGGTCGTTTTAGCTCACCCGCTCGTTATTGGCCGATCACTGCCGGCCGAGCCGAACTCTTCCGGATAAGCCGGAACCGACTGCCCAGAGACCCGACCGTGTTCCAGGACACGGTCGAGTCAATGCCGAGCGCCGCAGACAGGTCACTATTGGTAGGCCCCTCAGTGGCGCGACCGTGTCTAGCAGGACACGGTCGAGTCCCTGCCGGCCAGCTGCGCGCCACGACCGTGTCAGGCGGACACTGTCGAGTCTGTCAGCCTATTTAAGGCCCAGCAGTCGTTTTTTCGCCATTTTTTCTCCTTCTTCTACTTCTCTTCCGCGGATGGGGTTGTTTCTATCATGGAGAGATGTAGTTGTTCAATAAATCCATGAAGTCTTGGAGTTCATATCATCAATCATCCATCCTATAACATCCTTTGATCGAGCGAATCAGGTCAGATTTTCTAGAAATCTAATTTTGGGGATTTGGGGTATTTTGTTCGATTTCGTCCGTTTAATCCGATTTAACTTAGGATTGTGATGGATTGATGATTATTTAGATGTATTGTATCATTTCCCTTGTTATCCCATGGTTGGATCGTATCGATTCGTTGTTTTGGTCGAGTTCTTGACCGACGCCTTGAACGTGTCCGGTAAAATGTCATAGAGGGGTTTCCGGGCGTTCTACGATTATTCTTCCTCGTATGATCGATGATTTAGTGATTATATGTTGTTAGGGTCGAATTCTTGTGAAGAACTCGAGTCGGAACCCTTTCGTTCGTTGTCTTCTTCGGGGTCCGAGCTTCCCGGTCGAATCGTGTTCTTTGGAGCGGTTGGTAGCGGTTATTAAGGCAAGTATCTTATTATACGACTTGTATCTTGCGACTAGTAATTACGTATGATATGTATGACGATTTTGCTTGCCTCCGTAAATATGTTCCGTTTGAGTTGGTTGTGTTTTCCGAAATTTGAAGGCTTTGTGATAATAGATATATATTGGTATCCGTGTTAGGCGTTGTGCCATTTGTGCAGGATTGCGATGTACATATGAGATGGTTGTACACGTGGTTGTTCAATGTATTGTGTACCGAATGTGTGTTATGTTGGTTAAGAGTCGTTGTGATGATCATGATATTTGTGTTGTTTTGGTTTACATACTTGATTGTACATTTCATTGTAATGTGGAATGGCTTGACATTTAATGATTATGAATTGTGTCGTGTCGATATGTGTGTGTTCCAGGTAGGTCCGCGAGGCCTGCGGAGTTCGGTACATGATGTGTACGAACAAAGTGTGTGATCCGGGTAGGGTCGACGAGGCCTGGAGTCCGGTACATGACGTGTACGGACAAGGTGTGTGATCCGGGTAGGGTCAGCGAGGCCTGCGGAGTTCGGTACATGATGTGTACGAACGATGTTGTGGCCGGGTAGGGTCCGTTGAGGCCTCCGGAGTTCGGTACATGATGTGTACGAACAGTGTGTGTGGCCGGGTAGGGTCCGTTGAGGCCTCCGGAGTTCGGTACATGATGTGTACGAACAATGTGTGTAGTCCGGGTAAGGTCCGTCGAGGCCTCCGGAGTTCGGTACATGATGTGTACGAACAGTGATCGTGTAGCAGTGATTGTTCGGGTAACATTTTAAATATGGATCTCGGACGCCTAATGATATATTAATTAGTATGCTTTGAAACGAGAATCGGGCTAAGGCCCTATTGTTTACGAAAAGGTTTTGTAAATTGGGACTCGAGGTCCAAAAGATTTTCTGCTTTAAAAATCCCCGAGATGATGTGTTCCTTTTCAAATATCTCTTACTTGAGTTCGAAATTCTAAAACTTCTCGGGAACATTTTGATAATGGATTTCCATATTAAATTCGTAGTTGCTTTTTGCTTGTTACATTTCGTATGGTTTGATACTTGCACTAGTAAAACAGTGGAGTTTTACTAACCCCCGAGTAATCGGGGGGTGGATGTTTGTTTTGCGTCAGTACGGGCGGTCGGGGAGCAATCACAGGATTGGCACAAGAGGATGACAGTGCGATACTAATCATGAGTCGAGAGTTATTTTGATTTTTGTTGTGTTGTCGAGTTGATTTGGTCTTCCATTTGTATTGTATTTCGACCCCTCTGTGGGTAATGTTATTTAAGTCAGTTTTATCGATTGGGTTGTGTGACCTCATCGGTCTGTGTATTCACGTGTAAGTGACCATATCGGTCTGTATCATTTCATTGTTTGACCCTGGTCGGGCAAGCACTTGGTTGTTTATGGATGCTTAGCCTGGTAGATCCTTGTGGAAAGGGTCTACGGCGTGTAATATTCCCATACGGTTTTGGGGATGTTACAGTTTGGGGGTGTTACAGAATATGGTATCAGAGCTTAGGTTGAGGAAACCTAGGCTGTCGGGTTGAGTTGTGTGTTGTCGGGTTTTGTCTTGTCAGATTTGGTCTGACTGAGTGGTGTCGCGATGCGTCGTCTGAGTTGTCGGTCGTGATTAGTATCGAGGCGCAACCATCATCTTCGTGCGATCTGTGGATGTAAGTCTCCCTACTTTGTTGTGTCTCGTGTTATACGAGTTTATGTGATTCTGTGTTATTATGTGGAGCTCAATTGAGCCTCGTGAATACTTACTCCATACTTGTTTGATTCTCATGTTGTGCTGGGATAAAGAGTAGTACTGGTATGTATGTATGTATGTATTTATGTATATATGTATACATCTTTGAGTAAAATCGTTTTTACAAGAGTGATGTTTTGGATTGGTTACTCAATAAAAGTTTATCAATGTGGTATTTTAAACTTCAAATGTTTTGGGAAGTCACGTAAACTCTATTTAAAAACATCCTTCAAGGAGGAAAAATGATTTGATTTTCTTATGATCACCTCGAGACCGAGGATTTTGAGAATTCAACTACATATATTTTATATTCATCTTGCATTGAAATTTTTTTAAAGTTTGACTTTTAATTGCTCAAACGAGGTCTATCAAAAGTTTACTTGAGACGTGACGTTCGCCTTCGACTTTTCGGTTTCATGAATTTCGGTTAGAAGTTATGTAGTGAGAATGTAAATTGTTGGCGTTTGGATTGTATGTTGCTGTGTATTTTTAACCTATGGTGTTTGGTATCATTTAGTATATGCTCATGAATATGTTGCTGGATTAGAATGGCTAGCGCGCGCTAACGTGGCATGACTAGCGCACGCTAAGTCTCTGTTAAATCATACACTAGTTGGTCTGAACAGAAGCTCAGAAACTACATTCCAGCCGTAAGTCTAACTTTTGCGATTGATTAGGCTGACTGTTTGAGACCGTACTCTATGTGTGTTGTTCAGGAATAACAATTGTTGTGTGTGGTTATGTGTAATTTGAATTGTGTTCTTGTCCGCTGCGTGTGTAAAGTGCAAAATGACTTTTTGGTACTTTACCAAATAGTGTGTGTTTCAAAGTGACCTTTCGGGTTCGTAAATTTGAGTCATTTCGTTGACCCTTTTTCCTAACTCTTTTGTCGGGTGACTTAACGTATATTTTGAAACTATTGAGTTTTCGCGTCTTCGCCTTGTAATTTCAAATGGTATTTTATGACGGTATTTGGTATTTGGGAAATAACTTTTGGTGAGTATTTCGAAAGTATTACCGTCATCGACCTTTTTGGCATTTTTGAACGTTTTTGAAAATGATTTTCAACTTGGTGAGTTCCGGCACGGAATCCGTACAGAAAATGATTTTGATATAATGAATGACTTTTGTAATGCCCCAATACTTATTTAAATGCTAACGATCCTAGATTTTGATTTTTTAATATTTACAGGTTGTCCGATACTTGGACCGATACGTTCCTAGCATAAAATGAAGGATTTAAAAAAAGAAAAGATTTCAAAATAAATTATAAGGGTCATTTTTAGAATTTATGAATGTGATTTCGAAAAGTTCCGACGATTTTGATACGATAGAATTTTCACTACATAACACTTATATTGCTAAAATAATATTAAATTATTTTATTATTAATATCGAAAATCCGTTAGAGCATATCGAAGATTTAACTCCGACGAGTCCTAACAGGTCGAAAATCGAATTTGGACATCGGGAAGGGGTCGAACCGGTGAGCAAATTGACGGACATTTGCGGCCATCACGGAAACGCCTACCAACAGCTGCCGGTCACGACCGACAGAAGCTTCTAGGCCAGCTGTCTGGATAAGGTCGGTCACGACCGACAGAAGCTTCTCGGCCATCTGTCCGGATAAGGCCGGTCACGACCGACAGAAGCTTCTCGGCACTGTCTGGATAAGGCTGCTGAGCTGTCCGGATAAGTATTGATTTTTAACCGACTTTCAACCCCTATTTATACATGTTGCCTGACGTGTTTTTGTACTTATTATATATCATTTTGAAGCTGTAAACGTCTACTTTAAAACGCCCGTAACATATTTCCCTTCTAGAAACTTATATGCCCTCATAAAGCCCAATCAATTAGGTAGCTCAAATCTGATAGTTTTTCAAAGGTGTTTGATAAAAGTCCTCAAAGAGATTTCAGATTTACATCAAGAATTTATGGCCGGAAATATGAAAAAGTATTTTCAAGTGCTAGGAGCAGCATATCCGGGATCCAAGAAAGACAACCGAGCTAAATTCAAACGAAGATATTTCAAGATTTCAGCAAACGAGACTAAGGAATCGACGAACGGGACAAGCAGAAGATGAATACATACTCCCAACACGATGAAGTTCTAAATAGTAAAAGATGTTGTCGCCTTAATTGTTATCATTTTTACGAAACACTTGATGTTCTTCGACAAATATAAATTTCAATGGACTATGTCCGAATATTTAATTTCTCATGTTTTTGTAAAACTGTACTGATGTTTGAATAAACGACTTTTATTGAAGATTTACTGACTAAAATCTTCCGCAAATACTCCGAATTTATATAAAAAATTTTAAGGAAAAATTGAGCCGTGTAACGTGCTTTTTAATTAAGAAAGCTAGGGCGTTACAGAATGGTATCGGAGCAAGGCCTCTCTCAGTACAGTGAGATTTGGGGATGAACCAAGCGGAAGATGGTGAACATGTGACACCCGGGGCCGACGAGGGCGGGGAGTGATCGCCGGTGCAATAGAAAAAATCACGGACAATGAGCGGCTCCGAGAAAGGGGAGTGATCGCCGGTGCAATAAGAAAAAGGGCACGGACAATGAGTGGCTCCTGACAAGGCTTCTAGGCGGAGGGGGACATGACTGAACCGAATTCTTTATTATAGGTATGAGACTATACAGTTAAGGAGGTTTAAAAGGGTTTACTTATACAAAACAAGATATTTCAAAACTTTATTATTTTTGAAAGTATAACGAATAATTACGGCATGATTATATTTTCGGGAGAATATGTGGTTCATCGCTGCTGCCCAATGTTGACTCCGAGGTAATGTTTTCAAGTATTCACTCTTTTATGAGAACTTAAAAATTATGGTATGAGTATAGAATGATTGTGTCGGCAAAATATTTGAAAGGATATGTGAAATTTTAAATGTTGTCCGAAAGGGACAAAATATGATTTCAAAGAAAGGTTTCAAAGTGATTTTTGCTGACACAATATTTTTAAGGTTATTGATGAAAATACTCATACAAGGTTTGATACAAATTTTCAAAGTTCTTTACGAAGCTCAATTTCGAGGACGAAATTTTTTTAAAGGGGGGAGGATTGTAACGCCCCAATACTTATTTAAATGCTAATGATCATAGATTTTGATTTTTTAATATTTACAGGTTGTCCGATACTTGGACCGATACGTTCCTAGCATAAAATGAAGGATTTAAAAAAGAAAAGATTTCAAAATAAATTATAAGGGTCATTTTTAGAATTTATGAATGTGATTTCGAAAAGTTCCGACGATTTTGATACGATAGAATTTTCACTACATAACACTTATATTGCTAAAATAATATTAAATTATTTTATTATTAATATCGAAAATCCGTTCCGAGCATATCGAAGATTTAACTCCGACGAGTCCGGAACAGGTCAGAAAATCGAATTTGGACATCGGGAAGGGGTCGAACCGGCTGAGCCAAATTGACGGACATTTGCCGGTCACCGCCGGAAACGCCTACCAACAGCTGACGGTCACGACCGACAGAAGCTTCTAGGCCAGCTGTCTGGATAAGGTCGGTCACGACCGACAGAAGCTTCTCGGCCATCTGTCCGGATAAGGCCGGTCACGACCGACAGAAGCTTCTCGGCACTGTCTGGATAAGGCTGCTGAGCTGTCCGGATAAGTATTGATTTTTAACCGACTTTCAACCCCTATTTATACATGTTCCCTGACGTGTTTTTGTACTTATTATATATCATTTTGAAGCTGTAAACGTCTACTTTAAAACGCCCGTAACATATTTCCCTTCTAGAAACTTATATGCCCTCATAAAGCCCAATCAATTAGGTAGCTCAAATCTGATAGTTTTTCAAAGGTGTTTGATAAAAGTCCTCAAAGAGATTTCAGATTTACATCAAGAATTTATGGCCGGAAATATGAAAAAGTATTTTCAAGTGCTAGGAGCAGCATATCCGGGATCCAAGAAAGACAACCGAGCTAAATTCAAACGAAGATATTTCAAGATTTCAGCAAACGAGACTAAGGAATCGACGAACGGGACAAGCAGAAGATGAATACATACTCCCAACACGATGAAGTTCTAAATAGTAAAAGATGTTGTCGCCTTAATTGTTATCAGTTTTACGAAACACTTGATGTTCTTCGACAAATATAAATTTCAATGGACTATGTCCGAATATTTGATTTCCCATGTTTTTGTAAAACTGTACTGATGTTTGAATAAACGACTTTTATTGAAGATTTACTGACTAAAATCTTCCGCAAATACTCCGAATTTATATAAAAAATTTTAAGGAAAAATTGAGCCGTGTAACGTGCTTTTTAATTAAGAAAGCTAGGGCGTTACAGAATGGTATCGGAGCAAGGCCTCTCTCAGTACAGTGAGATTTGGGGATGAACCAAGCGGAAGATGGTGAACATGTGACACCCGGGGCCGACGAGGGCGGGGAGTGATCGCCGGTGCAATAGAAAAAAGCACGGACAATGAGCGGCTCCGAGAAAGGGGAGTGATCGCCGGTGCAATAAGAAAAAGGGCACGGACAATGAGCGGCTCCTGACAAGGCTTCTAGGCGGAGGGGGACATGACTGAACCGAATTCTTTATTATAGGTATGAGACTATACAGTTAAGGAGGTTTAAAAGGGTTTACTTATACAAAACAAGATATTTCAAAACTTTATTATTTTTGAAAGTATAACGAATAATTACGGCATGATTATATTTTCGGGAGAATATGTGGTTCATCGCTGCTGCCCAATGTTGACTCCGAGGTAATGTTTTCAAGTATTCACTCTTTTATGAGAACTTGAAAATTATGGTATGAGTATAGAATGATTGTGTCGGCAAAATATTTGAAAGGATATGTGAAATTTTAAATGTTGTCCGAAAGGGACAAAATATGATTTCAAAGAAAGGTTTCAAAGTGATTTTTGCTGACACAATATTTTTAAAGTTATTGATGAAAATACTCATACAAGGTTTGATACAAATTTTCAAAGTTCTTTACGAAGCTCAATTTCGAGGACGAAATTTTTTTAAAGGGGGGAGGATTGTAACGCCCCAATACTTATTTAAATGCTAATGATCATAGATTTTGATTTTTTAATATTTACAGGTTGTCCGATACATGGACCGATAGGTTCCTAGCATAAAATGAAGGATTTAAAAAAGAAAAGATTTCAAAATAAATTATAAGGGTCATTTTTAGAATTTATGAATGTGATTTCGAAAAGTTCCGACGATTTTGATACGGTAGAATTTTCATTACATAACACTTATATTGCAAAAATAATATTAAATTATTTTATTATTATTATCGAAAATCCGTTCCGAGCATATCGAAGATTTAACTCCGACGAGTCCGGAACAGGTCGGAAAATCGAATTTGGACATCGGGAAGGGGTCGAACCGGCTGAGCCAAATTGACGGACATTTGCCGGTCACAGCCGGACACGCCTACCGACAGCTGCCGGTCATGACCGACAGAAGCTTCTAGGCCAGCTGTCCGGATAAGGTCGGTCACGACTGACAGAAGCTTCTCGGCCAGCTGTCCGGATAAGGCCGTTCACGACCGACAGAAGCTTCTCGGCACTGTCTGGATAAGGCAGCTGAGCTGTCCGGATAAGTATTGATTTTTAACCGAGTTTTGAACCCCTATTTATACATGTTCCCGGACGTGTTTTTGTACATATTATATATCATTTTGAATCTGTAAACCTCTACTTTAAAACGCCCGTAACATATGTAACAGCCCGAAAACAGTGGCTATTACAGTACCGTGGACCCCCTACCGGGACCCACCAGGCGATATCACGATATAGACTTACAACCTGACAACGTGGCACCGTACCACAATAAAAACACCGATGTGGAGTATAAGTTATACATGTCTTTAATACGAGCAAGTGTACACAGGATCCAAATTCAGTACAGACCATATGACGATGGGCAATACCTAACAGATTATAGTACATTCATCCGACACAAAATAAATTGAAAATCACAATAATACATAACCGAATATCAAAAGACTCGGGGGCCCCCGAAATAGCATACTTCAAAACCCTCCGTAGCCATTGTGCTCCTCCTGTGCCTTGCCCTTTCCTCGCCCTGAAATACAAGTATTTCGCCCCAAACCACAGGGTTAGCTATACATGATAATAATTCTCATGACATTATACAATTCATATATATACTGATCTCAAAGAAAACCATCGACTACTGAATATACCCCGAAGGCGTATAAACAATCAGTCCCAACTGTCGAACATAACCAAATATACGAACGACCTTATAATATGGCTCAAGACGGACGTCACAGTACGCCCGATCCGGAAATGTGTCCGTGCACATGTCCACCCCGTATACGGAATCCAGAATATACGTGGGACGATGTACCTAATTAGCCTCACGAACTACGTCTCGTGTGCACGATCTAAATGCGGAAAACATCCACGCATGATCATCAAGTGCCTGGCTAAAAATCCTACACATAACCAATCGGCACGCAGATATGACTCCAGTGATGTCACGATACAACATGACAACGAAACTCAACGAATTACACCTTTATCAAGGAATCTAACGAATCACCGAAGTGTCAACAAAGCTCAAAAGGACTAACGGTAACAAGGATGGTAATTTCGGGTATATCATCCCCAACACCATGACAATACGATCAAGGGTATCACCATATCACGAATCATAGAATATCAGAACATTTCATACACACGAAACGCATAATAATCACAAGAATTCAATCATCATTATAACTAAGCAAGATAACTTGCCTCAATTCCGTAGATGAATAATCCTTCTGTGAATGATCAAACGAACGGTATCCTCGTCTAACAATACTGACGTGAACAAGCAACCTTGAATGAAATGTAATTCATTCAACAACACATTCGTATGATAACGGTATTATTACATGAACAATATTCGTAAATTTACTTGAATAAATCAATTATCCTATTGATCACTTTAATGGTCCAATTATAAATCATCATATGTTTATCATGTTCATTTACATACTCTAACATTAATGTCAAATACTTGAGGTCTAGTTTATTATCAATGTAATATCGTGAAAATATCTTTTCAAATCATCGACACTTCCAATTACGATATAAGTTTGTGTTTATTTACGTTCTTTATTATTTTACCAATGATTACATTCAAAACTGATTACTATATGAAACATAAGTTTATGTTTTTAGTGAACTAAGAACATCATCTTAATTTACGTCTCTTAACACGCACGGATTACTGAAATGGAATTCGGCTACTCCTCTACCGTATTTGTATCATCATATTCAACACAATCCTCTTAAGAACATTATCAACCTATTAATGTAGTGATTAACACCCTTTAACGAAATCGATTAATTTGAACATATGAAGATTACAACTTCCTTCTATCAACATCCATTGTTTTACTTTTGAAGAATTTATTAAAAGCCTGGTTATATCATTGGATACTTGAAATTTTAAAAGTAACTTCATCCCATCTTGTGAAGATCATCTTCAAAGGGTTAACATAATCTTTCCAACAATTTTACTACAAAGGTTTTAGAGGCCAAAAATCATGGTTCCATATTACCTTCAAAAATCAATTGAATGTTCAAGACAAATTTAACATTTCTCACCTTTAATCATTAAGGATATCATCCCTAACATGTTCCTAGTGTTGAGACTATAATCAACTTCCGATTATCATGTTATACATCAGGTTTTGTATATATCATTATCAACACAATCACATTATGAAGTTATTTATATCAAGAAGTAACACTAATACCCTCAATGTTAATCTTCACTTAGTTTGAGCATGATTCATTTAACTTATCATGTTTACACTAGCTTAAACTAACATTATGTGAAGTATTTATCTACTAACATCAGCATAAGCATGGAATTGATATGAGTTAAAGAAAGACCAACCTCAAAATGAAGAACAACACCAACACTTCAAGGGATACACTTCAATCTCTAACTCTCCAAGTCACCAATCAAGTGCTGAAGCTCCAACACAAGTATGAAGGGCTTAGAAACGGAGTTGGAAGGGAAAGGAATCGTTTTTATCAGTTGGGAGGTTGAAAGGGTCGAGTAGGAAATGAATGGCAAGTCATACTTTTATAATCTGAACTCGGTATTACGTACGTTAACGAAAGTGGTTAACGTACGTTATAGTCCTTATGTATGTAATCTCATGATCATTACGTACATAACCAATTTCATCAGATCTTTCTGCCTCAAAACACGCAATTCGTTACGTACGTAACTATATAGCTATTACGTACGTAATAGCCGTTGACTTGGCTGTCGCGATCGACTCCCGACCACCTACCCCCGCTCGGCCCCACCCGCCGAAAGCCGGACTGCTGGTGGATCTCCCGCATTACGTACGTTAACATATGGATGTTACGTACGTAAGGCGACATACATAGCGTACGTTAAGAAGATAGGTTAACGTACGTTAAGTGCTATAACAAGCATAAATGGAATTCTCCCAATATCACCCAACAATTAATATAGTATGAATGACCATGATTCCAACTTAACATAATTCGTCGATATACTTGCTACAACAACACAGATATGGTGCGAAAATACTTAGCTTAAATCAGAAAATACAATATTAAAGGCGAGGGTATTACATACTCCCCCCCAAAACGAGTTTCGTCCCCGAAACTAAGGGGTAAACAGTTCGGGGTATTTCTCTCGCATGCTATCTTCAGTCTCCCACGTAGCTTCCTCGACTCCATGTCTCGACCACTGAATTTTTAATAAGGGAATCGCCTTGTTCCTCAGCTGTTTAATTCTTCTCTCAAGTATCTGCACAGGCCGTTCTTCATACGAATGGTCATCGGCTATTTCGACCTCGTCGAAGTGAATAACGTGGATTGGATCAGCAACATACTTCCTTAACTGAGATACATGGAATACGTTGTGAATCCGGCTCAAAGCTGGTGGTAATGCTAAACGATAGGCTAGGTCGCCTACTCGTTCCAGGATCTCAAACGGACCAATATACCTTAGGCTCAACTTGCCTCTCTTCCCGAATCGGAAAACACCTCTAGTAGGAGATACTTTGACTAGTACATGGTCACCAACCTCAAACTCGAGTGGTCGTCGACGATTATCTGCATATGATTTCTGGTGGCTTTGGGCTGTTAAAAGATGACTCTTGATCAGGGAAATCTTCTCGCGGGCTGCCAATAACATATCAGGTTCCGTACCAATAGATTCAGACAAATCATCCCAGCACAAAGAAGACCTACAACGACGACCATACAATGCCTCATAAGGTGCCATCATGATCGTGGCGTGCCAGCTGTTACTATATGTGAATTCTACCAACGGCAGTTGGGCTTCCCAGTCAGGCTTCCAATCGAGAGCACATGCCCTCAACATATCCTCTAGAGTTTGAATTGTCCTCTCAGACTGACCGTCGGTCTGAGAATGAAAAGCCGTACTAAAGTTCAACTGTGTACCCATAGCACGATGAACCGCCTTCCAGAAGTGCGACACGAACCGTCCATCCCGATCTGATACAATACTCTTAGGGGTGCCACACAGTCTCATAATCTCTTTGATGAATAATTGGGCCAATCTCTCAGGGCCCAAGTATCCTTGATCTCCAATAAGTGGGCTGATTTAGTCAATCGATCCACAATCACCCAAATCGCATTCATGCCTCGACGGCTCGTCGGCAAGCTAGTAATAAAATCCATCGATATGTCTTCCCACTTCCACTCAGAAATCGGAAGCAGTTTCATCATGCCAGCTGGTCGTTGATGCTCAATTTTGACCTGCTGACAGGTCAAATATTTCGAAACGAATTAGGCAACCTCCCGTTTCATGTTACCCCACCAATAATACGACTTCAAATCCTTATACATTTTGTTCGATCCCGGGTGTATGGAATACGGGGTAGCATGAGCCTCCTTCAGAATAGTATTCCTCAACTCTTCGTCTGCTGGTACACATATTCGGTTTTTAAAGCGTATGAGTCCATCCTCGTGAACCACAAATCCAGGGGCCTTCCCCTGATCGATTTCTCCTCGAATTCTGGATAAGAATGGGTCCGTCATCTGTTTCGTCCTGATCGTCTCATCAAGGGATGATGAAATCTCAAGCGTGCACAGTTTTCCCTGAATGCGTTGTAACCAGACCTCAATCTCTGGTCTCATGAACTCTAATTGCAATTCCTTCTGGGCGGTCAAACGAGCCAATATCTGCTCCTGCACCGTCTTGCGGCTCAAGGCATCGGCAACCACATTTGCCTTGCCTGGATGATAAAGGATCTCGATATCATAGTCTTTGATTAGCTCTAACCACCTCCTTTGTCTCATATTCAACTCCTTCTGAGTAAAAATATACTTCAGGCTCTTGTGGTCCGTAAAAATCCGGCAGGTAACTCCATACAGATAGTGGCACCATATTTTTAAAGCAAACACTATGGATGCTAACTTCAAGTCATGAGTTGGGTAGTTGACCTCGTAAGGACGCAACTGTCTGGACGCATAGGCGATCACTTTCCCGTCCTGCATTAATACGCAGCCAAGGCCATGTCTCGATGCATCGCTATATACCACGAATCCTTCCGTTCCTCTAGGTAGTACCAAAACAGGTGCTGAAATTAATCGACTTTTGAGTTCATCAAAACTTTGCTGACATGCTTCCGACCACAAGTACTTCTTATCTTTTCTCAACAGATTAGTCATCGGTTGAGCAATTTTGGAAAATCCTTCCACGAATCGTCTGTAATAGCCTGCTAGACCCAGAAAACTACGAACATCCTTCACGTTCTTCGGAGGTAGCCAGTCTCGGATAGCTTCTGTCTTCTTTGGGTCTACTTTTACTCCATCTGCTGATATCACATGTCCCAGAAAAATAACTTCAGACATCCAGAATTCACACTTAGAAAATTTTCCATAGAGTTGTTCTCGCCTTAATGCATCGAGAACCTGGCGGAGGTGACACTCATGCTCCTCATGATCACGAGAGTAGACCAGGATGTCGTCAATAAAAACGACTACAAAACGATCCAGATAATTAATAAAAACCCGATTCATCAATTCCATGAACACTGCAGGTGCATTTGTCCTCCGAATGGCATGACAACGAACTCATAATGCCCATAGCGAGTGCGAAAAGCTGTCTTCGGGACGTCAGACTCTCGAATCCGCAATTGGTGGTACCCGGACCTCAAGTCGATCTTGGAAAATACAGCGGCTCCCTGGAGCTGATCCAATAGATCATCGATGCGAGGTAAAGGATATTTGTTCTTAATTGTTACTTTGTTCAGCTCCCGGTAATCAATACACAAACACAGCGATCCGTCCTTCTTCCGTACGAATAACACCGGCGCTCCCCAAGGGGATGCACTGGGTCGAACATATCCTTTCTCAGTTAATTCATCAAGTTGTCTTTTCAACTCCTGCATCTCAGTCGGGGCCATACGATATGGTGGTTTCGAAAGCGGGGACGTCCCTGGCTCCAACTCAATGGTGAATTCTACCTCTCGCTGTGGGGGTATTCCTGGAAGCTCTTCTGGAAATACATCTGGATAATCTCGAACTACTGGAATATCAATCAATTCGACTGGCCGGTCAGTTGTCTTGGTCATGTAACACCAATAACCAATGCATCCCTGGTTCAGTAATCTCACCGCCTTCATAGCGCTGATGACTCTCCCAGAATGATTGGGATTATCACCCCGAAAAATACACTCGACGCCATCATCCATTGTGACGGTCACCATTCGCTTACGGACGCTAAGCACGGCATCGTGACGATCCATCCATTTGATACCCAAGATTACATCATCTTTAGGTAAATCAACCACAATCAAGTCGGACAACCATTCACGGTTGTTCATGCTAATCGGACAGTTCTGTACTTCACGACTCCCAATAATTTTTCTACCATCGGGTAAACCAATTACATAAGGTTCACAATTGGTAACATGATTCAAATGCAAACGACTCAAACAAGAACTAGACAAAAAGGAGTGTGAAGCACCAGTATCAAAAAGAACACAAACAGGCTGAGAGTGGATCTCGAGAGTACCTGCAATCATGCTGGCTTCGGGATCATCGACTTTCTTCATCTCGTAGACTCTGGGTTTTGCAACCCCAGAAGCAGGTGTACCAGTTTGATTTCCACGGCCCATCCCTTTGTTCGCCCCGGTAGTCTGGTAAGAAGCGGACGGAGGAGCACGTTCCTGGACAGAAGACTGTACTGGAGCAAGAGATGCTACTGGAGCACGCCCGAGTCCACCCCGACAATAGCGAGAACGATGACCGTTCTTTCCGCAAGTGTGACAGGCAACGGCCGGCTTCGGACACTTGGAGCTGATATGCCCCTGGTCCCCACAGTTATAACACACGACAGGTGAGCTGATTGCCCGAGAGTGCGTTCCTGTTGGTTTCGGTGCCATAGGTGGCCGTTCAGAAGGATTTGGTACAGGCGGGGGTTTCTTGAATACCCCCCGGTTACTGTCGCCTTGGGTCTGGTTCCTGGATCTCTTGTTGGAAAACTGAGGCTGGTTCTTAGAAATCTCCTTCACAGTAAGTTCATACTCCAAAGCCTTCTCAATAAACTCCGGTAAGGTCGTACAGTGGTGATTGAGAAATTGTATCCTCATTCGGGGTTTAAGCCTCTTGAGGAAATATTTGATCTTATCAGGTTCCGAACGGACTGTAACACCCCCAAGTTGTTCAGGGTATATTACAGCGCCGTGAGCCCCGCCATGGGACACACAAGGCTAAACATATACGGAATTATAAAACTTGACCGAGAAGGTCTACATAGAATGAGAAGAAAGACGATACAAAGGTATTCAAAAACATAACCAATGTATTCACAAACATTACATCACAAAACAATACTTCGGCAAACACAGGCCGGAACTTCAAGGAAAGAGGAGAAACAATACTCGAGTATTCAATAACCAATCCAGTACAACAACACTGAATGGAAAGCTCAAAACATAACTGGAAGACCAACACAGTATCACACTTGCCCATCATCTTCATGCCGACCCGGTACCTGCCTGTCCGATCTTCTGGAACCTGAAATACATGAAACGTATTTCCCCCATAAAGGGGTTAGCCGAATAGCTAGTGCAAGTATATCAAGTATGAAACACAATACTCCTCGACAATGAAGTAAATGTAATCCGTCAATTCATCAAGTCAAGACTAGTTATTCCGGAATGACTAAAATCTTATGACGTATGTGAATGCCGTAAAAACGGTTCGTTCATATCATACGCCGTTACATGTAGGAATGCCGTCAAAACGGTTCGTTCGTTACATGCCAACAATACATATATGAATGCCGTAAAAACGGTTCGTTCATAATATGCCATTAATATATCTATGAATGCCGTAAAAACGGTTCGTTCATATCATACCATCAATTCCTCTTACTTTCAAAGTCGAGAACGCACAATCATAAATGTATACTTGCCTTTGAGACATCGAGAAATCGAACGGAGGAAGGGTATGAGTTCGGTAGGTCCAAGAACGCGCTTCCGGCACCTAAACGATTCGCAAGGAGTATGATAATTACTCATCCATATACAAACTACACGAAGGAACTCCCCAAACCCGTCTACGATTCATAAAGATATACGGATAATCAACTAAAGGTTGGAAAATCGTTCTAAATCTCACAAGTCCGAAAACGGCACAATCTAAACCATAAAATCGAAGGAAAGGTATACATACGGTATAGATACATCATAATCTCAAGGTTCTCAAGCTTCAAAGCGGGTAAAACGGACGAATCTACGAAAAACCCCCAAATTCCCAAAAAGTAGGGTTCTAAGGATTTTTACCTTGATTCGGACGTTAGGAGGGATTAGATGTTGAGAAATCCTTGTTCTCCAACCAAATATGTTGTTGCTAGAAGGAAGATTACTCCCAATCGCCTGAGATCGTCTCTCCCGATCGCTTCCCGTCGAAAATGAGTGGAGTAGGTGAGAAATGACGAAATGGGAGTCAACTGACATATTTATATCCGCCTGATCTAGCGCACGCTACGCCTCCTTCATTAGCGTGCGCTAAGAGTCACCGGATAGTCCGGTGGTTTCGCCGGTTCCGTTAGCGTGCGCTAACCGTATGTCTCTAGCGTGCGCTAGTCCAAAACGTGGAACTAGCGTCTCGCCTGCTCAACACTTAGCGTGCGCTAGCGCTAAGACTTAGCGTGCGCTATTCCATAACTCTAGCGTGCGCTGGCAAGCCTAGCGACGCTACCCGATATTCCGTAAAACCGGCAACCTCACCTCGGCCCGGCCAGCCCGGTAGCGTGCGCTACGGACGAATGATAGCGTGCGCTACTAACCACGAATAGCGCGCTAACAACTCTAGCGTGCGCTAAACCGCCCGATCGAGCGATTCGAAAAGCGGTTACGCCTCGATCCTCTTAGCGCGCGCTACGGCCTCAAAGCTAGCGTGCGCTAATCAAGCAGATTTAGCGTGCGTTAGCCTAGGCCTAGCGTGCGTTATATCTCTGGCCCAGAACATTTCCGCAAGGTCTAAAACGACAAGATCAAAAACCAATCGAGATACAAAACTCAATAACAATATTAACAACATCTCCAAGCATTTACAGAGTGACAAAATAAGGAGGATGACAGAGTCAAACAGTCAATAAAAGTACGGGTATTACATTCTCCCCCTCTAAAAAGAAGTTTCGTCCCGAAACTTAAGAAATAAACAGTTCGGGGTATTCCACCCGCATCTTCTCTTCAGTCTCCCAAGTTGCCTCCTCGACTCCATGCCTCGACCATTGCACTTTAACCAGTGGAATGGTTTTATGCCGGAGTTGTTTCTCGCGACGCTCAAGGATCTTTACGGGTCTCTCCGGAAAGGTAATATCCTCGGCTACGTTAATCTCACTGTAGTCGATGATGTGGCTCGGATCCGGTACGTACTTTCTCAATTGAGACACATGAAAAACACTATGGACGTGACTCAAAGCTGGAGGTAACGCCAAGCGATAAGCTAAATCTCCAACTCTGTCCAAAATCTCGAAAGGTCCGATATACCTCGGACTAAGTTTCCCTTTTCCCGAAGCGGAAAACTCCACGGGTCGGCGACACCTTGAGCAAGACATGATCCCCACTTCGAACTCCAAGGGTCGGCAGCGAGTATCGGCATAAGATTTCGCGACTGGGCGGCCCAATAATCGGTCCGGATGATAGTAATCTTTTCCTTAGTCTCCATCAACATATCCGGCTCCGTCCCAACTAGCTCAGAAGCCTCGTCCCAACACAATGGCGACCTACATCGCCTACCATAAAGTGCCTCGAAGGGTGCCATTTGGATCGACGCATGCCAACTATTATTGTAAGCAAACTCGATCAACGGCAAGTGAAGCTCCCAATCATTACTCCAGTCTAAGGCACAAGCCCGTAACATATCTTCCAACGTTTGAATCGTCCTCTCTGTCTGTCCATCCGACTGAGGATGAAAAGAAGTGCTCAATCTCAACTCAGTACCCAAAGCCTGATGAACGGCCTGCCAAAAGTGCGACACGAAACGGTCGTCTCGATCAGAAACAATGGTTTTGGGGGCACCGTGTAACCTCACGATCTCAGCAATAAAGGTTCGAGCCAGTCTATCCGGCCCCCAAGTATCCTTAATACCCAGAAAGTGTGCAGACTTGGTCAATCGGTCTACAACCACCCAAATCATATTCATTCCGGCCCGAGTTCTCGGCATGCCAGTGATGAAATCCATAGAAATGTCTTCCCACTTCCACTCGGGAATGGGAAGCGGTTTCAACAACCCCGCTGGTCGTTGATGTTCAATCTTGACTTGTTGGCACGTCAAGCACCGTAGTACAAACTCCGTAACATCCTTCTTCATGTTATTCCACCAAAAATTTCGCTTCAAATCTTTGTACATCTTACTCGTCCCGGGGTGGATTGAGTAAGGCGTAGCATGCGCTTCTCGGAGAATTCTCTGTCTCAACTCTAAATCGTTCGGAACACAAAGCCTGCCTTGAAATCTCAGAATACTATCTTCGTGTACCATAAAGCCAGGAGCTTTTCCTTTAATTACATCTTCCTTCAGTCGAGAAATCATCGGGTCACTCCACTGCTTCCCTTTGATGTCATCAACTAAAGACGAAGTAATTTCGAGAGTACACAGCTGCCCCTGTACTCGTTGAAGCCAAACTTCTATCCCTTGCTCAATTAAGTCCTGACGGATTTTCGTCTGAGGTGTAAGAACCTCGAGCATTTGAAGAGATGCCGATTTGCGGCTCAATGCATCCGCAACGACATTAGCTTTACCAGGGTGGTATAGAATTTCCAAGTCATAATCCTTTATCAACTCTAACCAACGCCGCTGTCTCATATTCAGCTCCTTCTGACTGAAAATATACTTCAGACTCTTGTGATCGGTATAAATCCGGCACGGCGAACCATACAAATAATGTCGCCAAATCTTGAGTGCAAAGACAATTGCGGCCAATTCCAAATCGTGAGTAGGATAATTCATTTCGTAAGGCTTTAATTGTCGTGACGCAAAAGCTATTGTCTTATCATGCTGCATAAGGACACAACCTGTGCCTTGACCAAGCGCCATCAGAACCGCAAAGCCTTCGCTACCATGTGGTAAAGTTAGAATCGGCGCTGAAGTCAATCGTCTCTTTAATTCATCGAAGCTCTGCTGTCTCTCATCCGTCCAAACAAACTTTTCGGTCTTCTGGAGTAATTTCGTAAGCGGTCGAGCGAGTTTCGAAAACCCCTTGACAAACCGACGGTAATACCCAGCAAGGCCCAAAAAGCTACGAACCTCCTTAACATTTTTAGGCGGTGCCCAATTTAGCACTGCCTCGATCTTCTGCGGGTCTACACGAACCCCTTCGGCCGAAATCACATGGCCGAGAAACATAACTTCTTCCAACCAAAACTCACATTTCGAGAATTTTGCATAGAGGTGCTCGGTTCTCAAAATGTCTAAGACCAAACGCAAGTGTCGGGCATGTTCCTCCTTATCCCGAGAATAAACCAAGATGTCGTCAATAAAGACGACTACACACCTGTCGAGATACTCGATGAATATTTTATTCATCAACTGCATGAATACTGCCGGCGCATTCGTCAACCCAAAAGGCATAACTACAAATTCATAATGCCCATATCTCGTCCGGAACGCCGTCTTTGGAACGTCAGATTCCCTCACTCTGAGTTGATAATACCCGGATCTTAAGTCAATCTTCGAGAAAACCGCAGCTCCTTGCAATTGATCAAATAGGTCGTCTATACGAGGCAAAGGATATTTGTTCTTGATGGTTACTTTGTTTAGCTCACGGTAGTCAATGCATAAACGTAGTGAACCATCCTTCTTCCTCACAAAAAGAACAGGCGCGCCCCAAGGCGAAGCGCTCGGTCTGATGTACCCTTTTTCCAGAAGTTCTCCCAACTGATTCTTCAATTCTTGCATTTCGGAAGGTGCCATCCGGTAAGGTGCTTTAGAAATCGGAGCCGCATCTGGCTCTAAGTCCACAGTAAACTCTATTTCTCGATCTGGCGGTAATCCCGGAAGATCGTCCGGAAAAACATCGGGATACTCGTTAACAACCGGAATTGAATAGAAATCGATTTCAATTCCTTCCGTTTTCAATGCATAACACCAATAGCCCGTACAACCTTTATTCAAAAGTTTTACGGCCTTCATGGCACTGATAAGTAACTTGGGTAGTTCCGACTTACGCCCCAAAAATGAGTGCTCAGACCCGTCTTCAGTCATCATGGTGATAACCTTGGTACGGTAATTCATAATCGCTTGATGACTATCAAGCCAATCCTCGCCGAGGATTACGTCCTCGCCTTCCATGTCAACTACAATTAAATTCGATAACCATTCCATACCGGATATAATCACCGGAAAATCTCTAATCTCCCGGTTCCCCACAATCCTATCCCCGCTAGGCAGTTTCACGATGAAGGGATCGCAAGCAGTCAAACAAGTTATATTCAAACGGCGTACACACTCCAAGGAAATAAAAGAATGTGTAGCACCCGAATCAAAAAGTACACGTACTGGATGGGATAGAATATGAATGGTACCTGAAGCCACCGCCGCGTCGGGTTCATCTGCTCGGCGCATCTCATAAACCCGTGGTTGTACCGAACCGACGCTAGAGTTCCCTCCTCCAGCATTCTGGCCCCGTCCCCGGCCTCTGCCGAAATTCATTGAGGTTGACCAAAAGATTGCCGCCGATTAATACCTTGATCAAGTGGCGTTGGGTAAGCCCGAGTGTCCAAAGTCCGGTTCGGCTCGGAGCAATAAACCGCTCTATGCCCCATCTGTCCACACGTGTGACACTTTAATGGCGGAAAGTAGCATTAGAATTCAAGTGGCACAGGCGGCCACAATTATAGCAAGTCACCGTGCGATTTGAGGTACAGGTGGAGCGGTAACCCCTCTTCCCTTTATTAGAACGCGGCATCGTCCGTGAAGCAGTTAGTCGTCAGGACTTGAAAGTTGCCACCTTTAGATCGAGAAAAATTTCCCGCGACTTTCTGTTTCTTCGGTTCTTGACGGTATCGTTGTCGGGCTCAACATATCATGGGCTAAAGCTCGTCACGATACTCTTTCAACGTGGTACAAGCAAATCCGGCCATGTACCGTCGTAAGTCCAATTTCATCCGCATATCAAAATAACGGATCTTATCACGCTCGTTACGTACTTGATCCTTCACATGGATCAATTGTTGATTGTACTCAGATCGCTGCGAAACGGGAATATCCGTGGTTTAGCCTCGAAGAAGGCTCGGATTCGGCTCTCTCGTACCGGCGAGGCAAAACTCGGCCTCCAAGAGCTCCTTAAACTCATCCCACGAGGCAATACGATCCCGTGGCTTGATGACCTTCCACCAAGTAGCGGCCTCCTTAGTGAGGAAATCTTGAGCAATTGGTACTTTCCTCACCTCGGGCGATCAACCGCCTCGAAAATCTTCTCTAATTCCGCTAGCGGTCTTCCTGACTAACGGTGCATGGCACCGCCAAAGCTGTGGAGGGTGCATACGGATTACATTCAAGTAAGGCATCCGTGTTTGGGTTCGGGTTATTCATACGAGCAGTTTGGGCCAAAATAGTCATCTCGAGTAGCCAATTGTTGAAGTGCATTCGCCACTCCAACGTCCGCGTTGTTCCCGACCGTCGGTCGTGCGTCGACTCTCGGTGTCGGGATGCACCGTCGACAAGCGGGGTTGGTCGACCCAATCGAGCTGATGGAAACGGCCGCGCCACGACCTCTTCCTCGTCCACGGCCACGACCACGGCCCCTACCGGTGACATCTTGAAGAACATACAAGTCACGTAAGCACAATTCAATCACGCATCATCAAAGTGTCCGGTTCTCAAGAATACCAACAGAACGACGCAAAACAAACAAGGAAACACTAGAAGAGTAAGAGGCCTTACAAGTACCGGTCGCACTGTGATGATGGCAAAGTAGTGATCTGCGGACAAATGACAACTCGATCGACCCAAAAGACCGACGGCCTAGGTATCCATAGACCTAAGCTCGATACCATATTCGTAACACCCCCAAGTTGTTCAGGGTATATTACAGCGCCGTGAGCCCCGCCATGGGACACACAAGGCTAAACATATACGGAATTATAAAACTTGACCGAGAAGGTCTACATAGAATGAGAAGAAAGACGATACAAAGGTATTCAAAAACATAACCAATGTATTCACAAACATTACATCACAAACCAATACTTGGCAAACACAGGCCGGAACTTCAAGGAAAGAGGAGAAACAATACTCGAGTATTCAATAACCAATCCAAGACAACAACACCGAATGGAAAGCTCAAAACATAACCGGAAGACCAACACAAGATCACACTTGCCCATCATCTTCATGCCGACCAGGTACTGCTGTCCGATCTTACGGAACTGAAATACATGAAACGTATTTCCCATAAAGGGGTTAGCCGTCGAATAGCTATTTCAAGTATATCAATTATGAAACACAATACTCCTCGACAATGAAGTAAATGTAATCCGTCAATTCATAAAGACAAGACTAGATATTACGGAATGACTAAAATCTTATGACGTATGTGAATGCCGTAAAAACGGTTCGTTCATATCATACGCCGTTACATGTAGGAATGCCGTCAAAACGGTTCGTTCGTTACATGCCAACAATACATATATGAATGCCGTAAAAACGGTTCGTTCATAATATGCCATTAATATATCTATGAATGCCGTAAAAACGGTTCGTTCATATCATACCATCAATTCCTCTTACTTTCAAAGTCGAGAACGCACAATCATAAATGTATACTTGCCTTTGAGACATCGAGAAATCGAACGGAGGAAGGGTATGAGTTCGGTAGGTCCAAGAACGCGCTTAGGCACCTAAACGATTCGCAAGGAGTATGATAATTACTCATCCATATACAAACTACACGAAGGAACTCCCCAAACCCGTCTACGATTCATAAAGATATACGGATAATCAACTAAAGGTTGGAAAATCGTTCTAAATCTCACAAGTCCGAAAACGGCACAATCTAAACCATAAAATCGAAGGAAAGGTATACATACGGTATAGATACATCATAATCTCAAGGTTCTCAAGCTTCAAAGCGGGTAAACGGACGAATCTACGAAAAACCCCAAATTCCCAAAAAGTAGGGTTCTAAGGATTTTTACCTTGATTCGGACGTTAGGAGGGATTAGATGTTGAGAAATCCTTGTTCTCCAACCAAATATGTTGTTGCTAGAAGGAAGATTACTCCCAATCGCCCGAGATCGTCTCTCCCGATCGCTTCCGTCGAAAATGAGTGGAGTAGGTGAGAAATGACGAAATGGGAGTCAATCGACATATTTATATCTGCCGATCTAGCGCACGCTACGCCTCCTTCATTAGCGTGCGCTAAGCGAAGTCACCGGATAGTCCGGTGGTTTCTGCGGTTCCGTTAGCGTGCGCTAACCGTATGTCTCTAGCGTGCGCTAGTCAACGTGGAACTAGCGTCTGCCTCGCTCAACACTTAGCGTGCGCTAGCGCTAAGACTTAGCGTGCGCTATTCCATAACTCTAGCGTGCGCTAGCAAGCTAGCGTACGCTACCCGATATTCCGAAAACCTGCAACCTCACGCCTCGGCCCGGCCCGTGGCGTGCGCTACGGACGAATGATAGCGTGCGCTACTAACCACGAATAGCGCGCTAACAACTCCTAGCGTCGCTAAACCGCCCGATCCAGAGCGATTGAAAATCGGTTACGCTTTGGCCCGATCCTCTTAGCGCGCGCTACGGCCTCAAAGCTAGCGTGCGCTAATCAAGCAGATTTAGCGTGCGTTAGCCTAGGCCTAGCGTGCGTTATATCTCTGGCCCAGAACATTTCCGCAAGGTCTAAAACGACAAGATCAAAAACCAATCGAGATACAAAACTCAATAACAATATTAACAACATCTCCAAGCATTTACAGAGTGACAAAATAAGGAGGATGACAGAGTCAAACAGTCAATAAAAGTACGGGTATTACACGGACAACTGATGTAGCAAAAGGGAGAAGTGCTTGGAATTTTTCAGCAATCGCTAACACATCCTCGTCTTCCAATGGGTCGGGGTTTAGTAATTCAGACAGTTTGGCTTCACGGAGGGGTGCAGGATAGTAACGATCTAGCATAAGATTCTTGACTTCCTCCCAAGTACTCACGCCATCGGCAGGCCTCACAGAAAGCCACCAAGTATGGGAACTCTTACTAAGGTAGTAGGCTGCCACAACAACTCGATTTTCCTCTGGGCACTCCACCATCTCGAACAGTTTCTCGAAATGCTCTATCCAGTGTACAATGTCAGCAGGCTCAGATGAGCCTTCAAAAGTCGGAGGTCGCTGTCGTGATATGTCGCTAATAATCCGGCTCACGATCCCGCCAGGCACCAGAGGCGGAGGCTGTTGTCCCTGCTGTTGACCAGTAGTATTTATCTGCATGGCTTCCATCAGCTGACCCATTTGGTTCGTCTGGGCCATCATGCCCTGCATCACGGTGTAAGGATCGACACGTGCATTCTCTCCGGTGTGGTGTGATTTGTCCCTAGAAGGCGAATCACTGCCTGCGGAACTCTATTCCACATTCGCGCGTCTGTTGGCTCGTGGTATCGGAATTCGACCTCTTCCGCGGCCTCGTCCCCCTCTGCCACGGCCTGTCGGATTCCTTTCCATACTGAAAGAATCAAGTCACAAGTACAGTTCGATTTATCAATCATAATTCATGCTAAGTTAATAGCAACAGGGAATTTCCTATCCAACAAAGCAGTTCGTAAAGAATCACTGGCACTACAGGTGTTACACACTCAATATCATATCAACATCAAGTCGAAACAATTCCAATCACATAATTAATTTAGGTTCACGTCAAACAGATGAATTTTACCTCATGTTAGCAAGATGCCAAGATAAGTAAGGAGACCAATACATCGTCAATATCATGCCAGTAATAAAATTATGGTTCATGAGAACATACCGTATTTGACGGGTCAGGCGCTTGCATAGGTTACACGTGGCACGAAGGTTTCTTTATGCTATTTCGATTCTACAATGACTCAAAATAAAAACACACGCTCTGATACCATCTTCTGTAACAGCCCGGAAACAGTGGCTATTACAGTGCCGTGGACCCCCTACCGGGACCCACTAGGTGATATCACGATATAGACTTACAACCTGACAACGTGGCACCGTACCACAATAAAAACCCCGATGTGGAGTATAAGTTATACATGTCTTTAATACGAGCAAGCGTACACAGGATCCAAATTCAGTACAGACCATATGACGATGGGCAATACCTAACAGATTATAGTACATTCATCCGACACAAAATAAAATGAAAATCACAATAATACATAACCGAATATCAAAAGACTCGGGGCCCCCCGAAATAGCATACTTCAAAACCCTTCGTCGCCATTGTGCTCCTCCTGTGCCTTGCCCTTTCCTCGCCCTGAAATACAAGTATTTCGCCCCAAACCACAGGATCAGCTATACATGATAATAATTCTCATGACATTATACAATTCATATATATACTGATCTCAAAGAAAACCATCGACTACTGAATATACCCCGAAGGCCTATAAACAATCAGTCCCAACTGTTGAACATAACCAAATATACGACCGACCATATAATATGGCTCAAGACGGACGTCACAGTACGCCCGATCCGTAAATATGTCTGTGCACATGTCCACCCCGTATACGGAATCCAGAATATACGTGGGACGATGTACCTAATTAGCCTCAGGAACTACGTCTCGTGTGCACGATCTAAATGCAGAAAACATCCACGCATGATCATCAAGTGCCCGGCTAAAAATCCTACACATAACCAATCGGCACGCAGATATGACTCCAGAGATGTCACGATACAACATGACAACGAAACTTAACGAATTACACCTTTATCAAGGAATCGAACGACTCACCGAAGTGTCAACAAAGCTCAAAAAGACTAATGGTAACAAGGATGGTAATTTCGGGTATATCATCCCTGTAATATCCGCATTTTTCTTCCCCTTGTATTTTTATTTTCGGTGAATTTCTCGATTGTAGCGACCCTCGTGTATCTTTCAGTGTAACTCTTCCGTCATCTATTGATCTGATTCTCGTAATTGTTGTGCGGAACCGCCGTTTCGGGGTTGCCGTGGATTCATTCTATGCTATGATGCGTTGTGAGGTGTTCAGTTTGATGTTTCGTTCGTATTCTGGTGTAGTGGACCGTTTATGTTCTGTACCTAGCGCACGCTAATTTTTCTGCATAGCGCGCGCTAGAAGTCTCTTTGTAGCGCACGCTACGTTTACTTCGTAGCGCACGCTAACGATTTAGCCACAGGAGTGGCGATTCAGCTCGACCCTGCGACTATCGGATTAGCGCACGCTATCTTGTCTAGCGCACGCTAATGTCGGGAGACTAGCGCACGTTAAGTTGTTCAAGGCGCGCTAGTGTGACTGTCGAAGATCGGGCGCTTTACTACTGAACTCAATCAGATGCTAGTTAGAGCACGCTACGCTTGTATGGTAGCGCACGCTAACGGTCGTGAGTTTTGGGCATTTGGCTACCGGACTCGGCCGATGTTCGGGTAGCGACGCTATTGGTCGATAGCGCGCGCTACCGAGAGGTTATTAGCGCACGCTACGTTTCGAGTAGCGTACGCTAACGGCCAAAAACCTGGCTACTGGACTGGGACGCTAACGATAGAGTTTGTAATCTTATACCGTTAGCGCACGCTAACCTTGAGGTTTTAGCGTGCGCTAACACTCCCTGGCTATATAAACCAGGGAGTTGACCGAGATAATCATAAAATCTCATTTCCTTCTCTCTCCGCGGCGAAGGCGATCCCGAAGCGATTCTCTTGGCGATTTCTTCCTCCAATCATCTCATCCAACATCTTTCTTGAGTTCTTGGAGTATTATATCAACAACAACACGAATCTTTCGTCCTAATCCACGGTAAATCTCTTAGAACCCTACTTTTGGATAATTTGGGGGTTTTGGGATTTCCTTCCGATTCGTTCCGTTTTGTTGGTGGATTCATGATGAATATGATTAATCTTGTTGGTATAATTAGTTTTCCTACGGATTCATGGTATATTTTCATGGTTTTGCGAAATCGAGAGGGTTTGGTTGTGGTCCGCCCTCGTTGTTATTTTTGTATGAATATACATGAATCGTAGGCGGGTTTTCGGCTGTATTCCATTTCCTTAATCGTTTAGGAGTGGTTGTGATTGTGTTATTCGAATCGTTAGGTTCATTCGTCGGTTCCTCACAGTCGTGCTTGATTCTTCCGTTCCGTTCGTGTCACCGTCTATTAATCGAGGCAAGTATCCTTATGAACTTACGATCTTGACATAGTAGTTTTGTATGAGAATTGTATGTGTGTGTATGCTCACTACGGGTTAGATCCGACGGGGTCTCGGTAGGGCTCCACGAAGTTGTGGAACCGCGAGCTTGCTTTTAACCACTGTGGGTTAGATCCGACGGGGTCTCGGCAGGGGTCCACGAAGCTGTGGGTCCACGGTTAATTGTGGTGCATTTTACAAATGTGGTTTTGATTATTGGCATTTCCGGAAATGAGTGTTTTGGAAACTATGATTTCTTGATGGCATGCATTACTATATGTGTAAGATGTAAATTGTTCATTTGGTTACTTGTACTAGCGTAATTGCTAACCCCTCTGGGGACCCGTTTTGGGGAAATTCGTTTTATGAATTTCAGATCAGGTTCATCGAGATGAGCGGGCGCTGGACCAGTACACGGATGATGGCCGTGCGTGATGATTGTGCACGAGTGACGTTTTAATGTCTTTTATCTTTTCATCTTTTGTGGTTTTGAACTAATAGATGTACTCGAGTACTTAAGGGTTCTTGTTCGTTCGGATTGTATTGTTGACTATTATGTTGTGTTGGGTAATGATGTTATGTTGACCTGTTGAACTGGGTGGATTATTCTGTTTTGCGTCTTTATGACATGGTATTGTTCTGTCGTTTATGTGAGTCAATGAGTATGATGCTGTTCAGCCTGGTGGGTCCCATATAGGGATTCACGGCGCTGTAATATACCTCGAATATCTTGAGGGTGTTACAGAAAATGGTATCAGAGCTCTAGGTTTATGGTTACCTAGGCTTGTCGGTTTATTGGGTCTTGTGGTGTTTTGTTTTGCACATCATCGTCACGCTGCCATGATTCCGGTACTACCAGTGTCCGTAAGTTTTCCTTCCTCTGTTTATTAATTCCTTGTATCGTACCCTTGATTCTCGACTTGTAATTATTCTTTTCTTGTACTGATCCTCGTATGGCTCTTGCTACTTATTTAACTCCAGTATGGATGCTGGAAGAGGTCGTGGTCGCGGTCGTGGTCGTGGACGCGGCCGGGGACGTGGGGCAGCCGGTGGGGCGGCCACGTCACAGTCTTCGGGAGCCCACAGTACCGGCGACCGTCATAGCCATGCTTCTTCTCAGGAGCGTGCCGATCTTGGTATTGCGGCCGTTATGAAACAAATGGTAAACCAAATGGCGGCAATAGCTCAGGCGGTTCAGAACCCGGATCAGGCCCACGCTAATCGGGGCGGAGCGGATCGTTGGCTCCAAGATGTCATCAAGATGCATCCTCCTCAGTTTTCGGGAGCTTCAGACCCGATTGGCTGGGAAGGGTGGATCAAGGAGATATCTAAGGTCTTCGTTGCCACTAACTGTCCCGAGGACCGTAAAGTCCCTATTGCTCAATACTTTCTCACAGGGGACGCTACGGACTGGTGGGAGGCCGTTGGGCCCAAAGACCATGCTGCTTCGTGGGCTGAGTTTCAAGAGTTGATGGAGACTGAATATTGCCCGTGGCCGATCGAGACGTGGCTCGGGTACATGCTTTTTATGATGCTCAACCACGGGATATCCCCGTAGCTCAAGCTATTGCTGATTTTAACAAGGAGTTGGGTTATGTGAAGACCCAAGTTGTCGAGGAGAGTGACAAAATTTTCCATTTCTCCAGACGGATGAAGTTGCCGATTCGGGACTATATGTCGGGGCTCGTATGCACTACCTTGAAAGATTACCAGAGCAGGGCCCTTGCTTATGATATGTCTGTGACGGCGAGTGAGGCGGCCCGCGAGAGTAAGAAGCAGAAGTCCGCTGGGAACTTTTCGGGCCACAAGAGTGGGGGTCAGCAGAGATCCCAATCTGCTAACTTTTCCGCTGGTGGTGGCCCAGCTCGATCTACTGGGTTTCCCCGTAGGGCTGCCAGTGCCCCTTTTCGAGAGGTGAAGTGCTTTAACTGTGGCCAGCAGGGCCACATCAGTCGTATTTGTCCGAACCCTTTGCTGACGTGTAATCAGTGTGGCCAGCCGGGTCACAAGACGGCTTTCTGTGCTGAGAGGGAGAAAATCCTTGGTGCCCGGGCTTCCATTCCAGCGCCTAGGGAACCAAGTGTGAATCAGGGATCGTTTGCTCCTCAATCTCCACCGAGTGCTAGTCGGGGGAGAGGTCGGGGTCAGCCCTCTAAGGGGGGAGCTTCCAGTGTCGGCTCATCCCACCCGCGTGTCTACGAGATGCGGAGAGCCAATGACCCAGCGGCTACTGTGGCGACAGGTACCGTTTATATTCTTTCTCATCCTGTCAGTGTGCTTTTCGATTCTGGTGCTACGCATTCGTTCATATCTTTGGATTGTGTGCGCCGTTTGAGTCTCGACTGTTTGATGCCTTGTGAACCCTTCATCGTTAAGCTTCCTAGCGGTGATAGGATCGTTGGTGATCAGGAGGTTCGAGACTGTTCTGTACTTATTTGTAAGAGGACTTGGCCCTCTAATCTTATTGTTGTGGATATTGAGGGTGAGGATTTGATTCTCGGGGATGATTGGCTCGAGCGGCATGGCGCAATCATGAACTACCGCACGAGGATCATCACCATGTTAGCCGAGGATGGCACCGAGCACTCCTTCGCGGGGCGAAGGAGGGGAAATCATAAATTTGTCATTAATGCCTTGAAGGCGATGAGACTTATGCGAAAGGGATGTACTGGATATTGGTGCTACGCCTTGAAGGCGGAGGATGGTGGAGTCGAGCTTTCGTCGATTCCAGTCGTTAATGAGTTTCCTGATGTATTTCCTGACAAGTTACCGGGATTGCCACCGTATCGTGAGGTTGAGTTTGCTATAGAGTTAGAGCCGGGCGCGGCTCCGATTTCGAAGGCGCCGTATCGCATGGCACCTTCAGAGATGGCAGAGTTGAGGAAGCAGTTGAGTGAGCTTCTTGAGTCGGGGTATGTTCGACCGAGTGCCTCGCCTTGGCCCGCACCGGTCCTGTTTGTGCGGAAGAAGGATGGCTCACTACGTTTGTGTATCGACTATCGCGAACTAAACAAGGTGACCATCAAGAACAAGTATCCTTTGCCGAGAATTGATGACTTGTTCGATCAGTTGCAGGGAGCTGCAGTATTCTCGAAAATTAATTTGAAATCGGGGTACTATCAGCTCCAGGTGAGAGAGTCTGATGTGCCGAAAACAGCTTTTCGGACGAGGTACGGACATTATGAGTTCGTAGTCATGCCTTTCGGGTTAACTAATGCGCCGGCGATGTTCATGCAGTTGATGAACAAAGTTTTTTATCGAGTATTTGGATAAGTGCGTCGTCATCTTTATTGACGATATTCTTATTTATTCGAGGAATGAGGAAGAGCATGCCCATCATTTGCGGGTAGTATTAGACATTTTGAGGACCGAGCAACTCTATGCAAAGTTCTCGAAATGTGAGTTCTGGCTGAAGGAAGTGATGTTTTTAGGTCACGTGATTTCAGCCGAGGGGGTTCGTGTGGATCCGCAGAAGATTGAGGCCGTGTTGGATTGGGCACCGCCCAAGAATGTGAGGGAGCTCCGTAGTTTCTTGGGTTTGGCTGGCTACTACCGTAGGTTCGTCGAGGGTTTCGAACTGGCTCGGCCACTTACGCAGCTTGCTCCGTAAATCCGAGAAGTTAAATGCGGAATGACGAGAGCGATCGAGTTTTGAGGAATCGAAGAAGCGGTTGACTTCAGCCCGGTTTTGGCGTTGCCATGTGGCAACGAGGGTTTTGCCGTTTATAGCGATGCTTCGGGTCGTGGTCTTGGGTGTGTATTAATGCGACGGCAAGACCATTGCCTATGCGTCGAGACGCTTGAGGCCGTATGAGCTGAACTACCCTACTCATGATTTGGAGTTAGCGGCAATGCTTTTGCGCTCAAGATTTGGCGTCACTATCTTTTCGGCTCTACATGTCGATTTTTACCGATCATAAAAGTCTCAAATACATATTTACTCCGAGAGTTGAATATGAGGCAGAGGAGGTGGTTAGAGTTGATTAAGGATTATGACCTCGAAATCCTTTATCATCCGGCAAGGCGAACATCGTGGCCGATGCCTTGAGTCGAAACCGGTTGCGTTGCGAACGCTTGAGATCCTTACGTCTCGGTCGAGCTTCACGGGCTTTGATCGAGTTAGATGTTGAAGTTTTGTTGCCTGGAGCCATCGGGCAACTTCGTGCTTTAGAGATTTCGTCGTCTCGATCGATGAAATTAAGTCAAGCAATCGAGAGGATCCGATGATTACTCAAATCCGAGAGAACGTTCTTAAGGGAAAGTCTCTGGGTTTGTGATTCACGAGGATGGTATTTTGAGATTCCAGAGTCGGCTTTGTGTGCCGAACGACTCAGAGTTGAGGCAGAGTATCTTACGGGAGGCCCATGCTACACCTTATTCCGTTCATCCTGGTTCGAGTAAGATGTACAAGGACCTGAGAAGAATTTTCTGGTGGAATGATATGAAGGATGAGGTCGCACAGTTTGTAGCGAGATGTTTGACTTGTCAGCAGGTCAAGATCGAGCATCGGCTGACTCGGGTTATTCTGATCACTTCCCATTCCGGAATGGAAATGGGAAGATATATCGATGGATTTCGTTACGAGTTTGCCGAGATCGAGGTCGGGCATGAATATGGTATGGGTGATTTTTGATCGTCTGACCAAGTCGGCACATTTTCTGGGCATCAAGGACACTTGGGGCCCGGAGAAGTTGGCTCGTGTGTTTATCGCGCAGATTGTGAGACTTCACGGTACTCCGAAGTATATTGTTTAGGATCGTGATGGCCGTTTCATATCGCACTTCTGGCAGGCGGTGCATAAGGCGTTGGGTACCCGGTTGCATTTGAGTACCTCTTTTCATCCCCAGTCAGATGGACAATCGGAACGCACTATCCAGACGTTCGAGGACTTGTTGCGTGCCTGTGCTCTCGATTGGAGTAGTGACTGGGAGGAACATTTGCCGCTGATCGAATTCACGTACAACAACAGTTGGCACGCGTCGATTCGGATGGCACCGTATGAGGCACTTTATGGGCGGCGATGTCGATCACCGATTTGTTGGAATGAGGCGTCCGATTTGGTCGGAACCGAGCCGGATGTCGTTTTAGAGACGAGGCGGAAGATAGAATTAATTCGGGAACGGATGTTGGCGCGAGTCGGCGAGTCGTATGCCGACGTCCGTCATCGACCTTTGGAATTCGAGGTGGGAGACCACGTTTTACTAAAGGTGTCGCCGACGAAGGGAGTTTTTCGTTTCGGGAAGAAAGGGAAGTTGAGTCCGAGATTTATCGGCCCCTTTGAGATCCTCGAGCGAGTAGGTGGGTTGGCATACCGTTTGGCGTTACCTCCGGCCTTGAGTCATGTTCATAGCGTTTTCCATGTTTCCCAGTTGAGGAAATATGTCCCGGATCCTAGTCACATCATCGATTATGGTGAGATTGATGTCGCCGAGGATGTGACTTTTAAAGAGCGCCCTTTGAAGATTTTGGAGCATCGTGAGAAACGATTGAGGCATAAGACCATACCTTTGGTCAAGGTGCAGTGGTCGAGACACGGTGTCGAGGAGGCAACTTGGGAAACCGAGGATAGCATGCGTGCTAGGTACCCCGAGTTGTTTGTTTCTTAAGTTTCGGGACGAAACTTATTTTTAGAGGGGTAGAATGTAATATCCGCATTTTTCTTCCCCTTGTATTTTTATTTTCGGTGTATTTCTCGATTGTAGCGACCCTCGTGTATCTTTTAGTGTAACTCTTCCATCATCTATTGATCCGATTCTCGTAATTGTTGTGCGGAACCGCCGTTTCGGGGTTGCCGTGGATTCATTCTATGCTATGATGCGTTGTGAGGTGTTCCGTTTGATGTTTCGTTCGTATTCTGGTGTAGTGGACCGTTTATGTTCTGTACCTAGCGCACGCTAATTTTTCTGCATAGCGCGCGCTAGAAGTCTCTTTGTAGCGCACGCTACGTTTACTTCGTAGCGCACGCTAACGATTTAGCCCTGGGAGTGGCAGTTCAGCTCCCAGCCCTCTGGACTATCGGATTAGCGCACGCTATCTTGTCTAGCGCATGCTAATGTCGGGAGACTAGCGCACGTTAAGTTGTTCAAGGCGCGCTAGTGTGGTGTCGATCGGGCGCTTTACTACTGAACTCAATCAGATGCTAGTTAGCGCACGCTACGATTGTATGGTAGCGCACGCTAACGGGTCAGGTGAGTTTTGGGCATTTGGCTACTGGACTCGGCTGATGTTCAGGTAGCGCACGCTATTGGTCGATAGCGCGCGCTACCGAGAGGTTATTAGCGCACGCTACGTTTCGAGTAGCGTACGCTAACGGCCAAAAACCTGGCTACTGGACTGGGACGCTAATGGTAGAGTTTGTAATCTTATCCCGTTAGCGCACGCTAACCTTGAGGTTTTAGCGTGCGCTAACACTCCCTGGCTATATAAACCAGGGAGTTGACCGAGATAATCATAAAATCTCATTTCTTTCTCTCTCCGCGGCGAAGGCGATCCCGAAACGATTCTCTTGGAGATTTCTTCCTCCAATCATCTCATCCAACATCCTTCTTGAGTTCTTGGAGTATTATATCAACAACAACACGAATCTTTCGTCCTAATCCACGGTAAATCTCTTAGAAACCTACTTTTGGATAATTTGCGGGTTTTGGGATTTCCTTCCGATTCGTTCCGTTTTGTTGGTGGATTCATGATGAACATGATTAATCTTGTTGGTATAATTAGTTTTCCTACGGATTCATGGTATATTTTCATGGTTTTGCGAAATCGAGAGGGTTTGGTTGTGGTCCGCCCTCGTTGTTATTTTTGTATGAATATACATGAATCGTAGGCGGGTTTTCGGGTGTATTCCATTTCCTTAATCGTTTAGGAGTGGTTGTGATTGTGTTATTCGAATCGTTAGGTTCATTCGTCGGTTCCTCACGGTCGTGCTTGATTCTTCCGTTCCGTTCGTGTCACCGTCTATTAATCGAGGCAAGTATCCTTATGAACTTACGATCTTGACATAGTAGTTTTGTATGAGAATTGTGTGTGTGTGTATGCTCACTACGGGTTAGATCCGACGGGGTCTCGGTAGGGCTCAACGAAGCTGTGGAACCGCGAGCTTGCTTTTAACCACTGTGGGTTAGATCCGACGGGGTCTCAGCAGGGGTCCACGAAGCTGTGGGTCCACGGTTAATTGTGGTGCATTTTACAAATATGGTTTTGATTATTGGCATTTCCGGAAATGAGTGTTTTGGAAACTATGATTTCTTGATGGCATGCATTACTATATGTGTAAGATGTAAATTGTTCATTTGGTTACTTGTACTAGCGTAATTGCTAACCCCTATGGGGACCCGTTTTGGGGAAATTCGTTTTATGAATTTCAGGTCAGGTTCATCGAGATGAGCGGGCGCTGGACCAGTACACGGATGATGGCCGTGCGTGATGATTGTGCACGAGTGACGTTTTAGTGTCTTTTATCTTTTCATCTTTTGTGGTTTTGAACTAATAGATGTACTCGAGTACTTAAGGGTTCTTGTTCGTTCGGATTGTATTGTTGACTCCTATGTTGTGTTGGGTAATGATGTTATGTTGACCGGTTGAACCGGGTGGATTATTCTGTTTTGCGTCTTTATGACATGGTATTGTTCTGTCGTTTATGTGAGTCGATGAGTATGATGCTGTTCAGCCTGGTGGGTCCCATATAGGGATTCACGGCGCTGTAATATACCTCGAATATCTTGAGGGTGTTACAATCCCCAACACCATGACAATACGATCAAGGGTATCACCATATCACGAATCATAGAATATCAGAACATTTCATACACACGAAACGCATAATAATCACAAGAATGCAATCATCATTATAACTAAGCAAGATAACTTGCCTCAATTCCGTAGATGAATAATCCTTCTGTGAATGATCAAACGAACGGTATCCTCGTCTAACAATACTCACGTGAACAAGCAACCTTGAATGAAATGTAATTCATTCAACAACACATTCGTATGATAACGGTATTATTACATGAACAATATTCGTAAATTTACTTGAATAAATCAACTATCCTATTGATCACTTTAATGGTCCAATTATAAATCATCATATGTTTATCATGTTCATTTACATATTCTAACATTAATGTCAAATACTTGAGGTCTAGTTTATTATCAATGTAATATCGTGAAAATATCTTTTCAAATCATCGACACTTCCAATTACGATATAAGTTTGTATTTATTTACGTTCTTTATTATTTTACCAATGATTACATTCAAAACTGATTACTATATGAAACATAAGTTTAAGTTTTTAGTGAACTAAGAACATCATCTTAATTTACGTCTCTTAACACGCACGGATTAATGAAATGGAATTCGGCTACTCTTCTACCGTATTTGTATCATCATATTCAACACAATCCTCTTAAGAACATTATCAACCTATTAATGTAGTGATTAACACCCTTTAACGAAATCGATTAATTTGAACATATGAAGATTACAACTTCCTTCTATCAACATCCATTGTTTTACTTTTGAAGAATTTATTAAAAGCCTAGTTATATCATTGGATACTTGAAATTTTAAAAGTAACTTCATCCCATCTTGCGAAGATCATCTTCAAAGGGTTAACATAATCTTTCCAACAATTTTATTACAAAGGTTTTAGAGGCCAAAAATCATGGTTCCATATTACCTTCGAAAATCAATTGAATGTTCAAGACAAATTTAACATTTCTCACCTTTAATCATTAAGGATATCGTCCCTAACATGTTCCTAGTGTTGAGACTATAATCAACTTCCGATTATCATGTTATATATCAGGTTTTATGTATATCATTATCAACACAATCACATTATGAAGTTATTTACATCAAGAAGTAACACAAATACCCTCAATGTTAATCTTCACTTAGTTTGAGCATGATTCAGTTAACTTATTATGTTTACACTAGCTTAAACTAACATTATGTGAAGTATTTATCTACTAACATCATCATAAGCATGGAATTGATATGAGTTAAAGAAAGACCAACCTCAAAATGAAGAACAACACCAACACTTCAAGGGATACACTTCAATCTCTAACTCTCCAAGTCACCAATCAAGTGCTGAAGCTCCAACACAAGTTAGAAGGGCTTAGAAACGGAGTTGGAAGGGAAAGGAATCGTTTTTCTCAGTTGGGTGGTTGAAAGGCTCGAGTAGGAAATGAATGGCAAGTCATAGTTTTATAATCTGAACTCGGCATTACGTACGTTAACGAAAGTGGTTAACGTACGTTATAGTCCTTACGTACGTAATCTCATGATCATTACGTACGTAACCAATTTCATTAGATCTTTCTGCCTCAAAACACGCATTACGTTAAATGCGTATAGCTATTAAATGCGTAATAGCCGTTGACTTTCATCGCGATCGACTCCCGACCACCTACCCCCGCTCGGCCCCACCCGCCGAAAGGCGGACTGCTGGTGGATCTCCCGCATTACGTACGTTAACATATGGATGTTACGTACGTAAGGCGACATACATAATGTACGTTAAGAAGATAGGTTAACGTACGTTAAGTGCTATAACAAGCATAAATGGAATTCTCCCAATATCACCCAACAATTAATATAGTATGAATGACCATGATTCCAACTTAACATAATTCGTCGATATACTTGCTACAACAACACAGATATGGTGCGAAAATACTTAGCTTAAATCAGAAAATACAATATTAAAGGCGAGGGTATTACAACATATTTCCCTTCTAAAAAATTATATGCCCTCAAAAAGCCCGATCAAATAGATATCTCAAATCTGATAGTTTTTCAAAGGTGTTTGATAAAAGTCCTCAAAGAGATTTCAGATTTTACATCAAGAATTTATGGACGGAAATATGAAAAAGTATTTTCAAGTGCTAGGAGCAGCATATCCGAGATCCAAGAAAGACAACCGAGCCAAATTCAAATGAAGATATTTCAAGATTTCAGCAAACGAGGCTAAGGAATCGACGAACGGGACAAGCAAAAGATGAATACATACTCCTAACACGATGAAGTTCTAAATAATAAAAGATGTTGTCGCCGTAATTGTTATCATTTTTACGAAACACTTGATGTTCTTCGACGAATATAAATTTCAACGGACTATGTCCGAATATTTGATTTCCCATGTTTTTGTAAAACTGTACGGATGTTAGAATAAACGACTTTTATTGAAGATTTACTGACTAAAATACTTCCGCAAATACTCCGAATTTATATAAAAAAATTTAAGGAAAAATTGATCCGTGTAACGTGCTTTTTAATTAAGAAAGCCAGGGCATTACAACTTTAATTTCATTGCATTTATAATTCACATAACAACGGCATTATAAATGAAGATTTTTGGGATAATAGTTTGTATATTGTGCTCTAGCTTGAATTAAATCATAATATGTATATGATTTAATGGTGTTTGATTAAAGACGGAGATGTGAATATCTTGCTATATGTTATGATCTTTCGTTGCCATAGGTCGTTGTTTGTTAGTATGCCGAGCGGCAGAGGTCGTGGTCGTAACCGTGGTGCTGATGGCCACGGGGATCAGATGCAGAATCGAGAGAATGTTGCTGGGAATGATTTTAGTTTGGGTGTTGCTACTATATTGCAACAAGTAGCGACTCAGATGACTCAGTTGACCCAGGTGGTTCAACGTAGCATTGACGCGAGTTAGAACGTCGGTGTAAATCAATGGCTTCGCGAGGTAGTTCATATGAATCCCCCTCGATTCGCCGGTGCTGCAGATGTGTTGGGCTAGGATGGTTGGATTTTCCAGTTGGGAACGATTTTTGAGGCTGTCGGATGTCCTGAAGAGCGGAAGGTACCTATCGCTCAGTACCTTCTTGACAAAGATGCCGCTAATTGGTGGGAAGCTGTTAAACCTCGTGATCGTGATGTCACGTGGGCGGAGTTCCAAACATTTATGGAAGCTGAGTTCTGTCCGAAAACGATTAGAGAGCAGAGGATTCGAGAATTCTATTTGGCAGAACCGCAACTTTGATCATGACTAGACGCATCCTCCTTGGTATTTGTGTATGCTTTGATAGTTCAAACGGAATCAGTGGTTTTTAAACAGCCTTAGCTGTACCGACACTCCTACTTTCTCTGCAAGTCTACCAAGTTGGAGTTACCGAAAGGATCATCAGTTGAGATAAGAAATCGAACACCCTGCTGCATTTAAACGCACCTATGGCTATCATTGCCATGTTTTTGCATCAATACTTATGCCATTGGATATGGTCTCAACCTTGTTTTCTCACTAAACTTGGGAAATACTAAAGCATCTAATTAAAACATGCACTATGATCTGAGTTTAAAGATACGTGTGGTGAACAATATATAGATAGAAAGAGACAGAAGTCTAGTTTCCAGAACATCTGACCGTTCATCCATAGCCTTCCTGACAAGGGAGTTATCGCTGTTTTAGTGAACAAAGGTCAAGCTGCGCGGAATTTTTTTTCCATCGATTGTGCTAACTTTTGTCCCAACCAACTTGGTTCCCATCTTAAATTTGCAAGTGGTCTTATGACACATATTTTTCAACCTCTTTTTTGGCCGAATTTGCCATAGATGATGCAATTTTTGGTATGCGTTGTACGCTAAACTATCATCTTTCAAATGTTGAAAAACAGTTTCCTTGGGGAAGCCCAAAATACGCACCCTTATAAGAAGGTTGAGCGTGTGCATGGTAGTATTACACTATGCTTGTGTCGTAATTTTGCCCCTTAGGCATATAACCTTGCCATGTTATGCACTCAATATGATAGATCATTTTGATCGTATCTGGTATAAAATCTCTATATTGTTAGAGTGTTCGCTATGCTCATATTTGTAAAAGTTTTGCAAGTGAAATTGAGTGCGTACTAAGCTATTTTCAAGGAACACGATATTTTTGGATTTCGGTTTATAAATCCATTGTGACTATGATGAATAGGTCACCACAATCAATGAGTGGTATAATGCTCAAGTTGTTGAATACCGAATGGCGTTTTCTAGTCACATGTTCCGTAACAATTGAACCATGTTATGACTCGATGATACATATGCCAAAGTGTATCACTCATAGCATCTCATTATGATTTGTGAGAAATAAAATCTTATGCATCACTTGTATTGAATATGTGAAAAGAGAAATATTCATGAATCAATATGGTCCGGCTTGCATCGGTTTTTGTAACCAGAAGATGTATTGGGACATTGACACATTTAGGCTTTAATATTCCGGAGTTTGGATATTTTGATGATCCATATACCACGGTATTGTCATGGACATCATTTTCTTTGAACAAAGAAACTAGTTGGATCAAAGACACCAAAGTACGTTGGTGGAGTCATGAGCAAGGCTCATGACCGATGTTGATATTTATGTCATCCGCGTCTTGTTTTTATAAGCATGTGTAACGCCAAAGACCCCCCCAATGATCCTTCTTAGCCATGTTCATTGATTTAAGCCTATTCTTTGGCACGATTAGGAGATGACACCCTCCTATGCTAAAGAGAATAATGTAGCGACTCGCATAAGCATGGTGCTGAGTCCTCCCTTTTCACCGAGTCCTTATACATACATGATCATAAGTATTAGCCTGGATGGCTTATGATGCTATGATGGTGTTCACAAATGGTCGTACTCAAGTAATAACATTTATATGTTATGTGGTTCCTTTGACAATGATTGATAAGTTGATGAAACCTGAGTTTATGGTTGTCCAACTTGCGGACCAGTCATTGTAAAAATCGGTTCACCCACTTTTAGACCAAGTCTTAAAGTGAAATTTAACAAGTACTTCCCAACATCCAAAGGTACCTTCTAACAAATTTTGATGCCATTTGGAAACTTTGAAGGAGGTGAACCACTTAAATGAAGTTTTCACATACCACCAGCCGTCCTATCAACTAGTTCGATATCATTTCGACCGATTTCTGACCACAAGGTTGATGGTTTTGGAATCCTAAACACCCGTTTATACATTCTCATGAAATTTTGAGGTGGTTGGGGCTGGTGAAGGGAGTGAACTCTTCAAGAAAGCACTAGAGGTTCGATAAAACCAACGGCCTATCATCGGTTCAATCGTTTCTTCATGTTCAATCCCGGTGGTGCATGGTGGTAGTTTTGTTGAATATCTAGACCAGTAGCTACGGTTATGTAGCATCGGTCAACATGTCATATTCACCTATACCTATCATCATTCAAATGCTTAGTTACGAGTGTAATAGTATGCATTTTGTTAGCTGGATTGCGTTAACAATGAAAAACCTTTATCGTCCACATGTTCATGTGCCAAAGTGCGTCACCACAACGCATTATGATGGGTTATAAATGATGAATATGACATGCGCTTTCACTCATAGCCCGCTTAAAATATACCTTGGCAGACAATCTCGTTAGTCACTTTGATGAGCCAGTTTTCCCATCGTTAGGGGGAGATGCGAACGATCATGTTCGAGTAGAACGACTTGGAATTATCGTAGTTTGTCCCTACTGTGTCTCACCAAGTTCCCTAAAGTGATGCGATTAAATACATGATGCAAACATGTCTGTAAGGATTGTGTCCGGTCATGGACGTTCATCACCTTTGAATGGTGATATGGTAACACAACAAATTGTGGTAGATGGTGTTACTAGGCGGTGGATCTCATCGAGTATTGGGATGCCACTTGGTTCGATAAATATTCTCGCTAAGAATGTATGCGAGTTTGGTACATGAAACTTGATCATATGATCAAATGAACTCATCCGTCTCATGTGATTCTGGATTACAGTCATCATTGGGGGACGCCTCAATGAATGCCAATCCATAAAGAGTACTCTATGAATAAAGCCGGTACATGAGGACGTGGAATGTGAGTTTAATCGAACCATACTTCGTTGAAAATCTACAACGTTGTAGCCTTGGCCTAAAATGGAAACATATGCGACTCCAGTATAAACAAAGTGATAGCCCTTTGTTGAAGTGGTACCGACACTCCAAAGATAAGATCTATCCGTATACTTTGTTAAAGCGAGTGAGAGAAGGAGTTAAACTCACCTCATGGCGCGAGGTTTCTCATGAACAACCTGGAATCGACTACGATGACACGAAACTTAGTTGTGCTATCGTAATGGATGTTATAGCATCCACTATCTTTTCAGTTAGAAAGTTTCCCAAAAACTGACGTGCAGCTTGTGGTTAAATCTTATCTTAGTGGGGAACTAAGTTAAGTGATGGAAGGATCTCGTGGTAAATCAGACTCAAATCAAGTGGCTCCTGACCACGGAGCGCATCGACAAGTGATTATCGGGAAAGCATACTAAGTATATACTTGATTTGGAAGAGATAGGAAGCTTTTGCGTGTAAAACTAAGGGTTTATAGTGATGTACTCTTGTGAGACTAAGAGATTCCGCTAAATCCAAAGTTAAGAATGAAAGGATCTTGGGGACACTTGATGATGCGTATTCATCAATCGGTTTAAGGCAATCTAAGGGACGGTTTCCCTAAGAGACGACAAAGTAATGCCTATATGATTCCCAATGATTAGTCGAAGTCATCATAAGACTTGGCTCACTTAAGTGATGATGCAGTCTTAAGAAAAAAGTACGGTATTATGTACTCATGTTTGACTCGATGTACTCATTCGTAATAATCCGGTAAAGCCACTGTGATGATGGCCTAGGATGCGCTCACGCAATGTCTGAGATTGACAAGAAGCTTGAAGCTTGCTCTATCTCGATAAAAAGGACACTTGAAAATTGATACCCGAATCTGCCCAGAATGTGTTGGTCTATCTTCCATATGACCTACAGGGCAGCTCACTTGATGGAAAATGGTGAAATTGGTACCATTGAAAAGGTTTGTGTCTACTTTCTAGGGAAACCAAACATTTGAACACATCCATCATGTTGAGTAACATATGACTATTGTTGCAAAGTAGGACAGGATATGTCCGGTAATTTGCTGAGTCAACTTCGATAGAGCTTTGTGATCTGCTCAGGTTGATCTAGGTTACGTATTGTATGTGAATGAAAAGCTATGGGTGTCTAGTTTTCATAAAGTTCTTATAGTTTCGTTGATACCTATTGAATCGAAGAAGTTATGACTGATTTAGTGCATGGAGGTCAAGACTTTAGAAAACTTGATTTTCGGATAAGTCTTTAGTGACTCTGTACTTTGGATGTGTCGCGCTCTTTTTGTCCTTAAACCAAGGTTTGTTTTTCCCACTGGGTTTTCACTTGGTAAGGTTTTTAACGAGGCGACCTATGAGAACATCCATACAATGATGCATTGTACTACTGTTCAACTTAGACCAAGAGGTATTTTTCCCACTGGGTTTTTCCTTGGTATAGTTGTGAGGGCAACTTGGCATCCGACTCCTATGATTTGAGGTACTCATCAGGGGGAGTCGTTACGTATACATCAGGGGGAGTATACACGACATGTTATGTTGGTGCGTTGCATTCTTTTCCTCATCAAGCCTTTATTTTTCCCACTGGGTTTTGTTTTGGCTTGGAATAGGTTTTTACGAAGGCAACATCTTTTGCACCATTGTTGTATTAGTGCTCGACACAGGGGGAGTGTTCTGGGAATTATTATTCCCGTGATGTGTCTTACCTAATACTGGTTGTAGATACATAGATGGAAGGTTCTAGATCCTTCTAGAGGTAGTAGGATCCTATTAGATGTCTTACCTTATCTAGGAATCCTATGTATGGAAGGACTCTCATTGTAATGCCTATATAAAGGCCCCTCTATCATTGTTATGAATGCAATTGATTGACTCTATTTACAGTCTTTTACTTTCTCCTGAAACAATTATCACATAATTAATTTAAATTTAGCAGATAACATATAAATAATAATTTTCGTCCTAATTGAATAAAAAAAGAACACAGCACAGTGCCCGGAGGGATGAACAGCACCCTCGGCCACCCAGGTTCGAAACCTGGAGCGCGCAACATATTGTGCATTTTATGCCCTATTTTTCGCGCAGGACCACGGGTCGCTGGTGCGGGTTGACTCATACTCGGTCATCAAGTAGCCCTAGCCCAAACCTGTAATGCCCCGGTCTCTTATATGCATGAATTATTATGACATGAAGTGAGACATTAGAGTTTTGCATTCACAAATATTAAAATTCTGAATAATGGAGTAAGTTTAGAACTATTTACACGTTTTAAATTCAGAAATCAGATGTTTGGTTATCTGCTTGGGTTTATCTTCCGAATTTGATTTTTATGATTCGATAGACAGAATCGTGATTCCGTCGACTTCTATATACACTACTTCTACGTTACGAGTACGATTTTCAAAAGTTTACTTTTTGAGTTTTCGGGTATATTTTATGTTGAGTCGTTTTCTCGGATAATTCGTGTTCCGTAAATCACGAAACTTTTCTCCGACTTTAAGCTGTAAGTGCGACACGATAATTTAAGTATATGTCATACATTTAATACCCGAGTAATTTTTTGTGGAGGAGCGAAACATAAAATATTCTTCGACCGGTTTATGACGACGTCTAGGGTTAACCTAGTATATAAAGGGACATAACCACCCTTTCTTTCTCCTCTTTACTTCATCTTCTTCCCTCTTCTTATCTACTTAATCCCCCCCTCACCATTGAAGAACACCATTGTTCTTCGTTAAAAACTTAAGTTACAAGCTCACTTTGTGTTCCAAACTTGAATCCAAGTTTATATTCAAGTAAGTTACCTCATTCTCTTCATTTCTACCCTAGTAAAAATAGGTTTTGGACCACTTTAAAATTTGGAAAATATATGAAGAGTTTAGGTTTAATGTTATAATGTTTTGTATGTTGTTTTTAAGTTGATTTTAAGGTTCTTCAAGTGTTTAGAACAAGTTGTAATCATGTCTTGATTTTCTTCATGTTGGCCAAAAAATTTAGGGTTTCATAACCTAATCATGTGTTGTTTTTCTTATGATTTTCTTACACAATATGTTGTTATATGATGCTATGATGCTATTATGAATTTATGGGACTTTTATAAAATGTTTGGTGTTTTGAAAGTAAGGAAGAATCATGCTTAGTTCTTGATATGTTGTTGTATGTTCAAAAGTGACTTGATAATTGTGATGAGGTATGAAAGGAGTACATGATATATTTTTGTTAAATTTTTATAAAATGCTTTTGAAAATTTATTTGAAAACAAGAACATGAAGTTAGATTTATAAAGTTGGAAGATGTGTTGGTAATATTTGATGTAGTTAAGGAGCGTGTTATGTATTGAGGATTTTAAAGTAATGTTTAGGTCATTTGTATGTTAGGATCAAGACTTTGATTATCAACATGAGTGTATGTTAAGTGTGTTGTTTGATGTTAATGATGTTTGAATGTTAATGTTGGAAAAATAAGAATGAGTAAGTAGTCATTTTGCAAAAGAAAAGATTTTGAAATGGAGTTCATAATGTCGAGGAGCATGCTTGTATGTCGACTCCTATATGTGTTATAAGTAGGATATGTATGATTATAGTTTACATGTTGAGGGTTTTCGTTGCTAGAAACGAGCTCTAGGTTAATATGATGATTTTCCCATTTTCGTCGGAAGTTGGCAGTTTCGTCACACTTCACAGAAACGGCCTTAACTTTCTCCACGTTTCATATTTTTCAGATTTATAAAATGTATTTGAAACTAGACTTCAGTGGATTTACAATGGTATAATATTCACTATCTAGTTCTTAATGTGCATTAACAGAATGCTTATTCTTTCCAGACTTGATGCACATTATTTTATGATTATGATTTTATGATGGTTTTTTTGAACCAAGGGATGTGTAACGGAATCGAGTATCGGTTACCGTTGCTAGTATCTTTATATGTTATGTGGTCAGTTGGGTTATCTAAGAGAATCATAGCTTTTATTATTAAACTTAAGTCGAATGCAAAACACTAAAGTCCAAACATGTAGATCGAGTCCGTTGTCCGTTAGACTTCGTTAAGCTCGATCGACCGCTAAACTTAGTTGTTTCCGATGAAAGGTGGAGCAGCAGACTGAAGTGTGAGGAAGAGCCGAGAATAATTTTGCTTGAATTTATTACCTGTCCAGGTGGGCTTTCTATATGAAAATGATTATGTGGGCTTTCTATACGAAAATGATTTTGTGGGCTTTCTATACGAAAATGATTTGAGCTTTGCTGTATCTTGATGAAATATTTTACAAGCAAATTATGATTTCAAATGATTATGATGCATAAAAACTTTTATGTGGATTCTTATGAACCTATCACTGTTGGCTTGCCAACCTATGAAATGATCGGATCCTGCGCTAGACAAAGGTTACTGGCCAGGGTTAGTGTACACAGTACTCGGGAATGTGAGCTCTCTTCGGAGTGGCCGATCTCGGGGAGTAACGTTTGCGGGAGGTGGCCACCTTCCCCAGAATACATTATGGATATGGTGAATATGATGATATATGCTATGAAATGAAATGATTTAGTAAACATAGGCTTTTTCCTAAAACCCCCGTGTGTTACTGCTTATATGCATGATGACAACTACGAAACTATGTTTTATGTTTTGGCAATATGTTCACGGAGTACGTTGTACTCAGCCCTGTATATCTTTTTAAATATGCAGGTTGAGTAAGTGATGTGACGGAGGGTGTTGAGTGGAAGTTTTTGTTTACGATCAATGTTAAGCCCTGGTTATATATCTTCATATATGTAACCAACCATGTTTTTCCGCTGCAAACACTCTTTATGATTATGCTTTCTATGTCTTGTTGATTGTAATATGCTATGAAGCCTTTTCCTAAACTTCAAGGCTAATGTTATGACTGTATATTCTGCTTTGGATTCTATGTCGTTCCCACGGGACTGACTCCCCTTCATGATACCTTGATAGGTTATTCATGGTAATTCACCCATATGCCTTATGAAACGTATGTTTCCCCCTTTCTTCCCCGCTTCTTAATTCCTACCCAGGGTCATGCCCCGACTGAGCCGTCCTTAGGGATAAGGGGCCGTGACAGAATGGTATCGGAGCGGTTCATTCGCTTTGAGTCTATGTTCTTTCAAGCGAAGTTTAGTTCGATTCCTTAAACTGATTAAAGAATCAATTGTCAACTCCACACCCCGCCACGTCATGCTCAACTGAAGAGTAAGGTAAAAGATTTACTAGTCTTTATGATCAAACTTCTTTTGCCATGAAAATGTATCTCTTTACGAGCTTTTATGAAATGTTAATTATGAACATATATGGAATGATATATGTAAGACGAAGCATGTTCTATATGAATTTTTATTTTACGATTTACGCCTGAATTGCTGCTGACGAAGAAACATGAAAGACGAGAACCTAGAAACTTCCTTAGTGTCTTCTATTACGCGAATGAGAATTTATGCGCCTTAAGTATTTCGGCACATGCACGAATATGAAGGACCAACAATGACGATATGATAACGAGGATCGACGATGCAGTGCCGTCTCCAACGAGTATGGCTTACGTACGAGTAATACGAGTATGGTTATTTTATCGGGATGTCCATTTATGGCGGAACCCGAATAACTTTCATAACATACCCCGTAAGAGAGTATATTGTTATTTTTATGTTAGGTGTTTCTCAGAGTCCAGAGTTCGAGTCGAGAACTTGGGACGAGATTTATATCCTTCTTCTGAGAACCCTTTAGTAGAGTTGTTCTATTATGTCGAGACATTGATGTATTATACATATACCTTCTTCATAGGATGGCAACCATGAAGACGACGCCACGTAAGTCAACGAGGAGAAGGCGTACGCCGTGCGACCTTGTGGAGGCTTTCCACAGCACGTATCGAGGCATAGGTGCCACCGTGGGTTAGTTCGTGGCAGACCTCGAGGCGACATGGCGCTTATCTGCTCTTCATGGTGTCTCGGACGACGAGGGCATTCAGCATCTTATCGACCTCCTTCTGATCGAGTGGAGGGAGTGGGCTGCTGCAGTCTCATGGTATTATATCTTTTTGCGTGAGCCGACTTTAGTACCTTCCGGATATTTCATGGCCTTTGCTATCCGCATCACTACTCAGTACCTCTAGCATCGTGCACCCCCCCTGGAGCTTACGTGTACCGACCTTATGTTAGGGGATCTTTACCGGAGAGGCTAGCTACACCTATACCGAGCCAGATGGTTCTTGTTGCGCCGTCTCATGCTCAGGATGGGTTATACATGGAGGGAGGGACATCAGCACCTCGCCGCATGGGACATGAGGACCGAGCCTTTTATTCTCAGGAGGACGTCCCCGCCACTTCAACCCATGCCAGTCATCGATCCAGTCCATCCACGACCGATCGCAGATGATGCTCATCTATTTCTCCCGAAGAAGCGCAGAGTCATCGAAGACCCTATTGCAGTCTCTCCAGCTTTAGACGAGGAGTTAGAAGAAGATCCGGAAGAGGATCATGAGGAGTTCTCCGAAGAGGACAGCTCGACCTCCGAGTCGAGGGCGACTTGAGATAGCTTAGGATGGTGCTAGCCATTTATTTTGTGTTTTGTATGCGGAACATCACTTTTTTTGCTTATACGAGTCGTTCCGATGTCTAGCACTTTCTTATGTTATGGACGGCGATGCTATTTGTTAGAGCATCCCGTATTTTCGTTTATGTGTAGGCAGGTAGCCTAGACCAGCTTATTTTGATAGTCAGTAAGACCTTGTTAAAGGCAATTGTACTATTACGATGCATATGATATATTGATATATATTTTGACCCTTCATGTGATTTTCTTCTCATGAGTAGGATGTTGTTATTTATGATTTCTTTCTCGACCTTTCCATGAGAGTTATCTATGAGTATGTGTTGATGCGTTAAGATTATGTAGTTCCGAACTCCTATCTATGATCTAGTATGATTATAATTACGACCAATGAGAATGAACTAGTGATGATTATGTGCACCACAGAATGCCACCCAGACGAGAAAGAAGGAGAGGAATACATGAACGCGCCCCTACACCACCTCCTCCTCCACCCCAACGGGCTATTGAAGATCTTTTCCTCAAGCAGAATCCGCCCACTTTCGATGGGTCAGGAAACCCGAGCGATGCTGAGCTTTGGGTTAGAGCTATGGAACGAATTTTTAACTTCCTAAGGTGTACCAACCAAGAGCGTCTTTCTTGTGTGCTCTTCCAACTCACTGGATCTGCAGACTTCTGGTGGGAAGTGCGCAGGAAGATCCTGATGGCTGAGCAACTGGAAAAGTACTCTTGGGAGGAATTCAAGGAGTCACTGTATGACAAGTATGTTCCAAAAACCTTCAAGGTCAAGAAGGAAGCTGAGTTCTATAATTTGAAGCAAGGAAGGATGTCAGTGACCGAGTATGATAGAATGTTTTGTGAGTTATCAAGGTATGCTCCAGACCAAGTTGATTCGGATGAGAAGATGGTAGGAAAATTTAGATCAGGACTGAAACATGAGATAGGCATGTCCCTAGCTAGCCATGGAAGGCTGAGCTACACTGAATCGCTGAACAGAGCTCTGGATATTGAGGCATCAATGCCAGAAGAGAAGCGACCACCCACAGTTACACCACCACCCACTCAGAAAAATTCCCACGATTATAAGGGGACGCGTAAGTGGGAAGGACAAAACAATGGTGGCAATGGGAACAGCCAGGTTAACAGGAAGCCATGGCAGGGAAATATATCTCATGGATAGCCTCAGGCTCAAGGAGGCAACAACCAGGGAGGGCACATGGTTTCTACTGAGGGAGGCAATAATCAGGGATGAGTTCCAAACCCTGTATGTCCCAAGTGTAACAAGAAGCATCATGGTGCCCGTCTGTTGAGCACTGGAAGTTGTTACACGTGTGGTCAGAAAGGCCATATCATGAGAAATTGTCCTAAGCAGCAGCAGCAGGGAGAGAAACCAAACCACTAGGGTCAACCCCAGCCACTGAGAGCAATACAAGGACAGCTGCAACTGCCGCCACCACCTAAACAGCAGAATCAGAATGCTAGATCGTATGCCATCAATCAGAAGCTACCCGACAATGATAAGGGTAACTTGGCAGGTATGGGAAAACTTCTTAACCTACCTGTAATTGTTTTGTTTGATACTGGAGCATCGCATTCATTTATTGCTAGAGCATGTGTGGATAATCTTAGTATTATACCGAAATGTTCTGGTCATGTCGTGAGGGTATCTTCACCACCAGGAGGAATTTCAACTACCACGCATGTTTGTTCTAATCTGGAATTAGAACTTGGGAATCTTAAAGTGGTAACTAATAATCTGAATGTTATGACGATGTGGGATGTTTATGTAATTTTAGGAATGGATTGGTTAGATGAGAATTATGCCACAATTCTTTGTTATGAGAGAAAAATTTCCTTCCGACCACTGGGAAAGGAGCCCACAGACTTTCACGGCATAAGAATGGGTAGAGGATCACCCGTTATCTCTGCTCTCCTAGCCAAGAAGATAATGAGAAAGAAGGATTGTCAGGCTTTCCTTGTCTACGTTAATGGAGAAGCTGGCGAAGAGCAGACTATAGAAGATGTGCCAATTGTGTGGGAATTCGAGGATGTATTCCCAGAAGTGTTACCGCTTTACCATCAGATCGACAAGTGGATTTCAACATCGACCTGGAGCCAGGGTCATCCCCAGTGTCGAAAGCACCTTGTAGGATGGCACTGAAGGAACTGCAAGAACTTAAGATCCAACTGCAAGAGCTATTGGATTTAGGTTTCATCAGACCGAGTGTTTCTCCATGGGGAGCACCTGTCCTTTTTGTGAAAAAGAAGGATGGTACACTGAGAATGTGTATAGATTACAGGGAGCTGAACAAGCTCACACTCAAGTATCCTCTGCCAAGGATAGATGACTTGTTTGACCAACTCAAGGGAACAACTATGTTTTCTAAGATAGACCTTAGGTCTGGGTATCATCAGCTGAAGATTCGACCAGAGGATATACCCATGACAGCTTTCCGAACAAGATATGGACACTATGAGTTTATAGTCATGCCATTTGGATTAACTAATGCCCCCGCGGTATTCATGGATCTTATGAACAGAGTTTTCCACCCGTACTTGGATAAGTTTGTATTGGTGTTCATAGATGATATTCTCATCTACTCTAGAAATGAGAAAGAGCATGAGGAACATCTCAGGATAGTCTTGGAAACACTGAGAATGGAGAAACTTTTTAACAAATTCAGTAAGTGCGAATTTTGGTTGAAAGAAGTAAATGTTTCTTGGGCACATTGTGTCAGCAGATGGTATTAAGGTGGACCCAGCTAAAGTGGAAGCAGTACGTGATTGGAAGTCACCAACCAACCCTAATGAGATTAGGAGTTTCTTGGGTCTAGCTGGGTACTACCGAAAGTTCATCGAAGGATTTTCCAAGATTCCTAGACCAATGACACAACTGCTGCGGAAAGGAATTAAGTATTTGTTTTCAGGAACTCAAGACGAGATTGACTACTGTGCCAGTTTTAGCACCACCAGGAGAGAACAAGGAGTATGTGGTTTACACGAATGCTTCTAAGAATGGTTTAGGTTGTGTATTGATGCAAGATGGGAAAGTGATAGCTTAGCATCAAGACAACTTAGGCCGCATGAGGTGAATTATCCTACGCATGATTTGGAACTAGCTGCAGTTGTGCACTCATTAAAGATATAGAGGCATCACCTTTATGGGGTAAGATGTGAAATTTTCACGGATCACAAGAGTTTGAAGTACTTTTTCGAGCAGAAGGACTTGAATATGAGACAGAGAAGATGGCTCGAATTGGTAAAGGATTATAATTGTGGTATTAACTACCACCCCGGCAAGGCTAATGTGGTAGCAGATGCCTTGAGTCGTAAGACTCAATCGCAATTAGGATACCTACTTACCACAGAAGGGGATCTAATCCAAGATTTTGAAGGAATGAGTTTAGAGGTGGTTCATTCACCGAAATGATAATGGGTCGCGTCGCGACGTTAGTGACGACACCAGATCTAAGAGGACGAATAGTGAATGCACAGAGGAGAGATGAAGCATTCGAGAAACTACGTATGAGAATCAGATCAGATAACCCAGGAAGTTACCGCGAAGCGGCTGATAACGCAATTATATTCGAAGAGAGAATATGTGTCCCACATGATGAGGAATTAAGGAATGAGATTATGAGTGAGGCTCATGATACTCCCTACACCGCTCACCTCGGAAGTACCAAGATGTACCAAGACCTGAATAGAAATTTCTGGTGGGACGGTATGAAACGGGATGTAGCTTCTTTTGTCGAGCGGTGTTTGGCTTGTCAGCAAGTGAAAGCACTACACCAACGACCTTATGGGAAGTTACAGCCATTGACCATTCCAGAATGGAAGTGGGAAGGAATAGCGATGGATTTTGTGACTAAGTTTGCCGAGGACCAAACGAGGAAACACTGCTATATGGGTTATAGTCGATAGACTCACAAAATCAGCTCACTTTTTGTCTATCCCAATCACTTACGGATCTGAGAAGTTGGCACAGTTATATGTCCGTGAAATTGTATGTTTGCATGGAGTGCCAGTATCAATCACGTCAGATCGAGATCTAAAATTTACCTATAGATTTTGGACGAGTCTATAGAAGGACTTGGGTACACATCTGAACTTTTGTACTGCTTTCCACCCACAGACCGATGGACAATTGGAAAGGACGATTCAAACACTAGAAGACATGTTAAGAACTGTAGTGTTGGATCAAGGTGCAAATTGGGAGCATGTTTTGCCATTAATCGAATTTGCTTACAACAATAGTCACCAGGCAACGATAGGTATGGCGCCTTATGAGGCCTTATACGGCAGAAAATGCAGATCAGAAATTTATTGGGACGAAGTGGGTGAGAGGAATATTTTAGGGCCAGATACAGTCACCGAGATGATCGAGATTATCCGCAAGATACGACAGAGAATACAAGAGGCCCAGACTCGATAGAAGTCATACGCCGATACACGCCGAACTGAATTGCATTTCGAAAGTGGGGATAAGGTTTTCCTCAAGGTTTCCCCTTCTAAGGGAATAATCAGGTTTGGCGTTAAAGGCAAGCTTAGGCCACGTTTTATAAGGCCATATGAGATTCTTGAGAGGATCGGCCCAGTTTCTTATAGGTTGGCTCTGCAACCTAGTCTTGGGAGTGTTCACAATGTTTTCCATGTTTCTCAACTGAGGAAGTATGTATTTGATCCCAAGCATGTGATTCATCATAGCGACATAGTTCTTAGTCACCATACGAGTTATGTAGAGAGGCCTGAAGCTATTTTAGACCATAAGGTTCAAGAACTGAGGAATAAGTCGATTCCTTTGGTGAAAGTATTATGGAGTCACCACGGTCACGAAGAAGCTACGTGGGAACTCGAAAGCAAGATGAGGGATAAATACCCAGAACTTTTTGATAAGGTATGTAAATTTCGGGACGAAATTTCTTGTTAGAGGGGTAGGATGTAATGCCCCGGTCTTTTATATGCATGAATTATTATGACCTCAAGTGAGACATTAGAGTTTTGCATTCACAAATAATAAAATTCTGACTAATGGAGTAAGTTTAGAACTATTTACACGTTTTAAATTCAGAAATCAGATGTTCGGTTATCTGCTTGGCTTTATCTTCCGAATTTGATTTTTATGTTTCGATAGACAGAATCGTGATTCCGTCGACTTCTATATACACTACTTTTACATTACGAGTACGATTTTCACAAGTTTACATTTTGAGTTTTCGGGTATATTTTATGTCGAGTCGTTTTCTCGGATAATTCGTGTTCCGTAAATTGCGAAACTTTTCTCCGACTTTAAGCTGTAAGTGCGACACGATAATTTAAGTATATGTCATACATTTAATACCCGAGTAAATTTATCTGTGGAGGAGCAAAACGGAAAATATTCTTCGACTGGTTTATGACTACGTCTAAGGTTAACCTAGTATATAAAGGGACATCACCTCCCTTTCTTTCTCCTCCTCACTTCATCTTCTTCCCTCTTCTCCTCTACTTCAGCCCCCGGTTCACCATTGAAGAACACCATTGTTCTTCATTAAAAACTCAAGTTATAAGCTCACTTTGTGTTCCAACTTGAATCCAAGTTCATATTCAAGTAAGTTACCTCATTCTCTTCATTTCTATCCTAGTAAAAATAGGTTTTGTACCACTTTAAAATTTGGAAAATATATGAAGAGTTTAGATTTAATGTTATAATGTTTTGTGTGTTGTTTTTAAGTTGATTTTAAGGTTCTTCAAGTGTTTAGAACAAGTTGTAATCATGTCTTGATTTTCTTCATGTTGGCCAAAAATTTTAGGGTTTCATAAACTAATCATGTGTTGTTTTTCTTATGATTTTCTTACACAATATTTTGTTATATGATGATATGATGCTATGATGAATTTATGGGATTTTTATAAAATGTTTGGTGTTTTGAAAGTAAAGAAGAATCATGCTTAGTTCTTGATATGTTGTATGTTCAAAAGTGACTTGATAATTGTGATGAGGTATGAAAGAAGTACATGATATGTTTTTGTTAGATTTTTATAAAATGCTTTTGAAAATTTATTTGAAAACAAGAACATGAAGTTAGATTTATAAAGTTGGAAGATGTGTTGGTAATATTTGATGTAGTTAAGGAGCATGTTATTTATTGAGGATTTTAAGGTAATGTTTAGGTCATTTGTATGTTAGGATCAAGACTTTGATTATCAACATGAGTGTATGTTATGTGTGTTGTTTGATGTTAATGATGTTTGAATGTTAATGTTGGAAAAATAAGAATGAGTAAGTAGTCATTTTGCAAAAGAAAATATTTTGAAATGGAGTTCGTAATATCAAGGAGCATGCTTGTATGTCGACTCCTATATGTGTTATAAGTATGATATGTATGATTAGATTTTACATGTTTAGGGTTTTCATTTTTAGAAACGAGCTCTAGGTTAATATGATGTTTTTCCCATTTTCGTCGGAAGTTGGCCGTTTCGTCATACTTCACGGAAATGGCCATAACTTTCCCCACGTTTCATATTTTTGAGATTTGTAAAATGTATTCAAAACTAGACTTCAGTGGCTTTCCAATGGTATTATCTATTTCTTACTGTGCATTAACAAAATGATTATTATTTTCATACTTGATGCACATTATTTTATGATTATGATTAAGTGTTTTATGATGGTTTTTTTGAACCAATGGATGTGCAACGGAATCGAGTATCGGTTACCGTTGTTTGTATCTTTATATGTTATGTGGTCAGTTAGGTTCTCTAATAGAATCATAGCTTTTATTATTGAACTTAAAAACTCTAAAGTCCAAACATGTAGATCGAGTCCGTTGTCCGTTAGACTTCGTTAAGCTCGATCGACCGCTAAACATAGTTGTTTCCGATGAAAGGTGGAGCAACAGACTGAAGCATAAGAAAGAGCCGAGAATCATTTTGCTTGCATTTATTACTTGTCCAGGTGGGCTTTCTATACGAAAATGATTATTTGGGCTTTCTATACGAAAATGATTATGTGGGCTTTCTATACGAAAATGATTTGAGCTTTGCTCTATCTTGATGAAATTTTTTACAAGAAAATTATGATTTCAAATGATTATGATGCATAAAAACTTTTATGTGGATTCTTATGAACCTATCACTGTTGGCTTTCCAACCTATGAAATGATTGGATCCTGAGCTAGACAAAGGTTGCTGGCCAAGGTTAGTGTACACAGTACTCGAGATTGTGAGCTCTCTTCGGAGTGGCCGATCTCGGGGAGTAACGTTCACGATAGGTGGCCACCTTCCCCAGTGTACATTATGGATATGGTGAATCTGATGATATATGCTATGAAATGAAATGATTTAGTAAATATGGGCTTTTTCCTAAAACCCCCGTGTGTTACTGCTTATATGCATGATGACAAGTACGAAAGTATGTTTTATGTTTTGGCAATATGTTCACGGAGTACGTTATACTCAGCCCTGTATATCTTTTTAAATATGAAGGTTGAGCAATGGATGTGACGGAGGGTATTGAGTGGAAGTCTTTTGTTTACGATCAATGTTAAGCCCTGGTTACATATCTTCATATATGTAACCAACCATGTTTTTCCGCTGCAAACACTCTTTATGATTATGCTTTCTATGTCTTGTTGATTGTAATATGCTATGAAGCCTTTTCCTAAACTTCAAGGCTAATGTTATGACTGTATATTCTACTTTGGATTCTAAGTCGTTCGCACGGGACTGACTCCCCTTCATGATACCTTGATAGGTTATTCATGGTAATTCAACCATAGGCCTTATGAAACGTATGTTTCCCCCTTTCTCCCCGCTTCTTAATTCCTACCCCGGGTCACGCCCCTGCTGAGCCGTCCTTAGGGATAATGGGCCGTGACAAAGCCCCCACGGGTCGGCCCGCTTCGTGACCCGTTTCTGGATAGTTTTCTCCAAAATAGTTTCTGCGTATTTACAGTGCAAAAAATAGCAAAAAACGGTAAAAATATTAATTTTTAACGATCCGATTTAATCAAATTAAATCTGAAAGATATTTATAAAATCTCTATTTCATAAATATGATGAAGAACATAATTTTATATCTTTAAAGCATATAAAACACGTTCTACATAAATAACTAAATTACTTGCAAGTTGGTTCTGATACCACTGTTGCATTTTACGTGTATCTAATACAATAAATATGAGCAAATGCAATGGAAATAATTAACGAAAAACCCAGACGCGGATCTTCATGCAGTAATTTAATTGATTTATAAAGAGTTCATCGAATTAACTTAATTCGAAGACCAGATCTGAACCCGAACCAGAAGCTGATTAAAATCTTCTTCCTCTTTCGGTGATCCACACACGAACAACTAGTACAAGCCGGATTGCTAGATCCTTACAAATAATAATGATAAACAGTACAACAGATAATTCCTTACTAGAAGGATTTATACTGTTGATCAAAATCAACTAAGGGAAGAAGACGGAGATGGCCGAAACGGACTTCCTTGACAGAAAATGCTTCTGCCGAACAGAAGAGTGGAGGGCCAATTTTTATCTCACACAATTAGGGTTGTGTAATTTTCATCTTATGACAAATCCTTGTCCAAGACCCCTTATTTATACTAAATATAACCTAGAGTCAAACTCTAGTCGTAACTTAGTTGCCCCTCAACTAATTAAATATTACAATATATATGATATCTTATATTATATATATTACTTATTATTTAATCCTCTAATAAATATAATATCCAATATTATATTTATCTTCCCAATTGATATAAGTAAATAATATAATATATAATATCCTATATTATATATTACTCATTATTTAGTTTCTTTAATAAATATAATATCCAATATTATATCTATTAATTATTCTTGCTAGTCTTTAGTAGTCGTACGTGTGACACAAAAGGCTTATATTATATTGACAATTATTTAATACCTTATTAAATAATAAATCATAAGCGGTCTCTAGCAAGACATTATGACTACCCAAATAATATAAGTTTATATTCCATTAAACTATTTAACATGTCAAATTACTTTGTGGCGCGATGTCGTATGTGAACTAAGTCATGGATATTGTCATACTTATTATGTTCAAATGCTTTCTTGATCCTAAGTAGACTGGTTGAATCAAATGACTCTTCATTTGAGCATGTCTATGCATTTCCTTCAGTCCTACTTATCGAGGGTCCCAGCAGATATCTCTCTCCCTAAAGAGAGGGACAAATCCCCATATTGATTATTCATTGCCCTCTATATGACTCCCACTAATCCCGATCGCTAACATTTATGATCACCATATTTCAGATGATGTTGGATTACGTCAAGGCATAATAGTTATGATATTGGACTCTATGATAATCTCAGGTTCAAGGATTTATTGGCGTACTGTTATATTGAGATTCATTATCCGATGATTATCAATCAAACTTATACTAGTATATGAATCACTTGAGTCTACACTCTACGTGATTGGACCAGGGATATTTGAATAATCTTATTATTCGTGAATAACCATTATTCGATTATTATAATATTAAAATATGCACACATTATAATAATCAATGAGAAATAAATGATATCAAATAACTTTATTTAAATGTGACAATTACAAACCTAGGCACATCTAATGTCCTAGCGCACTATTCCCAACACCAAGAATACATTATTAATCCAAAATTGCTGTAAGAATTGAATCATGTATGTACCTTTTAAGGGGGAACACTGGGAATACTGTATTTTTGCGGATACAGCACATACACTGTAGGATATCAATAATTATTTTAATCGGATCCAAATTCATATTTTTTTAAACACATCAAACTGTCTTAATGTAATATTCGGGGGTAACTGTTTTTTCGTTTCACTGTTGAGTTGTACATATTCATTTGGAATTGTACAAATGATGTTATATTGTATCATTCGTGTTTGTTGAGGTGCGTTGCACTGTAGCTTGTTCATTCCGGTTGAGAGTTGGTGGAACAACTTGGTTGTCCACTTTGTTGAGCTAACGTACGTTAGCTTGTGCGGTTAACGTACGTTAGGCTTTAGGTATTACGTATGTAACGTCGTTCATGCTACATATGTAATGAGTGGTAGGTGGAGGGAACCTTTCTCGGACTCGACTTTCGGATGGTGGGTCCCGGGCATCTTTGATCCGATCTTACTATTGCAGTCAACGGATCCTTACGTACGTTATGATGTGAGATCTACATACATAATCCATGTAGCTTGCTAACATATGTAAATAGTTTTTGTTTATGTACGTTAAGGTCTTCGTGTTTTTGGTCAGTTAGTTGTGGAGTTAGCATTACGTATGTTAATGTTTTGGCATAGCATACATAATGATCATTACATACGTTAACCGTGGTGTATAGCATATGTAACGTGTTTGTCAGATTATATATATTGGGTTCGTTTTTCATTTTTTCACGAACCATTATCATTTTTCTCTCTCTATAACGTGTTAGCATATTCTTGATATTTAGCCTCTTCCAACACGATTTTGGTCATCCTAACTTGCATTGAAGCTTGAATATGGAAGCTTGTTGGTGCTTCTTTGTTGTTTGGAGAGTTCTTCTTGTTCTTCATTGGTAAGTTCTCTTAATCTCTTGTTCTACAAGTGATTTTTGAGTATGATGTTGTTGTTGTTGTTGTTTTCCTCATATAGTTGGTGATTGTTGGAGTATATCATGATTCTTGATGAGTTTTCATAACTTGCAATGAAGAACATGTTGATTTTGTCTTGAGGAGGAATTATCCTTGATGTTTTAGAATGTTTGGAGGATTTCATCATGTCTAGGAAGGATTATGTTAAGATTGCTATATGGTTAACATAGTCTTGATATGATTGTTGTTGTTGATTGTTTTTTTGGAGGGAATTATAACCATATTAGTAAGGAATTATGATGAATTATGTAATGCTGATCATAATCTTGAAATGGTTGAGTGAACCTTGTTGATTATTCCGAATTGAAGATGAATTGTTGATTGATTATGGTTTAAACATCATGTTTGTTGGGATGATTATGTTCTTGGGGTATTGATGATGATATTGGTGATATTATCATTTTGAGATGTTTGTTTTGATGATTGTTCTTAAGTGATTCTTGTTGAATTGATTTCACAAGTGTTAAGAATGTAATGATCTTGTTAATCGATCATGAGGTGTTGGAGGATGTTAGAATTCATAGTTGAGGACTATGATATTCGTTGGTGGAGTTTAACCGATTCGGGGATGAATCGGGATTACCATTAGTATTGCTTTCTATTGATTTTGTGTTATTGAATGAATTGCATTTCATTCAAGGTTGTTCAAGTGATTGTGATCGTCTGGAAGACGTCGTTCGTCATTTCTTGGAAGGATGTTGATCATGGAAGGACTTTCTCGCCTTCGTTTGAGGCAAGTTTTACACTTGTATTGGTCAATGAGATTAATGTTATCTTATATATGTATGAATGCGTTGTATCTTTTCGAGACTTGGTCTCTCTATGATTTTTTTGATATCAGGGGATTGTTTGATACGATGCCCTTCGGCAAATTATGCCAAATGTTGCCTTGACCGATAAAAGCTGTTCAGGGCTTTGAGATAATCGTGGTTGAGGTTATTATCGATAGCCGGTTCGCGGCATCGATGTATCGATTATTGTTGTTGATATTGATGTTAGTTTAAGACATTGTTGCGATCGTTGTTATTGATATTGGTATTTTGCTATTGATGCTATAATTGGCCGAGTGAAGGCATTGACATGCTCGATTATCATCTCTGTCGTCGGTAACCAACTAAAGGCACTAGGACATCTGTTCTAATCGTTTCGTTGTATCCTTATTATCTATTGACCGTACTAAGAAAATCGAGGCATTGAATTGGGATTACCAAAGGTAATACCCATCTGTTATGTCGTTGTTATCGATTGACCATTCTAAGGTAATCGACGTATTGAATTGGGATTATCGAAGATAATTCCAGTCCGTTGTGTCGTTGTTATCGATTGACCATTCTAAGGTAATCGACGTATTGAATTGGGATTATCGAAGATAATTCCCATCCATTGTGTCATTGTTATCGATTGACCGTTCTAAGGTAATCGACGTATTGAATTGGGATTACCGAAGGTAATACCCATCCGTTGTGTCGTTGATTTCGATTGACCATTCTAAGGTAATCGACGTATTGAATTGGGATTATCGAAGATAGTTCCCATCCTTTGTATCCTTGTTTATCGATTGACCGTTATAAGGCAATCGATGTATTGAATTGGGATTATCAAAGATAATGCCCATCCGTTGTATCCTTGTTTATCTCTTGACCATTCTTAAGGCAGTCGAGGTATTTGAATTGGGACCGCCGAGGACGGTGCCCATCCATGAGTTATTGTTGTCGTGTTGGCCGACTCAAGGTAGCACACTATTATTCTTGTTAATTCGGTAACCCTGGGATCTTTGCCGTTTGTGATTAATTGTGTTTTGGAGGCTAGTCTTGGCTAGTGCTCGATGGGTAAGTTTGGGGCTTGAACCTTCGCAGTTGGTTTCCCAACACCTACAGTTCGGTAGGTCACGGTCACTGGGTGATCTCATTATGGGTAAGTCTGGGGCTTGAACCTTCGCAGTTGGTTTCCCAGCACCTCCAATTCAGCAGGTCACGGTCATTGGATGACCTCATTATGATACGGCTTCGTACCGTGGCTTCGGCCCTCATTGTGATACGGTTTCGTGCCATGCCTTCGGCCCTCATTATGATATGGCTTCGTGTCGTGGCTTCGTGTAACACCCCCAGATCCAACCGGGAATATTACACGCCGTGGGCCCCGCGCCGGAACCCACCAGGCTAAAAACCATTTACAAAAACGACAAGAAGGCCGATGACGGTAGTATTTTCCAAAACTCACAAAATCATTTGAAAACACCAACCACCGTCAAGATAATCAAGGCCAAAAACTCGGTTAAGGGAATCGGTTTTCGAAATCAAACTCAGTTGGCATAAAGCCGAAAGCCATTTGAAAGAACTCACGCAGCGGATAAAAATACAGTCCAAGATACATATACATCAATAGTTAATACACAGACAAGATACACGATTCCCCAACAATATGCCATAGCCAGTATCGTCCGGAATCCTCGCTTCACGACCGCTACCATCAAAGTTCTCAATACCTGAAAAACAAGTCCCACAACGGGGTCAGCAATAATGCCCGACAAATAACCGCAAGTACATAAACATAAATATTCACATGCCATGCATCATGAGAATAATAACCTCAACGATAACCTTACCACTTCCGGTAATCCAACGATTCTCGTCAAAATCCCAATATCACGATAATACTATAAAAATCCCAGTATCACAACAATACCATATAATACCTCAATACCGAATACTTTCTCGTACATAATCCTCTATGTACGATTACCATAAAACATACCTCTATCCGGACTTCCTTCCGGAATGCATACACAAACCAAGAATATCCAAAACGACATCAACAATATCCGAATACTACAATCTTCCCAAGATTGTCCAAGTATCTCAACAATCATCAACTGTGCATTCTAATCCTTTTAGAACATCACTGAACATTCGTCAATATGCAATACATCATAAAATACTTATGAAATGTAAATGGAATTACTCATCAAAACATTACAACCGAACAAGTAAACACTTGCCTGGATACCAACATGACAAAACCAACACCGAACTCATCGCCCTCGTCTACGAGCTCTTAAGCCCTGACTGGAACGAATCTACGGTCTTCCAACGAAGCACAACGGTTATACCTATTGATTAATCACCCTAGAACAATAATCATGTCAATAATCGGACCAACTTGGTCACAAGGATCATAACATGCTCAATCTGGAATTCAACCTCGTATTATGATCTAGAAATCCATCTCAAAACGGTTTAAACGAATCATCATCTTTAATAATATGAAGAAACATTCGAAGTTCTTAACAAAATCCATAAAATCCCATATAACATCGTTATATGATTATCCAACATGTTCCTCACATGTAATCATCCAAGAAAAACGAACCATTAACAAAGGACTAAGAAGATTACCGGTTTAGACGAACCAAAAAGAAGAACACTAGAACTCCATCCAAAGAATCATGAACCACTTGAAGAACAAGGCTTGAATCCAAGCTCTCAATCTTAATCTTGTTAAAGATTATCATTATACAGTGTTTGTGAACCTCGAATAACTCTCAACTCTCTCTCTCCCGAGTGAAGGAAGAAGAATGGACGAAATGCCTTACAATACCCGTCTGTCCCCTTTTATAATAAACATTATTAGCGTGCGCTAACATCTCATGTTTAGCGTGCGCTACAGCCTTAGCGTGCGCTAACTGACTTTGTTAGCGTGCGCTATCGCGATCCGCAGGCTCGCCTTGCTTCGTAAACTAACTTACGTACGTAATGCCCATGCATTAACGTACGTAAAACATCATGCCTAGCGTACGCAAGTCCTTGACCTTAGCGTGCGCTATCTGAAGTTGACTTGCTACAGTGTTCACCTACCACTCGTGCCCCCACATGCCGACAGCATCTGACAAGGACAAGATTCCCTCTGCCCGATCTGGAATTAGCGTGCGCTAATCATACGGTTTTAGCGTGCGCTAGCTCTACATGACAAACACTCGTTGACCTTATCTGGACACGCGCCGAACATGGCCGGGTCCACCCGCCGAAAGCTAAGATTCCAATATTGGCGATCTGGTGTTAGCGTGCGCTAACCAACATGCGTTAGCGTGCGCTAACCGAATATAAAAATCAACACAGGCCTACCTGCCGCCACCTTCCGAAACTAACCCAAAGAAGTCGTTACGCACGTTAGGGGTCCTCCTTAGCGTACGTAATCGAACCTCTTAGCGTACGCTATCAATACTTCGTAGCGTGCGCTACTGTACCCGATGGCGTGCGCTAATGAACACTTATAGCGTGCGCTATCGTTCTTGTGCCTAGCCATATTCACTTATCCTCAACCAATATCTCGACATACCAATCAAACATACGGCACAATGAATACATATACGCATTCAATAACATTATCAAACGTTGAACGCGTTCTCAAGCACAATTATCCATCAACGATATCCAATGGACAAACGAAAAATATATCAGAAAAATCGGGTATTACACTCTACCCCCTTAAAAATAAGTTTCCCTCGAAACTTGCAATCTCTGTACAAACATCTCAACGGAAAATCCAAATCACCAAGGCAACCAAATAAATACCGAATAATATACTTACAGTGCAGTGAAGACGAAGATCTCCGTGATACTAGCATATGGCACCATTTCAAAATCTCGACACAACAAGAATGCCAAAACAGAATAATCACAATTTGAAAACGATTGGTCTCCGCCAAGACCACACCAAGTTTAGAGCACTGCCGAAGCCTCGTGGGATATGTGACGCTGTGTCTCCTCACCTAAAGCGCATGAGCCGCTCCTTGTCACATGCACGTATCACCGGCGTTCCACTCCACATCGAAAGCCGCACATTGCACGTGCCTCGCACCGGCGTTCACTTCCCGATTGGAGCCGCACATTGCACATGACCACGGCACCGGCGTTCACTCCCTGCCTCGTCGGTCTCGGGAACACCAACAATCCCCAAACCCACACATCACCACGACAGTACTCAAAAATCACACAGAACCAAAACAATACCGTCCAAAATAGCCAGAAATCCCGATACCCAAAAATCCCGCAACTCCCCCACTGGGAGAGCCACATAACACACATGCCCGGTTATCACAAAACCATGGGCTCCGATACCATATTTGTAACACCCCCAGATCCAACCGGGAATATTACACGCCGTGGGCCCCGCGCCGGAACCCACCAGGCTAAAAACCATTTACAAAAACGACAAGAAGGCCGATGACGGTAGTATTTTCCAAAACTCACAAAATCATTTGAAAACACCAACCACCGTCAAGATAATCAAGGCCAAAAACTCGGTTAAGGGAATCGGTTTTCGAAATCAAACTCAGTTGGCATAAAGCCGAAAGCCATTTGAAAGAACTCACGCAGCGGATAAAAATACAGTCCAAGATACATATACATCAATAGTTAATACACAGACAAGATACACGATTCCCCAACAATATGCCATAGCCAGTATCGTCCGGAATCCTCGCTTCACGACCGCTACCATCAAAGTTCTCAATACCTGAAAAACAAGTCCCACAACGGGGTCAGCAATAATGCCCGACAAATAACCGCAAGTACATAAACATAAATATTCACATGCCATGCATCATGAGAATAATAACCTCAACGATAACCTTACCACTTAGGTAATCCAACGATTCTCGTCAAAATCCCAATATCACGATAATACTATAAAAATCCCAAAGATCACAACAATACCGTATAATACCTCAATACCGAATACTTTCTCGTACATAATCCTCTAGGTACGATTACCATAAAACATACCTCTATCCGGACTTCCTTCCGGAATGCATACACAGACCAAGAATATCCAAAACGACATCAACAATATCCGAATACTACAATCTTCCCAAGATTGTCCAAGTATCTCAACAATCATCAACTGTGCATTCTAATCCTTTTAGAACATCACTGAACATTCGTCAATATGCAATACATCATAAAATACTTATGAAATGTAAATGGAATTACTCATCAAAACATTACAACCGAACAAGTAAACACTTGCCTGGATACCAACATGACAAAACCAACACCGAACTCATCGCCCTCGTCTACGAGCTCTTCAGCCCTGACTGGAACGAATCTACGGTCTTCCAACGAAGCACAACGGTTATACCTATTGATTAATCACCCTAGAACAATAATCATGTCAATAATCGGACCAACTTGGTCACAAGGATCATAACATGCTCAATCTGGAATTCAACCTCGTATTATGATCTAGAAATCCATCTCAAAACGGTTTAAACGAATCATCATCTTTAATAATATGAAGAAACATTCGAAGTTCTTAACAAAATCCATAAAATCCCATATAACATCGTTATATGATTATCCAACATGTTCCTCACATGTAATCATCCAAAAAGCGAACCATTAACAAAGGAATACGAAGATTACCCGGTTTAGACGAACCAAAAAGAAGAACACTAGAACTCCATCCAAAGAATCATGAACCACTTGAAGAACAAGGCTTGAATCCAAGCTCTCAATCTTAATCTTGTTAAAGATTATCATTATCTGATGTTTGTGAACCTCGAATAACTCTCAACTCTCTCTCTCCGAGTGAAGGAAGAAGAATGGACGAAATGCCTTACAATACCCGTCTGTCCTTTTATAATAAACATTATTAGCGTGCGCTAACATCTCATGTTTAGCGTGCGCTCTGACCTAGCGTGCGCTAGCGGCTTTGTTAGCGTGCGCTATCGCGATCCGAGAGGCTCTTGCCTTGCCCGTAAACTAACTTACGTACGTAATGCCCATGCATTAACGTACGTAAAACATCATGCCTAGCGTACGCAAGTCCTTGACCTTAGCGTGCGCTATCTGAAGTTGACTTGCTACAGTGTTCACCTACCACTCGTGCCCCCACATGCCGACAGCATCTGACAAGGACAAGATTCCCTCGCCGTCTGGAATTAGCGTGCGCTAATCATACGGTTTTAGCGTGCGCTAGCTCTACATGACAAACACTCGTTGACCTTATCTGGACACGCGCCGAACATGGCCGGGTCCACCCGCCGAAAGCTAAGATTCCAATATTGGCGATCTGGTGTTAGCGTGCGCTAACCAACATGCGTTAGCGTGCGCTAACCGAATATAAAAATCAACCTGGGCCTACCTGTCGGCCACCTTCCGAAACTAACCCAGCAAGTCGTTACGTACGTTAGGGGTCCTCCTTAGCGTACGTAACCGAACCTCTTAGCGTACGCTATCAATACTTCGTAGCGTGCGCTACCTGTACCCAGTAGCGTGCGCTAATGAACACTTATAGCGTGCGCTATCGTTGCTGTGCCTAGCCATATTCACTTATCCTCAACCAATATCTCGACATACCAATCAAACATACGGCACAATGAATACATATACGCATTCAATAACATTATCAAACGTTCAGAACGTTCTCAAGCACAATTATCCATCAACGATATCCAACAGACAAACGAAAAATATATCCGAAAAATCGGGGTATTACACTTCGGCCCTCATTGTGATACGGCTTCGCGACGTGGCTTCGGCCCTCAGATGATACAGCTTCGGGTTGTTTGGCTTCGGGCCATTGTGACGATTGGATTCGGCTGAGTGGTTTTTCAGACCATTGTGATATTGTGGCAGTTTCGACTAAGTGGCTTTCAGGCCATTGTGATGTATTGGTATATCTGTTGGAGCCTTCGGGCATTGTGATTCGTATTTATTTCAGTTTCTGGTTTAGTTTACCTTCGGGTAGTTCATGGTTGTGTTCCATATTTATGATTCGCTGTTGGGCACTTATGTTCTAACCTATTGAGCAGGTACTGATCGTATGCTGTGGGCATAGTGTTTCTCGAATGCTCGATTCTTACTTTGGTTTATGAGCATATCGTATTACCCTTGTTGTACCATTTATTCCGCTTTTGGATGCATATCATGTTGTGCATGTATTTGATATTCATAATCTGGATGACTGACCCCGTAGGGGCGGAACATGTTTACATGTTTTAGGTGCTTGCGAGGAAAGAGTTGCGACACAGGGGCATGACGATGGTGACGAGGCATCCGAGCGATACTAGTCCGAGATGTTTTGGTGTTCATGTCGGTCAACAGTTTGGAGTACTCCAGTTTTGTTCAGTCGTTGTCATTTTGTATTATCCGAACAAGGCTCGTGGATGTTGTTGTATATTTTATTTGGCCATGTAGGCCCACTTTTGTCGTTGAAATTCCATATCTGGATATTATGTTGGATGTCAGTGTAGGGATTGTGATCCCCCTTTGTCATCACTTTATTGTATTTTAGTCATGTTCGCCTGGTGGATCTCCTGGCGTGGGGTCCACGGCACTGTAATGACCCAATGGGATTTTGGGGTGTTACAGAAGATGGTATCAGAGAGCATTTGGGTCGTGAGATACCCTGATATGTGAGTTATGTGGCTCTACCGACGCGGTAGTAGTGAGGCTATCAGATTATGATAATCTGGACAGTCGGGATTTAGTTGGGCGACTGTATGTGTCTTTCTTTGATCGAGTCGTCGTCAGTGAAGACTAGTATCACAAGACCTCGAAGCTTCGTATGACCAGTGTAAGGGCTCGATTCTCTTTTATGTTCATACATTCATTATGTCATTGATTATACATGTTCTGTTGAAAACCTGTATGTAACATTTGTTGTTGGCCACTTAAGTATACTGGATACAGTTTGGGAAATCATTTAAACAACAAACTGTATGGAATCTAAATCTGAGTGCGTAGCGGAAGTCTTGGATACAGTTAGTTGCCGTGGATACAGCAACGACGTATAAGGTGTATACTTAATATATCACAGTTATTTCAAACAGTAAAAGCAGAAGGTAAATAACACAGTAATTTAAGTGGTTCGAGGTAAACCCCTCTACGTCCACTGGTCCTCCACACAGGAGTAAAAAGTTTATTATATAATTACTGCATACACAACTACGTAATTATAAACAAACCTATCCTTGTATCGTTCACACAGATTGATACAAAGAATGTCGCTTTCAACCATTCACACAGATTGGTTAAAGCTTCCTTCTTGACTAGCTTCTTCACACACAGTTCCAAAACTTCGTCCTTATTCGTCCCACACAGGTCAGAATAACTTGTTGAGTTCACACAGAGCTCGGTTTTTACACAGAGGTAAAAGGTAGGTAACTGAGTAAAACAGTGACTTTGAATATCACGTTCTTGAGCTGATGATAGCTGTTCTTGATGTTGAGCACTGTATATCTCTTTCGTTCTAACTTGCAGTATGCTCTGGAGATATGTTTGCTCAGATGATAACTTTGATAGCTTTGAGAGTTATGTTACTTGAGGTCGTTCAGTTCGTGTGTTTTTGGTAACTGATCTTCAATGTCTTCAAGGATATATATATAGTCTCTGAAGAAAGTATCCGTTGAGATGTCCGTTTGAATAAGATTTCCTTCAACGGGAATATGACATGATCCGGATTTCGCGGGATTCTGAAGATCTGAAGACTGACAGTATTTAAATACTTTATCCTAGAGTATTTAAATACTTCTTTGTTCAACGGGACTTGACTTGTGTTCTTTCTTGTCCTTTTGTGAACTGTATGGAAGATGACTGTATTTAGAGCATCGAGACAGTTTCCATACTTGATCTTTTTTACAAGTCTTCTTGCTGTACTGACGAGCTTCACTGATGCTGATTCGAGGCAGGTTTTCGATATAGGATAAAGCCTTGAATCCTCGATACAGTTTCCTTACTGTATATTTGGCATATGTCAAAACCTTCTCAATAACAAATAACAATCGATACAGGGATCGGGTATCCCGGCTGATTCGATACAGGGTGTTTGTTTTTCCCAACAATTTCCCCCTTTTTGACAATTTGCCAAGACTAACTTACTTCAACTCTTCGAGTCTTCTTGATGATGCCAAAACCTTCTTCATGAAGCATTCTTCTTCGATGACTTCTGGCAGATTTCTTGGTCTTTTGTCAATAGGTCTGACTTAGTGACTTAGTCTACAATAATGAACTGCTCGCAGGCATGTTCGATACAGTTTGAGATTTATTACAACTTAAGCTTATGATTGGCGCGCAGGCACAATCTTACAATGTATTCTAAGTTTACAACTGAAACTATGAACTGTTCGTAGACTAGTTCGTACAGCTTATTTTTCAATCAAGTTTATCTAACTTGAGATTCCTATCAAACAATTTTAAGTAATCATACATAAACACAGTAGATTACGAGTTGTAATCTTTCAAGACAAACAAACTATTTTATTGATATTCAAAATGATTGAGTACAAAGTTTGCTGTGTTGAATAGAAATTACAAAGACAAAAATAATATACATAAATTTCATCTCCTCATCTATAATCCGCATGCCTCCAAGGTCTCTTTCCTGGCTCATTCTCGGTGCCGCGCCACCAGTTTTGAAGTGAATCATTGCCTCGTTCCTGGTAAATCGCTCTTCCTTCATATGAAAGATCAAAGGCAAGTATCGATCTTACGGATGGGTGACCCGATCTCCTCTTCTATGTTTTGATTTCATCTCGACTTGGAGATGGAGTTTACCTTCTTCGAGCATCTTTGAAAAATTGTCTTCTGCCTCCGCTAACTTATTATAATTTTTGAAGATGGCGGATTCCCTGATGAGTCTGACAAAATATCTCATCAGTTCATTCTTCCTCCAGTTCTTCACTTCTTGGCGGTTGGGTTGCGGTTGGTCGGCAGACGTATTTCCGAAGGTCTTTGAACAAGATTTTGCCAAGGGACATTTGGGTCATGGAATTACGGTTTGGAGCACGAAATTCTAAAGCTTTGGGATTGAGGTGCTAGCTTGTTCAATTCGGCAGCGATCTTGCTCTGAGCGGCCTCAAATTCCCTTTCTGTTGCAGTCTTATTCTCCTTGCGGCTTCTCGTGCCTCTTCCCCCTTTTTGGCTTCATCAAGACTTTGCAGGATTTCAAGAGCGGCGTCTGTTTGGTCTCGATCTTGTTTATTCTTTCAACAAGGGAGGAAAGAGTCTGCGACATCTCTTGAATGCTTTTGTCGTGCGCACGCGATTGAGAGTTGTTCTCAATCATTGCACAGCGGTCTTGGCTTCAATTCTTGTCTTTGAAGCTTCCTCCTTGGTGATTTCTCTTGTTTATCTTCCATGATCTTCAAGGCTTGCTTGAAAACTTCGCGAGAAGGATGAATGCGTCGACAACTCGAGATACTTCGTGTTGAAGAGTTGTCATTTCTTCTACGGCAGAGGTGTGCATCCATTCGGTGCCTTTTCAACGGAAGATAAAGCGTTTCTGCGTCTTGGATAAATACGATCGAAGGCCAAGAGCTCGCAGCGCTCTTTACGTGCGGCGAGATAGGAGAGTCGGTGGCGAAGTCTTGATGCGGTTCAACCTCCTTACGTTCACGGATGGACGTGAAGTAAGTTGGACATCCTCGGGTTCGTTCCGTCCTCGGATTCCAAGGTTGCGAGGCGGGAGTAGCTTCTTGTGGTACGGCGACGGTTGGTTCGAAGCATCCTGTGGCGAAGGTTCTTGGCGACGCGAATGCGGGGAGGGTGAATCCTCTGTTGGCTTGCAGGAATGGCTTCTTCGGTCGCAGCAGGCTCGGGTGCTGTTAGAAATTTCTTGATCTTCCTCATTGGAGGGACTAATTCCTCTGGTCGGGAATTTTCTCTCATTGTGGCGAAGGTGGATTGGCTTGGTTAGAAGGTCCTTCATCTTTTACGGGTGGAGGCGTCTCGGGCTTGACCTCTTCACGGCTCATTCTCAGACCTGCTTGAAGAGCATCGTCGTCATCGTTTGAGTCATGATCGTTGTCATCTTTTGGATTTATGGGAGAGTCCTCTGACTTCTTCTTTCCTTTTCTTCTGGCGTCAGATTTGTGCAGCAAGTGGCTTTCTATTAGATCTTTGCAAGAGGCGTTGTCCCATCGAAGCAGAGCCTCAATTGCAGTTGAGTCTGTTACTTCGGAGACGAACCGCTCTTCGTGGCTCCATTCGCTCCAGTTGTACAGTGTGTCGTACGGAGCTAGCCTATAGCCTTTCCATTGCAGAAATCTTTCGTACGCTTGTTCAATTTGAACCGAAAGAAGTGTTTGATTTTGTAATACCCGGTTGTAACTCAGTAATTATCACTCAGTAATTATCACTCAGTAATTATCATTCAGTAATTGATACTCAGTAATCTCATTCATCATTGATCATTTGTCACTCATATTCAATCATGGTTTTTATCATTCAGAGTAATTGTATCGTGTATCAATCGTCATTCATCACTAATCGGATTGGAGTTTCGTGCCGTATTTATCATCATTTTCATTTTCGTTGCAAGCTGTGCTTGGGGAGTAGTGCACGCTACATACTCCTTTTAGCGTACGCTAATTGGGTATAGGTAGCGCACGCTACCGTTCAGCTTTAGCGCACGCTAAGGCTACCTTGGCTGCGATCCAAGGTCTTGGGTGCGGTGAGAATATTTGTAGCGCTCGCTACGAGTGGTAAGTAGCGCGCTAACGGGTTGTAGTAGCGCACGCTATATGTGTGGAGTAGCGCGCGCTAGGGACGGATCAGGTTGAGTCCAGTGGCTACTGGACTGCACCGGGTTAATTCATAGCGTACGCTATGCATTGTTGTTAGCGTACGCAACCGATATTTTAGCGCACGCTAAACAATGGTTGTAGCGCACGCTATCGGGGTCAGATCAGAGGTCAGACAGTTTTATGGACTCCAGTACTGGGCGTCAAATATTTCGCTAGCGCACGCTAACAATGGATATTAGCGCACGCTAGTAGTATGGCCGTAGCGCACGCTACAAATAGGTACGTAGCGCGCGCTACCGTGTTCGGACGGTGGAGTCTTGGACTACCCAAATTACTCGTTAGCGCACGCTATGCACAAGGGCTAGCGCACGCTAACCTGGCCTGAGTATAAATTGGACAGTTTAGTCAGAGTTCGTCATTTTTCATCTCATTTCATTCCTTCGGTAGTTTTGGGCGATTTCGAGAGATTCGGAGAGGATTCTTCGAGGTGTAATCATCAATCATCATCTTCAAGCTCATCTTTCGGATTGATCATCATTTCATCATCTTCATCACATCGAATCAAAGGTATTAATCTCTTGGATCTAGAATTTCGGATTTTTGGGGTTTTCCTTCCGATTTCTTCGTGTAAGCTTGGATTATCATTGGAATATGTTAGTTATGGATTATCTAACTTGTATAAACATATTCCTACGGATTTAATGGTTATTTTCGGAATTATTTCAAGAACCCTTGGGGTTGACTTCGGTTAATTGGGGATTTTCCGATTGATGTTGTTGTAATCATGAGTTATAGATTCCTAATGGATTATTGATATCCTTGAAAGTGCTTTGATGGTTTGAAATACTCATTTTGGTGTGGGTTTCGACATATTCGGGATTGGATATTACCGAAGTTGTGTGGTTGGTTATGTATTCGTTGGAATGTTCCATATGATTTTGTTTATCGTTTTTTAGAACTTTGGGTTAGTCGTGTTTCGTTGCTTGATACGTGTATTGAGCGATTGTTGGTAATTATTGTTATTCAAGGTTGTTCGAGCGAGGTATCTTGGTTAGGGCGTTGTTCGTGGACGGGCATTCTTCATCGGTATTGAGTAAGTTAAATCTTACTCGGTTAAAAGGATACTCATTCCTTTTGTTGTTGATTGCTCATAATCATAATTCATTCATCATAATATTAATCATTTTTAGACTTGTAATTGTCGAATAATCATTTCATTCACGAGCAGCGGTTCCAAATCATTTCATTGGGTTATCAATCATGTCACTATTACTTTCATATCGGTGAGTCATCTTGGCCTTGTCTAATTATTATTCATTGATATTCATTATGGTCATTCTCGTTCATATGACCTTCAGGTTCATATTGCGTGGCGGGTGTGGGTGTGGAATTTTTAGTCGGGCACACGATGGTTATGTATTGGGTTCACCGATACATTGAACCGTGCACACGGAAAGCGTTACACCGTGAGACTAATTAGGTACAAGGACGGGTGTGTCCGGTCATTCGTCTTGTACACTCGCACGAGAACACTACGGGCGTACTATGGTACTCCTCTTGCGTAACTCATAATTAAGGATATTTCATAACTTGATAATTCATGATTGTGTAATTTCAACCCTTGAGGATTGTTGTTACGTATGGCGGCCGTTGGGGATTTTGTTTTCAGTCACGGCAAGGCAAAGGTACGGGAAGAGCATGTTGATGGCGGCGAGTCAGTGATACTAGTAGGGGCCCAGTCATCTCGTTTGTTTGATCATTTGATCATTTGATTATTACATCATTTGTATTTTCATTGCTAAATTCCGTTTGAGATGTTTAATTATTCGGTGGTGTATTTTATCTCCATATAAAATATACTAGTATTACATTTTGTCCTGGTGTAATGTACTTAAACTCCTCATCGGAGTATTTGGTAATATAATGTGGTTCGGTACTACAATTATATTATTTAATTCGTCATTTTCATTTGCCTGGTGGGTCCCAGTCGGGGATTCACGGCACTGTAATATCCGCCTAGTTGGGGTGTTACAGAGTTGGTATCGGAGCGTGATTTTGAATACTACCCTCCAAGTCATGTCTCGTTTGAAATCATCGTCATCGGACTAGTATCATTGGACTTTCGCGTCACGTGTGACCTGTGCAAATGCCGAGCCAATCAGACCAAGAACTGTAAGATTTCTAATGCCATGGTATAATTTCTGGCAATAATCATTCATTCATAATTTATCGATTAACAACCCTCAATCATCATTGTCATTTTGACCGGGGCCAGTCGAGTTAACTCATTAATCACTCATTTCATTTCATTATTCAGTTATTGATCAGGAAGATCAAATCATTAGTCTTGTTAACTCATTCAAGATAATCATTTCAGTAACTTCATCAGATAATCATGTCACCTCAGTTGATCATTCATGTAATCACTGTGTTAGAGCACTTATGCTCATTTTCATCATTTCATGACGTAAATCATAATGCGGTACTCATACGAGATCTATGATCATCATGCGACTTTCCTACTTCGGTATGGAGAGAGCGGGCGGAGGACGCGGAGGAGAGGCGCGATGCGGGCTGAAATCGGGAAATAATCACTCACTACCGAAGTCGTACCCGGGACTCGGCTCAATCGGAAGATGTTCGGGTTGATCCACTCACTTTTATGCGAGTCATGATGACCCATATGCAATTGCTTAATCATCATTGCGCCACTGCGGCGAATTAATCGAGAGGACTCTCACGTACAAACTCTTTGCTAAGGAAATTCTTTGAGCAACAACCTTCATCGCGGCAAGAAATCAACGGCGTAATCAGTCAGGCGGTCGATCGGCCTTCAAGAAGCCTCGTACGGGCCCTAACTTTTCGGAGCAACCTCCTAAGGCGCCTAAACCTGCGGGATCTCATTCCCGAGCGCCCTGTGCGACCATCACCTGTTTCAACTGCGGGGGGCAGGGCCATTTCAGCACTAGATGTACGATGCCGTCTATCACATGCCATAAATGTGGAATTGTTGGGCATAAGGCCCGTTTTTGCCGAAGGGACTCCAAGTCAGCTCCGGCGGCATCTCAGGCCCCGAAGCAACCAGCGATTCAGAATCAGACTACTCTGTCAGCGTCGTTTAAGACGATGGAAGCAAATAAACTCGGAGCTCATATTTATCAGTCGGGAGCATTCGGTCCGGGAGCCGGCAAGTCCCAGATTCATGTGATGAAAAGGATCGACGATCCGGTGGCCCGAATGATCTCAGGTATACTGGTAATTTTCTTTCAACCTGTGTGTACCTTTTGATACTGGTGCACTGCATTCACTCATTTTCGAATCATGTTTGAATAAACTTAATTTGGTTAGTCCTATTGCTTGTGGACCTCATACCACCGGTCTATCTGATGATGGAAGAATTTTCGGAAATCATACCGAATTAAGCTCAATGACCGCGATTCGTTGATGGACCAAATCGTGGTGGATTTACTTGAGGACGATGTAATATTGGGTATTAGTAGGATGGATCGTCATGATACCATCCTCAATGTTCGTAAGCGTATGGTCACTATCATTTCCGTCGTCTGAGTCGAGTGCGTACTTCAGATATAATTACTCAATCGACGTGTTCAATCATTCATTGTATCATTTTCATCGATTGGCCGTTCTAAGGCAATCGAGGTGTTCAATCATTCATTGTATCGTTTTCATCGATTGACCGTTCTAAGGCAATCGAGGTGTTCAATCATTCATTGTATCGTTGTCGTCGATTGGCCATTCTCAGGCAATCGAGGTGTTCAACCATTCGTGGTATCATCATTATCGCTTGACGATGTACTCCCAGACGAGTTACCTGGTTTGCCTCCATAGGGTGATGTGAAATTCATAATTGAGTTGGAGCCTGGTACATCTCCAATATAGAAGGCACCGTACTGGATGGCCCCGACCAAAATACAGGAGTTGAAGAATCAACTTGAGGAGTTGTTCGAGAAAGGTTTTATCCGGCCGAGTGCGTCCCCGTGGGGAGCACCAGTGTTGTTTGTCAAGAAGAAGGATGGTTCATTTCGCTTGTGTATTGATTATCGGGAGTTGAACAAGGTGACAATCAAGAATAAGTATCCCTTACCCCGTATTGACGATCTCTTAGATCAACTTCAGGGAGCTTCAGTATTTTCCAAGATCGACTTAAGATCTGGATATCACCAGTTGCGGATTCGAGAGTCGGATATCGCGAGAACAGCGTTTCGCACGCGCTATGGTCATTATGAGTTTGTGATTATGCCGTTCGGATTGACTAATGCACCTGCGGTATTCATGGAGTTAATGAATCGGGTCTTCATCGATTTTTTGGATCGGTTTGTTGTTGTCTTCATCGATGACATTTTGATTTATTCTCGTGACCGGGAGGAACACGAGTTTCACCTTCATCTAGTGCTCGACGTGTTGAGACGAGAACAACTTTATGGGAAATTTTCTAAATGTGAGTTCTGGATGTCCGAAGTGACTTTTCTCGGACATGTAATTTCATCAGACGGAGTTCGTGTCGATCCTCAGAAGACGGAGGCTATTCGAGGTTGGCTACCTCCGAAGAACGTTAAGGAAATCCGAAGTCTCCTCGGATTAGCGGGTTATTATCGGCGATTTGTAGAGGGATTTTCTCGAATCGCTCAACCCTTAACGAACCTTTTGCGGAAGGATAAGAAATACACGTGGTCCGACGCGTGTCAACGGAGTTTTGAGGAACTCAAGAGCCGGTTAATGTCAGCACCTGTACTTTCCTTGCCGCAGGGGACGGAAGGATTTGTGGTCTATAGTGATGCGTCCGGACAGGGTCTCGGATGTGTACTCATGCAGAACGGGAAGGTTGTTGCCTATGCTTCACGGCAATTGAGACCTTACGAGATTAATTATCCGACCCACGACCTGGAGCTAGCAGCCGTGGTGTTCGCTTTGAAAATTTGGCGGCATTATCTTTATGGCGTTACCTGTCAGATATTCACCGATCATAAGAGCTTAAAGTATATATTTACTCAGAAGGAGTTAAATATGCGTCATAGACGGTGGTTGGAACTAATCAAAGATTATGATATTGAGATCCTCTACCACCCGGGCAAGGCGAACGTTGTCGCCGACGCCTTGAGTCGTAAGTCCGTTCAGGAGCAGATGCTTGCCCGTTTAACAATTCAGAAGGAGCTTCAGCAGGAATTCCTTAGACCCGAGATCGAGTGCAGCCCGGCAAGTTCAGGGGCAGCTTTGTATGTTAGAGATTTCATCGTCACTCGAGGAGGAAATCCGAGAGAATCAGGGTTCGGACCCATCATTGTTGCGCATCCGAGAGGATGTGTCTCAGGGGAAAGCCACTGGATTTGTGGTCCACGAGGATGGACTTTTGAGGTTTAAGAATCAGTTGTGCGTACCGGCGAATGACGAGTTGAAAAACTCGATTTTGAAAGAAGCTCATGCTACCCCTTATTCTGTTCATCCGGGGTCTAGCAAGATGTACAAGGACTTGAAACAAAATTACTGGTGGAGTAATATGAAGCGTGAAGTCGCCGAATTTGTTTCGAGATACTTAACCTGTCAACAAATTAAGTTTGAACATCAGCCAGGCGGGTATCGAAACCCCTTCTATTCCCGAATGGAAGTGGGAAGACATTTCTATGGATTTCATCACGAGTTTGCCGACGAGTCGTCGTGGCATGAACACGATCTGGGTGATCGTGGACCGCTTAACCAAATCAGCTCATTTCCTTTAGATCAAGGAAACGTGGGGTCCCGAGAGACTTGCTCAACTGTTCATCAAAGAGATAGTCAGACTCCACGGTACTCCTAAAAGTATCGTTTCCGATCGTGACGGACGGTTTGTGTCGCACTTTTGGAAATCAGTTCATCGCGCTATGGGAACCCAGCTTAATCCCAGTACCGCTTTTCACCCTCAGTCCGACGGACAATCAGAGAGGACGATTCAGACCTTAGAGGACATGTTGAGGGCATGCGTCCTCGATTGGAAAGACGATTCCTTTGGTTAAATTCAGTGGTCTAGACACGGAGTCGAAAAGGCTACTTGGGAAACCGAGGATAGTATGCGAGAGAGTTATCCCGAGTTGTTTGACCCTTAGTTTCGGGGACGAAACTCTTTTAAGGGGGGGTGTATGTAATACCCGGTTGTAACTCAGTAATTATCACTCAGTAATTATCACTCAGTAATTATCATTCAGTAATTGATACTCAGTAATCTCATTCATCATTGATCATTTGTCACTCATATTCAGTCATGGTTTTTATCATTCAGAGTAATTGTATCGTGTATCAATCGTCATTCATCACTAATCGGATTGGAGTTTCGTGCCGTATTTATCATCATTTTCATTTTCGTTGCAAGCTGTGCTTGGGGAGTAGCGCACGCTACATACTCCTTTTAGCGTACGCTAATTGGGTATAGGTAGCGCACGCTACCGTTCAGCTTTAGCGCACGCTAAGGCTACCTTGGCTGCAGTCCAGAAGGTACTGGACTGCAGGTGAGAATATTTGTAGCGCACGCTATGAGTGGTAAGTAGCGCGCGCTAACGGGTTGTAGTAGCGCACGCTATATGTGTGGAGTAGCGCGCGCTAGGGACGGATCATGTTGAGTCCAGTGGCTACTGGACTGCACCGGGTTAATTCATAGCGTACGCTATGCATTGTTGTTAGCGTACGCAACCGATATTTTAGCGCACGCTAAACAATGGTTGTAGCGCACGCTATCGAGTCGAATCGAGGTCGACGGTTTTACGGACTCGATCTTGGGCGTCAAATATTTAGCTAGCGCACGCTAACAATGGATATTAGCGCACGCTAGTAGTATGGCCGTAGCGCACGCTACAAATAGGTACGTAGCGCGCTACCGTGTTCGGACGGTGGCTCTTTGGACTACCCAAATTACTCGTTAGCGCACGCTATGCACAAGGAGCTAGCGCACGCTAACACAGGTAGTATAAATTGGGCGGTTTAGTCGAGTTCGTCATTTTCATCTCATTTCATTCCTTCGGTAGATTTGGGCGATTTCGAGAGATTCGGAGAGGATTCTTGAGGTGTAATCATCAATCATCATCTTCAAGCTCATCTTTCGGATTGATCATCATTTCATCATCTTCATCACATCGAATCAAAGGTATTAATCTCTTGGATCTAGAATTTCGGATTTTTGGGGTTTTCCTTCCGATTTCTTCGTGTAAGCTTGGATTATCATTGGAATATGTTAGTTATGGATTATCTAACTTGTATAAACATATTCCTATGGATTTAATGGTTATTTTCGGAATTATTTCAAGAACCCTTGGGGTTGACTTCGGTTAATTGGGGATTTTCCGATTGATGTTGTTGTAATCATGAGTTATAGATTCCTAATGGATTATTGATATCCTTGAAAGTGCTTTGATGGTTTGAAATACTCATTTTGGTGTGGGTTTCGACATATTCGGGATTGGATATTACCGAAGTTGTGTGGTTGGTTACGTATTCGTTGGAATGTTCCCTATGAGTTTGGTTATCGTTGTTTCGACCTTTGGGTTAGTCGTGTTTCGTTGCTTGATACGTGTATTGAACGATTGTTGGTAATTATTGTTATTCAAGGTTGTTCGAGCGACCGGTATCTTGGTTAGGACGTTGTTCGTGGACGGACATTCTTCATCGGTATTGAGTAAGTTAAATCTTACTCGGTTAAAAGGATACTCATTCCTTTTGTTGTTGATTGCTCATAATCATAATTCATTCATCATAATATTAATCATTTTTAGACTTGTAATTGTCGAATAATCATTTCATTCACGAGGAGCAGCGGTTCCAAATCATTTCATTGGGTTATCAATCATGTCACTATTACTTTCATATCGGTGAGTCATCTTGGCCTTGTCTAATTATTATTCATTGATATTCATTATGGTCATTCTCGTTCATATGACCTTCAGGTTCATATTGCGTGGCGGGTGTGTTGTGTGGAATTTTTAGTCGGGCACACGATGGTTATGTATTGGGTTCACCGATACATTGAACCGTGCACACGGGAAAGCGTTACACCGTGAGACTAATTAGGTACAGGGCGGGTGTGTCCGGTCATTCGTCTTGTACACTCGCACGAACACTACGGGCGTACTATGGTACTCCTCTTGGCGTAACTCATAATTAAGGATATTTCATAACTTGGTAATTCATGATTGTGTAATTTCAACCCTTGAGGATTGTTGTTACGTATGGCGGCCGTTGGGGATTTTGTTTCAGTCACGGCAAGGCAAAGTGCGGGAAGAGCATGTTGATGGCGGCGAGTCCCAGTGATACTAGTAGGGGCCGGTCATCCCGTTTGTTTGATCATTTGATCATTTGATTATTACATCATTTGTATTTTCATTGCTAAATTCCGTTTGAGATGTTTAATTATTCGGGGTGGTGTATTTTATCTCCATATAAAATATACTAGTATTATTTTGTCTGGTGTAATGTACTTAAACTCCTCATCGGAGTATTTGGTAATATAATGTGGTTCGGTACTACAATTATATTATTTAATTCGTCATTTTCATTTGCCTGGTGGGTCCCAGTCGGGGATTCACGGCACTGTAATATCCGCCTAGTTGGGGTGTTACAGATTTATGATTGAGTCAGGGGAGGGACTTCGAATCACGTCTGGAGACGCTGTTTCGAGGGATTCCGGTACAGGTATGGGATCCTGCACGGAAGATGGACTCCTTGCAGGGGATGGTGCCCCGAAGGAAATTGGATCCTGCACGGGTGTGGAATCCCATAGAGGAGAAGTAGCTTTTGGCTCCAAATGGGCAGCCGACGTGCTAACGTCTTGAATGTTGGCAGATGTCTCTATATCCGTCGTAGCCGCCAAGGGCTCGGGATCTACTGTCGATGCAGTAGGAGACACCTCTTCCACAGGGGTTGGGCCCTGGGGTTCTTTAGTGGGTTACGCCACGGGCGAGACATCCTCGGAGTGTTTGGTTTTGATTTTTGAGAGCCTCCGGAGTCTCTTCTTGGACTTCTCACCAGCAGAGTGCTTCTTGCTGTGAGAACGCTTGCGCTTCTTCTTTGAAGATTCCATTTAGGACCTTCACGGTTACATCTCCGGGGTTGTCGAAATAGGCATGTGCAGTTTGCGGATGGTTGGCATGCATGGTGCTCTGGTTATAAGCGGTGGGCTTGACACCTCCTAAATATATCCGTGAGCTATTTTTCTTGGCGTCGGCGGATTGCATCACTCCGCACCGTCGGGATGTAGTTGACATTAAACCAAATGATTTCTTTTGGGTGGCGAGCTTGCACACCTCTTCTTGAAGTCGTTTCAAAATGATTTGGCACCAATTGACCTTTTCACAGTCAAAATAGCTACCATCATTCGAACCTTAGATTCGTGCACATCTCGAGCGCACCGGTTCGATTTTCAATGATCGGAGCGAAGTCATGCGAGATAAACGAAATAAAGAAGAAATTTTTTCTTGTGACAAGTGGTTGTCACCATGTCAACCACTTTGGACCTGTAAAAGTCCATAAAACTTGGTAATCGAGTTCTTGAGACCCGTCGTCTCAAGGTGGTCCATGGTCGGGCCGTCGGCGGGCGGCTGTAGATTTTCCAGGTAGGTCGCTATTGATGCGATTTGCACTCCTTGGGTATTGCGGTGATGTCGGCAACATGTCCTCCACAGGCTAGTGATGAAAGCGAGCGGCGGCGTTGAGGTAGAATTCCTCAACCCGGATGGGCGTCGTATTTGTCGGCGGTTTTGCTCCGAGCGATAAAGACCTTGTTGCTCAAGACGAGTAATAATATACTCCATTGGTTCGGTGTCGTTGATTTCGGAGATGATACGTTCGATGATGACGGAGTTTCGAGAAGATCCGGCCATCAATGATGTTGGAGGTTTTCTTGAGCAGGGGAAGAAGATTGACTAGCCACTGGATGTTTTCTTAAAGCGAAGGTGGAAGAAAACGTAGAAATTTGCGGTGATTATGCGAGAAAATATGTAAATTTGTTTGCTTGAGATCTCTTGTAATTGCGAAAGCGTAAAGAGTCTCTAATGGCGAATCTGATCCTTTTATACTTAGGCGGCGAAATAGGGTTTTGCAGTACGAATGCTCGATTTTAAGGGATGGGAACCGGTTTTGAAATCGACGGTCGGGATGGATTTAGTGTAACTGATACGCTAATCCATTAAAAGGTTTTAAAATACGTGGTCCCACTTGACATAGGTTGATTACCCTAAATGCCTAAAATGGCGGTTTAAAAATAATAAACAATTTAAAAACATCGCGGCTTTTGAGATTGATTGTCAGATGTCGTGTAAGGCATTTAATGAACATGACGTTTGACATAAAAGCAGGGCACGTGGACAAAAATTATTTTAAAAGAAAATAATATTATATTACATCTTGAATCGAAATCCTATAGTATGTCTTTGTTCTCCGCGTCGATCTGACGTTCCCCCTTAAAAAATACTAATAGGTTTTGAATTCCATACTGACAATATTTGGATTAATCTTTGTATTCATGGAATCTACTGATATTCCCCCTTAATTATTGCACACATCATTGTAGGTTTCATATGCCTTCGTTTGCTCTGATCTTGTATTGATGTTTCGAGTGTACAGATAATTAATGTTGAATCTTTGTATTCACGGGTCTTCTGACATTCCCCCTCAATTGTTGAGTAAAAGCAGTAAATTTACTTACAGGGAGTCCATTGTAGTATCCCCAATTCTGTTCTTAGCATGTTGAATCTTGCTGTGTCGAGAGGCTTGGTGAAAATGTTGGCGGTGGATGTCTGTATGAACCTTTTCGGTGAACATCCTTGTTCTCGACATGATTTACGATAAAATGATGCTTCATGTTGATATGCTTAGTGCGCGAGTGCAAAAGCGAGTTGTGCGTGATTGCAATTGCACTCGTGCTATCACACATGATTGGAGTCTCTCTAGCATCGATTCCATAATCGGCGATTGTTCTTTGCATCGAAGGATCTGCATACGGCTGACTACCAATGACATAGTACTGATTCGGCCGTGGAAAGAGAATTTGCCAATTGCTTCTTCTTGAACCAAGATACGAGTCTAGGTCCTAGAAAGTGACAAGTTCCGCTTGTACTCTTCTATCTAGCTTGCGACCTCCGAGATCCAGTCATTGTATCGACTAAATCGAATCCGCCTTCCTTAGGATACCACGATCCTGCATCATTTGTTCCTTTAACGTATTTCGAGATTCGTTTATTTGTATTGAAGTGTGATTCCTTAGGTGCAACTTGGTATCTCGCACACACTCCAACAACAAGCTGGATATCGGGCTGCTAGCCGTTAGGTACAGGAGCGAACCGATGAGCTTCTGTAGAGTGATTGGTCAAACGGCTTTCCGGCTTCATCAGCACTAATTTGCATGGAAGTGCTCATGGGGGTTAGCGACGATTTGGAATTGTTCATTCCAAATTTGTTGAGAAGCTCCTTCTTGTATTTCTCTGGTTGATGAATATACTGTGCAAATTGCTTTACTGCAAACCTAGGAAATAACTAAGTTCCCCCATCATACTCATTTCAAATTTGCTTTGCATGAGATGTGAGAACCTCTGACATAGAGCAAGGTTAGTTGAACCAAAAATAATATCATCGACATAGATTTGTACCACTAGAAGGTCATCACCTTCCTGTATCTTGAACAAGGTTTTGTCGTGACACCTTTCTCAAATCCATTGTTGATTAGATACTGGGACAGGGTTTCGTACCAGGCTCTAGGGGCTTGTTTAAGTCCGTACAAGGCTTTCCTTAGCCTGTAAACTAGATCGATACCGTCTGTGTTGGCAAACCCTGGTGGTTGTTCAACATAAACTTCTTCTGTAAGCTCTCCATTTAGGAAAGCACTCTTGACGTCCATTTGGTATACGATAAAACTTTTATGGGCGGCAAAGGCTAAAAATATCCTAATGGCTTCTAGTCTCGCTACAGGGGCGAAGGTTTCATCATAGTCGATTCCTTCTTCCTGACAATAGCCTTGTGCTACTAGTCTGGATTTGTTTCTTATGATAAGTCCATTTCCATCCTTTTTGTTTCGAAATACCCATTTGGTTCCTATAACCGATTGGTGTGTCGGTCTGGGTACAAGATACCACACATTGTTTCTTTCGAAACCGTTAAGCTCTTCTTCCATATATGTTATCCAATGAGAGTTGTTAAGAGCGTCTATGGTCGAAACAGGTTCGGACTGGGCTAAGAATACAGCGATAGTGCACATATTGAGTCTCCTAAGTTCGGATTGAGATTTCCATTCAGGAAACTGTGAGACTTTAGCATTAGATTCTTCTTGTGCACAAAGTACATTTCCTTGTGTACTCTGTATTCTCTTACGAGTAGAAACACCGGCGTTAATGTTTCCAATGATCAGCTCTTGCGGGTGATCTCTCAACCATCTTCGGTCAGGTTCTAGTTCAGGATCCCGTACTGTATCGAAGGTTTACGTAGGTCTGACTTGACTTGAATAGCGTCGGCTTCATCCACATCGATTCTTACAGTGCGGGGTTGATTTCTAAATCAAATACTGGTTCTCTGGGTTTAGGTTGTTCCCTGATAGATAGATGGTGAATTTCCTGAGTGATATCATATACTCTGTATGGTGATGGTGTGGTTCGTCGAGCACTACATGAACTGATTACTCGTTCGTCAGCCTTCTTTTATTAAAGATTAAAATCTTCTTTGACGGAGGAGTATCCTACGAATATTCCTTCATCGATTTTTCATCAAAGGTTCTAAGTTGGTCCTTCCCATTGTTCAAAACATAACACCCGCATCCAAAATGTGAAAGTCTGAAACTAATGGAGTTTTGTTATTCCATACCTCGTGTCTGTTTTGTTGTGGTGCTTGTTGACGATACGGTTTTGAGTGTAGCATTTGTATTGGTTGCTTCACCCCGAGCATTGGCAATTTGCTTGCGGCAATCATTGTCCTTGTTGCTTCTTTCAACGTCCTATTCTTTCGCTCGCGACACCATTTTGTTGAGGTGTACGGGCGGTGAGTACTCGTCTTTGTATGCCATTTTCGGAACAGTATTGCTCTATAAAGCGGTTAGTAAATTCAGTACCTCTGTCGGAGCGAATGCACACGATACTCGATGCTTTTTCATTCTGCAACTTTCTCAGGAGCTCGGGTAGCCTTAATGTTGTTTCCTTCTTTTTGCTAAGAAAGATCGTCCAAGCATACCTGGAATAATCATCAACAACAACCATGCAATATTTCTTACCTCCCAAACTTACTGGGTCTACAGGTTCGTAGAGATCCATGTGTAGCATTTCCAACACTCTTTGGGTTGAAAGGTAGGATTTGCTTTTCAGGGTTGACTTGATTTGCTTGCCTTTCTGGCATGGACCGCAGACGCTGTCCTTCTTGAATGACACATCTGGCAAACCTCTAACCATACCCTGTCTTGAAAGCTTGTTGATCATCTTGAAGTTGACGTGAGACATCCTCTTGTGCCATAGACAGCTAAGATCTGCAGTGCCTTTGGCAACAAAACATGGAATTGAGGAGCTCATAGGCTTCCAGTCAGCAATGTACATATTACGATCGCTTCTGTAAGCACAACTTCATTGGTTTGGGTGTTCTTGACTCTCTGATCTATATAGAACTTCACCGAGAAGCTGTTTATCACGTAATCGGCTAATACTAAGTAGATTATCTTGTAAGCCTTCAACATATGCAACATCGGTGACCTTGAATTTCCCGACAAGTAGGTTTCCTTTCCCTCTTGTTCTTCCTTTAGACTTATCACCGAAGCGAACTTTTGGGTGCGACCTTCTACAAAATCGAGATAGCTTGCTCTGTCTCCGATCATGTGACGAGAGCATCCACTATCGAAGTACCGGGTATCCTCCTCTAGAATGTCTGTAACAAAGAAATTAGGTAGATTTAGGTCCCCTTTGATTTTGGGTCCATATATGTTAGTTCCTTTAGGTACCCAGATTTTCCTGACAGCAATTGGTTTACTGTAGGATGTACTCGGTACAGTATTGCGGTATCCACGGGGGGCATATCCGTAGTTGTTATAATCACGATAATTATTATGCATGTAAAATTCAGGGTTATTATTATTATTATTCTAGTACGAGTGCCGTCTAGGAGGTGGAGCCATTTTCTTAGGCCTATGACTTGTCTTACGGGTCTTGATTGGATTCCCAATCTTTGTTGTTGATCTTGAGCGCATCTGCTTTGTCTTGAGGGATAACGGGGCTCCTGTATCAATACCTAGGCGCCTGCATCTTGAGTGTCTTGTTGTGCGGGCCTTTGGCGGTTGGATACCGTCTTCTTTACGAATAGTATCGTCTTTGATGATATGCTTGTGGAGCATCTTGTAGATTACGCCTTACGAGTGGTTGATGGTTCCCTTTGTCTCGAATAGTAGAGTTGAGGCGGAATAGCGGCTTTCGGTTTTCTCGATACGGCGGAGTTCCTTTATGGGACTAGGAGTATCTTGATTCGGGAATGTGTTCCACACTCTTGACGAACACGGTACTAGTTTTCCTTTATTCGAACATGAAATTGTATCTAAGCCACTTTTATCATGAGCATGTTGCCCGGTGCTCGATTTCTTCCATTCTTTTGGACGATTTTTCAAAAGACTTGAGAATGGTCTCAAGTTCGGTTTCTCGCTTCTCGAGAGTTGTAATTTTGGTTTGTAGTAGAACCAAATCATTTGTCTTGCTCTCATTATGGGTTTTAACCTCATTTAGTTCATGAGCAAGTTGATGATTGCTCTCCATGAGTTTTCAAAATCGACCTTCTTTGGTTTCACGATCAAGAGACATATTTTCATAGTTTATTTTCAACAAGTCATTTTCATCTTTCGGCTCTAGATTTGTTAATTGAAATGTATATTCTCGATTTTAGAGTCTCATGGGCCTTTTGAATGTTTTTGAATTCATTCATCATATTTTGAAAGTATGAGATGCATTAGGTGGAATAAGCGAGGTTGAACTTACCTCATCGTCATTTGTCTTCACCTTACGGAACATCTTTGGCCATAAAGCACATGTATGCTTTATCATCGAACTCATCGTCGGATGAATCACTTCGATGACCACTGAAGACATTCTGCTGATTTGGATGGTGTGGGGAGGCTTGATTCTCGATCGGGGTCTTGAGCTTGTCTTTCCAAGCACGTCTTCTTTCATCTCTCTCTTGCTTGCTCGGCCTCGGGCAATCTTTGGACTTTGGGACGAGGACATTTGTTTGCATAATGGCACGGTTTCCTGTGATTATAGCACGAGTTAGCATCACCGGATGATGTTTGGTACTTACCTTGTTGTGAGTTTGGGCTGTAGAGTCTTTCAGATTGTTTAATAAACTTTTGAATTTATGCATTAGAAGCGCCATTTCATCTTGTGACGGGATGTCGTCGTCATTGTCAGCTCTTGTGGCCGGCTTCGGCAGGCTAGGCATCTTTGTGTCGACGGTTCGATCTGACGGGCGATGACTTTTGAAGGAGATTCTTGACTTTCTCTCTTGTCAATGTCATACTCAAATGCTTTAAGGTCGGAGAAGAGATCAAAAGTGGATATTTCATTAAGATTACAGGATACACGCATAGTTTGTGGTCTTAATGTCCCATCAGTGGAGAGATCTGAAAATTTTTAAGTTCTTCTCCTTTTGGGTGTAAATCTTGCCCAACGCTTCAAGTTCACCAACAATACGGTAAATCGAGGTCAAGTTCCTCAAGTGTTTCCGTTGGTTTCATTTCAAAAGATTCAAATTCTTGAGTAAGTTTTGAAATCTTGTTTTCTTTTGAGAGCTCGGTTCCCTCACAAATTAACTTGAGTTTATCCTGATTTCTTTGCATTTGTTTTGCGGCTCTTTACCTTTGAGCGTGCCTTTGTCAAGAGTGACAAATAACGCGTTCTTAGCCACATTGTCGAGATTGGCTCGCTTCCTTTCATCGGTTGTCCATTGCTCGCGTTCTTTCTCGAGCATTTCGGCATGGGCTTGGCCCTCAATCCTTGGGTGGATTGACCTTCATGATCTTGATCGGACCATCTGTATAACAAAAATCATCTCTTCGTGCATTCTTTGCAAGATGAGCTTCCATTCTAATTCTCGATCGTCAAATTCGTTGATAGAGAACATATGGACTTTGTTAATCATAGAAGTATCCATCGATAATATAGGAATGAAAGAAAGCTGTTTTTAAAATAAGTGATTTGAATCGATTCGGTTAAAAGAAATACGTGATTCTTTTTAGAATCAACCGCTCCGATACCACTTGTTGGCCACTTAAGTATCTTGGATACGATTTGGGAAATCGTTTAAACAACAAGCTGTATGGAATCTAAATACGAGTGCGTAGCGGAAGTCTTGGATACGATTAGTTGCCGTGGATCTGACAACGACGTATTAGGTGTATACTTAATATATCACGGTTATTTCAAACGGTAAAAGCGAGAAGGTAAATAACACGATTAATTTAAGTGGTTCGAGGTAAACCCTCTACGTCCTTTGGTCCTCCACACGGGAGTAAAAGTTTATTATATAATTCTGCGTACACAACTACGTAATTATAAACAAACCTATCCTTCTATCGTTCCTGATTGATACAAAGAATGTCGCTTTCAACCGTTCACACAGTTGGTTAAAGCTTCCTTCTTGACTAGCTTCTTCACACACGGTTCCAAAGCTTCGTCCTTATTCGTCCCACACAGTCGAGAATAACTTGTTGAGTTCACACGAGCTCGGTTTTACAGAGGTAAAAGGTAGGTAACCGAGGTAAACGTGACTTTGAATATCACGTTCTTGGTGATGATATTTGTTCTTGATGTTGAGCACTGTATATCTCTTTCGTTCTAACTTGCAGTATGCTCTGGAGATATGTTTGCTCAGATGATAACTTTGATAGCTTTGAGAGTTATGTTACTTGAGGTCGTTCAGTTCGTGTGTTTTTGGCAACTGATCTTCAATGTCTTCAAGGATATATATAGTCTCTGAAGAAAGTATCCGTTGAGATGTCCGTTTGAATAAGATTTCCTTCAACGGGAATATGACATGATCCAGTTTCGGGATTACGAAGATCGAAGGCGATGTATTTAAATACTTTATCCTAGAGTATTTAAATACTTCTTTGTTCAACGGGACTTGACTTGTGTTCTTTCTTGTCCTTTTGTGAACTGTATGGAAGATGACTGTATTTAGAGCATCGAGACAGTTTCCATACTTGATCTTTTTTACAAGTCTTCTTGTTGTCTTGTGAGATTCTTGATCTTTGATTCGAGGCAGGTTTTCGATATAGGATAAAGCCTTGAATCCTCGATACAGTTTCCTTACTGTATATTTGGCATATGTCAAAACCTTCTCAATAACAAATAACAATCGATACAGGGATTGGGTATCCCGGCTGATTCGATACAGGGTGTTTGTTTTTCCCAACATTTGTGTTTCAATTTATTCATGATTATTTGTTCTGGAGCGTGTGGGCTCTGTATTGGCTATGATTAGCATGTTTGAGGTGATTGTTTATTTGTTGAGTATGTATACTCGTGTTTGGATATTGACTTAGCATTCTGTATTGGATGTTGAGGCGTATTTAAGCCTTGTTCATGATCGAGCGTTATTCTTTCAATATGGAAAGAGGAACCTGAGGACGCGGCAGAGGAGGGTAAAGGCTGCAGAGTAGGCCGAAACCTAGAACCTCATGTTTATACGCGTACGGATGCCGGGATGGATTAGAATTCGGCCGGAGATGTGACTTATGCGGCCGGTTCTCCTTCGGGATGCGATACTCGAGGAGTCGATCAAACTGACATCGACCCTTTCTTGCTTATGAGGGTCATGATAGCCCAGATGACTCAGATGACGCAGATAATAAAAAACATGCAGACCTCAGTGGTTCATGGTACATCGCAGCAGGGACTCCAGGTGCCGTTTTATGGACAGTCTGGGAGAGTGAGTCAGATTATCGGCGACATCTCTCGTCAGAGTCCGCCTATTTTTGAAAGTTCATCGGAACCATCTGACATTTTTTATTGGCTTAAACACTTTGATAAACTCTTCGACAAGGGTTCAGAGTAAGGAGGCAGTAGCGGCTTACTATTTGAGTAAAGGCGCTTATTCTTTGTGGCTTTCAGTGAAGCCCACCGATCGTGATTGTGTTTGGAGTGAATTCAAGACTCTCATGTTAGAGAGGTATTTTCCGGCTCCACTTCATGAAGCCAAGCTGTCAGAGGTTTTGAACCCTGAATCCGTCGAGGATGAGGGTGTTATTGTTATCGCTGAGAAGTTTCAATGACTTCTTCAGTTTGCTTCTTCTGTTATCCATACTGAGGCGGATAAGATCAAGTATTTTAGCAAGAGGCTAAACCCGCAGTTGAGGATGCAGTTGTTCAACCATAATTGTAACTCACCAGGCGAATTCATCGAGAAGGCTCTTGGAGAAGAGCTTTTGATCAAGGATCTTGCTCGGAAGAAGCCTGCAGTTTCTTCTGGTGAGAGGACTAGGATGCCGGTTTGTTCAGAGGGACATCAGCCTCCGACGTCCAAGAGGTCGTTTTCTAGTCGTCTTCGGGTTGGAAAAGCATCTTCTTCTCAGACGACGAGTTCGACTGTTGTTTGCTTTAACTGTGATTCAGCGGGGCAAATTAGCACTCGTTGTACTGTTCCAGCTATTGTTTGTTTTCTATGTGGGAGGCAGGGACACCTTCAGAAATACTGTAGGAGTTCTAGTGCCAGTAGGTCTCGAGAGACCTCACGGGCCTCGAGAGATTTTGTTATTCCAGTCCGTACTTCATCCGAGGGGTCCTATCAGGCTTCGGGAGCCATAGGTAAGGACAGCCGAGGAAGAGTAACGAGTTCGGATTTGGGTCTCCCTCAAGTCGATGAGATCGAGGAGCTCGATGATCCGGAGGACGTTGATTTCGGGTACATTTGAGATGTAGCCCTGATTTGTACTTTTTCCTTGTTTTCAGATTGATGTTTGACTCAGTCTGTATTGTGGTATTATGGTTGTGAATCCTTTGTTGTTGATCTATCTTGTAACGATAGTATTTGGTAATCTTGAGATTTGAGGTCGTTTGATGTGTTTTCTTCCTTTTGGTGTTGTACCTGAGATTTTATGATAATCTGGGTAATTACTCATTGTGATTCGAGACGTCAAGTCGTGAGAACTTGGGCGTGCGATTGATATGGTCCCGAGGACTATATGTGCATTGTTATTTTCCTTTTCGGGCGGAGGAGTCATGATTCAACTGATCCCGCACTTGGTTGAGTGTTTTCATCACTTGTTTTTCACCGTGGTCGGGCAGAGGAGAAGTGGGGACCCGAGGGGTTGGCCCAGTTAGTCAGACGGAGTTTTTCGTATTGATGAGTATTCCTGGAGATGTTGTTTTCAGATACTGATGGATAGTTCGTACCCCGAGTTATGCACCCTGAGTTTCGGGGATGAAAATTTTTTTAAGGGGGGAGTATGTAATATCCGGGGGTAATTTTTTTTTCGTTTCACTGTTGAGTTGTACATATTCATTTAGAAATGTACAAATGCCGTTGTATTGTATCATTCGTGTTTGTTGAGGTACTGTAGCTTGTTCATTCCGGTTGAGTGTCGGTGGAACAACTTGGTTGTCCACTTTATTGAGATAACGTACGTTAGCTTGTGCGCTTAGCATACGTTAGGCTTTAGGCATTACATACGTAACGTTGTTCATGCTACGTACGTAATGAGTGGTAGGTGGAGGGAACCTTCCTCGGACTCGAGTTTCGGACGGTGGGTCCCGGGCATCTTTGATCTGATCTTACTATTGCAGTCAACGGATCCTTACGTACGTTATGAGGTGAGCTCTACGTACATAATCCATGTAGCTTGCTAACGTATGTAAATAGTTTTGTTTACGTACGTTAAGGTCTTTGTGTTTTTGGTCAGTTAATTCTGGAGTTAGCATTACGTACGTTAATGTTTTGGCATAACGTACGTAATGATCCCTACGTACGTTAACCGTGGTGTATAGCGTACATAACGTGTTTGTCAGATTATATATCCTAGGATCGTTTTTCATTTCATCACAAACCATTATAATTTTTCTCTCCCTATAATCATCCTTCTGGACATATTCTTGATATTTAGCCTCTTCCAACACGATTTTGGTCATCCTAGCTTAGATTGAAGCTTGAAGTTGGAAGCTTGTTGGTACTCCTTTGTTGTTTGGAGAGTTCTTCTTGTTCTTCATTGTTAAGTTCTCTTAATCTCTTGTTCTATTTTCGAGTATGATGATGTTGTTGTTGTTGTTTTCCTCGTATAGTTGGTGATTGTTGGAGTATATCATGATTCTTGATGAGTTTTCATAACGTTAATGAAGAACTTGATGATTTTGTCTTGAGGAGATGTTATCCTTGATGTTTTAGAATGTTTGGAGGATTTAATCTTGTCTAGGAAGGATTATGTTAAGATTGCTATATGATTAACATAGTCTTGATATGATTGTTGTTGTTGATTGTGTCGGATTTGAGTAATCATCGGATCCTCCATTTCCTTCAGCTTAATTTCATCGACCAACGACGACGAAATCTCCAAAGCGCAAAGTTGCCCGACAGCTCCCGGCAACATAATCTCAACACTAAACTCGATCAAACCCTGCTGAAGCTCAGATCGAGACGTAAGCATCTCGAGCATCCGTAAAGCAACCGGTTTCCGACTCAAGGCATCCGCCACGACATTCGCCTTGCCCGAATGATAAAGGATCTCGAGGTCATAATCCTTAATCAACTCCAACTACCTCCTCTACCTCATATTCAACTCCCGCTGAGTAAATATATACTTGACTTTTATGATCGGTAAAAATCTGACATGCAGAGCCAAAAAGATAGTGACGCCAAATCTTGAGCGCAAAAACAACTGCCGCTAGCTCCAAATCGTGAGTAGGGTAGTTGAGCTCGTACGGTCTCAACTGTCTCGATGCATACGTAATGGTCTTGCTGTACTGCATCAGTACGCACCCAAGACCCTGACCCGAAGCATCACTATTCACAGCAAAACCCCTTTTGCCACACGGCAACGCTAAAATCGGGGCTAAAGTCAAACGCCTCTTCAGCTCCTCAAAACTCGACTGCCTCTCGTCATTCCAGACGAACTTCTCGGACTTCTAGAGCAACTGTGTAAGTGGCCGAGCCAGTTTCGAGAAACCCTCGACGAACCTACAGTAGTAGCCGGCCAAACCCAAGAAACTACGGATCTCCTTCACATTCTTGGGCGGTGTCCAATCCAACACTGCCTCAATCTTCTGCGGATCCACACGAATCCCCTCGGCTGAAATCACGTGACCTAGAAACATCACTTCCTTCATCCAGAACTCACATTTCGAGAAGTTCGCACAGAGTTGCTCGGTCCTCAAAATGTCTAACACCACTCGCAGATGATGCGCATGTTCCAACTCATTCCTCGAATAGATAAGGATATCAATGAAGATGACTGCACACTTATCCAAATACGCGATAAAGACCTTGTTCATCAACTGCATGAACACCGCTGGCGCATTAGTCAACCCGAAGGGCATGACCACAAACTCATAATGTCCATATCTCGTCCGAAAAGCTGTTTTCGGGACATCGGACTCCTTCACCCGAAGTTGATAGTACCCCGATCTCAAGTCGACCTTCGAAAATACCACAGCTTCCTGTAACTGATCAAACAAGTCATCAATCCTCGGCAAGGGATATTTGTTCTTGATGGTCACCTTGTTTAGCTCGCGGTAGTCAATACATAAACGCAGTGAACCATCTTTCTTCCGCACAAAAAGAACCGGCATGCCCCAAGGCGAAGCGCTCGGCCGAATATATCCTGACTAAAGAAGCTCACTCAACTGCTTCTTCAACTCGGCCATCTATGAAGGTGCCATGCGATACGGCGGCTTCGAAATCGGAGCCGCACCCGGCTCTAATTCAATAGCAAACTCAACTTCACAGTCCGGTGGCAACCCCGACAACTCGTCAGGAAAGACATCCGGGAACTCACTAATGACGGGAATCGATGAAAACTCGACCCCACCACTCTCCGCCTCCAAGGCATAACACCAATAACCAGTACACCCCTTCCGCGGGAGTCTCATCGCCTTCAAGGCGTTAATAACGAACTTCTGGTTTCCCCTCTTTCGCCCTGCGAAAGAGTGCTCGGTGCCGTCCTCGGTTAACATAGTGATGATTCTCGTGCAGTAGTTCATGATCGTACCATGCCGCTCGATCCAATCATCCCCGAGAATCAAATTCTCACCCTCAATACCCATAACAATAAGATTAGAGAGCCAAGCCCTCTTGCAAATAGTCATAGAACAATCTCGGATCTCCCGATCACCAACTAGTCGAGACTAAAATGGCGCACACACTTCGGAGAGATGAATGAATGCATAGCACCCGAATCAAAAAGCACACCGACAGGATGAGACTGGATATGAATGGTACCTGTGGCCACGGTGGCTACTGGATCATCGGCCCTCCTCATCTCGTAAACTGGTGGATGAATGGAGCCGACACTCGAAGCTCCTCCTTTGGTAGGCTGACCCCGACCTCTCCCTCGACTGGCACTCGGCGGAGGATGAGAAGCAAACGACCCTTGATTCATACTTGGTTCCCTGGGCGCTGAGAAAGAAGCCTGGGCACCAAGAATTTTCTCTCTATCAGCACAGAAACCAGATTTGCGGCCCGGCTGGCCACATCGATTACACATCAGCAAAAGACTCAGACAATTACCACTGATGTGGCCCAGTCGGCCACAGTTAAAACACTTTACATCATGGGAAGAAGCATTGGCAATCCCGCGGGAACCCCCAGTAGAACGAGCTGGACCACCACCGGCAGAAAAATTAGCAGGCTGAGATTTCTGCTGACCTCCACTCTTTTGGCCCGAAAAGTTTCCGACGGACTTCTGCTTCTTGCTCTCACGAGCCACCTCACTGGACGTCAAAGACATATCATAAGCAAGGTCTCTACTCTGATAATCCTTCAAGGTGGTGCAGACTAGCCCAGACATGTAGTCACGAATTCACAGTTTCATCCGCCTGGAGAAGTGGAAAATTTTGTCGCTCTCCTCTCTAACATGGGCCTTCACGAAGCCCAACTCCCGGTTGTAATCAACAGTGGCCTGAGAAATGGGGATATCCCGAGGCTGAGCATCAAAGAAGGCATGGAATCGAGCCTGTTTGATCGGCCACTGGCAATATTCGGTCTCCATGAGGTCCTTGAACTCATCCCATTAAGCAACGCGGTCCTTGGGTTCAACAGCCTCCCACCAATCAATAGCGTCCCCGGTGAGAAAATACTGGGCAATAGGGACCTTGCGATCCTCGGGACAATTGGTGGCAATAAAGATCTTGGATATCTCCTTGATCCACCCCTCCCAGCCAATCGGGTCTAAAGCTCCCAAAAACTGAGGAGGATGCATCTTGATGACATCCTGAAGCCAACGATCTTCTCCACCCTGAGCAACATGGGCCGGAGTCGGGTTCTGAACCGCCTGAGCTAACGTTGTAATTTGGTTCACCATTTGTTGCATCACGGCTGCAACACCAAGATCGGCGCCATCTTGAGTAGAAGCATGGCTATAACGATCACCAGTACTGTCGGCGCCAGAAGAATGCGACGTGGCCGCCTCACCGGCTGCCCCACGTCCCCGGCTGCGTCCACAACCACGACCACGGCCTCTTCCAGCATCCATACTAGTGTTAAATAGGTAGCAAAAGCAATTCGATGATATGTACGAGAGAAATAACAATCATAGTTGAAGAGTCGAAAGTACGATACAAGATACAGAGTAAGGAAAACTTACGGACACAGGAAGTACCAGAATAATGGCAGCGTGATGACTATATGCAAAACGAAACACAACTAGACCCAAATAACCAACAAGCCTAGGTATCCATAAACCTAGTGCTCTGATACCATTTTCTGTAACACCCCAAGATATTCAGGGTATATTACCGCATCGTGGATCCCTACATGGGACCCACCAGGCTAGGTGACCAAACATACTCATCGACTCGCGGATTCAACACAAGAACACCTCGTCATAAAGACACAAAACAATAATAATCCACCCGGTTCATCCGGTCAAACAACATCACAACCGCCCAATGAAAACATAGTGGACGAAATAGTTAAATACGAATAATTAAAAGCACCTAAGTACTCGAGTACTTCTATTAGTTTAGAAGTTGACAATCGATCATAAGACAGAAAACAATAAAACACCACTCATGCACAATCATCACGCACGGGCGTCATACTCGTACTGGTCCAGCGCCCGCTCGTCCCGATGAACCTGACCTGAAATTCATAAGACGAATTTCCCCAAAACGGGTACCCCAAAGGGGTTAGCAATTAGGCTAGTACAAGTAGGCCAAACGAACAACTTACATTTTACACATATAGTCAATGCATGCAATTCAGAAAACTTCAGTTGAAACATACATTTCCGGAAACACCATAATTCAAAACACATTTGTAAAAATGCACCACAATTAACTGTCGATCCACCCCTCCGTGGACCCCTACCGAGACCCCATCGCATCTAACCCGTAGTGAGCGTACACACACACACACACATACAGTTTCTCATGCAAAACTACCATGTTAAGAGTGTAAGTTCATTAAGGAATACTTACCTCTATTAAACGACGACGAGAAACGGAAAGACTACGACCACGGTTGCGAGAAACCGAACACCGAACCTAGACGATTCGTCAAACATGATTACAACAGCTCGACAAAACAACAGTAACGGAAAACACCCGAAAATCCACCTACGATTCATGTAATTTCGTACGAAAAAATCGACGAGGGCGGACAACAACCCCAAACCCTCTCGATTTCAAGAACACAATGAAAATCACCAAAATTTTGTAGGAAACATATGAATACTACTAAGATTAATCATACCCATATAGAATTATCAGCAATAAGGAACGAATCGGACAAAACCCCAAAAACCCCTAAATTTCCCAAAAATAGGGTTCTAGGTGATTTATCTTGATTAAGGATGAAGAACAAGTGTTGGTGTTGTTAATCCACACCAAGAACTCAAGAAAAATGATCTCTGAAGTGATTGAAAGAAGAAATCGCCCTCAAATCACCCTTGGAATCGTCGTCCGCGGAGAGTAGATGAAAAGAGAAAGAAATGAGCTGCCCCGGTCAACTCTCTGGTTTTTATAGCCAGGGAGTTATTAACGTGCGCTAACCTTCAAGGTTAGCGTGCGCTATCGGCTAAAAACCCAGTCCAGAACCTACAGTTCTGGACCATTAGTGTGCGCTACCAGGAAATAGCGTGCGCTAACCGCCCCTCGGTAGCGCGCGCTATCGGGCCATAGAATGCGCTACCTGAACATCAGTCGAGTCCAGAAACATTTTGCCCAGTACTGGACTGTCGGATTAGCGCGCGCTACCGGCCACTCTGCGCACGCTAAGCCCAGACGATAGTGTGTGCTGGAACAACATCTTAGCTTGCGCTAAGCTACTCTTCCAGAGAGCAGGGGGCAGAAACAGACTACTACCACTTCTGTGCAAAATGTCTCAAACACCCGAAACACACGAAACACAATCGAAACAACAAACGGAAGCTCAAAACACGCATAATAACATACGATAGATTCACGACAACCCCAAAACGGCGGTTCCAACCAACAATTTCGAGGATCGGAACAAATAGAGACGGAAAGACCAACAAATGCGGAATTGAGTAAAATAAGTCCGAAATTAAGTATTCCCAAAATACCCATACGGTTACACACGAACCACCAAAACAATAAAAAAAACAATTCATGAAAGTGCCGGCAAGAGAAAAATGTGGATATTACTTCTATTTAATAAATGCTATACCTTTATTTTGCACTCACATAATGATACGAATTCGCTCGGAAAGTGAAAATGTATCGGTTGGAAAATGTATAAGTATGGAAGTATATCGTAGCGGAAGTATATTTTGTGAAGATGATAAATCGAACGTATGAATATGGATGTAATATCGGATGTAGTAACAAAATCGATCAAAGAGATTCGACCGAACAAGAACAAAGGTTTATCGAATTAGACCTATAACTCGATAAGATGATTTCTTCACAAGACCTATTGAGAATCGATTGGATTAATACTCGAAAACGCGTTGAATCGTAATCAAAGGTTTGATGAAACTCATTCGACAAGGATAAAACACAAAGTGTATTCTTTCCTCAACATTCAATGCCTAATACATGATTAACCAAGACTACTTATAAAGAGTAGTCTTCCTCCACCAACTAAAGGAATCAAAATCAAGATCACCTGATCTTGAAAAGAAAAATAATAATCAAGTAAAGAAATCAAAAGCAAGATTACATGATCTTGAAAAGGAAGACAAGAATCAAGATTAAGCTATAAAAATTACAACATCAAATAATAGGGGGACAAGGAAAGTAAAATGAGACAAAAACAACACAGAAAGACTATAAAAAAGGAAGGTTGGTGATTCGACACGGGCCGTGTCGATTTACATGGCCGCGGCGGCATGTGTGGACGAATCTTGGTCGAGCAGGACTCGACCGTGTCGTGGGACATGGTCGGGTTGGGTAGGCAGCTCATTCGGCGCTTTCCGGAAGAGTACAGCACGGGCCGTGTCGCCTGACACGGCTGAGTTCGGTAGGCAGTGACTTTTGCTTTTCCGGAACAGTGTGACACGGGCCGTGTCATATGACACGGCCGAGACCAAGAACCATGGTCACTCCACGTCTTGTGTCCGTTTTCTCGCCAAAATATGTCGTTGTAAGTGCATGGCGTGTCGTAAGGTCACTTACGTCGATTCTTACCTCATCTTCTTCATTTATATTAGTCAATACCGTATCTTCTCCTCCCCCTTTAAAGGGAATTGTCCTCAATTTCGAAATTCCGTCAGCATCAAGGTAAGGCGAAAGATCCCCAACATTAAAGGTTGCATGAATCCCATAATCTCCCAGAATTTCTAACTTGTATGCATTGTCATTCACCTTCGCAACTAATTTAAATGATCCCTCCGCTCGCGGCATTAACTTGTTCTTACGCTTACTCGGAAATCGCTCTTTTCTCAAATGCACCCAAACCAAATCACCAACTTCGAATAATCTCGGCTTTCTTTGCTTGTTCGACTTTCTTTTGTAAGTCTCGTTAATCTCCTAGATTCGATTACGTACTTGCTCGTGTAATTTCATCATTGACTTTAGCTTCGACTCCGCATCCTTATGCACCAACTCTTCGCTCGGTAATGGAATTAGATCTAACGGCATGTAAGGATTAAGCCCGTAAGCTATTTCAAACGGAGAGTGTGCCGTGGTATGAGTAGGAGAACGATTATAAGCAAACTCTGCATGTGCAAGCTTCAAATTTCAGTCCTTTTGTGTCAAGCCACAAAGTGAGCCATCTTCGAAAATTGATCTATAACAACCATAATAGCATCCCTCCCTCATTGAGTACGAGGTAAAGCAACAATAAAATCTATCGAGACATCTTCCCATGGTCTTTCCAGAATTGGCAGAGGCATGTATACTCCCGGCTTGAACGAACTCTTCGCAATATGGCATGTTACACACTTACTAATTATGTCATTCACATCTCCTGGAATCTTCGGCCAACAAAAATGTTCCTTAAGTACCTCCAACGTCTTAGCCAAACCAAAATGGCCAGCCAAGCCTCCACCGTGGGCCTCCCGAACCAACAATTCCCGAACCGCGTGTTTGGGCAAGCAAAGATGATTTCCTTTGAAGAAGAAACCTTCTTGTATCGTAAATTCTCCAAACGGGCCAGGTTTGCAACGAGTGAAAGTCTCACCAAAATCCGCATCACTATCATAATATTCCTTCAATGCCTCGAAACCAAGCAAACGAACATCAAGGGTAGAGAGCAAGGCATACCATCTAGACAACGCATCCGCCACAGTGTTGCTCTTGCCATCCTTATACCTCGAAGAAAAGTGGAACAATTGCAAGAACTCCACCCACTTAGCATGTCTCGGACTCAACTTCTATTGCCCATTAATATATTTCAAAGACTCATGACCCGAATGTAGAATAAAGTGCTTCGGCATAAGGTAATGACTCCAATGATCAAGAGCTCTCACAATAGCATTGAACTTATTGTCATAAGTACAATAGTTGAGTCGAGCCCCACCCAATTTCTCCGAGAAGTATGCAATCGATCGTCTCCCTTGGACGAGAACCGCCCCAATACCCACTCCACTCGCATCACATTCTACTTCGAACGGTTGAGAAAAATAGGGTAACGCCAAGATAGGCGCCTCACCATTTTTGTTTTCAACTTTTAAAATGCCCCTTGGGCGGCCCTGCTCCACACAAACGGTCCTTTTTTCAAGCATTCCGTTATCAGACTAGAAATGGTGCTAAAGTCTCGGATGAACCTCCGATAGAATGACGTAAGTCCGTGGAAGGATCCGACTCCCGTGATGGTCTTAGGAGTAGGCCAAGATTTAATTGCCTCGATCTTGGTTTGATCAACCGACACTCCTTCCTTAGAAATGATGTAGCCAAGAAAAGTTACACTCTCGACTAGAAACGAGCACTTCTCCTTCTTCCCATAAAGCTTTTGATCCCTAAGGATCTCGAAGATTTGCCTCAAGTGCCCGGTATGCTCTTGCAATGATCAACTATAAATCAAGATGTCAGCCAAGTATACGACGACAAACTTTCCCAAAAACAATTTAAGTACCTCATTCATTAATTGCATGAAAGTACTTGACGCATTTGTAAGGCCAAAGGGCATGACGAGTGTAACACCCCAACTAGGCGGATATTACAGTGCCGTAGACCCCCGACTGGGACCCACCAGGCGAATGAAAATTAATGAATTACACAGGTAAATGTAGTACCGAACCACATTACAACATCAATTACTCCGACGAGGAGTTTTATACAACACACCCAGGATAAAATAGAATACATGTGTATTTTATATGACGATAAAATACACAACACTGAATGAAATGAGCATTCAAACGGAATGTCTGCAGCGGAATAAATAAAGGAAACACAAATGACTGAATAAATGATCAATCGGGGCCCCCTACTAGTATCACTCAGGACTCCTCGCCGTCATCGTGCTCTCCCGTGCCTTAGCCTTGCCATGACACGAAAAACAACATCCCCAACGGGCCGCCATACTGAACAACAATCCTCAAGGGTTGAAAATACACAATCATGATATATACGAAATTATGAATTATTCTCACAAACATACGCAATCAAACATGCTATATGAATCGACTAATCGATGCGGCTCAAAGGAATGGCGCCACACTACGTCCAGGGATGGAAATGTGTCCGTGCACAAGCCACCAACGATCAAACACGCGTGGTCTTGTACCTAATCGGTCTCACGAGCAATCGACTCGTGCACACCCAATGTGAGGCCCCCAACCAACACACGACTATAATGTGCCCGACATGAAAATCCTACACATACCAATCGGCACGCCAAGATGACCCTAATGCCACAATATGACAAAAGTGACAATGAAAATGAATAATGACTCACCAAGATTGAATGATGGTGAAATGAATGATAGCTCAATGAAATGATCGGAACCGTCGTTCCTTATGACTGAGGTGATTAATTGACAATGACGAGTTTTGATACGATTAATACAATGATGAATGAGTTATGATTATGAATGAACAACGACAAAAGGAATGAATATCCTTTTAACCGAGTAAGAATTAACTTACACAATACCGATGATGAATGTCCGTCCACGAACAACGCCCTAAATGAAATATCGGTCGCTCGAACAACCTTGAACAATAATAGTTACCAACAACCGATCAATACATGAATCAAATACGATCATAACCGACCCAAACGTCGATACAACAATATCCGAACTCGTATGAATCGAAACCAACTCCAAGATGAGTATTTCAAACCATCAAAACACTTTCAAGGATATCAATAATCCATTAGGAATCCATAACTCATGATTACAACAACATCAATCGGAAAATCCCCAATCCGAAGTCAACCCCAAGGGTTCTTGGAATAATTCGAAAATAACCGTTTAAATCCGTAGGAATATATTTATCCAAGTTAGATAATCCATAACTAACATATTCCAATGATAATCCAAGCTTACACGAAGAAATCGGAAGGAAAACCCAAAAATCCGAAATTCTAGATCCAAGAGTTTAATACCTTTGATTCGATGTGATGAAGATGATGAAATGATGATCAATCCGAAAGATGAGCTTGAAGATGATGATTGATGATTACACCTCGAAGAATCCTCTCCGAATCGCTCGAAATCGCCCAAAACTACCGAAGGAATGAAATGAGATGGAAAATGACGAACTCTGACTAAACTGTCCAATTTATACTCAGTCCAGGTTAGCGTGCGCTAGCCCTTGTGCATAGCGTGCGCTAACGTGTAATTTGGGTAGTCCAGTACCCCCTGTCCGAACACGGTAGCGCGCGCTACGTACCTATTTGTAGCGTGCGCTACGGCCATATTACTAGCGTGCGCTAATATCCATTGTTAGCGTGCGCTAGCGAAATATTCGACGCCCGATCGGAGTCCGTAAAACCGTCGCCTCTCGATCTAAGCTCGTTAGCGTTCGCTTCACCAACCGATTTGCGTGCGCTTTAATATTGATTGCGTACGCTAAATATAACTCTTAGCGTGCGCTATTAATTAATCCGGTGCGAAGAGCCACCTGGACTCAACTCGATCCGCCCTAGCGCGCTACTCCACACATATAGCGTGCGCTACTACAACCCGTTAGCGCGCTACTTACCACTCGTAGCGTGCGCTACAAATATTCTCACTGCACCCAGTACCTTCCGGATCGCGGCCTAAGGTAGCCTTAGATTGCGCTAAAGCTTAGCGGTAGCGTGCGCTACCTATACAAAATTAGCGTAAGCTCAAAGGAGTATGTATCGTGCGCTACTCCTCAAGCACAGCTTGCAACGAAAATGACAATGATGATAAACACGGCACGAAACTCCAATCAGATTAGTGATGAATGACGATTGATACACGATACAATTACTCTGAATGATGAATACCATGACTGAATCTGAGTGATAAATGATCAATAATGAATGAGATTACTGAGCATCAATTACTGAATGATAATTACTGAGTGATAATTACTGAATGATAATTACTGAGTTACAACCGGGTATTACATACACCCCCACTTAAAAGAGTTTCGTCCCCGAAACTAAGGGTCAAACAACCCGGGATAACTCTCCCGCATACTATCCTCGGTTTCCCAAGTAGCCTCTTCGACTCCGTGTCTAGACCACTGAATTTTAACCAAAGGAATCGTCTTATTCCTCAACTGCTTGATTCGCCGCTATAAAACTCGTATAGGACGTTCCTCATATGAATGATCGTCGGCGATCTCGATTTCGTCGAACTGAAGTATGTGACTCGGGTCGGCAACATACTTCCGCAACTGAGAGACATGAAACACATTATGAATTCGGCTCAACGCCGGAGGTAACGCCAATCGATAAGCTAACTCGCCTACTCGATCCAAAATCTCAAACGGTCCAATGAATCTCGGACTCAACTTCCCTCTCTTCCCAAAACGGAAGATACCACGACTCGGGGATACCTTGACCAACACGTGGTCACCAGCCTCGAACTCTAATGGTCGACAACGGTTATCTGCATATGATTTGTGTCGACTCTGAGCTGTCAACAAACGACTCCTGATCAAAGCTACCTTCTCACGGGCGGCTATAAGCATATCGGGCTCGGTGCCCAATGATTCTGATAAGTCGTCCCAACACAACATAGATCGACAACGACGACCATACAAGGCCTCGTAAGGTGCCATCTTGATCGAAGCATGCCAACTGTTATTATACGTGAACTCGATCAATGGTAGTTGGGCTTCCCAATCGTCTTTCCAATCGAGGACGCATGCCCTCAACATGTCCTCTAATGTCTGAATGGTCCTCTCTGATTGCCCGCTTGACCGAGGATGAAAAGCGATCGAGATTAAGCCGAGTTCCCATAGTGCGATGAACTGATTTCCAAAAGTGCGACACAAACCGTCCGTCACGATCGGAAACGATACTTTTAGGAGTACCGTGCAGTCTGACTATCTCTTTAATGAACAACTGGGCAAGTCTCTCGGGACCCCACGTATCCTTGATCTCAAGGAAATGAGCTGATTTGGTTAAGCGGTCCACGATCACCCAGATCGTGTTCATGCCACGACGACTCGTCGGCAAACTCGTGATGAAATCCATAGAAATGTCTTCCCACTTCCACTCGGGAATAGGAAGAGGTTTCAGCATACCCGTCGATCGCTGATGTTCAATCTTAACTTGTTGACAGGTTAAGCATCTCGAAACAAATTCTGCGACTTCTCGCTTCATATTACTCCACCAGTAATTTTGTTTCAAGTCCTTGTACATCTTACTAGACCCCGGATGCACAGAATAAGGGGTAGCATGAGCTTCTTTCAAAATCGAGTTTTTCAACTCGTCATTCGCGATACGCACAACCGATTCTTAAACCTCAAAAGTCCATCCTCGTGTACCACAAATCCAGGGGCTTTCCCTGAGCCACATCCTCTCGGATGCTCAACAATGTTGTGTCCTAAGCCTGTTTGTCTCGTATTTCCTCCTCGAGTGACGATGAAATCTCTAACATACAAAGCCGCCCGAAATCGCCGGCTGCACTCGATCTCGGGTCTAAGGAATTCTGTTGAAGCTCCTTCGAATCGTTAAACGGGCAAGCATCCGCTCCCGAACGGACTTACGACTCAAGGCGTCGGCGACAACATTCGCCTTGCCGGGTGGTAAAGGATCTCGATATCATAATCTTTGATTAATTCCAACCACCGTCTCTGGCGCATCTTTAACTCCTTCGAGTAAATATATACTTTAAGCTCTTATGATCGGTGAATATCGTGAGTAACGCCATAAAGATAATGACGCCAAATTTTCAAAGCGAACACCACGGCCGCTAGCTCCACGTCGTGGGTCGGATAATTAATCTCGTAAGGTCTCAATTGCCGTGAAGCATAGGCAATAACCTTCCTGTTCGCATGAGTACACATCCGAGACCCTGTCCGGACGCATCACTATAGACCACAAATCCTTCCGTCCCCTGCGGCAAGGAAAGTATAGGTGCTGACATTAACCGGCTCTTGAGGTCCTCAAAACTCCGTTGACACGCATCGGACCACGTGTATTTCTTATCCTTCCGCAAAAGGTTCGTTAAGGGTTGAGCGATTCTAGAAAATCCTTCCACAAACCGCCGATAATAACCCGCTAATCCGAGAAAACTTCGGATTTCCTTAACGTTCTTCGGAGGTAGCCAATCCCGAATAGCCTCCGTCTTCTGAGGATCGACACGAACTCCGTCTGATGAAATTACATGTCCGAGAAAAGTCACTTCGGACATCCAGAACTCACATTTGGAAAACTTCCCAAAAAGTTGTTCTCGTCTCAACACGTCGAGCACTAGATGAAGGTGAAACTCGTGTTCCTCCCGGTCACGAGAATAAATCAAAATGTCATCGATGAAGACAACAACAAACCGATCCAAAAAGTCGATGAAGACCCGATTCATTAACTCCATGAATACCGCAGGTGCATTAGTCAATCCGAACGGCATAACCACAAACTCATAATGACCATAGCGTGTTCGAAACGCCGTCCTCGCGATATCCGACTCTCGAATCCGCAACTGATGATATCCAGATCTTAAGTTGATCTTGGAAAATACTGAAGCTCCCTCAAGTTGATCTAAGAGATCATCAATACGGGGTAAGGGATACTTATTCTTGATCGTCACCCTGTTCAACTCCCGATAATCAATACTTAAGCGGAATGAACCATCCTTCTTCTTGACAAACAACACTGGTGCTCCCCACGGGGACGCACTCGGTCGGATATAACCTTTCTCGAACAACTCCTCAAGTTGGTTCTTTAATTCCTGCATTTCGGTCGGGGCCATCCGCACGGTGCCTTCGATATCGGGGACGACTGTGCTCCAACTCAATCGTGAATTCCACATCCCTCTGTGGAGGCAAACCAGTAACTCGCGGAAAACATCGTCATATTCCCTCACCACCGGAATATCCGTTAACATTACTGATGATTTCTCGGTTTTGGCCATATAGCACCAATAACCGACACATCCCTGATTGAGTAATCTTACTGCTTTCATCAAATTAATGACTTTGCTGTAAGTAGGATTACCTCCCTGAAACACATATTCAACTCCATCGTCTGAAATGATAGTGACCAAACGCTTTCGGACACTAATGATGGCATCATGACGATCCATCCAATCAATACCCAAGATGATGTCGTCTCTCGGTAAATCTACTACGATTAGGTCCGCTGGCCATACACGACCATGAAACTGAATCGGACAATTCTGAATCTCACGGTTACCGATAATGCGTCTACCATCAGGTAGGCCAATGACATATGGCTCACAACTAGTAGCACTACCCACACGTAGTCTACTCAAACATGACTCGGAAATGAATGAATGAGATGCACCAGTATCAAAAAGGGTACACACAGGTTGAGATAGAATATCGAGTGTACCTGAGATCATCCGGGCCTCGGGATCATCGGTCTTCTTCATCTCATAAATTCGGGGCTTGCCGGCCCCCGAACCGGATGCTCCCGTCTGATAGCTCTTGGCTCCGCCTTTAGCTCCTGTCGTCTTGAACGATCCGAGTGAGTGGCTTGATTCTGCACCCCTGAATGACAAGGGGCTTGAGAAGAACCCGGAGGGGGTTTAGAGTCCCTACGGCAAAAACGGGCCCTATGCCCAGTAATCCCACAGTTGTGGCACGTGACAGACTGCTTCGGACACTTGGTGCTGAAATGACCCTGTTCCTCACAGTTGAAACAGGTGATGGCCGAACTGGCCGCTCGCGACTGAGATTCCGCGGGTTTAGACGCCAGGGGAGGTCGCTCCGAAAAAGTAGAGCCCGCCCGCGGTTTCTTGAAAGTGGCCTGACTCCCGTCAGACTGATTACGGTTCTTGGACTTCTTGCTAGCAGACGAAGGTTGCTGCTTAGCAATTTCCTTAGCCGTAAGCTCGTAAGTAAGAGCCTTCTCAATGAACTCGGCCAGAGTGGCACAGTTATGATTAAGTAACTGAAGTCTCATACGGGGTTTCAGCCTCTTGCTGAAATACTTGATCTTGTCCGCTTCCGAGTGAATGATAGATGAGGCGAACGGAAGAAGTTCCTGAAATTTTTCGGCGATGGCGAGAACGTCATCATCCGCCGAAAGGTCGGGAGTGAGTAATTCCGACAACTTGGCCTCCCTGAGTGGGGCCGGATAGTACCTCTCCATCATGAGAGTCTTGAATCGATCCCAAGTACATGTTCCGTCTGTGGGCCTCAACGATAACCACCATGAATGAGCGCTCTTACCGAGATAGTAAGCCGCAACTGAAACTTTATGCCCTTCGGGGCAATCCACCATAGCAAATAACTTCTCAAAATGCTCAAGCCAGTGAACAATATCCGCCGGCTCAGATGAGCCCTCAAAAGTAGGTGGTCGCTGGCGAGAGATATCGCTAATGATATTGCTTACACCCCTCTCTTGCCTCTGAGGTGGCGGCGGAGGAGCTTGCTGATTTTGATTCACGCCGGAATGCATCGTCACCATCAACAGAGCCATCTGGGTCATTTGGGCCATCATGCCCCGCATAAATGCGAGTGGGTCAACCGGACACCCTCTGACTGAGCCGTGTCCTGGGTACGACTCCCCGATAGTGAATGATCGCGTCCAGGTGAGTGAGTGGCAGCATCACTGCTCGATGAGTTAGCATTATTCCTGGCATTTGCACGTGTATTCGCACGAGTTCTCGGGATTCGGCCCGCTCCACGGCCTCGTCCTCCACGTCCTCTGCCAGCCCCTTCCATGCTGAAGTGGAAAGTCATATGATGATTATATATCTCGCATGAGTATCACATTATGATTATATTATGAAATGATGAAAATGAGCATACGCGCTCAAATACGCGATTACATGAATGATTAGTTGACGTGACATGATTTACGATGAAATTATGAAATGATTATCTTGAACAATTTAACAAGACTGATGATATGATCTTCAAGATCAACAACTGAATAATGAAATGAATTGAGTGATTAATGAGTTAACATTATCGACTTGATCACAATTGAAATTGATGAATGAGGATTGTTAACTGATGAATTATGAATGAATGATTAATGCCAGAAATTATACCATGGCATTAGAAATCTTACAGTTCTTGGTCTGATTGGCTCGGCTTTTGCACAGGTCACACGTGGCGCGAAAGTTCCAATGATACTAGTCTGATGACGATGATTTCAAATGAGACATGACTTGGAGGGTAGTATTCAAAACCACGCTCCGATACCAACTCTGTAACACCCCAACTAGGCGGATATTACAGTGCCGTAGACCCCCGACTGGGACCCACCAGGCGAATGAAAATGAATGAATTACACAGGTAAATGTAGTACCGAACCACATTACAACATCAATTACTCCGACGAGGAGTTTTATACAACACACCCAGGATAAAATAGAATACATGTGTATTTTATATGACGATAAAATACACAACATCGAATGAAATGAGCATTCAAATGTAATGTCTGCAGCTGGAATAAATAAAGGAAACACAAATGGTGAATAAATGATCGAATGCATCGGGCCCGTACTTGTATCAATGGGACTCATCGCCGTTATCGTGCTCTCCCCGTGCCTTAGCCTTACCATGACTGAAAAACAACATCCCCAACGGGGTCGATACGTAACAACAATCCTCAAGTGTTGAAAATACACAATCATTATATATCTGAAATTATGAATTATTCTTTCAAAACATACGAAAAAAAACATGCAATATGAATCGACTAATCGAGACGGCTCAAAGGAATGGCGCCACACTACTTCCGGGTTGGAAATGTGTCCTTGAACAAGCCTCCAACGATCATTCACGCTTGGTCTTGTACCTAATCTGTCTCACGAGCATTCGTCTCTTGTGCACAGTCCAATGTGAGGCCACCAACCAACTCACGACTATTTTGTGCCCGACATGAAAATCCTACACATACCAATCGGCACGCCAAGATGACCCGGAATGCCACAATATGACAAAAGTGACAATGAAAATGAATAATGACTCACCAAGATTGAATGATGGTGAAATGAATGATAGCTCAATGAAATGATCGGAACCGTCGTTCCTTATGACTGAGGTGATTAATTGACAATGACGAGTTTTGATACGATTAATACAATGATGAATGAGTTATGATTATGAATGAACAACGACAAAAGGAATGAATATCCTTTTAACCGAGTAAGAATTAACTTACACAATACCGATGATGAATGTCCGTCCACGAACAACGTCCTAAATGAAATATCGGTCGCTCGAACAACCTTGAACAATAATAGTTACCAACAACCGATCAATACATGAATCAAATACGATCATAACCGACCCAAACGTCGATACAACAATATCCGAACTCGTATGAATCGAAACCAACTCCAAGATGAGTATTTCAAACCATCAAAACACTTTCAAGGATATCAATAATCCATTAGGAATCCATAACTCATGATTACAACAACATCAATCGGAAAATCCCCAATTAACCGAAGTCAACCCCAAGGGTTCTTGGAATAATTCCGAAAATAACCGTTTAAATCCGTAGGAATATATTTATCCAAGTTAGATAATCCATAACTAACATATTCCAATGATAATCCAAGCTTACACGAAGAAATCGGAAGGAAAACCCAAAATCCGAAATTCTAGATCCAAGAGTTTAATACCTTTGATTCGATGTGATGAAGATGATGAAATGATGATCAATCCGAAAGATGAGCTTGAATATGATGATTGATGATTACACCTCGAAGAATCCTCTCCGAATCGCTCGAAATCGCCCAAAACTACCGAAGGAATGAAATGAGATGGAAAATGACGAACTCTGACTAAACTGTCCAATTTATACTCAGTCCAGGTTAGCGTGCGCTAGCCCTTGTGCATAGCGTGCGCTAACGTGTAATTTGGGTAGTCCAGTACCCCCTGTCCGAACACGGTAGCGCGCGCTACGTACCTATTTGTAGCGTGCGCTACGGCCATATTACTAGCGTGCGCTAATATCCATTGTTAGCGTGCGCTAGCGAAATATTCGATGCCCGATCCGGAGTCGAGAAAACCGTCGCCCTCCGATCTAACCTCGATAGCGTGCGCTACAACAACCGATTAGCGTGCGCTATAATATTGATTGCGTACGCTAAATATAACTCATAGCGTGCGCTATGAATTAATCCGGTGCGATCCAAGAGCCACTGGACTCAACCTGATCCGTCCCTAGCGCGCGCTACTCCACACATATAGCGTGCGCTACTACAACGCGTTAGCGCGCGCTACTTACCACTCGTAGCGTGCGCTACAAATATTCTCACCTGCAGTCCAGTACCTTCTGGACTGCAGCCAAGGTAGCCTTAGCGTGCGCTAAAGCTGAGCGGTAGCGTGCGCTACCTATACCCAATTAGCGTACGCTAAAAGGAGTATGTAGTGTGCGCTACTCCTCAAGCACAGCTTGCAACGAAAATGATAATGATGATAAACACGGCACGAAACTCCAATCAGATTAGTGATGAATGACGATTGATACACGATACAATTACTCTGAATGATGAATACCATGACTGAATCTGAGTGATAAATGATCAATAATGAATGAGATTACTGAGCATCAATTACTGAATGATAATTACTGAGTGATAATTACTGAATGATAATTACTGAGTTACAACCGGGTATTACAACGAGCCACTCGTACAATCTATGTTTTGTTTTAAAAGCCGTCTTCCATTCATCACCTTCTCGCATGCGAATTTGATGGTAGGCGCTCCTCAAATCAACCTTCGAAAAAACCACTGAACCTTGCAATTCATCCAACATATCATCAAGTCTCGGAATTGGGAATCGATACTTGATGGTTATGTTATTCACGGCGCTACTATCTATACACATTCGCCATGATCCATCTTTCTTCGGGACGAGTAAAACCGGAACCGCACAAGGGCTCAAACTTTCTCAAGCGTACCCGCTGTTTATTAGCTCCTCGATTTGTTTTTGTAACTCCTTCGTCTCCTCGGGGTTACATTGATAGGCGGATTTGTTAGGGAGTGATTCACCCAGTATAAGATCGACTTGGTGTTCAATCCCACATAAGGGCGGCAAACCCGGTGGTAAGTCTTCCGGAAAAACATCCGCAAATTTGTGTAACAAGGTATCGATCTCCCCTTTGCCTTGCACAACCACGTAAACGTCTTGTGTTTCTTTTATCATCAACAAATACACATGCTCGCCATCATCAATAGCGTGCTTCACCTCTTTCTCACTAGCAAACATAGCAAGTTTTGGTTTTTCCATTTGGATAAAACTCATCGAACGAATGGCTTGAGGTGTCATTGGTTTAAGCACAATCTTCTTGCCTTTATCCCGTGATTCATATTCGTTACTTCTTACTCGATGTAAAACATCTCTATCAAATATCCATGGCCGTCCCAAGAGTATATGACATGCATCCATTGGGAGTACATCACATAATACGTCATCACCGTAGGAACCCATAGTTAGACCAACCCGTACTTGTTTCGAAACTTTCACTTTACTCCCATCATCGAGCCAATGTAACACGTATGGTTTTGGATGAGTAGTAGTGATGAGTCCGAGATTTGCCACCATCTCACTTGAAGCTAGATTAGTACAACTTCCTCCATCGATTATCAAACTACACCATTTGTCTTTGATTTGACACTTGGTGTGGAATATTTGGTCTCGTTGTTCCATATCCCTCGAAACTGTTTTGACTTGGAAAGTGCGAAGGACTAGGCTCGTGTCATAATCTGGAGCATAGTAAGCCTTGCACTCTTCTTCTTCTTCGGCGTACACGTCAAACACGTCACCGAGCCTTTCTATTTCGTCCTCGACTAATAGTTCTTCTCGGACCTCAAGAGCCTCTCTTAGTGTTACCACCCGTTTGTTCGGACACGCATTTTGGTAATGACCAAACCCTTGACACTTGAAACATCATACCTTCTCCAAACTTGTTTTCTTGGGTACGTAGGGAGCCTTAGGAGCCGTAATAGGGACAGGACTTGGCGTGGTGCTTTTAGTACCCGAACTTGAACCGATACTTGGATTTCCAAATTTGGATGGAAATTCGGGTCTTGAAAACCTCACCATATTTTGGGCCTCTATTTTTACACATAGTCCACATAAAGTATCGAAATCTTCACATGGGTACAATTCCACCGTGTTAGCTATGTTTTTATTCAAGCCATGTAAAAAACGCGACATGTATTGCTCTTCGTTTTCTTCTAGTTCTCCCATTAAGACCAAGCTTTGGAATTCTTCAATGTATTCACCAACACTTAGTTTTCCTTGCATGAAGCCGGCAATCTTCCGGTACAAGGTTAACCGGCGTGATGTTGGCACATACCTTTTACGAAGTTTTCATTTTAATGAGTCCCACAAACGGATCTTTGCTTTTCCCGCCCGAGCTCTTCGTGTCTTCACTCCTTCGAACCAAAGAGAAGCACCCTTCCCTAACTTGAGAATTGCATATTTGCAACGTTTCTCGTCATTAAGGTCTTTAAATTCGAACGTGCGCTCAATCTTACATTCCCATTCCAAATAAGCTTCGGGATAAGTACCTCCAACGAACTCCGGAAGTTAGTTTACTTTAAACTCGTCTGCATGGTGTGGTGAATGTGTGTCGTCTCTGTGCCTTGCTTGCATATGCTGCTCCGGTAAGCCGCTAAGTGTGTCACGGAGTTTCATCAAGAAATCGGGATTGGAGAAATCCATAATAAGATAGTCACGAGATAGTTTTAACAAGAAATCGCCAATAAAATCGCCAAGGAAATAACCTTGGGCACCGATGCCACTAATGATACGAATTCGCTCAGAAAGTGAGAATGTATTGGTTGGAAAATGTATAAGTATGGAAGTATATCGTAGCGGAAGTATATTTTGTGAGTATGATAAATCGAACGTATGAATATGGATGTAATATCGGATGTAGTAACAACATCGATCAAAGAGATTCGACCGAACAAGAACAAAGGTTTATCTAATTAGACCTATAACTCGATAAGATGATTTCTTCTCAAGACCTATTGAGAATCGATCGGATTAATATTCGAAAACGCGTCGAATAGTAATCAAAGGTTTGATGAAACTCATTCAACAAGGATGAAAACACAAAGTGTATTCTTTCTTCAACATTCAATTCCTAATACATGATTAACCAAGACTACTTATAGAAGAGTAGTCTTCCTCCACCAACTAAAGGAATCAAAAGCAAGATCACATGATCTTGAAAAGAAAAACAATAATCAATTAAAGAATTCAAAAGCAAGATTACATGATCTTGAAAAGGAAGACGAGAATCAAGATCAAGCTATAAGAATTACAACATCAAATAATAGGGGGACAAGGAAAGGAAAAGGAGACAAAAACAACACACAAAGACTATAAAAAAGGAAGGCTGGTGATTCGACACGGGTCGTGTCGATTGACACGGCCGTGGTGGCATGTGTGGGCGAATCTTGGTCTAGCAGGACTCGACCGTGTCGTAGGACACGGTCGGGTTGGGTAGGCAGCTCCTTCGGCGCTTTCTAGAAGAGTAGGGCATGGGCCGTGTCGCCTGACATGACCGAGTTCGGCAAGCAGTGACTTTTAATTTTCCAGAACAGTGTGACACGGGCCGTGTCATATGACACGGGCCGTGCTGAGACCAAGCACCATGGTCACTCCGCATCTTGTGTCACCCTGCAGTTTCTTCTCGTGAGAGGACTAGGATGCCGGTTCATTCAGAGGGACATCAGGCTCCGACATCCAAGAGGTCGTTTTCTAGTCGTCTTCGTGCTGGAAAAGCATCTTCTTCTCAGACGACAAGTTCGACTGTTGTTTGCTTTAACTGTGATTCAGCGGGGCAAATTAGCACTCGTTGTACTGTTCCAGCTATTGTTTGTTTTCTATGTGGGAGGCAGGGACACCTTCAGAAATACTATAGGAGTTCTAGTGCTAGTAGGTCTCGAGAGAGCTCACGGGCCTCGAGAGATTTTGTTATTCCAGTCCGTACTTCATCCGAGGGGTCCTATCAGGCTTCGGGAGCCATAGGTAAGGACATACGAGGAAGAGCAGCGAGTTCGGATTTGGGTCTCCCTCAAGTCGAGGAGATCGAGGAGCTCGATGATCTGGAGGACGTTGATTTCGGGTACATTTGAGATGTAGCCTTGATTTGTACTTTTTCCTTGTTTTCAGATTGATGTTTGACTCAGTCTGTATGGTGGTATTATGATTGTGAATCCTTTGTTGTTGATCTATCTTGTAACGATAGTATTTGGTAATCTTGAGATTTGAGGTCGTTTGATGTGTTTTCTTCCTTTTGGTGTTGTACCTGAGATTTTATGATAATATGGGTAATTACTCATTGTGATTCGAGACGTCAAGTCGTGAGAACTTGGGCGTGTGATTGATATGGTCCCGAGGACTATATGTGCATTGTTATTTTCCTTTTCGGGCGGAGGAGTCATGATTCAACTGATCCCACACTTGGTTGAGTGTTTTCATCACTTGTTTTTCACCGTGGTCGGGCAGAGGAGAAGTGGGGACCTGAGGGGTTGGCCCAGTTAGTCAGACGGAGTTGTTCATATTGAGGAGTATTCCTCGAGATGTTGTTTTCAGATACTGATGGATAGTTCGTACCCCGAGTTATGCACCCTGAGTTTCGGGGATGATTTTTTTTTTAAGGGGGGAGTATGTAATATCCGGGGGTAATTTTTTTTTTCGTTTCACTGTTGAGTTGTACATATTCATTTAGAATTGTACAAATGCCATTGTATTGTATCATTCGTGTTTGTTGAGGTGCGTTGCACTGTAGCTTGTTCATTCCGGTTGAGTGTTGGTGGAACAACTTGGTTGTCCACTTTATTGAGCTAACGTACGTTAGCTTGTGCGCTTAGCGTACGTTAGGCTTTAGGCATTACATACGTAACGTTGTTCATGCTACGTACGTAATGAGTGGTAGGTGGAGGGAACCTTCCTCGGACTCGAGTTTCGGACGGTGGGTCCCGGGCATCTTTGATCTGATCTTACTATTGCAGTCAACGGATCCTTACGTACGTTATGAGGTGAGCTCTACGTACATAATCCATGTATCTTGCTAACGTATGTAAATATTTTTGTTTACGTACGTTAAGGTCTTTGTGTTTTTGGTCAGTTAATTCTGGAGTTAGCATTACGTACGTTAATGTTTTGGCATAACGTACGTAATGATCCTTACGTACGTTAACCGTGGTGTATAGCGTACATAACGTGTTTGTCAGATTATATATCCTAGGATCATTTTTCATTTCATCACGAACCATTATCATTTTTCTCTCCCTATAATCATCCTTCTGGACATATTTTTGATATTTAGCCTCTTCCAACACGATTTTGGTCATCCTAGCTTGGATTGAAGCTTGAAGTTGGAAGCTTGTTGGTGCTCCTTTGTTGTTTGGAGAGTTCTTCTTTTTCTTCATTGGTAAGTTCTCTTAATCTCTTGTTCTATTTTCGAGTATGATGATGTTGTTGTTGTTGTTTTCCTCGTATAGTTGGTGATTGTTGGAGTATATCATGATTCTTGATGAGTTTTCATAACGTTAATGAAGAACTTGATGATTTTGTCTTGAGGAGATGTTATCCTTGATGTTTTAGAATGTTTGGAGGATTTAATCATGTCTAGGAAGTATTATGTTAAGATTGATATATGATTAACATAGTCTTGATATGATTGTTGTTGTTGATTGTGTCGGATTTGAGTAATCATCGGATCCTCCATTTGCTTCAGCTTAATTTCATCGACCAACGACGACGAAATCTCCAAAGCGCAAAGTTGCCCGACAGCTCCCGACAACACAATCTCAACACTCAACTCGATCAAACCCTGCTGAAGCTCAGATCGAGACGTAAGCATCTCGAGCATCCGTAAAGCAACCGGTTTCCGACTCAAGGCATCCGCCACGACATTCGCCTTGCCCGAATGATAAAGGATCTCGAGGTCATAATCCTTAATCAACTCCAACTACCTCCTCTGCCTCATATTCAACTCTCGCTAAGTAAATATGTACTTGACTTTTATGATCGGTAAAAATCTGACATGCAGAGCCAAAAAGATAGTGACGCCAAATCTTGAGCGCAAAAACAACTTCCGCTAGCTCCAAATCGTGAGTAGGGTAGTTGAGCTCGTACGGTCTCAACTGTCTCGATGCATACGTAATGGTCTTGCTGTGCTGCATCAGTACGCACCCAAGACCCTGACCCGAAGCATCACTATACACAGCAAAACCCCTGTTGCCACACGGCAACGCGAAAATCGGGGCTAAAGTCAAACGCCTCTTCAGCTCCTCAAAACTCGACTACCTCTCGTCATTCCAGACGAACTTCTCGGACTTCTGGAGCAACTGTTTAAGTGGCCGAGCCAGTTTCGAGAAACCCTCGACGAACCTATGGTAGTAGCCGGCCAAACCCAAGAAACTACGGATCTCCTTCACATTCTTGGGCGGTGCCCAATCCAACACTGCCTCAATCTTCTGTGGATCCACACGAATCCCCTCGGCTGAAATCACGTGACCTAGAAACATCACTTCCTTCATCCAGAACTCACATTTCGAGAAGTTCGCACAGAGCTGCTCGGTCCTCAAAATGTCTAACACCACTCGCAGATGATGCGCATGTTCCAACTCATTCCTCGAATAGATAAGGATATCATCAATGAAGACGACTGCACACTTATCCAAATACTCGATAAAGACCTTGTTTATCAACTTCATGAACACCGTTGGCGCATTAGTCAACCCGAAGGGCATGACCACAAACTCATAATGTCCATATCTCGTCCGAAAAGCTGTTTTCGGGACATCGGACTCCTTCACCCGAAGTTGATAGTACCCTGAACTCAAGTCGACCTTCGAAAATACCACAGCTTCCTGTAACTGATCAAACAAGTCATCAATCCTCGGCAAGGGATATTTGTTCTTGATGGTCACCTTGTTTAGCTCGCGGTAGTCAATACATAAACGCAGTGAACCATCTTTCTTCCGCACAAAAAGAACCGGCATGCCCCAAGGCGAAGCGCTCGGTTGAATATATCCTGACTTAAGAAGCTCACTCAACTGCTTCTTCAACTCGGCCATCTATGAAGGTGTCATGCGATACGGCGGCTTCGAAATCGGAGCCGCACCCGGCTCTAATTCAATAGCAACTTCACAGTCCGGTGGCAACCCCGACAACTCATCGGGAAAGACATCCGGGAACTCACTAATGACGGGAATCGATGAAAACTCGACCCAACCACTCTCCGCCTCCAAGGCATAACACCAATAAACAGTACACCCCTTACGCAGGAGTCTCATCGCCTTCAAGACGTTAATAACGAACTTCTGGTTTCCCCTCTTTCGCCCTGCGAAAGAGTGCTCGGTGCCGTCCTCGGCTAACATAGTGATGATTCTCGTGCAGTAGTTCATGATCGTACCATGCCGCTCGAGCCAATCATCCCCGAGAATCAAATTCTCACCCTCAATACCCACAACAATAAGATTAGAGAGCCAACCCCTCTCGCAAATAGTCACAGAACAATCTCGGATCTCCCGATCACCAACTATCCTATCACCGCTAGGAAGTTTAATGATGAAAGGCTCACAATACATCAATTAGTCGAGACTAAAATGGCGCACACACTCCGGAGAGATGAATGAATGCATAGCACCCGAATCAAAAAGCACACTGACAGGATGAGACTGGATATGAATGGTACCTGTGGCCACGGTAGCTGCTGGATCATCGACCCACCTCATCTCGTAAAAAGGTGGATGAATGGAGCCGACACTGGAAGCTCCTCCTTTGGTAGGATGACCCCCACATCTCCCTCGACTAGCACTCGGCGGAGGCTGAGAAGCAAACGACCCTTGATTCATACTTGGTTCCCTGGGCGCTGAGAAGGAAGCCTGGGCACCAAGAATTTTCTCTCCATCAGCACAGAAACCATATTTGCGGCCCGGCTGGCCACACCGATTACACATCAGCAGAAGACTCAGACAATTACCACTGATGTGGCCCAGTCGGCCACAGTTAAAACACTTTACATCATGGGAAGGAGCATTGGCAGTCCCGCGGGAACCCCCAGTAGAACGAGCTGGACCACCACCGGCAGAAAAATTAGCAGGCTGAGATTTCTGCTGACCTCCACTCTTTTGACCCGAAATGTTTCCGGTGGACTTCTGCTTCTTGCTCTCACGAGCCGCCTCACTGGCCGTCAAAGACATATCATAAGCAAGGTCTCTACTCTGATAATCCTTCAAGGTGGTGTAGACTAGCCCAGACATGTAGTCACCAATTGACAGTTTCATCCGCCTGGAGAAGTGGAAAATTTTGTCGCTCTCCTCTCTAACCTGGGCCTTCACGAAGCCCAACTCTCGGTTGTAATCAACAGTGGCCTGAGAAATGGGGATATCCCGAGGCTGAGCATCAAAGAAGGCATGGACTCGAGGCTGTTTGATCGTCCACGGGCAATATTCGGCCTCCATCAGGTCCTTGAACTCATCCCATTAAGCAACGCGGTCCTTGGGTTCAATAGCCTCCCACCAATCAATAGCATCCCCGGTGAGAAAATACTGGGCAATAGGGACCTTGCGATCCTCGGGACAATTGGTGGCAATAAAGATCTTGGATATCTCCTTGATCCACCCCTCCCAGCCAATCGGGTCTAAAGCTCCCAAAAACTGAGGAGGATGCATCTTGATGACATCCTGAAGCGAACGATCTTCTCCACCCCGAGCAACATGGGCCGGAGTCGGGTTCTGAACCGCCTGAGCTAACGCAGTCATTTGGTTCACCATTTGTTGCATCACGGCTGCAACACCAAGATCGGCGCCATCTTGAGTAGAAGCATGGTTATAACGATCACCAGTACTGTCGGCTCCATAAGAATGCGACGTGGCCGCCTCACCGGCTGCCCCACGTCCCCGGCTGCGTCCACAACCACGACCACGACCACGACCACGGCCTCTTCCAGCATCCATACTAGTGTTAAATAGGTAGCAAAAGCAATTCGATGATAAGTACGAGAGAAAAAACAATCATAGTTAAAGAGTAGAAAGTACGATACAAGATACAGAGTAAGGAAAACTTACGGACACAGGAAGTACCAGAATAATGGCAGCATGATGACTATGTGCAAAACGAAACACAACTAGACCCAAATAACCAACAAGCCTAGGTATCCATAAACCTAGTACTCTGATACCATTTTCTGTAACACCCCAAGATATTCAGGGTATATTACAGCATCGTGGATCCCTACATGGGACCCACCAAGCTAGGTGACCAAACACACTCATCGACTCGCGGATTCAACACAAGAACACCTCGTCATAAAGACACAAAACAATAATAATCCACCCGGTTCAACCGGTCAAACAACATCACAACCGCCCAATGAAAACATAATGGACAAAACAGTTAAATACGAATAATTAAAAGCACCTAAGTACTCGAGTACTTCTATTAGTTTAGAAGTTGACAATCGATCATAAGACAGAAAACAATAAAACACCACTCATGCACAATCATCACGCACGGGCATCATACTCGTACTGGTCCAGCGCCCGCTCGTCCCGATGAACCTGACCTGAAATTCATAAGACGAATTTCCCCAAAACGGGTACCCCAAAGGGGTTAGCAATTAGGCTAGTACAAGTAGGCCAAACGAACAACTTACATTTTACACATATAGTCAATGCATGCAATTCAGAAAACTTCAGTTGAAACACACATTTCCGGAAACACCATAATTCAAAACAAATTTGTAAAAATGCACCACAATTAACTGTCGATCCACCCCTCCGTGGACCCCTAACGAGACCCCGTCGGATCTAACCCATAGTGGTTAAAAGCAAAGCTCGTCGATCCACCCCTCCGTGGACCCCTACCGAGACCCCATCGCATCTAACCCGTAGTGAGCATACACACACACACACACACAGTTTCTCATGCAAAACTACCATGTTAAGAGTGTAAGTTCATTAAGGAATACTTACCTCGATTAAACGACGATGAGAAACGGAAAAGATTACGACCACGGTTGCGAGAAACCGAACACCAAACCTAGACGATTCGTCAAACATGATTACAACAGCTCGACAAAACAACAGTAATGGAAAACACCCGAAAATCCACCTACGATTCATGTAATTTCGTACGACAAAATCGACGAGGGCGGACAACAACCCCAAACCCTCTCGATTTCAAGAACACAATGAAAATCACCAAAATTTCGTAGGAAACATATGAATACTACTAAGATTAATCATACCCATATAGAATTATCAACAATAAGGAACGAATCGGACAAAACCCCAAAAACCCCTAAATTTCCCAAAAATAGGGTTCTAGGTGATTTATCTTGATTAAGGATGAAGAACAAGTGTTGGTGTTGTTAATCCACACCAAGAACTCAAGAAAAATGATCTCTGAAGTGATTGAAAGAAGAAATCGCCATCAAATCACCCTTGGAATCGTCGTCCGCGGAGAGGAGATGAAAAGAGAAAGAAATGAGCTGCCCCGGTCAACTCTCTGGTTTTTATAGCCAGGGAGTTATTAGCGTGCGCTAACCTTCAAGGTTAGCGTGCGCTATCGGCTAAAAACCCAGTCCAGAACCTACAGTTCTGGACCATTAGTGTGCGCTACCAGGAAATAGCGTGCGCTAACCGCCCCTCGGTAGCGCGCACTATCGGGCCATAGAATGCGCTACCTGAACATCAGTCGAGTCCAGAAACATTTTGCCCAGTATTAGACTATCGGATTAGCGCGCGCTACCGGCCACTCTGCGCACGCTAAGCCCAGACGATAGTGTGTGCTAGAACAACATCTTAGCTTGCGCTAAGCTACCCTTCCAGAGAGCAGGTGGCAGAAACAGACTACTGCCACTTCTGTGAAAAATGTCTCAAACACCCGAAACACACGAAACACAATCGAAACAACAAACGGAAGCTCACAACACGCATAATAACATACGATAGATTCACGACAACCCTAAAACGGCGGTTCCAACCAACAATTTCGAGGATCGGAACAAATAGAGACGGAAAGACCAACAAATGCGGAATTGAGTAAAATAAGTTCGAAATTAAGTATTCCCAAAATACCCATACGGTTACACACGAACCACCAAAACAAGAAAAAAACAAATCATGAAAGTGCCGGCAAAAAAAAAATGTGGATATTACATATATTTAATAAATGTTATACTTTATTTTGCACTCACATAATGATACGAATTCGCTCGGAAAGTGAAAATGTATCGGTTGGAAAATGTATAAGTATGGAAGTATATCGTAGCGGAAGTATATTTTGTGAATATGATAAATCGAACGTATGAATATGGATGTAATATCGGATGTAGTAACAAAATCGATCAAAGAGATTCGACCGAACAAGAACAAAGGTTTATTGAATTAGACCTATAACTCGATAAGATGATTTCTTCTCAAGACCTATTGAGAATCGATTGGATTAATACTCGAAAACGCGTTGAATAGTAATCAAAGGTTTGATGAAACTCATTCGACAAGGATAAAAACACAAAGTGTATTCTTTCCTCAACATTCAATGACTAATACATGATTAACCAAGACTACTTATAAAGAGTAGTCTTCCTCCACCAACTAAAGGGATCAAAATCAAGATCACCTGATCTTGAAAAGAAAAATAATAATCAAGTAAAGAAATCAAAAGCAAGATTACATGATCTTGAAAAGGAAGACAAGAATCAAGATTAAGCTATAAAAATTACAACATCAAATAATAGGGGGACAAGGAAAGTAAAATGAGACAAAAACAACACAGAAAGACTATAAAAAAGGAAGTTTGGTGATTCGACACGGGCCGTGTCGATTTGCATGGCTGCGGCGGCATGTGTGGACGAATCTTGGTCGAGCAGGACTCGACCGTGTCGTGGTACATGGTCGGGTTGGGTAGGCAGCTCCTTCGGTGCTTTCCGGAAGAGTACAGCACGGGCCGTGTCGCCTGACACGGTTGAGTTCGGTAGGTAGTGACTTTTGCTTTTCCAGAACAGTGTGACACGGGCCGTGTCATATGACACGGCCGAGACTAAGAACCATGGTCACTCCACGTCTTGTGTCCGTTTTTTCGCCAAAATATGTCGTTGTAAGTGCATGGCGTGTCGTAAGGTCACTTACGTCGATTCTTACCTCATCTTGTTCATTTATTTTAGTCAATCCCGTATCTTCTCCTCCCCCTTTAAAGGGAATTGTCCTCAATTTCGAAATTCCGTCAGCATCAAGGTAAGGCGAAAGATCCCCAACATTAAAGGTTGCATGAATCCCATAATCTCCCAGAATTTCTAACTTGTATGCATTGTCATTCACCTTCGCAACTAATTTAAATGATCCCTTCGCTCGCGGCATTAACTTGTTCTTACGCTTATTCGGAAATCGCTCTTTTCTCAAATGCACCCAAACCAAATCACCAACTTCGAATAATCTCGGCTTTCTTTGCTTGTTCGAATTTATTTTGTAAGTCTCGTTAATCTACTAGATTCGATTACGTACTTGCTCATGTAATTTCATCATTGACTTTATCTTCGACTCCGCATCCTTATGCACCAACTCTTCGCTCGGTAATGGAATTAGATCTAACGGCATGTAAGGATTAAGCCCGTAAGCTATTTCAAACGGAGAGTGTGCTGTGGCATGAGTAGGGGAACGATTATAAGCAAACTCTGCATGTGCAAGCTTCAAATTCCAGTCCTTTTGTGTCAAGCCACAAAGTGAGCCATCTTCGAAAATCAATTTATAACAACCATAATAACATCCCTCCCTCATTGAGTACGAGGTAAAGCAACAATAAAATCCATCGAGACATCTTCCCATGGTCTTTCCAGAATTGGCAGAGGCATGTATACTCCCGGCTTGAACGAACTCTTCGCAATATGGCACGTTACACACTTACTAATTATGTCATTCACATCTCCTTGAATCTTCGGCCAATAAAAATGTTCATTAAGTACCTCCAACGTCTTAGCCAAACCAAAATGGCCAGCCAAGCCTCCACCGTGGGCCTCCCGAACCAAAAATTCCCGAACCGCGTGTTTGGGCAAGCAAAGATGATTTCCTTTGAAGAAGAAGCCTTCTTGTATCGTAAATTCTCCAAACGGGCCAGGTTTGCAACGAGTGAAAGTCTCACCAAAATCCGCATCACCATCATAATATTCCTTCAATGCCTCGAAACCAAGCAAACGAACATCAAGGGTAGAGAGCAAGGCATACCGTCTAGACAACGCACCCGCCACAGTGTTGCTCTTGCCATCCTTATACCTCGAAGAAAAGTGGAACAATTGCAAGAACTCCACCCACTTAGCATGTCTCGGACTCAACTTCTGTTGCCCATTAATATATTTCAAAGACTCATGACCCGAATGTAGAATAAAGTGCTTCGGCCTAAGGTAATGACTCCAATGATCAAGAGCTCTCACAATAGCATTGAACTCATTGTCAAAAGTACAATAGTTGAGTCGAGCCCCACCCAATTTCTCCGAGAAGTATGCAATCGATCGTCTCCCTTGGACGAGAACCGCCCCAATACCCACTCCACTCGCATCACATTCTACTTCGAACGATTGAGAAAAATAGGGTAACGCCAAGATAGGCGCCTCACCATTTTTGTTTTCAACTTTTCAAACGCCCCTTGGGCGGCCCTGCTCCACACAAACGGTCCTATTTTCAAGCATTCCGTTATCAGACTAGAAATGGTGCTAAAGTCTCGGATGAACCTCCGATAGAATGACGTAAGTCCGTGGAAGGATCAGACTCCCGTGATGGTCTTAGGAGTAGGCCAAGATTTAATTGCCTCGATCTTGGTTTGATCAACCGACACTCCTTCCTTAGAAATGATGTAGCCAAGAAAAGTTACACTCTCGACTAGAAACGAGCACTTCTCCTTCTTCCCATAAAGCTTTTGATCCCTAAGGATCTCGAAGATTTGCCTCAAGTGCCCGGTATGCTCTTGCAACGATCAACTATAAATCAAGATGTCAGCCAAGTATACGACGACAAACTTTCCCAAAAACGATTTAAGTACCTCATTCATTAATCGCATGAAAGTACTTGGCGCATTTGTAAGGCCAGAGGGCATGACGAGCCACTCGTACAATCTATGTTTTGTTTTAAAAGCCGTCTTCCATTCATCACCTTCTCGCATGCGAATTTGATGGTAGGCGCTCCTCAAATCAACCTTCGAAAAAACCACTGAACCTTGCAATTCATCCAACATATCATCAAGTCTCGGAATTGGGAATCGATACTTGATGGTTATGTTATTCACGGCTCTACTATCTATACACATTCGCCATGATCCATCTTTCTTCGGGACGAGTAAAATTGGAACCGCACAAGGGCTCAAACTTTCTCAAACGTACCCGCGGTTTATTAGCTCCTCGATTTGTTTTTGTAACTCCTTCCTCTCCTCGGGGTTACATTGATAGGAGGATTTGTTAGGGAGTGATTCACCCGGTATAAGATCGACTTGGTGTTCAATCCCACATAAGGGCGGCAAACCCGGTGGTAAGTCTTCCGGAAAAACATCCGCAAATTCGTGTAACAAGGTATCGATCTCCCCTTTGCCTTGCACAACCACGTCAACGTCTCATGTTTCTTTAATCATTAACAAATACACATGCTCGCCATCATCAATAGCGTGCTTCACCTCTTTCGCACTAGCAAACATAGCAAGTTTTGGTTTTTCCATTTGGCTAAAACTCATCGAACGAATGGCTTGAGGTGTCATTGGTTTAAGCACAATCTTCTTGCCTTTATCCCGTAATTCATATTCGTTACTTCTTACTCGATGTAAAACATCTCTATCAAATATACATGGTCGTCCCAAGAGTATATGGCATGCATCCATTGGGAGTACATCACATAATACGTCGTCACCGTAGGAACCCATAGTTAGACCAACCCGTACTTGTTTCGAAACTTTCACTTTACTCCCATCATTGAGCCAATGTAACACGTATGGTTTTGGATGAGTAGTAGTGATGAGTCCGAGATTTGCCACCATCTCACTTGAAGCTACATTAGTACAACTTCCTCCATCGATTATCAAACTACACCATTTGTCTTTGATTTGACACTTGGTGTGGAATATTTGGTATCGTTGTTCCATATCCCTCGAAACTGTTTTAACTTGGAAAGTGCGAAGGACTAGGCTCGTGTCATAATCTGTAGCATAGTAATCCTCGCACTCTTCTTCTTCTTCGGCGTCCACGTCAAACACATCACCGAGCCTTTCTCTTTCGTCCTCGACTAACAGTTCTTCTCGGACCTCAAGAGCCTCTCTTAGTGTTACCACCCGTTTGTTCGGACACGCATTTTGGTAATGACCAAACCCTTGACACTTGAAACATCATACCTTCTCCAAACTTGTTTTCTTGGGTACGTAGGGAGCCTTATGATCCGTAATAGGGACAAGACTTGGCGTGGTGCTTTTAGTACCCGAACTTGAACCGATACTTGGATTTCCAAATTTGGATGGAAATTCGGGTCTTGAAAACCTCACCTTATTTTGGGCCTCTATTTTTACACATAGTCCACATAAAGTATCCAAATCTTCACATGGGTACAATTCCACCGTGTTAGCTATGTTTTTATTCAAGCCATGTAAAAAACGCGACATCTTTTGCTCTTCGTTTTCTTCTAGTTCTCCCATTACGACCAAGCTTTGGAATTCTTCAATGTATTCACCAGCACTTAGTTTTCCTTGAATGAAGCCTGCAATCTTCCGGTACAAGGTTAACCGGCATGATGTTGGCACATACCTTTTACGAAGTTTTCATTTTAATGAGTCCCACAAACGGATCTTTGCTTTTCCCGCCCGAGCTCTTCGTGTCTTCACTCCTTCGAACCAAAGAGAAGCACCCTTCCCTAACTTGATAATTGCATATTTGCAACGTTTCTCGTCGTTAAGGCCTTTAAATTCGAACATGCGCTCAATCTTACATTCCCATTCCAAATAAACTTCGGGATAAGTACCTCCAACGAACTCCGGAAGTTCGTTTACTTTAAACTCATCTGCATGGTGTGGTGAATGTGTGTCGTCTCTGCGCCTTGCTTGCATATGCTGTTCCGGTAAGCCGCTAAGTGTGTCACGGAGTTTCATCAAGAAATCGGGATCGGAGAAATCTATAATAAGATAGTCACGAGATAGTTTTAACAAGAAATCGCCAATAAAATCGCCAAGGAAATAACCTTGGGCACCGATGCCACTAATGATACGAATTCGCTCGGAAAGTGAGAATGTATTGGTTGGAAAATGTATAAGTATGGAAGTATATCGTAGCGGAAGTATATTTTGTGAATATGATAAATCGAACGTACGAATATGGATGTAATATCGGATGTAGTAACAACATCGATCAAAGAGATTCGACCGAACAAGAACAAAGGTTTATCTAATTAGACCTATAACTCGATAAGATGATTTCTTCTCAAGACCTATTGAGAATCGATCGGATTAATATTCGAAAACGCGTCGAATAGTAATCAAAGATTTGATGAAACTCATTCAACAAGGATGAAAACACAAAGTGTATTCTTTCTTCAACATTCAATTCCTAATACATGATTAACCAAGACTACTTATAGAAGAGTAGTCTTCCTCCACCAACTAAAGGAATCAAAAGCAAGATCACATGATCTTGAAAAGAAAAACAATAATCAATTAAAGAATTCAAAAGCAAGATTACATGATCTTGAAAAGGAAGACGAGAATCAAGATCAAGCTATAAGAATTACAACATCAAATAATAGAGTGACAAGGAAAGGAAAAGAAGACAAAAACAACACACAAAGATTATAAAAAAAGGAAGGCGGGTGATTCGACACGGGTCGTGTCGATTGACACGGCCGTGGCGGCATGTGTGGGCGAATCTTGGTCTAGCAGGACTCGACCGTGTCGTGGGACACGGTTGGGTTGGGTAGGCAGATCCTTCGGCGCTTTCTAGAAGAGTAGGGCATGGGCCGTGTCGCCTGACACGGCCGAGCTCGGCAAGCAGGGACTTTTGATTTTCCGGTTTGTGGACTGCAGGTCCAAATAACTCTCTTTTTGCAAGAGATTTTAAATCTGCCTCAATTATTTTTTTATATTTTTTGGCTATTTTTGTCTACACTCTTGAATAGATTTTATTCATCATCCTCATTATGATCCTGACAAGGTGTTATAAATCTACTAGAAATATAGAGAGAATTGTAACACCCCCAAAATCAACCGGGAATATTACAGCGCCAAAATATTGGAACCCACAAGGCTAAAATCATTTTCGCAAACGTTAAAAATGCCAAAAGGCCCTTTGAAAGTACACACACACGCAGCGGATAAAAACACAATTAATTACATTTGCAGCGGAATTATAAAAATCACAAAGAACACTCGAATCCCAACAACCACGCCATAGCCAGTATCACCGGAAAGCTCATCCCTTCACGACCGCTACTAGCTCGAACTCCGAGTACCTAAAAGATAAAGCCCACGACGGGATCAGCCATAATACTCAACAATGATAACGATCACATCACAAAAACAATACATATCAATGTAATTACAAGGTAAGAATAATTCCAATATGATCTCACCGAAGTAACCTTACCAAACTGTCTCAACCATAACAATCAAATCTTACCATATTCCACGCCTCGTGTCCTTAAGTGATGAACGAATTCAAAAGTAACCACTTGAATCAGAAACGATACCAAAATTCCCAAACTTATCATATCTCAATATAGAATGATCTGGCCAAGGCTAACTCTATCGGCTGGGTCGCACAATCAGATCCCAATACTAATAGAAACTAATATCACACGATACATCTGCAAATCAACTGTCCCGAAACAATGGCAAGTCCCGGATATCAATACAAATCGTGAATGCTCACACAATCAATAATGATAAACAATCAATGCATCACAACGGAATTATCAATGACATGATATTTCCACACAAGATTGACAAAGGATCAACCACGAACGAGAATACCATGATGTGGTAACTCCAACAAGATCAATGACATAATCAATAACCGAGAATACCGACAATACGGCAATTCCCAACAAGATCAATAAAAGGTCGACAACCGAGAACACCGACGACACGGTAAGGATTAATGAAGAATCAATAATCGAGAATACCAACGGCATGGTAAACTCTAACAAGATCAAAAGAGTCGACAACTAGAAATACCAACGGTACGATAAACCCCAATAAGATCAACAAAGGTCAACAACCGAGAATACTGATGACATAGTAAACTCTAGCAAGATCAATAAGGACCAACGACCGGAAGTACCAACGATACGGTATACTCCAACAAGAACAATAAGAAATCGACAATCGAGAATACTGACGACACGGTATACTCCAATAGGGATAATAAGGGATCAACAACTGAGAATACCGACGACACGGTAAACTCCAATAACATCAATCAAGGACTAATAACCAAGAATACCAACGGTGAGACAACTCCCGATTGGAATCAATAAGGATCAATAATGAACGAGATTACGAATGACAGGGTGAACTCCAAACGAGATTTATAAAGGATCGATATTAATGAGTTAACCATTGATATGGTAACTCCGAACGAGATTAAGAAAGGTTCAATGGTGACCGATACACGAGAGAATAAAATCGTCAACCATATACAAATCATATATACGGGATTTCAAAGACAATCCGAATATCAAACATGTCCGATTATACATGGACTGTGAACGACCAATCAATAAGACTCAAGATGGACGTCACGATACGCTCGATCTGGACATGTGTCCGTGTACAAGCCAACCACGGGTATTGATCAATACACGCCTGGTCTCGTACCTAATCAGCCTCACGAAGTACGTCTCGTGTGCACGGTTCAATATGAGGTCGAAACCAACACATGCTACACGTGCCCGTCCCGAAAATCCTACACATGAACGATCATAACGTATCTGACTCCAGATATGCCATGATACAACATGACAACAGATCTCGAAGAAACGCATATTCAACAAGGATCAGAAGATTTTCCAAGAGGGCAACAATAACTCGATCATGAAAGACCGACACGACCACAATGTCGTATTCCGTCAGACAACAGTCCACAGCATGCTCAACAATGCATATAACGATAGCACATAAACTCCCAAGGCAGCAGCCAAGGGTCACGGAAGCATCTACTCAGGAATACTCCGGACAATATCACATAAACTCCCAAGGCAAAGAGAGGTCACTAAGCATCTACTCAGGAATACTCCGGACATAGGTGCCATTTAGGTCTTATCCTAACACATTTCCATTCGGGTACCATACAGGTTTTATCCCCAACACATCGGCCCCACAGTTACGGATCAAGAAAGAGCACTTCAAAAACGTAACAAACAATGGTGCACATTCACCGTATGAAATATCAACACACACATGCAAAAATGCAACATGATGATTATCATATTCTAACAATATTAATTTACCTCAAGCTGGAGACGCTAACCTTTCCACGACCAACCGCCCTGAACGAATACACGGTTTATCCGACAATCCAAAATGATGTACAGTCCATAACTAATACCAAACCACCATCCCGAGTTCAACATCGACATGATAACTAACCTTGATATCCAACTTGTCATGCAATAGACCAAATTATAGTTCACGTTCCCATTTCCACTAGACATCCTTAAAATCATATACATTATGATTTATCTTACATACCACCATTCCGACAATTCATATATTCCATAATACCATTGCTATATGAATCATAAATGAAATGAAAATGAAATCATTTATTAACATTATGAACTGAGCAAGCATAACTTGCCTTGATACCAATTCGACGAATCCACTATCAATCCCGCCGAGTCTACAAGCTCCGCAGCCCCAGCTCGTCCGCAGCACAACGGTTAACTTCAACGATCACTAAACGCAACCTAATGCAATAATTAGTTAACGATACGTTCAACAACAATCAACAACCGAAATGACCAACTAATCAAACTCGATGGTTCAATGATATCTCGATCATATGAAACAAACCGTATCAACTCTTAACAATACGAACACAAGCCGAAATTCGGTGTTCAATGGTCCTAACGATGTCTTCAACATATATACTTCCCATAACATCACGAATCGCAACAAACTACCAAGAACATCGAGAATATTACGATTCCATATTCATAACAACATAATCGAATAATTTGATCACCAATTCATTATCTTCCCTTAACAAAATTCTTGTAAATACCAAGAATCATCACAACAATATCAATTCAACCATCATTCATACGAAAAGGTATAGAATTTCCCAAGTTCAACTCATTGAGGCATTTCATCGAACACTTTGAAGGCATAATCCAATTTAATCGTTTTAACGAAGAAATACTCGAATTTATTCCACAAAACTTCAAGAGTATTGAATGATTACGAGTATACAATCAAGTTCTATCAATAATCCGAATCCAAATGGAGCAAATCGGCCAAAACACCAAGAAACCTCAAGAACATCCAAAAACCAAAAGTTCATGTGTTCTTACCTTCGATCCGGGTGGAGGATGATGTTAATCCATGATTCCAACTTCCAAAACATGTTGTTATAAGTTGATTCTACTCAAAACCATCATATTTGCTGAAGAAATCGCGGAAGGAACGAAGAAAAATGGAAAATGATAAGGGTGACTCGGTCCAGGCCTTATATAGGCCGAGACCTGTCGGCCAGTTACGTACGTAACCGGCGGGTCCTTACGTACGTAGCCGGCCGCGGCCTAACCTTCTATCCAGTTTGTTCGGCACCCTTACGTACGTAACCGGCAGCTCCCTTACGTACGTAATCGGCCATTACGGCCGTAACCGACCACTGCCTACGTACGTAATCGGCCAGTCCTAGCCCCCAGCGAGTCACTGCCGACCATGCTCGGCCATCCCAACGAGTCACGTCCGGCCATGCTCGGCCATCCCAACGAGTCACGTCCGGCCATGCTCGGCCATCCAGGTCATCTCGGCCACGACTCGGCCAGTCGCCCCGTAACGTACGTAACACTTGTTCCGTTGCGTACGTAATACGTACGTTGACTTGCTACAGTACAATGGTCGTGTTACGTACGTAACACGTCCTGTATAACGTACGTAACACGTACGTTGACTCACCTGTCAACATCCTCCGCCGAAAATTGCCGACACAGGGTCCCACCTGCCGACCACGACTCGATCGTCTGATTCCCATGTTACGTACGTAATGTCTCGGCCATAACGTACGTAACTCTACCAATTTAACGTACGTAAGCTTCAACACATAACGTACGTAATGGCTTCCATACTTAGCCATTTCCAGCAATTCCTGTCCAACGTCTCGACATAACAAATATGAACATACGGCATACTGAACACATATACGAAATCCCGAAAGTATTCTCATACGGTACGTCTGATGCACGATATCCTCAATTACAACTGTCGACCAAGTACGGAAATCAAACAAATACTCATACGGTATATCCGACATCGAAAACACAACAAGCATGTAATATCCTAGAATCAAAATACCCTCGATAGACATACTGGCACGACTGTCACGGTTTTCAAAATTATCCACTCATATCGCGTCGGTCCCACTCTGTACAGTACACCCCAGATAAAATAATGCGAAAAATTCATAGTGAAATTCTAGGATATTACATATCTACCCACTTAAATAAGTTTCGTCCTCGAAACTCAAAATCCTGTCACAATCAGTATCTCAATCCCGAAATATCTCAAAATCACGACACCATACTGAAATAATCATCATCAAAACTGAAATAACTGAAAGAACACACTTACAGGTCCGTGAAGTCGATGATCTTCCGTGATACCAGCATACGACTCCCATACAAAGTCTCAACACACCGGCATCGCAAATACAATAATTTAAAAATATTTCAAAAATTTTAAAACCTCCAAAATCGGTTTGACCCAAAAGTCAGAAAATCATTTTCAAAAGTCACGCTACTACCGCACCGGTAGAGCCACATAACACACACGCCCGAGTTTTACGAAACCCAAGCTCCGATACCATTTTCTGTAACACCCCCAAAATCAACCGGGAATATTACAGTGCCGTGGGCCCCATATTGGAACCCACAAGGCTAAAATCATTTTCGCAAACATTAAAAATGCCAAAAGGCCCTTTGAAAGTACACACACACACGCAGCGGATAAAAACACAATTAATTACATTTGCAGCGGAATTATAAAAATCACAAAGAACACTCGAATCCCAACAACCACGCCATAGCCAGTATCACCGGAAAGCTCATCCCTTCACGACCGCTACTAGCTCGAACTCCGAGTACCTAAAAGATAAAGCCCACGACGGGGTCAGCCATAATACTCAACAATGATAACGATCACATCACAAAAACAATACATATCAATGTAATTACAAGGTAAGAATAATTCCAATATGATCTCACCGAAGTAACCTTACCAACCTGTCACAACCATAACAATCAAATCTTACCATATTCCATGCCTCGTGTCCTTAAGTGATGAACGAATTCAAAAGTAAGCACCTGTATCAGAAACGATACCAAAATTCCCAAACTTATCATATCTCAATATAGAATGATCTGGCCAAGGCTAACTCTATCGGTTGGGTCGCACAATCAGATCCCAATACTGATAGAAACTAATATCACACGATACATCTGCAAATCAACTGTCCCGAAACAATGGCAAGTCCCGGATATCAATACAAAGCATGAATGCTCACACAATCAATAATGATAAACAATCAATGCATCACAACGGAATTATCAATGACATGATATTTCCACACAAGATTGACAAAGGATCAACCACGAACGAGAATACCATGATGTGGTAACTCCAACAAGATCAATGACATAATCAATAACCGAGAATACCGACAATACGGCAATTCCCAACAAGATCAATAAAAGGTCGACAACCGAGAACACCGACGACACGGTAAGGATTAATGAAGAATCAATAATCGAGAATACAAACGGCATGGTAAACTCTAACAAGATCAAAAGAGTCGACAACCAGAAATACCAACGGTACGATAAACCCCAATAAGATCAATAAAGGTCAACAACCGAGAATACTGATGACATAGTAAACTCTAGCAAGATCAATAAGGACCAACGACCGGAAGTACCAACGATACGGTATACTCCAACAAGAACAATAAGAAATCGACAATCGAGAATACTGACGACACGGTATACTCCAATAGGGATAATAAGGGATCAACAACTGAGAATACCGACGACACGGTAAACTCTAATAACATCAATCAAGGACTAATAACCAAGAATACCAACGGTGAGACAACTCCCGATTGGAATCAATAAGGATCAATAATGAACGAGATTACCAATGACAGGGTGAACTCTAAACGAGATTTATAAAGGATCGATATCAATGAGTTGACCATTGATATGGTAACTCCGAACGAGATTAATAAAGGTTCAATGGTGACGGATACACGAGAGAATAAAATCGTCAACCATATACAAATCATATATACGGGATTTCAAAGACAATCCGAATATCAAACAGGTCCGATTATACATGGACTGTGAACGACCAATCAATAAGACTCAAGATGGACGTCACGATATGCTCGATCCGGACATGTGTCCGTGTACAAGCCAACCACAGGTATTGATCAATACACGCCTGGTCTCGTACCTAATCAGCCTCACGAAGTACGTCTCGTGTGCACGGTTCAATATGAGGTCGAAACCAACACATGCTACACGTGCCCGTCCCGAAAATCCTACACATGAACGATCATAATGTATCTGACTCCAGATATGCCACGATACAACATGACAACAGATCTCGAAGAAACGCATATTCAACAAGGATCAGAAGATTTTCCAAGAGGGCAACAATAACTAGATCATGAAAGACCGACACGACCACAATGTCGTATTCCGTCACACAACAGTCCACAGCATGCTCAACAATGCACATAATGATAGCACATAAACTCCCAAGGCAGCAGCCAAGGGTCACGGAAGCATCTACTCAGGAATACTCCGGACAATATCACATAAACTCCCAAGGCAAGAAATGAGGGTCACGGAAAGCATCTACTCAGAATACTCGGACATAGGTGCCATTTAGGTCTTATCCCCTAACACATTTCCATTCGGGTACCATACAGGTTTTATCCCCAACACATCGGCCCCACAGATTACGGCTCAAGAAAGAGCACTTCACAAAACGTAACAAACAATGGTGCACATTCACCGTATGAAATATCAACACACACATGCAAAAATGCAACATGATGATTATCATATTCTAACAATATTAATTTACCTCAAGCTGGAGACGCTAACCTTTCCACGACCAACCGCCCTGAACGAATACACGGTTTATCCGACAATCCAAAATGATGTACAGTCCATAACTAATACCAAACCACCATCCCGAGTTCAACATCGACATGATAACTAACCTTGATATCCAACTTGTCATGCAATAGACCAAATTATAGTTCACGTTCCCATTTCCACTAGACATCCTTAAAATCATATACATTATGATTTATCTTACATACCACCATTCCGACAATTCATATATTCCATAATACCATTGCTATATGAATCATAAATGAAATGAAAACGAAATCATTTATTAACATTATGAACTGAGCAAGCATAACTTGCCTTGATACCAATTCGACGAAGCCACTATCAATCCCGCCGAGTCTACAAGCTCTGCAGCCCCAGCTCGTCCGCAGCACAACGGTCAACTTCAACGATCACTAAACGCAACCTAATGCAATAATTAGTTAACGATACGTTCAACAACAATCAACAACCGAAATGACCAACTAATCAAACTCGATGGTTCAATGATATCTCGATCATATGAAACAAACCGTATCAACTCTTAACAATACGAACACAAGCCGAAATTCGGTGTTCAATGGTCCTAACGATGTCTTCAACATATATACTTCCCATAACATCACGAATCGCAACAAACTACCAAGAATATCGAGAATATTACGATTCCATATTCATAACAACATAATCGAATCATTTGATCACCAATTCATTATCTTCCCTTAACAAAATTCTCGTAAATACCAAGAATCATCACAACAATATCAATTCAACCATCATTCATACGAAAAGGTATAGAATTTCCCAAGTTCAACTCATTGAGGCATTTCATCGAACACTTTGAAGGCATAATCCAATTTAATCGTTTTAACGAAGAAATACTCGAATTTGTTCCACAAAACTTCAAGAGTATTGAATGATTATGAGTATACAATCAAGTTCTATTAATAATCCGAATCAAAATGGAGCAAATCGGCCAAAACACCAAGAAACCTCAAGAACATCCAAAAACCAAAAGTTCATGTGTTCTTACCTTCGATCCGGGTGGAGGATGATGCTAATCCATGATTCCAACTTCCAAAACATGTTGTTATAAGCTGATTCTACTCAAAACCATCATATTTGCTGAAGAAATCGCGGAAGGAACGAAGAAAAATGGAAAATGATAAGGGTGACTCGGTCCAGGCCTTATATAGGCCGAGACCTGTCGGCCAGTTACGTACGTAACCGGCGGGTCCTTACGTACGTAGCCGGCCGCGGCCTAACCTTCTGTCCAGTTTGTTCGGCACTTTACGACGTAATCGGCACTCCTACGACGTAATCGCCATTACGCCAGAACCGACCACCGCCACGTACGTAATCGGCGCCCTAGCCCCCCGAGTCACCGCCGACCAAGCACGGCCATCCCAACGACTCACGTCCGGCCATGCTCGCCCATCCCAACGAGGCCCGTCCAGCCATGCTCGGCCATCCAGTCATCTCGGCCACGACTCGCCGCCGCCTGTAACGCACGTAACACTTGTTCCGTTGCGCACGTAATACGACGTTGACTTGCTACAAGATAATGGTCGTGTTACGACGTAACACGCCCCGTATAACGACGTAACACGCATTGACTCACTGTCAACATCCTCCGCCGAAAATTGCCGACACAGGGTCCCACCGCCGACCACGACTCGATCGTCGATTCCCATGTTACGCACGTAATGTCTCGCCATAACGCATTTAACTCTACCAATTTAACGTCGTAAGCTTCAACACATAACGACGTAATGGCTTCCATACTTAGCCATTTCCAAGAATTCTGTCCAACGTCTCGACATAACAAATATGAACATACGCATACCGAACACATATACGAAATCCGAAAGTATTCTCATACAGACGTCCGATGCACGATATCCTCAATTACAACCGTCGACCAAGTACTAAATCAAACAAATACTCATACGGTATATCCGACATCGAAAACACAACAAGCATGTAATATCCTAGAATCAAAATACCTCGATAGACATACCGGCACGATCACACGGTTTTCAAAATTATCCACTCATATCGCGTCGGTCCACTGCACAAAGACACCCCAGATAAAATAATGCGAAAAATTCATAGTGAAATTCTAGGATATTACATATCTACCCACTTAAATAAGTTTCGTCCTCGAAACTCAAAATCCTGTCACAATCAGTATCTCAATCCCGAAATATCTCAAAATCACGACACCATACTGAAATAATCATCATCAAAACTGAAATAACTGAAAGAACACACTTACAGGTCCGTGAAGTCGATGATCTTCCGTGATACCAGCATACGACTCCCATACAAAGTCTCAACACACCGGCATCGCAAATACAATAATTTAAAAATATTTCAAAAATTTTAAAACCTCCAAAATCGGTTTGACCCAAAAGTCAGAAAATCATTTTCAAAAGTCACGCTACTACCGCACCGGTAGAGCCACATAACACACACGCCCGAGTTTTACGAAACCCAAGCTCCGATACCATTTTCTGTAACACCCCCAAAATCAACCGGGAATATTACAGTGCCGTGGGCCCCATATTGGAACCCACAAGGCTAAAATCATTTTCGCAAACGTTAAAAATGCCAAAAGGCCCTTTGAAAGTACACACACACACGCAGCGGATAAAAACACAATTAATTACATTTGCAGCGGAATTATAAAAATCACAAAGAACACTCGAATCCCAACAACCACGCCATAGCCAGTATCACCGGAAAGCTCATCCCTTCACGACCGCTACTAGCTCGAACTCCGAGTACCTAAAAGATAAAGCCCACGACGGGGTCAGCCATAATACTCAACAATGATAACGATCACATCACAAAAACAATACATATCAATGTAATTACAAGGTAAGAATAATTCCAATATGATCTCACCGAAGTAACCTTACCAACCTGTCACAACCATAACAATCAAATCTTACCATATTCCACGCCTCGTGTCCTTAAGTGATGAACGAATTCAAAAGTAACCACCTGTATCAGAAACGATACCAAAATTCCCAAACTTATCATATCTCAATATAGAATGATCTGGCCAAGGCTAACTCTATCGGTTGGGTCGCACAATCAGATCCCAATACTGATAGAAACTAATATCACACGATACATCTGCAAATCAACTGTCCCGAAACAATGGCAAGTCCCGGATATCAATACAAAGCATGAATGCTCACACAATCAATAATGATAAACAATCAATGCATCACAACGGAATTATCAATGACATGATATTTCCACACAAGATTGACAAAGGATCAACCACGAACGAGAATACCATGATGTGGTAACTCCAACAAGATCAATGACATAATCAATAACCGAGAATACCGACAATACGGCAATTCCCAACAAGATCAATAAAAGGTCGACAACCGAGAACACCGACGACACGGTAAGGATTAATGAAGAATCAATAATCGAGAATACAAACGGCATGGTAAACTCTAACAAGATCAAAAGAGTCGACAACCAGAAATACCAACGGTACGATAAACCCCAATAAGATCAATAAAGGTCAACAACCGAGAATACTGATGACATAGTAAACTCTAGCAAGATCAATAAGGACCAACGACCGGAAGTACCAACGATACGGTATACTCCAACAAGAACAATAAGAAATCGACAATCGAGAATACTGACGACACGGTATACTCCAATAGGGATAATAAGGGATCAACAACTGAGAATACCGACGACACGGTAAACTCCAATAACATCAATCAAGGACTAATAACCAAGAATACCAACGGTGAGACAACTCCCGATTGGAATCAATAAGGATCAATAATGAACGAGATTACCAATGACAGGGTGAACTCTAAACGAGATTTATAAAGGATCGATATCAATGAGTTGACCATTGATATGGTAACTCCGAACGAGATTAATAAAGGTTCAATGGTGACGGATACACGAGAGAATAAAATCGTCAACCATATACAAATCATATATACGGGATTTCAAAGACAATCCGAATATCAAACAGGTCCGATTATACATGGACTGTGAACGACCAATCAATAAGACTCAAGATGGACGTCACGATATGCTCGATCCGGACATGTGTCCGTGTACAAGCCAACCACAGGTATTGATCAATACACGCCTGGTCTCGTACCTAATCAGCCTCACGAAGTACGTCTCGTGTGCACGGTTCAATATGAGGTCGAAACCAACACATGCTACACGTGCCCGTCCCGAAAATCCTACACATGAACGATCATAATGTATCTGACTCCAGATATGCCACGATACAACATGACAACAGATCTCGAAGAAACGCATATTCAACAAGGATCAGAAGATTTTCCAAGAGGGCAACAATAACTAGATCATGAAAGACCGACACGACCACAATGTCGTATTCCGTCAGACAACAGTCCACAGCATGCTCAACAATGCACATAATGATAGCACATAAACTCCCAAGGCAGCAGCCAAGGGTCACGGAAGCATCTACTCAGGAATACTCCGGACAATATCACATAAACTCCCAAGGCAAGCAATGAGGTCACTAAGCATCTACTCAGAATACTCGGACATAGGTGCCATTTAGGTCTTATCCCCTAACACATTTCCATTAGGGTACCATACAGGTTTTATCCCCAACACATCGGCCCCACAGATTACGGCTCAAGAAAGAGCACTTCACAAAACGTAACAAACAATGGTGCACATTCACCGTATGAAATATCAACACACACATGCAAAAATGCAACATGATGATTATCATATTCTAACAATATTAATTTACCTCTGCCGAGACGCTAACCTTTCCACGACCAACCGCCCTGAACGAATACACGGTTTATCCGACAATCCAAAATGATGTACAGTCCATAACTAATACCAAACCACCATCCCGAGTTCAACATCGACATGATAACTAACCTTGATATCCAACTTGTCATGCAATAGACCAAATTATAGTTCACGTTCCCATTTCCACTAGACATCCTTAAAATCATATACATTATGATTTATCTTACATACCACCATTCCGACAATTCATATATTCCATAATACCATTGCTATATGAATCATAAATGAAATGAAAACGAAATCATTTATTAACATTATGAACTGAGCAAGCATAACTTGCCTTGATACCAATTCGACGAAGCCACTATCAATCCCGCCGAGTCTACAAGCTCCGCAGCCCCAGCTCGTCCGCAGCACAACAGTCAACTTCAACGATCACTAAACGCAACCTAATGCAATAATTAGTTAACGATACGTTCAACAACAATCAACAACCGAAATGACCAACTAATCAAACTCGATGGTTCAATGATATCTCGATCATATGAAACAAACCGTATCAACTCTTAACAATACGAACACAAGCCGAAATTCGGTGTTCAATGGTCCTAACGATGTCTTCAACATATATACTTCCCATAACATCACGAATCGCAACAAACTACCAAGAATATCGAGAATATTACGATTCCATATTCATAACAACATAATCGAATCATTTGATCACCAATTCATTATCTTCCCTTAACAAAATTCTCGTAAATACCAAGAATCATCACAACAATATCAATTCAACCATCATTCATACGAAAAGGTATAGAATTTCCCAAGTTCAACTCATTGAGGCATTTCATCGAACACTTTGAAGGCATAATCCAATTTAATCGTTTTAACGAAGAAATACTCAATTTGTTCCACAAAACTTCAAGAGTATTGAATGATTATGAGTATACAATCAAGTTCTATTAATAATCCGAATCAAAATGGAGCAAATCGGCCAAAACACCAAGAAACCTCAAGAACATCCAAAAACCAAAAGTTCATGTGTTCTTACCTTCGATCCGGGTGGAGGATGATGCTAATCCATGATTCCAACTTCCAAAACATGTTGTTATAAGCTGATTCTACTCAAAACCATCATATTTGTCAAGAAATCGCTAAGGAACGAAGAAAAATGGAAAATGATAAGGGTGACTCGGTGTGCCTTATATAAAGCCGAGACTGTCGCCGCCACGACGTAACCGGCGGGTCCTTACGCACGTAGCCGGCCGCGCCCTAACCTTCTGTCCGCTTGTTCGGCACCCTTACGTACGTAACCGGCAGCTCCCTTATGTACGTAATCGGCCATTACGGCCGTAACCGGCCACTGCCTACGTACGTAATCGGCCAGTCCTAGCCCCCAGCGAGTCACTGCCGACCATGCTCGGCCATCCCAACGAGTCACGTCCGGCCATGCTCGGCCATCCCAACGAGTCACGTCCGGCCATGCTCGGCCATCCAGGTCATCTCGGCCACGACTCGGCCAGTCGCCCCGTAACGTACGTAACACTTGTTCCGTTGCGTACGTAATACGTACGTTGACTTGCTACAGTACAATGGTCGTGTTACGTACGTAACACGTCCTGTATAACGTACGTAACACGTACGTTGACTCACCTGTCAACATCCTCCGCCGAAAATTACCGACACAGGGTCCCACCTGCCGACCACGACTCGATCGTCTGATTCCCATGTTACGTATGTAATGTCTCGGCCATAACGTACGTAACTCTAACAATTTAACGTACTTAAGCTTCAACACATAACGTACGTAATGGCTTCCATACTTAGCCATTTCCAGCAATTCCTGTCCAACGTCTCGACATAACAAATATGAACATACGGCATACTGAACACATATACGAAATCCCGAAAGTATTCTCATACGGTACGTCTGATGCACGATATCCTCAATTACAACTGTCGACCAAGTACGGAAATCAAACAAATACTCATACGGTATATCCGACATCGAAAACACAACAAGCATGTAATATCCTAGAATCAAAATACCCTCGATAGACATACTGGCACGACTGTCACGGTTTTCAAAATTATCCACTCATATCGCGTCGGTCCCACTCTGTACAGTACATCCCAGATAAAATAATGCGAAAAATTCATAGTGAAATTCTAGGATATTACAAGAATTGAGAGAAATGAAAAGATCATTTCATTCATATATATGTATGTATAATATACAAATTCAATATAATATATATCAACATGAATCTCCTAATCAAAACCATGAGTATAGATTAATATGGGAGAATGTAATACCACCGGTATTTCATGCTTTATTACTTTATAAAGTCTGAATTTTTGTCATGTGACGTCATTTCTATTTATGTATTCCATTGAGTGCTATACAATTGTGCAATGTGGATGAAACGTAGGTGACACGCCTTGACGCCGTTAGACGATCGTCGGTGCAAATATGATAGTGGCCAACGTCTTGTTCCCCGATAATTGTTGATGAGTGGAAAGAACGGTCACGCCGAGATGGTTAAAATGTGTTATGTGGCTAAAGAACTAAATATCTAACGCACGCTATAGTATATTCCTAACGTACGCTAGAATTAAGGTGTTATGTACGTTAAGGTAGCTATATTACGTACGTAACGGGTGAGTAGGTCTCCCGACCAGAATCTTTCTTTTGACGGGGAGGAGGCTACTTCAGGTGGGCTAGAGGACAAACGAGTCAACCCTTGATAGCGTACGCTATTCTCCAAACCTAACGTACGCTACCTACTGGAGCTTTACATACGTAACAACGGCTTACGTACGTAACACTTGGGCACATTTCAGGCAGTAACCTCTGGATGGACTTTACGTACGTTATTCTTTAAGTATTACGTACGTAAGTAGCTTTACGTACGTAATCTCTGTATCATTAACGTACGTTATCCAAACCGAGTGTTATAAAATAACACTTCCCCTCTTCATTTGCACGACCCCAACCTTGCAAAAAGACACTCTTGGAGCATTTCCTAGCCTTATACTCAGTTTACAGCCTCTCATATACTTGAATTAGCATTAAGGAGGTGGTTTCTTGAGCTCCGGTGAAGATTATCCAAGTCATTCAAGCCACTTTTTGTTCCTCCGCATAGTTCTTGTGGATTCGTCAACTCTCTTCATTATTCTTCATCTTCTAAGGTAAGTCTATCAATCCTTGAAGTAATCTCTTCAATATTATTGATTATTACTCGTTAGATTACGGGTATTTGGGTAGATTTTGCTAAAATATCATAGACGATCTAAACGGACGAACTTGTAGAATCAGAGTCATCATTGTTCGTATATTTCATTTTCATACAACTCATTGTAACAATCACATGAAAGAAATTCTATCTTAATTTACATTGGGACATATATAATCGACGAATCAATTGTAGCAGGATTTCGTAGGGATTCATCACCGTTTGATAAAACTAGTCGTAACTTACTCTTGCAAATGATGATCAACGTTGAACGTTAATAAGGGAATTGATTCGATGATATTAATGTCACTGAAGGTCGTTAGCCGAAATCATTGTGTTAAATAATAGTTTATCGATTGTAGTACTCTTAATAGAGACTTGGAATAGGAGTATGGGATTTGGTTATGATATGTTCGATTGTTGCCAACCGAATAATGGTAGGGATGATCTTGTTGAACGAATTGACGTATTTAATGTTAACCGTAGAATTGAATGGTAAATGGAACGTAATGCTTACGAACTTAGAAAAATGATACTAATGTTGGTAATTAAGACTACGTTAGGAATCCGGTCGGGAAAGGGGGACTAACTTTATTCATCATGATCCGTACAAGGCGTTAATCGGATATTATGTGATTAGGTTAAGCTCAAGCGGGCGTGGGGATTTCAGTTATCATAAAGCACCTACCGTCGGATCACAGGCAAGTGAAATCTTGCTCGAGAAATGCTAATATTGTCGTAATGTTGTATTTATGTACGTGCAACTATTGATAAATGCCGACCGTTGTCTTTGTCTAAAATGTGTTATAAATGGGCCGATGTGTTGGGGATAAAACCTGTATGGTACTTGTATGGAAATGTGCCAGGGGATAAGACCCGAATTGGGCACCTATGTTCCGGGGTATTCCCGTGTGGATACTTTCATAACCCTTAGTTGTGACCTTGGGGTTTATGTGCTAAAATAGAAAGACGACGTCGGTCGTGTGATGAAATATTCTCTGTTGGTTATATGGCACTGTACTTGGTCAAATGGTGTATATCGTTGCTAGTAATTGTTATTGGTTTGCATTCTCTGGCCCTGGTTATCTGGCATGATTCATCGTGTCGGGTAAATTTGTTAATCTTGTACAGAATATTCCCGAGGGGTCCGGTCAGACTTGAATGGTGTTGGAATAACCTCTTGCCACTGTTTAAATTAATTTGATTTCAAAAACCTCCATTGTGTAATAATCGAACTTTGGATTGTTTTTCTTCTTAAAACCTTTGGTCTCATGATATGTAACAGTGGAGTTATCATTTTATTGTAATTTCCTTAAATTATCTATTTCCTAAACTAGCCTTGTGGGTCCCACACGGGATTCATGGCACTGTAATACCTCAGGAAATTTTGGGGGATGTTATAGAAAATGGTATCGGAGCGTAACTCCTGGTTTAAATAAAATTCTCCTAAATTTCAAAGTTAATCCATTCCAACACCCCAAACGACCGTAACTCCTCATGGGAATACGAAGTAAGTGACATGTGTGTTCTGTCTAAGCACTGCATTTAATTATAAACTGTGTATGAAACTGGCTTTAGATTAATACTGTCAGTAATGGCATGCCGAGAAGCTAGGAGGATGGTGAATGATGTTCAGGGTTCCGCCGCAAACCACAATGAGGACAGGAACACTGCCGAGACCCATCCAGCTGGGGACCAGCCTCCACCAATTAATCAAAACGATCCGGAGGCGGAACGCCAAAATAACAACCCACGAGTCATGGACTCGGCTTTTGTTCAGGCCCTTGCCCAAGCTATCGCCATGGGGATTGCTCAGGCCAATCAGACGGAACGGATACCGGTTATCAATGTGGAAGAAAATGCAGGAAGTGACTGATGGTTGGGAGAAATGCTAAAGGCTAGGCCTCCATTATTTGACGGGGCAGGGGAGAAACACGTGGACAACTGGATTTCCGAAATGGAGACTGATTTCGAAGTGATCGGATGCCTAGAGAACCGGAAGGTGCCGCTCGGGATTAATCAACTCCGTGACACTGCCGCATATTGGTGGAGGACTTACAGGCCAGAGGACCGAGAGGTCGGGTGGACCGAATTTGCCCGACTGCTGCGGAGCGAGTACTATCCCAGATCAGCCCGGACCGCTCGCGCACGTGACTTTTTCAGTGCCAGACCTCAGAACATGCCAGTACCAGAGATCATTCGGGCCTACCGAACCGAGCTAAGTTACATCTCGCAGATGGTTCCATCAGAAGATCAACGAATATGCCACCTTGCACAGAGGTTGCCAGAAGACGTACAACGGTATGCCGCCGGATTCCACTGCACGACCCTGAGGGCGTACGAAGACGTGGTCACAGCTTATGCCGGTACTGTAGTAAATACCGATCCCGGACATAACTCAAAGAAGCAAAAGACTTTGGCTCAGTCAGGGAGCAACAACAAAATGAACTCAGGACCCGCATCTTCTTTTAAGTTAGCAGCATCGTACCAACAGAAGGGTGCACCCGATCGGCCATACCATAGGGACTGCTTCAATTGTGGCGTGTCCGGACATACTAAGGATCGGTGCCAGAAGACGGCTACTAAATGTTTCACTTGCGGAAAGAGTGGGCACATGTCTCGTTACTGCTGGCGGGCCAATCCCACTCAGAACATAGTTTCTCAACCGAGTCAACAAGGCTCTATGCAATCTCTCAGGACTCCTGACGTTTCCAACCACCGAGGTCCATCCCATCAGAGTCAACCACCGCCACACGGTGCCGGTCTAGGCCGTGGGCACGGCGGTGGTACTTCATCCTTTTCGGAGTCAGTGCCGTCCCGTGTATTTAAGTTGAGGGCTACGGATGGTCAGTCCGCGCTAGCTATCTCAGGTACTCTTCTTGTTAACTCTCAGCCAGTGCATGTATTATTTGATACCGGAGCCACACATTCATTTATATCTGTGGAATGTGTTGAACGTTTAAATCTTGTTTGTGTACCTTGTTAGTCCTTTGCTGTTAAGCTACCCGAGGGTAGTAGAATTGGCGGCGATATAAAGGTTCGAGACTGTCAGATCTGCATAAACGATCATAGTTGGACTGCTAATCTTATGGTCTTTCCGCTCCAGAATGAAGATATCATATTAGGAATGGACTGGATGCCATTGCAAAGAACGATCTTGGACACCTATCACTTGACTATTTCCATTACGGCTCATGACGGTACCACACATGTCATCAGAGGACGAGAACACTTTAGTATGAAAGGGTCTCTCAGCCTTCTCGCATCGGAAGTCTCCTGCAGCTCTTGAGAGGAGTACTATTGGTGTTATGTTCTTCAGGAGGATACTTCACAACTGACGATCGCAAATATTCTGGTGGTGAATGAGTTTCCAGACGTCTTTCCCGACGAACTACTAGGGCTGCCACCGCACCGAGAAGTTGACCTTTCCATTGAACTCGAGCTGGGGACGAGACCTATTTCCAAAGCTCCTTACAGGATGGCTCCAGCCGAGATGAAGGAATTAAAGATACAGCTCGAAGATCTATTAGAAAAGGGGTTGATCCGCCCGAGCACCTCACTGTGGGGCGCACCAGTACTTTTCGTCAAGAAGAAAGACAACTCTCTATGCTTGTGCATCGACTACAGGGAGCTAAATAAGGTTACTATCAAGAATCGTTACCCACTAAAGAGAATTGATGACCTCTTAGATCAATTACAAGGGGCAGTTGTGTTTTCAAAGATCGATTTACGGTCCGGATATCACCAATTGAGAATTCGGGAGGAAGATATACCCAAGACTGCATTTCGATCGAGGTATGGACATTAAGAGTACATTGTGCTATCATTCGGGTTGACTAATGCCCCAGCCGTTTTTATGGAACTTATGAACAGAGTTTTGATTGATTTCCTCGATAAGTGCATGGTGGTTTTTATCAACGACATCTTGATCTATTCCTGAAGCCGACAGGAACACGAGGAACATTTGAGGCAAGTGCTGAGCGTGTTAAGGCAACACCAACTTTATGCGAAACTTTCCAAGTGCGAATTCTGGATGCCGGAGGTAATTTTTCTCGGACATGTTGTCTTAGCAGAAGGCATTAAAGTCGACCCACAAAAGATCGAGACAATAATGAGTTGGGAACCGCTGAAGAACGTCAAAGAGGTAAGGAGTTTCCTAGGATTGGCGGGCTACTATCGAAGATTCATCGAGGCTTTTTCCTGTATCGCTCGACTGTTAACGAACCTACTGAGAAAAAGCGCCAAATTTGTATGGACTGCAGACTGAGCTTCGACGAGCTCAAGAGTGGGCTAACTACTGCTCCAGTGCTAGTGGTACCGCAGGGAACGGAAGGATTCATTATATACATGGATGCATCTAAGCACGGACTGGGATGTGTCTTCATACAGAACGGCAGAGTCATTGCATACGCATCCCGACAACTAAAGCCGTACGAAGTGAATTACCCGACGCACGACTTGGAGCTAGCCACAGTGGTGCATGCCCTCAAGATTTGGAGGCACTACCTTTACAGAGTTACTTGCAAGATTTTCACGGATCATAAGAGTTTGAAATATATCTTCACTCAGAGAGAATTAAACATGAGACAAAGGCGCTGGTTGGAATTAATCAAGGACTACGATGTGGAAATCTCCTATCACCCTGGAAAAGCTAATGTGGTGGCCGACGCTCTTAGTCGGAAAACTACACAAGAAGTGATGGTATCCAGCATAATAGTTCAACCCAAACTGCAGCAAGACCTCAGGAGAACCAGTACAGAAGTATAGATACAATGTACGCAAGGACAATTGTGCTCGATCAATATACATTCGTCCTTACTAGACGAGATACGTCTAGCACCGATGGAGGATCCCGAGTTACGTGCGATTGGTGCAAGAATTGATGGAGGGGATGTTTCCGACTATAAAATTCAGGGTGACTTGGTGAGGTTCAAGAATAAGATATGTATCCCGCCGAATGACGGGCTGAAACAAACTCTATTGGAGGAGGCGCACTCCACTCCCTACTCTATTCACCCAGGAGCGAGCAAAATGTACAAAGATCTTCGACAGAGTTTTTGGTGGAAGAATATGAAATGGGAAGTTGCTAGGTTCGTCGCCCGATGTATGACGTTCCAACAAGTGAAGATTGAACACCGCAGACCAGTCGGAATCATGCAACCCCTACCTATCCCAGAGTGGAAATGGGAAAGCATATCGATGGATTTTATCACTAAGCTACCAACGGCGGTGGGAGGAAAAGATACAATTTGGGTCATTGTTGATCGGTTGACGAAATCGGCACATTTCATTCCTATTCAAGAGACAACCGGGACAGAGCAATTGGCCGTCATTTTCATCAGAGAAATCGTAAGGCTGCATGGCGTTACCTCATCCATCATTTCGGACAGGGATACCAGATATGTGTCTCGTTTTTGGAAAACCGTCCATAAAGCTATGGGGACCCAAATACATTTTAGCACGGCTTATCACCCTCAGACGGATGGACAGACCGAACGTACTATTCAAACCTTGGAATATATGTTGAGGGCATGTGTGCTCGATTGGGGTAAGGATTGGGCTAGACATTTGGGATTAGTGGAGTTCTCGTACAACAACAGCTGGCATGCAAGCATAGGCATGGCCCCGTTCGAGGCCCTGTATGGGCGAAGATGCAAGTCGCCGTTATGCTGGGATGATGCTTCTGACACCGCGGTCACCGAGTTAGATCTGATCCAGGAATCCATTTAGAAGATCTCTATCGTTCGAAAGCACATGCTAGCCGCACAGAGCCAGCAGAAATCTTATGCCAAAAACCGACAGCGACCACTAGAATTTGCGGTCGGGGATCATGTGTGGGTCAAAGTATCACCTATGCGGGGTATCCGGCGTTTCGGCCAAAAGAGCAAGTTGAGCCTAAGATTTATAGGTCCGTTTGAGATATTGGATCGGGTAGGGAAGCTCGCGTATCGATTAGCTCTACCGCCGCATTTGGATAGAGTGCATAACATTTTTCACATCTCCCAGTTAAGGAAGTATGTCTATGATCCGAATCACAAGCTCAATTTCGAAGAAGTGGAAATTTCCGATGACGCTACCTTTAGAGAAGTACCGATCGCCATTTTGGATCGACGTATGAAGATGTTACGAAATAAAGCCATACCCATCGTAAAGGTTCAGTGGTAGCACCACGGCATGGAAGAAGCGACTTGGGAAACTGAGTCGGGCATGAAAGAGAGTCATCCCGAGTTATTTTATTAAGTTTCGGGACGAAACTATTTTTAAGGGGGGTGATATGTAATACCACCGGTATTTCATGCTTTATTACTTTGTACTGTGTGAATTATTGTCATGTGACGTCGTTTCTATTTATGTATTCTATTGAGTGCTATACAATTGTGCAATGTGGATGAAACGAAGGTGACACGCCTTGACGCCATTGGATGATCGTCAGTGCGAATATGACGGTGGCCAATGTCTTGTTCCCCGATAATTGTTGATGAGTGGAAAGGATGGTCACCCCGAGATGGTTAAAATATGTTATGTGGCTAAAGAACTGAATATCTAACGCACGCTATAGTATATGCCTAACGTACGCTAGAGTAAAGGTGTTACGTACGTTAAGGTAGCTATATTATGTACGTAACGGGTGAGTAGGTCTCCCGACCAGAATCTTTCTTTTGACGCGGAGGAGGCTACTTTCGGCAGGCTAGAGAACAAACGAGTCAACCCTTGATAGCGTACGCTATTCTCCAAACCTAACATACGCTACCTACTGGAGCTTTACGTACGTAACAACGTCTTATGTACTTAACACTTGGGCACATTTCAGGTAGTAACCTCTGGACGGACTTTACGTACGTTATTCTTTAAGTATGACGTACGTATCTTTACGTACGTAATCTATGTATCATTAACATACGTTATCCAAACTGAGTGTTATAAAATAACACTTCCCCTCTTTATTTGCACGACCCCAACCTTGCAAGAAGACACTCTTGGAGCATTTCCTAGCCTTATACTCAGTTTCCAGCCTCTCATATACTTGAATTAGCATTAAGGAGGTGGTTTCTTGAGCCCCGGTGAAGATTATCCAAGTCATTCAAGCCACTTTTTGTTCCTCATAGTTCTTGTGGATTCGTAAACTCTCTTCATTATTCTTCAGCTTCTAAGGTAAGTCTATCAATCCTTGAAGTAATCTCTTCAATATTATTGATTATTACTCGTTAGATTACGGGTATTTGGGTAGATTTTGCTAAAATATCGTAGACGATCTAAATGGACGAACTTATAGAATTGGAGTCATCATTGTTCGTATATTTCATTTTCATACAACTCGTTGTAACAATCACATGCAAGAACTTCCATCTTAATTTACATTGGGACATATATAATCGACGAATCAATTGTAGAAGGATTTCGTAGGGATTCATCATCATTTGATAAAACTAGTCGTAACTTACTCTTGCAAATGATGATCAACGTTAAACGTTAATAAGGGAATTGATTCGATGATATTAATTTCACTGAAGGTCGTTAGCCGAAATCATTGTGTTAAATAATAGTTTATCGCTTGTAGTAATCGTAATAGAGACTTGGAATAGGAGTATAGGATTTGGTTATGATATGTTCGATTGTTGCCAACCGAATAATGGTAGGGATGATCTTGCTGAACGAATTGACGTATTTAATGTTAACCGTAGAATTGAATGGTAAATGGAATGTAATGCTTACGAACTTAGAAAAATGATATTAATGTTGGTAATTAAGACTACGTTAGGAATCCGATCGGGAAAGGGGGACTAACTTTATTCATCATGATCCGTACAAGGCGTTACTCGGATATTACATGATTAGGTTAAGCTCAAGTGGGCGTGGGGATTTCGGTTATCATAAAGTACCTACCATCGGATCACAGGCAAGTGAAATCTTGCTCGAGAAATGCTAATATTGTCGTAATGTTGTATTTATGTATGTGCCACTGTTGATAAATGCCGACGGTTGTCTTTCTCTAAAATGTGTTATAAATGGGCCGATGTGTTGGGGATAAAACATGTATGGTACCCGTATAGAAATGTGTTAGGGGATAAGACCCGAATTGGGCACCTATGTTCCGGGGTATTCCCGTGTGGATACTTTCGTGACCCTTGGTTGCGACCTTGGGGTTTATGTGATAAAATAGAAAGACGACGTCGGTCGTGTGATGAAATACTCTCTGTTGGTTATATGGCACTGTACTTGGTAAAATGGTGTATATCGTTGCTAGTAATTGTTATTGGTATGCATTCTCTGACCCTGGTTATCTGGCATGATTCGTCGTGCCAGGTAAATTTGTTAATCTTGTGCAGGATATTCCCGAGGGGTCCGGTCAGACTTGAACGATGTTGGAATAACCTCTTGCCACTGTTTAAATTAATTTGATTTCAAAAACCTCCGTTGTGTAATAATCGAACTTTGGATTGTTTTTATTCTTAAAACCTTTGGTCTCATGATATGTAACAATGGACTTATCATTTTATTGTAATTTCCTTAAATTATCTATTTCCTAAACTAACCTTGTTGGTCCCACACGGGATTCACGGTACTGTAATACCTCAGGAAATTTTGGGGGTGTTACAGAGCATACGTGATCCAAAAGAGGTCATGATTGTATAGAAGAAATAGGTGTTAGGAATATGCCCCCGAATGCCACTCAGAGGATGTATGAGGTAGGGTATTATACTTGTTATTCTATAAACTATTATAAGAAGGCAATTGTATGTTTCTTTATTTAGTGAAAGTCGCTGGCATTCCTGACTTGTAAATATATATATATATATATATATATATATAAACTAGTCCATGTATTTGAGAGAAAACTTTCCACTCCTTATTATATAAGGGGATAGGCACTGGTAAAGTTTATGACTCAAATACTTAATCATTCGCAAATTCGATGAAACTTGACTGGGCGTTATGTTTATGTTAACACTTGTATGACGTGTTCTTTGACTTGGAAAGTGCCTGTCGTCACTAATGATTAGTGGGAGCACACATTTTAGGTATGCTAATGGGATTAGTTTAATCGAACCGACTCACCCTCAATTCGTCACACGGATTTCACCCCGGGACAGTCAATGATGGAATTGAAAGGTTGTTGTGACGTTAAGATTTTCACTAGAGTAGTTTGACCCAGAAAACCGAGAGGTAGGGGTCAACCTCGACGTGCGTCTTGACCGACAAGTAGCAGGTTCTACTAAATACCAAGATATGATTCTTTCTCCTGTAAGTGAACAGGTATAAGTCCTATATGGTCATTGGCAGATGAGATCATAAGTCTTTGGCCAAAGCATTAAAAGCTAGTTGTATTGGATACATGAGAGCTTGGTGATCTCGATTTGCATTAACTCAAACATAACATCAAGTACAGATAGGATTTGACTGATCGTGACTCTATAGCTTGATCGGAACATTACTGGTATTTATGAAAGAATGGTTCTCGAATGATCCCTACCATTCATTCTCAGTAAGGTTACAGTATAGGCCACGGGACTGGCTAGGTAGTGCTATAACTCTTTAGTTCCTCCCATTTCTTAGTGAGATGGACCTACCGAGTTGCTCATTAGGGAGACGACAGAATAATATGGAAGTAGATCTCTTATTGTGAATTTTAGACATTGGATGTCTTATTAATTAATTCGATAAATTATATCGATTTGGTGAATTAAATAAACTATTGGGTAATTAATTTAATTCATAAATAATTATTCTAGGAGATATAATTTCTTAATATAATTAATTGATTAGATTTATTAATTGTATTTGAGATGAATCAATGTGTATCAGTCGGATTTGATACACGAGGGTTCGTTTCATGGACCGAAACAAACTGAATCCTTCTCCATTATGATGTTGGCCGCCCCACCCCTTGTAGGTCCCTTGTTGGTGACCTTGTCTTCATTCTTGCATGTGTTGAGGATTTTTCCTATCACTTGGGGATAAAAGGGTGATAAGATGGGATCTTATCATGATCACCCTTAGGTGTGATGGTTGGAGGTTTATGTGGACTTTGTTATCAAACAGTTCATCCTCCACCACTAACACACCCAAAATCGACCAACACATATATAAAGAAAGAAAATCAAGAACAAAAATTATATCACTTAGAGTGATCACAAATCAAGGGTGTATTTTCATATCTTAACTCTTGTCCCTTTGTATCCGTATATTCGTTGCATGATCGATCCTCTTAGGGGTTCGGTAAATTTCATTTTTGCTTCCGCTGTGCCTTTGATTTAGGCATCGAATCCCAACAGTGGTATCGAAGAGAGGTCTTGCGATCGTATATATGATATTTAGCATTTGGAATGCTTGATTGTATAATTTATGATTTGGAATCATTAACGTTATAATCGTGGTATATGTTTGATAGTTCGTCGTAGTTATATTTTTCATAAATTTATATCTAAATATAAATCTTTATTTTCTTGTAAATGTGATTTATATTGAAGATATAAAAGTTGAAAAGTATAGATATTGGATATCAGGTAGAACATCAAGCCCTGGGTTGACGTTGGACGTCCTAGAAACAGGACTCAGGGGGATGCCGTGAGGTCTGGCCAGTTGGACCGCGGTCCTGCTCTGTTTCAAGACCTGCCGTGCGGTCCGGCTTGTCGAGACCATGGTCCAGGCCCCTTCCGGACCTGTTCTAGGCTTGTTTTTTCGTGTATTCCAAAAAATTAATCTCCCACATTTTAAATTAGATTTAATTTTATTAAAATGATATATGGTATTTCATTCTAACAAGGAAAAATTAATTTATTGGGATACTTATGATTGATCTAATTACTTTGAACGAATTCATATTACCAATTGGGTGAATTAATTGGATTAATTCTTATGGATGGATTAATTTATATTGATTCGATCAATATTTAGATTAATTATTTATACCATTGATTTTAATGAGATTGTTGCATTATTTTTTAATGGTGGTGTAGTTCGTGGACCTAGTTTTTTGAATCATTTCGATTGGGTTGCAAATGTCATTTTGAGCCCATTAAAAAATTGTAAATATGTTTTAATTTTTCAATGTAAAATTTATTTGTAATGACGAAGACCGAAGGAAAATCCATTTGAGAGGACGAAGATTCAAGACTCAAGACAAGTAATTAGATTACAATGTTCTTTGTTCTAGGAACGTCCACGAACTACATGTTGATAGCAACTAGGTTGTGTATGTTTATTGATATGGTATGAATGTCGACAAACGCACTTAAATGAATTAATATGCAAAGTGTAACATTAATCGCGATGACAAAATATTAAGTTTAAAAGGTTTCAAGGTTTTTCTTCTCTCCATCGAGCTCTCGGAAAATTGAAATCCAAACCGGAGGAGCTATGCTTCCGAGTTATCGGGGTAGTCGTTCTGGGAGGATCGATAAATTCTGAGAGTGCATTAGATGCCTTTAGTTGGAAGAAATTTTATCTCTAGAAACATGTTCGGTTACCGGATAAGATTCAATTGTGAAACTGGTCAGCGTTGATGGTATAAACTTAACTTGTTCACGAACTATAGAAACCGTATATGTTGAGGGGAGTGAATAAGGGGAAGAAGAAGATTGAATCATTCATTAGATGGATTGGTGTTGGACAGCACTTTATGAAGATTAACAGATCAGAAACCTGTTCGATTGCCCTCTATTAAACTTTATAAAGAACTCGATCACCACTATGAAGTAAAGCAAACTAATACTTCTGGATTTCACAAGGGAGTGTGTTATTCAATAAAAGTAGTGGGAACTGGGTTGTATGAATAGAAAAGACCTTAATTCGAAACTCAAATTATAATCAAACGAGTCACTAATCAATATGTCTTACTTAATGCAAACAAACAAAATAACAACTCTCATAATGACAATGAACCTACTCGCAATTCTACTCGAGTAGAACAACTTAACCGGACCAAACATTGTGGACTGGCTCCGCAATCTGATGATTGTCCTCATCATGGAGGCACTGGGATACGTCTTGGAGGCGGACATTCCGGCAGCTCCAGTGCGGACCAGAGCTAGTCAAGAAGATGTTGAAAACCACGAAAAGTGGGTTAAGGATGACATTAGAGTCCGTGGCTATATGATGGGCTATATGTCTAATGAGCTTCAGAGAGATCATGAGAAAATGACTTATGCTAGGCATGTATTATCTCACTTAACCGATCTTTATGGTGAGCATAATAGAACTGCTAGATATGAGATATGTAAGCAACTCTTCGGTGCCAAGAAGGTGAGAAAGTTGGGGACCACATCCAAAATGATCTCTATGATCGAGTTATTGGAGGCTCTTGATTTTAGGATGCATGTTTCTCTCTAAAGTGACCTTATCCTACAATCTCTTCCTGATTCCTTCCTTCAGTTTGTTATGAATTTCAACTGCAATGAAATTGCTTGCAATTTAGCAGGGTTGATGAACAAACTTGTAACCGCTCAGTCTCAGATGAAGACTCCACGGGTAAAAGAATCTTCGGAAGTCCAAGAATAAGAAGAAAAAGACCAAGAAGCAGATGTGCTCACAAGGTAATACTTTTGAGGGTAAGGGCAAGGCCCCGATGTAGGGGTGGGCATGGGACGGGACGGGACGGGCCTGGGGTCATCCCACGTCCCGTCCCGTGTTATAACAAGCGGGACGGGACGGGATTGATAATTTCAAAATTTCATCCCGCGCGGGCCTTATCCCGGTTTGGACGGGACGGAACGGGATGGGACGGGTTTAGTCCCGCATAAAAAAGTTCAAAATATAAATTAGAAAAAAATAAGAAAATCTATAATTTTATACATATAAATTCGGGAAAAATATCCAACAAACTAATTTAATAACCTAAATTAAACTTTTAAAATAACAATTATTAACATTGAATACAACATATCCATTTTTTTTGAAAAAATATCAGTTACTAACTTTATATCGGTTAATTAGGTTTGGGTATAATTATAAAATATAGATAGTAAAAAATAAAAATAGTTTATTATTAAAAATTAATTAAAAAAATGGTTACAAATAATAAAAATATATGGTTTTAAAAAGGGTTAAAAACTTAGCGGGATGGGACGGGCCTTACGGGCCTCAAATTTTTTGTCCCGTGTCCCGTCCCGCAGTTACTCTAATGGAACGGGACGGGACGGGCCTAGTGTTTTTAATTTTGGATCCCGTCCCATCCCGGGTTATTTTGGGAGGGGACCGGGACGGGACCGGGACGGGATCGGGATTTTGATTTTTTGTGCCCACCCCTACCCGATGGTTCCTAAGAGAAAGAAGGTAAAGACGGACACATGTCTCAAATGCGGTGATCTGGGCCACTGGGCAAGAGACTGTCTGATCCTTCATGGCACTTCAGGTACGGAATTATTAGTTTGGGAAACGAATTGTTCTGCTACTGTATTTTCTACTTCTTGGATACGAGATTCAGGTGCTAGTTCTGATATTTGTACCATGAATCAGGATCTGGAACAAAGTAGGAAGCTTGGAGATGGGAAGTGATGATTACTGTTAGAAGCGGGCAAAGTTTCGTAGCAACTGATATAGGATCACTTCTTTGGGATTTGGAATCCGGCTTTGTTATAATGTTAGATGATGTACTTGTTTTGCCCAAAGGGCATAAAAATAATGTATCCATTCCGGTAATGGATCAGAAAGGCTTTTCATTTTTCATTGGTGATAGTACTTGCAAAATTTATTTTGAAAATAAATTAGTAGGCACTTCTACATTATTAAATAGACTGTATCATCTAAACCTAAGTAACAAAGTCGTTGTGAACACTATGACTAGGAAGCATGGTATGGATAAAACTAATCAAGCTTTGAAATGGCATCTTAGACTTGGTCATGTTGGTCAGACCAAGGTTTATAAAGTGGAAAAGGATGGACTTACGGGCCCATTGGGATCGGGTCCCTTTCCAACTTGTGAATCTTGCCTTAAAGGCAAAATGACTAAGTCCCCCTTCATAGGGACTTTTGAAAGAGCCACTGATAAACTTGGATTAGTCTATACCGACGTGTGTGGTGCATTGGAAACAACACGTGATGGATATCAGTATTTGTTTACATTCACGGATGATCATACTAGGTATGGTTATGTGTATTTAATGAAACACAAATATGAGGCCTTTGAGAAATTTCAGGAATTAAAGGCCCTAGTCTAAAATCAAACTGGTAATCATATTAAAGCACTTCGGCAGGACCGAGATAGCGAGAATGAGTAAAGAGTTTGACGAGTCCCTAAAAGAGCACGAGATAATGTCATAACTAACACCTCCAGGAACTCCTCAATTAAATGGTGTGTTAGAAAGAAGGAATCAAACTTTGTTGGACATGGTTCATTACGTGCTTAGCTACACTGACTAACCGATTTACTTGTGGGGTTATGCGCTCCTTACTGCTGCTTATATCTTGAACAGATGTCAAGAACACTAAGTCTTAATCATTTGGGAGGGTAGGAAAACCAAGTCTTAATCATGTTAGGATTTGGTGATATCCCGCCTATGTCAAGAAGACAAAGGTAGAGAAGCTGGAAGCAAGATCCTTGAAGGGACGTTTCATTGGATTCCCATATGGGACGATAGGTTATCTATTCTACATGCCCGTAGATCAAAAGATCATTGATGCTTTGCAAGCACACTTCCTGGAAGATGAGTTCATTCAGTAAGGTGGAGAAGGTAGAAGTATTTCTTTGAAAGAATACGATGAAACTCCTTAGGAGACACCTATACAATAATTGGAACCGAACCTTCTGAAACACAAGTACAACCACCTCGTAGGTCTAGTAGGGTATCTCAATTACCTGGCAGGCATAGCTTTGTGCACTTGGAGGAACTGGGTCTCCATGAGGTTCCAAGTGATAGCCAAGTGACCGACCCCACGACCTATGACCAAGCGTTGGTGGATGTAGACTCTGCCATATGGCGAGAATCTATGGAAGTTGAGATAGACTCGATGCATGTCAATCAGGTGTGGACTCTAGTATACTGCCCCAAGGACATAGTGCCCATTGGGAGCAAGTGGTTATATAAGAGAAAGAGTGATGGAGATGGCAAGATTGATACCTATAAGGCCAAGCTTGTGGTAAAGGGTTATACCCAAAAAGAAGGGATCAATTACTAGGGGTGTTCAAAAATATCCGATATCCGATCCCAAATATCCGAAAATCCAAAGTTCCGAAAATCCGAAAATTTGGATATCCAAAAATTCGGATATCCAAAGTTTGGATATCCGGAACTTCGGATTCGGATATCGGATAGTACTTTTCAGAAAAATCGGATATTCGGATATCAGAAATATCCGAAAAATCTTAAAATATTTTTTTTTATATTTTAAATTATAGAAGGTATTCGGATATTCGGATATCCGATATCCATATCCGAAGTTTTTTTCGGATATTCGGATATCTGATATCCAAATCCGAATATTTTTTCGAATATATAGATATCCGAAACTATGGATTTGGATATCGGATAGTACTTTTCAGAAAAATCGGATATTCAGATATCCGAAATATCCGAAAAATCTTAAAATTTTTATTTTTTTATATTTTAAATAATAGAAGGTATTCGGATATTTGGATATCTGATATCCATATCCGAAGTTTTTTTCGGATATTCGGATATCCGATATCCAAATCCGAATATTTTTTTCGAATATATAGATATCCGAATATAATTCATATTTTTTCCGGATATTTGGATATCCGAAAATCGGATATCCAAAATTTCAGATACTGATATCGGATATCAAAATCTACTATCCGAATTTTCGGATATCCGAAATTCCGGATATCTGGTTTTGAACACGTCTACCACGATACCTTCTCGCCTGTAGCTATGATCAACTCTATTCGAATGATGCTTGCTAGAGCTTCCTACAACGATTATGAGATATGGCAGATGGACGTAAAGACGGCTCCCTTTAATGGATTCCTCGATGAGGAGATCTATATGGAGCAGCCTAAAGGCTTTGTCTTTGACATTGATATTCACAAAGTGTGCAAGCTTCAACATTCTATTTATGGACTAAAGCAGGCTTCGCGTAGTTGGAACCTTCGTTTTGATGAGATTTTTCAAAGAGTTTGACTTCGTACAAAATGAAGAGGAACCTTGTGTATACAAGATGGTTAGTGGGAGCAAGATCGCATTCTTAGTACTATATGCAGATGGCATTCTACTAATAAAAAACAATGTGGGAATGCTCAATGCTGTGAAATCTTGGCTTTCGAGTAGGTTCTCCATGAAAGACTTGGCACAAGCGACATATATTCTTGGGATTCAACTCTATCGGGATATAGTGAAAAGTATGATAGGTCTCCCCCAAGCCCTCTATATAGATAAGATCTTAAAGCAATTTAAGATGGATAATTCTAAAAGAGGGTTCCTTCCGATGCGACATGGAATAGAACTCACCTCGAAGATGTCTCCTCAAAGTGAGGAACAACGAAAGGAAATGAGTAAAATACCATATGCATCGACCGTGGGTATGTACGCTATACTGTGTATGAGAACCTACATTACACATGCTGTGAGCGTTGTAAGTAGGTTTCAGGCAAACCCAGAAAAGCAACATTGGACTGCCGTAAAGAACGTTCTTAAATACTTAAGAAGGACTAGAGATCTGCTTCTTATGTATGGTGGTGGAGAACTGAATCTGACAAATTTCACTGATTCAAACTTCCAAGGACATAAAGGTGACTCCATGTCTACTTGTGGCTAAATTATTACTCTTAATGAATGAGCAGTATCTTAGCGAAGTGCCAAGCAAAGCGCGACTGCTGATTCCACCTATCAGGTTGAGTATTATCATCCTCAGAGGTCTCTAAGGAAAGGTTTTGGATTAAGAAGTTTTTGGGTGAACTTCAAGTGACAGCATGTGCTGAGCTGCCTGTTCCAATTTTGTGCTATAACGACGGAGCTGTAGGCCAAGGAGCCGAGGTTTCACAAAAGTACAAAATACATTGAGAGAAAGTATCATCTTGTGAGAGAATTTGTTCGCAAAGGATACATTGTGCTGCATAGAGTAAACTCAGAAGAGAATTTCGTTGATCCACTGACTAAGCCACTTTCTCAGATAAGCCTGGAACGTCATTTAGAGAATATTGGTATTAGATACCATAGTATGTGGCATTGAGCGCAAGTGGGAGATTGTTAGGAATATGCCCTCGAATGCCACTCAGAGGATGTATAAGGGAGGCATTGTACTCGTTATTACGTAAACTATTGTCAAAAGGCAATTGTGTGTTTCTTTATTTACTGAAAGTCACTGACATTCCTGATTTGTAAATATATATATAGAAAGTAGTCTATATATTTGAGGGGAAAATCTCTACTCCTTATTAGATAAGGGGATAGGAACTCATAAAGTTTATGACTCAAATACTTAATAATTCGCAAAGTCGATGAAACTTGACTAAGCGTTAAGTTTATGTGAAGACTTGTATGATGTGTTCTTTGACTTGCAAAGTGCCTGTCGTTGCTAATTGTTATTGGAAGCATACGTTGTAGGTATGATAATGGGATTAGTATACTCGTACCGACTCACCCTCAATTCGCCACACGGATTTCACTCTGGATAGTCGATGATGGAATCGAAAGGTTGTGATAGGCATTCGTGAACCTTCGACTTGAGGATTTAGTAGGGATGTTCATGTGACGTTAAGATTTTCACTAGAGTAGTTCGACCTAGAAAACCGAGAGGTGGGGGTCAACCTCGACGTGCGACTTAACGGACAAGTAGCAGGTTCTACTAAATACCAAGATAGGATTCTTTCTCCTATAAGTGAACAAGTATATGTCCAATGTGGTTGTTGGCAGATGAGCTCATAAGTCTTTGGCAAAGCATTGAAGCTAGTCGTATTGGCTACATGAGAGCTTGGTGATCTCGATTTGCATTAACTCAAACATAGCATCAAGTACAGATAGGGTTTGACTGATCGTGACCCTATAACTTGATCGGGACATTTGAAAGAAGGGTTTATAGGTTTACTAGTATTCACAACAAAATGGTTCTTGAATGATCCCTACCATTCGTTCTCAGTAAGGTTACAGTATAGGCCGCAGGATTAACTAGGTGGTGCTATAACTCTTTAGTTCCTCCCATTCCTTACTGAGACGGACCTACCGAGTCGCGCATTAGGAAGACGATAGAATAATATGAAGTGGATCTCTTATTGTGAATTTTGGACATTGGATGTCTTATTAATTTATTCAATAAATTAAATTGGTCTGGTGAATTAAATAAATTACTGGGTAATTTTAATTTAATTCATGAATAATTATTTCTTGGAGAAATAATATCTTAATATAATTAATTAATTAGATTAACTAATTGTATTTGAGACGAACCAAGGTCTATCAGTCGGACTTGATACACGACGGCCCGTTTCATGGACCGAAATGAACCGAATCCTTCTCCATTATGATGTTGGCCGCCCCACCCCTTGTAGGTCCCTTGTTGGTGACCTTGTCTTCATTTTTGCATGTGTTGAAGATTTTTCCTATTACTTGGGGACAAAAGGGTGATAAGATGGGATCTTATCATGATCACCCTTAGGTGTAATGGTTGGAGTTTGAGTGGACATTGTTATAAAACAAAGTTCATCCCCCACCACTAACACACCAAAAATCGGCCAACAGACACATATATATATAGAGAGAGAGAGAGAGAGAGAGTTCATTTTTGTTCAAGGTCTTACACTCTTAGGGAGAGAAAGAAAATCAAGAACAAAAATTATATCACTTAGAGTGATCACAAATTTGAGAGAATCATTTCCTACTACTCTTTTCTAGCCGTATCTTTGGAGGATAACTGAGTAGTTGGTGTTCCGATCATCTCTCGGCGCGTGGCTAGTAGAGACGCAGTGCTATCGGTATTTGGATCATCGAGGACTTATCAAATCGGATTTGCGGTCACTGGGATCAACCTCAACATTCAATCAAAGGACTTCAAGGATATGTTTCATATCTCAACTCTTGTCCTTTTATATACGTATATATGTTGCATGATCGGTCATCTTTAGGGGTTCAGTAAACTTTGTTTTTTCTTCTGTTGCGCCTTCGATTTAGGAATTGAATCCCAATATTAGGAAGAACACCAAATACGAAAAATTCGTACTCCTTACAGGGATTTAATCTTCACTATTCTCCTTAACGGATTAGAGCTTCGTGCTGATAACATATTATGAATATAATATATATATATATATATATATAGAAACCTGAAAGAGTTAGACAATAGGGAGAAAAGAGACCGTCTTTTTATTCATCTCATTAAAATAAGCATATACAAGGCCTTTTATAGGCTCTACAACCATATGTTATATTAGAAATAAAAAAGCCAGAGGTTTCATATACTAAATGATGGGAATGTGAACGGTAAAAAATTATCCATTACATAAAAACAATAGAATAATTGGTGTGACCAAAATAAAAAAGTTAAAGTAATGGGATAGAAACTGGACAATTTTATATTTATGGGGCCAAATAATATTTTTTTCTCTTGTAACCTGCTACAACAAATAAATTAGAGTTGTTGGTTTATGCGGAATTCGAGTACTTTTTTTTTTCTGAAAAATGAATAATATTAAAAAAATAATACTCGATGTCCAGTCTGACCGACTGACCACCCAACCAGCTGTCCAACTGACTCGGTTCGAAAAAAAAATTCTAGGCCGAAGCCTAATAATTTGGGGCTATAGGACAAATTATTTGGGCTCCTTTATACATATATTAAAATTAGAAAATGCAAATATATAAAAATATATAATTTATTGTTAGAGTTTAAAAATACATTCAAATCAAGCAAAACTATTCTTCTAGCATTTTTTGCTGCAAAGTACTAATCAAATTTTCAAATCTAACTTCTCAAGAATATACTTCTCAATTTTTTGATGTTTTGTAATTTAATTATTTTTTATATAAATTCAATATAATATAATTTTTTTATTAGGGTCTGGGGGCTTGTCAAAATTTGGGGCTCTGGGATTAGTTGGCCTATAGTCAGGACCGAACCTGTTTTTCTTCTCCTCTAAACGTGAAGTAAGGTACACGAATTCAAATCCAACTATCTGCTAAGTGCGCTACTTTACATGCTTTAATTAGTTTAATTACGCATATTATGATTTAGAATTGCTAAAATAATTCTTAATTAAATCTAATAAATTACTTTAATAATTGAATTTAAAGTAATTCACGTGAATTAATCATAATTGCGCAATAGGAAACTACTTGATTGTATAATATGTGCAAAGATATATTCATAAGATCATGTGTCTATATCTATAAATACACCCATATATCTTGCATGCATTTATAGATATGACATGTAAATTAGGTTTCATCATTAGTAATTTTTAGAGGACTCAATATTATTGTCTATAACACATAGAACCATGATAAAGTAATTTCATGGAAAAAAACATCGAAAGCAATAATGACCATATAGTGGTTCAAAAAAATAATAGGCTCCCATTATTGAAATTTATCATGAAAGTACTCATGGTATACTGTGAAAACTCATTTTTCTGTTGTTGTATCAAGATGGCTGATCCAACTCGTCCCAAATTTCATATCTTGAACTGAGAAAGGCTTGAGTACCATAGATGGGTCTCCTACATCGAGACTGTAACACCCCCAGATTTACCCGGGAATATTACAGCGCCGTGGGCCCCGGCGCTGTAATATTTCCGATTAAATCTGGGGGTGTTACAGAATATGGTATTGGAGCTTATGTTGAGAAAACCTAGGCATTCGGGTCGAGTTGGGTCGTGTTTTTTGTCGCGTCATTCGAGTCGTCGATTGAAAAATATTGGAGCCGTGAGTTTTTGTTGCTCACTCAGGCTTATGCGTTATGCGATTTTCCAGTGTAGTACTGGGCTTGTTATAAACTTTTCCAAATGGTATTAACGTATTTCTTCGGATAGAAATGTGTCGTGTTCTCGAGTTGAACTGATTTTGCAAAACGTGTGTTTTGAAAATATCTGTGTCGAGTATTTTTCTTGAGTTGAGATATGTGCCAGTATCACAGGGAATCGTCGGCTTCACGATCTGTAAGTATTTGGATTTTTGAATTTCATTGAGATTTATTGCCGTTCTAAGTTGATATGCTTTGAGATTCGGAAGAATATTATACGTTGTGTTATAAGATAATAGAACACAGTAGTTGGGACAGGATTGACGGTCTTGAGAAGCTATGACTTTGGAAAATCAATATGTCGGTTAAGTTTTGGAACAGAATTGTGTATTCAGGAGAAGGACTGGGAATTGTTGAGAAGAGCATGTAGTCATGTTAAGTCATTTTGAAATACATGAAACTGCTTTTGAGTATTTGAAAATGATACTTTTCAAAATGAACGTTTTACGAATGTTCTACGGAAAATGGTTTTGGGCCGAGGCCGAAGTGATTTTAAAATAGTTTTACAACTCAGGACTTGGGGTCCGAAAAGGGTTTTCTACATTTTAAACTTCTTGTAATGCGGAACAAGATACGGGCTGAGACCCTAATGTTTCAAAAGAAAGCTTTTCTGTTTTCTAAAACTCCTGAGCATTGTAAAACACTTTATCAATCTTTATCTACTTCATTTCTGCCCTTCGCGGTTTTGGTTTACTTGTTCAAACGAAACCTCTCGGGAAGCCTTTCGCTGTGTTGATTTGTTTCAATGCTTTGGCATAGCATATTTGAGGTGATCCAGGATGGATTAATGATTGACGTTGTTAGCCATATGTGGAAAAAGGAGTTCTTAGTCAGAGTTTATATATTGAGATTTTGGAACTCTATTGTGTGGTTTTCCGATGGAATATCATTGGATATTGGTAACAAACCGAATTTGCATACAGAAGTACGGATGTGGTTAATCATTTGCATGGTTTTCATTTTAAAACATCGAAATCGTGTGGATTCGAAGGAAACTATTATCGAATACTTGGCACCAGCGAGCCAATTTAATTTTTGAAAATTTATTTTGTGGTCTTACCAAAATTTATGTTTTGAGTTTTGGAATTTTTGAAAAGAACTTTCGAAAATTGTCTTCGTAACAAGAGTATATGATTTCAAACTGGTTTTGAAAATGTGATTGAGGTACATACGCATTTAGTGCATAATACATATCGTGGTGAAGTTCTGAGCGAGACTCTCGACTGGATATTTCATCGGTATGGTACGAGGAAAAGAGATTCGAATTTCAGCATGGTAGTTTGGTTATCCAGGGATGATCGGTTGATCTATCAGATGAGTTAAATATGTTGCGTATTGTAGATTCATGCACATGATGCGATTTTAGAAACTTTGAATTTTCTGAAATCGGGACATATGTGCTATGTGATTCCATTGGTATGATAGTAGCGCGATTTTACCATAATGATTTTCGAATGATTTCTTTGTAAGTATAGATTTGGGGTTGTTGACCTCATGCTGGCTGTCTTGAGTACTGATTGGTCATTCCCACTCCATGTATAATTTGGATATGTTCTACGGGTTGTGATTGGTTGTTCGTACGCCGAGGGGTATGCTCACCAGTCAGGTATGTTTATTGAGATACACTGTATGTGATTGGTGTGTCATTTTGAGAATGTTATTCTTTCGTATATCTGTTTCTGTGGTTCTGTGTTGATCCTGTTGGAGTTTATCACGTTGATGATATTCTCGATTGTGTTTTGACCTCTGGTTGGTCATATTGGAGTTTATCATGTTGACGATATTCTCGATTGTGTTTTGACCACTGGTTGGTCATATTGGAATTTATCATGTCAATTATAAATTCGGTTGATTGTTGATCATTGTTGGTGATCATCTGAGCGTTCGGATTTTGTGTCAACGTTTCGGGATTCGTATCGTTGTTTTGGGCAGTTGTTTCGTAGATGTATTGTATATTATTCGTCTTATCGGAATTGAGAGTTGATTATGTAATCAGGCAGACAGAATTTGATTCAGGCAGATTGTTTCATCCGAAGATGATATATTTTGTTAAGACTCAAGGAATTGTGATTGTAAAGTGTATTGAGACTTTACAGTGAGGTCACTAGCTAGTATCTCAGGAGATCGTCCACTTTGCGCATTGGTAAGTATGTTGTTATGGGTATTCTATAGTGAAGGTGATTGATCATTGTCGTGATGGTTTTGGGATATTTTGGGTTGAACGGTATGTTTTTTTATGACGGCTTGCAAGTTTCGAGGCTGAAACTTATTTTAAGTGGTGTAGAATGTAATATCCGGAATTTCTACTACTGTTGTTTAATATTATTTTATCCGAGTTATGTTGTACAGCGTGGAATATGTACAGTATGGATAAAATAATGAAGGACTGAGATGTCAGTATTGGTATAATTGTCGTATTTGGTAGACAATTACAATTGAGAATGGCGTGTATCAGGTTATCACACTTTTGATATTGGGTATATCATATGAGAATATTATTGGATGCAGTATTTGTGTTCAGTGTGTCGTATGTTCATTTTTGGTATGTCGAGACGTTGGACAGAAATTGCGGGAAACGGCTAAGTGTAGCATTATTAGCGCACGCTAATATGCATTCCTAGCGCACGCTATCGTGCAGGTTTAGCGCACGCTAATGGTAAAAGATAGCGTACGCTAGTTCAGAACAGATCAGAGGGAATCTTGGCTTTTGGCGAGTGGACCCGGCCACTTGTCATGCGTGTCCAGATAAGGTCAGTGGGTGTTTGTCATGTAGGGCTAGCGCACGCTAAACCATATGGTTAGCGCACTCTAATTCCAGATCGGTCAGAGGAATCCCGGAAATCGCGGATGCTTTCGGGATGTGGGGGTACGAGTGGTAGGTGAATACTATAGTAAGTCAACTTTGGATAGCGCACGCTAAGGGCAAAGGACTTGCGTACGCTAGACATTGTAAGTTACGTACGCTAATGCATGGGCATTACGTACGCAAGCACATGTACGAAGCCAGACAGTGGCCTCTGGACCCCGATAGCGCACGCTAACAAAGTCAGTTACCGCACGCTAAGGCTGTTGCGCACGCTAAACATGAGATGTTAGCGCATGCTAGTAATATATTCTATATATGGGAACAGACGGGTTTTGAGATGCATTTAGTCCATTTTTTTTCTACTTCAGTCGATAGAGAGAGCTTTGGGAGGTTCTTGAGGTTCCCAAACACGGTGAGATGATGATCTTTAACAAAATTAAGATGGAGAGCATGGATTCAAGCCTTGTTCTTCAAGTTATTCATGATTCTTGGAATGGAGTCAAATGTTCTTATTCTTGGTTCATCAAATCCAGGTAATTTTCGTATCCCTTTGATGGTGGTTCATTTTTCTTGGATGATTATATGTGAGTAGCATGTTGGATAATCAGATGATGATTTTATATGAGATTCAATGGAATTTTGATAAGAGTTCCGGATGTTAGTTAAGATTCTTCATACTATAAGGATGTTGATTCATTTAACCCGATCTAAGATGGATTTCTGAATCTTGGTAATTATATTGGTCGATTTAGATGAGATGGATCATGATACTAGGTTGAATTCTAGATTGAGTATGATATGACCCTTGTTATCGAGTCGGTTTGATTGTTGATGTTGTTATTGATATATGGACGTTGATATGATCATTGTGATAATTATGGGGTCGTTTATCTTCAAGAGATATGGAGATTTATGTCTCCCTTCATTTGGATTCGTAGTCGCAAGATGTTAGTCGATGCTTGGAATGCATGCCACTATACAGCATTAGCGCACGCTAAGCTTACTGGCTAGCGCACGCTAACGGGAGCAACTTAGCGCATGCTACGTATGCATTTAATGTGCGCTAAGTACGCAGACAGTGCAGTATTTTTGTGTTGTGATTATGAATTCGTGATGGTTTGATTTGGTTTGTTCTGACTGCGTTTATTCGAGGTTTTGTTGAACCGTTGAGTTCGATTGGTTAGTTTTGTTGGTTGTTGATTGTTATCGGATATGTGTTATTTGATTACTTCGATAGGTTGAGATTATTGATCGGTGATTATAACCGGATGTTGCGGTCGTGTTCTAGTATGTCCGTTGTGTTGCTTTTGATCGGGGCTGAGGAGCTCGTAGACAAAGGCAATGTGTTCGGTAGCATCTTCGTGGTATCAGTATCGAGGCAAGTTATTACTTGCTCAGTTATAATATTTAATGAATGGTTTCAGTTTCATTTCGTTTATAATGCATATAGCGATGATTATTATTGTGAACTCTGGGTATTCGGATCGCATATCGTTCTCCCGATTCTGGGAGGTAAATCATAATGTATATGCTTTATCTCAGTTATTGGTATGTTCGGGTATCGAGGTTATATTATGGTAAAGACGAGGATATGAGTATCTATAGTTCATTGTACGTTTGGATCGTCGAGCATTGAGGATAATTTCCGGTGATGATTTGACATCGAGGTTACTCCTGAAGGACTCGGGACAAGTATCTTAGTTTGATTCGGTTTAAGTGTTAATGATGTTGATCATGCAGGTTGTCATTCATGTTGCTGAACATGAAGTCGTCCTAGTTGTTTCATCATAGTGTCGTTCATGCTTGATTCATATATTGTTCATGTTTATGAACATTTTGATTTGCATATGTGTATGCATAATTGTGTTGTTTGTGTTGTGTTGATACGTTGGGATTGTGTGATCTATGCTGAGGGCGATGGATCATATGTCCACCTCGTGTTGGTCCAACGGGATCATCTTGGGATCTATGCTGAGGGCGCTGGATCATTGGACGGGTTTTCCACCTCGTGTTAGTCCGACAGGATCATCTTGGGATCTATGCTGAGGGCGCTAGATCATTGGATTACCCAGTGTCGTGTTGATGGAATCATGTGGATTTGCATTGTTAGTTTTATATGTTGTATGTATATTATTGGTTATCCACCTCGTGTTGATCTTGTAGGATCATCTTGGGATCTATGCTGAGGGCGCTAGATCATGGGATTGCCATTGAGTATACATTGTTATTGTTTTGAGCATATTGACATGGTCATATGAGTATGCATTTGTAGGTCTTGTGTTAGGACCGTGGCCGTGTGTTGCATTGATCTGATCTTGGATTAGACTGATATGATTGTCGTGGTATTGTGCATCTCGAGGTATGTTCCGTATTTCCTTTGGTTATTGTCTTTTGATGGACAATCGATTATTTATGTGATGATGTCGCCCGATGGATTGGGGTTGGACCGAGTTAGTAGTTTTCGTAACAATGAGTTATGAAGACGTTTTGATAGCCTTGGGTTCCGTTTGAGATACAGTTCAGTTGATTAGATATGAGCTTGTCGTGTTGTTGAGGATAATGTGAATTTTGGTAAAGTTATAACGATAAGATTACATTGGTCGTATTCTTACTTTGTATCTCATTGGTATGTAATTATTGATGTGATGTGACGGTTATCATTGTTGGATATTATGACTGACCCCATCGTGGCCTTTCTTTTTAGGTTCTTGTATTTTCGAGCTTGTAGCGGTCGTGGAGAGATGAGCTTCCCGGAGGATACTGGCTAGGGCATGTATTTGTGTATTGAGTTTCCTAATCAGTCGCTCTATTCTGATGCTAGAGTATTTTTAATTGTTTGTCTTTTCCACTGCGTGAGTATTCTTAAATGACCTTTCATTCTGGTAATTTGAGTTACTTTGGAAATCTTTTTCTAAACTATTGAGTTTCGGCCGTTTGGCCTTGCCCTTTCGAAATGAGATTTTACGACGGTTTTGATAAACAAATTTTATATAGTCTTCAAATGTTTTAAAGATAGTACCGTCGTTGGCCTCTTGGGTATTTGTAAATGTTTGCGAAAATTTCCTTTAGCCTTGTGGGTTCCATCTCGGGGCCCACGGCACTGTAATATTCCCGGTTAAATCTGGGGGTGTTACAGAGACCACATTTGTTGCTAAATAATATAGTGCTACGCTCCTTGACACCACACACCAAGCACTGTATGATAAGATAAAAGCGAGCATTACTTATGTTCGTTAGGCGACATATTGACCCCAACCTGAGATGGAAATATCTACAATTGAAATCTCCCAAATAACCGTGGGATGTATTTAAGGGCCGCTTTGGGAACATTCAAAATACATTGAATGCTCTTAAGAAAAAGTCTCCTGGGTTTGTGATTCACGAGGATGGTGTGTTGAGATTCTAGAGTCGGCTTTGTGTACCGAACGACTTGAAATTGAGGCAGAGTATTTTGCAAGAAGCCCATGCTACGCCTTACTCAATTCATCCTGGTTCGAGTAAGATGTACAAGGACCTGAGGAGGAGTTTTTGGTGGAATGACATGAAGAAGGAGGTCGCACGGTTTGTAGCAAAATGTTTGACTTGTCAGCAGGTCAAAATCGAGCACCAGCGGCCAGCAGGGTTACTGCAGTCGCTTCCCGTTCCAGAATGGAAATGGGAAGATATTTCGATGGACTTCATCACGAGCATACCGAGATTTAAGTCTGGTATGAATATGGTTTGGGTGATTGTGGATCGTCTGAGCAAGTCGGCACACTTTCTGGGCGTCAAGGATACTTGCGGTCCGGAGAGGTTGGCTCGTGTGTTTATTGCACAGATTATGAGGCTTCACGGTACTCCAAAGTCTATTATTTCAGAACGTGATGGCCGTTATGTATCACATTTTTGGCAGGCAGTACATAAGGCGTTGGGTATTCGGTTGCGTCTGAGTACTTATTTTCATCCTCAGTCAGATGGGCAGTCGGAACGCACTATCCAGACATTTGAGGATATGTTGTGTGCTTGTGCTCTCGATTGGAGCAGTGGTTGGGAGGAGTATTTGCCATTGATCGAATTCACGTACAACAATAGTCGGCACGCGTCGATTCGAATGGCACCGTATGAGGCATTTTATGGGCGGCGATGTCGATCGCCGATTTGCTGGAACGAGGCGTCCGATTTGGTTGGGACCGAACCAGATATCGTTATGGAAACGAGGCGGAAGGTGTAATTGATTCGGGAGAGGATGTTGACTGCTCAGAGTCGACAGAAGTCATATGCTGATGTTCGTCGTCGACCTTTGGAATTCGAGGTGGGGGACCACATTTTGCTAAAGGTGTTGCCGACGAAGGGGGTTTTCCACTTCGGGAAGAAGGGAAAGTTGAGCCCGAGATTTATTGGGCCCTTTGAGATTATCGAGAGAGTAGGTGAGTTGGCATACCGTTTGGCGTTACCTCCAGCCTTGAGTTACGTTCATAGCATTTTCCATGTTTCCCAGCTGAAGAAATATGTTTTGGATCCTAGTCACGTCATCAACTATGGTGAGATTGATGTCGCTGAAGATATTACTTTCGAGGAGCGTCCCCTGAAGATTTTGGAGCACCGTGAGAAGCGACTGGGGCATAAGACCATTCCTTTGGTCAAAGTGCAGTGGTCGAGGCATGGTGTTGAGGATGCAACTTGGGACACCAAGGATAGCATGCGTACTAGATACCCCAAGTTGTTTGTTTCTTAAGTTTTGGGACGAAACTTATTTTTGGAGGGGTAGAATGTAATATCCGCATTTTTCTTTTGCTGGCACTTTCATGATTTTGTGTTTTTCTTGTTTTGATGTCTCGTGTGTAATTGTATGGGTATTTTGGGAATACTTAATTTCGGACTTATTTTACTCAATTCTGCATTTGTTGGTCTTTCCATCTCTATTTGTTCCGATTCTCCAAATTGTTGGTTAGAACCACCGTTTTGGGGTTGTCGTGAATCTATCGTATGTTATTATGCGTGTTGTGAGCTTCCGTTTGTTGTTTCGATCGTGTTTCGTGTGTTTCGGGTGTTTGAGTCGTTTTGCACCTGACTACCTAGCGCATGCTATTGTTGTTAATTAGCGCACGCTAGTATCCTTTGGTAGTGCACGCTACACTTGTTTTGTAACGCGCGCTAGTGACTCGGGCACAGAAGTGGTAGTAGTCTGTTTCTGCCCTCTGCTCTCTGGAAGAGTAGCTTAGCGCACGCTAAGATGTTATTCTTGCGCACGCTATCATTTGGGCTTAGCGCGCGCAGAGTGGCCGGTAGTGCGCGCTAATCTGGCAGTCTAGTACTAGGCAGAATGTTTCTGGACTAGATTGATGTTCAGGTAACGCACGCTATGGCCCGATAGCACGCGCTATCGAGGGGCGGTTAGCGCACGCTATTTACTGGTAGTGCACGCTAATGGTCCAGAACCGTAGGTTCTGGACTGGGTTTTTGTCCGATAGCGCACGCTAACCTTGAAGGTTAGCGCACGCTAATAACTCCCTGGATATAAAAACCAGAGAGTTGACTGGGGCAGCTCATTTATTTCTCTTTTCATTTCCTCTCCGTGGACGGCGATTTCAAGGGCGATTTGAGGGCGATTTCTTCATCCAATCACTTCAGAGATCATTTTCCTTGAGTTCTTGGTATGGATTAACAACACCAACACTTGTTCTTCATCGTTAATCCAAGGTAAATCACCTAGAACCCTATTTTTGGGAAATTTAGGGGTTTCTGGGTTTTTGTCCGATTCGTTCCTTATTGTTGATAAATTCTTGATGGGTATGATTAATATTAGTAGTATTCATGTGTTTCCTACAAAATTTTGGTGATTTTCGTTGTGTTCTTGAAATCGAGAGGGTTTGGGGTTGTTGTCCTCCCTTGTCGATTTTGTCGTACGAAATTACATGAATCGTAGGTGGATTTTTGGGTGTTTTCCGTTACCGTTGTTTTGTCAAGCTGTTGTAATCATGTTTGACGAATCGTCTAGGTTCGGTGTTCGGTTTCTCACAACCGCGATCGTGATCTTTTCCGTTTCTCGTCGTCGTTTAATCGAGGCAAGTATTCCTTAATGAACTTACACTCTTAACATGGTAGTTTTGCATGAGAAATTGTGTGTGTGTGTGTATGCTCACTATGGGTTAGATCTCGGTAGGGGTCCACAGAGGGGTGGATCGACGAGCTTTGCTTTTAACCACTACGGGTTAGATCCGACGGGGTCTCGGTAGGGGTCCACGGAGGGGTGGATCGATGGTTAATTGTGGTGCATTTTTACAAATGTGCTTTGAATTATGGCGTTTCTGGAAATGTGTGTTTCAACTGATGTTTTCTGAATTGCATGCATTGACTATATGTGAAAGATGTAAGGCTCTGTTCTTTTGGACTGAATGAATATGAATCGAATCGAATGAATCGAATGGATTCGAATCGAATCGAATCGAATCGAATCGAATCAATGGAATCGAATCGAATCGAAATATATATTAAGGGTAAATAATAATAATAATGGTAAATAATAATAATAATAGTAATTAACAACAACGATAATAGTAATATTATTAGTAATAATAACAATAATAATAATTAAGATTAATACTAATAATAATAAGAAGAAGAAGAATCGAATTGAATCAAGTGAATCAATCGAATCGAATGGACTGAATCGAATCAATCAATCGAATCGAATGGACTCGAATCGAATCGAAAATCGAAAAATAAGTCCAAAAGAACAGGGCCTAAGTTGTTCATTTGGCCTACTTGTACTAGCGTAATTGCTAACCCCTTTGGGGGACCCGTTTTGGGGAAATTCGTTTTATGAATTTCAGGTCAGGTTCATCAGGACGAGCGGGCGCTGGACCAGTACGAGGATGACGGACGTGCGTGATGATTGTGCATGAGTGGTGTTTTATTGTTTTCTGTCTTTTAATCAATTTGTCAACTTGTAAACTAATAGAAGTACTCGAGTACTTTGGTGCTTTTAATTATTCGGATTGAACTGTTTCGTCCATTATATTTTCATTGGGTGGTTGTGATGTTGTTTGACCGGTTGAACCGGGTGGATTATTATTATTTTGCGTCTTTATGACGAGGTATTATTGTGTTGAATCCGCAGGTCGATAAGTATGTTTGGTCACCTAGCCTGGTGGGTCCCATGTAGGGATCCACGACGCTGTAATATACCCTGAATATCTTGGGTGTGTTACAATAGAAAGATCACATCATTATACAATGACCTTGTATTGATTAGGAAGAGAAAAATGTCTTGTGGTGGATATGATTATTTGAGTGCTGTATAGTCTGATAATATAAAAAGGATTAAATTTAAGTTTTATATGACCCATTGACAACATGTATCCTTGAAGGATGTTAACTGCCAGAAGCAGTAAATTAAATTCTCGAGAATATTATCCCCACAAATTTAAAAGGGGTTTGGACCGATAGTCCAACATAAAATCATTTCGGAATGAAATACCTTTTATTTTTATATTGAATTATAGGTGACAACTCATAAAATCTCTTGTCATTGTAGATGGAAATTTAGAATGTGTTTCTAATTGATATTGAAATGAGTTGCACCTCATTATCAAAGTACGTGAATTTATCGATATTATTTTTGTTATGAAATGTTTCGTGGTGTTTAGAATTTTTCCGGAACAGGGCATATATTGAAAATAAAATATACTCTTGAATGGATGCTATATTGTTATAGATGAATATTCGAAAATTCAGAAAGATTATATGGACTACACTCTTGTAACATTATTTCTATATAATACATGATATCGTAGTACAGATTGAAATGAATCTTTCACTTGAAGAAATATAATATATATACTGAGATTTATGAACAGTTGAAAGAAATAAATTCTTGGTCCCAGAGTACTGTACTTAAATAAACTAAATGTTTTTTACTAATTATTCATGTCCTGACATAATTTATAAAAGCACGTCTTATCAGAAGGCATGCAAATCCTGAAGGTACATAAAGAGAATTTTATTCGATCTCCACTTACCTATTTGGAAAATGTTTAAGTTGATTGTGCAGGTGCAAAGTGTTTACTACAATTATGATAATGGGGGATCAAAAATTAAATACTTACATACAATTGGAGATTTTTGTTTTGCTATGAAGTAAATTATTACAGGAACTTCTTATAACTACATTTTGACTTCTGTAATCCAAGATGATATATGACTAAAGTTGGAAATTCAATATAGCATGACGAGATTGTGATCTTCAAGTAGATAGAAGCTTCAACGACTGTATATGATGAGAGCTACACAACTCAAAGAAGGATACTCAAAGATCTATTTGCTAAGGTGATCCGAATATCTATATTTGAGAAGTTTCACAATAATATATCTAGCCAACTAAAAAAAATGTTATGTGTTATTATCGTGTGGAGAAGGAGAAATGCGTGCTGCACTCTTTTTCCCTTAACCATGGTTTTTCCCACTGGGTTTTCCTGCTATGGTTTTTAGTGAGGGAGCATAACGTGCGCATTATGAATAATTATGGTGGATGTCCTTTAGCTTTCCAAGTCTAGGCCTTTGGCCTTTCAACTTCATTGTAACTCATGTATTTGTTCGTGTGAAACGGAAGATTTGCTCATGAAGGCGCTCCCTACAACTACTTTCGAGAAATTAGTACACAAGGGATACGCAGATTTTGAGATTTATTTTAACATTTATCGTAATGTTAAAATGAGGGGGAGACATGATATTTTATTATTTCTACAACACATGTACTCTTTTTCCTTCACTGATGTTTTTTCCACAGATTTTTTCCTAGTAAGATTTTAACGAGGCATGATGTTTGTGCAAGTCATCCAAGGAGGAGTGTTACGTAATGGATGACTTTTTACCTTTCATTCTCCCATCATTTAGTATATGCAACTTTTGCCTTTTCATTTTCAATGTAACCTATGGTTGTATGGCCTATAAAAGGCCTTGTATATGCTTACTTTAGTGAGATAAATGACAAGATGGTCTCTCTTCTCCCTATTGTCTAACTCTATCAAGTTCTCTCTCTCTCTCTCTCTCTCTCTCTCTATATATATATATATATATATATATTATATTATATTTATAATAATTGTCCAATTATGTGTAGAATTGTTAAAATTATTGGCTAGAGCATGTGAAACGACATCTTCTTATGTCACATGTCACGCGTCCAACATAGGGGTTTCAGACGGACTAAATTTAATTCTAGCTTTCATTTGGTCCCATTAACTTTTGTGTTGTACAATTTCGGTGTCATAATCAATTGTCCAATTTTGGCCTAATGTTGGTCGTAACACATGAAATGACGCCCGTGGCTTTTTATAAAAGAATTGCGAAGAAGACGATATATTTATGGTTTCCTATCTTTTTCTTACTTTTTATTTGTATTTTTTATTTAGGAAGAAACTCATTTTTAGTTTTTTAATTAAAAAATTGAAAATACATTTAAAATTCCACAAAGCAATCCACATTAGCAACTCATTGGAAATTACTAATCTTTGTCGGCACGTGCACCAAGCGTGATGTAAAACAACATCGTTCCATGTGTTCCGACCTACATTAGAGCAAAGTAGGACAAATAATAAACCAATGGGATCAAAATTGGACAACCGAGACCAAATTAAAGTTAACTCACCCGCCCAATTTTAATAGACACGTGATCCACGCATGACATGAAACAACGTCATTTATGTGTTCCGGCCAAAATTGAACACTTATCATATTTAGGGGACTGAAATTTGATAATACACTAGTTAGTGAGACCAAAATAAGAAAGTTAGTTAGTTGGACAAAAATTGAACATAGCATAGTTATGGAACTTGTTGGATTATGTGGCCCAAATGAATAAAATAATGAGGGCCCAAAATAATTTATCTCCTGCAGCCCACTTAAAATCGGACTACCTAATCCTTTGGAAGAAATTTCATTTGGATTAATCTTACTGCTCATCCAGCATCTTTAATCCCGCCATTGGTTTATATTAAACCTACATATAAAACCCCTAAACCTAACCCACCCCCCAATTTCCCTTTCACCCCCCCCCCCCCCCCCCCGCCGTCTGCTCACTCTCTCTCCTTCTCTCACCCCCCGATTTTCTTTCCTTCTCCTCGGCTTTGACCTGCTCTCCCGATGGAAAGTAAATCCGCCCGATTTCTTCTCTTTGTTTGGTTGTTCCGATTCTCCTATAAATCCCGTTTTCGGTGGAGATGAAAGAACAACGAAATAGAAGAGAGCAAGATATAATTTTCCCTTTGAATCCTTCGGTTTTCTGAGTGAAATATTTGAGGGGTTTTCTTGGTGAGCTTTGTGAGAAAGGGATCCGATATTTTGGGGGTTCTGAAGCTTTGTGCTTCGTTTTTGGGTTTGGGGTTTTGGACCATCGGATCTTGCTTTGTGCTTGGATTCACGGAGGTTGCTTCGGTTTCCGGTGGTGGTGGGTACGGTACGAGGAGCAGGCCGCGGGTCTAGTGAGTCCAGGACGTGGCTACGGGGACGGAGGATCGAGCCGGCCGGAATTTTCTCCGACAGTGTTTTTCTTGGCTTCGGCCGTGTGGTTTGATCTTCCTATTTCTCACTGTTTCAGTTTATTTTTCCTTTTTGTTTTGATTCGTAAAATTAGAAGTTGTGTAATCCCTAATCCCTATCCCGAGTAGATTCGTGTAATAGTTATATTTGTTATAATTATTGTAATCTTATTTTCACCCGATTCGGACCAATACTCAACATTGGTACCGGAGCTTGGTTTGGATCTGTCCGAATCGGGTCAACCCGGATCACTCAGGTATATCGGCTAACCCTCTCTTCATTTTCTGTTTTTTACTTGCTCGTTGCCCTTTGTGATAGTATTCCCGTTCGTTTCTTGGTGATTTTTTTGTTTCTTTGTGATTTCATCTGTTCGGATACTGCCTGCTCGCTGTTCTTCGTTTTTCCCCTGGGCTGTCCGTTTCGGCCTGCTGTACTTCGTGTTTCTGGGCTGTCCGTCTCGGCCCTGTTACTTTTTGCTTCTGCTGCATTGACAGTAATATTCTGTGTGTTTATTACTGCAATTTTTTTACTTCGTGTTGAATCTGGAATTTTTTCATAATCGGGCATTTAAACCCTCCTGCCTGGACCGCTTAAGTGTCCTCGGATCTTGTAGGGGCCTGGTATTGGATTTTTCCAGATTCGTTTAAATTTAATCATCTGTGTGATTGATTACTTTGTGTTTCTGAGGTTTAATAAACCGTTTTCTCCCGTTTGTGTTTTCCACAAATTTTTCCAAAAAACTTTGTTCATTTTGAAAATTAAAATGGGGTCAATCTCTGCCTTCTCTGTGGCACCATTTGATGGAAAAGGTGATTTTGCCATTTGGCAACAAAAAATGAAAAGCATACTTATTCAACAAAAATGTTTCAAAGCTATTGATAATTCTTTCGCTTCTAATGTGACGGCGGATAAAAAGGATGAACTTGATGAGTTTGCTTACTCTGCTATTATCTTGAACTTGTCTGACTCTATGATAAGAAAAGTTGGTAAACTAAATTCGGCTAAGGAACTTTGGGAAAAGTTGGAAGAATTATATGTGGAAACCTCTTTGCCAAATAAGCTATTTCTGCTTGAAAAATTCTTCTGTTTTAAACTTGATTTGCATAAAAGTCTTAATGAAAATCTTGATGCGTTTACCAAGTTAGTTCAAGATATTAAAAATTCAGGTGATAAACATATTGATGACTACTCTGCTATTGTCCTTTTGAATGCTATTCCCGAGTCTTATGGTGATGTTAAATCTGCTATTAAGTATGGTAGAGATAATATATCTTTAGACATTGTTGTGTCTAGTCTAAAAAGTAAGGAATTAGATTCAAAAATTAATGTGAGTAATAATTTGAATTTCGAATTAGTTTCGATGGTTAGGAACGAAAATTGCTATGACTCTTTCAGTAAGAAGAATGGTCAAAATTCTGATTTTCGACAGCACTTACGTAATTGTTATAGTTGTGGTAAAAAGGGCCACATTGCTAGAAATTGTCATAATAAGAACAATTGGGGTAAAAATCAACCTGATGATAAGGCTAACCTGGCTACGTCAGATATCAATCTTAGTGATGTATATTAGTTGATTCTTGTGTTTTTCAGTCCTTAGTGGGCTGTGGAGTGTCTTTGTGACATGTGTATGGTTTTTTATGTCTGTGTGACTTATATGAATTATTCATGGTTCTAATCCTTTGTGGATGTAGGTAGTACTAATATGTGATTATTTTTCCCTTGAACTTTGTGTTCTTTGACGTTTTTTGAGCTAGCTGCAGTGTTGGTGGTTTTTTGTAAACCTCCACTCCTTTTTTAGGTGGAGCAACATGCTTAGTGCGTTGGGTTTGAGGTGGAGTGGTGTCCCCTCAAATCTATGTGTTGCTTATAGTGTATATTTCCCTTAACGCGTTTGTGCTTTTGGGAATATTTTGGTATTTGTGTGCTTTGTGCAAATCTTAGCTTTCTTTGTGATGGCCTTTACATTCTTAGTGAATTATTATGCTATCTTTGTGATAGTCCTGCTGTCTTAGTGATTGCTTTCTTTGTGATTACCTGTACTTACTTTGTGTTTTGTGTGCAGGTGATGTCCGGCAATGATGACCTCCGTCTCCATTATGTACCCCGATGACTCATTTGGCCCAGGTGGAGATTTGTTGGATTATGTGGCCCAAATGAATAAAATAATGAGGGCCCAAAATAATCTATCTCCTGCAGCCCACTTAAAATCGGACCCGGCCCGGAATCCTTTTGGAAGCAGCCCATTAAGGCTGGATTAATCTTGGCCGTTCATCTGGCATCTTTAATCCTGGCCATTGGTTTATATTAAACCTACATATAAAACCCCTAAACCTAACCCTACCCCTCATTTCCCTTTCTCACCCCCCCCCCCCCCCGCCGTCTGCTCACTCTCTCTCCTTCTCTCACCCCCCGATTTTCTTTCCTTCTCCTCGGCTTTGACCTGCTCTCCCGATGGAAAGTAAATCCGCCCGATTTCTTCTCTTTGTTTGGTTGTTCCGATTCTCCTATAAATCCCGTTTTCGGTGGAGATGAAAGAACAACGAAATAGAAGAGAGCAAGATATAATTTTCCCTTTGAATCCTTCGGTTTTCTGAGTGAAATATTTGAGGGGTTTTCTTGGTGAGCTTTGTGAGAAAGGGGATCTGATATTTCTGGGGTTTCCTGAAGCTTTGTGCTTCGTTTTTTGGGTTTGGGGTTTTGGACGATCGGATCTTGCTATGTGCTTGGATTCGCATGAGGTTGCTTCCGGTTACCGGTGTTGGGTTCTGTTCTAGGTGCTGGCCGCGCGTCATGTGAGACCAGGACGTTGCTACGGGGACGGAGGATCGAGCCCGAATTTTCTCCGACAGTGTTTTTCTTCGGCTTCGGCCGTGTGGTTTGATCTTCCTATTTCTCACTGTTTCAGTTTATTTTTCCTTTTTGTTTTGATTCGTAAAATTAGAAGTTGTGTAATCCCTAATCCCTATCCCGAGTAGATTTGTGTAATAGTTATATTTGTTATAATTATTGTAATCTTATTTTCACCCGATTCGGACCAATACTCAACAGAACTAAACAACTTTTTTTTTAAAATCTGAAACTTTTTATTCACTACTACAAAACTGGGCTTTTAACATGGTTTGAGCCACATTAACAATGGTTCGGAACCAATTTAAGGTGGTCGTTAAATTAATGGTTCCTCAAACCGCTGCATTATCGGACGCTTAATGGTTTTAACTAATCATTGTTAAATTAACAATGATTCAGATAAAAACCGCTGTTAAAGGCTAGTTTTGTAGTAGTGATTTGACGGAAGTTCAAAGAAATAATGCATCTTCTCCCAAACAATTAACCCATGAAGGAATCATTCTGAAGCACTGGTTTGATCAACATTTAGTTCCTCAAAGTTGAAATATAGATCTATGATCTGTTCTGCTTCTTCTTGACTGTTTTCTGGTGTGGACATCTCAATGGGCTGGTTAAACGTAAAGCCTGCTTGCTGATCTTTTGCAAGTTGTTCAAATCCAGGATTTGTTTCTTTTTCTGGCCCTGACTGGACAAGTGAAGAGCTGGTAATAAGTTGCTGTCGACAAAACTCATTGAATCCAAACTTGTGCAGAACATGTTGGAGACGGTTTTGGTGAAACCCAATGAGTGGATATGACTCATGTCCTGTGAATCTCAAGTCTCGCGTTTGTTGTGGGCCATAAAGATTTGAATCATCCGTATTGTTGATCACTGTGTTTTTTAGTTCTTTGAGCCTGGATACTTCTGCTCGCTTCTGTTCAAGCTCAACTGCATGATGATTTGATATGTGCAAAGCTTATATAAACTAAAGTATAATGTATTTAAGATGAAACAATACAAAGCGAAAAGGAGGCCCATCCATTAATTATTGCGTACTTTCAGAGAGTTTTGATTCATTCATACGAAACTCCATAAGCTTTTGGAGTGAATCATTCTGTAGAAGCAGTAGTCTTCTCTTCTCTTGGTAGCTTTGCATTCGCGGAGTAAGAAGTGATATTAGTTCCTGCAAGCATGGTAATTAGTACTGTATCAGTTTGAGGAATATTGTACAGCTGGCGAATTAATAATTAAGGAATTAATAATACATGCGGATTTTTGTACCTCTAAATCGTTAACCATCTTTTCCATGTCATTAATATATTGAGCTTTTCTTATTCTGGATCTCTGAGCAGAAAGTCTGTTGGATATGGTCCTAGAAAACAATAAAAGAGAGAATGATACTACACAAAAGAGTTCTTGTACCTGCATCTCCATAAGCCTTATTAACATGACATCATATATATCTCACACACACACACACACCCTAACACACATGCATATTATATATATATTGGATCATGAGTACAAGAGAGATTTTGTTCATTCACCTTCTGAGCTTTCTTCTATCCATGTTAGGGTCCAATTTGCTACCGTGTTTTAGCTCATATTCGACTGCTTTATCGAGAGTGAGGGTGACTCTTTGAGTTTGAGGAGACTGTTTTATCATGTTCTATTTGTATTCAGTTATGGGAATGAATGCCTTTAGTGATGTGGGCAAACCTGGGAAAGCCTTCACTTTTGTTCTCCATGCAAGGGAAAACTGTTGATGTCTTAGACAATTTTTTCAGTTCTTGTGAATACTATGTAAATGGACAGAAAAAGACCGCCAAAATAGCTTCTTTCATTTGTGATGAACCAAGTTTGAAATGCGATAAACTTAGTGTGAGGACCCAGTAACTACCACCATATATATATATATATATATATATATATATATATATATATATATAAATATATATATATATATATATATATATATATATATATATATATATATAGATGGATTCAGATGAGAATGCGATTTAAGTTAAGAAATAAGAATGAATTTTATCCATAGATTTAGATAAATAGATGGCCTAGACTTACAAAAAATTTGACGATATAATGCAATATTTTAATGTATATTTTGCATATATCGTATATTTTAATGCATTGCTTTGATCGCACAAATGCATATATTTCATGCATAACTAGTACAAAACGCATGCATATTCGTAATTCGCAGGATAAGAACCATTCTCATTCTATAATATATATATATATATATATATATATATATATATATATATATATATATATATATATATATATATATATATATATACGAATATGCATGCGTTTTGTACTAGTTATGCATGCATTTCGTGCATCAAAACTGCAATGCATTATATGCATCAAAATATCGATGCATTAAAATATTGCATTATATGCATCAAATTTTTGTGACAATAAATCTACGCCATCCATTTATCAAAATCTATGGATGAAATTCATTCTTATTTATTAACTTAAATTGCATTCTCAAATGAACTCATCCATATATATATATATATATATATATGTTTGGATTATTCTAAAAAGGGCCTTATAATAAAAAGTGTAGGAAGTATTGTGAGAGTGACATGTGTCATCCCCCATTCCACATCATATGACATGTGTCACCCCCCACCCCCACCCACCCCCCCCACCCACCCCCCACCCACCCCCCCACCCCCGCGAAATTTTTTTTTTTCCTGCCAAAGTTTTTTTTTTTGGGGGGGAAAAATTTTTTTTTTTTCCCGCCAAAATTTATAAGTGCATCACAGTTATAAAGCTACTGCATCACAATTATGATTTAGTGCATTAAGGTTATAAGTTACTGCATCATAGTTGATGCACTTAACTGTTAACTATGATGCAGTAACTTATAACTGCGATGCATTAAAACTTATTATTACTGTATCACAGTTATAAAGTTAATGCATCACAATTATAATTTAGTGCATTAATGTTATAAGTTACTGCATCATAGTTGATGCACTTAACTGTTAACTATGATCCAGTAACTTATAACTGTGATGCAGTAAAACTTATTAGTGTGATGCACCAAAACTTATAACCATGATGCACCAAAAAAATGGTGCATCACACTTATAAGTTTTTGGCGGGAAAAAAAATTTTTGGGCCCCCAAATTTTTTTTTTTTGCGGGAATTTTTTTTTTGTGGTGGGGTGGGGGGTGGAGGGTGGATGGGTGGGTGGGGGGTGGGGGTGCCACATGTCATATGATGTGGCATGATGATGTGGCAAGGTGACACATGTCACTCCCACAATCCTTCCTACACTTTTTATTATAAGACCATTTTTAGAATAACCCCACTCTCTCTCTCTCTCTCTCTCTCTCTCTATATATATATATATATATATATATATATATATATATATATATATACGCGTTACATGCAATATTAGATGCGATTTTCTGAGACTAATTTATGCATGAGTTTTGTACTAATTATGCATGAAATATGTGCATTTCGTGCATCAAAATTTCAATGCATTAAAATATGTAATATATGCATCAAAATATCGATGCACTAAAATATTAGATTATATGCATCAAATTTTTGTGAGAATTAATGCATTGAAATTTTGATGCACGAAATTCTTATATTTCATGCATAATTAGTATAAAACTCATGCATAAATTAGTACTGCTCGTGCATATAATATTGGTACTGCATAGAACGCGCCCCTATATATATATACACACACAAAACTATAACTGCAAAAATGGACTGTTGTCTTCTGGAAAGTTCTTTTTGTAAGAAATAGGGGTATTTTGAAAAAGCTTGGTAGAAATAGAGTTATTTTAAAAGTATTTTGAAAAAGCTTGGTAGAAATAGAGTTATTTTAAAATATTTTGTAGAAATACGGGTGTTTGGAGTGAGACCCACTAAATTTTGAAATCAAATTTTAAATATTAATATTTTACTACGTGTTTATATATTTAATATTTTAACTTATACATTATGTTGTATTTACAGATTTAACCCCTTCCAATTTTAATTTATCACCTTCTATTATTTAACTCTTATAATATATTAAGCATGGGTTAATTTTTATTCAACTCTTATAATAAAAAAAACTGTATATTAATATTTAACTCTTATAAACATTTAATGTCTCAAGATTTTTATATTATTTTTAACAAGTTATCTAATATTAAATTATAAATTTATATATTTACTATAAATTTAAAATAAATTAATAAAGGTCAGTAGTGTCTTTTATATGGTGTTTCTTAACAATAAATAGTAAGACATACCGATTATAGCGTGTATTGACCTTAATATTATATAACTTGTTAAATATAATACACAAATTTTGAGATATTAAATGTATAAAATTTAAATATTAATATGCGAATTTCATATCATAAGAGTTGAATAAAATTAACTCATACCTAATATATTATAAGAGTTAAATAATAGAAAGTGATAAAGTAAATTTATAAGGGGTTAAATCTGTAAATAAACTATAAGATATAAGTTAAAAGGTCAAATATGTAAACATCTAAGGGGGTAAAATATAAATATTTAAAATTTGATTCCAAATTTAGTGAGTCACTACAAGCACCCTTATTTCTACAAAGCTTTTTAAAACACCCATATTTCTATCAATCTTATTCAAAATACCCATATTTTTACCCAAAAAAAAAAAGAAAAAAAAAAACTCGTCATCTGTATTTGCCAGCGCAATGTTGTCCTCATGTATATCATGATTACTTGTCGCCGAGAATTCAAATTTTTTGAAGTATAGTTATTGATTAGGCTAAATTAGGTGAAATTTACTGGAATTTCATCAGGTATTCCCGCCCTTGTTAGGGCAAATGTTTTTCAATGACTGGCACATACATGTAAATTTTAATCGTCGATACAAACAAATAGTATATCTGAGGGCTGCAATCATCAGATGTTTCAATATCAGATAGCAAAGGACCCACATCGTGCTGATACCAGATGAATTTATTATTTGATTGATAATCTCATTCAATGTAGATAAATATTTTCCATCATGTCATTAAATGCTCTAACTCAAATCTTATCCCTTAGAACGATGGGCTAATCTCAATCATAAATGGATACCCATCGCATAATCCAAAAAACAACTTCTTAATTGAAAAATAATGAATAAATAGACGAGGGAGTAAGTTTTTTAGTTACGAGAAATTATTTTACATAGAAACTTATAAAATAGTTGAACATTTGGCCATAATTCAATCATATGGAGTCTTCGATCGTGAAAGAAAACAGCGACAAATCGAAACGATAAGTTAAGGATTCAGCCATCGGTACACTAGAACAAAAAATGGATTTGGCTACATCAAAAAAGTGTGACGATATACATATAGTCACACATGCGTTTTCGAATGTGTGTGACAAAAAGTCGCGCGACCGTAGGGTGTTTATGGTCACATTTTTGAGTTAGTGTCTGTATCCATTAAAAAATAGTGACCAAAAGTGTTATTAAGTGTGACCGTAAATACTGTACAAGCACACAAAACATGTTTTTTTGTATATTTAGTCACATACAATTTAGCATAAAGTGGCCAAAAGTGTTAATAAGTGTGACCATATGTTGTTTAAAGTGAAGAAATGTGTATTTTGTGTGACTATTGATCATCCAATGGCCACATAAATTTTATATTTGTGTGGCCTTTTGTAATATTTAGTCACACAAAGCATATTTGTTTTGGGTATTTAGTCACATGCAATTAAGCATAAAGTGACCGAAAGTGTTAAAAAGTGTGACCATATGCTGTTCAAAGTGAAGTAAAAGTGCATTTTGTGTGACTATTGTTCATCCAATGGCCACATGAATGTTATGTTTGTGTGGCCTTTTGTAATATATAGTCACACAAAGCATGTTCGTTTTAGGCATTTAGTCACATACAATTAAGCATAAAGTGGCCAAAAGTGTTAATAAGTGTGACCATATGCTGTTTAAAGTGAATAAATGTGTATTTTGTGTGACTATTGATCATCCAATTGACACATGAATTTTATGTTTGTGTGGCCTTTTGGAATATTTAGTCACAAAAAGCATGTTCGTTATGGGTATTTAGTCACATACAATTAAGCATAAAGTAGCCAAAAGTGTTAATAAATGTGACCATATGCTGTTTAAAGTGAAGAAATGTGTATTTTATGTGACTATTGTTTATCCAATGACCACATGAATTTTATGTTTGTGTGGCCTTTTGTAATATTTAGTTACACAAAGCATGTTTGTTTTAGGTATTTTGTCACATACAATTAAGCATAAAATGGCCAAAAGTGTTAATAAGTGTGACCATATGCTGTTTAAAGTGAATAGATATGTATTTTGTGTGACTATTGATCATCCAATGACCACATTAAGTTTATGTTTGTGTGGCCTTTTGAAATATTTAGTCACACAAAGCATGAAATTTAATGATGACCGATTTCACATTTTGCTCTAAATAATAGCCACATGAATACTTCACGATGTGACTGTTATGAATATACTGGTCACATAGAATCACCTTAAATGTGGCCATAAACATAATTTAGTCACACATTTGTGATATGTTGTGGCTATTGTAAAGGCATATAGTCCACATTAGCTTTTGGCAAGCTAACACAAACTAAACTTTAAACACACATATTAAGTTACATGACCATATGTACTGGATTTTGGCTACACTTAAATAATGTGTGACAAAACGTTTAGTGTGACCATATATGGCATTTGGTCACGGTGTTAGAAGTAAATGTGACTATACACATTAGCTTTTGGCAAGCTAACACAAACTAAACTTTAAACACACATATTAAGTTACGTGACCATATGTACTGGATTTTGGCTACACTTAAATAATGTGTGACAAAACGTTTAGTGTGACCATATATGGCATATGGTCACAGTATTCAAGTGTGTGACATATATTTGTCACTATTTATATGTATATCGGGACTAATGATTCAACCTTACTTTTCATTTGTCACGCGTCCCAAATTCATATGTGGCTAAATAATTAGCAAAAGATAGCAGTTACCCTTAAATAATGTGTTACAAAACTTGACTCTATGATTTAGACACATAAAAAATTACTTCATGTGACCATATATGCCAATTTGGTCACATTGTTCAAGTGTGTGACATATATTTCTCACTATTTATATGTATATCGTGACTAATGCTTCAAGCTTATTTGTATTTGTCACATGTTCCAAATTTATATGTGGCTAACTAATATTACCAGTTACCTTTAGCCACATAATGTTCGAATGTGTGGCAATACAGTTCTAATGGCCACACAATCGAAATTTTCATGTGTGGCTAATTAGTAAATGTTGTCTATTTTGGTACCTTTAGCCACATAAATATGTGAATATGTGGCCGTTCCATTTTGCCCATGTGTGACCAAATCCACTTTTTGTACTAGTGGTACCCGTCTAAAATCCGATTAAAAGGTGGTAAAAGGTGGTTTTACTACCCGTTTTCATCTCAAATGCACATAGTAATACTCCAATGAAGCCGCCCGAACCAGTTTAGAAATTATGTACTCGTACCCATCACAAACTCGATTAACAGGTGTTTTTACTACCGTTCCCGAAACAGTATAATGTAACACCCCCAAGTTATTCAGGATATATTACAGCGCCGTGAGCCCCGCCATGGGACCCACAAGGCTATTTATACGCAGAACTATGAATTTTGACCGAGAAGGTCCAAGTACAATGTAATGGAAGACAATAAAAATGGTATTCAAAACCATACCCAATACATCCGAATACAACACATCACAAATCAATACCACGACAACACAGGCCGAAACATAAAGAAAACTGAAAACAGTACTCGAGTATTCAAAAACCATTCAAGTACAACACAATGAATGGAGGAAATACAAAACACAACCAGAGACAAGACACGCCATCACACTTGCCCATCATCTTCATGCCGACCCGGTACATGCCTATCCGCTCTCCTGGATCCTGAAATACACGAAAAGTATTTCCCCATAAAGGGGTTAGCCGTCGAATAGATAGTACAGGTATATCGAATATGAAATACAATACTCCTCGACAATAAAGTAAATGTAATCATCATCTCATCAACTCAAGACTAGTATTCCGAAATAACTAAATCTCATAGCATCACATTTAATACATACATGATTAACCGCGGAACCGTACCAGAGGCTACGGAACCGCACCAGAGGCTACGGAATCCTCAGAGGACCCGTCCATCCAGCCCAGAGTGGTTAACCCAAAATATCCGCGGAACCGCATCAGAGGCTACGGAACCCTCAGAGGACCCGTCGGTAGGTGCAAAACCATCCATATAATCGTAGGGGAAATGTGGGTACGGGGTAGATACATCATAATCTCAAAGATCTCAAGCTGCAAAATGGATAAATCGTACGGATCTAAGAAAATTCCGAAAACTAGGGTTCTAAGGAATTTACCTTGATTTGGAAGATAGAAATGGATTAGATGTTGTGTAATCTTTGTTATTAAACCACGGATGATGATAACTGAAGAAAGATCGCCTCAAATCGCACTGAATCGCCCAATCCCGCTTCTCCCATTGGAAAAGATGGAAAATGACGATTTCAGGGGTTGACTGCCCCTTATATAAAACGCCAGGTTAGCGCGCGCTAAAAATTGGAGCTAGCGTGCGCTAACCGAGTCACCCGGTAGTCCAGTGGCTTCTGTCCTGAGATGTTAGCGCGCGCTACCACAACCTTAGCGTGCGCTAACTGTTATCCTGCGAAAGTTCCAGTTCACTGCCTAACTCCGCTAGCGTGCGCTATGACTGGGCACTAGAGCGCGCTACGCAACACCTTTAGCGTGCGCTAGCTGCTGCCTAGCGTGCATTACCTGCTAGTCCAGAAAGTAGAAATATCTCAATGCCTCTGCCGACTCAGTTCGTTAGCGTGCGCTACGGACGATCTTAGCGCGCGCTACTGACCATGAATAGCGTGCGCTAACGAACTCCTAGCCTGCGCTAACTGCTAGTCCAGAGAGCAGAATTAGCTACTGCCTCTGCCAATCCCGGACCATTAGCGTGTGCTAAGGCTCAAAGCTAGCGTGCGCTACTCAAGTAGAAATAGCATGCGTTAGCCTAGGCCTAGCGTGCGTTATCTGCCTGTCCCGGAACACTGCCGAAAGGTCCAGCCAACACGATCATGGTCCAGAAAGGTACAAAACTCTAGATCAACATCAACAACATCTCAAAGAGCTTACTGAGCGACAAAAGAGGAACAACGGCATGGTCAAACATTCAATAAAAAGTACAGATATTACATTCTCCCCCTCTAAAAAGAAGTTTCGTCCCGAAACTTAAGAAATAAAAAGTTCGGGGTATTCCGATCGCATCTTCTCTTCCGTCTCCCAAGTCGCTTCCTCGACTCCATGTCTTGACCATTGTACTTTAACCAACGGGATGGTTTTGTGCCGAAGCCTCTTCTCACGATGTTCAAGGATCTTCATCGGCCTCTCCGGAAAGGTAACATCCTCGGCTATGCCAATCTCACTATAGTCAATAACATGACTTGGATCCGGCACGTACTTTCTCAATTGAGAAACATGAAAAATGCTATGGACATGACTCAAAGCTGGAGTCAATGACAAGCGATAAGCTAAATATCCAACCCTATCCAAAATTTCAAACGGTCCGATATATAGCGGACTAAATTTCCCCCTTCTTCCGAAGCAGAAGACTCATTTGATCAGCGATACCTTGAGTAAAACATGGGTTCCAAAATCGAATTCTAATGGTAGACGATGAGTATCGGCATAAGATTTGATATGTTGAAGGGCATTCTCAATATACAATCATCTGTACTGTTCGGACTTGAGAGGGTTTGGGTAATTTTCAAACCTCTAAGTGATTTTCCTTGTAGTTTTGTGAATCGTAGGCGGGTCTCGGGAGTTTCTTTGTGTGATTTGAGTATGGATTATTGATTATCGTATTCCTTACGAATCGTTTAGGTGTCGGAAGTGCGTTCTTGGACCTACCGAACTTATACTCTTTTTCTTCCAATTCTCGATGTCTCACAAGCCAGTATATGTTTATGATTGTGCGTTCTCGACTTTGAAAGTAAGATATATGAATTGTACAATGGTTTATATCCACTCTATGCTAACGGGCTCCGAAACTCACTACCTCATTCTGTTCTTAGCATTACGTAAAAAATCATTACGTATGTTAAGTGTTGTCTTTAGCGCATCCTGTAGCTTATGCTAAACACTGTTGAAGTCATCCAGGTTCATGCAAGGCATCCCGCAAGAACCATGATTTGGTCTCTCATCACCTACCACGACCCCATATGGTTGACTGCTCATTATGTACGATAAGTCTCTAGCTTAATGTACGCTAATACTTACGTTTCAACCGGAAGATGGTGGACCAGCCGATGAAAATGAAATTCACTTCCCAGAAGTCGGACCTGAATAAAGAATACAGATACATGATGGACATCACAAACAAAATTGTGATGGGAATGGCAGGAAGCTTTGAAAAGCTATCTTCCTCAAAATATATAGTCATGGGCGCGATGATTCAGAGTCAACGGATAAATTTGCCCATCTACATTTACAGGAAATTTGTCCCTGAAGTAAACAAAGTGAGCTGGGACAATGACAATAAGAAGTTTGGGCAGAAGTTGGCCTTTGGAACACAATTTAGTTACATTCTGGAATTTTTGGGAAAAGCTAAAGGAAAGGCTGAAAATTTCCACAGTAGCAAGAGGCTTGGTCACCTTGACCAAGCTGCAATGGAGAAATTTGCAGAGAACAAGCTCAGAGCGACTGAAATACTTGAGAGGATGAAAACTGGAACATCCTCGTATATAGGACCCACGGACTCAGATGAAGTTGTATCAGATACAACTGATAAAACTACAACTGATAAGACTGCAGCTGAGATCCAAACCATAGCTGAAACCGCACCTGCTCCAACCCCAGATGTAAAAACTGCAACTGACAACCTGACTGAATAGTTAGCAGCAGATAAAGATATTCCACCTGCTACTATAACCTCACATGTTCCTCCAATCGCACCTGCAGACAGCCCACACAGTGACAACATACCTATCTCCAAGCTCTTAAAGAGGAAGTCACCTGAGATAGAAGAATTTCTCAACGTCACCTCATCTCCTTAACAATCCCCCAAGAGGCAGAAGGATCACTCATCTGAAGAAAATTTCATTTGTCATTCAGTATGTTGTCACTCAGAATTTTTTCACTCATTAATAATAATTCATCATTCACATTCATTCATTGTATCCACCGTTCAGAGTAATTTGTATCATGTATCAGTTGATATTCGTCATTCAACCCGATTGGAGAGTTGGGCCGAGCATGTGATCATTGCCATCTTTGTAGTAGGTTGTGTGTGAGGAGTAGTGCACGCTACATACTCTATTTAGCGCATGCTAATTGAGTACGGTTAGCGCACGCTACCATTCAGCATTAGCGCACGCTAGTGTGGTTCAGGCAGACAGTCCAGAAGGCACTGGACTAGATTAGTGAGATTCATAATGCACACCACGATTGGAGGATAACGTACGTTAATGGTGTTTGTAGCGCACGCTATCGGTATCCATCAGTGCGCGCTAGCGTATTGGAACAGATAGTCCAATGGGTACTGGACTTAGATGGAATAATTCGTAGCGCACGCTAGGAGTGGGTATAGCGTATGCAAGGATTAGTTTGGTAGCGCATGCTAAGAATCGGGTAGCACGCGCTAAGGCTCAATCAGGCAGAGGACAGGAGGTTCTGGACTCCAGTTGCTGGGTATCAAACATCAGTTAGTGCACGCGAACATTTTGGGTTAATGCACGTTATGAGGAAGGTGTTAGCGCACGCTACCAACTTCATAGCGCACGCTAACTGTAACACCCCAATTCACAAATGGGACATTACACGCCGTAGAACCCTTATGAGGTCTACCAGGCTAACACATGACACATAAACCACAATGGAATCCCAAAAAATGCGTTCAACAGTTAATAAGGTCGTGGCCTCGGCCAAAACATTTTAACGAAGTACGTGAAACATAAAGTAAATACTAATACTTTGCCCACGCAGGGGACTTAAACCAACTTTAAGAATAAACAGTCTAACTCCAGTACTCGACAATGCAATGACAAAACATAACATACGGACTCGATCCACATCATCATGCCAGCCCATCCTTTGTGTGCGCATTCCGTGTCAGCTCCTCAGCTCGACCAGTACCTGAAATGCATAAGATGCATTTCCCCCATTTAAGGGGTTAGCATTCGAATAGCTAGTGCAAGTACACAATTACACAACATTATATACATACACGATTCAACGCAAACGAATCATTAGGAAAAATCATTTTGAGAATCAATATCCCAGAATATCACATTTACACCAAAACGGTAAATAATCAAGTTTTCCACATCACAAATATCCACGCTTGGTAACTCGTGACCGTATTTATTAGTATCGGCCCCCAGAGGTCCCGTCGAACCGTCCTCAGGTGAGAAACCACTTCCGCGGCCGTACCCATTAGTATCGGCCCCTAGAGGTCCTGTCGAACCGTCCAGAGGTGGAAGATCATCAACACACACACCCAAGTCCACTTCCGTGGCCGTACCCATTAGTATCGGCCCCCAGAGGCTACATGCCATCCCAGGTGGAAGAGTAACAATCACATTCATTCAATAATACAGTTTACATCATTCGCATCAAATCCGTACACACATAATGAAATATAATACACGTACTTGCCTGATTAATACGACGTGAAGGAAAACGGTGAACGGAAAGTTTTTGGCCCGAATAACCTTCACAAATTCGATCCTAACACAATAACGATGAACAACTAATCTTAAAATTACGAAAATGTTGGAATACATCCTAGTTCTACCCGCTGCAACCATTAGTCGAACATAACTTGGGTATCGTCGACTATAAGTGACGAACAATGCAGAACTTGGAGTTTAAAATCACAAATCATCAATAAAACGAAGGATTACAAGTACATGATCGAAGTCTAGCAATAATCCAATGATAATTCGGACCAAGGGAGTCAAATCCCACGAAATCCCCAAAATTTCCCCAAAATCTCAAAACAAGGGTTTCGGGGATTCTTACCTTGATTCAGATGGTGGAAAGTGTTAGGAACTTGAAGAATTCACGCAAGGAATGCACGGACGGTAGTGGATGGTGATGTTCAGTCGAAATCGGCCCTAACCCTCGTCTGGAATTGCTCAAAGCCGAGAAGGATGAGAAATGATGGAAAAATGACGAAGTTGAGTGCTGCTGTCCTATTTATATTAAACAGACTTAGCGCACGCTACGCACAAGCATTAGTGTGCGCTAACGGAGCGTGGAAGAACAGTCTGCCTACTGTCCTCCAGTTAGCGTACGCAGGCTAACATGATTAGCGTGCGCTAATGCTAGGAATTAGCGTGCGTTAATGCTGAATTAGCGTACGCTACCTGGTCCAAGCATCAAAGCATCGAACCTACCGTCTGCATCAATGAAATCGTTAGCGCACGCTACGAACCCCAGGTTAGCGTATGCTAACCACACTGTGATAACGCACGCAAGTAAGTCCGGAGTAGCGTGCGCTACTCAGGCAGCAGTCCAGTACTGCTCAGTAGCAGCACAAAAATATCGAAACACGAATCAAGACTAGAATCCGGAAACATAAACACGGAATATTTAAGACGACAAAGCTGAGCGTTGAAAGAGAATATAATTCTGATCATCGAAGAGTCCGTAATGCAACAAACAAAGTGAAATTCCCTAAACTTTTGGGAAATTACAAAAATGGCCCAAGTGCCCGAAAATCATGATACGACGTCGGATTAACAAACCGAAAGTTTCAACACGACTAACTCAACCATACAAACTTATGAAAACCAAGAAACAAAGAAAACGAACGAGTTTTACGAGAATCGAACGTACATGCGACAAGATATAATTCAAGATGAAATTATGCAAAAACATCCCCGAAACTCGTCCAAACGGAAAATCTCCAAGAACAAAATAGGTTCAGAATTTCAAAACGGTAACAAGTGAGTCATCCGAAACGAACATACACCAAAAATAGAAATTACCAAAAATAGAAGGTACGGATATTACATTCTCTCCCCCTAAAAATAAGTTTCGTCCCGAAACTTACAATGCGAATATCTCAGGATATCTTGACCGCATACTCTCTTCCGTCTCCCATGTGGCTTCCTCGGATCCATGCCTCGACCATTGAACTTTAACTAAAGGAATGGTTTTATGACGAAGTTGCTTCACCCGACGCTCTAAAATCTGAATCGGCCTCTCCTCAATGGTAATGTCGGGTCCCAATTCGATCTCTCCAAAATCAATAATATGGCTAGTGTAACACCCCCAAAACCATATGGGAATATTACACGCCGTAGACCCTTTCCACAAGGATCTACCAGGCTAAACATCCATAAACAACCAAACGCTTGCCCAGCCAGGGTCAAACAATAAAATGATACAGACCGATATGGTCACTTACACGTGAATACACAGACCGATGAGGTCACACAACCCAATCGACAAAACTGACTTAAATAACATTACCCACACAGGGGTCGAAATACAATACAGCGGAAGACTGGAATCAACCCTGACAACACAACAAAAATCAAAACAACTCTCGACTCATGATTAGTATCGTAGCTCGTCATCCTCTTGTGCCAATCCTGTGACTGCTCCCCTGAATCTGCATGTACCTGGACGCAAAACAGACATTCACCCCCCGATTACTCGGGGGTTAGTAAAACTCCACTGTTTTACTAGTGCAAGTATCAAATCATACGAAATGTAACAAGCAATTAATAATCGTGATGAAATATAATAATCAAGTATCAAATATTCCCGGGAGGTTTTCACAATGGAAGATAAGCTATGCAGCATTCGAAAATAAGATTATCATCTCGGGAATTTTTAGAATTTCAAAACCTTAAGACCTCAAGTCCTGATTCACAAAACCTTTCGAAAAACTTAAGGGCCTTAACCCAAAACTTGTTTCATAATTCAACAGTTTACAATACGGGAAACATTTACTCAAGCTTAGGATTCAGTCCGACATTCATTTTCATAAATCTTTTCCTTCAAGAACATTGATTTGAAAAGTACCATGCTCATGACACCGTGATCCACTATCACGTGTCTCCGTAGGTTCAACAACCCGCACGGACTACATCACGCACAATTAAACAAACATAATCAATTCCGACACCGTGATCCACTGTCACGTGTCTCCGTAGGTTCAACAACCCACACGGACTATTAACCAGCCCTAACCAATTCCGACACCGTGATCCACTGTCACGTGTCTCCGTAGGCATAACAACCCGCACGGACTATACCAATCACAACAATCACCCACACAGTCCTGACACCGTAGTCCACTGCCACGAATCCTCGTAGGTCCCGTCGAACCAACACGAGTGAACTTAGCGGTCACACATATATTCACATTCACATTCACATTACATACAACAATGAGCACAATTAATCAATCACATTGGTCACCACAAAATCGTACATCGCACGCACATAACACAACCTCAACACTCGCAACAACTAGCATCAATCAACGACACTTAACCAACATAACACACGTTCGGTACACAAAACATTGCACAACCACGTGTACAACCATCTCATATGTACATCGCAATCCTGCACAAATGGCACAACGCCTAACACGTACACCAATATATCACTATTATCACAAAGCCTTCAAATTGCGGAAAACACAACCAACTCAAACGGAACATATTTACGAAGGCAAGCAAAATCATCATAAATCTCATACGTGATTACTAGTCGCAAGATACAAGTCGTATAGTAAGACACTTGCCTTAATAACCGCTACCGAACGCTCCGAAGAACACGCTCCAAAGAAGGCAACGAACGGAAGGGTTCCGACTCTAGTTCTTCACAAGAATTCGTTACTAAGTCACAACGATATCAATTCAATCACAATTCTACGAAAACGTATGGAACTTCCCAAGTTCTACCTATTGAAGCATTTTATCGGACACTTTGAGGGCATAGTCCAATTTAATCGGTTATTCAAAGAAACACTCAAATTCATTCCACAAAACTTCAAGCGTATTGAATGATTACGAGTTTACAATCAAGTTCTAACAATAATATGAATCAAAACGAAGCAAATCGGCCAAAACACCAAGAAACCTCAAGAACACCCAAAAACCAAAAGTTTAGGTGTTCTTACCTTCGATCCGGGTGGAAGATGATGTTAATCTATGATTCCAACTTCCAAAACATGTTGCTCTATGTCATATCCATCCAAATCCATCCATTATTGACGAAGAAACGCGAAGAAACGAAGAAAAAGGGTGAAAATGGCCGGATGACTCGGTCCAGGCCCTTAAATAGCCGACTGCCGACCCACGCACGTAATCGCCGAGGCCTACGTGACGAATCGCCAAGGCCGAACTCTACGGATCGGTCACGGACATGTTACGACGTAATGGAAGGTCACATGACGTAATCGAATTACGGCCGTTATCGCCGCCATTACGGCCGTTACTCGGCCAGTTCGCCAGCCTCGGTCGATCCGACAGTCCGAAAAATCCCGAAACTCCGACCTGAACGTAAACCGAAAACACGATTATGAAGTACTCGCAAAGACGAATCCGAATACTAAGAGAACACCCAATTCCGACCACCCGAGGGCTCGAAATTTGACAACGAAAGTAATTACCCCAAACTTTGGGAAATTACGAAAATGGCCCAAAACGTCCGAAATACCTGATACACGATCGAAACACCAAACCGAAGCTTACAACATGAATAATAACCTTAAATGAACTTCCGAGAAACTCGAAACAACAGTTTCGGACGAGATTCAGAGAATCGAACTCAAGTGCGGAAAAGTCGTTTAAGAACACGGAACTCAACAAAACGATACCGAAACGAACTCGGATGACAAAAAGTGCAGAATTAAATATTCTCAGAATGACGAAACGGTCAAAATCGAGTTGTCGAAACGGACCTCCGCCGAAAAATGAAAATTACCGGAAATCCAAAATTGCGGATATTATAGCTAGGGTCCGGTACGTACTTCCTAAGCTGGGAAACATGAAATACGTTATGCACGTGACTCAAAGACGGCGGCAAGCCTAACCGGTAGGCAAGCTCTCCAACTCTCTCTAAAATCTCAAACGGTCCAATATATCTTGGACTAAGTTTACCCTTCCGGCCGAAGCGGTAAACTCCCCGTGTCGGCGACACCTTAAGCAAAACATGATTTCCCACCTCAAACTCCAACGGCCGGCGAAGCGTATCGGCATAAGACTTCTGCCGACTCTGGGCCGTCAATAATCTATCGCGAATCAGAGCAATCTTCTCTCTCGTCTGAACTACCATATCGGGCTCGGTACCAATCAGCTTGGACGCATCGTCCCAACACAACGGCGATCTGCACCTCCTCCCATACAATGCCTCAAATGGTGCCATTTTGACCGAGGCGTGCCAACTATTGTTGTACGTGAACTCGATCAATGGCAAGTGCGACTCCCAATCATCCTTCCAATCTAAGGCAGAGGCTCTCAACATATCCTCCAACGTCTGGATCGTCCGCTCTAACTATCCGTCAGTCTGAGGGTGGTAAGACGTAATGAGTCTCAACTCAGTCCCCAAAGCTCTATGAACGGCCTGCCAAAAATGTGATATAAACGGGCCATCACGATCCGAAACAATACTCTTAGGGGTCCCATGTAACCTCACGATCTCCGCAATAAACACTCGTGCTAGTCTCTCTGGCCCCCAAGTGTCTTTAATACCCATGAAATGAGCTGATTTGGTTAGTCGATCAACAATAACCCAAATCACGTTCATTCCAGTCCGAGTCCTAGGCATCGCGGTAATGAAATCCATAGAGATGTCTTTCCATTTCCATTTTGGAATGGGAAGTGGTCGTAGCAACCCCGCGGGTCGCTGATGCTCAATCTTAACCTGCTGACAGGTCAAACACTTCGCCACAAACTCATTAACGTCCTTCTTCAAATTGCCCCACCAATAGTTACTCCTCACATCCTTGTACATTTTGCTCGTACCAGGATGTACGGAATAAGGCATAGTATGAGCCTCACTCAAAATCTTCTGCCTCAACTCAATGTCATTCGGTACACATAATCTGCCGCGAAATCTCAGAACGCCATCATCCTGAACTACAAATCCAGGGGCTTTCCCCTTCCTCACATCCTCCCTCAACTGGACCAAACATGGATCATCATCCTGCTTCGCCTTGATATCATCTGTCAAGGACGAAGTGATCTCTAACGCACATAATCGACCACGAAATCTACGAACCCAAACCTCGATATTCGACAAATCAAATCCCATTTGGATCTGCTCCCGTGGCGTAAGTACCTCTAACATCTGTAATGCCATCGGCCTCCGACTCAACGCATCAGCCACTACGTTAGCCTTACCTGGATGATAAAGTATCTCGAGGTCATAATATTTAATTAGCTCTAACCACCTACGCTGCCTCATATTCAACTCTTTCTGACTTAAGATATACTTCAAACTCTTGTGATCCGTAAATATCTTACACGACGACCCATAGAGATAATGCCTCTAGATCTTTAAGGCGAAAACGACCGCAGCTAACTCCAAATCGTGCGTGGGGTAATTCGCCTCATACAGTTTCAACTGGCGGGACGCATAAGCGATAACCCTATCTCTCTGCATCAAAACACATCCGAGCCCAAGGCCCGAAGCATCCCTATACACTACGAAATCCTTGTTCCCCTGAGGCAATGCTAAAACGGGTGCGGTAGTCAAACGTCTCTTTAACTCGTCAAAACTATCCTGTCGGTCTGCAGTCCATTCGAACTTCTGAGTTTTCTGGAGCAACTGAGTGAGTGGTCTAGCGATCTTAGAAAATCCCTCAACAAATCTACGGTAGTATCCGACAAGACCCAGAAAACTCCTCACCTCCTTCACATTCTTAGGCGGCTCCCACGCCATCACTGCCTCTATCTTCTGCGGATCTACCCGAACCCCCTCTGCTAAAATCACATGCCCAAGAAACATCACTTCCTCGAGCCAAAACTCACACTTAGAGAACTTTGCATATAACTGCTCAGCTCTCAAAATGTCTAATACAATCCGGAGATGTAAGGCGTGCTCCTCCCGACTCTGTTCATCAACTGCATGAACACTGCTGGGGCATTAGTTAGCCCGAAAGGCATAACCACAAACTCGTAATGGCCATATCTCGTCCGAAAGGCAGCTTTCGGTATATCGATGTCCCGAATCCTCAAGTGGTAGTAGCCCGATCGAAAATCAATCTTCGAAAAGACTGTCGCCCCCTGAAGCTGATCAAACAAATCGTCAATCCGGGGCAAAGGGTATTTATTTTTGATGGTTAACTTGTTTAATTCTCGATAGTCGATGCATAAACGAAGTGATCCATCCTTCTTCTTAACAAAAAGTACGGGCGCACCCCAAGGCGATGCGCTCGGTCGAATATACCCTTTATCTAACAACTCTCCCAACTGGTTCTTCAACTCTAACATCTCCGACGGTGCCATACGGTACGGTGCTCGAGAAATAGGGGCTGTATTCGGCTCAAGATCGATAGGAAACTCCACCTCTCGCTGTGGTGGTAATCCCGGCAAGTCATCCGGGAATACGTCGGGATACTCACTAACAACTGGAATCGACGACATGTCAACCCCACCATCCTCCGTCTGCAGAGCGTAACACCAATAGCCGACACAACCCTGGTTCAGAAGTTTCATCACCTTTAAGGCGCTAATCACACTCCCCGATCTCCCCGGCTTACAACCGACGAGAGTATGCTCGGTGCCGTCCTCGGCCACTATCGAGATGGTACGAGTCCGATAGTTCATGATAGCACCGTGACGATCCAACCAATCATCCCCGATGATCAAATCCTCACCCTTAAGGTCTATAACAATGAGATTCGAGGGCCAATCCCAGCTCTCAATCCTCACTGGGAAATCCCTAACCTCCCGGTCCCCAACCATACGATCCCCGCTGGGCGTACCCACTATAAATGGTTCACACTCAAACAAGCAGTCAAAACCAATACGACTCACACAGTCCGAAGCAATGAAGGAGTGGGTAGCACCCGAATCAAAAAGCACTGAAACTGGATGAGAAAGGATCTGAGTGGTACCTGACGCCACCAGAATGTCTATCTCCTCTGTGCACCTCATCTGATACAATCGGGGGTGAACTGAACCCGAACTAGATGCTGCACGGCGATCCGGCTGACCCCGGCCCCTACCACGGCCCGAACTCTGCGGAACATAAGTAGCTAGAGTGCTGTGATCCCTCTGATCGGTGGTGGTAGTCGGAACTCTAGCGGCCCTGGTGTCCCTCTCACAATGAGTTGCCCGATGCCCGGTCTGTCCGCAGGTAAAGCAAGCAACTAACGGAAATGGGCAATCCTTCACAACGTGCTCAGGCTGGCTGCAATTAAAACAAACTCTCCCGCCAGGTGCAACAGACTGGACTGAACGGTTACCCTGAGATCCACCGGCCTGATGAAACGGCCTCTTCCCCGGTGTAGGAGCAGAATGAGACCTCGAAAACTGACCACCCTTACTAGCCGAGAATCCGCCGGTAGTCTTCTGCTTCTTAGCTTCTGAAACTGACTCTGATTCCGGGATGGCCATCGATCGCTAGAGCGCGATCCTAGTATTCCTTTAAAGTGGCACACATGAGCGGTGCCATACTCTGCCTGATATGCAGCTTCATGCGCATATTGAAGTAACGGATTTTATCGGCCTCTGTCCTCACCTGATCTCTCACAAAACCCAACTGCTGATTGTAAGAGATAATGGCCTGCGAAATCGGCACATCCTGAGGTGTGGCAGTGAAGAACTCCACAATTCTGCGTTCTTTGACTAGCGGCGGACAATATTCTGCTTCCATAGCAGCCCTGAACTCCTCCATAGTAGCCCGACGGTCTCTGGGAGCAACGACCTCCCACCATTCCACAGCTTCCTTATCCAGGAGCTACTGGGCAATATGTACCCTCATGTCTTCGGGACAAGCTACGGCATCGAAGGTCCTGGACAACTGGAAAATCCAATTCTCCCAACCGAGGGAGTCAGAAGATCCGGAGAAACGAGGAGGGTGCATCTTAGTCACCGTCTGAAGCCACTTACTAGCTTCCTCTTCAGGTGTCGGGGGCGGATTCTGGCGTCCACCCTGACCTATCTGAGCAAGCTGGGCTACTAACTGCTGAAGTACGACACTAGCCCTGGCGTCGAAATTATTACCCGACGATAGATCCTGACTGACTAACATATCCTGCTGCCCGTCAGAGCTTAGAGGTAGAGTGCTCGGCACTGACTGAGAGGCCGAATCTGCAGAGGACTGAGAAAGCGAAACTTCCTCATTAATAGCACCCTGTCCGCGGCCTCGGCCGCGTCCCCTAGCTGGTCTACCACGACCTCTCAACATACTAAAGAAAAGATAAGAACGAACAAGATCAGATAGGTTCACAGTTTACAAGGTTGGTATCAAAATTCACAATCCCATACAACGCAAGGAAACGAATTTCAGAAAATAAGAGTTCGAGGAGACTTACAGCCACGGGTCGCACGAAAAGACGGTAGCATGATGATATTTGGCTCAACGACTGACTCTAACAACACAACTTACAGACCCAAAATTAACCGACAGCCTAGGTATTCAAAACCAAGGCTCTGATACCATAAATATAACACCCCAACTCACAAATGGGACATTACATGCCGTAGAACTCTTATGAGGTCTACCAGGCTAACACATGACACATAAACCACAATGGAATCCCAAAAAATGCGTTCAATAGTTAATAAGGCCGTGGCCTCGGCCAAAATATTTTAACGAAGTACGTGAAACATAAAGTAAATACTAATACTTTGCCCACGCAGGGGACTTAAACCAAGTTTAAGAGTAAATAGTCTAACTCCAGTACTCGACAATGCAATGACAAAACATAACATACAGACTCAAGCCACATCATCATGCCAGCCCATCCTTTGTGTGCGCATTCCGTGCCAGCTCCTCAGCTCGACCAGTACCTGAAATGCATAAGACGCATTTCCCCCATTTAAGGGTTTAACATTCGAATAGCTAGTGCAAGTACACAATTACACAACATTATATACATACATGATTGAACGCAAACGAATCATTAGGAAAAATAATTTTGAGAATCAATATACCAGAATATCACATTTACACCAAAACGGTAAATAATCAAGTTTTCCACATCACAAATATCCACGCTGTAACACCCCCAATCCGCTCGGGAATATTACACGTCGTAGAACCTTTCCTCAAGGATCTACCAGGCTGGTACCGACATATAACAACTCAACCATGCCTTTAAGGCTAAAATGACTCAATAGACCGATTTGGTCTTTCAATAAGTACATACAACTCAAATACAACTCATGCCCACGCAGGGGTCAAAACACAACCACACCCGTACAACGGGAAAAATATAGCAGCGGAAAATAAAGTACAACTGAACCAATAAACAAAGTACAGTTCCTCATGTTATTAGTATCGATCATCTTTCATCATCCTTCATGCCGACCCTGTGTTATGCTCCAAAACCTGAATGCAAAAATAGACATCCACCCCCCGAGTACTCGGGGGTTAGCAAAACCCCACTGTTTTGCTAGTGCAAGTACAAGTGCAAAAATACGAGTCATACAATTCACATTCCACGAACGATAATAATTCGGAATCCTCAAAGATTCAAATACAACAAGATGAACACTTCCCGAGGCAAGAGTTTGAGTAAAGACTTCCCAAAATTTCAAGGGAAACAATTTATAAAATGATTTGAAATACCATCGGGAGTTTTAATAGAAAACAATTTAGGATTATCAAATCCTACTTTTCAAAACCCCAAAAGACGAAAGGGGTCACCTCCCCAAAGGTTTACTTTTCGAAAAATGACCTTTACCAAACCGTTGGGATTTTAGCCCCAAATCCGTCAAATGACCGTTACAAAACCATTGGGATTTTAGCCCCAAATCCGTCCAATGACCTTTATAAAACCATTGGGATTTTAGCCCCAAATCTCATCAACTCACAGTACACAAGAACGACCACAAGGTTCGTCTCCCAACATCAAAATCCACAAATAAAGGATTTAACACAAACAACAAAATACTCTAGTGCCATCCTAGCCAAGTAAGCCAAACGAACACTTACCTCTTACACACTTAGTTGATGCATGAAATCATGAAAACATAGTTCCAAACCACTCATTTCTGGAAATGCCAATATCAAATCACATTTACGAAATGCACCACAATTAACCGCGGACCCACAGCTTCGTGGATCCCTACCGAGACCCCGTCGGATCTAACCCGTAGTGGTTAAAAGCAAGCTCGCGGTCCCACAGCTTCGTGGAGCCCTACCGAGACCCCGTCGGATCTAACCCGTAGTGAGCATACACACACACATGGTACTCATGCAAAACTAATATGCTAAGAATGTAAGTTCATCAAGAATACTTACTAGAGATGGCCATTTATCCGACAACATTATCAAACTCTTCAAAACTCAATAACAAGATTAAACACGAAATACACGATTCCATAACTTTAAACAATAGGGATATCATCAAAGCCTTCAACGTTCAAAATAATCAATTCCCAAAACACAACGTTCACAAAACACACACGCGTTTTGAAAGAGAGCCTTTAACGAGGCCAAACCGAAATCTTTTGGAAATTCATTTTTAAAAATAACCAAACAAACACACCAAGACGACCACCGATCAATCATATCCACAAAACGAGAAGCGTATGAACAAGGTACTTGCCTCGAATAAGAACAACGCGAAGAATCGGCCGAAGTAGGTTGGCACGAACCGACTACGAACTCGCCGACTCCACCGAACGACAATCCACAACAATGAACTACGAACGAAAACAATAACAACGAAAATGAATTACAAAGTATGACCCAAAGCCGCTGAATTCAAAGAACAAATGACGAAGGTTCAAGGATTTCCCCCAAAACGGCCAAGAACACGATTCGTCCCGACAAAACACGAAAACTGAATTCCAAGTTGAAATATGGATATACAATCCATAGAATGTGTTTAACAACATCATTTAACCACAATCGATTAATCAAAAATGGATGAAAAACGAGATCGAGAACAAATCCCCCAAAAAGTCGATTCGAAGGAAATCAAGAAATATACTTCGATTCGACGAAGAACAGTGGATTAAATGATGTTAAACACAAGAATACTACCAAGATTAATCATACCCATCATGAATTAATCAACAACACGGGACGAATCGGATAAAAATGCAAAACCCCCCAAATTCACGAAATTAGGGTTCTAAGGAGGATTACCTTGATTCGCTGGATCAAAGGATGATAACGGATGATTGATTGATGTTATGAACTAAACAACTTCGTGGATTTGTTGTCAAACAACATGGATTCGCCACCCTCGAATCGCCAGCCGCGGATAGAAAAGGAAGGAAGTGAAAAATCAATGAAAATGTGACTGCTCTGCCACATTTATACTGGGCCGGAACTAGCGTGCGCTAGCCTTCCCGGACTAGCGTGTGCTATCGGCCAGTATCGGCCGAGTACCCTCGGCCAGGGCTCGCACGACCCGGAACCACCGACCAAACCTGCCGACCGTGACCTGTCCGCCCGACTCCCGCTAGCGTGCGCTACGGCCGGAAGCCTGCGCGCGCTAGCCGACCTATCCAGTAGTCTCTGGACTAAACAGCTCGCCCAGGTAACGTACGCTAGTCGGCCGACAGCGTGCGCCACGACCCACAGTAGCGTGCACTACCTGCCGATCCTAACCCAGTCCAGAACCTTAGACCCCCCACTGCCCAGACCCGATAGCGTACGCTGGGCCGCTCGACAGCGTGCGCTACACCTGTCGGTTAGCGCGCGCAGCCTTCCGGCCGTAGCGTATGCTATGCCAGTTACTGCCGCGTTAGCCCGGCCAGTGCCCGCAACCGTCCGGCCAGGACCTGCCACCGTCCAGCCAGCTGCCTAGTCGTCATGATTCGACGACTCGATCTCCGAAAACGTACGGAACGAACACGACGAAAAGTTCGCGGACCACATCAACAACCCGAAATGAAAACATAATGCAATAATTAATCATACGCGACCAAGGAATGGGTCGAGACAACAATTACAGATACGGATACCCGTAACTTTTAAGAAATTACAAAATGGCCCAATACGCCCGGAAATCACGATACGTGATTGAATAACCAAACCGAAGTTCACAACACGTCTAACAAAGTTAGACGGACTTAAAGGAAACTCGAAACAGCAGTTTCGAACGAGATTCGCAAGAATCGAACTCAAGTGCGGAAAAGTCGCTAAAAAGCATGGAACTCAACAAAACGACACCGAAACGAACTCGGATGTCAAAAAAGTGCAGAATTAATCATTCTCAAAATGACGAAACGGTCATGAGCGAGTCATCAAAACGGACTTCCGCTGAAAAAAAGAAATTACCGGAAATCGAAAATTGCGGATATTACATTCTACCCTCCTTAAAATAAGTTTCGTCCCGAAACTTAAAACAAGTAGGGAGAAGCAATATCCCACCAGGAAAACTCAACGAGATACGCAAGAAACGCATAACTAACGCCCAACGGCAAAACGTTACAAAAAACACAACGGAATATACGGTGTGAAAACACGCTCCACGACGACCAACACAACGTCGCCGTTAGGGATATAATAAAACCAACAAGTGACAAGCGTCATCAAATGGATAATACAATCAAGTCAATTATCCGAACAATTACAAAACACAATGAACGAAAATCAATACGATTGACCAACCCAACGGTACATCAATCAAAACGCGAGCCAATCGCTGAACAAATACGGAATTCCACCGCCCAAGGGTTGGAAGATCGAAAACGAGACTAATTTCCCAAACTTAAGGGAATTAGGAAGGAGCCTGAATGCTCAACAATCACGAAACGAGAACAAAAACCGAACAAGCAAACGATCGAGACAACAAAGATCGAACAATCGTGTCCGAAACACGAAGGATAATAAAATTCAAACAACAACTCCCAGGTTGATCTGGTGAGAACTACTAGACATGCATTCCCATAAGATCCACAGGAAAGGGAATAGCGATTGAAAAGTCACAACGACAAATGAGTTATTCTGAAACAATACCACACTCGTTCGATCAACAAAAGCAAGGGGAAGGACAAGCTCAGAAATGTCAACGAACATAATGAGTCGACCAATTCGAAAACACAAGAGTTCCAAATCTGACCCACTTCGAATAAAAGAACTAATAGAACCAGATGATGTCACTCCCGAACAAGGTTCATAAGAATCGAACTGAACTCGAAAAAGTCACATCGATAACCAGATCGACCCACAAAAAGATCACAGCTCGTTCGGACGATGAAACCGAAATACAGAACAAGTTCATAAACTATCAACGAACATGAGCGAATCGATATACTTGAGAAATAGAAAATACAGAAGTCAAAATAGTACGTGTATTACCTCCAACCTCGTCCACGAAATTCATAGAAACGGAAGCGAGGTAACAATACATTAAACAACCACATAACGGAATAATCACCGATGCACACGGTCATACCAACCCAAGCTCTAACAGCTCGCACATGTGCGATAACGCAGAAATCACCACGAGGCGGCAACATTCAATACCAACATCCCACCTCTCACAGAGGGCTAACACAACAAATGTGTGGAAAACGACTCAACGCTCACACCGCCAATTCGATCATACTCGGGAGCAAAAATCATAATGACAACGCGAAAATCATACATACATACCCAGCCCTCAGACGGGAATGGATAGGTTTTAAAAACGAAAACCTCATTTTGAAAATAATTTAGAAGAACACCGGTTGATCTTGAGTATCACCTTTCAAAAAAATACAAACATGAAACCTCGTTATCGAGACTTTGGAGAACCATTTCGCATTTGATAAAAATGAGGACACATTTTTCTTAGTGAAAACTTTCAAAATATTCGACCCTCAGGTCTAAGTAGAAGTGTTTCTAAAACATTGAAAATATCTCAAAACATTTTGGTCCTCGAGGTAGGAGAATTTTGAAACATATTGTGGCACCTTGGATGTACCACGAGAAAATAATTCATTTTAAAAGTACGTCTCGAAATTTATTTTTCTAAGATACTCAAGGTTTTCAAAAATCCAATAGGCCAGAATTCCCAAAACTCACACATGTCGACGTTCACTAAAACAACTCCTAGTACACGCATCAAAATGTTTAAAATCAAGACAATACATCTCTTTAAACGGAAATAAATGAAAAAAATACCACATTTAGAACAAAACCATCGACCCCATTCGAGGCCTCTAAGGTCCCTCCCGCACTGGCTAGTGAACAAGTCGAACGCGTATAAGCACAAAGCTTCCACAATAGAACTTGTAAAACGTGCAAATCGATTCGAAAATCATCAGCAACAGACAAAAACAACAATAAAAAGACATCACAAGCGACGACACTCCTCGTATAAATCAAATAAGAGATTCGACTAAGTACATATCGTGAAATCAAAATCCACATAAGGATTCCATCACTTAACAAATAATCGTGAAAATAGTTCGTGTCACACGAGGCACAATGCAAAGAAGGGAGACTTACTTCCACAGGTCGCATGAAGATGATGATCGCCCCACGATACTAATCATGACCAACAAACTCAAACGATGCGTCGCGACACGACTCAGTCGGATAAAATCCGACGAAACAAGACTCAAACAACACGACTTGACCCGACAGCCTAGGTTTCCTCAACCTAATCTCTGATACCATTTATGTAACACCCCCAATCCGCTCGGGGATATTACATGCCGTAGAACCTTTCCTCAAGGATCTACCACGCTGGTAACGACATATAACAACTCAACCATGCCTTTAAGGCTAAAATGACTCAGTAGACCGATTTGGCCTTTCAATAAGTACATACAACTCAAATACAACTCATGCCCACGCAGGGGTCAAAACACAACCACACCCGTACAATGGGAAAAATATAGCAGCGGAAAATAAAGTACAACTGAACCAATAAACAAAGTACGGTTCCTCATGTGATTAGTATCGATCATCTTTCATCATCCTTCGTGCCGATCCTGTGTTATGCTCCAAAACCTGAATGCAAAAATAGACATCCACCCCCCGAGTACTCGGGGGTTAGCAAAACACCACTGTTTTGCTAGTGCAAGTACAAGTGCAAAAATACGAGTCATACAATTCACATTCCACGAACGATAATAATTCGGAATCCTCAAAGATTCAAATACAACAAGATGAACACTTCCCGAGGCAAGAGTTTGAGTAAAGACTTCCCAAAATTTCAAGATCAAAATATCAAGGGAAACAATTTATAAAATGATTTGAAATACCATCGGGAGTTTTAATAGAAAACAATTTAGGATTATCAAATCTTACTTTTCAAAACCCCAAAAGATGAAAGGGGTCACCGACCCAAATGTTTACTTTTCGAAAAATGGCCTTTACCAAACCGTTGGGATTTTAGCCCCAAATCCGTCAAATGACCGTTACAAAACCATTAGGATTTTAGCCCCAAATCCGTCAAATGACCATTATAAAACCATTGGTATTTTAGCCCCAAATCTCATCAACTCACAGTACACAAGAACGACCACAAGGTTCGTCTCCCAACATCAAAATCCACAAATAAAGGATTTAACACAAACAAGAAAATACTCTAGTGCCATCCTAGCCAAGTAAGCCAAACGAACACTTACCTCTTACACACTTAGTTGATGCATGCAATCATGAAAACATAGTTCCAAAGCACTCATTTCCGGAAATGCCAATATCAAATCACATTTTCAAAATGCACCACAATTAACCGCGGACCCACACTTCGTGGATCCCTACCGAGACCCCGTCGGATCTAACCCGTAGTGGTTAAAAGCAAGCTCGCGGTCCCACGGCTTCGTGGAGCCCTACCGAGACCCCGCAGGATCTAACCCGTAGTGAGCATACACACACACACACGATACTCATGCAATACTAATATGCTAAGAATGTAAGTTCACCAAGAATACTTACTAGAGATGGCCATTTATCCGACAACATTATCAAACTCTTCAAAACTCAATAACAAGATTAAACACGGAATACACGATTCCATAACTTTAAACAATAGGGATATCATCAAAGCCTTCAACGTTCAAAATAATCAATTCCCAAAACACAACGTTCACAAAACACACACGCGTTTTGAAAGAGAGCCTTTAACGAGGCCAAACCGAAATCTTTTGGAAATTCATTTTTAAAAATAACCAAACAAACACACCAAGATGACCACCGATCAATCATATCCACAAAACGAGAAGCGTATGAACAAGGTACTTACCTCGAATAAGAACAACGCGAAGAATCGGCCGAAGTAGGTTGGCACGAACCGACTACGAACTCGCCGAATCCACCGAACGACAATCCACAACAATGAACTACGAACGAAAACAATAACAACGAAAATGAATTCCAAAGTACGAGCCAAAACCGCTGAATTCAAAGAACAAATGACGAAGGTTCAAGGATTTCCCCCAAAACTGCCAAGAACACGATTCGTCCCGACAAAACACGAAAACTGAATTCCATGTTGAAATATGGTTATACAATCCATAGAATGTGTTTAACAACATCATTTAACCACAATTGATTAATAAAAAATGGATGAAAAACGAGATCGAGAACAAATCCCCCAAAAAGTCGATTTGAAGGAAATTAAGAAATATACTTCGATTCGACGAAGAACAATGGATTAAATGATGTTAAACACAAGAATACTACCAATATTAATCATACCTATCATGAATTAATCAACAACACGAGACGAATCGGACAAAAATACAAAAAACCCCAAATTCACGAAATTAGGGTTCTAAGGAGGATTACCTTGATTCGCTGGATCAAAGGATGATAACGGATGATTGATTGATGTTATCAACTCAAGAACTTCGTGGATTTGTTGTCAAACAACATGGCGTCGCCACCCTCGAATCGCCAGCCGTGGATAGAAAAGGATGGAAGTGAAAAATGAATGAAAATGTGACTGCTTTGTCACATTTATACTGGGCCGGAACTAGCGTGCGCTAGCCTTCCCGGACTAGCTTGTGCTATCGGCCAGTATCGGACGAGTACCCTCCGAGGCCGGCCACGACCGGCACCACCGACCAAACTGCCGACCGTGACTCGCCCGACTCCCGCTAGCGTGCGCTACGGCCGAAGCTGCGCGCTTGGCCCAATCAGATTCTCTGGACTAAACAGCTCGCCCAGGTAACGTACACTAGTCGGCCGACAGCGTGCGCTACCCCTGCCGGTTAGAGTGCGCCACGACCCACAATAGCGTGCGCTACCTGCCGATCCTAACCCAGTCCAGAACCTCAGAACCCCCACTGCCCAGACCCGATAGCGTACGCTGGGCCGCTCGATAGCATGCGCTACACCTGCCGGTTAGCTCGCGCAGCCTTCCGGCCGTAGCGTACGCTACGCTGGTTACTGCTGCGTTAGCCCGGCCAGTGCCCGCAACCGTCCGGCCAGGACCTGCCACTGTCCAGCCAGCTGCCTAGTCGTCATGATCCGACGACTCGATTTCCGAAAATGTACGGAACGAACACGACAAAAACTTCGCGGACCACATCAACGACCCGAAATGAAAACATAATGCAATAATTAATCATACGCGACCAAGGAACGGGTCTAGACAACAATTACAGATACGGATACCCGTAACTTTTAAGAAATTACAAAATGGCCCAAAACGCCCGGAAATCACGATACATGATCGAATAACCAAACCGAAGTTCACAACACGTCTAACAAAGTTAGACGGACTTACAGGAAACTCGAAACAGCAGTTTCGATCGAGATTCACAAGAATCGAACTCAAGTGCGGAAAAGTCGCTAAAAAGCACGGAACTCAACAATACGACACCGAAACGAACTCGGATGTCAAAAAGTGCAGAATTAATCATTCTCAGAATGACGAAATGGTCATGAACGAGTCGTCAAAACGGACTTCCGCTGAAAAAAAATAAATTACCGGAAATCGAAAATTGTGGATATTACATTCTACCCCCCTTGAAATAAGTTTCGTCCCGATACTTAAAACAAGTAGGGAGAAGCAATATCCCACCAGGAAAACTCAACGAGATACGCAAGAAATGCGTAACTAACGCCCAACGGAGAAACGTTACAAACAACACAACGGAATATACGGTGTGAAAACACGCTCCACGACGACCAACACAATGTCGCCGTTAGGGATATAATAAAACCAACAAGTGACAAGCGTCATCAAATGGATAATACAATCAAGTCAATTATCCGAACAATCACAAAACACAATGAACGAAAATCAATACGATTGACCAACCCAACGGTACATCAATCAAAACGCGAGCCAATCGCTGAACAAATACGGAATTCCACCGCCCAAGGGTTGGAAGATCGAAAACGAGACAAATTTCCCAAACTTAAGGGAATTAGGAAGGAGCCTGAATGCTCAACAATCACGAAACGAGAACAAAAACCGAACAAGCAAACGATCGAGACAACAAAGATCGAACAATCGTGTCCGAAACACGAAGGATAATATAATTCAAACAACAACTCCCAGGATGATCTGGTGAGAACTACTAGACATGCATTCCCATAAGATCCACAGGAAAGGGAATAGCGATTGAAAAGTCACAACGACAAACGAGTTATTCTGAAACAATACCACACTCGTTCGATCAACAAAAGCAAGGGGAAGGACAAGCTCAGAAATGTCAACGAACATAATGAGTCGACCAAGTCGAAAACACAAGAGTTCCAAATCCGACCCACTTCGAATAAAAGAACTAATAGAACCAGATGATGTCACTCCCGAACAAGGTTCACAAGAATCGAACTGAACCAGAAAAAGTCGCATCGATAACCAGATCGACCCACAACAAGATCACAGCTCGTTCGGACGATGAAACCGAAATACAGAACAAGTTCATAAAGTATCAACGAATATGAGCGAATCGATAGACTGGAGAAATAGAAAATACAGAAGTCAAAATAGTACGGGTATTACCTCCGACCTCATCCACGAAATTCACAGAAACGGAAGCGAGGTAACAATACATTAAACAACCACATAACGGAATAATCACCGATGCACACGGTCATACCAACCCAAGATCTAACAGCTCGCACATGTGCGATAACGCAGAAATCACCACGAGGCGGAAACATTCAATACCAACATCCCACCTCTCACAGAGGGCTAACACAACAAATGTGTGGAAAACGACTCAATGCTCACACCGCCAATTCGATCATACTCGGGAGCAAACATCATAATGAAAACGCGAACATCATACATACATACCCAGCCCTCAGACGGGAATGGATAGGTTTTAAAAATGAAAACCTCATTTTGAAAATAATTTAGAAGAACACCGGTTGATCTTGAGTATCACCTTTCAAAAAAATACAAACATCAAACCTCGTTATCGAGACTTTGGAGAACCATTTCGCATTTGATAAAAACGAGGACACATTTTTCTTAGTGAAAACTTTCAAAATATTCGACCCTCAGGTCTAAGTAGAAGTGTTTCTAAAACATTGAAAATATCTCAAAACATTTTGGTCCTCGAGGTAGGAGAATTTTGAAACATATTGTGGCACCTTGGATGTACCACGAGAAAATAATTCATTTTAAAAGTACGTCTCGAAATTTATTTTTCTAAGATACTCAAGGTTTTCAAAAATCCAATAGGCCAGAATTCCCAAAACTCACACATGTCGACGTTCACTAAAACAACTCCTAGTACACGCATCAAAATGTTTAAAATCAAGACAATACATCTCTTTAAACGGAAATAAATGAAAAAAATACCACATTTAGAACAAAACCACTGACCCCATTCGAGGCCTCTAAGGTCCCTCCCGCACTGGCTAGTGAACAAGTCGAACGCGTATAAGCACAAAGCTTCCACAATAGAACTTGTAAAACGTGCAAATCGATTCGAAAATCATCAGCAACAGACAAAAACAACAATAAAAAGACATCACAAGCGACGACACTCCTCGTATAAATCAAATAAGAGATTCGACTAAGTACATATCGTGAAATCAAAATCCACATAAGGATTCCATCACTTAACAAATAATCGTGAAAATAGTTCGTGTCACACGAGGCACAATGCAAAGAAGGGAGACTTACTTCCACAGGTCGCATGAAGATGATGATCGCCCCACGATACTAATCATGACCAACAAACTCAAACGATGCGTCGCGACACGACTCAGTCGGATAAAATCCGACGAAACAAGACTCAAACAACACGACTTGACCCGACAGCCTAGGTTTCCTCAACCTAATCTCTGATACCATTTATGTAACACCCCAATCCGCTCGGGGATATTACATGCCGTAGAACCTTTCCTCAAGGATCTACCACGCCGGTAACGACATATAACAACTCAACCATGCCTTTAAGGCTAAAATGACTCGAGAGACCGATTTGGCCTTTCAATAAGTACATACAACTCAAATACAACTCATGCCCACGCAGGTCAAAACACAACCACACCCGTACAATGGGAAAAATATAGCAGCGGAAAATAAAGTACAACTGAACCAATAAACAAAGTACGGTTCCTCATGTGATTAGTATCGATCATCTTTCATCATCCTTCGTGCCGATCCTGTGTTATGCTCCAAAACCTGAATGCAAAAATAGACATCCACCCCGAGTACTCGGGGTTAGCAAAACACCACCTGTTTTGCTAGTGCAAGTACAAGTGCAAAAATACGAGTCATACAATTCACATTCCACGAACGATAATAATTCGGAATCCTCAAAGATTCAAATACAACAAGATGAACACTTCCCGAGGCAAGAGTTTGAGTAAAGACTTCCCAAAATTTCAAGATCAAAATATCAAGGAAACAATTTATAAAATGATTTGAAATACCATCGGGAGTTTTAATAGAAAACAATTTAGGATTATCAAATCTTACTTTTCAAAACCCCAAAAGATGAAAGGGGTCACCGACCCAAATGTTTACTTTTCGAAAAATGGCCTTTACCAAACCGTTGGGATTTTAGCCCCAAATCCGTCAAATGACCGTTACAAAACCATTAGGATTTTAGCCCCAAATCCGTCAAATGACCATTATAAAACCATTGGTATTTTAGCCCCAAATCTCATCAACTCACAGTACACAAGAACGACCACAAGGTTCGTCTCCCAACATCAAAATCCACAAATAAAGGATTTAACACAAACAAGAAAATACTCTAGTGCCATCCTAGCCAAGTAAGCCAAACGAACACTTACCTCTTACACACTTAGTTGATGCATGCAATCATGAAAACATAGTTCCAAAGCACTCATTTCCGGAAATGCCAATATCAAATCACATTTTCAAAATGCACCACAATTAACCGCGGACCCACAGCTTCGTGGATCCCTACCGAGACCCCGTCGGATCTAACCCGTAGTGGTTAAAAGCAAGCTCGCGGTCCCACAGCTTCGTGGAGCCCTACCGAGACCCCGCAGGATCTAACCCGTAGTGAGCATACACACACACACACGATACTCATGCAATACTAATATGCTAAGAATGTAAGTTCACCAAGAATACTTACTAGAGATGGCCATTTATCCGACAACATTATCAAACTCTTCAAAACTCAATAACAAGATTAAACACGGAATACACGATTCCATAACTTTAAACAATAGGGATATCATCAAAGCCTTCAACGTTCAAAATAATCAATTCCCAAAACACAACGTTCACAAAACACACACGCGTTTTGAAAGAGAGCCTTTAACGAGGCCAAACCGAAATCTTTTGGAAATTCATTTTTAAAAATAACCAAACAAACACACCAAGATGACCACCGATCAATCATATCCACAAAACGAGAAGCGTATGAACAAGGTACTTACCTCGAATAATAAAAACGCGAATAATAGGCCAAGTAGGTTGGCACGAACCGACTACGAACTCGCCGAATCCACCGAACGACAATCCACAACAATGAACTACGAACGAAAACAATAACAACGAAAATGAATTCCAAAGTACGAGCCAAAACCGCTGAATTCAAAGAACAAATGACGAAGGTTCAAGGATTTCCCAAAGCGCCAAGAACACGATTCGTCCCGACAAAACACGAAAACCGAATTCCATGTTGAAATATGGTTATACAATCCATAGAATGTGTTTAACAACATCATTTAACCACAATTGATTAATAAAAATGGATGAAAAACGAGATCGAGAACAAATCCCCCAAAAAGTCGATTTGAAGGAAATTAAGAAATATACTTCGATTCGACGAAGAACAATGGATTAAATGATGTTAAACACAAGAATACTACCAATATTAATCATACCTATCATGAATTAATCAACAACACGAGACGAATCGGACAAAAATACAAAAAACCCCAAATTCACGAAATTAGGGTTCTAAGGAGGATTACCTTGATTCGCTGGATCAAAGGATGATAACGGATGATTGATTGATGTTATCAACTCAAGAACTTCGTGGATTTGTTGTCAAACAACATGGCTTCGCCACCCTCGAATCGCCAGCCGTGGATAGAAAAGGATGGAAGTGAAAAATGAATGAAAATGTGACTGCTTTGTCACATTTATACTGGGCCGGAACTAGCGTGCGCTAGCCTTCCCGGACTAGCTTGTGCTATCGGCCAGTATCGGACGAGTACCCTCCGCCAGGGCCAGCACGACCCGGCACCACCGACCAAACCTGCCGACCGTGACCTGTCCGCCCGACTCCCGCTAGCGTGCGCTACGGCCGGAAGCCTGCGCGCGCTAGCCGACCTGTCCAGTATTCTCTGGACTAAACAGCTCGCCCAGGTAACGTACACTAGTCGGCCGACAGCGTGCGCTACCCCTGCCGGTTAGAGTGCGCCACGACCCACAATAGCGTGCGCTACCTGCCGATCCTAACCCAGTCCAGAACCTCAGAACCCCCACTGCCCAGACCCGATAGCGTACGCTGGGCCGCTCGATAGCATGCGCTACACCTGCCGGTTAGCTCGCGCAGCCTTCCGGCCGTAGCGTACGCTACGCTGGTTACTGCTGCGTTAGCCCGGCCAGTGCCCGCAACCGTCCGGCCAGGACCTGCCACTGTCCAGCCAGCTGCCTAGTCGTCATGATCCGACGACTCGATTTCCGAAAATGTACGGAACGAACACGACAAAAACTTCGCGGACCACATCAACGACCCGAAATGAAAACATAATGCAATAATTAATCATACGCGACCAAGGAACGGGTCTAGACAACAATTACAGATACGGATACCCGTAACTTTTAAGAAATTACAAAATGGCCCAAAACGCCGGAAATCACGATACATGATCGAATAACCAAACCGAAGTTCACAACACGTCTAACAAAGTTAGACGGACTTACAGGAAACTCGAAACAGCAGTTTCGATCGAGATTCACAAGAATCGAACTCAAGTGCGGAAAAGTCGCTAAAAAGCACGGAACTCAACAATACGACACCGAAACGAACTCGGATGTCAAAAAGTGCAGAATTAATCATTCTCAGAATGACGAAATGGTCATGAACGAGTCGTCAAAACGGACTTCCGCTGAAAAAAAATAAATTACCGGAAATCGAAAATTGTGGATATTAAATTATAAACCCCTTGAAATAAGTTTCGTCCCGATACTTAAAACAAGTAGGGAGAAGCAATATCCCACCAGAAAACTCAACGAGATACGCAAGAAATGCGTAACTAACGCCCAACGGAGAAACGTTACAAACAACACAACGGAATATACGGTGTGAAAACACGCTCCACGACGACCAACACAATGTCGCCGTTAGGGATATAATAAAACCAACAAGTGACAAGCGTCATCAAATGGATAATACAATCAAGTCAATTATCCGAACAATCACAAAACACAATGAACGAAAATCAATACGATTGACCAACCCAACGGTACATCAATCAAAACGCGAGCCAATCGCTGAACAAATACGAATTCCACCGCCAAGGGTTGGAAGATCGAAAAATAGACAAATTTCCCAAACTTAAGGGAATTAGGAAGGAGCCTGAATGCTCAACAATCACGAAACGAGAACAAAAACCGAACAAGCAAACGATCGAGACAACAAAGATCGAACAATCGTGTCCGAAACACGAAGGATAATATAATTCAAACAACAACTCCCAGGATGATCTGGTGAGAACTACTAGACATGCATTCCCATAAGATCCACAGGAAAGGGAATAGCGATTGAAAAGTCACAACGACAAACGAGTTATTCTGAAACAATACCACACTCGTTCGATCAACAAAAGCAAGGGGAAGGACAAGCTCAGAAATGTCAACGAACATAATGAGTCGACCAAGTCGAAAACACAAGAGTTCCAAATCCGACCCACTTCGAATAAAAGAACTAATAGAACCAGATGATGTCACTCCCGAACAAGGTTCACAAGAATCGAACTGAACCAGAAAAAGTCGCATCGATAACCAGATCGACCCACAACAAGATCACAGCTCGTTCGGACGATGAAACCGAAATACAGAACAAGTTCATAAAGTATCAACGAATATGAGCGAATCGATAGACTGGAGAAATAGAAAATACAGAAGTCAAAATAGTACGGGTATTACCTCCGACCTCATCCACGAAATTCACAGAAACGGAAGCGAGGTAACAATACATTAAACAACCACATAACGGAATAATCACCGATGCACACGGTCATACCAACCCAAGATCTAACAGCTCGCACATGTGCGATAACGCAGAAATCACCACGAGGCGGAAACATTCAATACCAACATCCCACCTCTCACAGAGGGCTAACACAACAAATGTGTGGAAAACGACTCAATGCTCACACCGCCAATTCGATCATACTCGGGAGCAAACATCATAATGAAAACGCGAACATCATACATACATACCCAGCCCTCAGACGGGAATGGATAGGTTTTAAAAATGAAAACCTCATTTTGAAAATAATTTAGAAGAACACCGGTTGATCTTGAGTATCACCTTTCAAAAAAATACAAACATCAAACCTCGTTATCGAGACTTTGGAGAACCATTTCGCATTTGATAAAAACGAGGACACATTTTTCTTAGTGAAAACTTTCAAAATATTCGACCCTCAGGTCTAAGTAGAAGTGTTTCTAAAACATTGAAAATATCTCAAAACATTTTGGTCCTCGAGGTAGGAGAATTTTGAAACATATTGTGGCACCTTGGATGTACCACGAGAAAATAATTCATTTTAAAAGTACGTCTCGAAATTTATTTTTCTAAGATAATCAAGGTTTTCAAAAATCCAATAGGCCAGAATGCCCAAAACTCACACATGTCGACGTTCACTAAAACAACTCCTAGTACACGCATCAAAATGTTTAAAATCAAGACAATACATGTCTTTAAACGGAAATAAATGAAAAAAATACCGCATTCAGAACAAAACCACTGACCCCATTCGAGGCCTCTAAGGACCCTCCCGCACTGGCTAGTGAACAAGTCGAACGCGTATAAGCACAAAGCTTCCACAATAGAACTTGTAAAACGTGCAAATCGATTCGAAAATCATCAGCAACGGACAAAAACAACAATAAAAAGACATCACAAGCGACGACACTCCTTGTATAAATCAAATACGAGAGTCGACTAAATACATATCGTGAAATCAAAATCCACATAAGGATTCCATCACTTAACAAATAATCGTAAAAATAGTTCGTGTCACACGAGGCACAACACAAAGAAGGGAGACTTACTTCCACAAGTCGCACGAAGATGATGATCGCCCCACGATACTAATCACGACCAACAAACTCAAACGACGCGTCGCGACAGGACTCAGTCGGATAAAATCCGACGAAACAAGACTCAAACAACACGACTTGACCTGACAGCCTAGGTTTCCTCAACCTAATCTCTGATACCATTTATGTAACACCCCCAATCCGCTCGGGGATATTACACGCCGTAGAACCTTTCCTCAAGGATCTACCAGGCTGGTAACAACATATAACAGCTCAACCATGCCTTTAAGGCTAAAATGACTCAGTAGACCGATTTGGTCTTTCAATAAGTAGATACAACTCAAATACAACTCATGCCAACGCAGGGGTCAAAACACAACCACACCCGTACAATGGGAAAAATATAGCAGCGGAAAATAAATTACAACTGAACCAATAAACAAAGTACGGTTCCTCATGTGATTAGTATCGATCATCTTTCATCATCCTTCGTGCCGACCCTGTGTTATGCTCCAAAACCTGAATGCAAAAATAGACATCCACCCCCCGAGTACTCGGGGGTTAGCAAAACTCCACTGTTTTGCTAGTGTAAGTACAAGTGCAAAAATACGAGTCATACAATTCACATTCCACGAACGATAATAATTTGGAATCCTCAAAGATTCAAATACAACAAGATGAACACTTCCCGAGGCAAGAGTTTGAGTAAAGACTTCCCAAAATTTCAAGATCAAAATATCAAGGGAAACAATTTATAAAATGATTTGAAATACCATCGGGAGTTTTAATAGAAAACAATTTAGGATTATCAAATCCTACTTTTCAAAACCCCAAAAGACGAAAGGGGTCACCCCCCCCAAAGGTTTACTTTTCGAAAAAGGACCTTTACCAAACCGTTGGGATTTTAGCCCCAACTCCGTCAAATGACCGTTACAAAACCATTGGGATTTTAGCCCCAAATCCGTCAAATGACCTTTATAAAACCATTGGGATTTTAGCCCCAAATCTCATCAACTCACAGTACACAAGAACGACCACAAGGTTCGTCTCCCAACATCAAAATCCACAAATAAAGGATTTAACACAAACAAGAAAATACTCTAGTGCCATCCTAGCCAAGTAAGCCAAACGAACACTTACCTCTTACACACTTAGTTGATGCATGCAATCATGAAAACATAGTTCCAAAGCACTCATTTCCGGAAATACCAATATCAAATCACATTTGCAAAATGCACCACAATTAACCGCGGACCCACAGCTTCGTGGATCCCTACCGAGACCCCATCGGATCTAACCCGTAGTGGTTAAAAGCAAGCTCGCGGTCCCACATCTTCTTGGAGCCCTACCGAGACCCCGTCGGATCTAACCCGTAGTGAGCATACACACACACGTTACTCATGCAATACTAATATGCTAAGAATGTAAGTTCATCAAGAATACTTACTAGAGATGGCCATTTATCCGACAACATTATCAAACTCTTCAAAACTCAATAACAAGATTAAACACGGAATACACGATTCCATAACTTTAAACAATAGGGATATCATCAAATCCTTCAACGTTCAAAATAATCAATTCCCAAAACACAACATTCACAAAACACACACGCGTTTTTAAAGAGAGCCTTTAACGAGGCCAAACCAAAATCTTTTGGAAATTCATTTTTAAAAATAACCAAACAAACACACCAAGACGACTACCGATCAATCATATCCACAAAACGAGAAGCGTATGAACAAGGTACTTGCCTCGAATAAGAACAACGCGAAGAATCGGCCGAAGTAGGTTGGCACGAACCGACTGCGAACTCGCCGACTCCACCGAACAACAATCCACAACAATGAACTACGAACGAAAACAATAACAACGAAAATGAATTCCAAAGTACGACCCAAAGCCGCTGAATTCAAAGAACAAATGACGAAGGTTCAAGGATTTCCCCCAAAACGGCCAAGAACACGATTCGTCCCGACAAAACACGAAAATTGAATTCCAAGTTGAAATATGGATATACAATCCATAGAATGTGTTTAACAACATCATTTAACCACAATCGATTAATAAAAAATGGATGAAAAACGAGATCGAGAACAAATCCCCCAAAAAGTCGATTCGACGAAGAACAATGGATTAAATGATGTTAAAAACAAGAATACTACCAAGATTAATCATACCCATCATGAATTAATCAACAACACGGGACGAATCGGACAAAAATGCAAAACCCCCCAAATTCACGAAATTAGGGTTCTAAGGAGGATTACCTTGATTCGCTGGATCAAAGGATGATAACGGATGATTGATTGATGTTATGAACTCAAGAACTTCGTGGATTTGTTGTCAAACAACATGGCTTCGCCACCCTCGAATCGCCAGCCGCGGATAGAAAAGGAAGGAAGTAAAAAATGAATGAAAATGTGACTGCTCTGTCACATTTATACTGGGCCGGAACTAGCGTGCGCTAGCCTTCCCGGGCTAGCGTGCGCTATCGGCCAGTATCGGCCGAGTACCCTCGGCCAGGGCCCGCACGACCCGGCACCACTGACCGAACCTGCCGACCGTGACTTGTCCGCCCGACTCCCGCTAGCGTGCGCTACAGCCGGAAGCCTGCGCGCGCTAGCCGACCTGTCCAGTAGTCTCTGGACTAAACAGCTCGCCCAGGTAACGTACGCTAGTCGGCCGACAGCGTGCGCAACCCCTGCCGGTTAGCGTGTGCCACGACCCACAGTAGCGTGCGCTACCTGCCGATCCTAAACCAGTCCAGAACCTCAGAACCCCCACTGCCCAGACCCGATAGCGTACGCTGGGCCGCTCGACAGCATGCGCTACACCTGCCGGTTAGCGCGCGCAGCCTTCCGGCCGTATTGTACGCTACGCCGGTTACTGCCGCGTTAGCCCGGCCAGTGCCCGCAACCGTCCGGCCAGGACCTGCCACCGTCGAGCCAGCTGCCTAGTCGTCATGATCCGACGACTCGATTTCCGAAAACATACGGAACGAAGATGATGAAAAGTTTGCGGACCACATCAACGACCCGAAATGAAAACATAATGCAATAATTAATCATACGCGACCAAGGAACGGGTCGAGACAACAATTACAGATACGGATACCCGTAACTTTTAAGAAATTAAAAAATAGCCCAAAACGCCCGGAAATCACGATACGTGATCGAATAACCAAACCGAAGTTCACAACACGTCTAACAAAGTTAGACGGACTTATAGGAAACTCGAAACAGCAGTTTCGAACGAGATTCTCAAGAATCGAACTCAAGTGCAGAAAAGTCGCTAAAAAGCACGGAACTCAACAAAACGAAACCGAAACGAACTCGGATGTCAAAAAGTGTAGAATTAATCATTCTCAGAATGACGAAACAGTCATGAGGGAGTCGTCAAAACGGACTTCTGCTGAAAAAAAAGAAATTACCGGAAATCGAAAATTGCTGATATTACACACGCTTGGTAACTCGCGACCGTACCCATTAGTATCGGCCCCCAGAGGTCCCGTCGAACCATCCCCAGGTGAGAAACCACTTCCGCAGCCGTACCCATTAGTATCGGCCTCTAGAGGTCCCGTCGAACCGTCCCCAGGTGGAAGATCATCAACACACGCACCCAAGTCCACTTCCGTGGCCGTACCCATTAGTATCGGCCCCCAGAGGCCACATGCCATCCCCAGGTGGAAGAGTAACAGTCACATTCATTCAATAATACAGTTTACATCATTCGCATCAAATCCGTACACACATAATGAAATATAATACATGTACTTGCCTGATTAATACGACGTGAAGGAAAACGGTGAACGGAAAGGTTTTGGCCCGAATAACCTTCACAAATCCGATCCTAACACAATAACGATGAACAACTAATCTTAAAATTACGAAAATATTGGAATACATCCTAGTTCTACCCGCTGCAACCATTAGTCGAACATAACTTGGGTATCGTCGACTATAAGTGACGAACAATGGAGAACTTGGAGTTTAAAATCACAAATCATCAATAAAACGAAGGATTACGAGTACATGATCGAAGTCTAGCAATAATCCAATGATAATTCGAACCAAGGGAGTCAAATTCCACGAAAACCCCAAAATTTCCCCAAAATCTCAAAATAAGGGTTTTGGGGATTCTTACCTTGATTCAGATGGTGGAAAGTGTTAGGAACTTGAAGAATTCACGCAAGGAATGCACGGACGGTAGTGGATGGTGATGTTCAGTCGAAATCGGCCCTAACCCTCGTCTGGAATCGCTCAAAGCCGAGAAGGATGAGAAATGATGGAAAAATGACGAAGTTGACTGCTGCTGTCCTATTTATATTAAACAGACTTAGCGCACGCTACGCACAAGCATTAGCGTGCGCTAACGGGGCGTGGAAGAACAGTCTGCCTACTGTCCTCCAGTTAGCGTACGCAGGCTAACATGATTAGCGTGCGCTAATGCTAGGAATTAGCGTGCGTTAATGCTGAATTAGCGTACGCTACCTGGTCCAGTACCAAAGTACTGAACCTACTGTCCAGACCGCTGAAATCGTTAGCACACGCTACGAACCACAGGTTAGCGTACGCTAACCACATAGTGATAGCGCACGCAAGTAAGTCCGGAGTAGTGTGCACTACTCAGGCAGCAGTCCAGTACTGCTCAGTACCCTGCTGCCAACAGCACAAAAATATCGAAACACGAATCAAGACCAGAATCCGGAAACATAAACACGGAATATTTAAGACGACAAAGCTGAGCGTTGAAAGAGAATATAATTTCGATCATCGGAGAGTCCGTAATGCAACAAACAAAGTGAAATTCCCTAAACTTTTGGGAAATTATAAAAATGGCCCAAGTGCCCGAAAATCATGATACGACGTCGGATTAACAAACCGAAAGTTTCAACATGACTAACTCAACCATACAAAGTTATGCAAACCAAGAAACAACGAAAACGAACGAGTTTTACGAGAATCGAACATACATGCGACAAGATATAATTCAAGATTAAATTATGCAAAAACATCCCCGAAACTCATCCAAACGGAAAATCTCTAAGAACAAAATAGGTTCAGAATTTCAAAACGATAACAAGCGAGTCATCCGAAACAAACATACACCAAAAATAGAAATTACCAAAAATAGAAGGTACGGATATTACACTAACGAGGCAGTCAGAGCTCACTGGATATCCCGGTTAACTCGCTAGCGCACGCTAAATATCAGGACATAGCGTGCGCTAAACTGGGTTTACTATAAATAGGACAGTCAGCCCAGGATTCGTCATTTTCTCACATCTCCTCTTCGTTTTTGGTCGGTTTTGGGCGATTTCGGACGTTTTGGAGAGATCTCTTCGAGCTGCATCCACCTATCAACATCTTCAAGCTTCTAGTTCAGATTAATCATCATCTAAGCTTCTCCAACACATCAAATCAAGGTAAACATTTCTTGGATCTAGAATTTTGGATTTGATGAATATTTGGGGAATTATTCTAGAACCCTTGATGTTTGACTTTGGTTATTTTGGGGGTTTCCGATTGATGTTTTCGTAACCTTGAGTTGTGGTTTCCTATTGGATTATTGATGTCATTAATGAAGTTTTGTAGGGTTGAATCATTCCTTGGAGGTTGGGTATCGATATTATTGGGGTTGGTTGTAACCAAAGGGAAGAATGTTTACAACGTATTCGCTAGAATGACCCAATGAGTTTGATTATTGCTGTATCAACTTTTGAAGTGGGTTGTGATCATGTTTGATTCGTTTATTAAGCGGATTATTGGTAATTATGTTATTCAAGGTTGTTCGAGCGACTGATTTCCCATTAAGGACATTTGTTCGAGAGATGACATTTCATCACCGGTATTGTGTAAGTTAATTCTTACTCGGTTAAAGAGATATTCATTCCTTTCGTTGTTGTTCATTCATATTCATAATTCATTCATGATATATTATTCATGTCGAGACTTATAATGACCAAACTAATCATTCAATTCACGAGGAACGACGGTTCCAATCATTTCAGTGAGCTATCATTCATTTCATTATTATTTCATCTCGGTGAGTCATTCTTGACCCTTGTTGATTTGTTATTCATTGATATTCACCATGGTCACTTTCGTTCTTGTGACCTTCTGGGTTCATATTACGTGGGCGGGTGGTTATGTGTGGAATTTTTAGTCTGGCACACGATAGTCATATGAAGCATTCACCGATACAATGGACTGTGCACACGGTAACGTGCCTCCGTGAGACTAATTAGATACAAGGATGGGGTGTGTCCGGACACTCGTCTTGTGCACTTGCACATCCCATTACGGGCGTACTATGATGCTCCTGTTCAGCTTGATTTCATGTAATATATATTTAATGATTGTGCTTGTTCAACTATTGAGGATTGTTCTTCTGTGTAACTGACCCCGTTGGGCGATATTGTTTTTAGGTCATGGCAAGGGAAAAGCACGGGATAAGAACGTTGACGGCGAGGAGTCCCAGTGATACTAGTAGGGGGCCCCAGTCCTTTTCAGTCATTCATGTTTCTTCATTTCTATTTCCACTGCAGATTTCTGTTTAGATATTTATTTCTATTCAGTGTTGTATATTTTATCTTCATATAAAATATACGTGTATTCTGTATTTCCTGGGTGTGTTGTACTTGAAACTCCTCATCGGAGTAATTGATGATATAATGTGGTTCAGTACTACAATTATATTATTTAATCCATTAATTTTCATTCGCCTGGTGGGTCCCAGTTAGGGGTCCACGGCACTGTAATATCCACCTAGTTTTGGATGTTACAGAGTTGGTGTCGGAGCGTGGTTTTGAATACTACCTTCCGAGTCATGTCTCATTTGAAATCATCATTCATCAGACTAGTATCATTGGACTTTCGCGTCACGTGTGACCTGTGCAAGCGCCAAGCCCCTCAGACCGAAAGAACTGTAGATTTTTGACGCCATGGTACAATTTCTAGCAATAACAATCACTCATTCATCATTCATCAGTCAACAATCCTCAATCATCATTTTCATTTTTGATCATGTCGATCATTTTAACTCATTAATCACTCAGCTCATTTCATTGCTCAGTTCATCAATCTTGTTAACTTGTTTAAGATAATCATTTCAAGAATTTCATCAGATAATCATGTAACCTTAGTTGATCCTTCATGTAATCATTGTGTTATCATCATTTCATAACGTAATCATAATGCGGTACTTGCGAGATCTATAATTATCTTGTGACTTTTCTACTTCAGTATGGAGAGAGCCGTCAGAGGACGCAGGGGAAGTGGCCGCGGTGCAGGCGGAAACCCGGGAGCTCGTGTCAATAGACGCGCGAAGGCAAGGAATAATGCTAATTCATCGAGCAGCGATGCTGCCACTCATTCACCTGGAAATAATCATTCACTGTCATGAGTCGTACCCTGGACACAGTTTAATCAGAAGGTGTTTGGGTTGATCTACTCGCTTTTATGCAGGGCATGATGGCCCAGATGACTCAGATGGCACGCCTCATAGAGTCGATGCAGAACTCAACCTCTCATAATCAACAGGCCCCTCCGCCGCCACCTCAGAGATAAGAGAGGAGTGTGAGCAGTATAATTGGCGACATCAGAGACCACCTACTTTCGAGGGCTCATCTGAGCCGGCGGATATTATTCACTGGCTTGAACATTTTGATAAGCTATTTGCTATGGTGGATTTCCCCGAAGGGGATAAAGTTTCAATCGCGGCTTACTATCTGGGTAAGAGTGCTCACTCTTGGTGGTTATCTTTGAAGCCCACTGACAGATCTTGTACTTGGGATCAATTTAAGACCCTCATGATGGAGAGATATTATCCGGCCCCACTCAGGGAGGCCAAGTTATCAGAATTACTCATTCCCGAACCCTCAGCAGACGATGATGTTCTCACCATCGCTGAGAAATTTCAGGAACTTCTTCCTTTTGCTTCATCCATTATTCGCTCTGAGGCGGATAAGATCAAGTATTTCAGTAAGAGGTTGAAACCTCGTATGCAGATGCAGTTTCTTAATCACAATTGCACCACCCTGGACAAATTCATCGAAAAAGCTCTTACTTATGAGCTTACTGCTAAGGAAATTACTAAGCAACAACTTTCATCTGCTAGCAAGAAATCCAAAAATCGTAATCAGTCAGAAGGCAGTCAAGCAACCTTCAAGAAGCCTCCTGCGGGCCCTACTTTTTCTGAGCAACCTCCTATGGAGCCTAGACCCGCGGAATCTCAATCCCGAGTAGCCAGTTCGGCCATCACCTATTTCAATTGTGGAGAACAGGGTCATTTCAGCACCAAGTGTCCGAGGCAGACTATCACGTGCAATAACTGTGGGATTGCTGGGCATAAGGCCCGTTTTTTGCCGAATAGACTCCAAACCTACTCCGGCGACATCTCAGGCCCTGAAGCAGTCATCAGTTCAGAATCAGGCTACTCAGTCCATGTCGTTCAAGACGACGGGAGCAAACAAAGGCGGAGCCCACAGCTACCAAACGGGAGCATCCGGTTCCGGTGTTGGCAAGCCCCGAACTTATGAGAAGAGGAGGACTGATGATACGGAGGCCCAAATGATCTCAGGTACACTCGAAATTCTATCTCAACCTGTGTGTACCCTTTTTGATACTGGTGCATCGCATTCATTCCTTTCCGAGTCATGTTTGAGAAGACTACGTCTGGATAGTACTACTAGTTGTGAGCCTTATGTCATTGGTCTACTAGATGGTAAAAGAATTATCGGGGATCGTGAGATTAAAAATTTTCCGCTTCAGCTTAATGTCCGAGTTTGGTTGGCAGACCTGATCGTGGTAGATTTACCTAGAGATGATGTTATTTTGGGTATTGATTGGATAAATCGTCACGATGCCATCATTAGTGTCCATAAGCGTATGGTCACTATTATTTCAGACGATGGGGTCGAGTGTGTATTTGAGAGAGGTAATCCCAGTTGTTCCGGTAGAGTCATTAATATGATGAAAGCAGTAAAATTACTCAATCAGAGGTGTGCCGGTTTTTGGTGCTATATGACCAAGACCGAGAAATAATCAGTGATGTAGGCGGATATTCCTGTAGTGATAGAATATGCCGATGTATTTCTAGACGAGTTACCTGGTTTGCCTCCACATAGAGATGTGAAATTCACAATTGAGTTGGAGCCCGGTACGTCTCCAATATCGAAGGCACCGTATCGGATGGCCCCGACCGAAATGCAGGAACTGAAGAATCAATTGGAGGATTTGACTGACAAAGGTTATATCCGACCGAGTGAGTCCCCATGGGGAGCACCAGTGTTATTTGTCAAGAAGAATGATGGTTCTTTTCGCTTGTGCATTTATTATCGGGAGTTGAACAGGGTGACGATGAAGAATAAATATCCCCTACCCCACATCGATGATCTTTTGGATCAACTTCAGGGAGATTCAGTATTTTCCAAGATCGATCTATGATCTGGGTACCATTAGTTGCGAATTAGAGAGTCAGATATCGAAAGGACGGCATTTCGAACACGCTATGGTCATTACGAGTTTGTGGTGATGCTGTTTGGGTTAACTAATGTACCTTCGGTATTCATGGAGTTAATGAATCGGGTTTTCATCGACTATTTGGATCAGTTCGTGGTTGTTTTCATAGATGACATTTTGATTTATTCTCGTGACCGAGAGGAGCACGGAGTTCACCTTCATCAGATTCTCGACGTGTTGAGACAAGAGCAACTCTATGGAAAGTTTTCCAAATGTGAATTTTGGATGTCTGAGGTGACGTTTCTCGAGAATGTAATTTCAGCAGACGGAGTACGTGTCGACCCTTAGAAGACGGAGGCTATCCGAGATTGGCAACCTCTAAAGAATGTTAAGGAAATCCGAAGCTTTCTCGAATTAGCAGGCTATTACCGGCGATTTATGGAAGGATATTCTAAAATCGCTCAACCCATGACGAACCTTTTGCGGAAAGATAAAAAATACACGTGGTCAGATGCGTGTCAACAGTGTTTTGAAGAACTCAAGGGCCGTTTGATTTCAGCACCTATCCTTTCCTTGCCACAAGGGACGGAAGGATTCGTGGTGTATAGTTACGCGTGCGGACACGGTCTTAGATGTGTATTAATGCAGAACGGGAAAGTTATTGTCTATGCTTCACGGCAATTGAGACCTTATGAGGTCAATTATCCGACCCATAACCTGGAGCTAGCGGCCGTGGTATTCGCGTTGAAGATTTGGCGCCACCTGTCAGATTTTCACTGATCATAAGAGTTTGAAGTATATATTTACTTAGAAGGAGTTAAATATGCAACAGAGGCGGTGGTTGGAACTGATTAAAGATTATGATATTGAGATTCTATACCACCCGGGCAAGGCGAACGTTTTTGCCGATGCCTTGAGTCGTAAGTCCATTCAGGAGCAAATGCTTGCTCGTTTGACAGTTCAGAAGGAGCTTCAACAGGAATTTCTAAGACCCGGGATCGAGGTCTGGTTACAGCGAGTGCAAGGGAAACTTTGCATGCTAGAGATATCATCGCCATTGGAAGAGACGATCAGAACGAGTCAGGGTTCAGACCCATTTTTGGTGAGCATTCGAGATGATGCGGCTCGGGGGAAAGCCCCTAGATTCGTGGTTCATGAGGATGGACTTTTGCGGTTTAAGAACCGTTTATGCGTACCGGCGGATGACGGGTTGAAGAATTCGATTTTGAGAGAAGCTCATACTACCCCTTATTCCATTCATCCGGTATCAAGCAAGATGTACAAGGACTTGAAACAGAATTATTGGTGGAGTAATATGAAGCGAGAATCGCATAATTTGTTCCGAGATGTTTAAACTGCCAGCAAGTTGTAACACTCCGAGATATTCGGAATAATTACAGCGTCGTAAACCCTTTAAGTAAGGATTTACATGGCTAATTAGAAGAAATGTAAATATAATACAACAGTACCATAAAAGTGCTAAATACAAAACCGGTTCCGAACAGATCAAATGAGTTCACTATTACAACCATCTCGAATTATTAATAAGACACATGTACTCGAGTACTGAAAATGAACCAATAGATAAATCACAATAACAATAAACATCACTGAGCCCCTTCGTCGTCATGTCGGTAATGTGGCTGTTTTCTCGCTCCTCGGCTACCTGAACATCAAACAAATGTCCACCCCCGAAGGGGTTAGCAAAACGATGCTAGTACAAGTATCATATTAAGTAAATTGAATATGCAATAACAATGCATAACAAAATACACAACATGGACTTCCGCTACCGAAATCTAACAATGCGAATCCACAAGATACACAAACATAGATCGCACAACATACACAAACACAACTCATGCATACATATATGCAAAATCGCTATGTCCATCAACATGAACATATAAACACTCGATAATGAATATCATACAATTCAACGAAATAAATCCCATGATCAACAACATGAATAAACCACATGCATGCTCAAAATACCAACATTAACAAGTTATGATACTTGCCTTAAAATGGCGGTAAGGGTTGTTACTACGAAGAAGAAATCTTCAACTAGCTCGAAGAACTCTCACTCGATCAATCCACCAAAACCCGAACCTTCAACGAATAATAATACCGGTATAACTAACGATTCTGGATAAACAGTTTAATCATCAAGAACATAAAAAAGAGCTTGATATACTCAAACATATGAGCTTACTACGCTGCCCTATATCAATATGGATTTGAATCAACATTAGGATACTAACCCGACAAAAACACGTATTATCCTACCTAAGATCAAAGTATCCTACGGTCGGATTCTTCAATATATCACAGGATAGTTCTTCTTACAATGATTCTAATCATGTTCTTCACTTATCCGAACCAACAATATATCGAAATTACTCCATAGAACACCGCAAGAACTTGTTTACTAAATTCACTTGATACATCATCTTCATCTTCAAGAAAATATCCTAAGTTCAATCCATTCAATGCCCCAATACGTGTAATTCCATTATGAAATACATAAGAACTTGATAATCTCCATAAACTGGCCATAATCGGTTTTGTAGCTACATGAATGTGCTTAGGAGTTCAAACACTAAAAGGTTCAATGGTCTATATGATGAAGAAGTACCTAAACATCGAAAATATCCTTCTAATAACATGATGTTCGACTACGTACGAATTTAACTGACTAGATAATCTCAAAACATGTTCCAAAACATCCTTAAGAATACTACTCCAGTTGGTGAAGAATCACCTACCTCAAAATAGTGAAGAACAAGGAGGAACTTGAAGAAATCCAACACCGAGAGCTTGAACACCAATCTCCAATGATCTACAATCTTTAAACTCGAGCTAGGATAATGATATGAGAGGTTTAGGATGGAGGAAGTAACTCTCTAAGTTTCAGAAATCGAGTTTGGGAAGTGATGAAATCTGAAAAATGAAAAAGGGTGCTGTCCTATATATAGAAAATGGTTATTAGCGCGCGCTAGTCCATATCCATAGCGTGCGCTAACGGGCCTGCATTCTACTGTTTTTGCCTGGTCTCGACTTAGCGTACGCTAACACCCCTCTACGTGCGCTAAGTTCATAAATTACCGTACGTTACCACTTATATAGCATGCACTAACGGCCATACGAAGCTTACTGACCTCACTGTACTCAACATTTAGCGTGCGCTATCCTCATACCAGTAGCGTGCGCTAAACAGCGTTGACTCGGCTTTTTCCAAAAGTCGTCCAGGTTCACCCGACATGTCCCGACCAAGATCCGTGGCTGATCTCACCTACCACCCTGTCTTAATCAAGTTGACTATGTATAGCCTTGCATCACGGCCGGCTTGATCGGCAGCGAGACATGTGTGCGCGACGATCGCCGCATGGTGCCGTGGGACCGGCACGAGCAGGACGCCAAGGATGGCATCGGGCTGCATGTGAAGAGTCAGCCTTCAAGACGGCGTGATCGGACAGAGAATCATGCGTCGAATCCGTGGGAGCACAGAAGCCGCTGTGGGAAGCGGATCGCCCAAGGGGCATTGCGGACAAGACATGTTCGGGACTGTCCGGCAGCACAGGGGGCGCGGGCAAGGACGGACGAGCAACGTTCGTGTGGGACAAGGCACGACGGGACAAGGCCGAGTCGGGGAACAAGACTCGAGCTGGGCAGCCGGATGCGGGCGTGGGATGCCGGGCGCGGCTGACGTGCGCGGGCGCACGCGCGCGAGGTGAAAGAGAGACCCTCCCCCCTATAATAGGCTTAGACGGAAAAAGCCTTGTGGGGGCAGTAGACATTGAAAAGCTGAGGAGTCACTCAGCAGGAAAGACTCGACCGGAAGCAGCTAGAAGCGGACCGGTTTGGTCCAGGAGGTTTGGGAAGAGTCTAGAACATTACAGAGATCGGCCCAGATGGTCGGGCCGAGATGGGCTGGTGTGAGCCGGGACGGGCCGATACGGGCCGGGACGGACAGAGACGGTCCGGGCGCCCGGATGATGGAAGAACCTTCTAGGAAACTCCTAGAAGGATGTAGTGCTGGAATGATATAGAGTATTCTAGATGATTGTATGTCTTGTACTTATAGAATACTCTAGACTTGTGTTTGTAAGCCTTGTATGTAGACTTCTGTGGATGATTCTAGAGATAGGTTCTAGAATAGGATAGAAGTATGTGGATTGTATAGGATGTTCTAGAGTCCTCCAAATGAGGAGGTGGAGAGAAGTTTCTAGGTATTAGGAGTTGTATAAATAGGCTTGAGGTAGGCTCATTTGCACCCAACCCTCAAAGACTCAACATTATTGTACTTGTGAAGTGTTTTGAAATAGTGAAGTGTTTTACTCTCAACTCCCAAGTGTTTAAACCCCTTCTTACACACTTAGCAACCGAGTGAGTTAGGCTTACTAGCTAGATCGAGGCAATTCTAGTCTAGTGTCGCACGGGTCCGAAGAGCTTTCGAGTGCTCAAACCCAACCCCGTGACAAGTGGTATTAGAGACACGCTAGTGGTTCAAGGAGTTTCTGCATTGAGACGTTGCTGAGAGGTTTTGTGCAAGGAGGTCCGATGGAGACTACGTCCAACGTCACCAAAGTTCAACCCGGCCAGGAGAAGGACAAGTCCAGAAAAGGGTCTAGGGACAAGTCCGTGGAAAGAGGTGTTGCCATGGAAGCACGAGTGGCTAGGCTGGAGGAAACCATGGGAAGACACAAGGATGCTATTGAGGCATGGAGCAGAGCGGCCGATCAGGTGACGGAGATGAGCGAGTCATTGGAGGAGCTTGAAAACTGGGTGACGAGCACCTTTAACGCGTTGCGACGCGACTTGTGTGATGAGATCCTTGAGTCTGTCAGGAAGGAGGTTCGGTCCATGATCACAGCCTTTCGAGAGGAGATCATAGGGAGGATCGAGACCATCGAAGGAAGGACAGCATTGTACGAGCGGGCGATGGCCCACGGCAGGGACCAACGGGGTGCGGCACCCCATAGAATCGACATCCCCTGGCCGTGTTCGTTCCAAGAATCGCGGAATGGTAGGGAAGTGGACGACTTCCTGTGGAACATGAAGAGTTACTTTGGTGCATCGGGGATAGCAGATGATGCGACCAAGTTGCAGACGGCTCCATTCTTTTTAGCCGATGTGGCATTGTTGTGGTGGATAAGGCGCGAAACAGAGATCGCGCATGGTACATGTCGTATGGAGACATGGGAGGATTTCAAGGATGAGTTCAAGCGGCAGTTTTACCCAGAGAATGTTGAGTTTGAGGTCCGGGCTAGGTTGAAGGAGTTGACACACAGCAAGGCGATCAAGGACTATGTGAAGGAGTTCCAGGAGATCGTGCTGGAGTTGCCTAGCCTTAGTGAGCAGGAAGATTTGTTCGCGTTCGTCGATGGACTGAAACCATGGGCAAAGTTGGAGGTGCAGAGGGCCAAGGCACAGAACGTGTCAGAGGCAATTGCGATAGCGGAACGGCTGATCGATTTGAAACCAGCTGGGGAGAGCCGAAAGTCCAGGAGGACGAGGACGGCATCGGTACGCAGGACAAGTCGTACCAGGGTAATGCGGATAGGGGCGCGAGGATGTCCAGGCCCAAGGACGGCAAGCAGTCAGGGTGGACTCGGACTTGCCATGGGTGTGGGAGTGCAGACCATCTCGTAGCAGTGTGTCCGAAGAAGAAGAAATGTGAGATTTGCTGGAGCACGGAGCATTCGACGAGGCAATGCTCGAAGTTTCCGAGTGTAGCCTACATGGAGTACACCAAGGCACGGGATGATGCCGAGGGTGATGGAACATCGATGGCGCTTCAAGTGTTGAACTCAGCCATAGGGATGGCATCGCGGGATGGAGCACCACTTGAGGGGAACTTGTTGTATGCGACGGGGCTGGTCAATGGGAAACCCGTCAAGGCGTTGGTCGACACAGGGGCCTATTACAACTACATTGACGAGGCTGAAGCACAGAGGTTGGGGCTTAAGGTCATCGAGGGACGGGGCTGGATGAAGTCGAATAATGCACCACCCGTTCGGGTTACAGGGGTCGCCAATGGGGTGCGACTAAAGATTGGCACGTGGGAACCGCGCGTGCACTTCAAGGTGACGAGCATGGATGATCAGGACCTAATATTAGGCATGGACTTCCTGAGGAAGAATAAGGTTGGCCTGGTTCCGCATCATAGGGCGCTGTGCGTGTGTGATCAAGATAAGCCGTAGGTAATACACTTGACCACAGAGCCTTCGGGACGAGCTATGATGACAATCAAGTACGTGTGGAAGCTTGAGGAGGAGCCTTGTTACCACCTTGGAGCAGTTCGGTTCATCGAGGGGCCGCCACGTCGCTGAGGACGTCGACGAAATGGGCGGGGGAGAATGTCATGGCCGACAGTAGACGACGAGACATGTGTGCGCAGACAGTCGCACAGGGTGCCGCGGGACCGGCACGAGCAGGACGCCAAGGATGGCATCGGGTTGCATGTGAAGAGTCAGCCTTCAGGACGGCGTGATCGGACGGAGAATCACGCGTGGAATCCGTGGGAGCACGGACGCCGCTAGGGGAAGCGGATCGCCCAAGGGGTATTGCGGACGGGACATGTTCGGGACTGTCCGGCAGCGCAGGGGGCGCGGGCAAGGCCGGACGAGCAACGGTCATGTGGGACAAGGCACGATGGGACAAGGCCGAGTCGGGGAACAAGACTCGAGCTGGGCGGCCCGACGCGGGCGTGGGATGCCGGGCGCGGCCGACGTATGCGGGCGCGTGCGCGCGAGGTGAGAGAGAGACCCTCCCCCTATAATAGGCTTAGACGGAAAAAGCCTTGTGGGGGTAGTAGACATTGAAAAGCTGAGGAGTCACTCAGCAGGAAAGACTCGACCGGAAGCAGCTAGAAGCGGACCGGCTTGGTCCAGGAGGTTTGGGAAGAGTCTAGAACATTACAGAGATGGGCCTAGATGGTCGGGCCGAGATGGGCTGGTGTGGGCCGGGACGGACCGATACGGGCCGGGACGGACAGAGACGGGCCGGGCGCCCAGATGATGGAAGAACGTTCTAGGAAACTCCTAGAAGGATGTAGTGCTGGAATGATATAGAGTATTCTAGATGATTGAATGTCTTGTACTTGTAGAATACTCTAGACTTGTGTTTGTAAGCCTTGTATGTAGACTTGTGTGGATGATTCTAGAGATAGGTTCTAGAGTAGGATAGAAGTATATGGATTGTATAGGATGTTCTAGAGTCCTCCAAATGAGGAGGTGGAGAGAAGTTTCTAGGTCTTAGGAGTTGTATAAATAGGCTTGAGGTAGGATCATTTGCACCCAACCCTCAAAGACTCAACATTCTTGTACTTGTGAAGTGTTGTGAAATAGTGAAGTGTTTTACTCTCAACTCCCAAGTGTTTAAACCCCTTCTTACACACTTAGCAACCGAGTGAGTTAGGCTTACTATCTAGATCGAGGCAATTCTAGTCTAGTGCCGCATGGGTCCGAAGAGCTTTCGAGTGCTCAAACCCAACCCCGTGATAGCGCACTAAGGTTCATACATAGCGTGCGCTACGAAACCCAAATTAGCGTACACTACGCCTAGTCGATAGCGTGCGCTACAAGTGCCAAAAATCACAATTTGAACACATTCATGAAATCATACGCTCAACAACTCGGGATCATGAAATACGGAGAATAATACTCAGATCAAAATGCAACAAATACATATCACAAGGTTCAAATACACATCATAAATCTCGGGTATTACATCCTCTCTCCCTAAAAAGAAATTTCGTCCCGAAACTTAAGATGAAGACAACTCTGGATACCTAGTCTTCATATTGTCCTCTATTTCCCAAGTGGCCTCTCCAACTCCGTGTCGTGACCAATGTACTTTAACCAAGGGTATTGGTTTATTCCTCAATTGTTTGATCCGACTCTCAAGTATCTTGATTGGTCTCTCTTCGAAGGTGCCGTCATTATCTACCTCAATCTCGTCGAAATCAATAATATGACTGGGATCTGGTACATACTTCCGCAATTGGGATACGTGAAACACATTGTGAATGTGACTCAGCGATGGCGGTTAGGCCACCCTGTATGCTAATTCCCCAACTCTCTCGAGGATCTCAAATGGTCCGATATATCTCGGACTTAGCTTACCTTTCCTCCCAAAATGGAAAATTCCTCGTGTAGGAGACACCTTCAATAATTCGTGGTCCCCAATGTCGAACTCTAGCGGGCGACGACGCACATCTGCATAAGACTTCTGTCGACTCTGGGCAGTCAACAGTCTTACCCGAATCAGAGCTATCTTCTCTTGAGTCTGAACTATCAATTCCGATTCCATTCCGATCAAGTCCGAAGAATCATCCCAGCACAGGGGTGATCAGCATCTTCTCCCGTGCAAAGCTTCAAATGGTGCCATCTTAATAGAAGCATGCCAACTATTGTTATATGTGAATTCAATCAACGACAAGTGAACTTCCCAATCAGTTGACCAATCCAAAGCACAAGCTCTAAGCATGTCTTCTACTGTTTGTATAGTCCTTTCGGACTGACCGTCCTTTTAAGGATGATAAGCCGTGCTAAAGTTCAACTCGGTCCCCAAAGCCCTGTGAACTGCCTTCCAGAAGTGCGACACAAAGCGACCATCTCGATCTGAAATAATGGTCTTCGGCGTCCCATGCAATCTGAATATCTCTACAATAAATACTCGTGCCAATTTCTCGGGTCCCCACATGTCTTTAATTCCTAGGAAATGAGCCGACTTGGTTAGTCGATCAACTCCAACCCAAATCATGTTCATTCCCGTCTTGGTCCTTGGTATATTGGTGATGAAATCCATCGATATATCCTCCCACTTCCACTCAGGGATCGGAAGTGGCTTCAACATTCCGGTAGGCCGCTGATGTTCAATCTTAACCTGCTGACAAGTCAAACACTTCGAAATGTATTCTGCTACGTCCTTCTTCATATTTCCCCACCAGAAGTTTTGTTTTAGATCCTTATACATCTTCTCACGCTGGGTGAATAGAATAGAATATGTTGTGAGCTTTCTTCAGAATTTTCTATCTGAAAACATCATCATTGGGAACGCAAATTCGACTCTGAAATCTCAGAACTCCATCATCTTGTATTACAAATCGTGGGGCCTTTCCTTTATTTACTTCGTCACATAACCGAAGAATCAGAGAACCGCTCAACTGCTTAGATTTGATTTCCTCGACTAGTGACGAAGTTAGTTCCCTCACATATAGTTGCCCTTGGATTCCTGGTGACCATACTTCAATCCCTTCGCGGATCAGTTCTCGTTGAATGCTGGTTTGGGATGTAAGTGCTTCCAACACTCGAAGAGAAACAGGTTTACGACTCAGTGCATCAGCTACTATGTTTGCTTTACCCGGATGATAGAAGATTTCCAAGTCGTAATCCTTGATCAATTCCAGCCACCTTCTCTGCCTCATGTTTAATTCCTTCTGACTGAAAATATACTTGAGGCTCTTATGATCTGTAAAGATCTGACAATGAGTGTCGTATAAATTGTTAGGAATATGCCGTAGAATGCCACTCAGGGGATGAGAGAGTAGGGGCATTGTACTTGTAATTATGGAATAATTATTAAAAAGGCAATACGATTCAATCACTGTTTATTGTATTTCAATTGCTTTCTTGACTTGGTAAATAAATCGAACATTCCATTCTCGTTATGGGATAAGAGAAAATGCACTGGAAGTGTTTAAAGTTTATTTACGTAAATCATTCACAAGTCAATAAACTTAAATGGGCATTAAGTTTTAATAAGACTTTTATAACTGATGCTAGGACATGTGCATGTCTTGATAGCATAGTTATAAGTATATTGGTGGGACCAGTATACTCGAACACGACTCATACTCGATTCAGTCACACGGTATTCAGTCTCGGAGAGTAGATGACGAATCAAAAGGTTGTGATAGTATACGTGGACCTTTGACTTGAGGGTTCAGTAGAAGATGTGCCTGTGACGTTTAGTTTGTCATTAGAGTAGTTAGACTCATTTACTTAATTGCTGAGTCGACCTCGAAGTGCGGACTATACGGGCAGGTAGCAGTCTTTACTGTACGCCAAGAAAGGATTCTATCTCCTGTTAATGAGCAGGCAAATGTCCTATACGGTTAATGGAAAATAAGATCATAAGTCTTTGGCCAAAGCATTCTGATATAGTAGTATTAGATACACTATTGATCAGTTGGTCTTGATTTGCATTAACACATGTATAGAGTTTAGTCAACAGTAGGGTTTGACTTTACCGTGACCCGAAGTCTTGACCGGGACATCTGATGAAGGGTCTATACGTATATAGTATTCACGACATAATGGTTCTGGAATGATGCCTTCATTCGTTCTTAGTCGGGGTTTACAGTGCGGCCCGCTAGGCTGGCTAAGTGCTGCCCGCACTCATTGGTTCCTCCCAATGCCGGCTGAGAAGGACCTATGGAGTCGCGCATTAGGAGCGTTGATGGATAAATGTGAATTTATTATCTCTCTATTAATATTAGATATTGGATATCTAATTATGATTTATTGGATAAATCAAATAGCGGTCTTATGAATTAAAATTAAGTTACCGGGTAATTAATTTAATTCATAAATTATATTTCTTAGAGAAATATTTTTGTATTTGATATAATTAATTAATTGGATTAATTAATTTATATAAATACATTGATGATTAAACGGAGTGTATTTAACGGATTCGTTTGACGAACGTCCGGTACATGAGCCGAGTGATTCGGCTCGTTTCTAGGAAAATTCCTCCATGCCCCCCCCCCCCCACATGGCTCATCACTTTACATGTTGTAGTGATTGTCTTGTCTTTGTAATAATGTATGGAGATTCTTTTCTCTCATAATTATTATTACATTATGAGTTGTTATTATAGATGATATAATATAACCAACTCACATGTTTAAAAAGTAGACTTCACATCATATTCTTGTGATTGAGAGAGCAGCCTGCCATGAGGTTCTTGTGTGAGAAAGAGAAATAAATTTTCTTCAATTTTCATCTTAGAGGTGATATAAAAGTTAAGAAAAAAAATTAGAGATATAAATTCCTACGATAACTTCCTAGCCGTGTTCTTGAAGAACGGAGTTACGTCGAATTTTTCCGAGCAACTTCCGACGCGTGTGAAGTAGAGGCATCGTATTTTCGGTGTTTGGAACGAAGGATTTTTCGTGCTCGAGCTCGGGTTCGTGATCATCCATTTTTACGAAGATTTATTTCAAAGGCTTCAAGGGTATGATTTTTATCTTCGTATTTATATTTTCGTATATACGTTACTTGATCGATCCTGTTTTGGATTCATTTTTATTTTCCGCTGCATATTTCGTTTTATTTTCGGAATCCCAACAGTGGTATCGGAGCGAGGTCAATGTTTCCGTATATACGATTATTTGTGCATTTTGAATGCTTATGGATGATGATGATTATGATTTAGAATCATGTTTGAAATAATCGTAGATTTTAAATTGTTCGTTGTAGCATCACGTTTTTGGAAACGAGCCGAAAAACGAAGAAACGGGGCTGCCGGCCCAGGCTGCTGAGCATGCTCGGCCATGTATCGGCCGCAGCTGCCGAGAGGCAGCCGATGCCTGCCGATGAGGACTCGGCCAGGCAGCCCTCGAGTTTTTGGCCCGATTTTGAATCGGGCCGCGGGCTGGGCCTAAAACCGGATTGTCCGGGACTCCGTTTTAAGTTTGTATTTCGTTGTAATTATTTCCCAAAATTTAAATTGGATTTTAGTTTGACTAAATTAATATTTGAAATATTTTTTTTAGTTAAGGGAAATAAATTATACGAAAATATTATTTTGGCCGGATTACTTCGAATGAATTTAAATGACGATTATTAGTATTAATTGGATTAATACCATTAAAATTGAATATATTAATTTTATATTGATTGGATTAATATATTAATTGATTATTTAATTTTAATGCCACTTTATATTAATTGGATTAATATAGTAGAAATTGAATAGATTAATTTATAGATTAATTAGATTAATTTATATTAAAATTAATTGTTTAATTTCGTTTCCATTACATGTTGCATGGAATCCTTATGTGATGGTGATATAGCTCGTGGACTTAGTTTTTGATTTGTTCGATTCGATTAGGTTGTAAAGGCCGTTTTAAGCCTATTTATATTTACTAGAAAAATTTGTATGGGATGCAATTTTTCAATGATGTAATTATTATTTTGGGTATGACGAAGACCGAAGACAACCGACCGAGAAGACGAAGATTCGAAGACTGTGTTTTTTATTTATTGGGTCATTCGGTTGGCCCAGCACTTAGGAATTAGGTCCATGAGCTATATGTTGGTAGTAACTAGGTTACTGTTTTCTGTTTTTCATTTTGAATGATTGACAAACCAACAAACGCGCGTATAAATGAATTAATGTGCAAAGTGTAACATTAATCGCGAAATTCTCCCGACTACAAACACACTAAGTTATAAAGGTTACGAGGTTTCCTACCCTCCGTCAAACTCATGAAAAATTGAAATCTAAACCGGAATATTATTCTTCCGAGTATGTCGGGGTAATATTTTTGGGGAAAGTTGATAAATTTCTAGAGTGCATTAGATGCCTTTGGTTGTGACAAATCAAACCCCTATAAACCGTATGGGTTTCCGGGTAAGATTCAATTGTCAGACTAATAGGAGTTGACGGTTTAAACTTAGATAGTTCAGCGAGCCATAGAAACCGAATAGGTTGAGGGCAAGTGAACTAGGGGTAAAAGAAGATCGAATCATCCATTAGATGGGTTGGTATTAGACACCACTTTATAAAGAATAATAGAATAGAAACCGTATGGGTTGCCCTCTATTAAACTTTGTAAAGAAATCGATCACCACTATGAAGTTACCCAAGACTTCCGGATTTAACATGGGAGTATGTAAATGCCGATAAAATAGTGGGAGCCGAGTTACGAATAAAGTAATCCCTTAAATTCTTTACTCGGATCATAATTAAATAATCACTAACGAATCTTAAATTATTCTCTGCAGTTAACAAAACTATCAATATCACAATGAACCCACTCGCTATACTACTTGAAAAGAACGTCCTGACTGGTCCGAACTATGTGGACTGGATTCAGAACTTGAGGATTGTCCTAACTATGGAAATGCTGGGATACGTCTTGGAGGCGGACATCCCAGCTCCCTCGCAAGAACCCGAGCCAATCAGGAAGATGTCGATGCCCATGAGAAATGGGTAAAAGACGACATAAGAGTGCGAGGGTACATGTTAGGCTCAATGACCAATGAGCTTCAACGTGCCCATGAAAAGATGACGTCTTCAAGAGCCATCTTATCGCACCTGGCTGAGCTCTATGGAGAGCATAGCCGAACTGCTAGATATGAGATATCGAAGCAATTATTCGGCGCCAGGATGAAGGAAGGAGAGAGGGTTGGGGACTATATCCTCAATATGATCTCGATTATTGAGAGATTGGAAGCTCTTGATTTTCAGATGCATGCATCTCTCCAAACTGACCTTATCCTGCAGTCACTTCCTGACTCCTTTTCACAATTTGTCATGAACTTCAACTGCAATGAGATTGCATGTAACTTAGCTGGTCTAATGAACAAACTGACGACTGCCCAGTCTCAAATGAAGACAAAGGGAAAGGAAGCTGCACTTGTGATTTATTCTGGGACTTGGAAGTCCAAGAATAAGAAGAAAAAAAAACAAAAGCAGTTAGGTCCAATAGCCAAGATCGACAAGGGAAAGGGCAAGGCCCCAATTGTAACACCCCAAATTAGGCGGATATTACAGTGCCGTGGATCCCCGACTGGGACCCACCAGGCGAATGAAAACTGATGAATTAAATAATATAATTGTAGTACCGAACCACATTATATTACCAACTACTCCGATGAGGAGTTTAAGTACAACACACCAGGATAATACCGAATACCAGTATATTTTATATGAAGATAAAATACACAACGCTGAATGAAACAGAGTATCCAAATGAAAATCTGCAGCGGAAAATAAATGACAACAACATGAATGACTGAAAAGATCGGGGCCCCCTACTAGTATCACTAGGACTCCTCGCCGTCAATGTTCTATTCCCGTGCTTTTGCCTTGCCATGACCTGAAAACAAAATCCCAGTGGGTCGATACGTAACAACAATCCTCAAGGGTTGAAAATACACAATCAGGATATATCTTTAGTTATGAAAATATCCTTAGTTATGAATTACGCTGAAGAGGAGTATCATAGTACGCCCGTAATGTTCTGTGCAAGTGTACAAGACGGATGACCGGACACACCCGTCCTTGTACCTAATTAGTCTCATGGAGGTAATCGTTACTGTGTGCACAATCCAATGTATCGATCCCAATACATGACCATCGCGTGCTCGACTAAAAATTCCACACATCCGCACCCGGCCACGCAATATGAACCCATAAGGTCATATGAACGAGAATGACCAAAATGAATATCAATGAATAATAATCCGACAAGGTCAAGAATGACTCACCGAGATGAAAGTGATAGTGAAGTGAATGATAGTTCAATGAAATGATTGGAATCCCCGTTCCTAGTGAATGAAGTGATTATTCGACAATTACAAGTCTCAATACGATTAATACAATGATGAATGAGTTATGATTATGAATGAACAACAACAAAAGGAATGAATATCCTTTTAACCGAGTAAGAATTAACTTACACAATACCGATGAAGAATGTCCTTCCACGAACAAACGTCCTAAATGAAATGTCGGTCGCTCGAACAACCTTGAATAAAACAATTACCAACAATCCGCTCAATATACGAATCAAACACGATTATAACGAACTCAAAACGTCAATACGACTAAAGCAAGTTCATTGGGGCATTGTATCGAATACGTTGCGGCCAATCTTCGATTGTTAACAACCAAACCTCAATTATACCAATATCAAAACCCCAAGAAGTGTTCCAAACCAACAAAACATCTTCCAAATGATCAATAATCAAAAATGAATATCCAAATTCGTGATTACAACAATAATTAATCGAAAACCCGCAAATCCAACTCAATATTCAAAGTGTTCTTGAATAATCCTTCAAATCCATTGAATCTATATACAAACTCATAATCATATGCATATCCCTCCATATAACATGATTATAACGTCCAAAACATCATATCCCAATACAAAATCGAAATCCAAGATGTTGAAGAATTTACCTCTTGAAGATCCAACCACTTCGATCCAATAAATACGAGTTAAATCGAGTATCCAAGCTTCCCAAATGAATGAAGATGATGAAAATCCAACACTCAAGTGATTGATGATGGAAAATCCCTCCCTCAAGTTCTCTCTCTCGGAACAAAGTGAAGAAAAGGATGAAAATGATGAAAAAGTCCCGGCCAACTCCTTATAAACTGCCGGAAGTTACGGCCGTAACTCGGCCTTCTTACGGCCGTAACATCCCAGGTCAACGGCCTTACGGCCGTAACCGGCCAACTCGTACGGCCGTAACTCGGCTTCGTCCAGAAACCTGCCGACAGCCTTACGGCCGTATCCGCTCCTGACTTACGGGCGTAACTCGCCCTCGTCTTAAACACCTGCCGACATCCTTACGGCCGTACCCGTACACCTTACGGGCATAACTCGGACGATACGGCCGTATCCGGCCAAACATACGGGCGTAAGCCCCCTTCGTCAAAAATGACCAGGCACCCTGCCTGTAACGTACGGCCGTATCCGGCCAAGCCTTACGGCCGTACCTTCCTCGTCTTACGGCCGTATGCCGCAACCCTTACGGCCGTAAGTCCCTCCCGTCCGACAAAACCTGAAATATACGAATACCACTTACGGCCGTATCCTACCCTTCTTACGGCCGTAACTCACCTTCGGCCAAAAATGCCTGGGCATCCTGCTGGACACGTACGGCCGTAACCGGCCAAGCCTTATGGCCGTACCTGCTCAACTTACGGCCGTATTCCGAAACCTTATGGCCGTAAGTCCTGTTCGTCCAAAATAGCCTGGAATCAACAAACACTTGTTACGGCCGTAACCTACAATCCTTACGGCCGTAACTCGTTGCTGGACAAGGTGAAAAATCCGATAACTCCGATTCCTCGCTACGAATGTTGAATGATCCGACATATCATACGAATGTGAAAGTGAACAAGTCCAACACATGCCAAAGATGATACTCCCAGTACAAGACTACCAATCATGATGAAAATGATAATACTCCCGTCTCGATCTATAAACGGAGATGAAATGACGATCGGTAACTGATAAACGGTTACAACATGCCAACAGTGAACTCAAATGAATGAATCATGAATGATGAGTGATTATTAATGAGTGAAAATTACTGAGTGACAATTACAGACTGATAATTACTGAATGATAATGAATGAATTACAACCGGGTATTACATACTCCCCCCCTTAAAAAGAGTTTCGTCCCCGAAACTAAGGGTCAAACAACTCGGGATAACTCTCCCGCATACTCTCCTCGGTCTCCCAAGTAGCCTCCCCGACTTCGTGTCTAGACCACTGAATCTTGACCAAAGGAATCGTCTTGTTTCTCAACTGTTTGATTCGCCGCTCTAAAACTCGTATAGGACGCTCCTCACACGAATGATCATCCGCGATCTCGATTTCGTCGAACTGAAGTATGCGGCTCGGGTCGGCAACATACTTCCGCAATTGAGAGACGTGAAACACATTATGAATTCGGCTCAACGCCGGAGGTAAAGCCAATCGATAAGCTAACTCGCCTACTCGATCCAAAATCTCAAACGGTCCAATGAATCTCGGACTCAACTTCCCCTGTTTTCCGAAACGAAAAATACCTCGACTCGGGGATACCTTGACCAAAACGTGGTCACCCGTCTCGAACTCTAGTGGTCGACGACGATTATCTGCATATGATTTCTGTCGACTCTGAGCTGTCAACATACGACTCCTGATCAAAGCTACCTCGTCCCGGGCGGCTATAAGCATAACGGGATCGATGCCGATTGATTCTGATAGTTCGTACCAACACAACGGAGGTCGACAATGACGACCGTACAAGGCCTCGTAAGGTGCCATCTTAATCGAAGCATGCCAACTATTATTGTACGTGAACTCAATCAACGGCAATTGGGCTTCCCAATCGTCTTTCCAATCGAGGACGCATGCCCTCAACATGTCCTCCAATGTCTGAATAGTCCTCTCTGATTGTCCGTCGGACTGAGGATGAAAAGCGGCACTGAGATTAAGCTGAGTTCCCAATGCACGATGAACTGATTTCCAAAAATGAGACACAAATCGTCCGTAACGATCGGAAACGATACTCTTAGGAGTACCGTGCAGTCTCACTATCTCCTTGATGAACAACTGGGCCAGTCTCTCGGGACCCCATGTATCCTTAATCTCAAGGAACTGAGCCGATTTAGTCAAACGGTCCACAATTACCCAGATTGTATTCATGCCACGACGACTCGTCGGCAAACTCGTGATGAAATCCATCAAAATGTCTTCCCACTTCCACTCTGGAATAGGGAGAGGCTTCAGCATACCCGCCGGTCGCTGACGTTCAATCTTGACTTGCTGACAGGTTAAGCATCTCAAAACAAATTCTGCGACTTCTCGCTTCATATTACTCCACCAGTAATTTTGTTTCAAGTCCTTGTACATCTTGCTAGACCCCAGATGAATGGAATAAGGTGTAGCATGAGCTTCTCTCAAAATCGAGTTTTTCAACTCGTCGCTCGCCGGCACGCACAACCGATTCTTAAATCTCAAAAGTCCATCCTCGTGGACCACGAATCCAGGGGCTTTCCCCTGAGCCACATCCTCACGGATGCGCAACAATGATGGGTTTGAACCCTGATTCTCTCTGATTGCCTCCTCAAGTGGCGATGAAATCTCTAACATGCAAAGTTGCCCTTGCACTCACTGAAGCCAGACCTTGATCTTGGGTCTAAGGAATTCCTGCTGAAGCTCCTTCTGAACTGTTAAACGAGCAAGCATTTGCTCCTGAACAGACTTACGAATCAAGGCATCGGCAACCACGTTCGCCTTACCTGGGTGGTACAGGATCTCGATATCATAATCTTTGATTAGTTTTAACCACCGCCTTTGTCGCATATTTAACTCCTTGTGAGTAAATGTATACTTCAAACTCTTGTGATCGGTGAAAATCTGACAGGTGACGCCATAAAGGTAATGACGCCAAATCTTCAACGCGAAGACCACGACTGCTAGCTCCAGGTTGTGGGTCGGATAATTAACCTCGTAAGGTCGCAATTTCCGTGAAGCATAGGCAATAACCTTCCCATTCTGCATTAATACACATCCGAGACTGTGTCTGGACGCGTCACTATAAACCACGAATCCTTCCGTCCCTTGTGGCAAGGAAAGTACAGGTGCTAAAATTAACCGGCTCTTGAGTTTCTCAAAACTCCGCGGACACGCGTAGGACCACGTGCATTTCTTATCATTTCGCAAAAGGTCCGTCTTTGGTTGAGCGATTTTAGAAAATCCTTCCACAAACTGCCGATAATAACCGGCTAATCCAAGAAAGCTTCGGATTTCCTTAACATTCTTCGGAGGTAACCAATCTTGAATAGCCTCCGTCTTCTGAGGATCAACACACAGTCCGTCTGATGAAATTACATGTCCGAGAAACGACACTTCGGACATCCAGAACTCACATTTGGAAAACTTTCCCTAGAGTTGCTCTCTTCTCAACACGTCGAGAACCTGATGAAGGTGAAACTCGTGTTCTTCCTGGTCATGAGAATAAATTAAAATATAATCCCTGAAGACAACCACAAACTGGTCCCAAAAGTCGATGAAAACCCGATTCATTGATTCCATGAATACCGCAGATGCATTAGGTAATCCAAACGGTATTACCACGAACTCATAATGACCATAGCGTGTTTGAAACGCCGTCCTCGCGATATCCGACTCTCAATTTCGCAACTGATGATATCCAGATCTTAAGTCGATCTTGGAAAAATACTGAAGTTCCCTGAAGTTGATCTAAGAGATCATCAACACGGGGTAGAGGATACTAATTTTGGTCATCACCCTGTTCAACTCCTGATAATTAATACACACACGAGACGAACCATCCTTCTCCGTGACAGATCACACTGGTGCTCCCCACGGGGGCGCACTCGGTCGGAGATAACCTTTCTCGAACTATTCCTCAAGTTGAATCTTCAACTCCTGCATTTCGGTCTGGGCCATACGATACGGTGCCTTCGATAACGGGGACGTACCGGGCTCCAACTCACTCCTGAATTCCACATCTCTCTGTGGAGGCAAACCAGGTAACTTGTCTGGGAATACATCATCAATAGATGACAATGATACTACAAATGATTGAACATCTCGATTGCCCTAGAACAGTCAATCGATGAAAATGATACAATGAATGATTGAAACAACTCGATTGCCTTAGAACGGCCAATCGATGAAAATGATACAATGAATGGTTGAACAACTTGATTGTCTTAGAACGGCCAATCGATGAAAATGATACAATGAATGGTTGAACAACTCGATTGCCTTAGAACGGCCAATCGATGAAAATGATACAATGAATGATTGAACACCTCTATTGAGAAATTTATCTGCTCCCATCATATTAAAATTCTTCCGGAACAACGGGGATTACCTCCCTGAAATACCTACTCGTCTCCAACGACTGAAATGATAGTGACCAAACGCTTACGATCACTGAGGATGGTATCATGACGATCCATCTAATTAACACCTAATATTACATCGTCCTTAGGTAAGTCCACCACGATTAGGTCCACCAACCAATCGCAGTCATTAAGCTTAATTCGGTATGACTTACGAAAATTCCTCCATCGTCAGGTAGACCGATGGTATGAGGTCCACAAGCAATAGGACTATCCAAATTAAGTCTATTCAAACATGATTCGGAAATGAATGAATACGATGCACCAGTATAAAAAAGGGTACACACAGGTTGAGATAAAATGTGAGTATACCTGAGGCCATTCGGGCCATCGAATCGTCGGTCCTCTTCAACACGTGATTCCGGGACTTGCCGGCCCCCGAACCGGACGCTCCCGTCTGATAAATATGAGCTCCGCCTTTATTCGCTTTCATCATCTTAAACGACGCTGATAGAGCAGTCTGATTCTGAATCGGTGATTGCTTCGGGGCCTGAGATGCCGCCGGATCCGACTTGGAATCCTTTCGTCAAAAACGGGCCTTATGCCCAAAAATCCCACAATTATGGCACGTGATAGACAGTTTCAGACACTTAGTGCTGTAATGACCCGGCGCTCCACAGTTGAAACAGGTGATGGCCGAACTGGCCGCTCGGGACTGAGATCCCGCACGATTATGCGCCGTAGGAGGTCGCTCAGAAACGTTAGGGCCCGCACGAGGCTTCTTGAAGGTTGACTGACCGCCTTCGGACTGATTACGCTTCGTTGATTTCTTGTTGACAGATAAAGGTTGTTGCTCAGCAATTTCCTTAGCAGCAGGCTCATGCGGGAGAGTTCTCTCAATTAATTCGGCCAGAGTGGTGCAATGATGATTAAGCAATTGCATATGGGTCATCATGACCTCAATAAAAGTGAGTGGATCAACCCGAACATCTTCCGATCGAGCGGAGTCCTGGGTACGGTTTCCCGACAGTGAGTGATTATTCCCCGGGTTCCAGCCCGCACCGCGGCCTCTCCCCGTGCATCCCCTAACAGCTCTCTCCATACTGAAGTAGGAAGGTTGCATGATAATCATAGATCTCGTATAAGTACCGCATTATGATTTACGTCATGAAATGATGAAAATGAGCATACGCGCTCTAACACAGTGATTACATGAATGATTAACTAAGGTGACATGATTATCTGGTGAAATTCTTGAAATGATTATCTTGAACAAATTAATAAGATTAATGATATGATCTTCTAGATCAACAACTGAGTAATGAAATGAATTGAGTGATTAATGAGTTAACATGGTCGTCCTGATCATAATAAATGATGATGTTTGAGGATTGTTAACTGATGAATGATGAATGAATGATTATTCCCAGAAATTATACCATGGCGTTAGAAGTCTTACAGTTCTTTCGGTCTGATTGGCTCGGCATTTGCACAGGTCACACGTGACGCGAAAGTCCAATGATATTAGTCTGATGACGATGATTTCAAATGAGACATGACTCGGGAGGTAGTATTCAAAACCACTCTCTGATACCAACTCTGTAACACCCCAAATTAGGCGGATATTACAGTGCCGTGGATCCCCATCTAGGACCCACCAGGCGAATGAAAACTGATGAATTAAATAATATAATTGTAGTACCAAACCACATTATATTACCAACTACTCCGATGAGGAGTTTAAGTACAACACACCAGGACAATACCGAATACTAGTATATTTTATATGAAGATAAAATACACAACGCTGAATGAAACAGAGTATCCAAATGAAAATCTGCAGCGGAAAATAAATGACAACAACATGAATGACTGAAAAGATCGGGGCCCCCTACTAGTATCACTGGGACTCCTCGCCGTCAATGTTCTATTCCCGTGCTTTTGCCTTGCCATGACCTGAAAACAAAATCCCGGTAAAGTCCATTACGTAACAACAATCCTCAAGGGTTGAAAATACACAATCATGATATATCTTTAGTTATGAAAATATCCTTAGTTATGAATTACGCTGAAGAGGAGTATCATAGTACGCCCGTAATGTTCGGTGCAAGTGTACAAGATGGATGACCGGACACACCCGTCCTTATACCTAATTAGTCTTACGGAGGTAATCGTTACCGTGTGCACAGTCCAATGTCTCGATCCCAATACATGACCATCGCATGCTCGACTAAAAATTCCACACATCTGCACCCGGCCACGCAATATGAACCCAGAAGGTCATATGAACGAGAATGACCTAAATGAATATCAATGAATAATAATCCGACAAGGTCAAGAATGACTCACCGAGATGAAAATGATAGTGAAGTGAATGATAGTTCAGTGAAATGATTGGAACCGCCGTTCCTCGTGAATGAAGTGATTATTCGACAATTAGAAGTCTCAATACGATTAATACAATGATGAATGAGTTATGATTATGAATGAACAACAACAAAATGAATGAATATCCTTTTAACCGAGTAAGAATTAACTTACACAATACCGATGAAGAATGTCCTTCCACGAACAAACGTCCTAAATGAAATGTCGGTCGCTCGAACAACCTTGAATAACACAATTACCAACAATCCGCTCAATATACGAATCAAACACGATTATAACGAACTCAAAACGTCAATACGACTAAACCAAGTTCATTGGGGCATTGCATCGAATACGTTGCGGCCAATCTTCGATTGTTAACAACCAAACCTCAATTATACCAATATCAAAACCCCAAGAAGTGTTTCAAACCAACAAAACATCTTCCAAATGATCAATAATCCAAAATGAATATCCAAATTCGTGATTACAACAACAATTAATCGAAAACCCGCAAATCCAACTCAATATTCAAAGTGTTCTTGAATAATCCTTCAATAATCCATTGAATCTATATACAAACTCATAATCATATGCATATCCCTCCATATAACATGATTATAACGTCCAAAACATCATATCCCAATACAAAATCGAAATCCAAGATGTTAAATCGAAGAATTTACCTCTTGAAGATCCAACCACTTCGATCCGATAAACACGAGTTAAATCGAGTATCCAAGCTTCCCAAGTGAATGAAGATGATGAAAATCCAACACTCAAGTGATTGATGATGGAAAATCCTTCCCTCAAGTTCTCTCTCTCGGAACAAAGTGAAGAAAAGGATGAAAATGATGAAAAAGTCCCGGCCAACTTCTTAGAAACTGCCGGAAGTTACTGCCGTAACTCGACCTTCTTACGGCCGTAACATCACAGTTCAACGGCCTTACGGCCGTAACCGGCCAACTCGTACGACCGTAACTCGGCTTCGTTCAGAAACCTGCCGACAGCCTTACGGCCGTATCCGCTCCTGACTTACGGGCGTAACTCACCCTCGTCTCAAACACCTGCCGACATCCTTACGGCCATACCCGTACACCTTACGGGCGTAACTCGGACGATACGGCCGTATCCGGCCAAATATACGGGCGTAAGCCCCCTTCGTCAAAAATGACCAGGCACCCTGCCTGTAACGTACGGCCGTATCCGGCCAAGCCTTACGGCCGTATCCGGCCAAGCCTTACGGCCGTACCTTTCTCGTCTTACGGCCGTAAGTCTCTCCCGTCCAACAAAACCTGAAATATTCAAATACCACTTACGGCCGTATCCTACCCTTCTTACGGCCGTAACTCGCCTTCGGCCAAAAATGCCTGGGCAGCCTGCTGGACACGTACGGCCGTAACCGGCCAAGCCTTATGGCCGTACCTACTCAACTTACGGCCGTATTCCGAAACCTTACGGCCGTAAGTCCCATTCGTCCAAAATGGCCTAAAATCAACGAACACTTGTTACGGCCGTAACCTACAATCCTTACGGCTGTAACTCGTTGCTGGACAAGGTGAAAAATCCGATAACTTCAATTCCTCGCTACGACTGATGAATGATCCGACATATCATACGAATGTGAAAGTGAACAAGTCCAACACATGCCAAAGATGATACTCCCAGTACAAGACTACCAATCATGATGAAAATGATAATACTCCCGTCTCGATCTATAAACGGAGATGAAATGACGATCGGTAACTGATAAACAGTTACAACATGCCAACAGTGAACGCAAATGAATGAATCATGAATGATGAGTAATTATTAATGAGTGAAAATTACTGAGTGACAATTACAGACTGATAATTACTGAATGATAATGAATGAATTACAACCGGGTATTACACCAATGGTTCAAAAGAGCAAGGGGGCCAAGAAAACGGATGTATGCCTCAATTGCGGTGAGCTAGGCCACTGGAAGAGCTACTATCCAAAGCTTGACCGTAATGCGCCTTCAGGTACGGAACTACTAGTTTTAGAAACAAATTGTTCTGTAACTGTATATTCTACTTCATGGATACTTGATTCCGGTGCGAGTTCTCACATTTGTACAATGAATCAGGATCTGGAACGAAGTAGGAAGATGGATTCAGGGGAGGTGATGGTCACCGTCGGAAGTGGGCATAGTGTCGAGGCTTCTGATATCGTATCCCTTATGTTGGATTTAGAATCTGGTTTTATTCTTACTTTAGAATATGTATTTGTTTTGCCCAAGGGGCACAAAAATATTGTATCAATTCCGGTCACTGACCGAAAGGGATTTCACTTCTTTATCGGAGATGGGTCCTGTCGTATTTATTTTAGAAATAAATTGGTTGGTACTGCTACATTATTAAATGGTTTATACCATTTAAATATAAAGAATAAAACAATTGTGAACACTATAACTAGGAAGCGTGGTAGGGATGAAACGAACCAAGCACTTAAGTGGCATCTTAGACTTAGTCATATCGGTCAGACCAAGGTTCATAAAATGGAGAAAAATGGGCTTACGGGTCCATTGGGATCAGATCCCTATCCAACTTGTGAATCTTGCCTTCAAGGCAAAATGACTAAGTTACCCTTCGCAGGGACTTTTGAAAGAGCTGCTGAAAAACTTGGATTGATCCATACCGACGTCTGTGGCCCTTTTGAAGTGGCATGAGACGGCTTTCAGTATTTCATTACATTCACTGATGACCATACCAGGTATGGATTCATGTACTTAATGAAACATAAGTCTAAATCTTTTGATAAATTCAAGAAATTTAAAGCCCTAGTTGAAAATCAAACAGGTAACCGTGTTAAGACTCTTCGGTCAGACCGGGGTGGTGAGTACATGAGTACCGAATTTGATGAGTTCTTAAAAGAACTAGGAATAGTGTCACAATTCACTCCTCCAGCTACTCCACAATTAAATGGTGTATCAGAAAGAAGGAACCAAACCTTGTTGGACATGGTTCGCTCCATGCTTAACTATACTGATCTACCGATTTATCTGTGGGGTTACGCGCTCCTTACTGCTGTGCTTATCTTGAACAGATGTCCTTCCAAATCCGTTCCTAAGACTCCCCATGAGATGTGGAGAGGTAGGAAACCAAGTCTTAATCACATTAGGATTTGGGGATGCCCTGCTTATGTCAAGAAGACTAAAGTAGAGAAATTGGAAACTAGGTGTGAAAGGTCGTTTCATAGGATATCCAGGATTCCATGGGATATCTATTCTACATGCACGAAGATCATAGGATCATCGTTGCTATACAAGCACACTTCGGGAAGATCTCTTTATTCAGAAGGAGGGCAGTAGAAATATTTCTTTGGAAGAAATAAAAGAAACACCAAATGAGACACCTATGCAAGATATTAGAACCCAACCTTCTGAAATACAAACACAACCTTGCAAGTCTAGTAGAATTTCTCAAATACCTGAGAGGTATGGCTATCTGCATCAAGAGGAACTGGGTGTCCATGAGATGACAGAAAGTAGTCAAGAGAATGATCCTTCTACATACGACCAAGCGATGGTAGACGTTGACTCCACCAAGTGGCAAGAAGCTATAGAAGCTGAGATAGACTCAATGCATGCTAATCAGGTCTGGACTTTAGTATATCGTCCTAAAGGCATAGTGCCTATTGGAAACAAATGGATCTATAAGAGAAAGACTGATGGAGATAGCAAGGTAGATACCTATAAGGCCAGGCTTGTGGCAAAGGGTTATTCCCAAAGAGAAGGAATCGATTACTTCGATACCTTCTCGCATGTAGCTATGATTAAGTCTATTCGCATGATGCTTGCCATAGCAGCCCACTTAGATTATGAAATATGACAAATGGATGTGAAAACGGCATTCCTAAATGGATTCCTCGAGGAGGAGATTTACATGGAACAGCCTAAGGGATTCATATCTCAAACCGATATTGATAAAGTATGCAAACTTCAGCGTGCCATTTATGGACTGAATCAAGCTTCACGGAGTTGGAATCTTCATTTTAACGAGACAGTCAAAGAGTTTGATTTTGTCCAAAATGAAGAGGAGCCCTGTATTTGACAAGATGGTTAGTGGGAGCGAAATTGCGTTCTTAATTCTATATGTAGATGACATTCTACTTATAGGAAACGACGTAGGAATGCTCAGTTCTGTGAAAGCTTGGCTTTCTAAAGAGTTTTCAATGAAAGACTTGAGAGAAGCTACCTATATTCTGGGTATTCGTCTCTACCGGGATAGAGCGAAAAGAATGTTAGGTCTTTCCCAAGCGATCTATATAGAAAAGATCCTAAAGCGATTTAGGATGGAAGATTCTAAAAGAGGGTTCCTTCCTATGCAACATGGTGCAAAACTTTCCCTAGAGATGTGTCCTCAAAGTGAGGAAGACAGAAAGGAAATGAGTAAGGTGCCCTATGCTTCGGCAGTAGGTAGCCTCATGTATGCTATGATTTGCACTAGACCGGATATTGCCTATGCTGTGAGCATAGTAAGTCGGTTTCAGTCAAATCCAGGGCAGGAACATTGGACTGCTGTAAAGAACATTCTTAAGTACCTAAGGAGGACTAAAGACTTGATTCTTACATACGGCGGTGGAGAACTAAGAGTGATGGGTTATACAGACTCAGATTTTTTGGGGGACATGGATGCTCAGATGTCCACATCAGGGTATATCCTTACTCTGAATGGTGGGGCAGTTTCTTGGAGAAGTGCCAAGCCAAGTTCGACTGCTATCTGTACATGTCAAGCCGAATATCAGGCAACCATGGAGGTTGCTAAAGAAGCTTTTTGGATAAAGAAGTTCACTGACGAACTTCAAGTGGTTCCTAACGCAGAGAAGCCCGTGACACTGTTTTGTGACAACGACGGAGCTGTTGCATAGTCTAAGGAGCCTAGGGCTCACCACAACACCAAACATATTGCGAGAAAATATCATTTTATTAGAGAAATGGTTCGGGATGGGAATGTTTTACTGCAGAGAGTAGACACAGCAAATAACGTTGCTGATCTGCTTACCAAGCCACTATCTCAGAAGGTCTTAGAGAGACATCTGGAGAGTATGGGTATTAGATATCATAGTTTGTGGCATTGAGTGCAAGTGGGAGATTGTTAGGAATATGCCCTCGAATGCCACTCAGGGGATGAGAGAGTAGGGGCATTGTACTTGTAATTATGGAATAATTATTAAAAAGGCAATACGATTCAATCACGGTTTATTGTATTTCAATTGCATTCTTGACTTGGTATGCATTAAAGTGAAGTCCATGTAAATAAATCGAACATTCCATTCTCGTTATGGGATAAGAGAAAATGCACTGGAAGTGTTTAAAGTTTATTTACGTAAATCGTTCGCAAGTCAATAAACTTAAATGGGCATTAAGTTTTAATAAGACTTTTATAACTGATGCTAGGACATGTGCATGTCTTGATAGCATAGTTATAAGTATATTGGTGGGACCAGTATACTCGAACACGACTCATACACGATTCAGTCACACGGTATTCAGTCTCGGAGAGTAGATGACGAATCAAAAGGTTGTGATAGTATACGTGGACCTTTGACTTGAGGGTTCAGTAGAAGATGTGCCTGTGACATTTAGTTTGTCATTAGAGTAGTTAGACTCATTTTCTTAACTGCTGAGTCGACCTTGAAGTGCGGACTATACGGGCAGGTAGCAGTCTTTACTGTACGCCAAGAAAGGATTCTATCTCCTGTTAGTGAGCAGGCGAATGCCCTATACGGTTAATGGCAAATAAGATCATAAGTCTTTGGCCAAAGCATTCTGATATAGTAGTATTAGATACACTATTGATCAGTTGGTCTTGATTTGCATTAACACATGTATAGAGTTTAGTCAACAGTAGGGTTTAACTTTACCATGACCCGAAAACTTGACCGGGACATCTGATGAAGGGTCCATACGTATATAGTATTCACGACATAATGGTTCTGGAATGATCCCTTCATTCGTTCTCAGTCGGGGTTTACAGTGCGGCCTACTAGGCTGGCTAAGTACTGCCCGCACTCATTGGTTCCTCCCAATGCCGACTGAGACGGACCTATGGAGTCGCGCATTAGGAGCGTTGACGGATAAATGTGAATTTATTATCTCTCTATTAATATTAGATATTAGATATCTAATTATGATTTATTGGATAAATAAAATAGTGGTCTTATGAATTAAAATTAAGTTACCGGGTAATTAATTTAATTCATAAATTATATTTCTTAGAGAAATATATTTGTATTTGATATAATTAATTAATTGGATTAATTAATTTATATAAATACATTGATGATTAAACGGAGTGTATTTAACGGATTTGTTTGACGAACGTCCGGTAGACGAGCCGAGAGATTCGGCTCGTTTCTAGGAAAATTCCTCCATGGGCCACCCCCCCTCACATGGCTCATCACTTTACATGTTGTAGTGATTGTCTTGTCTTTGTAATAATGTATGGAGATCCTTTTCTCTCATAATTATTATTACATTATGAGTTGTTATTATAGATGATATAATATAACCAACTAACATGTTTAAAAAGTAGACTTCACATCATATTCTTGTGATTGAGAGAGCAGCCTGCGTGAGGTTCTTGTGTGAGAAAGAGAAAAATTTTCTTCAAATTTCATCTTAGAGTTGATATAAGAGTTAAGAAAAAAAATTAGAGATATAAATTCCTACGATAACTTCATAGCCGTGTTCTTGAAGAACGAAGTTACGTCGAATTTTTTCGGGCAACTTCCGACGCGTGTGAAGTAGAGGCATCGTATTTTCGGTGTTTGGGACGAAGGATTTTTTGTGCTCGAGCTCGGGTTCGTGATCATCCATTTTTACGAAGATTTATTTCAAAGGCTTCAAGGGTATGATTTTTATCTTCGTATTTATATTTTTGTATATACATTACTTGATCGATCCTGTTTGGGATTCATTTTTATTTTCTGCTGCGTATTTCGTTTTATGTTCGCAATCCCAACATAAATAATGTCGCCAAATTTTCAAAGCAAAGACCACAGCTGCTAACTCCAGATCATGAGTCGGGTAATTAACTTCGTACGGTTTCAACTGTCGAGAGGCATAGGCAATCACCCTATCTTGTTGCATCAACACACATCCCAGACCCTGATTTGAAGTATCGCTGTATACCATGAACCCATCAGTTCCATCTGGTAACGCTAGTATAGGCGCTGTCGCCAATCTCCTCTTAAGTTCATCAAAACTAGCCTGGCATTTCTCATTCCACATGAACTTTTGAGTTTTCTGCAACAGCTGAGTGAGCGGACGAGCAATTTTGGAAAATCCCTCTACAAAATGGAGATAATATCCAGCAAGTCCTAAGAAGCTTCAGACTTCTTTCACGTTATTAGGAGGTTCCCATTCCAAGATTTCTTCTACTTTCTTCGGGTCCACCTGAACTCCGTCAGCTGATATCACATGCCCAAGGAAGGTTACTTCCCTAAGCCAGAACTCGCATTTGGAAAGTTTCGCATAAAGCTGTTCATTCCTCAAGGTGCTCAAAACAACACGCAAATGCTCAGCATGCTCCTTTATGTCTTTCGAATAGATCAAGATGTCATCGATGAAAACGACCACAAACTTATATAGGTATTCTAAGAATACCCGATTCATCAATTGCATAAATACCGCAGGAGCATTGGTAAGTCCGATTTCGGTATATCCGATTCCTTAATTCTCAACTGGTGATATCTTGATCGCAAGTCAATCTTCGAGAATACTCTGCCCCCCTGCAGTTGATCAAACAAGTCATCGATCCGAGGAATAGGATACTTATTCTTGATTGTCACCTTGTTTAGATCCTTGTAATCGATACATAATCGGAGGGATCCATCTTTCTTCCGGACAAAGAGAACGGGCGCTCCCCAAGGAGAAACGCTAGGTTGGATGTAACCTTTCTGTAATACTTCCTCCAGTTGTGTCTTTAGTTCATACATCTCGGTTGGCGCCATACGGTATGGTGCTCCAGAAATAGGAGCGGCTCCAGGCTCTAATTCAATATTGAACTCTACTTCTCTCCTCGGAGGTAACCCAGGTAGTTCGTCAGGGAATACATCTGAGAATTCGTTCACAACTAGAATAGATGAGAGCTCTCCTCCTTCTTCTTTCTTCATGGCATAGCACCAAAATCCGTGACAGCCCAGCTTTAGTAATTTTACTGCTTTCATAGCCTTGATCAATTTTCCCGAGCTTCCCGGTCTCCATCCTTTGAATAAATGTTCAGACGCAGAGACGACGCCAACAGTATTGGTTTCTTGGCTAAATTCCGTAGCATACCGGAGTTTTACGGATCTAGTAATCTAGATGCGTGCATAGATTGGCTCCATGCTTGTGACGAGCACTCGGACTTCAAGGCTGCCCCGATCAACCGCCGTGTTTCACTGGTGACAAAGCGCCTCTGCGGTAGCGCCGCCGTCTGGTGGCAAAAACTGAAACAGTCCCGTTCACAACAACGTAAGCCAAAAATCAGAGATTGGCAAAAATTCATAAAACATTTCAATCTAAGGTTCAAATCATACCACCACTCGTTGTTCCCCCACCACCAGTCCTTCGTCGCCCCTCCGCTGACATTCGATCTAAGATTTTTTCCCATCGAAGAATTTTCAGCGAAGCTTTTTTTTGATGAAGACGATGTCCCTACCACCATTTTCAATGAAGTAGACGTGACAGAGTTTTCAACGGTGCAATACAACGAAGAAGATGAGTTGAGCCGTGTTTCCCTAATTGACGAACCTGGATCTTGCTACTTTGAGCATGGGCCAGTTGGTTGTGTTGGCCAAATTGACCAAAACGTACCAAATTATTTTAATGGTGAGGAGCCTTTTAGTGTCATGGACAATGGGCCGGATTATGAAGGGCCACCAGTATTTGATGCAGAACCAGTTGACGAAGAGGAACCCATAATTGATCCCGTCTTTCCCATTTTTGATGGTGGACCCGACGTGAAATCATTAATGCTTCCCACTTTTTATGTTGTGCCCGACGACGATCCATATCTCGATGAAAGTTGTTTTGAAGATTTACGTCCAATTTAGGATGCAGACTCCATTGAGGTGTTTTTAGTTTATGATACGGATCAAGAAGATGTTATAATTCCAGAACATCTATATCTTGAGCCTTACCAAGATTTTAACATAAAAGTCGGCGACGAAGCATTTTTCTCAGGTCTTGAAGTGGCGTCCGATGAGTCCGACCACCAGGATGATAATAGTTCTGACTCACAAAAAGATTATTATTTCTTTATAGCTCATGATAGTTATTTTGTTGGTGATTCTCTGAGACTCGTTGCTACCTATCGTCTAAAGATTTTGGGCCATGTACGCACTGTGGATATTTTTGAGATCAAGTACTTAGAGGTTTTAGTTAATTATCTTGATGACGATGGGATTGCGGAATTGAGGACAGTTCCCTTTAAAGGGGGAGGGAATGATACGGAATTTACTAGTCCGAATAAAGAAAACGAATCAAGGATCGACGTAAATGGCCTTACAACGCGTCATGCACGTACGGCGATATTTTTAGACGAGAAAACGGACACAAGACGTAAAAGGACCAAGCTGCCGAGCTCAACCGTGTCCCAGGACACGCTCGTGTCACCACCTTCCGGAAAACGCCAAAACACTACCGACCGAACTTGGCCGTGTCGTCTGACACGGTCGAGTCATACTCATCCAGAACTGCCGGAGCGTCTGCCCATCCAACCCGACTGTGCCAGGTGACACGGTCAAGTCCTACTCACCCAGAAATGCCGGAACGCCTATCGTCCGAACCCGACCGTGCCAGGCGACACGGTCGAGTCCTACTCGCCCACAACTGTCGGAACTGACTGTCCAGACACCTGACCGTGTTCCAGGCGACACGGTCGAGTCCTGCCGATGCCTGTCGACCGCGCCGCGGCCGTGTCTCGGGACACGGTCGAGTCCCTGCCGCCAGCCCCCTTATTTTATACACTTTTGTGTATTTTTGTCTTCTCTTTTCCTTTCTTTACTCTTTTAGGGATTGTGTTCCCATATTTTGTGATTTATGTTTCCTTTTTTTTATTTTATTTGATTTGTTTTGATTATTCAAAGACTTTGTAATCTTTGAATTATTTTCTTTATTTGTTTGATTCCTTAGTAGACTTAGACTACATCTCCTATAAGTAGTCTATCATTAGCCTTGTAATATCATGAATTGTATGTTGAAGAAATAAGAATACACTTTGTGTTTTTCTTGGTGAATGCTTTTCATCGAAACATCATTTTTATTCGACGCGTTTTCGAGTATTAATCCAATCGATTCTCAACAGGTCTTGAGAAGAAATCACTTATCGAATTATAGGTCTAATTCGATAAACCTTTGTTCTTGATCGTTGAAGTCTTCTTGATCGATATTATCACTTTATCCGATATTACATCTATAAAAATACATCCCAAAACACCATACACGTAAAAAGCCTTCCTCTATCATATACTTACATATACTCCGACCGATACATATTTGTATTCTCGGGCGAATTCGTATCATAAGTGGCATCGGAGCCCAAGGTTGCTTCCTTAGCGATTTTATTGACGATTTCTTGTGAAGAACTATCTCTTGACTCTTGTTATGGATTTCTCCGATCTTGATTTCTTAATGAAACTCCGTGACGCACTAAACGGCTTACCGGAGCAACGTATGCAAGAAAGATGTAGAGACTACGCCAACGGTATTGATTTCTTGGCTAAATTCCGTAGCATACCGAAGTTTCACAGATCTAGTAATCTAGATGCGTGTATAGATTGGCTCCATGCTTGTGACGAGCACTCGGACTTCAAGGCTGCCCCGATCAACCGCCGCATTTCACTGGTGACGAAGCGCCTCTGCGGTAGCGCCGCCGTCTGGTGGCAAAAACTGAAACAGTCCCGTTCACAACAACGTAAGCCAAAAATCAGAGATTGGCAAAAATTCATAAAACATTTCAATCGAAGGTTCAAATCATACCACCACTCGTTGTTCCCTCACCACCAGTCCTTCGACGCCCCGCCGCTGACATTCGATCTAAGATTTTTTCCCATCGAAGAATTTTCAGCGAAGCTTTTTTTTGATGAAGACGATGTCCCTACCACCATTTTCAATGAAGTAGACGTGACAGAGTTTTCAACGGCGCAATACAACGAAGAAGATGAGTTGAGACGTGTTTCCCTAATTGACGAACCTGGATCTTGCTACTTTGAGCATGGGCCAGTTGGTTGTGTTGGCCAAATTGACCAGAACGTACCAACTTATTTTAATGGTGAGGAGCCTTTTAGTGTCATGGACAATGGGCCGGATTTTGAAAACTCATTTCAAACAAACAAACAAACCAAGACGATCACCAATCATCATATCCGCGAAACAAGAAAAGTATGGACAAGGTACTTGCCTCAAAATCGGTACGCAAGTATTCCGACGAACACGGCTCAACCGGAAAGCTTCGAAACGCCCAATGCTATCGAAACGGAAGACGACGACGAACGAAAGGGTTAAACACGGTTTCTTCGCAAGAAACACGACCCTAACATCATACAATCAATAAATCATCGACCATACGAGGAAGAATAATCGTAGAACGCCCGAAAACCCCTCTAAGACATTTTACCGGACACCTTCAAGGCGTCGGTCAAGAAATCAACTCAAACAACGAATCGATACGATCCAACCATGGAATAACAAGGGAAATGATATAATACATCTAAATAATCATCAATCCATCAAAATCCTAAGTTAAATCGGATTAAACGGACGAAATCGAACAAAATACCCAAAATCCCCAAAATCTCCCAAAAATGGGTTCTTAGAAGATTACCTTGAGTGATTCAAGTATTTAGATTCGTAGAACACGCGTTGGATTGATTGTCCGGGCTTCACAACCAAAGAAGAATGATGAAAATCAACCCTCCAAATGATAATGATGAGAAGCTCTCCTCCTCTCTCACTCTCTCTCGCGTCTACGGGAAAGGAAGAAGGAAAATGAGCTGTTCACGCTCAAAACAACACATTTATAGTGTAACACAGCAGAACCTATCGGCCGGCCTATCGGCCGATAGGCCCAACCGATAGCCATACGGAATGCCGGCAGTAGGGTCTATCGACCCCCCCTATCGGCCGACAGGCTCTGGAAGTGCTCGGCAAAACTAAAACGACCATAACTCTCTCGTCAGGACTTGATTGACTCACCGTTTGAACCATTGGAAAGCTAACTCGATGTTCTATAATATTGCAAGATTTATAATTTTGGAGTTACCAAAAATTAATGGTGATCTAACAAAGACGAACTCATACTTAGAAAAGTCGTTTAGAAATCCGAATTCAACAAAACGACACCGAAACCGAACACGAATACGAACCGAAGATACGGTTATGAAGTACTCACAAAGACGAATCTAAGAGCTAGTAGGACACACAATTCCGACCACCCGAAGGCTCGAAATTCGACAACGGAAGGTAATTACCCCAAACTTTGGGAAATTACGAAAATGGCCCAAATGCCCGAAAATCACGATACGTGATCGAATAACCAAACCGAAGTTCACAACACGTCCAACAAAGATAAACGGACTTGCGGGAAACTCGAAACAACAGTTTCGGATGAGATTCGCAAGAATCGAACTCAAGTGCGGAAAAGTCGCTAAAAGCACAGAACTCAACGAAACGACACGAAAGCGAACTCGGATGTCAAAAAGTGTAGAATTAATCATTCTCGAGAATGACGAAGCGGTCATGAGCGAGTCGTCAAAGCGGACTCGACCGAAAAAAAAGTAATTAGGAAATCGAAAATTGCGGATATTACATTCTACCCTCCTTAAAGAAGTTTCGTCCGAAACTTAAAACAAGTAGGAGAAGAAATATTCCGCGGGAAAAACTCAACGAGACACACAAGAATGCGTAACTAACGCCCAACGGCGAAATGTTACAAACAACGCAAAGGGGTATACGGTGTGAAAACACGCTCCACGACGACCAACACAACGTCGCGGTAGAGACATAATAAAACCAACAAATGACAAGCGTCATAAAATGCATAAAAAAATCAAGTCAATAATACAAACAATCACAAAACACAAATTACTTGTTACAAGAGGACACGCACGATCGAGAAAGCAGAGAATAAACACAAAACGATCCACAAGGGTAATTATAAATAATTCGGACTACGCGAAATCCTCAAAACCACACTAGGCATCTCCGTGTCCTTTCGGAGCAGACGCAACCTCGATCCCCAAACCTCTCGGCTACCGTCTCGCAATGTACGGATCGGTGACCCACTTGGCCGCACTCAAGCGGTGACTAACGGTGAACGACAATTCTTCGCAGTATGGCCCGCTCGACTACGGTTATAACATATCTTGAAGTGCTCACATTACTCACTGCAGGGTACTACTCCTCGATCACGCGATCTAGGAACCATATTGGGATGACGAGACGAAGTCCCAACCTCAAGGGGCCCACTCCGATTTCTGAAAAGTTCCCAACGGTTTTGTTTCTTGAGTCGAGACATACTCTCGGTCGATAATGGATAGCTCATAGGCTAACGCCCTATTTTGATAATCTCTCAAGGAAGTACAAGCGAGACTGCCATGTCTTGGCGAATCTCGCTTCATCCGCCTACTAAAATGACAAATCTTGTCCTCCTCTGTCCTTACTTGATTTTGCACATAGCCGAGCTGTTTGCTAAAATCAATAATAGCTTGAGACAATGGTACATCCTGCGGTTTCGCGAAAAGAATTCATTAATCCTCTCGATTTACGATCGGTTAGGACAAAACTCATCTCTCATGAATTTACGGAACTCGCCCACGTGACAACGCGATCTCGAGGCTTGGTAGCCTCCCACCGCCTAGCGGCATCTTTGTCGAAAAGATCTTGAGCTACGGAACCTTACGTTCTTACGGACAATCAACTATCTCGAAAATCTTTTCCAACTGGAAAAGCCAACCATCGACCCAACGCATCCGCAACACCGCGAATCGAGGGGATTCATACGAATCACTTCGAAGCCACCGATTTACACCAGTGTGCTGGTCACATCTGTAACACGCTGAACTGCCTGAGTCAACTGAGTCATCTGAGTGGCTACCTGCTGCAAAATAGTAGCAACACCAATACCAATACCATCACCGGCGGCATGCTCTCGACCACGCGTCCGATCGCCACGACCACGACCTCGGCCCCTCGGCATACTAAATAAGTAACCACTCAGCACAACAAGGAATCATAATACATATCATATACAACAATTTCCATCGTAAAGCAACATGCATACTAAAATCATAGCAGCGGTATCGTTCGGCAATCTCAACGGCCGAAACGATAACCAGCACATAATCACAAAACATCATGGAATAATCACACATATACACGAACATACCAACCCAAGCTTCACAGCTCACACTCGCGTGTCAACACGCAAATCACCACGAGGCGATAAACAGTAAACACCAGTTCACACCTCTCACAGAGGGCTAACAAAACATATGCGTGGCGAATGACTCAACGTTCACACCACCAATTCAACCACAATTCGGGGTTAACACCGTAACGAAAGTTCGAAAACCATACACGCATTTCCGATCCGCAAACAGGAATGATAGGTTTTAAAAATGAAAACCACCTTTTGAAAACAGTTTGGAAACAACAGTTGATCTTGAGTATCATTTTACAAAAAGTAGTACAAACACCATTATCGAGACTTTGAAAATCATCTTGCGTTTGAACAAAAATGAGGACACCTTTCCTTTAGTGAAAAACTTTCAAAAATATTCGACCCTCAGGTCTAAGCAATCGCATTTGAAAATATCTCAAAAAAATATTTTTGGTCCTCAACCGGAAAATTTTTGAAATGTATTGCGGCATTAGAAAACACCTTGAAAACACCGCAAGAAAATAATTCGCTTTAAAAGTACGTCTCGAATTTCGATTTTCTAAGATACTCAAGGTTTTCAAAAATAATTCAATGGGTTAGAATGCCCAAAGGTCGATGACGGTAGTACTTATCAAAACTCACAAAATCATTTGAAAACACCCAACTACCGTCAAAGCGGTCAAGGCCAACAACTCGGTTAAAGGAATCGATTTTGAAATAAAATTGATCGGTAAGATACCGAAAGCCATTACAAAGGAACTCACGCGGCGGAAAAAAAAAGAACTACGGTCCAACTGCACAATCCGGAACTACTCCTCCTCACATGAAAGAAATATGAGAGTCAAATAGTCGCGTATCAAGAAATCAAAATCCATAAGAGGATTCCGTCACTTAGCAAATAAATCATAAAAATAGCTCGTGTCACACGAGGCACAACACAAAGAAGGAGACTTACGACCAGTGCATACGAAGATGATGATCGCCCCACGATACTAATCACGACCAACAAACTCGGGCGACGCGTCGCGACACGACTCGATCGGATAAAATCCGACGAGACAAAAACTCGATAGACACCATCGACCCGGCCTAGGTTTCCACAACCTAAGCTCCGATACCATTTATGTAACACCCCAATCCACTCGGGGATATTACACGCCGTAGACCCTCTCCTCGAGGATCTACCAGGTGATAACTAAAATCAAACATCTAAACATCGCCTTTAAGGCTAAAATGACTCAAGAGACCGACTTGGTCTTTCAATAATAACATACAACTCATTCCCAAACACATACCCACGCAGGGGTCAAAATAAAATAAACTCCCGTACAACGGGAAAAGATACCGCAGTGGAAAAGAAAAATACAATGGACCAATACGACATCAACGGAACCTCGTGTGATTAGTATCGTTCATCTTTCATCATCCTTCGTGCCGACCTGTGCTATGCTCCAAAACAGAATGCAAAAATAGACATCCACCCCGAATACTCGGGGTTAGCAAACTCCTTTGTTTTGCTAGTGCAAGTACAAGTGCAAAAATACGAGCCATACAATACAAGTTCCAAGAACAATAATAATCGAAATCCTCAAAGGTTCAAACGTAAGAAAAGTACTTCCCGAGGCAAGAGTTTGGGTAAACATTTCCAAAGCGAAAGATCGCAAATAAGGAAACAATTTACAAAGCAGTTTAAAATGCCGTCGAGAGTTTTAATAGAAAACAATTTAGGATTATAAAATCCTTCTCTTTCCAAAAATCAATAGGGTCACAATTGACATCACGTGTCCTCAACGGACGAAAAATCAACGAAACATAATCACGCACGCGCATCGCCTAGGACCGGACGATACCACCGACATCCCACTCGAGGCCTCGAAGGACCCTCCCGGTGGCTAGCGAAACAAATCACACACATCTCACGGTTGGATCAATCGCTTGTTGCATCTGGCCACATGATCACATGCCATGTGCCACCGTAGATTATCTCGAGCTCCACGGTTGGATCAATCACTTGTTGCATCCTGGCCACATGATCACATGCCATGTGCCACCGTAGACCTTCAACCATATCCACACATTCACACAAATAACATATCACATCAAGGATATTCAAACAATTCGCCTAGAGGCATCAAACACTTAGCAAAACACCACGTCAATCCACAACGCACCGAAATGACATAATATACGTCCACACACAATACTAAGTGCAACATGAACACCAAGCATATACATAGAATTCACATAGTTATTCTCGAACCACACCAATCACAAAACACACACGGTTTTGAAAGAGGCCTTTAACGAGGCTAACCAAATCTTTTGAAAACTCATTTCAAACAAACAAACAAACCAAGACGATCACCAATCATCATATCCGTGAAACAAGAAAAGTATGGACAAGGTACTTGCCTCAAAATCGATACGCAAGTATTAAGCGAACACGGCTCAACCGGAAGCTTCAAACGCCCAATGCTATCGAAGCGGAAGCGGCGACGAGCGAAAGGGTTCAACACGGTTTCTTCGCAAGAAACACGACCCTAACATCATACAATCAATAAATCATCGACCATACGAGGAAGAATAATCGTAGAACGCCCGAAAACCCCTCTAAGACATTTCTAGGACACCTTCAAGGCGTCGGTCAAGAAATCAACTCAAACAACGAATCGATACGATCCAACCATGGAATAACAAGGAAATGATATAATACATCTAAATAATCATCAATCCATCAAAATCCTAAGTTAAATCGGATTAAACGGACGAAATCGAACAAAATACCCAAAATCCCCAAAATCTCCCAAAAATGGGTTCTTAGAAGATTACCTTGAGTGATTCAAGTATTTAGATTCGTAGAACACGCGTTGGATTGATTGTCCGGCTTCACAACCAAAGAAGAATGATGAAAATCAACCCTCCAAATGATAATGATGAGAAGCTCTCCTCCTCTCTCACTCTCTCTCGCGTCTACGGGAAAGGAAGAAGGAAAATGAGCATTCACGCTCAAAACAACACATTTATAGTGTAACACGTGAGAACCTATCGGCCGGCCTATCGGCCGATAGGCCAACCGATAGCCATACGGAATGCCGTGATGGGTCTATCGACCCCCTATCGGCGAAAGGCTCTGGAAGTGCTCGGCAAAACTAAAACGACCATAACTCTCGTCAGGACTTGATTGACTCACCGTTTGAACCATTGGAAAGCTAACTCGATGTTCTATAATATTGCAAAGATTTATAATTTTTGGAGTTACCAAAAATTAATGGTGATCTAACAAAGACGAACTCATACTTAGAAAAGTCGTTTAGAAATCCTGAATTCAACAAAACGACACCGAAACACGAACTGAATACGAACCGAAGATACGGTTCTGAAGTACTCACAAAGACGAATCTAAGAGCTAGTAGGACACACAATTCCGACCACCCGAAGGCTCGAAATTCGACAACGGAAGGTAATTACCCCAAACTTTGGGAAATTACGAAAATGGCCCAAATGCCCGAAAATCACGATACGTGATCGAATAACCAAACCGAAGTTCACAACACGTCCAACAAAGATAAACGGACTTGCGGGAAACTCGAAACAACAGTTTCGTATGAGATTCGCAAGAATCGAACTCAAGTGCGGAAAAGTCGCTAAAAAGCACAGAACTCAACGAAACGACACCGAAACGAACTCGGATGTCAAAAAGTGTAGAATTAATCATTCTCAGAATGACGAAACGGTCATGAGCGAGTCGTCAAAACGGACTCCGACCGAAAAAAAAGTAATTACCGGAAATCGAAAATTGCGGATATTACATCACTGGTGACGAAGCGCCTCCGCGGTAGCGCCGCCGTCTGGTGGCAAAAACTGAAACAGTCCCGTTCACAACAACGTAATCCAAAAATCAGAGATTGGCAAAAATTCATAAAACATTTCAATCGAAGGTTCAAATCATACCACTACTCGTTGTTCCCCCACCACCAGTCCTTCGATGCCCCGCCGCCGACATTCGATCTAAGATTTTTTCCTATCGAAGAATTTCCAGCGAAGCTTTTTTTTGATGAAGACGATGTCCCTACCACCATTTTCAATGAAGTAGACGATACAGAGTTTTCAACGGCGCACATACAACGAAGAAGATGAGTTGAGCTGTGTTTCCCTAATTGACGAACCTGGATATTGCTACTTTGCGCATGGGCCAGTTGGTTGTGTTGTCCAAATTGACCAGAACGGACCAAATTCTTTTAATGGTGAGGAGCCTTTTATTGTCATGGACAATGGGCCGGATTATGAAGGGCCACCAGTATTTGATGTAGAACCAGTTGACGAAGAGGAACCCATAATTGATCCCATCTTTCCCACTTTTGATGGTGAACCCGACGTGAAATCATTAATGCTTCCCACTTTTGATGTTGTGCCCGACGACGATCCATATCTCGATGAAAGTTGTTTTGAAGATTTTCGCCCAATTTAGGATGCAGACTCCAACGAGGTGTTTTTAGTTTATGATACGGATCAAGAAGATGTTATAATTCCGGAACATCTATATCTTGAGCCTTACCAAGATTTTAACATAAAAGTCGACGACGAAGCGTTTTTCTCAGGTCTTGAAGTGGCGTCCGATGAGTCCGACCACCAGGATGATAACAGTTATGACTCACAAAAAGATTATTATTTCTTTATAGCTCATGATAGTTATTTTGTTGGTGATTCTCTGAGACTCCCTACTACCTATCGTCTAAAGATTTTGGGCCATGTACGCACTGTGGATATTGTTGAGATCAAGTACTTAGAGGTTTTAGTTAATTATCTTGATGACGATGGGATTGCGGAATTGACGACAATTCCCTTTAAAGGGGGAGGGAATGATACGGAATTTACTAGTCCGAATAAAGAAAACGAAGCAAGGATCGACGTAAATGGCCTTACAACGCGTCATGCACGTACGGCGACATTTTTAGACGAGAAAACGGACACAAGACGTAAAAGGACCAAGCTGCCGAGCTCAACCGTGTCCCAGGACACGCTCGTGTCACCACCTGCCGGAAAATGCCGAAACACTACCGACCGAACTTGGCCGTGTCGTCTGACACGGTCGAGTCATACTCATCCAGAACTGCCGGAGCGTCTGCCCATCCAACCCGACTGTGCCAGGTGACACGGTCGAGTCCTACTCACCCAGAAATGTCGGAACGCCTATCGGCCGAACCCGACCGTGCCAGGCGACACGGTCGAGTCCTAATCGCCCACAACTGTCGGAACTGACTGTCCAGACACCCGAGCGTGTTCTAGGCGACACGGTCGAGTCCTGCCGACGCCTGTCGACCACGACGCGGCCGTATCTCGGGACACGGTCGAGTCCCTACCGCCAGCCCCCTTATTTTATACACTTTTGTGTATTTTTGTCTTCTCTTTTCCTTTCTTTACTCTTTTAGGGATTGTGTTCCCATATTTTGTGATTTATGTTTCCTTTTTTTTTATTTTATTTGATTTGTTTTGATTATTCAAAGACTTTGTAATCTTTGAATTATTTTCTTTATTTGTTTGATTCCTTAGTAGACTTAGACTACATCTCCTATAAGTAGTCTATCATTAGCCTTGTAATATCATGAATTGTATGTTGAAGAAATAAGAATACACTTTGTGTTTTTCTTGGTGAATGCTTTTCATCGAAACATGATTTTTATTTGACGCGTTTTCGAGTATTAATCCGATCGATTCTCAATAGGTATTGAGAAGAAATCACTTATCGAATTATAGGTCTAATTCGATAAACCTTTGTTCTTGATCGTTGAAGTCTTCTTGATTGATATTATCACTTTATCCGATATTACATCTATAAAAATACATCCCAAAACACCATACACGTAAAAAGCCTTCCGCTATCATATACTTACATATACTCCGACCGATACATATTTGTATTCCCGGGCGAATTCGTATCATAAGTGGCATCGGAGCCCAAGGTTGCTTCCTTAGCGATTTTATTGACGATTTCTTGTGAAGAACTATCTCTTGACTCTTGTTATGGATTTCTCTGATCTCGATTTCTTAATGAAACTCCGTGACGCACTAAACGGCTTACCGGAGAAACGTATGCAAGAAAGATGTAGAGACTACGCCAACGTTATTGATTTCTTGGCTAAATTCCGTAGCATACTGGAGTTTCACAGATCTAGTAATCCAGATGCGTGCATAGATTGGATCCATGCTTGTGACGAGCACTCGGACTTCAAGGCTGCCCCGATCAACCGCCGCGTTTCACTGGTGACAAAGCGCCTCCGCGGTAGCGCGGCCGTCTGGTGGCAAAAACTGAAAAACTCCCGTTCACAACAACGTAAGCCAAAAATCAAAGATTGGCAAAAATTCATAAAACATTTCAATCGAAGGTTCAAATCATACCACCACTCGTTGTTCCCCCACCACCAGTCCTTCGACGCCCCGCCGCCGACATTCGATCTAAGATTTTTTCCCATCGAAGAATTTTCAGCGAAGCTTTTTTTTGATGAAGACGATGTCCCTACCACCATTTTCAATGAAGTAGACGTGACAGAGTTTTCAACGGCGCAATACAACGAAGAAGATGAGTTGAGCCGTGTTTCCCTAATTGACGAACCTGGATCTTGCTACTTTGAGCATGGGCCAGTTGGTTGTGTTGGCCAAATTGACCAGAACGTACCAAATTATTTTAATGGTGAGGAGCCTTTTAGTGTCATGGACAATGGGCCGGATTTTGAAGGGCCACCAGTATTTGATGCATAACCAGTTGACGAAGAGGAACCCATAATTGATCCCGTCTTTCCCATTTTTGATGGTGGACCTGACGTGAAATCATTAATGCTTTCCACTTTTAATGTTGTGCCCGACGACGATTCATATCTCGATGAAAGTTGTTTTGAAGATTTACGTCCAATTTAGGATGCAGACTCCATTGAGGTGTTTTTAGTTTATGATACGGATCAAGAAGATGTTATAATTCTGGAACATCTATATCTTGAGCCTTACCAAGATTTTAACATAAAAGTCGGCGACGAAGCATTTTTCTCAGGTCTTGAAGTGGCGTCCGATGAGTCCGACCACCAGGATGATAACAGTTCTGACTCACAAAAAGATTATTATTTCTTTATAGCTCATGATAGTTATTTTGTTGGTGATTCTCTGAGACTCGCTGCTACCTATCGTCTAAAGATTTTGGGCCATGTACGCACTGTGGATATTTTTGAGATCAAGTACTTAGAGGTTTTAGTTAATTATCTTGATGACGATGGGATTGCGGAATTGACGACAATTCCCTTTAAAGGGGGAGGGAATGATACGGAATTTACTAGTCCGAATAAAGAAAACGAAGCAAGGATCGACGTAAATGGCCTTACAACGCGTCATGCACGTACGGCGACATTTTTAGACGAGAAAACGGACACAAGACGTAAAAGGACCAAGCTGCCGAGCTCAACCGTGTCCCAGGACACGCTCGTGTCACCACCTGCCGGAAAATGCCGAAACACTACCGACCGAACTTGGCCGTGTCGTCTGACACGGTCGAGTCATACTCATCCAGAACTGCCGGAGCGTCTGCCCATCCAACCCGACTGTGCCAGGTGACACGGTCGAGTCCTACTCACCCAGAAATGTCGGAACGCCTATCGGCCGAACCCGACCGTGCCCGGCGACACGGTCGAGTCCTGTCGCCCACAAGCCTGGCCCGGCGATGTCGGACACCCGAGCGTGTTCTAGGCGACACGGTCGAGTCCTGCCGACGCCTGTCGACCACGACGCGGCCGTATCTCGGGACACGGTCGAGTCCCTACCGCCAGCCCCCTTATTTTATACACTTTTGTGTATTTTTGTCTTCTCTTTTCCTTTCTTTACTCTTTTAGGGATTGTGTTCCCATATTTTGTGATTTATGTTTCCTTTTTTTTTATTTTATTTGATTTGTTTTGATTATTCAAAGACTTTGTAATCTTTGAATTATTTTCTTTATTTGTTTGATTCCTTAGTAGACTTAGACTACATCTCCTATAAGTAGTCTATCATTAGCCTTGTAATATCATGAATTGTATGTTGAAGAAATAAGAATACACTTTGTGTTTTTCTTAGTGAATGCTTTTCATCGAAACATGATTTTTATTTGACGCGTTTTCGAGTATTAATCCGATCTATTCTCAATAGGTATTGAGAAGAAATCACTTATCGAATTATAGGTCTAATTCGATAAACCTTTGTTCTTGATCGTTGAAGTCTTCTTGATTGATATTATCACTTTATCCGATATTACATCTATAAAAATACATCCCAAAACACCATACACGTAAAAATCCTTCCGCTATCATATACTTACATATACTCCGACCGATACATATTTGTATTCCCGGGCGAATTCGTATCATAAGTGGCATCGGAGCCCAAGGTTGCTTCCTTAGCGATTTTATTGACGATTTCTTGTGAAGAACTATCTCTTGACTCTTGTTATGGATTTCTCTGATCTCGATTTCTTAATGAAACTCCGTGACGCACTAAACGGCTTACCGGAGAAACGTATGCAAGAAAGATGTAGAGACTACGCCAACGTTATTGATTTCTTGGCTAAATTCCGTAGCATACTGGAGTTTCACAAATCTAGTAATCCAGATGCGTGCATAGATTGGCTCCATGCTTGTGACGAGCACTCGGACTTCAAGGCTGCCCCGATCAACCGCCGCGTTTCACTGGTGACAAAGCGCCTCCGCGGTAGCGCGGCCGTCTGGTGGCAAAAACTGAAACACTCCCGTTCACAACAACGTAAGCCAAAAATCAAAGATTGGCAAAAATTCATAAAACATTTCAATCGAAGGTTCAAATCATACCACCACTCGTTGTTCCCCCACCACCAGTCCTTCGACGCCCCGCCGCCGACATTCGATCTAAGATTTTTTCCCATCGAAGAATTTTCAGCGAAGCTTTTTTTTGATGAAGACGATGTCCCTACCACCATTTTCAATGAAGTAGACGTGACAGAGTTTTCAACGGCGCAATACAACGAAGAAGATGAGTTGAGCTGTGTTTCCCTAATTGACGAACCTGGATCTTGCTACTTTGAGCATGGGCCAGTTGGTTGTGTTGGCCAAATTGACCAGAACGTACCAAATTATTTTAATGGTGAGGAGCCTTTTAGTGTCATGGACAATGGGCCGGATTTTGAAGGGCCACCAGTATTTGATGCATAACCAGTTGACGAAGAGGAACCCATAATTGATCCCGTCTTTCCCATTTTTGATGGTGGACCTGACGTGAAATCATTAATGCTTTCCACTTTTGATGTTGTGCCCGACGACGATCCATATCTCGATGAAAGTTGTTTTGAAGATTTACGTCCAATTTAGGATGCAGACTCCATTGAGGTGTTTTTAGTTTATGATACGGATCAAGAAGATGTTATAATTCTGGAACATCTATATCTTGAGCCTTACCAAGATTTTAAAATAAAAGTCGGCGACGAAGCATTTTTCTCAGGTCTTGAAGTGGCGTCCGATGAGTCCGACCACCAAGATGATAACAGTTCTGACTCACAAAAAGATTATTATTTCTTCATAGCTCATGATAGTTATTTTGTTGGTGATTCTCTGAGACTCGCTGCTACCTATCGTCTAAAGATTTTGGGCCATGTACGCACTGTGGATATTTTTGAGATCAAGTACTTAGAGGATTTAGTTAATTATCTTGATGACGATGGGATTGCGGAATTGAGGACAATTCCCTTTAAAGGGGGAGGGAATGATACGGAATTTACTAGTCCGAATAAAGAAAACGAAGCAAGGATCGACGTAAATGGCCTTACAACGCGTCATGCACGTACGTCGACATTTTTAGACGAGAAAACGGACACAAGACGTAAAAGGACCAAGCTGCCGAGCTCAACCGTGTCCCAGGACACGCTCGTGTCACCACCTGCCGGAAAATGCCGAAACACTACCGACCGAACTTGGCCGTGTCGTCTGACACGGTCGAGTCATACTCATCCAGAACTGCCGGAGCGTCTGCCCATCCAACCCGACTGTGCCAGGTGACACGGTCGAGTCCTACTCACCCAGAAATGTCGGAACGCCTATCGGCCGAACCCGACCGTGCCAGGCGACACGGTCGAGTCCTACTCGCCCACAACTGTCGGAACTGACTGTCCAGACACCCGAGCGTGTTCCAGGCGACACGGTCGAGTCCTGCCGACGCCTGTCGACCACGACGCGGTCGTATCTCGGGACACGGTCGAGTCCCTACCGCCAGCCCCCTTATTTTATACACTTTTGTGTATTTTTGTCTTCTCTTTTCCTTTCTTTACTCTTTTAGGGATTATGTTCCCATATTTTGTGATTTATGTTTCCTTTTTATTATTTTATTTGATTTGTTTTGATTATTCAAAGACTTTGTAATCTTTGAATTATTTTCTTTATTTGTTTGATTCCTTAGTAGACTTAGACTACATCTCCTATAAGTAGTCTATCATTAGCCTTGTAATATCATGAATTGTATGTTGAAGAAATAAGAATACACTTTGTGTTTTTCTTGGTGAATGCTTTTCATCGAAACATGATTTTTATTTGACGCGTTTTCGAGTATTAATCCGATCGATTCTCAATAGGTATTGAGAAGAAATCACTTATCGAATTATAGGTCTAATTCGATAAACCTTTGTTCTTGATCGTTGAAGTCTTCTTGATTGATATTATCACTTTATCCGATATTACATCTATAAAAATACATCCCAAAACACCATACACGTAAAAAGCCTTCCGCTATCATATACTTACATATACTCCGACCGATACATATTTGTATTCCCGGGCGAATTCGTATCATAAGTGGCATCGGAGCCCAAGGTTGCTTCCTTAGCGATTTTATTGACGATTTCTTGTGAAGAACTATCTCTTGACTCTTGTTATGGATTTCTCTGATCTCGATTTCTTAATGAAACTCCGTGACGCACTAAACGGCTTACCGGAGCAACGTATGCAAGAAAGATGTAGAGACTACGCCAACGGTATTGATTTCTTGGCTAAATTCCGTAGCATACCGGAGTTTCACAGATCTAGTAATCCAGATGCGTGCATAGATTGGCTCCATGCTTGTGACGAGCACTCGGACTTCAAGGCTGCCCCGATCAACCGCCGCGTTTCACTGGTGACAAAGCGCCTCCGCGGTAGCGCGGCCGTCTGGTGGCAAAAACTGAAACACTCCCGTTCACAACAACGTAAGCCAAAAATCAAAGATTGGCAAAAATTCATAAAACATTTCAATCGAAGGTTCAAATCATACCACCACTCGTTGTTCCCCCACCACCAGTCCTTCGATGCCCCGCCGCCGACATTCGATCTAAGATTTTTTCCCATCGAAGAATTTCCAGCGAAGCTTTTTTTTGATGAAGACGATGTCCCTACCACCATTTTCAATGAAGTAGACGAGACAGAGTTTTCAACGGTGCAATGCAACGAAGAAGACGAGTTGAGCTGTGTTTCCCTAATTGACGAACCTGGATCTTGCTACTTTGCGCATGGGCCAGTTGGTTGTGTTGTCCAAATTGACCAGAACGGACCAAATTCTTTTAATGGTGAGGAGCCTTTTATTGTCATGGACAATGGGCCGGATTATGAAGGGCCACCAGTATTTGATGTAGAACCAGTTGACGAAGAGGAACCCATAATTGATCCCATCTTTCCCACTTTTGATGGTGAACCCGACGTGAAATCATTAATGCTTCCCACTTTTGATGTTGTGCCCGACGACGATCCATATCTCGATGAAAGTTGTTTTGAAGATTTTCGCCCAATTTAGGATGCAGACTCCAACGAGGTGTTTTTAGTTTATGATACGGATCAAGAAGATGTTATAATTCCGGAACATCTATATCTTGAGCCTTACCAAGATTTTAACATAAAAGTCGACGACGAAGCGTTTTTCTCAGGTCTTGAAGTGGCGTCCGATGAGTCCGACCACCAGGATGATAACAGTTATGACTCACAAAAAGATTATTATTTCTTTATAGCTCATGATAGTTATTTTGTTGGTGATTCTCTGAGACTCCCTACTACCTATCGTCTCAAGATTTTGGGCCATGTACGCACTGCGGATATTTTTGAGATCAAGCACTTAGAGATTTTAGTTAATTATCTTGTTGACGACGGGATTGCGGAATTGACGACAATTCCCTTTAAAGGGGGAGGGAATGATACGGAATTGACTAGTCTGAATAAAGAAAACGAAGCAAGGATCGACGTAAATGTCCTTACAACGCGTCATGCACGTACGTCAACATTTTTAGGCGAGAAAACGGACACAAGACGTAAAAGGACCAAGCTGCCGAGCTCGACCGTGTCCCAAGACACGCTCATGTCAGCACCTGCCGGAAAATGCCGAAACACTGCCGACCGAACTCGGCCGTGTCATCCGACACGGTCGAGTCAAACTCATCCAGAACTGCCGGAACGTCTGCCCATCCAACCCGACCATGCCAGGTGACACGGTCGAGTCCTACTCACCCAGAAATACCGGAACGCCTATCGGCCAAACCCGACTGTGCCATGCGACACGGTCGAGTCTTACTCGCCCACAACTGTCGGAACTGACTGTCCAAACACCCGACCATGTTCCAGGCGACACGGTCGAGTCCTGCCGAGGCCTGTCGACCGCGCCGCGGCCGTGTCTCGGGACACGGTCGAGTCCCTATCGCGAGCCCCCTTATTTTATACACTTTTGTGTATTTTTGTCTTCTCTTTTCCTTTCTTTACTCTTTTAGGGATTGTGTTCCCATATTTTGTGATTTATGTTTCCTTTTTTTTTATTTTATTTGATTTGTTTTGATTATTCAAAGACTTTGTAATCTTTGAATTATTTTCTTTATTTGTTTGATTCCTTAGTAGACTTAGACTACATCTCCTATAAGTAGTCTATCATTAGCCTTGTAAGATCATGAATTGTATGTTGAAGAAATAAGAATACACTTTGTGTTTTTCTTGGTGAATGCTTTTCATCGAAACTTGATTTTTATTCGACGCGTTTTCGAGTATTAATCCGATCGATTCTCAATAGGTCTTGAGAAGAAATCTCTTATCGAATTATAGGTCTTATTCGATAAACCTTTGTTCTTGATCGTTCAAGTCTTCTTGATCGATATTATCACTTTATCCGATATTACATCCATAAAAATACATCCAAAAACACCATACACGTAAAAAGCCTTCCGCTATCATACACTTACATATACTCCGACCGATACATATTTGTATTCCCGGGCAAATTCGTATCATAAGTGGCATCGGAGCCCAAGGTTGCTTCCTTGGCGATTTTATTGACAATTTCTTGTGAAGAACTATCTCTTGACTCTTGTTATGGATTTCTCCGATATCGATTTCTTGATGAAACTCCGTGACGCACTAAACGGCTTACCGGAGCAACGTATGCAAGAAAGACGTAGAGACGACGCCAACGGTATTGATTTCTTGGCTAAATTTAGTAGCATACCGGAGTTTCACGGATCTAGTAATCCAGATGCCTGCATAGATTGGCTCCATGCTTGTGACGAGCACTCGGACTTCAAGGCTGGTGGCAAAAACTGAAACAGTCCCGTTCACAACAACGTAATCCAAAAATCAGAGATTGGCAAAAATTCATAAAACATTTCAATCGAAGGTTCAAATCATACCACTACTCGTTGTTCCCCCACCACCAGTCCTTCGACGCCCCGCCGCCGACATTCGATCTAAGATTTTTTCCTATCGAAGAATTTCCAGCGAAGCTTTTTTTTGATGAAGACGATGTCCCTACCACCATTTTCAATGAAGTAGACGATACAGAGTTTTCAACGGCGCACATACAACGAAGAAGATGAGTTGAGCCGTGTTTCCCTAATTGACGAACCTGGATCTTGCTACTTTGAGCATGGGCCAGTTGGTTGTGTTGGCCAAATCGACCAGAACGGACCAAATTATTTTAATGGTGAGGAGCCTTTTAGTGTCATGGACATTGGGCCGGATTATGAAGGGCCACCAGTATTTGATGCAGAACCAGTTGATGAAGAGGAAACCATAATTGATCCCATATTTCCCATTTTTGATGGTGGACCCAACGTGAAATCATTAATGCTTCCCACTATTGATGTTGTGCCAGACGACGATCCATATCTCGATGAAAGTTGTTTTGAAGATTTTTGTCCAATTTATGATGCAGACTCCAATGAGGTGTTTTTAGTTTAAGATACGGATCAAGAAGATGTTATGATTCCGGAACATCTATATCTTGAGCCTTACCAATATTTTAACATAAAAGTCGACGACGAAGCGATTTTCTCAGGTCTTGAAGTGGAGTTCGATGAGTCTGACCACCAGGATGATAACAGTTCTAACTCACAAAATGATTATTATTTTTTTATAACTCATGATAGTTATTTTGTTGGTGATTCTCTGAGACTCCCTACTACCTATCGTCTAAAGATTTTGGGCCATGTACGCACTGTGGATATTTTAGAGATCAAGTACTTAGAGGTTTTAGTTAATTATCTTGATGACGACGGGATTGCGGAATTGAGGACAATTCCCTTTAAAGGGGGAGGGAATGATATGGAATTGACTAGTCCGAATAAAGAAAACGAAGCAAGGATCGACGTAAATGGCCTTACAACGCGTCATGCACGTACGGCGACATTTTTAGGTGAGAAAACGGACACAAGACGTAAAAGGACCAATCTGCCGAGCTCGACTGTGTCCCAGGACACGCCCGTGTCACCACCTGCCGGAAAATGCCGAAACAATGCCGACCGAACTCCGCCGTGTCGTCCAACACGGTCGAGTCATACTCGTCCAGAACTGCCGGAACGTCTGCGTGTCCAACCCAACCGTGCCAGGTGACACGGTCGAGTCCTACTCGCCCAGAAATGACGGAACGGCTGTCGTCCGAACCCGACCATGCCAGGCGACACGGTCGAGTCCTACTCGCCCACAACTGTCGGAACTGACTATCCAGACACCCGACCGTGTTCCAGGCGACACAGTCGAGTCCTGCTGACGCCTGTCGACCGCGCCGCGGCCGTGTCTCGGGACACGGTCGAGTCCCTGCCGGCAGCCCCCTTATTTTATACACATTTGTGTATTTTTGTCTTCTCTTTTCCTTTATTTACTCTTTTAGGGATTGTGTTTCCATATTTTGTGATTTATGTTTCCTTTTTTTTTATTTGATTTGTTTTGATTATTCAAAGACTTTGTAATCTTTGAATTATTTTCTTTATTTGTTTGATTCCTTAGTAGACTTAGACTACATATCCTATAAGTAGTCTATCATTAGCCTTGTAAGATCATGAATTGTATGTTGAAGAAATAAGAATACTGTAACACCCCCAAATCCCATTGGGTCATTACAGTGCCGTGGACCCCATACCAGGAGATCCACCAGGCGAACATCACTAAAATACAAAAAACTGACCAAAAGGGGAATCAAAATTCCTACACTAACATCCAACATAATATTCCGATATGGAATTTCAATGACAACAGTGGGCCTACATGGCCTAAATAAAATACAGCAACATCCACGAGCCTAGCTCGGATGATACAAAATGACAACGACTGAACAAAACTGGAGTACTCCAATTGTCTGACTGACATGAACACCAAAACATCTCGGACTAGTATCGCTCGAATGCCTCGTCGCCATCGTCATGCCCCTGTGTCTCAACTCTCTCCTCTTAAACACCTAAAACATGAAAACATGTTCCACCCTCACGGGGTCAGTCATCCAGATAATGATTATCAAATACATGTACAACATGATATGCATCCAAAGGGCAGAATGAATAGTATAGTAATGGTAATACGAGATGCTCACAAACCAAAGTAAGAATCGAGCATTCGTGGAATACTATGCCCACGGCATACGATCAATACCTGCTCAACAGGTTAGAACACAAGTGCCCAACGGCCAATCATCAATACAGAGCACAAAAATACATCACCCGAAGGTAACCCAAGCCAAACACTGAAATAGATACGAATCACAATGCCCAAAGGCTCCAACAGGAATCCGATACATCACAATGGCCTAACAGCCGAACAGCCCGAAGCTGTTTATCATCATAATACCCTGAATGTCACTCAGCCGAAGCTGTCAATCACCACAATGGCCCGAAGCCAAAACAGCCCGAAGCTGTATCAATGAGGGCCGAAGCCACGGCACGAAGCCGTATCACAATGAGGGCCGAAGCCACGGCACGAAGCCGTATCACAATGAGGGCCGAAGCCACGGCACGAAGCTGTATCACAATGAGATCATCCAATGACCGTGACCTACTGAATTGCAGGTGCTGGGAAACCAACCACGAGGGTTCAAGCCCCAGACTTACCCATAATGAGATCACCCAGTGACCGTGACTCATCGAATCAGAGGTAGGTGTTGGGAAACCAACCGCGAAGGTTCAAGCCCCAAGCTTACCCATAATGAGATCATTAACATGACCGTGACTCCATCGAATCGTAGGTCTTGGGAAACCAACCGCAAAGGTTCAAGCCCCAAGCTTACCCATAATGAGATCATTAACATGACCGTGACCTACTGAGCTGTAGGTGTTGGGAAACCAACCTTGAAGGTTCAAGCCCCAAGCTTACCCATCGAGCACTAGCCGAGACTAGCCTCCAAAACATAATTAATCACAACAGTAACAATCCCAAGATTACCAAATTCACAAGAATAATAACGTGCTGCCTTGAGTCGGCCAACACGACAACAACAACTCATGGATGGGCACCGTCCACGGCGGTGCCAATTCAAATACCTCGACTGCCTTGGAATGGCCAATCGATCACAACAACTTAATGGATGGAATCTATCCTTGACAGTCCCAATTCAATACATCGATTACTTTAGAACGGTTAATCGATAACCAATGATACAACGGATGGGAATTATCTTCGATAATTCCAATTAAATACATCGATTACCTTAGAACGGTCCATAGATACACAATGATACAACGGATGGGAATTATCTTCGATAATCCCAATTAAATACATCGATTACCTTAGAACGGTCAATCGATACACAGTGATACAACGGATGGGAATTATCTTCGATAATCCCAATTAAATACATCGATTACCTTAGAACGGTCAATCGATACACAATGATACAACAGATGGGAATTATCTTCGATAATCCCAATTAAATAAATCAATTACCTTAGAACGGTCAATCGATACACAATGATACAACGGATGGGAATTATCTTCGATAATCCCAATTAAATAAATCGATTACCTTAGAACGGTCAATCGATACACAATGATACAACGGATGGGAATTATCTTCGATAATCCCAATTAAATACATCGATTAACTTAGAACGGTTAATCGATACACAATGATACAACGGATGGGAATTATCTTCGATAATCCCAATTAAATACATCTATTACCTCAGAACGGTCAATCGATACACAATGATACGATAGAGTGAATGTCCCGACGTCTTAAACTGACCACCGAAACAGATATAATAAACGAATATATCAAACACCTTCAGTCGGCCAATGCAACATCATAGTGACAGTTCCAATTCAATAATAACGATTCAACGATGCCTCAGAACGACATTCACGTCAACAATAATAATCGATACATCGATGCTGCGAACCGGCTATCGACAACAAGAATCTCAATGCCTTAAACCGGCCGTTAACGAATAACAATCACATCTGGCATAATCATCGAAGGGTATTGCATCAAACAATTCCTGAATATCAACAAATCACGAAGAGACTAAGTCTCGAAGTGATACAATTCATTCATACACATATTTGATAACATTAATCTCATTGACCAGTACAAGTATAAAACTTGCCTCAAACCGAAGGCGAGAAAGTCCTTCCACGATCAACGTCCTGGCACGAAACGACGAACGGCGCCTCCCGACGATCACAACACTCGAACAACCTTGAATGAAAACGATTCATTCAAAAACACAAAATCAATAGAAAACAACGACAAGGACAAATCCCGATTCAAACACGAATCGATCACACCGCACGAACGAATATCATAGTTCTCAACTATGAATTCCAACATCCTCCAACACCTCGATGATCAATTAACATGACCATTACGTTCTTAACACTTGTGAAATCCATTCCACAAGATTCACTTAAGAACAATTATCAAAAAAAAACATCTCAAAATGATAATATCACCAATATCATCAAATTGATCCTCCTACAATGATAATATTATCAATATTATCATTATCACCCCAAGAACATCATCAACTCAATAATCATGATGTCTGAAACAAAAATCCTTCATCAATACATCATGAATTCGGATTAAACAACAAGATTCACTCAACCATTTTCAAATTATGATAATCACCCCTTAAATTATCATAAATCCTTACTAAAATGGTTAAAATCTTTCAAGAACACCACCAACAACAAAAATCATCTCAAGGCTATGTTAATCATATAACAATCTAAAACATCAAGAACATAATCCAACTCAAGTGATACTATCATGTTCTTCATCAAAAGTTTATCAAAACCATGAAGAATCATGATATACTCCATTAATCAAACAATACCCGAAGAAAACAACAACAAAAACTTGAAAATCACTTGAAGAACAAGAGATTGAGGGAACTTATCGAAGAAGAACAAGAAGAAGCCTCCAAACACCAAAGGAGCACCAACAAGCTTCCAACTTCAAGCTTCAATCCAAGCTAGGATGATCAAGATCGAGTTGGGAGGTGCTAAACATCAATAACAAGTCCAAACGGACGATTCTAGGGAGAGAAATTGTGTTTTGGTTCGTGAGGAAATGAAATACGAAGCTAACATAAATAGACTGACAAACTCATTATGTACGTTATACACTATGGTTAACGTACGTAAGAGACATTACGTACGCTATGCCATGACATTAACGTACGTAATGAAAAATCCAGAACTAACTGGACTAAAATACGGAGGCCTTAACGTACGTAAACAAGAACTTATCACGTACGTTAACAAGATCTGCATTACGTACGTAGATCTCACCTCTTAACGTACGTAAGGGCCCGTTGACTGCAATAGTGAGATCCGATCGGAAGATGCTCGGGACCCACCGGCCGAAAGTGACTACGAGGAAGGTTCCTGCCACCTACCAAGCATTACGTACGTAACCTTACAGGCATAACGTACGTAATAGCAACACGCTAGCGTACGTAATGCTACATCCGTAGCGTACGCTAAGGCTATGAACTTAGCCAAAACTCCAAACTCTCCAACCAACATTCAAACGACGAAACCAACCCGACGACAAGTATAATATTTCGATCCCGAAATATTCCAATACAATATATATTGTATCAGTCCAAAACAACAACACTTGTACAATTCCAAATGAATATGTACAACTCAACAGTAACACGAAAAAAAATTATCCCGGGATATTACATACTCCCCCCCTTAAAAACACTTTCATCCCCGAAACTCAGGGTGCAAAAACACGGGGTACGAACTATCCATCAAGATCTGAAAACAACATATCCAGGAATACCCCTCAATATGAGCAACTCCGTCTGAGTAATCGGGCCAACCCCATGGGTTCCCGCGTCTCCTCTGCCTGAACACGTCGAAAAACAAGTGATAAAAATACTCAACCAAGTGCGAGATCAATCGAATCATGACTCCTCCGTCAGAGACCAGCCAGGAAGTCGCACCACCCGCAAGACTCGTAACACCGGCGTACACATCCCGAGGGAGCCGCTCATTGTACATGCCTACGACCATCGGTGTACACTTCCCCGTTCTCATCAGCATCGAACGTCCATGCAAACACTGACTCACGCCACGCAAAAATAATGACAACACAAACATAGTCCTCAGGACCATATCAACAGCACGCCCAAGTCCTCACGACTCGGCATCCCGAATTGAGATGAACAATTACCCAGATTATTACAAAATCTCGGGTACAATACCAAAAGGAAGGAAAAACACATCACACGACCTCAAATCTCAAGATTCCCAGATACAATCATTACAAGATATATCAACCATAAATGGTTCGCAACCACAATACTAAAGTACAGACCGAGTCAAACATCAATCCGAAAAATAAAGAAGAAAAAAAAATTAAGGTTACATCTCAAATGTATCCAAAATCAACATCCTCCAGGTCATCGAACTCCTCGATCTGATCGACTCGAGGAAGATCCAAATCTGAGCTCGCCGCTCCTCCTCGAGTGTCCATACCTCTGGCTCCCGAAGCCCGATAGGACCCCTTGGATGAAGTACGGACTGGACTAACAAAATCTCTCGAGGCCCGTGAGCCCTCTCGAGACCTACTGGTACTAGAACTCCTGCAGTATTTCTGAAGGTGTCCCTGCCTCCCACACAGAAATCAAGCAATAGACCGCACCGAGCACCGAGTACTGCGATGTCCTATTGTATCACAGTTAAAGCAAACAACGGTCGAACCCGTCGCTTGAGAAGAAGATGCTTTCCCATCACGAAGACGACTAAAAGATGACCTCTTGGACGTCGGAGCCCGATGTCCCTCTGAACAAACCGGGATCCTAGTCCTCTCACCGGAAGAAACTGAAGGGTTGTTCCGAGCAAGCTCCTTGATCAAAAGCTCTGCTCCAAGAGCCTTCTCGATGAATTCACCAAGTGAATTGCAATTATGGTTGAACAACTGCATCCTCAACTGCGGGTTCAGCCTCTTGCTAAAATAGTTGATATTATCCGCCTCAGTACGGATAACAGATGAAGCAAACTGAAGGAGTCCTTGAAACTTCTCCGCAATAACAATAACACCCTCGTCCTCGACGGATTCGGGGTTCAAAACCTCTGAAAACTTGGCTTCACAAAGTGGAGCCGGATAATACCTCTCTAACATGAGAGTCTTAAACTCACTCCAAGCACAATCACGATCGGTGGGTTTTACAGAAAGCCACCAAGAATAAGCGCCTTTACTCAAATAGTAAGCCGCTACTGCCACCTTACGCTCTTCCGGACACTGAACCATGTCGAAGAGTTTATCAAAATGTTCAAGCCAATGAACAATATCAGCTGGTTCCGACGAACCCTCAAAAATAGGCGGCCTCTGACGAGAGATGTCACCGATAATCTGACTCACTCTCTGGATCGCCCATAAACGGCACCTGGGATCCCTGCTGCGGTGGACCACGAACCACTGAGGTCTGCATGGCCTCCATCATCTGCGTCATTTGAGTCATCTGGTCCATCATGCCCCTCATAAGCAAGAAAGGGTCGACAGGTCCACTCTCAATCTGATCGACTCCTCGAGTATGACGTTATGAAGGGAAATCGGTCGCATAAGTCACATCTACGGCCGAATCCTGATCCATCTCGGCATCCGTACGCATATAAACATGAGGTTCTGGGTTTCGGCCTGCTCTGTAGCCTTTACCCCCTCTGCCACGTCCTCGGTTTCCTCTTTCCATACTGAAAGAATAACGCTCGATCATGAACAAGGCTCAATTATGCCTCGACGGCCAATCCACAATGCTAAGTCAATATCCAAACACGAGTATACATACTCAACAAATAAACAATCACTTGAAACATGCTAATTATAGTCAATACTGAGCCAACACGCCCCATAGCAAATAATCATGAATGGGTCGTAACACAATGTTACATACAGGTTTCAACAAAACATGTATAATCAATGGCATAATGAATGTATGAGCATACAAGAGAATCGAGTCCTTACACAGGTCATACGAAGCTTCGAGGTCTTGCGATACTAGTCTTCACCGATTTACGACTCGATGAAAGAATGACTCATACAGTCGTTCAACTACCACGACTCACAAAGCCCGACTGTCCAGATTGTCATAACCTGACAGTCCACTACTACCGCGTTGGTAGAACCACATAACTCACATATCAGGGTATCTCACAACCCAATGCTCCGATACCATCTTCTGCTGCACCCCCAAATCCCATTGGGTCATTACAGTGCCGTGGACCCCACACCAGGAGATCCACCAAGCGAACATGACTAAAATACAACAAACTGACCAAAAGGGGAATCACAATTCCCATACTGACATCCAACATAATATTCCGATATGGAATTTCAATGACAACAGTGGACCTACATGGCCTAAATAAAATACAGCGACATCCACGAGCCTAGCTCGGATGATACAAAATGACAACGACTGAACAAAACTGGAGTACTCCAATTGTCTGACTGACATGAACACCAAAACATCTCGGACTAGTATCGCTCGAATGCCTCCTCGCCACCGTCATGCCCCTGTGTCTCAACTCTCTCCTCGCAAACACCTAAAACATGAAAACATGTTCCGCCCCCACGGGGTCAGTCATCCAGATAATGATTATCCAATACATGTGTAACATGATATGCATCCAAAGGGCAGAATGAATAGTATAGTAATGGTAATACGAGATGCTCACAAACTAAAGTAAGAATCGAGCATTCGTGGAATACTATGCCCACGGCATACGATCAATACCTGCTCAACAGGTTAGAACACAAGTGCCCAACGGCGAATCATCAATACAGAGCACAACAATACATCACCCGAAGGTAACCCAAGCCAAACACTAAAATAGATAGGAATCACAATCCCCGAAGGCTCCAACAGGAATACCGATACATCACAATGGCCTAACAGCCGAACAACCCGAAGCTATTTATCATCATAATACCCTGAATGTCACTCAGTCGAAGGTGTCAATCACCACAATGCCCGAAGCCAAAACAGCCCGAAGCTGTATCAATGAGGGCCGAAGCCACGGCACGAAGCCGTATCACAATAAGGGCCGAAGCCACGGCACGAAGCCGTATCACAATGAGGGACGAAGCCACGGCATGAAGCCATATCACAATGAGATCATCCAATGACCGTGACCTGCTGAATTGCAGGTGCTGGGAAACCAACCGCGAGGGTTCAAGCCCCAGACTTACCCATAATGAGATCACCCGATTCTGTGACTCATCGAATCGTAGGTGTTGGGAAACCAACCGCGAAGGTTCAAGCCCCAAGCTTACCCATAATGAGATCATTAACATGACCGTGACCCATCGAATGTTGGTGTTGGGAAACCAACCGCGAAGGTTCAAGCCCCAAGCTTACCCATAATGAGATCATTAACATGACCGTGACCTACTGAACTGTAGGTGTTGGGAAACCAACCGCGAAGGTTCAAGCCCCAAGCTTACCCATCGAGCACTAGCCGAGACTAGCCTCCAAAACAAAATTAATCACAACAGTAACAATCCCAAGATTACCAAATTCACAAGAATAATAGTGTGCTGCCTTGAGTCGGCCAACACGACAACAACAACTCATGGATGGGCACCGTCCACGACGGTCCCAATTCAAATACCTCGACTGCCTTGGAATGGCTAATCGATCACAACAACTTAACGGATGGAAACTATCCTTGACAGTCCCAATTCAATACATCGATTACTTTAGAACGGTTAATCGATAACCAATGATACAACGGATGTGAATTATCTTCGATAATTCCAATTAAATACATTGATTACCTTAGAACGGTCAATCGATACACAATGATACAACGGATGGGAATTATCTTCGATAATCCCAATTAAATACATCGATTACCTTAGAACGGTCAATCGATACACAATTAGAACGGTCAATCGATACACAATGATACAACGGATGGGAATTATCTTCGATAATCCCAATTAAATACATCGATTAACTTAGAACGATCAATCGATAAACAATGATACAACGGGTGGGAATTATCTTCGATAATCCCAATTAAATAAATCGATTACCTTAGAACGGTCAATCGATACACAATGATACATCGGATGGGAATTATCTTCGATAATCCCAATTAAATACATCGATTACCTTAGAACGGTCAATCGATACATAATGATACAACGGATGGGAATTATCTTCAATAATCCCAATTAAATACACCGATTACCTTAGAACGGTCAATCGATACACAATGATACAACGGATGGGAATTATCTTCGATAATCCCAATTAAATACATCGATTACCTCAGAACGGTCAATCGATACACAATGTTACGGTAGAGTGGATGTCCCGGCGTCTTAAACTGACCACCGAAACAGATATAATAAACGAATATATCAAACGCCTTCAGTCGGCCAATGCAACATCATAGTGACAGTTCCAATTCAATAATAACGATTCAACGATGCCTCAAAACGACATTCACGTCAACAATAATAATCGATACATCGATGCCGCGAACCGGCTATCGACTACAAGAATCTCAATGCCTTAAACTGGCCGTTAACGAATAACAATCACATCTGGCATAATCATCGAAGGGTATTGCATCAAACAATTCCCGAATATCAACAAATCACGAAGAGACTAAGTCTCGAAATGATACAATACATTCATACACATATATGATAACATTAATCTCATTGACCAGTACAAGTATAAAACTTGCCTCAAACCGAAGGCGAGAAAGTCCTTCCACGATCCACGTCCTGGCACGAAACGACGAACGGCGCCTCCCGACGATCCCAACACTCGAACAACCTTGAATGAAAACGATTCATTCAAAAACACAATATCAATAGAAAACAACGACAAGGACGAAGCCCGATTCAAACACGAATCGATCACACCTCACGAACGAATATCATAGTTCTCAACTATGAATTCCAACATCCTCCAACACCTCGATGATCAATTAACATGATCATTACGTTCTTAACACTTGTGAAATCCATTCAACAAGATTCACTTAAGAACAATTATCAAAAAAGACATCTCAAAATGATAATATCACCAATATCATCAAATTGATCCTCATACAATGATAATATTATCAATATTATCATTATCACCCCAAGAACATCATCAACTCAATAATCATGATGTCTGAAACAAAAATCCTTCATCAATACATCATGAATTCGGATTAAACAACAAGATTCACTCAACCATTCTCAAATTATGATAATCACCCCTTAAATTATCATAAATCCTTACTAAAATGGTTAAAATCTTTCAAGAACACCACCAACAACAAAAATCATCTCAAGGCTATGTTAATCATATAACAATCTTAACATAATCCTTCCTAGACATGATTAAAAACCTCCAACAATCTAAAACATCAAGAACATAATCCAACTCAAGTGATACTATCATGTTCTTCATCAAAAGTTTATCAAAACCATGAAGAATCATGATATACTCCATTAATCAAACAATACCCGAAGAAAACAACAACAAAAACATAAAAATCACTTGAAGAACAAGAGATTGAGGGAACTTACCGAAGAAGAACAAGAAGAAGCCTCCAAACACCAAAGGAGCACCAACAAGCTTCCAACTTCAATCTTCAATCCAAGCTAGGATGATCAAGATTGAGTTGGAAAGTGCTAAACATCAATAACAAGTCCAAACGGACGATTCTAGGGAGAGAAATTGTGTTTTGGTTCGTGAGGAAATGTAATACGAAGCTAACATAAATAGACTGACAAACTCATTACGTACGTTATACACTATGGTTAACGTACGTAAGAGACATTACGTACGCTATGCCATGACATTAACGTACGTAATGAAAAATCCAGAACTAACTGGACTAAAATACGGAGGCCTTAACGTACGTAAACAAGAACTTATTACGTACGTTAACAAGACCTGCATTACGTACGTAGAGCTCACCTCTTAACGTACGTAAGGGCCCGTTGACTGCAATAGTGAGATCCGATCGGAAGATGCTCGGGACCCACCGGCCGAAAGTGACTACGGGGAAGGTTCCTGCCACCTACCAAGCATTACGTACGTAACCTTACAGGCATAACGTACGTAATAGCAACACGCTAGCGTACGTAATGCTACATCCGTAGCGTACGCTAAGGCTATGAACTTAGCCAAAAATCCAAACTCTCCAACCAACATTCAAACGACGAAACCAACCCGACGACAAGTATAATATTTCGATCACGAAATATTCCAATACAATATACATTGTATCAGTCCAAAATAACAACACTTGTATAATTCCAAATGAATATGTACAACTCAACAGTAACACGAAAAAAAATTATCCCCGAATATTACAAATACACTTTGTGTTTTTCTTGGTGAATGATTTTCATCGAAACTTGATTTTTATTCGATGCGTTTTCGAGTATTAATCCGATCGATTCTCAATAGGTCTTGAGAAGAAATCTCTTATCGAATTATAGGTCTAATTCGATAAACCTTTGTTCTTGATCTTTCAAGTCTTCTTAATCAATATTATCACTTTATCCGATATTACATCCATAAAAATACATCCAAAAACACCATACACGTAAAAAGCCTTCTTCACTCTTGTCATGAATTTCTCCGATCTCGATTTATTGATGAAACTCCGTGATGCACTAAACGGCTTACCGGAGAAATGTATGCAAGAAATACGCAGAGACGACGCCAACGGTATTGATTTCTTGGCTAAATTTCGTAGCATACCGGAGTTTCACGGATCTAGTAATCCAGATGCGTGCATATATTGGCTCCATGCTTGTGACGAGCACTCGGACTTCAAGGCTGCCCCGATCAACTGCCGCGTTTCACTGGTGACAAAGCGCCTCCGCGGTAGCGCCGCCGTCTGGTGGCAAAAACTGAAACAGTCCCGTTCACAACAACGTAAGCCAAAAATCAGAGATTGGCAAAAATTCATAAAACATTTCAATCGAAGGTTCAAATCATACCACTACTCGTTGTTCCCCCACCACCAGTACTTCGACGCCCCGCCGCCGACATTCGATCTAAGATTTTTTCCTATCGAAGAATTTCCAGCGAAGCTTTTTTTTGATGAAGACGATGTCCCTACCACCATTTTCAATGAAGTAGACGATACAGAGTTTTCAACGGCGCACATACAACGAAGAAGATGAGTTGAGCCGTGTTTCCCTAATTGACGAACCTGGATCTTGCTACTTTGAGCATCGGCTAGTTGGTTGTGTTGGCCAAATCGACCAGAACGGACCAAATTATTTTAATAGTGAGGAGCCTTTTAGTGTCATGGACATTGGGCTGGATTATGAAGGGCCACCAGTATTTGATGCAGAACCAGTTGATGAAGAGGAAACCATAATTGATCCCATATTTCCCATTTTTGATGGTGGACCCAACGTGAAATCATTAATGCTTCCCACTATTGATGTTGTGTCAGACGACGATCCATATCTCGATGAAAGTTGTTTTGAAGATTTTTGTCCAATTTATGATGCAGACTCCAATGAGGTGTTTTTAGTTTAAGATACGGATCAAGAACATGTTATGATTCCGGAACATCTATATCTTGAGCCTTACCAAGATTTTAACATAAAAGTCGACGACGAAGCGATTTTCTCAGGTCTTGAAGTGGCGTCCGATGAGTCTGACCACCAGGATGATAACAGTTCTGACTCAAAAAATGATTATTATTTCTTTATAGCTCATGATAGTTATTTTGTTGGTGATTCTCTGAGACTCCCTACTACCTATCGTCTCAAGATTTTGGGCCATGTACGCACTGCGGATATTTTTGAGATCAAGTACTTAGAGGTTTTAGTTAATTATCTTGATGACGACGGGATTGCGGAATTGAGGACAATTCCCTTTAAAGGGGGAGGGAATGATATGGAATTGACTAGTTCGAATAAAGAAAACGAAGTAAGGATCGACGTAAATGGCATTACAACGCGACATGCACGTACGGCGACATTTTTAGGCGAGAAAACGGACACAAGACGTAAAAGGACCAAGCTGCCGAGCTCGGCCGTGTCCCAGGACACGCCCATGTCACCACCTGCCGGAAAATGCCGGAACACTGCCGACCGAACTCGGCCGTGTCGTCCGACACGGTCGAGTCATACTCGTCCAGAACTGCCAGAACGTCTGCCTGTCCAACCCGACCGTGCCAGGTGACACAGTCGAGTCCTACTCGCCCAGAAATGCCGGAACGCCTATCAGCCGAACCCGACCGTGCCAGGCGACACGGTCGAGTCCTACTCGCCCACAACTGTCGGAACTGACTATCCAGACACCCGACCGTGTTCCAGGCGACACGGTCGAGTCCTGCCGACGCCTGTCGACCGCGCCACGGCCGTGTCTCGGGACATGATCGAGTCCCTGCCGGCAGCCCCCTTATTTTATACACTTTTGTGTATTTTTGTCTTCTCTTTTCCTTTCTTTACTCTTTTAGGGATTGTATTCCCATATTTTGTGATTTATGTTTCCTTTTTTTTTATTTTATTTGATTTGTTTTGATTATTCAAAGATTTTGTAATCTTTGAATTATTTTCTTTATTTGTTTGATTCCTTAGTAGACTTAGACTACATCTCCTATAAGTAGTCTATCATTAGCCTTGTAAGATCATGAATTGTATGTTGAAGAAATAAGAATACACTTTGTGTTTTTCTTGGTGAATGCTTTTCATCGAAACTTGATTTTTATTCCACGCGTTTTCGAGTATTAATCCGATCGATTCTCAATAGGTCTTGAGAAGAAATCTCTTATCGAATTATAGGTCTAATTAGATAAACCTTTGTTCTTGATCGTTCAAGTCTTCTTGATTGATATTATCACTTTATCCGATATTATATCCATAAAAATACATCCAAAAACACCATACACGTAAAAAGCCTTCCGCTATCATACACTTACATATACTCCGACCGATATATATTGGTATTCCCGGGCGAATTCGTATCATAAGTGGCATCGGAGCCCAAGGTTGCTTCCTTGGCGATTTTATTGACGATTTCTTGTGAAGAACTATCTCTTGACTCTTGTTATGGATTTCTCCGATCTCGATTTCTTGATGAAACTCCGTGACGCACTAAACGGCTTACCGGAGCAACGTATGCAAGAAAGACGCAGAGACGACGCCAACGGTATTGATTTCTTGGCTAAATTTCGTAGCATACCGGGGTTTCACGGATCTAGTAATCCAGATGCGTGCATAGATTGGCTCCATGCTTGTGACGATCACTCGGACTTAAAGGCTGCCCTGATCAACTGCCGCGTTTCACTGGTGACAAAGCGCCTCCGCGGTAGCGCCTCCGTCTGGTGGCAAAAACTGAAACAGTCCCATTCACAACAACGTAAGCCAAAAATTAGAGATTGACAAAAATTCATAAAACATTTCAATCTAAGGTTCAAATCATACCACCACTCGTTGTTCCCCCACCACCAGTCCTTCAGCACCCCGCCGCCGACATTCGATCTAAGATTTTTTCCCATCGAAGAATTTCCAGCGAAGCTTTTTTTTGATGAAGACGATGTCCCTACCACCATTTTCAATAAAGTAGACAAGACAGAGTTTTCAACGGCACACATACAACGAAGAAGATGAGTTGAGCCGTGTTTCCCTAATTAACGAACCTGGGTCTTGCTACTTTGAGCATGGGCCAGTTGGTTGTGTTGGACAAATTGACCAGAATGGACCAAATTATTTTAATGGTGAGGAGCCTTTTAGTGTCATGGACATTGGGCCCGATTAGGAAGGGCCACCAGTATTTGATGCAGAACCAGTTGATTAAGAGGAACCCATAATTGATCCCGTCTTTCCCATTTTTGATGGTGGACCCAACGTGAAATCATTAATGCTTCCCACTATTGATGTTGTGCCAGACGACGATCCATATCTCGATGAAAGTGGTTTTGAAGATTTTCGTCCAATTTATGATGCAAACTCCAATGAGGTGTTTTTAGTTTAAGATACGGATCAAGAAGATGTTATGATTCCGGAACATCTATATCTTGAGCCTTACCAAGATTTTAACATAAAAGTCGACGACGAAGCGATTTTCTCAGGTCTTGAAGTGGCGTCCGATGAGTCTGACCAACAGGATGATATCAGTTCTGACTCACAAAATGATTATTATTTCTTTATAGCTCATGATAGTTATTTTGTTGGTGATTCTCTGAGACTCCCTACTACCCGTCGTCTCAAGATTTTGGGCCATGTACGCACTGCGGATATTTTTGAGATCAAATACTTAGAGGTTTTAGTTAATTATCTTGATGACGACGGGATTGCGGAATTGAGGACAATTCCATTTAAAGGGGGAGGGAATGATATGGAATTGACTAGTACGAATAAAGAAAACGAAGCAAGGATCGACGTAAATGGCCTTACAACGTGTCATGCACGTACGGCGACATTTTTAGGCGAGAAAACGGACACAAGACGTAAAAGGACCAAGTTGCCGAGCTCGACCGTGTCCCAGGACACGCCCGTGTCACCACCTGCCGGAAAAGGCCGGAACACTGCCGACCGAACTCAGCCGTGTCGTCCGACACGGTCGAGTCATACTCATCCAGAACTGCCGGAACGTCTGCCTGTCCAACCCGACCGTTCCAGGTGACACGATCGAGTCCTACTCGCCCAGAAATGCCGGAATGCCTGTCGGCCGAACCCGACCGTGCCAGGCGACACGGTCGAGTCCTACTCGCCCACAGGCCGATCGGGCCAGGACACCCGACCGTGTTCCAGGCGACACGGTCGAGTCCTGCCGACGCCTGTCGACCGCGCCGCGGCCGTGTCTCGGGACATGATCGAGTCCCTGCCGGCGGCCCCCTTATTTTATACACTTTTGTGTATTTTTGTCTTCTCTTTTCCTTTCTATACTCTTTTAGGGATTGTGTTCCCATATTTTATGATTTATGTTTCCTTTTTTTTATTTTATTTGATTTGTTTTGATTATTCAAAGATTTTGTAATCTTTGAATTGTTTTCTTTATCTGTTTGATTCCTTAGTAGACTTAGACTACATCTCCGATAAGTAGTCTATCATTAGCCTTGTAAGATCATGAATTGTATGTTGAAGAAATAAGAATACACTTTGTGTTTTTCTTGGTGAATGCTTTTCATCGAAACTTGATTTTTATTCGACGCATTTTCGAGTATTAATCCGATCGATTCTCAATAGGTCTTGAGAAGAAATCTCTTATCGAATTATAGGTCTAATTAGATAAACCTTTGTTCTTGATCGTTCAAGTCTTCTTGATCGATATTATCACTTTATCCGATATTACATCCATAAAAATACATCCAAAAACACCATACACGTAAAAAGCCTTCCGCTATCATACACTTACATATACTCCGACCGATACATATTCGTATTCCCGGGCGAACTCATATCATAAGTGGCATCGGAGCCCAAGGTTACTTCCTTGGTGATTTTATTGACGATTTCTTGTGAAGAACTATCTCTTGACTCTTGTTATGGATTTCTCCGATCTCGATTTCTTGATGAAACTCCGTGACGCACTAAACGACTTACCGGAGCAATGTATGCAAGAAAGACGTAGAGACGACGCCAATGGTATTGATTTCTTGGATAAATTTCATAGCATACCGGAGTTTCACGGATCTAGTAATCCAGATGCGTGCATAGATTGGCTCCATGCTTGTGACGAGCACTCGGACTTAAAGGCTGCCCCGATCAACTGCCGCGTTTCACTGGTGACAAAGCGCCTCCGCGGTAGCGCCGCCGTCTGGTGGCAAAAACTGAAACAGTCCCGTTCACAACAACGTAAGCCAAAAATCAGAGATTGGCAAAAATTCATAAAACATTTCAATCTAAGGTTCAAATCATACCACCACTCATTGTTCCCCCACCACCAGTCCTTCGACGCCCCGCCACCGACATTCGATCTAAGATTTTTTCCCATCGAAGAATTTCCAGCGAAGCTTTTTTTTGATGAAGACGATGTCCCTACCACCATTTTCAATGAAGTAGACGAGACAGAGTTTTCAACGGCACACATACAACGAAGAAGATGAGTTGAACCGTGTTTCCCTAATTGACGAACCTGGATCTTGCTACTTTGAGCATGGGCCAGTTGGTTGTGTTGGCCAAATTGACCAGAACGGACCAAATTATTTTAATGGTGAGGAGCCTTTTAGTGTCATGGACATTGGGCCGGATTATGAAGGGCCACCAGTATTTGATGCAGAACGAGTTGATGAATAGGAACCCATAATTGATCCCGTATTTCCCATTTTTGATGGTGGACCCAACGTGAAATCATTAATGCTTCCCACTATTGATGTTGTGCCAGACGACGATCCATATCTCGATGAAAGTTGTTTTGAAGATTTTCATCCAATTTATGATGCAGACTCCAATGAGGTGTTTTTAGTTTAAGATACGGATCAAGAAGATGTTATGATTCCGGAACATCTATATATTGAGCCTTACCAAGATTTTAACATAAAAGTCGACGACGAAGCGATTTTCTCAGGTCTTGAATTGGCGTCCGATGAGTCTGACCAACAGGATGATATCAGTTCCGACTCACAAAATGATTATTATTTCTTTATAGCTCATGATAGTTATTTTGTTGGTGATTCTCTGAGACTCCCTACTACCCGTCGTCTCAAGATTTTGGGCCATGTACGCACTGCGGATATTTTTGAGATCAAATACTTAGAGGTTTTAGTTAATTATCTTGATGACGACGGGATTGCGGAATTGAGGACAATTCCATTTAAAGGGGGAGGGAATGATATGGAATTGACTAGTCCGAATAAAGAAAACGAAGCAAGGATCGACGTAAATGGCCTTACAACGTGTCATGCACGTACGGCGACATTTTTAGGCGAGAAAACGGACACAAGACGTAAAAGGACCAAGCTGCCGAGCTCGACCGTGTCCCAGGACACGCCCGTGTCACCACCTGCCGGAAAATGCCGGAACACTGCCGACCGAACTCAGCCGTGTCGTCCGACACGGTCGAGTCATACTCGTCCAGAACTGCCGGAACGTCTGCCTGTCCAACCCGACCGTGCCAGGTGACACGATCGAGTCCTACTCGCCCAGAAATGCCGGAACGCCTGTCGGCCGAACCCGACCGTGCCAGGCGACACGGTCGAGTCCTACTCGCCCACAACTGTCGGAACTGACTGTCCAGACACCCGACCGTGTTCCAGGCGACACGGTCGAGTCCTGCCGACGCCTGTCGACCGCGCCGCGGCCGTGTCTCGGGACATGATCGAGTCCCTGCCGGCGGCCCCCTTATTTTATACACTTTTGTGTATTTTTGTCTTCTCTTTTCCTTTCTATACTCTTTTAGGGATTGTGTTCCCATATTTTGTGATTTATGTTTCCTTTTTTTTATTTTATTTGATTTTTTTTGATTATTCAAAGATTTTGTAATCTTTGAATTGTTTTCTTTATCTGTTTGATTCCTTAGTAGACTTAGACTACATCTCCGATAAGTAGTCTATCATTAGCCTTGTAAGATCATGAATTGTATGTTGAAGAAATAAGAATACACTTTGTGTTTTTCTTGGTGAATGCTTTTCATCGAAACTTGATTTTTATTCGACGCATTTTCGAGTATTAATCCGATCGATTCTCAATAGGTCTTGAGAAGAAATCTCTTATCGAATTATAGGTCTAATTAGATAAACCTTTGTTCTTGATCGTTCAAGTCTTCTTGATCGATATTATCACTTTATCCGATATTACATCCATAAAAATACATCCAAAAACACCATACACGTAAAAAGCCTTCCGCTATCATACACTTACATATACTCCGACCGATACATATTCGTATTCCCGGGCGAACTCATATCATAAGTGGCATCGGAGCCCAAGGTTACTTCCTTGGTGATTTTATTGACGATTTCTTGTGAAGAACTATCTCTTGACTCTTGTTATGGATTTCTCCGATCTCGATTTCTTGATGAAACTCCGTGACGCACTAAACGGCTTACCGGAGCAATGTATGCAAGAAAGACGTAGAGACGACGCCAATGGTATTGATTTCTTGGATAAATTTCATAGCATACCGGAGTTTCACGGATCTAGTAATCCAGATGCGTGCATAGATTGGCTCCATGCTTGTGACGAGCACTCGGACTTAAAGGCTGCCCCGATCAACTGCCGCGTTTCACTGGTGACAAAGCGCCTCGCGGTAGCGCCGCCGTCTGGTGGCAAAATCAAACAGATCCGTTCACAACAACGTAAGCCAAAATCAGAGATTGGCAAAAATTCATAAAACATTTCAATCTAAGGTTCAAATCATACCACCACTCATTGTTCCCCCACCACCAGTCCTTCGACGCCCCGCCACCGACATTCGATCTAAGATTTTTTCCCATCGAAGAATTTCCAGCGAAGCTTTTTTTTGATGAAGACGATGTCCCTACCACCATTTTCAATGAAGTAGACGAGACAGAGTTTTCAACGGCACACATACAACGAAGAAGATGAGTTGAACCGTGTTTCCCTAATTGACGAACCTGGATCTTGCTACTTTGAGCATGGGCCAGTTGGTTGTGTTGGCCAAATTGACCAGAACGGACCAAATTATTTTAATGGTGAGGAGCCTTTTAGTGTCATGGACATTGGGCCGGATTATGAAGGGCCACCAGTATTTGATGCAGAACCAGTTGATGAATAGGAACCCATAATTGATCCCGTATTTCCCATTTTTGATGGTGGACCCAACGTGAAATCATTAATGCTTCCCACTATTGATGTTGTGCCAGACGACGGTCCATATCTCGATGAAAGTTGTTTTGAAGATTTTCATCCAATTTATGATGCAGACTCCAATGAGGTGTTTTTAGTTTAAGATACGGATCAAGAAGATGTTATGATTCCGGAACATCTATATCTTGAGCCTTACCAAGATTTTAACATAAAAGTCGACGACGAAGCGATTTTCTCAGGTCTTGAAGTGGCGTCCGATGAGTCTGACCACCAGGATGATAACAGTTCTGACTCACAAAATGATTATTATTTCTTTATAGCTCATGATAGTTATTTTGTTGGTGATTCTCTGAGACTCCCTACTACCTGTCGTCTCAAGATTTTGGGCCACGTACGCACTGCGGATATTTTTGAGATCAAGTACTTAGAGGTTTTAGTTAATTATCTTGATGACAACGAGATTGCGGAATTGAGGACAATTCCATTTAAAGGGGGAGGGAATGATATGGAATTGACTAGTTCGAATAAAGAAAATGAAGCAAGGATCGACGTAAATGGCCTTACAACGTGTCATGCACGTACGACGACATTTTTAGGCGATAAAACGGACACAAGACGTAAAAGGACCAAGCTGCCGAGCTCGACCGTGTCCCAGGACACGCCCGTGTCACCACCTGCCGGAAAATGCCGGAACACTGCCGACCGAACTCAGCCGTGTCGTCCGACATGGTCGAGTCATACTCGCCTAATCGCCGGAACGTCTGCCTGTCCAACCCGACCGTGCCAGGTGACACGATCGAGTCCTACTCGCCCAGAAATGCCGGAACGCCTGTCGGCCGAACCCGACCGTGCCAGGCGACACGGTCGAGTCCTAATCGCCCACAATCGCCGGAATCGATCGTCTGGACACCCGACCGTGTTCTGTGCGACACGGCCGAGTCTCGCCGACGCCTGCCGATCATGGCCGTGTCTCGGGACATGGTCGAGTCCCTGCCGGCGGCCCCCTTATTTTATACACTTTTGTGTATTTTTATCTTCTATTTTCCATTCTTTACTCTTTTAGGGATTGTGTTCCCATATTTTGTGATTTATGTTTCGTTTTTTTTATTTTATTTGATTTGTTTTGATTATTCAAAGATTTTTTTATCTTTGAATTATTTTCTTTATCTGTTTGATACCTTAGTAGACTTAGACTACGTCTCCTATAAGTAGTCTATCATTAGCCTTGTAAGATCATGAATTGTATGTTGAAGAAATAAGAATACACTTTGTGTTTTTCTTGGTGAATGCTTTTCATCGAAACTTGATTTTTATTCGACGCATTTTCGAGTATTAATCCGATCGATTCTCAATAGGTCTTGAGAAGAAATCTCTTATCGAATTATAGGTCTAATTAGATAAACCTTTGTTCTTGATCGTTCAAGTCTTCTTGATCGATATTATCACTATATCCGATATTACATCCATAAAAATACATCCAAAAACATCATACACGTAAAAAGCATTCCACTATCATACACTTACATATACTCCGACCGATACATATTCGTATTCCCGGGCGAATTCGTATCATAAGTGGCATCGGAGCCCAAGGTTGCTTCCTTGGTGATTTTATTGACGATTTCTTGTGAAGAACTATCTCTTGACTCTGGTTATGGATTTCTCCGATCTCGATTTCTTGATGCAACTCCGTGACGCACTAAACGGCTTACCGGAGCAACGTATGCAAGAAAGACGTAGAGACGACGCCAACGGTATTGATTTCTTAACTAAATTTCATAGCATACCGGAGTTTCACGGATCTAGTAATCCAGATGCGTGCATAGATTGGCTCCATGCTTGTGACGAGCACTCGGACTTCAAGGCTGCCCCGATCAACTACCGCGTTTCACTGGTGACAAAGCGCCTCCGCGGTAGCGCCGCCGTCTGGTGGCAAAACCGAAAACAGTCCCGTTCACAACAACGTAAGCCAAAAATCAGAGATTGGCAAAAATTCATAAAACATTTCAATCGAAGGTTCAAATCATACCACCACTCGTTGTTCCCCCACCACCAGTCCTTCGACGCCCCGCCTCCGACATTCGATCTAAGATATTTTCCCATCGAAGAATTTCCAGCGAAGCTTTTTTTTGACGATGTCCCTACCACCATTTTCAATGAAGTAGACGAGACAGAGTTTTCAACGGCGCACATACAACGAAGAAGATGAGTTGATCCGTGTTTCCCTAATTGACGAACCTGGATCTTGCTACTTTGAGCATGGGCCAATTGGTTGTGTTGGCCAAATTGACCATAACGGACCAAATTTTTTTAATGGTGAGGAGTCTTTTAGTGTCATGGACATTGGGCCGGATTATGAAGGGCCACCAGTATTTGATGCAGAACCAGTTGATGAAGAGGAACCCATAATTGATCCCGTCTTTCCCATTTTTGATGGTGGACCCAACGTGAAATCATTAATGCTTCCCACTATTGATGTTGTGCCAGACGACGATCCGTATCTCGATGAAAGTTGTTTTGAAGATTTTCATCCAATTTATGATGCAGACTCCAATGAGGTGTTTTTAGTTTAAGATACGGATCAAGAAGATGTTATGATTCCGGAACATCTATATCTTGAGCCTTACCAAGATTTTAACATAAAAGTCGACGACGAAGCGATTTTCTCAGGTCTTGAAGTGGCGTCCGATGAGTCTGACCACCAGGATGATAACAGTCCTGACTCACAAAATGATTATTATTTCTTTATAGCTCATGATAGTTATTTTGTTGGTGATTCTCTTAGACTCCCTACTACCTGTCGTCTCAAGATTTTGGGCCAAGTACGCACTGCGGATATTTTTGAGATCAAGTACTTAGAGGTTTTAGTTAATTATCTTGATGACGACGGGATTGTGGAATTGAGGACAATTCCATTTAAAGGGGGAGGGAATGATATGGAATTGACTAGTCCGAATAAAGAAAACGAAGCAAGGATCGATGTAAATGGCCTTACAACGTGTCAAGCACGTACGACGACATTTTTAGGCGAGAATACGGACACAAGACGTAAAAGGACCAAGCTGTCGAGCTCGACCGTGTCCCAGGACACGCCCGTGTCACCACCTGCCGGAAAATGCCGGAACACTGCCGACCGAACTCAGCCGTGTCGTCCGACACGGTCGAGTCATACTCGTCCAGAACTGCCGGAACATCTGCCTGTCCAACCCGACCGTGCCAGGTGACACGATCGAGTCCTACTCGACCAGAAATGCCGGAACGCCTGTCGGCCGAACCCGACCGTGCTCGGCGACACGGTCGAGTCCTACTCGCCCACAACTGTCGAAACTGACTGTCCAGACACCCGACCGTGTTCCAGGCAACACGGTCGAGTCCTGCCGACGCCTGTCGACCGCGCCGCGGCCGTGTCTCGGGACATGATCGAGTCCCTGCCGGTGGCCCCCTTATATTATACACTTTTGTGTATTTTTGTCTTCTCTTTTCCTTTCTTTACTCTTTTAGGGATTGTGTTCCCATATTTTGTGATTTATGTTTCCTTTTTTTTTATTTTATTTGATTTGTTTTGATTATTCAAAGATTTTTTTATCTTTGAATTATTTTCTTTATCTGTTTGATTCCTTAGTAGACTTAGACTACGTCTCCTATAAGTAGTCTATCATTAGCCTTGTAAGATCATGAATTGTATGTTGAAGAAATAAGAATACACTTTGTGCTTTTCTTGGTGAATGCTTTTCATCGAAACTTGATTTTTATTCGACGCATTTTCGAGTATTAATCCGATCGATTCTCAATAGGTCTTGAGAAGAAATCTCTTATCGAATTATAGGTCTAATTAGATAAACCTTTGTTCTTGATCGTTCAAGTCTTCTTGATCGATATTATCACTTTATCCGATATTACATCCATAAAAATACATCCAAAAACATCATACACGTAAAAAGCCTTCCGCTATCATACACTTACATATACTCCGACCGATACATAGTCGTATTCCCGGGCGAATTCGTATCATAAGTGGCATCGGATCCCAAGGTTGCTTCCTTGGTGATTTTATTGACGATTTCTTGTGAAGAACTATCTCTTGACTCTTGTTATGGATTTCTCCGATCTCAATTTCTTGATGAAACTCCATGACGCACTAAACGGCTTACCGGAGCAACGTATGCAAGAAAGACGTAGAGACGACGCCAACGATATTGATTTCTTAGCTAAATTTCATAGCATACCGGAGTTTCACGGATCTAGTAATCCAGATGCGTGCATAGATTGGCTCCATGCTTGTGACGAGCACTCGGACTTCAAAGCTGCCCCGATCAACTGCCGCGTTTTACTGGTGACAAAGCGCCTCCGCGGTAGCGCCGCCGTCTGGTGGCAAAACCGAAAACAGTCCCGTTCACAACAACGTAAGCCAAAAATCAGAGATTGGCAAAAATTCATAAAACATTTCAATCGACGGTTCAAATCATACCACCACTCGTTGTTCCCCCACCACCAGTCCTTCGACGCCCCGCCTCCGACATTCGATCTAAGATTTTTTTTCATCGAAGAATTTCCAGCGAAGCTTTTTTTTGATGAAGACGATGTCCCTACCACCATTTTCAATGAAGTAGACGAGACAGAGTTTTCAACGGCGCACATACAACGAAGAAGATGAGTTGAGCCGTGTTTCCCTAATTGACGAACCTCGATTTTGCTACTTTGAGCATGGGCCAGTTGGTTGTGTTGGCCAAATTGACCAGAACAGACCAAATTATTTTAATGGTGAGGAGCCTTTTAGTGTCATGGACATTGGGCCGGATTATGAAGGGCCACCAGTATTTGATGCAGAACCAGTTGATGAAGAGGAACCCATAATTGATACCGTCTTTCCCATTTTTGATGGTGGACCAAACGTGAAATCATTATGCTTCCCACTATTGATGTTGTGCCAGACGACGATCCATATCTCGATGAAAGTTGTTTTGAATATTTTCGTCCAATTTATGAGGCAGACTCCAATGAGGTGTTTTTAGTTTAAGATACGGATCAAGAAGATGTTATGATTCCGGAACATCTATATCTTGAGCCTTACCAAGATTTTAACATAAAAGTCGACGACGAAGTGATTTTCTCAGGTCTTGAAGTGGCGTCCGATGAGTCCGACCACTAGGATGATAACAGTTCTGACTCGCAAAATGATTATTATTTCTTTATAGCTCACGATAGTTATTTTGTTGGTGATTCTCTGAGACTCCCTACTACCTATCGTCTCAAGATTTTGGGCCATGTACGCACTGCGGATATTTTTGAGATCAAGTACTTAGAAGTTTTAGTTAATTATCTTGATGACGACGGGATTGCGGAATTGAGGACAATTCCCTTTAAAGGGGGGGGGAATGATATCGAATTGACTAGTCCGAATAAAGAAAACGAAGCAAGGATCGACGTAAATGGCCTTACAACGCGTCATGCACGTACGACGACATTTTTAGGTGAGAAAACGGACACAAGACGTAAAAGGACCAAGCTGCCGAGCTCGACCGTGTCCCAGGACACGCCCGTGTCACCACCTGCCGAAAAATGCCGAAACACTGCCGATCGAACTCGGCCGTGTCGTCCGACACGGTCGAGTCATACTCGTCCAGAACTGCCGGAACGTCTGCCCGTCCAACCCGACCGTGCCAGGTGACACGGTCGAGTCCTACTCGCCAAGAAATGCCGGAATGCCTATCGTCCGAACCCGATCGTGCCAGGTGACACGGTCGATTCCTACTCGCCCACAACTGTTGGAACTAACTGTCCAGACACCCTACCGTGTTCCAGGCGACACGGTCGAGTCTCGCTGACGTCGCCGACACGCGCCAAGCCGTGTCTCGGACATGCTCGAGTCCCGCGGCACTTTATTTTATACACTTTTGTGTATTTTTGTCTTCTCTTTTCCTTTCTTTAATCTTTTAGGGATTGTGTTTCCATATTTTGTGATTTATGTTTCCTTTTTTTTATTTTATTTGATTTGTTTTGATTATTCAAAGATTTTGTAATCTTTGAATTATTTTCTTTATTTGTTTGATTCCTTAGTAGACTTAGACTACATCTCCTATAAGTAGTCTATCACTAGCCTTGTAAGATCATGAATTGTATGTTGAAGAAATAAGAATACACTTTGTGTTTTTCTTGGTGAATGCTTTTCATCGAAACTTGATTTTTATTCGACGCGTTTTCGAGTATTAATCCGATCGATTCTCAATAGGTCTTGAGAAGAAATCTCTTATCGAATTATAGGTCTAATTCGACAAACCTTTGTTCTTGATTGTTCAAGTCTTCTTGATCGAAATTATCACTTTATTCGATATTACATTCATAAAAATACATCCAAAAACACCATACACGTAAAAAGCCTTTCGCTATCATACACTTACATATTCTCCGACCGATACATATTCGTATTCCCGGGCGAATTCGTATCATAAGTGGCATCGGAGCCCAAGGTTGCTTCCTTGGCGATTTTATTGACGATTTCTTGTGAAGAACTATCTGTTGACTCTTGTTATGGATTTCTCCGATCTCGATTTCTTGATGAAACTCTGTGACGCACTAAACGGATTACCGGAGCAACGTATGCAAGAAAGACGCAGAGACGACGCCAACGGTATTGATTTCTTGGGTAAATTTCATAGCATACCGGAGTTTCACGGATCTAGTAATCCAGATGAGTGCATAGATTGGCTCCATGCTTGTGACGAGCACTCGGACTTCAAGGCTGCCCCGATCAACTGTCGCGTTTCACTGGTGACAAAGCGCCTCCGCGGTAGCGCCGCCGTCTGGTGGCAAAAACTGAAACAGTCCCGTTCACAACAACGTAATCCAAAAATCAGAGATTGGCAAAAATTCATAAAACATTTCAATCGAAGGTTCAAATCATACCACCACTCGTTGTTCCCCCACCAACAGTCCTTCGACGCCCCGCCGCCGACATTCGATCTAAGATTTTTTCCCATCGAAGAATTTCCAGCGAAGCTTTTTTTTGATGAAGACGATGTCCCTACCACCATTTTCAATGAAGTAGACGAGACAGAGTTTTCAACAGCGCACATACAACGAAGAAGATGAGTTGAGCCGTGTTTCCCTAATTGACGAACCTGGATCTTGCTACTTTGAGCATGGGCCAGTTGGTTGTCTTGGCCAAATTGACCAGAACAGACCAAATTATTTTAATGGTGAGGAGCCTTTTAGTGTCATGGACATTGGGCCGGATTATGAAGGGCCACCAGTATTTGATGCAGAACCAATTTATGAAGAGGAACCCATAATTGATCTCGTCTTCCCATTTTTGATGGTGGACCCAACGTGAAATCATTAATGCTTCCCACTATTGATGTTGTGCCAGACGACGATCCATATCTCGATGAAAGTTGTTTTGAAGATTTTCGTCCAATTTATGATGCAGACTCCAATGAGGTGTTTTTAGTTTAAGATACGGATCAAGAAGATGTTATGATTCCGAAACATCTATATCTTGAGCCTTACCAAGATTTTTACATAAAAGTCGACGACGAAGCGATTTTCTCCGGTATTGAAGTGGCGTCCGATGAGTCTGACCACCAGGATGATAACAGTTCTGACTCACAAAATGATTATTATTTCTTTATAGCTCATGATAGTTATTTTGTTGGTGATTCTCTGAGACTCCCTACTACCTATCGTCTCAAGATTATGGGCCATGTACGCACTGCGGATATTTTTGAGATCAAGTACTTAGAGATTTAAGTTAATTATCTTGATGACGACGGGATTGTGGAATTGAGGACAATTCCCTTTAAAGGGGGAGGGAATGATATGGAATTGACTTGTCCGAATAAAGAAAACGAAGCAAGGATCGACGTAAATGGCCTTACAACGCGTCATGCACGTACGGCGACATTTTTAGGCGAGAAAACAGACACAAGACGTAAAAGGACCAAGCTGCCGAGCTCGACCATGTCCCAGGACACGCCCGTGTCACCACCTCCCGGAAAATGTCGAAACACTGCCGACCGAACTCGGCCGTGTCGTCCGACACGGTCGAGTCATACACGTCCAGAACTGCCGGAACGTCTGCCCGTCCAACCCGACCGTGCCAGGTGACACGGTCGAGTCCTACTCGCCCAAAAATGCCGGAATGCCTGTCGTCCGAACCCGACCGTGCCAGGTGACACGGTCGATTCCTACTCGCCCACAACTGTTGGAACTGACTGTCCAGACACCCTACCGTGTTCCAGGCGACACGGTCGAGTCCTGCCGACGCCTGTCGACCGCGCCGCGGCCGTGTCTCGGGACATGATCGAGTCCCTGCCGGCAGCCCCCTTATTTTATACACTTTTGTGTATTTTTGTCTTCTCTTTTCCTTTCTTTACTCTTTTAGGGATTGTGTTCCCATATTTTGTGATTTATGTTTCCTTTTTTTTATTTTATTTGATTTGTTTTGATTATTCAAAGATTTTGTAATCTTTGAATTATTTTCTTTATTTGTTTGATTCCTTAGTAGACTTAGACTACATCTCCTATAAGTAGTCTATCACTAGCCTTGTAAGATCATGAATTGTATGTTGAAGAAATAAGAATACACTTTGTGTTTTTCTTGGTGAATGCTTTTCATCGAAACTTGATTTTTATTCGACGCGTTTTCGAGTATTAATCCGATCGATTCTCAATAGGTCTTGAGAAGAAATCTCTTATCGAATTATAGGTCTAATTCGACAAACCTTTGTTCTTGATTGTTCAAGTCTTCTTGATCGAAATTATCACTTTATTCGATATTACATCCATAAAAATACATACAAAAACACCATACACGTAAAAAGCCTTTCGCTATCATACACTTACATATACTCTGACCGATACATATTCGTATTCCCGGGCGAATTCGTATCATAAGTGGCATCGGAGCCCAAGGTTGCTTCCTTGGCGATTTTATTGACGATTTCTTGTGAAGAACTATCTGTTGACTCTTGTTATGGATTTATCCGATCTCGATTTCTTCATGAAACTCTGTGACGCACTAAACGGCTTACCGGAGCAACGTATGCAAGAAAGACGCAGAGACGACACCAACGGTATTGATTTCTTGGCTAAATTTCATAGCATACCGGAGTTTCACGGATCTAGTAATCCAGATGCGTGCATAGATTGGCTCCATGCTTGTGACGAGCACTCGGACTTCAAGGCTGCCCCGATCAACTGCCGCGTTTCACTGGTGACAAAGTGCCTCCGCGGTAGCGCCGCCGTCTGGTGGCAAAAACTGAAACAGTCCCGTTCACAACAACGTAGGCCAAAAATCAGAGATTGGCAAAAAATCATAAAACATTTCAATCGAAGGTTCAAATCATACCACCACTCGTTGTTCCCCCACCACCAGTCCTTCGACGCCCCACCGCCGACATTCGATCTAAGATTTTTTCCCATCGAAGAATTTCCAGCGAAGCTTTTTTTTTATGAAGACGATGTCCCTACCACCATTTTCAATGAAGTAGACGAGACAGAGTTTTCAACAACGCACATACAACGAAGACGATGAGTTGAGCCGTGTTTTCCTAATTGACGAACCTGGATCTTGCTACTTTGAGCATGGGCTAGTTGGTTGTCTTGGCCAAATTGACCAGAACAGACCAAATTATTTTAATGGTGAGGAGCCTTTTAGTGTCATGGACATTGGGCCGGATTATGAAGGGCCACCAGTATTTGATGCAGAACCAGTTGATGAAGAGGAACCCATAATTGATCCCGTCTTTCCCATTTTTGATGGCGGACCCAACGTGAAATCATTAATGCTTCCCACTATTGATGTTGTGCCAGACGACGATCCATATCTCGATGAAAGTTTTGAAGATTTACGTCCAATTTATGATGTAGACTCCAATGAGGTGTTTTTAGTTTAAGATACGGATCAAGAATATGTTATGATTCCGGAACATCTATATCTTGAGCCTTACCAAGATTTTAACATAAAAGTCGACGACGAAGCGATTTTCTCCGGTCTTGAAGTGGCGTCCGATGAGTCTGACCACCAGGATGATAACAGTTGTGACTCACAAAATGATTATTATTTCTTTATAGCTCATGATAGTTATTTTGTTGGTGATTCTCTGAGACTCCCTACTACCTGTCGTCTCAATATTTTGGGCCATGTACTCACTGCGGATATTTTTGAGATCAAGTACATAGAGGTTTTAGTTAATTATCTTGATGACGACGGGATTGCGGAATTGAGGACAATTACCTTTAAAGGGGGAGGGAATGATATGGAATTGACTAGTCCGAATAAATAAAACGAAGCAAGGATCGACGTAAATGGCCTTACAACGTGTCATGCACGTACGACGACATTTTTAGGCGAGAAAACGGACACAAGACGTAAAAGGACCAAGCTGCCGAGCTCGACTGTGTCCCAGGACACGCCTGTGTCACCACTGAGGAAATGCGAACACGCCACCGAACTCATGTGTCGCCCGACATGGTCGAGTCATACTGGCCCGTAATCGGAACGTCTGCTGTCGTCCAACCCGACCGTGTGACACGATCGAGTCCTACTCGCCGAAATGCCGAACGCCGCTGCCGAACCCGACTGCTCAGGGCGACACGGCCGAGTCCTACTCGCCACAATCGCTGGAATCGATCGTCTGACACCCGACCGTGATCCAAGCGACACGGTCGAGTCCTGCCGATGCCTGTCGACCGCGCCGCGGCCGTGTCTCGGGACATGATCGAGTCCCTGCCGGTGGCCCCCTTATTTTATACACTTTTGTGTATTTTTGTCTTCTCTTTTCCTTTCTTTACTCTTTTAGGGATTGTGTTCCCATATTTTGTGATTTATGTTTCCTTTTTTTATTTTATTTGATTTGTTTTGATTATTCAAAGATTTTTTTATCTTTGAATTATTTTCTTTATCTGTTTGATTCCTTAGTATACTTAGACTACGTCTCCTATAAGTAGTCTATCATTAGCCTTGTAAGATCATGAATTGTATGTTGAAGAAATAAGAATACACTTTGTGTTTTTCTTGGTGAATGCTTTTCATCGAAACTTGATTTTTATTCGACGCATTTTCGAGTATTAATCCGATCGATTCTCAATAGGTCTTGAGAAGAAATCTCTTATCGAATTATAGGTCTAATTAGATAAACCTTTGTTCTTGATCGTTCAAGTCTTCTTGATCGATATTATCACTTTATCCGATATTACATCCATAAAAATACATCCAAAAACATCATACACGTAAAAAGCCTTCCGCTATCATACACTTACATATACTCCGACCGATACATATTCGTATTCCCGGGCGAATTCGTATCATAAGTGGCATCGGAGCCCAAGGTTGCTTCCTTGGTGATTTTATTGACGATTTCTTGTGAAGAACTATCTCTTGACTCTTGTTATGTATTTCTCCGATCTCGATTTCTTGATGAAACTCCGTGACGCACTAAACGGCTTATCGGAGCAACGTATGCAAGAAAGACGTAGAGACGACGCCAACGGTATTGATTTCTTAGCTAAATTTCATAGCATACCGGAGTTTCACGGATCTAGTAATCCAGATGCGTGCATAGATTGGCTCCATGCTTGTGACGAGCACTCGGACTTCAAGGCTGCCCCGATCAACTGCCGCGTTTCACTGGTGACAAAGCGCCTCCGTGGTAGCGCCGCCGTCTGGTGGCAAAACCGAAAACAGTCCCGTTCACAACAACGTAAGCCAAAAATCAGAGATTAGCAAAAATTCATAAAACATTTCAATCGAAGGTTCAAATCATACCACCACTCGTTGTTCCCCCACCACCAGTCCTTCGACGCCCCGCATCCGACATTCGATCTAAGATTTTTTCCCATCGAAGAATTTCCAGCGAAGCTTTTTTTTGATGAAGACGATGTCCCTACCACCATTTTCAATGAAGTAGACGAGACAGAGATTTCAACGGCGCACATACAACGAAGAAGATGAGTTGAGCCGTGTTTCCCTAATTGACGAACCTGGATCTTGCTACTTTGAGCATGGGCCAGTTGGTTGTGTTGGCCAAATTGACCAGAACGGACCAAATTATTTTAATGGTGAGGAGCCTTTTAGTGTCATGGACATTGGGCCGGATTATGAAGGGCCACCAGTATTTGATGCAGAACCAGTTGATGAAGAGGAACCCATAATTGATCCCGTCTTTCCCATTTTTGATGGTGGACCAAACGTGAAATCATTATGCTTCCCACTATTGATGTTATGCCGCATTTACGATCCATATCTCGATGAAAGTTGTTTTGAAGATTTTCGTCCAATTTATGATGCAGACTCCAATGAGGTGTTTTTAGTTTAAGATACGGATCAAGAAGATGTTATGATTCCGGAACATCTATATCTTGAGCCTTACCAAGATTTTAACATAAAAGTCGACGACGAAGTGATTTTCTCAGGTCTTGAAGTGGCGTCCGATGAGTCTGACCACTAGGATGATAACAGTTCTGACTCGCAAAATGATTATTATTTCTTTATAGCTCATGATAGTTATTTTGTTGGTGATTCTCTGAGACTCCCTACTACCTATCGTCTCAAGATTTTGGGCCATGTACGCACTGCGGATATTTTTGAGATCAAGTACTTAGAGGTTTTAGTTAATTATCTTGATGACGACGGGATTGCGGAATTGAGGACAATTCCCTTTAAAGGGGGAGGGAATGATATGGAATTGACTAGTCCGAATAAAGAAAACGAAGCAAGGATCGACGTAAATGGCCTTACAACGCGTCATGCACGTACGACGACATTTTTAGGCGAGAAAACGGACACAAGACGTAAAAGGACCAAGCTGCCGAGCTCGACCGTGTCCCAGGACACGCCCGTGTCACCACCTGCCGAAAAATGCCGAAACATCGCTGATCGAACTCGGCCGTGTCGACACGGCCGAGTCATACTGGCCCGTAATCGCTGAACGTCGCTCGCCCAACCCGACTGCGTGCAGTGACACGGCCGAGTCCTACTCGCCAAGAAATGCCGGAATGCCTGCTGTCAACCCGACTGCGTGTGTGACACGGCCGATTCCTACTCGCCACAATCGTTGAACTGATCGCCTGCAGACACCCTACCGTGTTCCATGCGACACGGCCGAGTCCTCGCGACGCTGCCGACGCGCCGCGCCGTGTCTCGAGACATGATCGAAGCCCGCCGGCACTTCTTTATTTTATACACTTTTGTGTATTTTTGTCTTCTCTTTCCTTTCTTTACTCTTTTAGGGATTGTGTTCCCATATTTTGTGATTTATGTTTCCTTTTTTTTATTTTATTTGATTTGTTTTGATTATTCAAAGATTTTGTAATCTTTGAATTATTTTCTTTATTTGTTTGATTACTTAGTAGACTTAGACTACATCTCCTATAAGTAGTCTATCATTAGCCTTGTAAGATCATGAATTGTATGTTGAAGAAATAAGAATACACTTTGTGTTTTTCTTGGTGAATGCTTTTCATCGAAACTTGATTTTTATTCGACGCATTTTCGAGTATTAATCCGATCGATTCTCAATAGGTCTTGAGAAGAAATCTCTTATCGAATTATAGGTCTAATTAGATAAACCTTTGTTCTTGATCGTTCAAGTCTTCTTGATCGATATTATCACTTTATCCGATATTACATCCATAAAAATACATCCAAAAACATCATACACGTAAAAAGCCTTCCGCTATCATACACTTACATATACTCCGACCGATACATATTCGTATTCCTGCGAATTCGTATCATAAGTGGCATCGGAGCCCAAGGTTGCTTCCTTGGTGATTTTATTGACGATTTCTTGTGAAGAACTATCTCTTGACTCTTGTTATGGATTTCTCCGATCTCGATTTCTTGATGAAACTCCGTGACGCACTAAACGGCTTACCGGAGCAACGTATGCAAGAAAGACGTAGAGACGACGCCAACGGTATTGATTTCTTAGCTAAATTTCATAGCATACCGGAGTTTCACGGATCTAGTAATCCAGATGCAGAGATTGGCTCCATGCTTGTGACGAGCACTCGACTTCAAGGCCGCCTGATCAACCGCCGCTTTCACCGGTGACAAAGCGCTCCGTGGTAGCGCGCGCCGTCTGGGTGGCAAAACCGAAATAGCCCTGCTTCACAACAACGTAAGCCAAAATCGAGATTGGCAAAAATTCATAAAACATTTCAATCGAAGGTTCAAATCATACCACCACTCGTTGTTCCCCACCACTGATCCTTCGACGCCCGCCTCCGACATTCGATCTAAGATTTTTTCCCATCGAAGAATTTCCAGCGAAGCTTTTTTTTGATGAAGACGATGTCCCTACCACCATTTTCAATGAAGTAGACGAGACAGAGATTTCAACGGCGCACATACAACGAAGAAGATGAGTTGAGCCGTGTTTCCCTAATTGACGAACCTGGATCTTGCTACTTTGAGCATGGGCCAGTTGGTTGTGTTGGCCAAATTGACCAGAACGGACCAAATTATTTTAATGGTGATGAGCCTTTTAGTGTCATGGACATTGGGCCGGATTATGAAGGGCCACCAGTATTTGATGCAGAACCAGTTGATGAAGAGGAACCCATAATTGATCCCGTCTTTCCCATTTTTGATGGTGGACCAAACGTGAAATCATTATGCTTCCCACTATTGATGTTGTGCCAGACGACGATCCATATCTCGATGAAAGTTGTTTTGAAGATTTTCGTCCAATTTATGATGCAGACTCCAATGAGGTGTTTTTAGTTTAAGATACGGATCAAGAAGATGTTATGATTCCGGAACATCTATATCTTGAGCCTTACCAAGATTTTAACATAAAAGTCGACGACGAAGTGATTTTCTCAGGTCTTGAAGTGGCGTCCGATGAGTCTGACCACTAGGATGATAACAGTTCTGACTCGCAAAATGATTATTATTTCTTTATAGCTCATGATAGTTATTTTGTTGGTGATTCTCTGAGACTCCCTACTACCTATCGTCTCAAGATTTTGGGCCATGTACGCACTGCGGATATTTTTGAGATCAAGTACTTAGAGGTTTTAGTTAATTATCTTGATGACGACGGGATTGCGGAATTGAGGACAATTCCCTTTAAAGGGGGAGGGAATGATATGGAATTGACTAGTCCGAATAAAGAAAACGAAGCAAGGATCGACGTAAATGGCCTTACAACGCGTCATGCACGTACGACGACATTTTTAGGCGAGAAAACGGACACAAGACGTAAAAGGACCAAGCTGCCGAGCTCGACCGTGTCCCAGGACACGCCCGTGTCACCACCTGCCGAAAAATGCCGAAACACTGCCGATCGAACTCGGCCGTGTCGTCCGACACGGTCGAGTCATACTGGCCCGTAATCGCCGAACGTCGCTTCGCCCAACCCGACGTGCCGTGTGACACGGCCGAGTCCTACTCGCCAAAATGCCGAATGCTCGCTGCTCAACCCGACCGTGCCAGGTGACACGGTCGATTCCTACTCGCCCACAACTGTTGGAACTGACTGTCCAGACACCCTACCGTGTTCCAGGCGACATGGTCGAGTCCTGCCGATGCCTGTCGACCGCGCCGCGGCCGTGTCTCCAGACATGATCGAGTCCCTGCCGGCAGCCCCCTTATTTTATACACTTTTGTGTATTTTTGTCTTCTCTTTTCCTTTCTTTACTCTTTTAGGGATTGTGTTCCCATATTTTGTGATTTATGTTTCCTTTTTTTTTATTTTATTTGATTTGTTTTGATTATTCAAAGATTTTGTAATCTTTGAATTATTTTCTTTATTTGTTTGATTCCTTAGTAGACTTAGACTACATCTCCTATAAGTAGTCTATCATTAGCCTTGTAAGATCATGAATTGTATGTTGAAGAAATAAGAATACACTTTGTGTTTTTCTTGGTGAATGCTTTTCATCGAAACTTGATTTTTATTCGACGCATTTTCGAGTATTAATCCGATCGATTCTCAATAGGCTTGAGAAGAAATCTCTTATCAAATTATAGGTCTAATTAGATAAACCTTTGTTCTTGATCGTTCAAGTCTTCTTGATCGATATTATCACTTTATCCGATATTACATCCATAAAAATACATCCAAAAACATCATACACGTAAAAAGCCTTCCGCTATCATACACTTACATATACTCCGACCGATACATATTCGTATTCCCGGGCGAATTCGTATCATAAGTGGCATCGGAGCCCAAGGTTGCTTCCTCGGTGATTTTATTGACGATTTCTTGTGAAGAACTATCTCTTGACTCTTGTTATGGATTTCTCCGATCTCGATTTCTTGATGAAACTCCGTGACGCACTAAACGGCTTACCGGAGCAACGTATGCAAGAAAGACGTAGAGACGACGCCAACGGTATTGATTTCTTAGCTAAATTTCATAGCATACCGGAGTTTCACGGATCTAGTAATCCAGATGCGTGCATAGATTGGCTCCATGCTTGTGACGAGCACTCGGACTTCAAGGCTGCCCCGATCAACTGCCGCGTTTCACTGGTGACAAAGCGCCTCCGTGGTAACGCCGCCGTCTGGTGGCAAAACCGAAAACAGTCCCGTTCACAACAACGTAAGCCAAAAATCAGAGATTGGCAAAAATTCATAAAACATTTCAATCGAAGGTTCAAATCATACCACCACTCGTTGTTCCCCCACCACCAGTCCTTCGACGCCCCGCCTCCGACATTCGATCTAAGATTTTTTCCCATCGAAGAATTTCCAGCGAAGCTTTTTTTTGATGAAGACGATGTCCCTACCACCATTTTCAATGAAGTAGACGAGACAGAGATTTCAACGGCGCACATACAACGAAGAAGATGAGTTGAGCCGTGTTTCCCTAATTGACGAACCTGGATCTTGCTACTTTGAGCATGGGCCAGTTGGTTGGGTTGGCCAAATTGACCAGAACGGACCAAATTATTTTAATGGTGATGAGCCTTTTAGTGTCATGGACATTGGGCCGGATTATGAAGGGCCACCAGTATTTGATGCAGAACCAGTTGATGAAGAGGAACCCATAATTGATCCCGTCTTTCCCATTTTTGATGGTGGACCAAACGTGAAATCATTATGCTTCCCACTATTGATGTTGTGCCGCATTTACCATCCATATCTCGATGAAAGTTGTTTTGAAGATTTTCGTCTAATTTATGATGCAGACTCCAATGAGGTGTTTTTAGTTTAAGATACGGATCAAGAAGATGTTATGATTCCGGAACATCTATATCTTGAGCCTTACCAAGATTTTAACATAAAAGTCGACGACGAAGTGATTTTCTCAGGTCTTGAAGTGGCGTCCATGAGTCTCGACCACTAGATGATAACAGCTTCGACTCGCAAAATGATTATTATTTCTTTATAGCTCATGATAGTTATTTTGTTGGTGATTCTCTCGAGACTCCTACTACCTATCGTCTCAAGATTTTGGGCCATGTACGATCATGGATATTTTTGAGATCAAGTACTTAGAGGTTTTAGTTAATTATCTTGATGACGACGGATTGCGGAATTGAGGACAATTCCCTTTAAAGGGGAGGGAATGATATGGAATTGACTAGTCCGAATAAAGAAAACGAAGCAAGGATCGACGTAAATGGCCTTACAACGCGTCATGCACGCATTTACGACATTTTTAGGCGAGAAAACGGACACAAGACGTAAAGGACCAAGTCGCCGAGCTCGACCGTGTCCCAGACACGCCCGTGTCACCACTCGCCGAAAATGCCGAAACATCGCTGATCGAACTCGGTGTCGTCCGACACGGCCGAGTCATACTGGCCCGTAATCGCCGAACGCTCGTCATTCCAACCCGACCGCGTTGTGACACGGCCGAGTCCTACTCGCCAAAAATGCCGAATGCCTGCCGTCAACCCGACTGCGCTGTGACACGGCCGATTCCTACTCGCCACAACCGTTGGAACCGATCGTCTGGACACCCTACCGTGTTCCAGCGACATGGTCGAGTCTCGCTGACGCTCGCCGATCGCGCCGCGGCCGTGTCTCAGACATGATCGAGTCCTCACGGCACTTCTTATTTTATACACTTTTGTGTATTTTTGTCTTCTCTTTTCCTTTCTTTACTCTTTTAGGGATTGTGTTCCCATATTTTGTGATTTATGTTTCCTTTTTTTTATTTTATTTGATTTGTTTTGATTATTCAAAGATTTTGTAATCTTTGAATTATTTTCTTTATTTGTTTGATTCCTTAGTAGACTTAGACTACATCTCCTATAAGTAGTCTATCATTAGCCTTGTAAGATCATGAATTGTATGTTGAAGAAATAAGAATACACTTTGTGTTTTTCTTGGTGAATGCTTTTCATCGAAACTTGATTTTTATTCGACGCGTTTTCGAGTATTAATCCGATCGATTCTCAATAGGTCTTGAGAAGAAATCTCTTATCGAATTATAGGTCTAATTCGATAAACCTTTGTTCTTGATCGTTCAAGTATTCTTGATCGATATTATCACTTTATCCGATATTACATCCATAAAAATACATCCAAAAAGACCATACACGTAAAAAGCCTTCCGCTATCATACACTTACATATACTCCGACCGATACATATTCCTATTCCCGGGTGAATTCATATCATAAGTGGCATCGGAGCCCAAGGTTGCTTCCTTGGCGATTTTATTGACGATTTCTTGTGAAGAACTATCTCTTGACTCTTGTTATGGATTTCTCTGATCTCGATTTCTTGATGAAACTCCGTGACGCACTAAACGGCTTACCGGAGCAACGTATGCAAGAAAGACGCAGAGACGACGCCAACGATATTGATTTCTTGGCTAAATTTCGTAGCATACCGGAGTTTCATGGATCTAGTAATCCAGATGCATGCATAGATTGGCTCCATGCTTGTGACGAGCACTCGGACTTCAAGGCTGCCCCGATCAACTGCCGCGTTCCACTGGTGACAAAGCGCCTCCGCGGTAGCGCCGCCGTCTGGTGGCAAAAACTGAAACAGTCCTGTTCACAACAACGTAAGCCAAAAATCAGAGATTGGCAAAAATTCATAAAACATTTCAATCGAAGGTTTAAATCATACCACCACTCGTTGTTCCCCCACCACCAGTCCTTCGACGCCCCGCCGCCGACATTCGATCTAAGATTATTTCCCATCGAAGAATTTCCAGCGAAGCTTTTTTTTGATGAAGAAGATGTCCCTACCACCATTTTCAATGAAGTAGACGAGACAGAGTTTTCAACACCGCACATACAACGAAGAAGATGAGTTGAGCCGTGCTTCCCTAATTGACGAACCTGGATCTTGCTACTTTGAGCATGGGCCAGTTGGTTGTCTTGGCCAAATTGACCAGAACAGACCAAATTATTTTAATGGTGAGGAGCCTTTTAGTGTCATGGACATTGGGCCGGATTATGAAGGGCCACCAGTATTTGATGCAGAACCAGTTGATGAAGAGGAACCCATAATTGATCCCGTCTTTCCCATTTTTGATGGTGGACCCAACGTGAAATCATTAATGCTTCCCACTATTGAAGTTGTGCCAGACGACGATCCATATCTCGATGAAAGTGGTTTTGAAGATTTTCGTCCAATTTATGATTCAGACTCCAATGAGGTGTTTTTAGTTTAAGATACGGATCAAGAAGATGTTATGATTCCGGAACATCTATATCTTGAGCCTTACCAAGATTTTAACATAAAAGTCGACGACGAAGCGATTTTCTCCGGTCTTGAAGTGGCGTCCGATGAGTCTGACCACCAGGATGATAACAGTTCTGACTCACAAAATGATTATTATTTCTTTATAGCTCATGATAGTTATTTTGTTGGTGATTCTCTGAGACTCCCTACTACCTATCGTCTCAAGATTTTGGGCCATGTACGCACTGCGGATATTTTTGAGATCAAGTACTTAGAGATTTTAGTTAATTATCTTGATGACGACGGGATTGCGGAATTGAGGACAATTCCCTTTAAAGGGGGAGGGAATGATATGGAATTGACTTGTCTGAATAAATAAAACGAAGCAAGGATCGACGTAAATGGCCTTACAACGCGTCATGCACGTACGACGACATTTTTAGGCGAGAAAACGGACACAAGACGTAAAAGGACCAAGCTGCCGAGCTCGACCGTGTCCGAGGACACGCCCGTGTCACCACCTCCCGGAAAATGCCGAAACACTGCCGACCGAACTCGGCCGTGTCGTCCGACACGGTCGAGTCATACACGCCCGTAATCGCCAAACGTCGCTCGCCCAACCCGACCGCGTTGCAGTGACACGGTCGAGTCCTACTCGCCCAGAAATGCCGGAACGCCTGTCGGCCGAACCCGACCGTTCCAGGTGACACGGTCGATTCCTACTCGCCCACAACTTCCAGAACTGACTGTCCAGACACCCAACCGTGTTCCAGGCGACATGGTCGAGTCCTGCCGATGCCTGTCGACACAAGGCCGTGTCTCTGACATGATCGAGTCTCACGGCACTTCTTATTTTATACACTTTTGTGTATTTTTGTCTTCTCTTTTCCTTTCTTTACTCTTTTAGGGATTGTGTTCCCATATTTTGTGATTTATGTTTCCTTTTTTTATTTTATTTGATTTGTTTTGATTATTCAAAGATTTTGTAATCTTTGAATTATTTTCTTTATTTGTTTGATTCCTTAGTAGACTTAGACTACATCTCCTATAAGTAGTCTATCATTAGCCTTGTAAGATCATGAATTGTATGCTGAAGAAATAAGAATACACTTTGTGTTTTTCTTGGTGAATGCTTTTCATCGAAACTTGATTTTTATTCGACGCGTTTTCGAGTATTAATCCGATCGATTCTCAATAGGTCTTGAGAAGAAATCTCTTATCGAATTATAGGTCTAATTCGATAAACCTTTGTTCTTGATCGTTCAAGTCTTCTTGATCGATATTATCACTTTATCCGATATTACATCCATAAAAATACATCCAAAAACACCATACACGTAAAAAGCCTTCCGCTATCATACACTTACATATACTCCGACCGATACATATTCATATTCCCGGGCGAATTCGTATCATAAGTGGCATCGGAGCCCAAGGTTGATTCCTTGGCGATTTTATTGACGATTTATTGGCGAAATCTTATTTATGATGCCAAGATCCATAATGCCAAAGATCAAGAACTTGGTCTCCGATGCCACTTATGATACGAATTCTTATTTATGATGCGAATTCTCTATCGGTATAGCGGGAGGCTGTTTTGGCGAGCGAAAGCGAACAACAAGAAACTGTCAGGAACTGGTAACAACAGTTCGCTACAGCAATAACACTGGCTAGTAGTGTGCGCACGCGATAGGGAATGATGGTGGCAGCGCGATACAGCAACAAGACAGGAACTGGCCGAATGAAGATGACTTGGAACAGGCAACCTCCAAACAGCAGCACTCGAAACAGCAAGTTTCGGTCGGATGCTAATTAAAACAAGAAACAAGTTCGAACGACCGAACAGCACTTGATGTGGAATTCCGAACAAGTACAACCCTGTATCGAAAACAAGAAGAATATCGAAACAGAACAGGAAACAATTGTTTTATCGAACTAGACCTATAATTCGATAAAGTGATTTCTTCTCAAGACCTATTGAGAATCAATCAGATTAAGATTCAAAAATGCGTCGAATAATAATCAAAGTTTTGAAGGAAACTCGTCCAACACTTAAACAATACACAAGGTATGTTGTTTTATCATTCAATAATCTCCTTCATTACAACTACATCGCCACTATTTATAGGCAAAAGTAGCCTGACAAGATAATCTAAACTAATACAAGCTGGTTTTAAAATAAGGAAAAGAAAATACAAGGTTTCCCATGTCACTTGCAAACAAAAGTAAAAGATGGGTTTTGTCTCCAAGGTGATAGCCGCCTTTCACAAAGCATGTTGTCGAGAATCCCGCTGCTTTTATGATACAGAAAATGCTGAAATTCTTTTATTGTTTTTACCACTTGGACTCCTTCCCCCAAGATGCAAGTTGCCTTACTTTTTTTAAGTTACTCCAAGTCCGGTTATCAAGGTAACTCCGGACCTCGTATCCATTTTCTCGCCTAAGTATGTTGGAGTATGGTCGAGGTGTTTTACGTCAATCGTTACTTTGTCTTCTTTGCTTGGAGTAGTCGGTTTCGTATCAAATCCTGAGAAGACGAAGGAATTACAAAAACAAATCGAAGAACTAATGAACCGCGGGTATGTTGGAGAAAGTCTAAGCCCTTGTGCAGTTCTGGTTTTACTTGTTCCTAAGAAGGACGGATCTTGGCGAATGTGTATTGACAGTCGAGCCGTGAATAATATAACAATCAAGTATTGATTCCCGATGTCGAGACTTGATGACATGTTGGACGAACTACACGGATCCATGATCTTTTCAAAAGTCGATTTACGGAGTGGTTATCACCAGATTCGTATGCGAGAAGGAGATGAGTGGAAGACGGCTTTCAAAACTAAATACAGGTTCTATGAATGGACCATCATGCTGTTCGGCCTTACAAATGCACAGAGTACTTTCATGCATTTGATGAACGAGGTACTTAAGCCGTTTTTGGGGAAATTTGTAGTTGTGTACTTGGATGACATTTTGATTTATAGCCGATCGTTGAAAGAACATTTCGGACACTTAAGGCAAGTCTTCGAGACTCTCAGGGACCAAAGGTTATATGGAAAACGAGAGAAGTGCTCATTCCTGGTTGAAAATATAGTCTTTCTTGGCTATATCGTTTCGAAGGATGGAGTGTCGGTTGATCAAACCAAGATCGAAGCAATTAAGTCATGGCCGATTCCTACTACAGTGACGGAAGTTAGGTCGTTCCACGGACTTGCTTCATTCTACGAGAGATTTATTCAAGATTTCAGCACCATTACAAGCCCGATAATGGAATGTTTGAAGAAAGGTACATTTAATTGGAGCAGGTCTGCCCAAGAGTCGTTCGAAAATTTGAAAACAAAGTTATGTGAAGCACCAATCTTGGCATTACCCGATTTTTGACAACCGTTCGAAGTAGAGTGTGATGTTAGCGGAGTTGGCATTGGAGCGGTTCTTATTCAAGGGAAGCGTCCTATTGCTTATTTTTCAGAAAAGTTAAATGGTGCTCGTCTCAATTATTGTACGTACGACAAATTGTTCTATGCTATTGTGAGGGCTCTAGATCATTGGAATCACTATTTTCGGCCGAAGCATTTCATCCTACATTCGGACCATGAATCATTGAAGTATATTAACGGGTAACACAAGTTAAGTCCGAGGCATGCTAAGTGGGTGGAATTCTTACAATCATTTTACTTTTTATCAAAGTATAAGGATGGTAAAAGCAATGTTGTTGCGGACACGTTATCTAGACGGTATGCTCTACTGTCTACTCTTGAGGTTCGTTTACTTATGTTCGAGATGTTGAAAGAGTATTATGTTGACGATGCTGATCTCGGAGAGATTTTTACCCGATGTAAATCTGGTCCGTTCGAGGAATTTATGATACAAGACGGGTTTCTCTTTAAGGGGAATCAACTTTGCTTGCCCAAACATACGGTTCGGGAGCTATTGATTCGTAAAGCTCATGGAGGAGGTTTGGCTGGCCACTTTGGCATGACTAAAACCATGGAAGTACTTAGGGAACATTTCTATTGGCAAAAAATGCAAGGAGACATAAATGATATCGTGAGTAAATGCGTGACATGTCATATGCCGAAGAGCTCGTTCAAAGCGGGCATGTATATGCCTCTACCGGTTCCGGATAGGCCATGGGAGGATGTTTCATTGGATTTCGTTGTTGTGTTGCCTCGTACTCAACGGGGTAAAGATGCTATTATGGTGGTCATAGATCGTTTTTCGAAAATGGCTCATTTGTAGCGTGCCACAAGACAGATGATACAAGCAATGTGGCCTACTTATATTTTCAAGAGGTGATACGTTTACATGGAATTACGAAGACTATTGTTTCGGATCGAGATTCAAAATTCCTTAGCTACTTTTGGAACACCTTATGGAGGAAGGTGGGAACCAAACTCTTGTTTAGCACTTCGCACCATCCTCAAACCGACGGGCAAACCGAAGTGAGTAATCGAACTTTGGGAACATTGTTGCGTGGTCTTATAGGCAAGACACGAAAGGACTGGGATTTAAAACTTGCACATGCGGAGTTTGCATACAATCGATCCCCTACGCATGCCACGGATCACTCACCTTTTGAAATCGTCTATGGTTTGAATCCATATATACCGTTAGATTTAATTCCCTTGCCGAGCGATGAGTTAGTTCACAAAGACGCGGAGTCAAAACTTAAGTCCATGATGAAGCTACATGAGCAAGTGCGTAATCGGATCAGGGAGGTTAATGATGCGTACAAATGGAAGTCTAACAAACAAAGAAAAGCGAGACAATTTGAAATTGGCGACTTGGTTTGGGTACATTTGAGAAAAGAACGATTTTCGGGTAAACGCAAGAATAAACTTATGCCACGAGCCGAGGGTCCTTTCAAGGTAATTGCTAAAATAAATGATAACGCATACAAGGTAGAAGTACCCGGTGATTATGGAGTGCGTGCTACTTTCAACATACGTGATCTATCTCCATATCTCGATGACGATGGAATTGCAGAATCGAGGACAATTCCTTTTAAAGAAGGAGGAATGATACGAAACCAACTACTCAAAGCGAAGAAGACGAAGTGAGGATTGGCGTAAAACACCTTGAACATACGCCTACATACTTAGACGAGAAAACGGATACGAGACCTGGAGTGATACCAACTGATACCCAACAGCCTACATCATTGCGTGTGGTACTATTGTGCGTGATTGTGTCAAAAGTGGACTTAAGGTTATGTCTTCTTAAAAGAAGAATATATGTGTGTGGATGTGTGGGTCTATTGATGAGCATATGTTGTTGTGTAGTTTTGGTTGTGAGTATGTGTCGGATATATCGGCCATTTCTAACAAATACCTTGAATTACGTTTGATGTACTCCGGGAGAATGCGGTTTTGATGATTGTGATTTGTGCCATGCGGTTTTTGAGATTGTGTGAGCCGAGTAAAACCAGAGAGGGTCTCCTGGGGTCCGGTAGGCTGCGTATCCCTACGGATCACTCGGTTGGGCTATATACCAGGGAGGGCCTGACGAGGTGTCTCTGGGGTGTGTATCTTGCTTGAGAGGTACAGGTCCAGTATAGCTCGGGAGGTTGTTTTGTGATGATTATGGCACGTTGTTGTTTCAATAATTATGATATGTCTGGAATATCGTAACGCTTCCATTCTCAGTGTGAGTTATGTCTTACGTAAGGTCTTGGTACTTGGCTAGAATGGCATCATTATAAGTGTCGTATATGATTTGTTTCTTGATGGTGAGGTTTTTGGCATAAGGATGCGGGCCCTGGTGATTGTCTCCATACATTGTGATTTGGTTGTTTATCGTGTGTGACCTTTTGGACTTTCACTCGAGTATGTGATGAGGATGATCGGGTTGTGGACCCCGTGTTTTGTGATCGGATTGGTATTTTGAACTTAAACAAGTCCTTGGCCCGTATCCCTATGTGGTTCTGTTAAGTTGAGGCTTCGTATATTCCAAATGTTTTCAAAACTCCCGAGATCTTTGATATCTTGTAAAATGCATATTGGGTTTATTCCCACCTGTCATGATTCGAGCAGTTTTGATTAAATGATTTATCTCGGGGAGTATGTTTTCAATTACCGGATATTGGAGTATGATACGTATGGCTTGTATTCATAATTTTTATACTTGCACTAGCAAAATAGTGGAGTTTTGCTAACCCCCGATTATTCGGGGCGTGGATGTCTGTATTGCGTCCAGGTACTTGCAGGTTGCTGGGGAGCAAATCATAGGATCGATACGAAGGATGATGGAAGACGACGATACTAATAATATGAAGACCAGTTGTTGAGTATTTTGTTAGAGTCTCAGTGTTTGGCTCTCCATTGTGTAATTTTCCCGTTTTATGGCAACATTGATGTAATTCAACCCCTGTATGGGTATGAGTTTTGTATGTTTATTGTGTTGTTAGTGGTAAAAGACCAAATCAGTCTAATGGTTCATTATTTAGCCATATCGGCATTAAATGTGATGTATTATTTTCGTATTTAGCCTGGTAGATCCTCATGGAGAGGGTCTGCGGCGCTGTAATATTCCCAAGTGGTTTGGGGGTGTTACACTTGTTAACCTATGAGCAACGCGATCGGCGACCGAACGACGATCACCAGTCTTCCAACCCGATCGCCACAATCAAGCAACATCTCCAAAACGGAGGACTCGCTTGCCATCTACAGTTCATCATCTAACATGTTGGACTAAGGCACGAGATCGCCTCCCCCGCACAACGTACAGCGTCGACGATCGGCATCTAACATGACGATCCGAGGTAGAAGAGTGCAGCCATGGTCCTGGTGGTCGATGGAACCGACTGCTTCGGCCATGCAAGGTCCCTTTGGGCCACGATCGCCCACCCTTCGTTTAAATACGAGGCCGGCGTAGTCTGAGGGCCCTCCAAAAAAATCATCGGACACGCTCGCCCGCCCTCAAAGGTTCATCATCTAACTTGGTGGACCCGAATAATGCGACGCGTCCCTACCCCCGTCTCAACGTATACCGTCGAGAATTGCCATCTAACATGACGATCCGAGGTAGAAAAGAGCTAATAAGCCGCGAACGTGGAGTCGATTAATCCGACGACGCCCCAAGCAAGGACTCCTCTAGACCAAGATCGCATGTCCTTCGTTTAAATAGGGGGCGAGGCGCAACCTAACGGAGGACCCTCACAATAAAATGAGTCATGAGATAGAAAATGTCGCTCGCGCACAAGACACGGTCATGGAGTCGGTCCATTGAACTCCGCGACTGTGCACGGTTCCTCAACGACGAAACTATCAAGTTTCTACGAGGGATCGGCAAAATTGTTTATTGCAGGTACAAGACCGAAGATAGCTCGCCAATCGATCAGATCGCCCAAGTCCGAGACCAAAGACCGCACAACGGATCGCCCGTCTTTATTCTCAACGATCGCCAGAACCACCTCACCCCATGTCTTCAACATCGGAGCAAGCTGGGGGGCAATTGTTATGTCGAGATTTATACATCTCAACTGGCGATCGGCATAGAGATCGGGCGACCGAGCCGGAGCCAAATAGACCAAGGCAGATTGGCCGATCTCGGGTCCCAGGTCAAGACTCAGTGCCGAGCGATCGACATCCAAGGCGATCGTCTCTACACACTTGGCGATCGACTCTGGTGCCCGGCCAATGGCGACCGCCTCCTGCCATGCAAGGACAGCATGTCTAGTCAGCGAAGGACGAAGCTCATACAGAGTCCCACATGCAGATCCGGAAAAAGCGCCGCAAGACATGGATCGTTGACCACAACCTGTCAGCATCTACTCAACTACCAACAGACCTGCTGAAAGGTGCAAGGTGGGACCGCCCGGGACAGCGACGCAGGACGCATGCAGGCTTCTCATTGGACCGCACAGCTGGATGCCAGCAATAGCCGCAGACTTCAAGGCAGACAACACATGTGTTATAAGACGATAGCCCCTTATTACATTACAAGGAAGGCGATCGTCCGCCAGTGAAGGGCATATCAGCTCATATAAATAGCAGGCATCCTGCATTCGGACAGTGGTCTGGATTTTCTTGCAGCTAACTCTCGACTTTTCTCTCTCTCAGTACCTCTTAACCGAAAGACGGTCGGCAGAAACGAGAACAAGAACACGCAGAGCTTCGCTCAACATCTAGATAACTAATCTTTTACACTCACTGTAATTTCATTCTTACATACATATTTATACTCAAATGTATTCTTATTAATAACATGTCGCGAGAGCATTCAAGCCCGGGCCTAACAAACCCGGTAAATCTTGTGTTATTTCCATTCCCACGGACGTGCTCTCGCAATTTGCTGTTGCTCGACCGTTACAGCAATATCTATCTTCGGATAATATTTCGGGCAACAACATTGTGTAATAACCGTATGAACGGACATTAATACCTTTTGTATTTCGGTTGTATGAACGGTTTCATTTGAACATTTCCGCAAACTACTCGTTGAATAAATTATTTTTAAAAACCTCTTTTAAAACTTGCCTTGTGGGTCCCACATGAGATTCACGGCACTGTGGCGTCCGTCTTGATTTTGGGGCATTACATTTCAACATATCCAAAAATGACAGTAATGTTTTACAATGTTCGAAATTCTTTAAAACACATTTTTCAAATACCATCTGAAGGATTCATTTGAAAATACATGACCAACTCATCAAAGTTCAACCGATTTCAAAATACATACAAAACCGTTGATTAACCGCACCATCAAAATATTTTTGAAAACCGATTCTTTTAAAAGCATACTCAAGCCCATAAAATCTTTCAGGAAAACGTTTTCAAACCTACACGCAGCGGGCTCGATTACAACTATCCATAAATAACCGAACTTGAATCCACATGCCCAATCGGCAAACAAGATCACCAATGCGATCAAATACAACTCGTAAACACCAAGTTTAAACATACGTCAAAACCATCCATGTGGGTTCCTCATGAACTCTACCGTCAATACACATCCAGGAACACATCAATGTTCAAGGCTTTCACATCATACTGCACTACTCGATGCCCAAACCATCATTACATTAAGCTCAATACACATGTAGTACATCACAAGTACCAAACACAGATTTCTTCTCACAACATGCACATAAACGGAATCACGAAACACAGATATCTCACATAGAAGGGGAGACTTACATCCACAGATCGCATGAAGATGATGGCTGCACCATGATACTAATCACGACCGACATCACATACGACGCATGGCGACACGAATCATCCAGACAAAACCCGACAATACATGACTCGACAATACCCAACTAGACCCGACAGTCTAAGTTTCCACAACCTGGCTCCACCTTCACATGTCTCTGTAGGTTCAACAACCCGCACGGACTAAACCAACATAAAATTAAACAGCAACAATCTTGACACCGTGATCTACCATCACGTGTCTCCGTAGGTTCAACAACCCACACAGAATAAACCAACATATAATCAACAACTGTCCCAACTCCGTGATCCACCGCCATGAGTCACCGTAGGTCCCGTCGAACCCACACGACTAGACGTACTATGTCCTAAACCCATGGTCCCCGCCACGTGTTATCATAGGCCTCGTCAGACCCGCACGATTGGACCTCAGCACCTCATTAAGTTCTGATCCCATGATCCTCTACCACGAATCCTCGTAGGTTCCGTCGAACCACTAACACGTCTTTAAGTGTAAGTATCGCAAGTGCACGATATCGTATCAAGTAGTAAGTGGACTTTTTGAGTCCGGTTTATCGATCCCACGAGGAAGTTTGGTTATAATTTGAATTATACACTATTAGTCTATTTTTATAGATACTAAGATGAGTGAAACACACAATTAAAGAGTTTGGTATGACAATTGCAAAGAAAATACAATAATAGTTCTAATATTCAAGGAAATGAAAGATTGTACTAATAATAGATTGATAAAAGATAAAATGAAATAGTTGGTATTACAAACTTAGTTCATCATTAGTTATAAAGATGTATAGGAGATCATAAGATGATTTACATATTATGTTGTGTAGATTCGATTTTTCTTAAAAAGACGGTTTCTCTTTCGAACTATAAAACGCCCCTTATATATTGAATCAATCCACTATATTTCTATGTTGCTTCAATACATAGCATTAAGATTTATGAAAATAACTCAAAGAATCATCTAAGGTCTAGAGGTATATATTTAAAAGCATGCTTTGAGTATAAGTGGAAAATTGTTAGGGTTGTATACTGCAAAGCATACTTTATGCTTGTACATCTTCTAGGCTAGACACCGAACAATACAATACATTACTTTTCGATATAACAAAATAATGAACCATTAGACCGATTTGGTCTTTCACCAAAAACATACAACTAAAAATGCACATCTCTATCTCGACTCATACCCATGCAAGGGTCAAATACACCCACAAATTCATACAACAAAAAATACGACAGCGGAGAGGACAACACAATAACCTCCGACTAACTGCTCCCAGGGCTGGCCTTCGTGTGATTAGTACCGATCCTGTGACTGCTCCCATGAACCTGTATTTACCTGGACGCAGAACAGACATCCACCCCCCGATAACTCAGGAGTTAGCAAAATTCCACTATTTTGCTAGTGCAAGTATCATACTATACGAAATGTAACAACAAATAGCAACCACAAATCACATACGATAATCAACTATTAAAACATTCCCGAGAGGTTTTAGAATTTTGAATTCAAGCAAGGAAGTATTTGAAAATAAACTCATCGGGGATTTTGAAAGTAGAAATCTTTTTGGACATCGAGTCCAAATTACAAAACCTTTTCAAAAACCTTAGGGTCTTAGCCCAAATCTCAAATTGTATTCCAACCATTTATAGTACGAAAATATTTCCACAAATTTCATGGGGCTCGGCTCAGCATTCTTTTCATAAAACTTTGATCCTCAAAACATGATCTTGACACCGTGATCCACCGTCACGTGTCTCCATAGGTTCAACAACCCGCACGGACTACACCAATCACATTAACCAAACATCAACAATCTTTCCCCTAGAACAACTTAGAGTAAAGATCATTTGATCTAATCAAACATATTTTCTTTCGAAACATATGAAGACCATAAATATCGTCATTTATTGGCCAAATAAATAAAGATTGTTAAAACAATGAAAATCACACACAATAATAAGTAATTCACAATAGATCTTTATACAAACTTAAATAACATGACTAACCTTGTTTATAATCCCAACTAAGGGAACTTAGCCCATGAAGGGTTTAATAAACATAATACAAGAGAGAGTGGTCATTATTAGTTGAAAAAGAGAAAGAATTGATCCTAACTCCCTTAGTAGATAAAGGAGAAAGAAGCAATAAACTCTCTGAACAACATATGGTATACCACTATTACACAAATCACTCAAGAACACAAGTGTGTTCTTCACACAAAAAGAAAATATTACAAAAAGTGGAAAAATTATAAGATGAATGATGAATGATGATGGATCTAAGGGGTCTATTTATACACCTAAAGTCATCTAATAGCTCCAAAACTCCAGCATTATTACAATAGATCAGATCAATGCCAGCCATCCCCTCAATAATACACCAAAAGTATAAAAAATTAGACAAATGATCACAATCTGTCAAGAGTTACGTCCGTAACATTAAGGAGTTACGGCCGTAACTAGGATGGCTTACGGCCGTAACATTCAGTAGTTGCGGGCGTAACATGGCTTCGTAAATTTGCACACTGGTTGCTTTGTGAGTTACGTTTTCAGTCCAGAATTTCTCAGACTTTGTGTTTTTACCCCAAATCTTCTTCGGATGATAACTTTTGATATATAACTCAGATTTTGAATTCGGAAAGACTGCCGTACTCATCTCGGAAAGCCCTACAACATGAATACATAAAAACTCAACAAAGATAATATTTTATAAACATGTTATTTCTCGAGTAAATCAGTAATTCAATCTGATTAAAACTAGATTTACATCATCATCCGATAAAAATAAAATTATTAAAAACTAATTAATTAAAAGCAAAAAACGAGTAGACTAGCTCAATTTTGGGTGAAATATATCGATACAAATCATGGATAAGTGTATAAAATTGACACTTATCACACCCCCAAACTTGAATTCTTGCTAGTCCCGAGCAAGACTCTTTATTATTCACGCTCAAAATAAAAATAAGACACAAAATAAGAAAAATAATACACACATAATTAAGAAAAATAATTATATATAAAGAGAAAAGGAGATCAAAATGTCATTAATACACAACAACCAGCTTTATACAGTAGATAGAAATGAATCAAGATTCAAAATAAATCTACTAATGATTTGGAAGTTAAAACACGGCTTTATTTTGTAATTTCAAACTGCAAAGTTTTCCCCCAAAAGGTTGATTATTTCTTTCCCACTCGTGACTTACATGACTCCCTTTAATGGTTGCTCTTAATCACTCGTTTATTTTTCGACTCAATATGAAGAAGAATTTCATTGGCGTCATCAAATATTGTGATTTTTCACGAAATTGAGTGTATTGAAATTCAGCCGCTAATTAATTCAGATCTGCTCATAAACTACATCCCTTAGTGATAGCTTTCACACCGTTATTTGCTAACGTGTAGCTCTTTTCACCAACACAATTTCTATCACTTTTTTTTAAGGTGATAGCTTTCATACCGTTATTTACTAACGTGTAGCTCTTTTCACCAACTTTTTTGTGAGACGGCAGCTACGCACCAACAATGGTTAATCCTTTATTTTTCGCAAAATTTTCGGATCCCCAAAATTAGGCAGCTGTTGCTGCTCAGCACTTCTCCTTCTCGTCATTTTTTTAGGTGATAGCTTTCACACCGTTATTTGCTAACGTGTAGCTCTTTTCACCAATGACTCCTTTTTTTAGGGAATAGAATTTTTACAGAAAATCATTTATTAGTTAAGCATGAAAAATCAAAAAGTCCACAAATTAAGTAAATTTCAGTTCTGTTTTTCATCAACTGACTGATTCTTCTTTTCTCAATGTAACGAATGACTCGATTTTATATGATAACTACAAGGTTTGGAAAGAGAGATTAAGGATCAAAAAATTTGGAATATACAATTTTTTAACCGGTTTAAAATGATTTTAGAAGCTTGTATATAGCTAACTTATTGGTCTTATGGCCAGATCTAGAAATCTCATAAATCAAAATACTACATATATATATATATACTTAAAAAAAATTAAGGCAAATTACCAAAATAATCAAAACACACCAAAATACCAACACACCAAAACAATTAAAACATACCACCCCCAAACTTGAAAATAAAATTGTCCTCAGTTTTAAAAAAAAATAAAAAAAATAAAAAATAAAAAGCAAGGAGAAAAACAGAATACTCCCTGTTATGAAAGTTGATGCTTGAGCTAACGCCTTTTAGAATCTGCAAGAGAATAAATATACGAGGTAAAAAACAAAAGAAAATAAAATATACTCAGAAGTATAACACACTTTTTAAGATGCGCTTCAAGAAAGTCCGAAGCGTCGCCTTACGGTGCCATCAATGCTTTTATAAAAAAAACAAACAATAAAAATTACATTAATAAAATAATACATAAATCGCGAATAGATTCGCGTCAAGAGATCAAGAAGAAACTCCTTAAGCTGCCACCATTTAGCACGATTATTACACACGACAGAAAGTAAAAATACAAGAGGTCCGACATGGGTTATCAAAGGGAGAGGAATGAATCCACTTTTCGTTTTCTCACGGTAAAATCTTCCATCCAGAGAATTTTAGCTAGAGCTGGATCTGGTTGAGGAACAAATTCATTGAGTTTTTTGATTAGTTCTTCTGGTGTTGTTGCAACGACTACGATTCGTTTAGCACGCTCGGAAATAAAACCTTTTTCAGCAGAGTAGTCGATGAAAGATAGTAAACCATCAAAGAAACCATTGACATTAAGCAGACCTATTGGTTTTTAATGAACATTTAGCTGGGCTCTGGTAATCACATGAAAAAGTTCCTCAAGAGTGCCAAAACCACCGGGAAGGGTGATAAAGGCGCCAGAATTATTTATCATGTGATTTATGCGATCTTGCATATTTACAGAGCTAAACTCATCTCCAATAGTTGCCCCGGTGATTTTACTTTCAGCCAGAGGTTTTGGAATTATTCCCAACACTCTTACTCCTTCCATATAGGCAGAAGCAGCAGCTCGTCCCATTAATCCTAAACTTCCTCCTCCGTAAACTACATGAATGCATTTTTCTCCTAAGGTACGACCCAAGTTGTGGGCTGCTTCAGTAAAGCATGCCTCTTTTCCATAACTAGCTCCACCAAAAATGCAGAATGTGCTAAATTTTTTTGTGGAAGATGATGACTCCATGTTTGAAAAGAAATTTATTTGAAAGAAAAAGAGAAAAGTACAAGTTTGAGGGAAGAATAAAAGAAACAAGCACAATGTTTATTTATAGAAGAAAAAGTAGGTAAAAATTGTTTAACAAGTTTGTGATTGCGTTGATTGCGCTTCAACTACTCAATAGAATAATGAATGCATTTGTTGCGTATCACCTTTTTTATTCATAAAATCTCACCATACGACAAAAATTAAAGATACTCACGTGTATGTACAGTAGTTGTGATTGTGGCTCACATCTTCCTCTGATTTTACATTCAGGAATGGCCTAAATGCCTTCTATGAGTCGGGGAGAAGCTTTCCATCCAATTTTCTTATAAATTGGCAAACAGTGTCTTTTAACATCAGATTCCCAAGACGTTGTTCATATTCTAGCATCAATTGCATCAATTTTTAGACAGTAATCATATGTGGAGGGATGATTCAAAGTTTTTAGGACATTGAAGGTGGCATGTTCGTCTTGCACTCTAAGAATTAGCTTTCGTTCGTAGACGTCAATAAGAGCATGTTCGGTTGCAAGAAATGGCCGTCCCAAGATAATCGGAATATCCTGATCTTCCTCCATGTCAAGGATGATAAAATATGCAGGAAATATAAATTTATCAACATTGATTAGCACATCTTCTATTATCCCATGTGGATATTTGATTGACCGATCGGCTAATTGTAGTGAAACTGTTGTTCCTTTTGCTTCTCCCAAGTTTAGTTTGTTGAAAATTGACAAGGGCATCAAATTGATACTAGCCCCTAAATCACAAAGAGCTTTGTCAATATTCACTTCACCAATTGTACACGGGATTGAAAAAGTTCCCAGATCTTTTAGCTTATGTGGCAACTTCTTTTGTAGTATTGCGCTACATTCCTCTGTTAGCACGATAGTTTCATATTCTTCAAGCCTTCGTTTGTTAGAAAGAATATCTTTCCTAAATTTGGCATAGCTTGGCATTTGTTCTAGAGCATCAGCAAAAGGTATGTTGATGTGTAGCTTTTTGAAAATTTCCACAAATTTGCCGAATTAGGCATTGAGCTTGTGATTCTTCAACCGTTGAGGAAAAGGGATAGGTGGAACATAAGATTTGGCAGCAACTGGACCTTTTTGAGATGAAGGTCCTGATTCAGATTCTTTTTCTGTTTCTCGACTTTGTTTATTTTTTTGTTTTGTCAGACGATTTTCCACAAAAATCTCAGGCAATTGCACTCCACTTCTTGTTGTGATAGCCTAGACAGTCTTCCTTGGATTTACCTTGGTATTGCTAGGTAACATGCCGTGGGATCTTTCGGAAAGTATTTTGGCCATTTGGCCAACTTGTGTCTCCAGATTTTTAATTGAAGCATCATTGTGTTGTTGATACTTCAGTTGTTGTTCGGCTAGCTTCGTGATTGCTTCTTCCCACCTGGGCTTCTTTTCTTGATGCGTTGGATTCAACACATTGTTGTTGTTTGCATAAGAAAAATTTGGATGATTTTTGTACCCTGGATTGTATGTTGGCCCTGTAATATCCGCATTTTTCTTTCCCTTGTAATTGTATTTCCGGTGTAATTCTCGATTTTAGTGACCCTCGGGTATCCTTCAGTGTAACTTTTCCGTTATCTTTTGATCTGATTCTCGTAATTGTTGTGCGGAACCGCCGTTTCGGGGTTGCCGTGGATTCATTCTATGCTATGATGCGTTTCGAGGTGTTTCGTTTGACGTTTCGTTCATATTCCGGTATTTTGGGGTCGTTTATATTCTATATCTAGCGCACGCTATATTTCCTGTATAGCGCACGCTAGAAATCCATTAGTAGCGCACGCTACGATTAACTCGTAGCGCACGCTAACGATTTAGCCCTGGGAGTGGCAGTTTAACTCCCAGGCCTCTGGACTATCGGATTAGCGCACGCTATCTTGTCTAGCGCACGCTAATGTCGGGAGACTAGCGCACGTTAAGTTGTTCAGTAGCGCGCGCTAGTGTGACTGTCCAAGATCGGGCGCTTTACTACCGAATTCAATCGATTCTAGTTAGCGCACGCTACGCCGGTATGGTAGCGCACGCTAACGGGTCGTGAGGTTTGGGCGGTTAGCTCTGGACTCGGCTGATGTTCGAGTAGCGCACGCTATTGGTCGATAGCGCGCGCTACCGATAGGTTATTAGCGCACGCTACGCATGCATGGTAGCGCACGCTAACGGCAAAAACCCTGGCTTCTGGACTCGGACGCTAACAGGAGGGTTGGTAACCCTATCCCGTTAGCGCACGCTAACATTGAGGTCTTAGCGTGCGCTAACACTCCCTGGTTATATAAACCAGGGAGTTGACCGAGATAATCACAAAAATCTCATTTCTTCCCCTTTCCGCGGACGAGCGACTCCCGAGCGATTTGAGGCGATTTTCTTCCTCCAATCACTTCAGAGATTCTTGTGCTTGAGTTCTTGGTGTGAGACTAACATCATCCACTTGTGTTTCTCATCCTAAATCCAAGGTAATCTCTTAGAACCCTACTTTTGGATAATTTGGGGGTTTTGGGATTTTCTTCCGATTCGTTCCGATTTGTTGGTGGATTCATGATGTATACGATTGATATTGTTAGTATCTTTAGTTTTCCTACGGATTCATGGATATTTTGTGGATTTTTTTTGGAATCGAGAGGGTTTGGTTGTGATCCGCCCTCGTTGTTATTTTATTCGAATATACATGAATCGTAGGCGGGTTTCCGGGTGTATTCCATTTCCGTAATCGTCTAGAGTTGGTTGTGATTGTGTTATTCGAATCGTTAGGTTCAATCGTCGGTTCCTCACGGTCGTGCTTGATTCTTCCGTTCCGTTCGCGTCACCGTCTATTAATCGAGGCAAGTATTTTTGGAAACCTTTAAGCTTAACATGAAATGGTGATGTATATTACTTGTGTGTAACTCACCTTGTGTTGGCCCGATGGGGTCAAGGAGGGAAATCTATGCTGCCGCCCTGGATTTCACGAGTTTCGTACCGCTAGCCAACTCGTTAGGGTCCTTGCAAGGCCTCGAGTGAGAATGTATGCTGCCCTGTTCTCACGGCTTAGCGTGTGCGTGGTTTTGTTTTTCTGTAATTGTAGCCAACTCGGTAGGGTCCCTATGAGGCCTCGAGCGAGAATGTATGCTGCCGCCCTGTTCTCGAGGCTAATTGTGGACTGTTTGTTTCCGGAAAAGACATGTCTTGTTTTGGTTTTCGAAATGATTTTTGGTGCATGTACTATGAAATGTGTAAGCGATTGGTTTGCCTTGAATACTTGTACTAGCGTAATTGCTAACCCCTCTGGGGACCCGTTTTGGGGAAATTCGTTTTATGAATTTGGTCGTTCAACGAGGCAATGGCGACTGGACCAAGATTACGGATGATGGCCGTGCGTGATGATGATGCACGAGTGATGTTTTTAGTATCTTTACCTTTTTGTCTTTTGTGGTTTTGAACTAATAGTTGTACTCGAGTACTTAAGGGGTTCTTGTTCGTTTGAATTGTATTGTTGCTTATTATGTTGTGATGGATGATGATGTCATATTGACCGGTTGAACCGGGTGGATTGTTCTGTTTTGCGTCTTTATGACGTGGTGTTATTTTATCGTTTCTGTGAGTCATTGTGTATGATCCGTTCGGCTGGTGGGTCCCATATAGGGATTCACGGCGCTGTAATATACCTCGGATATCCTGGGGGTGTTACAGAAAATGGTATCAAAGCTCTAGGTTTATGGATACCTAGGCTTGTTGGTTTATTGGGTCTTGTGGTGTTTTGTTTTGCACATCATCGTCACGCTGCCATGATTCCAGTACTACCAGTGTCCGTAAGTTTTCCTTCCTCTGTTCATTATTTCCTTGTATCGTACCTTTGATTCTCGACTTGTAATTGTTCTTCTCTCGTACTTACCCTCGTATGGCTTTTGCTACTTGTTTAACTCCGGCATGGATCCGGAAGAGGTCGTGGTCGCGGTCGTGGTCGTGGACGCGGCCGGGACGTGGGGCGGCCGGTGGGGCGCCACGTCACGTCTTCGAGCCGGCAGCGATCGGCGACCGTCATAGCCATGCTTCTTCTCGTGAGCGTGCCGATCTTGGTATCGCGGCCGTAATGCAACAAATGGTAAACCAAATGGCGGCGATAGCTCGGGCGGTTCGTAACCGGATCGAGCCCACGCTAATCGGGCGGAGCGGATCGTTGGCTCCAAGATGTTATCAAGATGCATCCTCCTCGGTTTCGGGAGCTTCGGACCCGATTGGGTGGGAAGGGTGGATCAAGGAGATGTCTAAGGTCTTCGTTGCCACTAATCGTCCCGAGGACCGTAAAGTCCCTATTGCTCAATATTTCCTCACCGGGACGCTACGGGTGGTGGGAGGCCGTTGGGCCCAAAGACCATCTTTGCTACGTGAATTTGAGTTTCAAGAGTCGATGGAGATCGAATATTGCCGTGGCGATCGAGACGAGGCTCGGGTACATGCTTTTTATGATGCTCAACCACGGGATATCCCCGTAGCTCAAGCTATTGCTGATTTTAACAAAGAGTTGGGTTATGTGAAGACCCAAGTTGTCGAGGAGAGTGACAAGATTTTCCATTTCTCCAGGCAGATGAAGTTGCCGATTCGGGACTATATGTCGGGGCTCGTATGTACTACATTGAAGGATTATCAGAGTAGGGCCCTTGCTTATGATATGTCTGTGACGGCGAGTGAGGCGGCCCGCGAGAGTAAGAAGCGAAGTCGGTTGGAAATTTTTCGGCCCCAAGAGTCGAGGCCAGAAATCTCAGGCCGCAAATTTTTCAACGGGCGGTTCGGCTCGTTTCTCTGGGAGCTGGGTGCCGCCGGAACCTCCGCTCATGAACCCACATGTTTTAACTGTGGTGTGCAAGGCCATAGGAGCCGGCAATGTTCTCGTCAAAGCTTACTGTCATACTTGTGGACAGCTAGGCCACAAGGCCCCTTTTGTGAGCAGTCAAACGGCTTCGCGGCACCGTCCTTCTCAACCGGCCCGTTGGAGCCAAGTGTAAATCGGGGTCGTTTGCTCCTCAATATCCGCCGAGTGCTAGTCGGGAAGAGGTCGTGGTCAGCCCTCAAGAGGAGCTTCCGGTGTTAGCTCCGCCCACCCGCGTGTCTATGAGATGCGGAGAGCCGATGATCCGGCGGCTACCGTGGCGGCAGTACCGTTTATATTCTTTCTCATCTGTCGGTGTGCTTTTCGATTAGGTGCTACGCATTCATTCATATCTCTGGATTGTGTGCGCCGTTTGAGTCTCGACCGTTTGACACCTTGTGAGCCCTTCATCGTTAAGCTTCCTAGCGGTGATAGGATCGTTGGTGATCAGGAGGTTCGAGACTGTTCTGTGCTTATTTGTGAGAGGACTTGGCCCTCTAATCTTATTGTTGTGAGTATCGAGGGTGAGGATTTGATTCTTGGTGATGACTGGCTCGAGCGGCATGGTGCGATCATGAACTACCGCACGAGAATCATCACTATGTTAGCCGAGGACGGCACCGAGCACTCTTTCGCGGGGCGAAAGAGGGGAAACCAGAAATTCGTCATTAATGCCTTGAAGGCGATGAGTCTCATGCGAAAGGGATGTATTGGTTATTGGTGCTATGCCTTGAAGGCGGAGAGTGGTGGAGTCAAGCTTTCGTCGATTCCAATCGTTAATGAATTTCCTGATGTTATTCCTGACCAGTTACCGGGATTGCCACCGGATCGAGAGGTCGAGTTCACTATAGAGTTAGAGCCGGGTGCGGCCCCTATTTCGAAGGCGCCCTATCGCATGGCACCTTCAGAGATGTCCGAGTTGAGGAAGCAGTTGAGTGAGCTTCTTGAGTCGGGGTATGTTCGACCGAGCGCCTCGCCTTGGGGCGCACCGGTCCTATTTGTGCGGAAGAAGGATGGTTCGCTACGCTTGTGTATCGATTATCGCGAACTAAACAAGGTGACCATCAAGAACAAGTATCCCTTGCCGAGAATTGATGACTTGTTCGATCAGTTGCAGGGAGCTGCGGTATTCTCGAAAGTTGATTTGAAATCGGGGTACTATCAGCTCCGGGTGAGAGAGTCCGATGTGCAGCTTGACCTTTCGGACGAGGTACGGACATTATGAGTTCGTAGTCATGCCTTTCGGGTTAACTAATGCACCGGCGGTGTTCATGCAATTGATGACCAAAGTTTTTATCGAGTATTTGGATAAGTGCGTCGTCGTCTTTATTGACGATATTCTTATTTATTCGAGGAATGAGGAAGAGCATGCCCATCATTTGCGGATAGTATTAGACATTTTAAGGACCGAGCAACTCTATGCGAAGTTCTCGAAATGTGAGTTAATGAAAGAAGTGATGTTTTTAGGTCACGTGATTTCGTAGGGGGTTCGTGTGGATCCGCAGAAGATTGAGGCCGTATTGGATTGGGCACCGCCCAAAAATGTGAAGGAGGTCCGTAGTTTCTTGGGTTTGGTGGCTACTACCGTAGGTTCGCCGAGGGTTTCTCGAACGGCTCGACCACTTACGCAGCTTGCTCAGAAATCAGAAGTTCGTCTGGAATGACGAGAGCGATCGAGTTTTGAGGAATCGAAGAAGCGTTTGACTTCAGCCCCAGTTTTGGCGTTGCCATGTGGCAACGAGGGTTTTGCCGTTTATAGCGATGCTTCGGGTCAGGGTCTTGGGTGTGTATTAATGCAGCACGGCAAGACCATTGCCTATGCGTCGAGACAGTTGAGGCCGTATGAGATGAACTACCCTACTCATGATTTGGAGTTAGCGGAAGTCGTTTTTGCGCTCAAGATTTGGCGTCACTATCTTTTCGGATCCACATGTCAGATTTTTACTGATCATAAAAGTCTGAAATACATATTTACTCAGCGAGAGTTGAATATGAGGCAGAGGAGGTGGTTAGAGTTGATTAAGGATTATGACCTCGAAATCCTTTATCATCCGGGCAAGGCGAACGTTGTGGCCGACGCCTTGAGTCGGAAACCGATTGCGTTGCGACGCTTGAGATCCTTACATCTCGGTCCCGAGCTTCGAAGGCTTTGATCGAGTTAGATGTTGAGGTCTTGTTGCTGGAGCCGTCGGGCAACTTTGTGCTTTAGAGATTTGGCGTCTTTGATCGATGAAATTAAGTCAAGCGATTAGAGGATCCGATGATTACTCAAATCCGAGAGAACTTTCTTAAAGGGAAGTCTCACGGATTTGTGATTCACGAGGATGGTGTTTTGAGATTCAGTCGGCTTTGTGTGCGAACGACTTAGAGTTGAGACAGTATTTTACGGGAGGCCCACGCTACACCTTATTCCGTTCATCTGATACGAGTAAGATGTACAAGGACACGAGGAGAAATTTACGGTGGAATGACATGAAGGATGAGGTCGCACGGTTGTAGCGAGATGTTTGACTTGTCGGCGAGTCAAAATCGAGCATCGAGACCGGGTTATTGCGGTCACTTCCCATTCCGAATGGAAATGGGAAGATATATCGATGGATTTCGTTATGAGTTTGCCGAGATCGAGGTCGGGCATGAATATGGTATGGGTGATTGTTGATCGCGACCAAGTCGGCACATTTTACGGGCATCAAAGACACTTGGGGCCGGAGAAGTTAGCTCGTGTTTATTGCGCAGATCGTGAGACTTCACGGTACTCAAAGTCTATTGTTTCGGATCGTGACGGCCGTTTGTATCGCACTTCGCGGCGGTGCATAAGGCGTTAGGTACCGGTTGCGTTTGAGTACCTCTTTTCATCCCAGACGGATGGGCGGTCGAACGCACTATCCAGGACGTTCGAGGATTTATTGCGTGCTGTGCTCTCGATTGGAGTAGTAGTGGGAGGAACATTTGCCGCTGATCGAATTCACGTATAACAATAGTTGGCACGCGTCGATTCGGATGGCACCGTATGAGGCACTTTACGGGCGGCGATGTCGATCACCGATTTGTTGGAATGAGGCGTCCGATTTGGTCGGGACCGAGCCGGATGTCGTTTTAGAGACGAGGCGGAAGATAGAGTTAATTCGAGAACGGATGTTGACTGCCCAGAGTCGGCGAAGTCGTATGCCGACGTCCGTCGTCGACCTTTGGAATTTGAGGTGGGAGACCACGTTTTGCTAAAGGTGTCGCCGACGAAAGGAGTTTTTCGTTTCGGGAAGAAAGGGAAGTTGAGTCCGAGATTTATCGGCCCCTTCGAGATCCTCGAGCGAGTAGGTGGGTTGGCATACCGTTTGGCGTTACCTCGGCCTTGAGTCATGTTCATAGTGTTTTCCATGTTTCCCGATTGAGGAGATATGTCCGGATCCTAGCCACATCATCGATTATGGTGAGATTGATGTCGCCAAAGATGTTACTTTCGAAGAGCGCCCTTTGAAGATTTTGGAACATCGTGAGAAACGATTGAGGCATAAGACCATACCTTTGGTCAAGGTGCAATGGTCGAGACACGGTGTCGAGGAGGCAACTTGGGAAACCGAGGATAGCATGCGTGCTAGGTACCCCGAGTTGTTTGTTCCTTAAGTTTCGGGACGAAACTTATTTTTAGAGGGGTAGAATGTAATATCCGCATTTTTCTTTCCCTTGTAATTGTATTTCCGGTGTAATTCTCGATTTTAGTGACCCTCGGGTATCCTTCAGTGTAACTTTTCCGTTATCTTTTGATCTGATTCTCGTAATTGTTGTGCGGAACCGCCGTTTCGGGGTTGCCGTGGATTCATTCTATGCTATGATGCATTTCGAGGTGTTTCGTTTGACGTTTCGTTCATATTCCGGTATTTTGGGGTCGTTTATATTCTATATCTAGCGCACGCTATATTTCCTGTATAGCGCACGCTAGAAATCCATTAGTAGCGCACGCTACGATTAACTCGTAGCGCACGCTAACGATTTAGCCCTGGGAGTGGCAGTTTAACTCCCGTGCCTGCGGACTATCGGATTAGCGCACGCTATCTTGTCTAGCGCACGCTAATGTCGGGAGACTAGCGCACGTTAAGTTGTTGATGGCGCGCGCTAGTGTATTTGTCCAATCTTTGGGCGCTTTACTACCGAATTCAATCGATTCTAGTTAGCGCACGCTACGCTGGTATGTTAGCGCACGCTATCGGGTAATGTGTTGTTTGGGCAGTTGGCTACTGGACTCGGCTGATGTTCAGGTAGCGCACGCTATTGGTCGATAGCGCGCGCTACCGATAGGTTATTAGCGCACGCTACGCATGCATGGTAGCGCACGCTAACGGCAAAAACCCTAGCTTCTGGACTCAGACGCTAACAGGAGGGTTGGTAACCCTATCCCGTTAGCGCACGCTAACCTTGAGGTCTTAGCGTGCGCTAACACTCCCTGGTTATATAAACCAGGGAGTTGACCGAGATAATCACAAAAATCTCATTTCTTCCCCTTTCCGCGGATGAGCGACTCCCGAGCGATTTGAGGCGATTTTCTTCCTCCAATCACTTCAGAGATTCTTGTGCTTGAGTTCTTGGTGTGAGACTAACATCATCCACTTGTGTTTCTCATCCTAAATCCAAGGTAATCTCTTAGAACCCTACTTTTGGATAATTTGGGGGTTTTGGGATTTTCTTCCGATTCGTTCCGATTTGTTGGTGGATTCATGATGTATACGATTGATATTGTTAGTATCTTTAGTTTTCCTACGGATTCATGGATATTTTGTGGATTTTTTTCGGAATCGAGAGGGTTTGGTTGTGATCCGCCCTCGTTGTTATTTTATTCGAATATACATGAATCGTAGGCGGGTTTCCGGGTGTATTCCATTTCCGTAATCGTCTAGAGTTGGTTGTGATTGTGTTATTCGAATCGTTAGGTTCAATCGTCGGTTCCTCACGGTCGTGCTTGATTCTTCCGTTCCGTTCGCGTCACCGTCTATTAATCGAGGCAAGTATTTTTGGAAACCTTTAAGCTTAACATGAAATGGTGATGTATATTACTTGTGTGTAACTCACCTTGTGTTGGCCCGACGGGGTCAAGGAGGGAAATCTATGCTTCCGCCCTGGATTTCACGAGTTTCGTACCGCTAGCCAACTCGTTAGGGTCCTTGCAAGGCCTCGAGTGAGAATGTATGCTGCCGCCCTGTTCTCACGGCTTAGCGTGTGCGTGGTTTTGTTTTTCTGTAATTGTAGCCAACTCGGTAGGGTCCCTATGAGGCCTCGAGCGAGAATGTATGCTGCCGCCCTGTTCTCGAGGCTAATTGTGGACTGTTTGTTTCCGGAAAAGACATGTCTTGTTTTGGTTTTCGAAATGATTTTTGGTGCATGTACTATGAAATGTGTAAGCGATTGGTTTGCCTTGAATACTTGTACTAGCGTAATTGCTAACCCCTCTGGGGACCCGTTTTGGGGAAATTCGTTTTATGAATTTCAGGTCAGGTTCAACGAGACGAGCGGGCGCTGGACCAGTACACGGATGATGGTCGTGCGTGATGATGATGCACGAGTGATGTTTTTAGTATCTTTACCTTTTTGTCTTTTGTGGTTTTGAACTAATAGTTGTACTCGAGTACTTAAGGGGTTCTTGTTCGTTTGAATTGTATTGTTGCTTATTATGTTGTGATGGATGATGATGTCATATTGACCGGTTGAACCGGGTGGATTGTTCTGTTTTGCGTCTTTATGACGTGGTGTTATTTTATCATTTCTGTGAGTCATTGTGTATGATGCTGTTCAGCCTGGTGGGTCCCATATAGGGATTCACGGCGCTGTAATATACCTCGGATATCCTGGGGGTGTTACAGGCCCGTAAGGATTGTATGCTTGCCTTTGGAAATTCTGAGCATAGGCCACTTGTTCTGGTGGTGGGAATGACTGCTCATGTTGCACTAAGGGACAGATAGTACTGTTGTGAGTTGCTCCATAAATTTCACATGAAAAAGCTGAAACTTGTGGAGTTTGCACCGTCTTCACAGATCGAGGAGTTGAAAAAGACATGTCCTCGACTTTATTTGATAAAGCTTCAATTTTTGCCAACATAAGTGAATAAGAATCCACTTCAAAAACACCATTTGGTTTCTTTTGGATATTTCTGTCTGGCCATTTTGCACTTTGTTCAGTTATAACCTCAAAAAGATTATAAGCCTCTTTCATAGTTTTGTTGCCAAGTGAGCCATTTGATGATGAATCGACATTGGCTCGGCATGTAGGTAAAATTACAGAATAGAAGTAATTGACTTGTGCTCCTAAATTGAAACCATGGTTAGGACATTTTCGTAGCATATCTTTGTATCTCTCCCATGCTTCGTGAAAAGACTCTGAATCTTGTTGACGAAATGTAGAGATTTCGTATTTGAGTTTCGCCACTTTTATTGGTGGAAAGTATTTAGTGGTGATTTTTTGAACAAATTCGGGCCAATTTGTTATGCTTCGTGGTGGGAAAGTATCTAGCCACTCTCTTTCTCTGTCCTTTAAAGTATGCACGAAAAGTCTCATTTTGATCGCCTCGTCATTTACATTTGGATATTTGAAATTTCCACAAATCTCCACAAAACGGTTAATATGGAGATGTGGATTCTCGTCGGTTCTTCCATAGAATGAGTTGTTGTTGGAGAAGAGATTGATGACATCGGGGCGAATTTGAAAATTGTCCACTCCAAATGGTGGATAGATCACACTTGATTGCACGCTCAAAGATGGGGGGTTCATGAATTCCCCAAATAGCATGTTGTCTTCATCTATTTCCGGCACAATAGGATGTTGTTGATGTTGAATGTTTTGAGCATTGGGTATTCCCCCTACCGGAGGAATTCTTTCGTTATCATTTTCTTGGAGGAGTGGTGGGTTTGGTTCGTCCGCCATTGATGGTGAAGAAATAAGGCTTGTTTTTTGTTCTTTTCACCTTCTTCTAAATGTGGCTTCAATCTCGGGATCTAGTGAAACTAAATCGCGCTTGTACGTCCTTCGCATTGACAAGAGAATTAACAACAAAGAAAAAGTTGTATTTATAACAATATTTAATAATGTAATACTTCAAAATAACTCTTATACTTCCCCGGCAATGGCCCCAAAAACTTGACACGTCTTTAAGTGTAACTATCGCAAGTGCACGATATCGTATCAAGTAGTAAGTGGACTTTTTGAGTCCGGTTTATCGATCCCACGAGGAAGTTTGGTTATAATTTGAATTATACACTATTAGTCTATTTTTATAGATACTAAGATGAGTGAAACACATAATTAAAGAGTTTGGTTTGACAATTGCAAAGAAAATACAATAATAGTTCTAATATTCAAGGAAATGAAAGATTGTACTAATAATAGATTGATAAAAGATAAAATGAAATAGTTGGGATTACAAACTTAGTTCATCATTAGTTATAGAAGATGTATAGGAAATTATAAGATGAATTTACTTATTATGTTGTGTAGATTCGATTTTCCTTAAAAAGATGGTTTCTCTTTCGAACTATAAAACGCCCCTTATATATTGAATCAATCCACTATGTTTCTATGTTCATTGGCTTCAATACATAGCATTTGGATTTATGAAAATAACTCAAAGAATCATATAAGGTATAGAGGTATATTTCTATCCCCTAGAACAACTTAGAGTGAAGATTATTTGATCTAATCAAACATATTTTCTTTCGAAACATATGAAGACCATAAATATCGTCATTTATTGGCCAAATAAATAAATATTGTTAAAGCAATGAAAATCATACACAATAATAAGTAATTCACAATAGATCTTTATACAAAATTAAACAACATGACTAACTTTGTTTATAATCCTAACTAAAGTAACTTAGCCCATGAAGTGTTTAATAAACATAATACAAGAGAGAGTGGTCATTATTAGTTGAAAAAGAGAAAGAATTGATCCTAACTCCCTTAGTAGATAAAGGAGAAAGAAGCAATAAACTCTCTGAACAACATATGCTATACCACTATTACACAAATCACTCAAGAACACAAGTGTGTTCTTCACACAAAAAGAACATATTACAAAAAGTGGAAAAATTATAAGATGAATGATGAATGATGATGGATCTAAGTGGTCTATTTATACACCTAAAGTCATCTAATAGCTCCAAAACTCCAGCATTATTACAATAGATCGGATCAATGCCAGCAATCCCCTCAATAATACACCAAAAGTATAAAAAATTAGACAAATGATCACAATCTGTCAAGAGTTACGGCCGTAACATTCAGTAGTTACGGCCGTAACATGGCTTCGTAAATTTGCACACTGGTTGCTTTGTGAGTTACGTTTTCAGCCCAGAATTTCTCAAACTTTGTGTTTTTGCCCCAAATCTTCTTCGGATTATAACTTTGGATATATAACTCAGATTTTGAATCCGGGAAGACTGCCGAACTCGTCTCGGAAATCCCTACAACATGAATACATAAAAAAAATCAATAAAGAGAATATTTTATAAATATGTTATTTCTTGAGTAAATCAGTAATTCAATCCGATTAAAACTAGATTTACATCATCATCCGATAAAAATAAAATTATTAAAAAGTAATTAATTAAAAGCAAAAAATGAGTAGACTAACTCAATTATGGGTGAAATATATCGATACAAACCATGGGTAAGTGTATAAAATTGACACTTATCACCCACATGAGTGAACATGACGGTCACACACAACTATCACAATCACATTCCATCAACAATGAACTCTGTCAATCAATCACATTGATCACCACAATTCACGTACCACGCACACATAACACAATACCATTAATTCAACCATCATAACACAATCCATTGCACAAACATATGTACAACCAAACCAACGCGATTATCACAATCCTGTACACGTAACCCGACACACAATACACGTTCGTAGAACCAATCTAACACAATCATCACAACCATCATGATTCCTCGATCATGAACAATTAAGCACCACACACGAACATGAAGTATTTACGACAATTGCTTAGTAATCACAACATATGAAACATATATTCATTCATCGAGGTAAGCCAATCATCGTAAATCTAACACGTAATTTATATTCACAATACACAAATCGTATAAGCATGATACTTGCCTCAGAATAGGCACGCAAATACTCCGACGAATATGGCTCGACCGAAGTGCCTCGAAACCTACAACTTTCGCAAGACACAACGAAATTACGATCACAGCGAGGTTCCAGACCAGCAACAACAAAAATCACACCAAACTATCAGAGGAAGACTCGTTCGAACATTTAATCGAACATTAAATATTCTTGATTCTTCAAGAACACTAAGATCATCAAACGGGTTGAACGAACCGAAGATATGGATATACATTCCATAAATCATGATTAATAACATCATATAACATCATAAGTCTTATTTCTTTGGAATTTTTAAATTATTAGGACGTGTACTTTTTTATTTTAAGGACTTACAGATTAGACGAATCAATATTTTGAGCTTATTCTCTCTTTATTAATATTGGACATTAGATGTCGAATTTAATTTATTGGATAAATTATATCAGTCTCATGAATTAAAATAAATTACTGAGTAAACTAAATTTAATTCATATTATTTCTTAGAGAACTTATATCTAATATAATTAATTAGATTAACTAGTTGTATTAACATTGAAATGAACCAATATTTAACTATCGGACTAGATACACGAGGGTTCGTTTCACAGACCAAAATAAACCAACACTAAAATATCTCATCATGGCCGCCCCACTTTCACCTTATCAATGTGATGAATTATCAAATTTGACGTAAACGACAGTTTATATTATGAGTGGGGTTTTAATTAATTTCTTTAACAAATTAATTATGGCATTATTATGGGCGATTAATATATATTAACATCATCATCCTCACTTGCAACGAAGCAAAAGGGCTGAATTGGTGCGGCCATTTACGTAGCAAAGAGAGAGAAAGGGGAAAGAAAAAAAAAATTCTTCACTATCATGATTGAATACAAATTGTATTCTTGAGTAAAATATTTATTTTCATACACTTTAAATATTAATAAATATAGTAAGCTTCTCCTTTAAACTTCTAGCCGTGTTCTTGGGGAATAGTAAGAAAAGAGTATTTTTCAGATAGTCTATCCGACGCATGATACGTAAATGCACGGTATTTCCAGCGCCGGAGATTTTGCGAAAGGTTGGATCTTTTCCTCAATATTCAATCAAAGGACTTCAAGGGTATGATTTATTTTTCATATTTTGATTTTATTATATTCGTATATACAATGTTTGATCGATCCTCTTAGGGGTTCAGTTTTTATTTGGTTAGACTAGTTTTATTTTTCCCACTGCGTAACTCCGACTTTTATTATCGAATCCCAACTGTGGTATCGGAACATATGTCTATGCGATCGCATATTCGATATTTGCATTTAGAATGCTTGGTTGTATGATTTTATGATTTAGAATCATAGTTGTTTTAATCCATAATGTTTAGTTGTTCATCTAAAAACTTATATTTCATGATTTTATGTTATAATAGAAATCTATTTTTCCTTCAAAAAACTAATTTATATGTATAATATAAAAACAAAAAAAAATAATATTTTTGGATTCGGGATGAAAAGACGAGCCGAAAAAGTGGCCGGACCCGGCGGCTTGGTGTAATACCTGAGATTTTTATTCCGGTTGCCTTGAACTATTTGTCGTTCGGTGTCGGTTATTTCGTTTCATTATGATTATGTAGAATTCATATTTCTACCATGAACGGTATGATATATTCTGTTTTAGTGTTCGTCGAGTGAGACTTGTTGTTGCATGCGTTTCATTGATTAAATGTGTGCGTGTGGTGTGATATGTTATGTTTCGTAATTTGCTCGTTATTGTTCTGAATCATAGCCGGTACGTTAGTGTGACCGAGATGTTGTCGAACGTCTAACCAGACTGTCGAAATAGCCGAGTTTCGACTGTAAGGCCTGGATGAGTTACGACCGTAAGGCATGGTCGGTTACGGCCGTAAGGCATAGTTGATTACGGCCGCAAGGCATGGCCTAGTTACGGCGGCAAGGCATGGCCTAGTTACGGTCGTAATGTCTTGCCGGTTACGGCTGTTATGTACCGCATAACTTTTGGCAGTAGGCCTGTGGACCAGATTACGATCGTAAGGAGTGGACGGGTACGGCCGTAATGCCCTGTTACGGCCAAAATGCTTTGCCTGGTAATGGCCGTAATATGCCTGAGAGTTTTGGGCAGTAGCCTGGGAGGTGTCGGTTACATCGGTAAGAAGATGCCGATTACGGCCGTAAGGGCCGAGTTACGGCCGTAAGGTACTGCCTGTTATGGCTGTAACATGTGCGGCTATATATAGCCGGGGCGACGGGTCTGTGCCATTTTTCTTCCTTTCCTCTCTTCTTCTCGCGTCTCACAGACAGGTGAGAACTTTGATGCCTGGTCGATTCTACTCAATTCCAAGTTGTTTTGACAGGCCTTTGTTGATTATAAACATCTAATCCTTGTTCTTCGTCTATTCAAGGTAATTTCTTGAAATCTCCTAGGGTTGACTTTCGGGATTTCCTTCTTTATTTTCATTGTTCGTCCAATTTTGATGAATCAATTGATGTTATTGAGTTCTATTAATCGTGTTCCATGGATTATATATCCATGGGTCGATTGGCGATTCGAGTATTCTTGGGAGTTATAGAACATTGAATGTTTGATTAAATGTCACAATGAGTCTCCTTTCGATAGTTTGGTGGGATTTTCGTTGTTTTTATCTTCATTCTCATTGTAACCGTATCTTCGTTGTTTTTGCCCGGGGGATTGTAGGTGTTCGAGGTTTCCCGGTTGAGCCGTGTTCATCGAAGTGTTCGTTATCGGTTACCGAGGCAAGTATCTTACTATACGATTTGTGTCTTGTGAAAAGAGACTTCATGTGGGTTTATAATGATTTGGTTTACCTTCATGGATATGCTTCGGATGAATGGGTTATGAATTGATTATTGTGAATGTTTGATGATACTGATGATAACATTGCGGAATTGCGTTGGTTGTTTTAATCACATTAGTTGTGTTGTGCGTGAATGTTCATGATTGAGTTATCGTGAAAATTATGATAATTGTGCCAGATTGATTACATACTTGAATATGTATTGCGGTGTATTGTTGAATGGTTTGACACATTGGTAATAATGTGTGTTGTTCGTGGTAACGTGTTGAGTTGATCAATATGTGTTGTGAAGTGACAACGTGTGTGTTCTGGGTAGGGCCCGACGAGGCCTCTGGAGTTTGCTACATGATGTGTACGAACAACGTGTGTGTTCCGGGTAGGGTCCGACGAGGCCTATGGAGTTCGGTAAATGATGTGTACGAACAACGTGTGTCTGGGTAGGGTCCGTGAAGCATCTGTAGTTCGGTACATGATGTGTACGAACAATGTGTGTGTTCCGGGTAGTGCCCGTCGAGGCCTCTAGAGTTCGGTACATGATGTGTACGAACAATGATCGTGTAACTGTGATTGATTGGATAATATTTTGAAGTTGGCTCTCATACTCATGATGATATCTTAGCTAACGTGTTTGAAACGAGAACCGGGCTGAGGCCCTAACGATTTCGAAAAGGTTTTTGTAAATTGGGACTCGAGGTCCAAATGAATTTCTACTTTATAAAAATCCCCAAGATGATGAGTTTCTTTTCAAATACTTCTTTGCTTAAGTTCGGAAATCTAAAACTTCTCGGGAATATTTTGATAGTCGATTGCCGTATCTAATTCGTGGTTGCTATTTACTTGTTACATTCCATATTGTATTATACTTGCACTAGCAAAATCGTGGAATTTTGCTAACCCCCGAGTAATCGGGGGGTGGATGTCTGTTTTGTGTCCAGGTGCATGCAGGTTCGGGGAGCAGTCACAGGATCGGCACAGGAAGTGACGGGCTATGATACTAATCCAGAGTTGAGAGTTAAGTTAGATTGTGTTGTATCGTAAGAGTTGTAATCCGTCTTCTGCTATTTTGTATCTTTACCCCTGCTTGGGTATTCATTGTAAAGATTGAATTTTTCTGTTTGTGTCAGTCGTGCGACCTCATCGGTCAGTGTAATTGTTTATAATTGACCTTAACGGTCCATATCATTGTATTGTTTGGCCCCGGCCGGGCAAACACTTGGTCGTTTTGTGTTGTTTAGCCTGGTAGATCCTCGTGGGAAGGATTTGCGGCGTGTAATATTCTCATATGGTTTTGGGGGGTGTTACATTTATGATATCAGAACATAGATTGTGGAAACCTAGTCTACTGGGTTGAGTCGAGTCGTGATTTATCGAGTAGTGTGTTGTCGTGTCATTCGAGTTGTCGGGTGACAAGTTGAGTTGTGCGTATTCACAACATGTCGGAAGTGTTGTCGGATGAGATTAGTATCGTGGGCGACCGTCATCTCCATGCGGCTTGTGGGCGTAAGTCTCCTCTTTTATGCATAGTATTTGTGTTTCATGATTTCATTTATGTGCGCTATTTGTGGTGCATAACTTTGTTTGCTCGGTGTTGTGTAATGGAGTTTGTATTCGATACTTGTGATACATTGTATGTGCATAGAAGTGGAAGTATTGATGGTTTGACTATGAACCACCGCGTGGGGTGGTATGATGTGAAAGTTGTGAACCTTGATGTGATTCATAAAAGGTATCGACGGTAGAGTTTGTGAGAAACTAAGATGGATGGTTTTGTTGTATGTTTAAACTTGATGCTAACGAGATGTATTTGCTTGAGTTGGTGATTTTGTTTGCCGTTTGGGCATGTGGTTCTAAATTCGGTTATTTTTAGATAGTTGTAATTATGCCCGCGCGGGTAGGTTTGAAAATGTTTTTCTGAAAGATTTTATGGGCCAGAGTATTTTTTGGTAATCGAATTTTTGTTTTGAAAATATTTTGATGGTGCGGTTAAACAACGGTTTGTATGGATTTTGAAACCGGTTGAATTTTAACAAGTTGGTCATGTATTTTCAAATGACACCAGCAGACGGTACTTGAAAGATGTGCTTTAAAGTACTCTGGACATTGCAAAATATTACCGTCACTTTTGTATATGATCGAAATGATTTTGGAAAGTTTTTATTTTGCAAAACGACTTTGATTTTTGGAATTTAAAATATTATGTGTTTGTGTGTTGGGACCAAATCGTTGCAACTAGCTTGTCATGTTGTTATGCTCGTTGGAGAATTTTTCAGTGTCCTATAAAGATCGGGATACATTGTTAAGAGTCGATCCTTAACCTTCGGAGCCATTTTGAGACTGCTCAGCAAATTCTGTTGTCTTACAGCTAGTGGTTATGGTCGTAAGTTGTTTTTATTACGGCCATAAGCTATTAGATGTTACGGCCGTAAGAAGTTAGTGTTATGGCTGTAAGCTCCTAGTTGTTATGGCCGTAAACTGCATGTTGTTACGGCCGTAATCTTTTGATTGTCATTGTAGTAACCTTGTTGTTATAGTTGTATCTGCACCCTCTATCGATCATTTGATTTCTATTGACATAGTCGTATGGTCCGCCAGTGACAACAGTGAACTTAACAATTGTATTAGTAATGTTGCACCCGGTTGCTTATCGTGTATGGATATCATTATCGTGTTATTGATTGTTACCATTCTTGCTAACGAATTTCGGTTGTACACTTAAGTATTGTGACTGCATAGTCTGATTTAATTATATTATTCTATGATGTTATCCTGATGTGGTAGTTGATCGGTGGTAATGATTAGTGCGAGTACAAGAGGTTTTCCACCTAGGAATTGTTTGGCGAAACCTCTGGGGGGCGATGCTAAGGGGCATGGCGACATATTACCATGTGCGTTGTTATTCGTGAAGGTGTGGCGTGGTAAGATGTGGTTACCCTGTATGTCGTTAATGGTGATATTGATACATATTGAAAGGGTCATTTTGATGATATCGGCTATCGAGTAGATTTCATATTTCAAAATGTTGTTTTGCAAATGATTTCAAAACAAAACAGTTGTGATAACGTGTTCATGGTTTTGATTAAACGACCAAGGTATTAAAAGTATTTTTCAAAAATTTCATCTCAGACAAGTCTTTCAAACTCACGAATTTTAAAATATTATCATTTGAACTAATACCTCGGAAAATTTTATTTTTTTTAATATAACCCATGTTTTACCACAATGGTATGTACAATGTTTTGACCGTTATTGTTTTGGTAAAGGTCGTACACCCCTGTTGATGTGACCGTGTGAATTACTTATGAATTTAAGTTATATTATTGCAGTGTTAGTTCGTGTATTCCTGTAATGACTTGGAGTGAGTGTTTTATCGTGCTGCTGTTGTTGTCATATGTTGATTATGTGATGTTGGTTTTGTTGTGTTATTCTGTATGGTTGTTCGTTCAGTATGTCTAGAGGTCGAGGCCAAGGACGTGGTCATGGTAGTGGTCGTAATCAGCAGCACGAGAGGGTGACTCGATCGTTGTCGACTGCCAATCAGCTCAGTGCAGATGGTCAAGATGACCAGTCGCGTGATCAGGGGTAATCAGCCAGAGGTAGTGTTGATGTTGGCGCCGCTACCGTCCTTCGTCAGGTGGTTGACCAGTTGGCGCAGATGAATCAGACCATGCACCGGAATGATATCCCATATGGGTATAATGGAGCTAGTCAGTGGTTAGGAGATGTGATGAGAATGCACCTGCCTCGTTTTGTAGGTTCTTCTGACTCATTAGGTTGGGAGAATTGGATCTTCCAGTTGGACAGAACATTTGATTTTGTGGCTTGTCCGGACGAAAGGAGAGTACCTATTGCTTAATACTTGCTCGACAAGGAAGCTGCAGACTGGTGGGAGGCCGTAGCACCTAGTGATTGTGCATCTACTTGGACTGAATTCAAGACTGCCATGGAGGCCGAGTATTGTCCAGTGCCTATTAAAGAGCATAGGATTTTCGAATTTTTCTTGGATACGCACCAAGATGTGTCGATATCTCAGGCAATAGTCGATTATAATCGGCAGCTGTATTTGTTAGGAGTATGCCCTCGAATGCAACTCAGAGGATGTTGAGTGAGAGCATTGCACTTGTAATTATGTAAATAAATTATATAAGGCAATGAATGTTTCTTTATTTACTGGTAGTTACTGGCATTCCTAACTCGTAAATATTCATGTAGAAACTAATCCGTGTATTTGAGAGCAAAACGTTCCACTCCTTATTGGATAAGGGGGTCGGCACTGGAAAGGTTTATAGCTCAAATACTTAATCGTTCGCAAGTCGATGAAACTTGACTGGGCGATAAGTTTATGGGAAGACTTGTATGACGTATTCTTTGACAAGGAGAGTGCTTGTCGAACACTAATGATTAGTGGGAGCACACGTTATAGGTATGCGAATTGGATTAGTATACTCGAACCGACTCACCTGTAACACCCCAAGATATTCGGAGTATATTACAGCGCCGTGGACCCCTTCATGGGACCCACCAGGCTACAACAAGAAAGACACCACTCGACTAACCATCTCGGTTAGCGAGGACACACATTTAAATAATATGACAAATAAAGATACGCCCGGAGCAACCGGAGAAATAAGCATCATCCAACAATGTAACAATTTAAAGTAATACAATACGGAGTTTGAAATGGAAGCCTAAGTACTCGCGAGTACAATCTATAAGTTTATAACTGTGGGAACAACCATATCGAAATGGACAAAAGAAATAAGAAGACCCAAATGCACATGTCAACGACCCTGGCCAACATCCTCGTACTGTCTCGGTGCTCGCTCGTCCGGATAATCATAATCTGAAATCCATGACAAGAATTTCCCCAAAACGGGTCCCCAAAGGGGTTAGCAATTACGCTAGTACAAGTAATCAAGGCAAACCAATCGCTTACACATTTCATAGTACAATGCACCGAAATCAATTTCAAAAGTCAAAACCAGACATGTCTTTTCCGGAAACAAAAAGTCAAACAACTTGCCTTGGGAACAGGGTAATACCATTGATCCCGCCCGAGGCCTCTAAGGACCCTCCCGAGCTGGCCATATCGTAAAACAAAACACGCACATGCATCGCCTTGGGAACAGGGTAATACCATTGATCCCGCCCGAGGCCTCTAAGGACCCTCCCGAGCTGGCTAGGTAAACAAACTCATGAATCCAGGACTCAACCCTTTGGACTCCCTCTGTTATCCCGTCGGACCATCCCGAGGGGAGCAAATCACACACAAGATACATTACCGTTCCACGTTAAGCATAAGGGTTTCCAAAAATACTTGCCTTGAATAATTGATGACGCAACGAACGGAAAAGATAATCACCGACGAACGCTAGGAATCAACGAAACCGAACCTAACGATTCGAAGAACATAATCACAACCAACTCTAGACGAATACGGAAATGGAATACACCTGCAAACCCGCCTACGATTCATGTATATTCGTACAAAAATAACAACGAGGGCGGACCACAACCAAACCCTCTTGATTTCACAAAACCATGAAAATATACCATGAATCCGTAGGAAAACTAATGATATTGACAAGATTAACCATATTCATCATGAACCCACCAACAAAACGGAACGAATCGGATGAAAATCCCAAAACCCCCAATTTATCTAAAAGTAGGGTTCTAAGAGATTTTACCTTGGATTAGGATGAAAGATTCGTGTTGATGTTGTTATAATACACCAAGAACTCAAGGAAGATGTTGGATGAGATGATTGGAAGAAGAAATCGCCAAGAATCGCCCAAAATCGCCAAAGGAGCTCTAAGCCACGGGGAGGAGAAGAAATGAACGTAATACGTTCATCTGGGTCAACTCCCTGGTTTATATATCCAGGGAGTGTTAGCGCGTGCTAATCCTCAAGGTTAGCATGCGCTAACGGGATAAAACTACAGGCCATACAGTTAGCGTCCCAGTCCAATAGCCAGATTTCTGGCCGTTAGCGTGCGCTACTCGAAACGTAGCGTGCGCTAATAATTTCTCGGTAGCACGCGCTATCGACCAATAGCGTGCACTACCTAGACATCAGCCGAGTCCAGAAACAACTGTCCAGTACACACCTGATCCAGTTAGAGCGCGCTATCCACCAAATGTAGCATGTGCTATAGTGTATCGGTAGCGCGTGCTATCGACCAATAACGTGCGCTACCTGGGCAACAGATTGAGTCCAGTAGCAAACTGTCCAGTACTGGACACTCACGCTAGCGCACGCTCCCGGTAATCTCAGCGTGCGCTAGCCCCCGACATTAGCGTGCGCTAGACTACGTAGCGTACGCTAATTCGCCAGTCCAGGGGGCTGGAAACAGCACTGCCACTCCCAGGGCTAACTCGCTAGCGCGCGCTACGAAGTAAACGTAGCGTGCGCTACTAAGGGACCTCTAGCGTGCGCTATGCATAAAATATAGCGTGCGCTAAGCACGAAATATGAACAGTCCAAAACACCGGAATATGAACGAAACACCAAACGGAACATCACAACACGCATCATAACATAGAATGGATCCACGGCAACCCCGAAACGGCGGTTCTGCACAACAATAACGAGAATCAGATCAATAGATGACAGAAAAAATACACTGAAAGATATACGAGGGTCACTACAATCGGGAAATACACCGAAAATGAATATACAAGGGAAAGAAAAATACGGATATTACATCACCCTCGATTCGTCACACGGATTTCACTCCGGGATAGTCAATGATGGAATCGAAAGGTTGTGATAGGTGTTCATGAACCTTCGACTTGAGGACTTAGTAGGGACGTGCTTTTGACGTCAAGATTTTCATTAGAGAAGTTCGACCCTATAAACCGGAAGGCGGGGGTCAACCTCGACGTACATCTTGATGGACAAGTAGCAGGTCCTACTGAATACCAAGATAGAATTCTTTCTCCCGTTAGTGAGCGGGTTATATGTCCTATGCGGTTATTGGAAGATGCGATCATAAGTCTTTGGCCAAAGCATTAGAGCTAGTTGTATTAGATACACGAGAGCTCGATGATCTCGATTTGCATTAACGCATGCATAGCATCAAGTACAGATAAGGTTTGACTGACCGTGACCCTATAACTTGATCGGGACATTTGAAATAAGGGTTTATACGTATACTGGCATTCATGACAGAATGGTTCTTGAATGATCCCAATCATTCGTTCTCAGTCGGGGTACAGTGTAGGCCACCAGGCTGGCTAGGTGGTGCTACTACTCTTTGGTTCCTCCCATTGCTGACTAAGACGGACCTACCGAGTCGCGCAATATGATTGACGATGGAATGAATCAAACTAATTCTCTCATTATGAATATTAGATATTGGATATCTAAATTTGGGACATTGTATGTTTAAATCGATTTATCGGATAAATTGATTTACGGCTTTATGAATTAAATATATCACTGGGTGATTAATTTGATTCATGAATATAATTATTTCTTGGAGAAATTAATTATGTTATTTTGTATTTGATATGTTTAACTAATTAGATTAATTAATCGATACAAATACATCGGAACGGAATCGTAGTTTATCTGTTTGGACTCACGGGAGTCCGAAACGAACCAAACTCGTCCGTTTTTACATAGTAGCCGCCTCCCCTTTGTTTCCACTCACTTTCCTCTTGTCTTGTTGCTTTCATTTTAAATGAAAGAACATGACATTGTGGGGTTTAAAATCATGTGGCATGATTTGTATTATTAAAGTGAGAGTTGAATAAAGGGAAGAAGACATCTCTCACTTCTCATTCCATGCCATTTCCAACGTGAGTTTTGAGAGAGAGAGAGAGAGAGAGAGAGAGAGAGAGAGAGAGAGAGAGAGAGAGAGAAAGTTTTTCTCCAAGTCTTCTTCTTCTTCTTTAACTTTGTTCTTGTTTTTCTTAGAGAAAAATATCAAAACATAAAGAGAGAGTAAGATTAAAACACTTAGAGTGTAGTAATATTTACATATATAGCTTCATCATTTAGCTCTAGCCGTATCCTCGGAGGATATCAAGGTGATCGTCGTTCCGGTCGTTTCTCCGGCGCGTGGCAAGTAGAGACGCGGTGCTTTCGGCGTTGGATCGTTCAAGGGCTTGAAGCGGAATAGATTCGTTGAGATCAAGCAAAGCTTGGGGAATAGCTCAAGAGAAGGTTATCCATCTAATCAACGGACTACAAGGGTGAGTTTCTATATCTCTTGTGAATTCGTTTTTGATATTCGTATATACGTAGCTCGATCGATCCTCGTAGGGATTCAGATCGAATTAATTTTCGTTTTACCGCTTCCGCTGGGCCTCCGTTTAAGGCACCGAATCCCAACAGTGGTATCGGAGCGTAGGTCTTGCGATCGTATATACGGTATTGGCATTTGGAATACTCGATTAGATGGTGAATGATTTGGAATCATTTTAGTCATAATCGTGGTATATGTTTTTCATTCTTAATAATTGTATTTTTCATAAGTTTATGTCTAAATATAAATCTTAAATTTCTGGGAAATATGATTTATATTGAAGATATGAAAGTCTAAAAATATAGATATTGGATATCCGGTCGAAAATCTAGCTCCGAATCGTCGTCGGACGACTTTTCGGACAAAGGGCAGGAAGCTGCCAGGGTGACTCGGCCGTGTCCGGCAGTCCCCAGGCCACTGCCAGGCAGACCTGACCGTGTCAGGAGACACGGGTCGTGCCTGGCCGGCAGCTGCCGAGCGTGACTCGGCCATGCCAAGCCTGTCTGCCGGAAAGGTGCCGAGGGTGACTCGGCCAGGCAGCCCATTTTCGCCCCGGCTCGATTTTTCCGTGTATTCTTAAAAATTAATCTCCCGCATATTAAATTGGATTTAATATGATTAAAATGATTTATGGTATTTCATTTTATAAGGGAATTTTAATTAATTGGAATATTTATAGTCGACCGAATTATTTTGAACGTTATCATATTACCGATTGTGTGTCGATTAGATCGGTTCGTATTGTTGATTGGATCAATGTATCTCTACGCTTTTCATTTATATAGTATTTATTGGATGAATGCTTTTGAATGGGGATGTGGTTCATGGACTTAGTTTTGAATCGTTCGTTTTAGTCGATTGGGTTGTAAAGGCCGTTTTGAGCCTATTTATTTTACTAGAAATGTTTGTATCTAGGATGTAATTTTCGATGTAAAATTTATATGTAATGACGAAGACCGGAGGAAGATCCATTTCGAGAAGACGAAGATTCAAGACGAAGACTTGTAATTAGATTATGGATTTTTGTTTTCTAGGAACGGTCCATGAACCACATGTTGGTAGCAACTAGGTTGTGAATGGTTGTTTCATGTTGTATGAATGCCACAAGCTCGCTTAAATGATTAATGTGCAAAGTGTAACGTTAATCGCGATAATTCTCCCACAACAAATAATTAAGTTTATAAGGTTTCAAGGTTTTCCTTCCCTCCATCGAGTTTTCGGGAAATTGAAATCCAAAACGGATGAGCTATGCTTCCGAGTTATCAGGGTAGTCGTTCGGGGAGGATGGATAAATTATTGGGAGCGCATTAGATGCCTTCGGTTGGAGCAAATTTTATCCCTAGAAACCTGATAGGTTGCCGGATAAGATTCAATTGTGAAACTAATTTGCGTCGATGGTATAAACTTAACTTGTTCACGAACCATAGAAACCATATAGGTTGAGGGGAGTGAACAAGGGGAAAAAGAAGATCGAATCATCCATTAGATGGGTTGGTGTTGGACACCACTTTATGAAAATTAATAGACTAGAAACCTGTTCGGTTGCCCTCTTTTAAGATTTATAAAGAACTCGATCACCACGATGAAGTAGAGCGACGATACTTCCGGATTTCACATGGGAGTGTGTTATTCCGATAAAAATAGTGGGAGCTGGGTAACAAGAATAGAAAAGACCTTAATTCTATACTCAGAACATAATTGAATGAGTCACTAATTAATCTATCGTACTTAATGCAGACTCAAATCTCAATATGACAATGAATCCACTCGCAATTATGCTCGAAAAGAACACCTTAATGGGACCTAACTTTGTGGATTCACTCCGCAATCTGATGATTGTCCTCGGTATAGAGGCACTGGGATACGTCTTGGACACGAACATTCCGGCGCCTCCTGTGTGGACCAGAGCCAATCAGGAAGAGATTGAAAACTACGAAAAGTGGGTTAAGGATGACGTGAAAGTCCATGCTTATATGATGGCTTCCATGTCTAATGAGCTTCAGAGAGCTCATGAGAAAGCGACTTCTGCTAGGCAGATTCTATCTCACTTAACCGAACTTTATGGTGAGCACAGCAGAACTACTAGATATGAGATATCCAAGGAACTGTTCGGTGCAAGGATGAAGGAAGGTGAGAAGGTTGGGGAAAACGTCCTAAAAATGATATCCATGATCGAGAGATTGGAGGCTCTTGATTTTAAAATGGATACTTCTCTCCAAACTGATCTTATCCTACAGTCTCTCCCTGAATCCTTCTCACAGTTTATTATGAACTTCAACTGCAATGAGATTGCATGTAATTTAGGTGGGCTAATGAACAAACTTGTGACCGCTCAGTCTCAGATGAAGACTCCGCGAATGAAGGAGTCTGCTCTTGTGATTTCTTCTGGACTTCGGAAGTCTAAGAATAAGAATAAAAAGACCAAGAAGCGGACTGGACCACAAGCTAAGGGCCTTAAAGGTAAGGGCAAGGCCCCGATGGTTCCGAAGAAGAAGAAGAAGAAAGATGCTTGTCTCAAGTGCGGTGAGCTGGGCCACTGGGCTAGAGACTGTCCGATTCTTCATGGCACTTTAGGTACAGAACTTTTAGTTTTGGAAACGAATTGTTCTGCTTCTGTATTTTGTACTTGATACTTGATTCTGGTGCTAGTTCTCATATTTGTACCGTGAATCAGGATCTGGAACAAAGTAGGAAGCTTGGAGCTGGAGAAGTTATGATCACAGTCGGAAGCGGGCATAGTGTCGAGGCGACCGACATAGGATCACTTGTGTTGGGTTTAGAATCCGGTTTTGTTTTGACTTTAGAAGATGTACTTGTTTTGCCCAAGGGGCACAAAAACATTGTATCCATTCCGGTCATGGACTGAAAGGGCTTTTCATTTTTCATTGGTGATGGTTCCTGCAAAATTTATTTTAGAAATAAACTAGTGGGTACTGCTACATTGTTGAATGGATTGTATCATCTAAATCTCAGCAACAAAGTAGTTGTGAATACTATGACTAGAAAACATGGTAGGGATGAAACCAATCAAGTTTTGAAATGGCGTCTAAGACTTGGTCATGTTGGTCAGACCAAGGTTTACAAGATGGAAAAAGATGGACTTATGGGTCCATTGGGATCGGATCCCTTTCCTACTTGTGAATCTTGCCTTAAAGGCAAAATGACTAAGTCCCCCTTCACTTGGACTTTTGAAAGAGCCGCTTATAAACTGGGATTAATCCATACCGACGTATGTGGTGCTTTGGAAGCAGCACATGACGGATATCAATATATCATTACATTTACATATGATCATACTAGGTATGGTTATGTATACTTAATGAAACATAAATCCGAGGCCTTTGAGAAATTCCAGGAATTCAAGGCCCTAGTCCAGAAACAAACTGGTAATCATATCAAAGCACTTCGGTCAGACCGAGGTGGCGAGTATATGAGTACGGAGTTTGATGAGTTCCTTAAGGAACATGGAATAGTTTCACAACTAACACCTTCAGGTACTCCTCAGTTAAATGGTGTGTCAGAAAGAAGGAACCAGACCTTGTTGAACATGGTCCGTTCCATGCTGGGCTATACTGACTTGCCGATTTACCTGTGGGGGTATGCACTCCTGACTGCCGCTTACATCTTGAACAGATGTCCTTCCAAATCCGTTCCTAAAACTCCACATGAGATGTGGGAGGGCAGGAAACCAAGTCTTAATCACATTAGGATTTGGGGATGTCCCGCTTATGTCAAGAAGACTAAGGTGGAGAAGTTGGAAGCTAGGTCCGCGAAGGGACGTTTCATTGGATTTCCATCTGGGACGATGGGATATCTATTCTACATGCCTGAAGATCGAAAGATCATTGTTGCTTTACAAGCATACTTCCTGGAAGATGAGTTCATTCAGGAAGGCGGAGCAGGTAGAAGTATTTCTTTGGAAGAATACAATGAAACTCCTCAAGAGATACCTGTGCAAGAAATTGGAACCGAATTCGGAAACACAAGTACAACCACCTCGTAGGTCTAGTAGGGTGTCTCATTTACCTGAGAGGTATGGGCTTGTGCACTTGGAAGAGCTGGGTCTCCATGAGGTTCCAAGTGATAGCCAAGAGACCGACCCGACGACCTATGACCAAGCGATGGTGGATGTAGACTCCGCGAAATGGCGTGAAGCTATGGAAGCTGAGATAGACTCGATGCATGTCAATCAGGTCTGGACTCTAGTAGACCGCCCCAAGGGCATAGTGCTTATTGGGAACAAGTGGATCTACAAGAGAAAGACTGATGGTGATGGCAAGGTTGATGCCTATAAGGCCAGGCTTGTGGCAAAGGGTTATACCCAGAAGGAAGGGATCAATTACCACGATACCTTCTCGCCCGTAGCCATGATCAAGTCTATTCGCATGATGCTTGCTATAGCTGCCTACCACGATTATGAGATATGGCAAATGGATGTAAAGACAGCTTTCCTTAATGGATTCCTCGAGGAGGAAATCGATATGGAGCAGCCTAAGGGCTTTGTGTCCGAAGTCGATATTCAGAAAGTGTGCAAGCTTCAGCATTCCATTTATGGACTGAAGCAAGCGTCGCGTAGTTGGAACCTTCGTTTTGACGAGGCAGTCAAAGAGTTTGACTTCGTGCAAAATGAGGAGGAACCTTGTGTATACAAGAGGGTTAGTGGGAGCAAGATCGCATTCTTAGTACTATATGTAGATGACATTCTACTAATAGGAAATGATATGGGAATGCTCAGTTCTGTGAAAGCTTGGCTTTCGAGTAATTTCTCTATGAAAGACTTGGGAGAAGCTACCTATATTCTTGGTATTCGACTCTACCGGGATAGAGCGAAGAGAACAATAGGTCTTTCCCAATCCCTCTATATAGATAAAATCTTAAAGCGATTTAAGATGGATGATTCTAAAAGAGGGTTCCTACCGATGCAACATGGAATAAAACTCTCCTTGAAGATGTGTTCTCAAAGTGAGGAACAACGAAAGGAAATGAGTAATATACCATATGCTTCGGCCGTGGGTAACCTTATGTATGCTATGTTGTGTACAAGACCTGACATCGCGCATGCTGTAAGCGTGGTGAGTAGGTTTCAGGCAAACCCAGGTAGGGAACATTGGACTGCCGTAAAGAACGTTCTCAAGTACTTAAGAAGGACTAGAGATATGGTTCTGATGTATGCAGGTGGAGAATTGGATGTGGTGGGATACACTGATTCAGATTTCCAAGGACTGAAGGACGACTCGATGTCTACTTCTGGCTACATATTTACTCTTAATAGAGGAGTAGTATCTTGGCGTAGCACCAAGAAAACCGCGACTGCTGATTCCACCTGTCAGGCTAAGTATCAAGAAGCCTCGGAGGCTTCCAAGGAAGGGTTCTGGATTAAGAAGTTTCTGGGAGAACTTCAAGTGATACCATGTGATGAACTGCCTGTTCCGCTGTACTGCGACAATGACGGAGCTGTAGCGCAGGCCAAGGAGCCGAGGTTTCACAACAGCACCAAACATATTGAGAAGAAGTATCATATCGTAAGAGAATTTGTTCGCAAGGGATACATTATGCTGCACAGAGTAGACTCGGCTGACAACGTCGCCGATCCACTGACCAAGCCACTTTCTCAGACTAGCTTGGAGCGTCATCTGGAGAACATGGGTATTAGATACTATAGTGTGTGGCATTGAGTGCAAGTGGGAGATTGTTAGGAGTATGCCCTCGAATGCCACTCAGAGGATGTTGAGTGAGAGCATTGCACTTGTAATTATGTAAATCAATTATATAAGGCAATGAATGTTTCTTTATTTACTGGTAGTTACTGGCATTCCTAACTCGTAAATATTCATGTAAAAACTAGTCCGTGTATTTGAGAGCAAAATGTTCCACTCTTTATTGGATAAGGGGGTCGGCACTGGAAAGGTTTATAGCTCAAATACTTAATCGTTCGCAAGTCGATGAAACTTGACTGGGCGTTAAGTTTATGTGAAGACTTGTATGACGTGTTCTTTGACAAGGAGAGTGCCTGTCGAACACTAATGGTTAGTGGGAGCACACATTATAGGTATGCTAATTGTATTAGTATACTCGAACTGACTCACCCTCGATTCGTCACACGGATTTCACTCTGGGACAGTCAATGATGGAATCGAAAGGTTGTGATAGGTGTTCGTGATCCTTCGACTTGAGGATTTAGTAGGGATGTGCTTGTGACGTCAAGATTTTCATTAGAGTAGTTCGACCCTATAAACCGGAAGGCGGGGGTCAACCTCGACGTGCATCTTGATGGGCAAGTAGCAGGTCCTACTGAATACCAAGATAAAATTCTTTCTCCTGTTAGTGAGTGGGTTATATGTCCTATGCGGTTATTGGCAGATGAGATCATAAGTCTTTGGCCAAAGCATTGGAGCTAGTTGTATTAGATACACGACAGCTCGATGATCTCGATTTGCATTAACGCATGCATAGCATCAAGTACAGATAAGGTTTTACTGACCGTGACCCTATAACTTGATCGGGACATTTGAAAGAAGGGTTTATACGTATACTGGCATTCACGACAGGATAGTTCTTGAATGATCCCAATCATTCGTTCTCAGTCGGGGTACAGTGTAGGCCACCAGGCTGGCTAGGTGGTGCTACTACTCTTTGGTTCCTCCCATTGCTGACTGAGACGGACCTACCGAGTCGCGAAATAGGATTGACGATGGAATGAATCAAGCTAATTCTATCATTATGAATATTAGATATTGGATATCTAAATTTGGGACATTGGATGTTTAAATCGATTTATCGGATAAATTGATTTACGGCTTAATGAATTAAATATATCACTGGGTGATTAATTTGATTCATGAATATAATTATTTCTTGAAGAAATTAATTATGTTATTTTGTATTTGATATGTTCAATTAATTAGATTAATTAATCGATACAAATACATCGGAACGGAATCGTAGTTTATCTGTTTGGACTCACGGGAGTCAGAAACGAACCGAACTCGTCCGTTTTTGCATAGTAGCCACCCTCCTTTGTTTCCACTCACTTTCCTGTTGTCTTGTTGCTTTCATTTTATATGAAAGAACATGACATTGTGGGGTATAAAATCATGTGGCATGATTTGTATTATTAAAGTGAGAGTTGAATAAAGGGAAGAAGACATCTCTCACTTCTCATTCCATGCCATTTCCAACGTGAGTTTTGAGAGAGAGAGAGAGAGAGAGAGAGAGAGAGAGAGAGAGAGAGAAAAAGTTTTTCTCCAAGTCTTCTTCTTCTTTAACTTTGTTCTTGTTTTTCTTAGAGAAAAATATCAAAACATAAAGAGAGAGTAAGATTAAAACACTTAGAGTGTAGTAATCTTTACATATATAGCTTCATCACTTAGCTCTAGCCGTATCCTCGGAGGATAGCAAGGTGATCGTCGTTCCGGTCGTTTCTCCGGCGCGTGGCAAGTAGAGACGCGGTGCTTTCGGCGTTGGATCGTTCAAGGGCTTGAATCAGAATAGATTCGTAGAGATCAAGCAAAGCTTGGGTAATAGAGCAAGAGAAGGTTATCCATCTAATAAACGGGCTACAAGGGTGAGTTTTTATATCTCTTGTGAATTCATTTTTGATATTCGTATATACGTAGCTCGATCGATCCTCGTAGGGATTCGGATCTAATTAATTTTCATTTTACCGCTTCCGCTGGGCCTTCGTTTAAGGCACCGAATCCCAATAGTATTATGTTCGAGATCAAGTGAAAAGTGAGGCAGATAAGGTTCGTCATTTTGATATGCATATGAAACCTTATGTTCGGCAGTGTGTGGCTCCTTTTATATGTACAACGTTGAAGGACTATCAGGATCGAGCCTTTGCATTTGAAATGGCTATAATGTCTGTAGAGTCTGTATTTCCTGCAAAGATATAGAAGATTTCTGATGACGCCTCGGGAAGTAAGGGGATTTGGATTCCTAAACCTCAACCCTTGTATCAGTTGAGTATGGACCTTCTCAGTCTAATGGAGAATCTAAAAGACCCAAGCCGTTGTCTTTGAGTTCTGGTAGTGCTCCACGGTGTTTCAACTGTAATGTTCTGGGCCATGAACGTGCGCATTTTAAGAAACCGCCGGTAACTTGTTATAATTGTGGACGCGAGGGTCATCAAGTTCAGTACTGCGAGATTGTTGCTAAGATGGTAGGGAACGGAGTTCCATTCCTACTTCTAGAGGGCCCAGTGACATCCAGTGATAGTATTTTCTGCTCGTATTATGGATAATTTCTCGTGTAGAGATATGTTATGTGATGTTTTTATGTTATGAGAATGATGTGACATTTTGTTTTGAATAAGTTCCGTGTGGGTTGTTGAACCTTCAGAGACACGTGACAGTAGACCACGGGGTCATGGATTTGGAATTTTTATATGTGTCATTATGTTTTGTTTTGTAGCACTGTGATGACCTTGTTTTAAGTTTCGAGACAAAACTTATTTTTAGAGGGGTAGAATGTAATGCCCGAGATTTTTATTCCAATTGCCTTGAACAATTTGTCGTTTGGTGTCGGTTATTTTGTTTCAGTATGATTATGTGGAATTCGTTTTTCTGTGATGAACGGTATAATTTATTCTGTTGTAGTGTTCGTTGAGTGAGACTTGTTGTTGCGTACATTTCTTTACTTAAATGTGTGCGTGTGGTGTGGTATGTTATGTTTCGTAATTTGCTCGTTATTGTTTTGAATCATAGCCAGTGCGTTAGTGTGATCGAGATGTTGTCGAATGTCTAACCGGACTGTCAAAATGGTCGACTTTCGACCGTAAGGCCTAGCCGAATTACGGCCATAAGGCACGGTAGGTTACGGCCGTAAGGCATAATTGATTATGGCCGCAATGCATGGCTGAGTTACGGCTGCAAGGCATGGACTAGTTACGGCCGTAATGCCTTGCCGGTTATGGCCATTATGTACCGCACATTTTTGGGCAGTAGGCATGTGGACCAGATTACGGTCGTAAGGAGTGGCCGGGTACGACCGTAATGGCTTGTTACGGCCACAATGCTTTGCCTGGTAACAGCCGTAATATGCCCGAGCATTTTGGGCAGTGGCATGGGAGGTGCTGGTTACGTCCGTAAGAAGATGCTGATTACGGCCGTAAGGGCCGAGTGACGGCCGTAAGGTACTTCCTGTTACGGACGTAACATGCGCGGCTATATATGCCCTTTTTCTTCCTTTCCTCTCTTCCTCTCGCGGCTGACAGACGGGAACTTTGATTCCTGCTCTATTCTACTCAATTCCAAGATGTTTTTGGCAGGCTTTTGTCGATTATATCAACATCTTATCCTTAATCTACACCGGATTGAGGTAATTTCTTGAAATCTTCTAGGCTTGACTTTTGGGATTTCCTTCTTGATTTTCGTTGTTTGTCCGATTTTGATGAATCAGTTGATGTTATTGAGTTCTATTAATCGTGTTCCATGGATTGTATATCCATATTTCAAGTTTTTTAACTCGATTGCCGGTTCAAGTATTCTGGGAGTTATCAATCATTGAATGTTCGATTAAATGTCCCAATGAGTTTCCTTTCGATAGTTTGGTGGGATTTCTGTTGTTTTTTGTCTTGATTCTCGCTGTAATCGTATATTCGTTGTTTTTGCCTGGAGGATTGTAGGTGATCGAGGTTTCCCGTTTGAGCCGTGTTCGTCGGAGTGTTCGGTATCTGTTACCGAGGCAAGTATCTTACTATACGATATGTCTCTTGTGAATAGAGACTTCGGTGTGGGTTTATGATGATTTGGTTTACCCATTTTACCCATATATATATATACTCCCTCCGTCCTACCCATCTTGAGCATTTGCTTTTCGATACGGGATTTAAGAAAAGCTGAAAAGTAGTGTGTAAAGTGGTGACATGAATATATATTATTTAAAGTTGTTAGAGATAAAGGTGTATTTAAAAGGAAATGACCAAGTATCTTGGGATGGCCAAAAAAGGAATATGAACCAAGATCGGTGGGGCGGAGGGAGTATATGTAAATATATATACACACACACACAACACACACACACATATACACACACATATACACACTCACACCAGCACTCACACCAGCACACACACACACATGAGACCACATATATATATATATATATATATATATATATATATATATATATATATATATATATATATATACAGCACACACACACACACCACACACCTGCACACACACCTATATATAATATATATATATATACACACAACACATACACACACACACACATATATATATATACCGCACACATACACACATACAGCAAACATAAAACACACACACACACATGCCTGCACACACAAACACACACGCACACATGGAAACACATACACTCGCTCACGCGACACCAACACACCAACATATACACACACAACCGGAGACACACAAAATAGCAACACCCGGGATCTGGCCAGAAAACCAACCCTGTTATCGTCTCCTTATATCACAAAAAAACCATCGCCGGAAAATCAAGGCTCGAACAACCCGATCTTAATGGATGGGTCAACGGATTGACCTCGTTTAGCTCCATCAACGGCCTGACCTTGTCCTACTGCTGTTGGGATTCAGTACCTAAAATGAAGACGTACGAATCTAATTCGATCCGTATCCCTAAAGAGGATCGATCAAGCTACGTATATACGAATATAAAATGAAACAAAGTAAGATTCGAAATCATACCCTCATACTCTGTTGATTAAGTGGTGTACTCCACGTATGCGATTCCCCAAGCTTCAGGTGATCTTCCCACTAATCTAATTCGTCAAGCTCTTGGATGATCCAACACCGAAATCACCGCGTCTCTACTTGCCACGCGCCGGAGAAACGATCGGAATGACAACCACCCAATTAACCTCCAAGGTTATGGCTAGAATAAAGTGGTAGAAGCTCTCAAATGTGATTATAACACTCTAAGTGTATAACTCACTATCTCTCAATGATCTCTCGATTTTTCTCCAAGAAAAACTCAAGAAGAATGAAGAAGACGATGAAGACTTGCAGAAAAACTATTTTTATCTCTCTCTTTCTTTGAAACTCACACATAGGATTCCTTAGCAAGAGTGCAGAAGTCTTCACTTATATTCTTCATCACACCACCTAATGTCATATTTTCCATATAATAGGAGATATCATATCTCTCAGTATCTTTGGTCTTCCACCTATAAAGGTGGAGACAAAGACCAAAAGGGAATGGGGTTAGGTGGGGCGGCCATCTAGAAGAACCAGACGAGTTCAGCTCGTTTCGGAGTCCCACGAGTCCAACCAGATAAACTCAATTATGTTCCGATGTATTTATATCAATTAATTCATCCAATTAATTAATCATATCAAATACAAAATAATATAATTACTTTCTCCACGAAATAATTATATTCATGAATTAAATTAATCACCCATTATTATATTTAATTCATTAGGCCGTAAATTAATTTATCCAATAAATTAATTTAGACATTCAATGTCCCAAAACATAATTAGACATCCAATGTCCAATAAATTAGATATTAAATATCTAATATTTATAAAGAGAGAATAAGCTCGATTCATTCCATCGTCAATCCTATTGCGCGACTCGGTTGGTCCGTCTCAGTTAGCAATGGAAGGAACCAAATAGTAGTAGCACCACCTACACATCCCGGCGGCCTACACTGTACCCTAACTGAGAAGGAATGATGGGGATCATTCTAAAACCTTTTTACCGTGAATAGCAATATATGTATAAACCCTTCTTTCAAATGTCCCGATCAAATTATAGGGTCACGGTCAGTCAAACCCTAACTGTACTTGACACTATGCATGAGTTAATGCAAGACGAGATCATCGAGCTCTCGTGTATCCAATACAACTAGCTCCAATGCTTTGGCCAAAGACTTATGATCTCATCTGCCAATAACCCCATAGGACATATAACCTGTTCACTAACAAGAGAAAGAATCCTATCTTGGTATTTAGTAGAACCTGCTACTTGCTCGTCAAGATGCACATCGAGGTTGACCCCCACCTTCTGGTTTATAGGGTCGAACTACTCTAATGAAAATCTTAATGTCACAATCACATCCCTAGTAAATCCTCAAATCGAAGATTCACGAATATCTATCACAACCTTTCGATTTCGTCATTGACTGTCCCAGAGTCAAATCCGTGTGACGAATCGAGGGTGAGTCGGTTCGAGTATACTAATCTCATTAGCATACCTATAACGTGTGCTCCCACTAACCAATAGTGTTCGACAGGCACTCTCCAAGTCAAAGAACACGTCATACAAGTCTTCACATAATCTTAACGCCCAGTCAAGTTTCATCAACTCCTGAACGATTAAGTATTTGAGCCATAAACCTTTCCAGTTCCAATCCCCCTATCCAATAAGGAGTGGAATGTTTTGATCTTAAATACACGGACTAGTCTCTATATATATTTACGAGTCAGGAATTCCAGTGACTACCAGTATATAAAGAAACATACAATTGCCTTCTGATAATGTCTTTCATAATAACAAGTACAATGCCCTCACTCAACATCCTCTGAGTGGCATTCGAGAGCATACTTCTAACAATCTCCCACTTGCACTCAATGCCACACACTATGATATCTAATACCCATGTTCTCCAGATGACGCTCTTAGCTAATATGAGAAAGTGGCTTGGTCAGTGGATCAGCGATGTTGTCGGCCGAGTTTACTCTATGCAGCACAATGTATCCCTTGCGAACAAATTCTCTCACGAGATGATACTTCCTCTCAATATGATTGGTACTGTTGTGAAACCTTGGCTCCTTGGCCTGCGCTACAGCTCCATCGTTGTTGTAGAAAAGTGAAACAGACAGCTCAGCACATGGTATCACTTGAAGTTCTCCCAGAAACTTCTTAATCCAGAACCATTCCTTAGAAACCTCCGAGGCTGCTTGATACTTAGCTTGATTGGTGGAATCAGCAGTCGCACTTTGCTTGGCGCTATGCCAACATACTGCTCCTCCATTAATAGTAAATATGTAGCCAAAAGTAGACATCAAATCGTCTTTCTGTCCTTGGAAATCTGAATCAGTGAATCCATCACATTAAGTTCTCCACCGCCATACATAAGAACCAGATCTCTAGTCCTTCTTAAGTACTTGAGAATGTTCTTTACAGCAGTCCAATGTTCCCTTCCTGGGTTTGCCTGAAACCTACTTACCATGCTCACAGCGTGCACAATGTCAGGTTTCGTACACAACATTGCATACATAAGGCTACCCACGACCGAATCATATGGTATATTACTCATTTCTTTTCCTTGTTCCTCACTTTGAGGACACATCTTCAAGGAGAGTTTTATTCCATGTTTTTTTAAGATTTTATCTATATAGAGGGCTTGGGAAAGACTTATCATTCTCTTCGCTCTATCCCGGTAGAGCCGAATACCAAGAATATAGGTAGCCTCTCCCATGTCTTCCATGGAGAAACTACTCGAAAGCAAAGCCTTTATAGAACTGAGCATTCCCACATCATTTCCTATTAGTAGAATGTCATTTACATATACTACTAAGAATGCGATTTTGCTCCCACTAACCCTTTTTTTATACACAAGGTTCCTCTTCTTGCACGAAGTCAAACTCTTTGACTGCCTCGTCAAAACGAAGGTTCCAACTATGTGAAGCTTGCTTCACTCCATAAATGGAACGCTGAAGTTAGCACACCTTATGAATATCGACCCACAAAACCTTTAGGCTGCTCCATATAGATTTCCTCCTCGAGGAATCCATTAAGGAAGGCCATATTTACGTCCATCTTCCATATCTCATAATCATGGTAGGCAGCTATGGCAAGCATCATGCCAATAGACTTGATCATAGCTGCGGACGAGAGGGTATCGTGGTAATCGATCCCTTCTTTCTTGGTATAACCCTTTGCCACAAGCCTGGCCTTATAGGTGTCAACCTTGCTATCCCCACCAGTCTTTCTCTTGTAGATCCACTTATTCTCAATAGGCACTATGCCCTTGGGTCGGTCTACTAGAGTCCAGACCTGATTGACATGCATCGAGTCTATCTTAGCTTCCATAGCTTCACGCCATTTTGCGGAGTGTACATCCACCATCGCTTGGTCATAGGTCGCGGGGTCGGTATCTTGGCTATCGCGTGGAACCTCATGGAGACCCAGCTCCTCTAGGTGCACAAGGACATACCTCTCAGGTAAATGAGACACCCTACTAGACCTACGAGGTGTTTGTACTTGTGTTTCCGAATTCGGTTCCAATTTGTTGCACAGGTGTCTCTTGAGGAGTTTCATTATATTCTTCCAAAGAAATACTTCTACCTGCTCCGCCTTCCTGAATGAACTCATCTTCGAGGAAGTGTGCTTGTAAAGCAACAATGATCTTTTAATCTTCGGGCATGTAAAATAGATAACCCTTTGTCCCAGATGGGAATACAATGAAACAACCCTTTACGGACCTAGTTTCCAACTTCTCCACCTTAGTCTTCTTGACATTGGCTCGACATCCCCAAATCCTAATGTGATCAAGACTTGGTCATCTCATGTGGAGTTTTAGGAACGGACTTGGAAGGGCATCTGTTCAAGACATAAGCAGCAGTCAGGAGTGCATTGTAACAACCCCAGAGTCATCCAGGAATATTACAGCACCGTGGGCCCCGAGACGGAACCCACAAGGCTAAAAGACATTTTCATAAACATTTACAAACGCCCAAGAGGCTAACAACGGTATTATATTTTAAAAATATTCGAAGACTTAATAAAATCCATTCATCAAAACTGTCGTAAAAATCTCATTTGAAACTACAGGGCCCGAAATGCCAAAACTCAACAGTTTAAAAACATACGTTAAGCTATTGCTTATACGTACCGACAAAATTGTTTAGAAAACAATTTCCAAATTAACTTAAGTTAACGGATAACGAAAGGTCATTCAAGAATACCCACACAGCGGAAAGGACAAACAATTAAAAATACTCTAGGAGCAGAATACCACATATAATCAGAATACTCGATTCACAAACACATGCCAAAGCTAATATCCTCCAGGAAACTCATCTCTTCACGACCTCTACAAGCTTGATATTCCAAGAACCTGAAAAGAAAGCCCATGACGGGGTCAGCCATAATATCCAACAATGATAACGATCACATCGCGTCAATAATTACATACCAATGAAAATACAAAGTAAGAATACGACCAATGTAATCTTACCGCCGTAACTTTACCAAACTCGTAATAATTCCAGTCAAAATAACCATTATGACATTTCACATCTCGTAATCTCGATTAACCAATAAACTCAAACATAATATCCATATGGTACATCAAGCAATCCCCAAGATTCTCAAAACATCATCATAACTCGTAATACGGTAGTATACCAGCTCTGACCAATTCGATCCATCGGATAACATCATCAAATCTCAACACGAAAATCGATTGTCCATCAAAGACAAATACAAAAAAGGAAATGCAGAACATACCTCAGGATACGCAATGCCACGATGAATCACGTCAATCTAATCCGAGAGCAGATCAGTACAACATACGGACATGGTCCTAACACAAGACCTATAAATGCATACTCATATGACGTCAATATGCTCGCAACAATAACAACAATGTATAATTATGGAAATCCGATGATCCAGCGCACACAGCATAGATTCCAAGATGATCCTGAAAGACCAACACGAGGTGGATAACCCATAATATACATATGCACAACAACAACACATGGTAATCCAACGATCCAGCGACACAGCATAGATATCCCATGATGATCCCATCAGACCAATGCATGGTGGAAATACTTGTCCAACGATCCAGTGCACACAGCTATAGATATCCCATGATGATCCCGTCGGACCAACGCATGATGGACATACGACAATAATGCACAAATGCATATTAACAACAATACACAAATGCATGACAAAAACAAGACACGAATGTATCACAACAGGATTGACACAAAATGACAACAATGAGCAGAATATTTGCCCCGAGTCCTCCGAGGGAAATCTCGATGTCTAAACCATCACCAACCATTATTCCCAATACCCGAAGGTCCAAAATGTCACGGACTGTAGATAATTCATATCTTCGTCTTTATCACAATGTATATTCGATACCCAAGTATACCAATAACAAAAGTAAATCATATACATTATGATTTAAATTCCCAAAATCCGAAAACAACTTACAATCCCAAATCTCCTGTGTTTACAATTATAATCATTGCTATACGAATTATAAACGAATGAAACGAAAACCATTCATTAAATATTATAAACTGGGCAAGTAATAACTTGCCTCGATACCGACACGACGATGATGAGGCCGCTATCAACTCTTTGCCTTCATCTACAAGCTCCTCGGCTCCCGGCCAAAGCGATTCACAAACGTACTTGAACTGGATCGCAACATATAATTCTAGTCGACGATTATAACCAACAATCAATGATCATGACCTATTGAAGTAATCAGTTAACACACCTTCGATAATATTCAATACCCGATATAACCAATCAATCAAACTCAACAGCTCAACAATTCCTCAATCATATATAAAACCAAATAGTATAACTCAAACTATTACGAACTCATATCCTCAATACACACCGAAATCCAATAATCGTTATTAAAATCAATATAACCGATCAACAAACCCATCACAATATCTCGATTAACCACAAGTCCGAACAATCCCACTCAAACAATTACGAATTCAAACCATAATACGATTACAGATACGAATGTAAAGGAAATCATATTCGATGATCAATCACAATATTTCCGGATTCAATCTCATCATCATACTCACATTGTTATATACCATTAATCAATCACCAATAAACATTACTTAACGAACATTCGATCTTCATATCTAAAAGTACCGATAATTCAACATACAATCGTCTTGCTATGTTCTATTTATCAAAAGTTCTTCAAGAACACTAAGTGATTTCGAAACCATGTTCATAGTCATCAGAACAACATAATTCGATATCCTTTAACATGTAGAAAATCATCCAACTCATAATCCAAGTCATATATCATCATATCCTTTAACATACAATTCACATAACCTCAAGAATCGTAACAACAACACCATATTCATCTTCAAACGAATCATTCATCAACAATAGCATAAAAATCCGAATTCAAGGTGTAGAGTTCATCAACATACCTCAAGAACATGAACCACACCATCAAACACCTCAAAGATCATTGATATCTTCATATCCAAGCCTCAAATCCATGTTTCCAAACTTATATCCAAGATAGAAGAGGTTTATCTTCACTACCGTACTCAGAGGGACGAATTTTGGAGGAAGGAATGGTTTTGTTCTCGTGAAGAAATGAAAAAACGATCCTTAATTTATAATCTGCAGCGCTCATTACGTACATTACCAATCCACATTAATGTACGTAATGCTCATTACGCACGCTAAAGGTCCTTCATAGCATACGTAACATCATTCCAAGACTCGGTGCCTTGTTTCGTTCGATCGTTTATATACGTAATGCATAGGCCATAATGTATGTAATACATATGTTGACTTGCTATAGTAAATATCCATTTAGCGTACATAATGGGTAGTCCATAACGTACGTAATACATGACATTGACTCGCCCGCCCACGTTCTTCGCCGAAAGCTGCCAACCAAGGGACCCACCTATCGACCATAATCTGATCCTCTCCAATACTCTTCATAATGTACGTTATGTATACTACGTAACATACGTTACGTCTGTGTCTTAGCATACGTAAGCTCCTACGCTTAACATACGCTATGCTTGACAAGTCCTCTCTGATCATCCAACTATATCTCACCTAATACTTTAACGTACGTAAAGACCTCATGTTAACGTATGTAACTGTTGGGGATTAACGTACGTAAGCTCATATGCTTAACGTACGTTATGTATTCTACACTTAGCCATTTACACTGATCTTGCTCGTCGTCTCAATATACCGAATACATATACACAACACACTATATCCTCAAATGCAATTATCGACCAAGTACGACAACTACACCAATACGGTTGTCTCAGTCCTTCAATTATTTTATCCATACTGTACCAATTCCACACTGTACAATATAACTCGGATAAAATAACATTAAACAATAGTAGTAGAAATCCCGGATATTACATGCATACCCCCACAGGTAAATTGGTAAGTCAATATAGCTGAGCATAGAACGGACCATGTTCAACAAGGTTCGGTTCCTTCTTTCTTACACACCGTTTAACTGAGGAGTTCCTAGAGATGTAAGTTGCGATACTATTCCATGCTCCTTAAGGAACTCGTTAAACTCTGTGCTCATATACTCACCACCTCGGTCCGACTGAAGTGGTTTGATATGATTACCAGTTTATTTTTCGACTAAGGCCTTAAATTCCTGAAATTTCTCAAAAGCCTCGGATTTGTGTTTCATTAAGTATACATAACCATACCTAGTATGATCATATGTAAACGTAATGAAATACTGATATCCGTCACGTGCTGCTTCTAAAGCACCACATACGTAGGTATGGACTAATCCAAGTTTATGAGCGCCTCTTTCAAAAGTCCCTGTGAAGGGGGACTTAGTCATTTTGCCTTTAAGGCAAGATTCACAAGTTGGAAAGGGATCCGATCCCAATGGACCCATAAGTCCATCCTTTTCCATTTTGTAAACCTTGGTCTGACCAGCATGACCAAGTCTAATATACCATTTCAAAACTTGATTAGTTTCATCCCTACCATACTTCCTAGTCATAGTATTCACAACGACTTTGTTACTTAGGTTTAGATGATACAGTCCATTTAATAATGTCACGGTGCCTACTAGTTTATTTCTAAAATAAATTTTGCAGGAACCATCACCAATAAAAAATGAAAAGCCTTTCCGATCCATGACCAGAATAGATACAATGTTTTTATGCCCTTTGGGCAAAACAAGTACATCATTTAATGTCAAAACAAAGCCGGATTCTAAATCCAAAAGAAGTGATCCTATGTCAGTTGCTTCGATAGTAAATTGGTAAAGCCCACTTCTGATAGTAATCATCACTTTCCCAGCTCCAAGCTTCCTACTTTGTTCCGAATCCTGATTCACGGTACAAATGTGAGAACTAGCACCTGAATCTAATATCCAAGAAGTAGAAAATACAGTAGCAGAACAATTTATTTCCAAAACTAAAAGTTCTGTACCTGAAGTGCCATGAAGAATCGAATAGTCTCGAGCCCAGTGGCCCAGCTCACCGCAATTGAGACATGCGTCCTTCTTATTCTTGCTCTTGGGAATCATTGGGGCCTTGCCCTTACCTTTAAGGTCCTTGATTTGTGGTTCCGTCTGCTTCTTGGTCTTTTTCTTCTTATTCTTGGACCTCCGAGGTCCAGAAGAAATCACAAGGGCGGACTCCTTCACTCGCGGAGTCTTCATCTGAGACTGAGCGGTTACCAGTTTGTTCATCAACCCTACTAAATTGCAAGTAATCTCATTGCAGTTAAAGTTCATAACAAACTGTGAGAAGGAATCAGGAAGAGACTGTAGGATAAGGTCGGTCCAAAGAGAAGTATCCATCTTAACATCAAGAGCCTCTAATATCTCTATCATAGAGATCATTTTGAGGACGTGGTCCCCAACTTTATGACCTTCCTTCATCTTAACACCGAACAGTTGCTTAGATAGTTCATATCTAGCAGTTCGACTATGCTCACCATAAAGCTCGATTAAGTGAGATAAAATCTACCTAGCAGAAGTCATTTTCTCATGAGCTCTCTGAAGCTCATTAGACATAGAAGCCATCATATAGGCACGGACCTTTATGTCATCCTTAACCCACTTTTCGTGGTTTTCAATTTCTTCCTGATTGGCTCTAGTCCACACCGGAGGCGCCGGAATGTCCGTCTCCAAGACGTATCCCAGTGCCTTTATACTAAGGACAATCATCAGGTTACGGGGACAGTCCACAAAGTTAGGGCCAATTAAGGTGTTCTTTTCAAGCAGTATCGCGAGTGGGTTCATTGTAATATTGAGAGTTGATATTTGTCTGCATTAACTATGACAGATTAATTAGTGACTCGTTCAATTATGATTTGAGTATAGAATTAAGGTTTTTTCTATTCTTTTAACCCATCTCCCACTATTTTTATCGGAATAACACACTTCCATGTGAAATCCGAAAGTACTGTTTTCATTACTTCATAGTGGTGATCGAGTTCTTTATAAATTTTAATAAAGGCAACCGAATAGATTTCTAGTCTATTAACCTTCATAAAGTGGTGTCCAACACCAACCCATCTAATGGATGATTCGATCTTCTTTTCCCCTTTCCCCTCAACCTATACGGTTTCTATGATTCGTGAACAAGTTAAGTTTATACCATCGACGCAAATTAGTTTCACAATTGAATCTTATCCGGCAACCGAACAGGTTTCTAGGGATAAAATTTGCTCCAACCAAAGGCATCCAATGCGCTCTCGATAATTTATCGATCATCCCCAAATGACTACCCCAATAACTCGGAAGCATAGCACATCCAGTTTGGATTACAATTTTCCGAAAGCTCGATGGAGGGAAGAAAAAATTTGAAACCTTCTAAACTTAATAATTTGTCGTGGGAGAATTTTCGCGACTAATGTTACACTTTGGACATTAATTCATTTGAGCGCATTTGTTGCATTAATACCATATGAATAAAACATTCACAACCTAGTTGCTGCGAATATGTAGTTCACGGACCGTTCATAGAACAGAAACATCGTAATCTAATTACAAGTCTCCGGTCTTGAATCTTCGTCTTCTCCAACGGATCTTTCTCCGGTTTTCGCCATTACATATAAATTTCACATTTGAAAAATTGCATCCTAGATACATATTTCTAGTGAAATAAATAGGCTCAAAATGGCCTTCACAACCCAATCGAATAAAACTGAATGATTCAAAACTAGGTCCATGAACCACATCCTCATTGAAAAGCATTCATCCAATAAGTACTAAATAAATGGATTGCATATAAATATATCGATCCAATCAATATATATATATATATATATATATATATATATATAACCAACTATAAATAGAATTGATCCAATCAATTCACACAATTGGTAATATGAAAACTTTCAAAATAATTCGGTCATCCACAAGTATTCCAATTAATCGATTTTCCCTTATAAAATGAAATATCATAATCACTTTATTCATATTAAATCCAATTAAACATGCGGAAGATTAATATTCTAGAACACACGAAAAATCTAGTCCGGCACAAATCTGCAAGCCTGACACGGTCGAGTCACAATGGCATGGGCCGTGTCAAACTCACTGGACGGCTGATCCGACCGTGTCATAGAGTGACACGGCCCGTGTCACATGTCCAGAACACCAGCCTACGTCGAACGACGATCCGGGGCTAGATTTTCGACCGGATATCCAATATCAATATTTTCCGACTTTCACATGTTCAATATAAATCACATTTCCAAGAAATTAAAAATTAATATTTAGACATAAATTTACGGAAATATAACTACAGCGAATGAAAAACATACACCTCGATTATGACTATAAATGATTCCAAATCATTTACCATCCAATCTAGCATTCCGAATGCTAAATATCCTATATATGATCGCAAGACCTACGCTCCGATACCACTGTTGGGATTCGGTGCCTAAAACGAAGGTGCAGCAGAAGCAATATACAAATCTAATTCGATCTGAACCCCTAAAGATGATCGATCAAGCTACGTATATACGAATATAAAACGAAAGAAAGTAAGATTCGAAACCATACCCTCATAGTCCGTTGATTAAATGGTGTACTCCACGTATGCGATTCCCCAAGCTTTAGGTGATCTTCACACGAATCCAATTCTTCAAGCTCTTGGATGATCCAACGCCGAAAGCACCGCGTCTCTACTTGCCACGCGTCGAAGAACTATCGGAACGACAACCACCCAATTAACCTCCAATGTTACAGCTAGAATAAAGTGGTAGAATCTCTCAAATTTGATTATAAAACTCTAAGTGTATAACTCACTATCTCTCAATGATCTCTCAGTTTTTCTTCAAGAAAAACTCAAGAAGAATGAAGAAGAAGATGAAGACTTGGAGAAAAACTATTTTTCTCTCTCTTTTTCTTTGCAGCTCACGGATGGGATTCCTTAGCAAGAGTGGAGACGTCTTCACTTATATTCTTCATCACACCATCTAAAGTCATCTTTTTCATATAATATGAGATATCATAACTCTCAATATCTTTAGTCTTCCACCTATAAAGGTGGAGAAAATGTTGTTAACCAAAATATTATCCGGAGATGATATTGCTGGAATGGTCGAGTAACAAACAAAGTGCGAGAGCACGTCCGTAGGGAAATGAATAACACAAGATTTGCTGGGGTTTTTAGTCCCGGGCGTGAATACTCTCGCGAGATGTTATTAATATAAATACTTTGGAGTACAAATATTAATGTTAGAGTACAATTACAATGAGTGTAAAGACCCTAGTTATCTTAGCTATTGAGCGTGAAGATTGCCGGAAGAACCAGATATGATGCTCTGTGAGTACTTGTAACAATGATTGAGTGCTGTGACGACTATGAGGAATCGACGGTCTCTCACAGTGTGTCTTAGCTGAATGTCTGAGCCCCTGGACTTGTGAATATCTTCAAACCTGAACTATAGGGAGTTCTTGCCTGTGCCGACCGTCTTTTGGTGAAGAGGTGCTGAGAGAGAAATCCTAAATGGGTTCAAGAGAGAAAGCCCGAGAGGAGAGATCTTTTGTGAATGTATTGTCAATGCCTGAACGTTTTATGGAGCCTGACTGGAACTGAGAGGAACCTTTTTCAGTTGCTGGAGGTTCTCTATTTATAGCACTGGGAGTTGCTGGGCGATCGCCTCAGCTGTATTATAATAAGCGGGCGATCGTCTTTAGCACATGGGTTGATCTCCTTAAAGTCCGCGGCTGCTGCTGGAAGCCGACTGTGCGGACCAATGAGAAGTCTGCACGCGTCTTGAGTCGCTGCCCCGGGAGGTCCCACCTTGTACCTTTCAGCGGGTCTGTCGGTAGGTGAGAAGGTGGTGACAAGCTGTGGTCAACGATCCATGTTCTGCGGCGCCTTTCGCAGATCTACACATGGGTGCCTGCTTCGTGATCCATTCTTTGTAACCTTGGACGGACGATGGCCTTGTTCGTGGCACAAGTCGGCCATCCTGGGTCGGGCACCAGAGTCGATCACTGGGTGCCGAAAGGCGATTGCCTTGGGAGTCGATTGCTAGATGCTCGAAGGTAGGTTGTTACCTTCATTTAGTCAATCTCCCCGTAGCTCGTTTGGTCGTGAGCTCGGTCACTCGGACCTTATACCGATCGCCGTCGAGGCGTATAAATCGACGCACAACAATTGCCCCCCAGCTTGCTCCGATGTTGGAAACGTGGGGTGAGGTGGTTTTACTGGCGATCGCTTAACTTTGACGAGTAACTCTGCGTCTTACGGAACTGGCGATCGTCTTTGTGCAGAATGATTTTGAATTTGGACGACCTGGTCGGTCGCTGAAATGAGCGGGGTATGACAGCGGTCGTGGAAAAGTCTCCGGGGCACGCATTGGGTTCCTGTTGGGGGAGACTGATGGTTATTTATGATTCCTCGTCTGGCGTGTCCTTGAAACGACACGTACGCGGGTTTCAAGGGAGGCTTTAATTGCGACGGTTGCACTTCGGCCCCGGAGATTCTCCTTAATTGCATGGAAGCCCCTGCCATCTCTTATAAAAGGGCGCTGGGTTACAGTGTTGAGAACCTTATGCGATTTCATCGGAGAAGAAGATAGTCGAAAATTTTCTAAAGCTTTTGCCTGCCGATCGTCGATCGACTCAACCGTTCGGTAAGAAACACTCCTTTTCTCCTCTTCTTTTTTCGAGAATGTCTGGGGTATCTCCATCATCTGGAATGGACATCACCTCTTCTGTCGGGACTTCGACTGTTCGGGGAGGCTCCTCCACGGAATTCCATGTAGAGACGGCTGCTGAGGCTATCCGCGCCGGTATTGATCCCGTGGAAGTCGAGGCACTGTTTAACGAGGCCGACATCGCCAGGGAGGCGGAGGCAGAGCAGAAGCGTATGCTGGTGGAGAAGGATATGGTGGTGAAGGCGTATTGGGAGCAGCATAGTGCTTTTGGCCAAGCCTATTTGGCCTTCGCTGAAATCATGGAGAGGTTGGTCGGTCTGTGCCCCAAGTTTGACTACTGGGAGTACTCGATCGCCCATCCCTATCAATCGGCGAAGCGGTCGCTGTTTCAGGCTGTGCATCGCTCTCAATGGTCCCTCGGCCAGATTAGGAGCTCGGCGACCAGGAAGGACCTGGCCGTCTGGAGGGCGAGGTACCATATCCCTTTAGATGTGGATCTTTTTACGCCAGCGTAGAACAAGCAATCTGACCAACCTCCAGAGGGTATGGTCGCCGTGAATGAGGCGATTATGGAGGCCGGGCTGCGGTTCCCTCCGACTTTTGCTGTCTCCCATTTGCTGGCCGTCTAGAACGTGGCGCCGCTTCAGCTAACGCCGAACACCTGGCTCAAGATCATCTGTGCCCTCACCTTGTTCGGCGATCACCGACTGTACCACCATCCCTCGCCATCGGAGATGAACCACTTCTTCAAGCTGACGGTTCAGAAGGGGTCTGTCGGTGGCTATCATATCCAAGGCCGTTCTGGTCGGGTGATCCTTGGGGTCCCAAACAAGGTGCGCGGCGATCCGGCGAAGTGGTTCTGGGTCGGCGGTGCATGGAAGGCATCAGCGAGCGACAATCCCACGGGCGAGCTGGATATTCCCACTAGCTTTCGGGAGAGGAATCCGGGTAAGGGTTCTGACTCTCCCTTTGTTCGGATGTGTTCTGAACTGATCTAATTTGGTTTTCCTTTTGCAGGTTTCCATATTCCGGCGGTCGACGAGCTACCTTTCGATTTTCTGGTTGTCTGGTAGCGGATACGAAGTCTTCCGGACGACGACTTAGACGCTCGCCGTATTAACAAAGAGAGCCATTGGCTATCTGCTCGGCTATTCCATTTTCCGCGACATCTTTCGGTCCCATGTATGAATTTTCTACGATCTCCTTTGCTGGGCGATCGTCTTGTTTGAGGAATATGACTAAATGTTGTTTGATTGTTTCCTATTGCATAGGTCCGCTTCCCTTGCTTCTTGGAGCCTCCACCGGAGATAGCCATGTCGAACCATGGAGTTCTGAGCCGTCTGTGCCAGAAGAAGTCATCTCGAGTTCCTCCGGTGGCGCTACCTCTCATTCCGGAAGTGAGGCCTAATGTAGAGCCGATCGTAGCGGAGGAGGAGGTTCAGGAGGAGGGACTTCGGCAGAACCATAAGCGATAGAGGTCGGGGGAGCCCCCAATATCTACCCCTGTCGATGAGGTGCCGATCGCCGTTCCTCCACTCTCCGCGGTCCCCTTGGACGATGAGCTAACGCCTTCGTCGGCTTTCTTGCAAGCTATGGCGATCGCCAAGGCCGAGACCCCTCGCGGGAAACCATACTTCGGCCGCGACCCTGAGAGAGACGAGAGGTAAACTTCGTTTGTCTTGCTGAGTTTTGTCACTTGCGTAGGAGATATGCTAACTCTTTATTGTTTGATGCAGGATCCGTAGCACTGACCCAGCTTGCCCGCCGCTGGTATTGGATTTCTTCGCGAGCCGATCTCCTCACCAGGCCTGTTATGTCCCACTATACATCAACCGGGCCGTTTCTGGTTTGCCGAAGGCCTAGATGACCGACTTGGATGCGATCGCTCGCCAGCGATCCGGGAACACAATGCAAGCTGCTTTCGCTCTCTCCTTCCAAGCGGCGACGATGGCCGCCTAGGCTGTGAAGGAATTCGAGGGGCGTCCTTCTACTGTTCGTCTTCAGGCGGACCTCGAGGTCGCTCGGAAACAGAACGCCGAGTTTGCTGACCGGATCATGGATATGGAGGACTCCTTGGATGCAGCTAAGCGGGCAAGTCATGAACTTGAGCTGGCGAGACAGGATTCCGAGCGAGCTCGGGCGACGGTTGACCGTTTTTGGGACCAGATGACAGATGCCCGTCGTTCGCACGTGGCTGCTCAGAACGAGGCCGATCAGCTGAAGGTGACTATCGCTCGACTGACTAGCGAGCTGGCATTGTCGAGGGGAGAGACGGCCGCTAAAGAGTCAGAGCTCCAGGGCGCGCAACAGGCGGTTCTGGAGTTAAAATAAAAGCTGTAGGCGACCGAGGCCGATCCCTTTCTCAGCGTGGAGTTCGTCAACGAGTTTGCCTATTACATGGCGTTCGCTGTCTCGCTCCGCGCTGCTAAGAAGGGAGGGCTGTAGGTCGGCCCTCTTGCTGAAAACTTCAAGGCATACACGCTGGAGCACCCTCTCCATCCTGCTTTCTCTGTGCCGATCTTGGACCTCTCGGAAATCGGCGTAGACCTGAGCTGGTACCCGACTCCCCAAAATATTGCTTATCCGAATGCTCCGAAGGACGGGGAGGCAGCTCCGAAAGCCGGCGAAGGGTCGCAGGCCGATCCAGTGGTTGAAGGCGAAGGATAGGCTGGGACATCCTGAGGGTCTACGTCTTTCTTGTTTTTGTTTTTGCCTTGTAATTTTTGTAGATTTCCTTGTACTAAGGCCCTCGGGCGACCATATTTGTACTCTGATATTCCAAGTAATGAAATGAATATTTGTTTCTTCGATTTATTGCTTGAATGATTGCTTTTCTGAGTCTTTGCATGACTTTGTACAAATGTGTGAGGAGAGATTGTTGTGTGTATAGCTCCAAGTGAATTGATAAACTCATATAGATAACTTTTACAACAAATTCGATCGCTGCACATACATTTGAAAAATGCCGATCTCCATATGTAATTGAATAGGGACGATCGTCGTATTGCATGACTTTTTACAAATGTGTGAGGAGAGATTGTTGCGTGTATAGCTCAAAGTGAATTGATAAATTCATATAGATAACTTTTACAACAAATTCGATCGCTGCACATACATCTGAAAAATGCCGATCTCCGTATGTAATTGAATAGGGACGATCGTCATATACATAGCTCCGCCCTTCCCCTTGTTTTTGTTCACTTAGTGAAAGTAAGGGAACAAAAATAAATCGTTGAGTGAGTGGTCTTCAATTTTGCAGATTCCTAGAGGAAGGCCGTCCATCTCTGTCTTGAGGAACCATGCACGATCGCGGAGTTTGATGGACCGACCTCCACAACCGTGTCTTGTGCGCGAGCGACATTCCACCTGATGGCTAAGTTCTCGCGACTCACTTAATTGTTAAGGTCCTACGCAGGCTTCGCCTCACCTCGTATTTAAACGAAGGGCGTGCGGTCTTGGTCAGGAGGATTCCTTGCACGGGGCGTCGTCGGATTAATCGACTCCACGACCGTGGCTTGTTAGCACTTTTCTCCCTCGAGCCGCCATTAAGATGGCGACCCTCGACGGTATACGTTATGACAGGGGGAGGGACGCGTCGCATTGTCCGGGAAGGACCCACCATGTTAAGTGATGGACCTTTGAGGGCGGGCTAACATGTCCACATATCTCTTTTGGAGGGCCCTTAGACTACGCCCGCCTCATATTTAAACGAAGGGCGAGCAATCGCGGCCCAGAGGGACCTTGCATGGACACAGAGAATGGTTCCATCGTCCTCCGCAGCCATGTCGACAATCTTCTACCTCGGACCATCAAGTCAGATGACGATCCTCGACGGTATACATTGTTTAAGGGGAGGAGATCGCCTGCCTAGGTTCTTCATGTTGATGACGAACTTTAGAGGGCGAACAAGTCATCCTTTTTTTTTTAAGCGTTTGCTAAGGCAGTAGCCTTTGGTTTGATGAGGCAGGAATCGGGGAGAGACTTCCGAAGTTCCCTCCTCTTGATTGAAGCATGTAGATACGGTTGCCGAGGTTGATCGAGGGGTCGGCTCGTATGAGCTTTCCGGCCTGTTCGCGTTCGACTCGGGCGACCGTGTTGGGAGATTGATGAGGCTTTGGCTAAGCTAATAAGCTGTCCAACTTGCCCTCCACGAACAATCTCCAGTGTTGTCTGAGGAGGACGCGACATTGATTGGTGTTGTGGCCGGGACACTTGTGGTAAGCAAAATATTGATTGTGGTCCAGATGACCGTGGTCCCTTATTGCTTTTGGCTTGTTTAGCGGTTTGGGCCCCATGATGGCGTAAAAAATGTGGGCCGGAGTTCGGTTGAACTTGTGGAGGATATGGGCTTCCACATCCTCGAAGGCCTTGAGATCGCTGGGTGGCTTGACGACCGCCTTTTTGGTTTTGGCGATCGCCGTCTTTTAGACAGGAGGTGGCGCTCCCTCACCTAGGCGGAGGGTGAGCAGCTTCTGCCTGGCCAGGAAGTCGCTAGCCTTGGCGCGGAAGATCGCGTAGGTTGGGGGGATGTCCTTCGTGAGGTGCCTGAACATAGGCGAATGACCATAGAATCCCCCCAGGACTGAGTAGAGAGCTATCTCGTCGCTGATAGGCTCGCCGGTGAGGACTATCTCATCCACCCGGTCAATGTAATATGCGTCAGATTCGTCTTCCCCCTGCCTGATTTTCATCATGCGGTGGGGGCCTTCTGGTCTGGCGACCTTGGTGGCGAAGTATGACGTGAAGTCACTCGCCAGTTTCTCAAAGGAGATGATCGATCGTGGTGGTATGAGACGTACCACCTATGGGCCAGCTCGCCCAATGTTAACGGGAAAATTCGGCACTTGGTCGCATCTGATGCCCCACACCCGGTCATGTAAATCCGAAACTTGCTTAGATGGGTCTCGGGGTCCGATCTCCCTTCGTATAGAGGTGTTTTGGGAGGAGCTATCCTTGGTTGCACGGGGGCAAGCTCGATGTGGACCGCGAGTGGCTCGGTCGGTCCGATGATCTTCCTACTAGTGCTTGCCCCAGTATCCAGGAGCGCTTTCATCTCGTCGAGCTGGCATTGCATAGCGGCCATCGCCGCGGCCTGGCTTCTCGCGGATAGGCGCTCGGAGCGGGAGACGAGGCGATCAAGTACTGACCCCCTGGCGTTCGGAGCGGGAGCCAGACGACTGACCTGTATTCGGCTGGCAGTTGGGTAAGCCGAACTCCTAGTGACAAACTCGGATTCCATCATCTCACGGTTAGGGCCAGAATGCCCTAGTCGCCATGATGGATCGCTTCCCAAGCGACTGAATATGGAACTGTCCGGCCTTGCGAGATCCTGTTTTCGCGAATCGGGGCTTTCTGACGATCGCTCGCCCAGTAACCGCTTGAACTTACATTTGCCCACGTGGCGGATGGCCGAGGGAGTTATAGCGGGCGTCGCGCATGCTCTCCGTCGCTCTTTTAGGATGGCCATAGCCTCCTCGATCTGTTCCGCGGTTTGGAACTGGTCGAGCGAAAGGCTGGGGCCGTCCCTCAGGTGCGGGATCGAGAGTCTCGTGTCGCCGCGGCTACCCCCTGCCGTCGGCTGGGGCTCGGATCGAGCCGGAATATGATGTTTGGCGGTTCGGAAGGTGGCTCTCTTCGATGTAGTGGAGGACATCATGATTCTGAAGGTTTTTCTTTGAAGAGCAGTGAGTGTCACTTCAAGTATATGCCCCGAGAACAGTGAGTGTTCTTCGGGACGGTAGGAATAAAAATGAGTGTTGTGACTATTAACCACAAGGTCGAAGGTTCAAGCCCTTCCTCTAGCGCCAGTTGTTGTTACCCAACATATTATCCAGAGATGATATTGCTGGAATGGTCGAGTAACAAACAAAATGCGAGAGTACGTCCGTAGGGAAATGAATAACACAAGATTTGTCGGGGTTGTTAGTCCGGGCTTGAATGCTCTCGCGAGATGTTATTATTATAAATACATTGGAGTACAAATATTAATGTTAGAGTACAATTACAATGAATGTAAAGACCCTAGTTATCTTAGCTATTGAGCGTGAAGATTGCCGGAAGAACCAGATATTATGCTCTGTGAGTTCTTGTAACAACGATTGAGTGCTGTGATGACTATGAGGAATCGACGGTCTCTCACAGTGTGTATTAGCTGAATGTCTGAGCCCCTGGACTTGTGAATCTCTTCAAACCTGAACTACCGGGAGTTCTTGCCTCTGCCGACCGTCTTTTGGTGAAGAGGTGCTGAGAGAGAAATCCTAAATGGGTTCAAGAGAGAAAGCCCGAGAAGAGAGATCTTTTGTGAATGTATTGTCAATTCCTGAACGTTTTTCGGAGCCTGACTGGAACTGAGAGGAACCTTTTTTCAGTTGCTGGAGGTTCTCTATTTATAGCACTGGGAGTTGCTGGGCGATCGCCTCAGCTGTATTATAATAAGCGGGCGATCGTCTTTAGCACATGGGTTGGTCTCCTTAAAGTCCGCGGCTACTGCTGGAAGCCGGATGTGCGGACCTATGAGAAGTCTGCACGCATCTTGAGTCGTTGTCCCGGGAGATCCCACCTTGTACCTTTCGGCGGGTCTGTCGGTAGGTAAGAAGGTGGTGACAGGCTGTGGTCAACGATCCATGTTCTGCGGCACCTTTCGCGGATCTGCACATGGGTGCTTGCTTCGTGATCCAGTCTTTGTAACCTTTGAGGGCCGATGGCCTTGTTCGTGGCACAGGTCGGCCGTCCTGGGTCGGGCACCAGAGTCGATCACTAGGTGCCGAAAGGCGATCGCCTTGGGAGTCGATCGCTAGATGCTCGAAGGTAGGTTGTTACCTTCATTTAGTCAAGCTCGCCGTAGCTCGTTTGCTCGTGAGCTCGGTCGCTCGGACCTTGTACCGATCGCCGTCGAGGCGTATAAATCGCCGCACAACAATTACCCCCCAGCTTGCTCCGATGTTGGAAACGTAGGGTGAGGTGGTTCTACTGGCGATCGCTTAAAATTGACGAGTGACTCTGCATCTTACGGAACTGGCGATCGTCTTTGAGCAGAATGATTTTGAATTTGAACAACCTGGTCGGTCGCTGAAATGAGCGGGGTATGACAGCGGTCGTGGAAAAGTCTCCGGGGCACGTGTCGGGTTCCTGTTGGGGGAGACTGATGGTTATTTATGACTCCTCGTCTGGCGTGTCCTTGAAACGTTGCGTACGCGGGTTTCAAGGGAGGCATTAATTGCGACAGTTGCACTTCAGCCCCCGAGATTCTCCTTAATTGCACGGAAGCCCCTGCCATCTCTTATAAAAGGGGGATGGGTTACAGTGTTGAGAACCTTATGTGATTTCATCAGAGAAGAAGATAGTCGAAAATTTTCTGAAGCTTTTGCCTGCCGATCGTCGATCGACTCAACCGTTCGGTAAGAAACACTCCTTTTCTCCTCTTCTTTTTTCGAGAATGTCTGGGGTATCTCCATAATCTGGAATGGACATCACCTCTTCCACCGGGACTTCGACTGTCCGGGGAGGCTCCTCCACGGAATTCCATGTGGAGACGGCTGCTGAGGCTATCCGCGCCGGTATTGATCCCACGAAAGTCGAGGCACTGTTTAACGAGGCCGACGTCGCCAGGGAGGCAGCGGCAGAGCAGAAGCGTATGCTGGCGGAGAAGGATATGGTGGTGAAGGCGTATTGGGAGCAGCATAGTACTTTTGGCCAAGCCTATTTGGCCTTCGCTGAAATCATGGAGAGTTTGTCCGGTCCGTGCCCCAAGTTTGACTATCGGGAGTACTCGATTGCCCATCCCTATTAATCGGCGAAGCGGTCGCTGTTTCGGGCTGCGCATCGCTCTCAGTGGTCCCTCGGCCAGATTAGGAGCTCGGCGACGTGGAAGGACCTAGCCGTCTGGAGGGCGAGGTACCATATCCCTTCAGATGTGGATCTTTTTGCGCCAGCGGAGAACGAGCGAGCTGACCAACCTCCGGAGGGTATAGTCGTCGTGAATGAGGCGATTATGGAGGTCGGGCTGCGGTTCCCTCTGACTTTTGCTTTCTCCCATTTGCTGGACGTCTGGAACGTGGCCCCGCTTCAGCTAACACCAAATGCCTGGCTCCAGATCATTTGTGCCCTCACCTTGTTCGGCGATCACCGACTGTACCACCATCCCTCACCATCGGAGATGAACCACTTGTTCAAGCAGGCGGTTCAGAAGGGGTCTGTCGCGGCTATCATATCCAAGGCCATTCCGGTCGGGTGATCCTTGGGGTCCCGAACAAGGTGCGGGGCGATCCGGCGAAGTAGTTCTGGGTCGGCGGTGCATGGAAGGCATCAGCGAGCGAAAATCCCACGGGCGAGCTGGATATTCCCACTAGCTTTCAGGAGAGGAATCCGGGTAAGGGTTCTGACTCTCCCTTTGATCGGACATGTTCTGAACTGATCTAATCTGGTTTTCCTTTTGCAGGTTTCCATATTCCAGTGGTCGACGAGCTACCTTTCGATTTTCTGGTCGTTTAGGAGTGGATACGAAGTCTTTCGGACGACGACTTAGACGCTCTCCGGATTAACAAAGGGAGCCGTTGGCTGTCTCCTCGGCTATTCCATTTTCCGCGACATCTTTCGGTCCCAGGTATGAATTTTCTACGATCTCCTTTGCTGGGCGATCGTCCTGTTTGAGGAATATGACTAACTATTGTTTGAGGTCCGCTTCCCTCGCTACTTGGAGCCTCCACCGGAGATAGCCATGTCGAACCACGGAGTTCTGAGCCGTCTGCGCCAGAAGAAGTCGTCTCGAGTTCCTCCGGTGGCGCTACCTCTCATTCTAGAAGTGAGGCCTAATGTAGAGCCGATCGTACCGGAGGAGGAGGTTCGGGAGAAGGGACTTCGGCAGAACCGTAAGCGACAGAGGTTGGGGGAGCCCCCAGTCTCTGCCCCTGTCGGTGAGGTGTCGATCGCTGCTCCTCCACACTCCGCGGTCCCCTTGGACGATGAGCCAACGCCTTTGTAGGCATTCTTGCAAGCCATGGCGATCGCCGAGGCCGAGACCCCTCGCAGGAAACCATACTTCGGCCGTGACCCTGAGAGAGCCGAGAGGTAAACTTCGTTTGTCTTGCTGAGTTTTGTCACTTGCATAGGAGATATGCTAACTCTTTGTTGTTTGATGCAGGATCCGTAGCACTGACCCAGCTTGCCCGCCACTGGTATTGGATTTCCTCGCGAGCCGATCTCCTCGCCAGGCCTGTGATGTCCAACTATACATCAATCGGGCCGTTTCTGTTTTGCCGAAGGCCTAGATGACCGACTTGGATGCGATCGCTCGCCAGCGATCCGGAAACACGATGCAAGCTTCTTTCGCTCTCTCCCTCCAGGCGGCGATGATGGCCGCCCAGGCTGTGAAGGAATTCGAGGGGTGTCCTTCTACTGCTCATCTTCAGGCGGACCTCGAGGCCGCTCGGAAATAGAACGCCGAGTTTGCTGACAGGATTGTGGATATGGAGAAGGACTCCTTGGATGCAGCCAAGAGGGCAAGTCATGAACTTGAGCTGGCGAGACAGGATTCCGAGCAAGCCCGGGCGACGGTTGACCGTTTTCGGGACCAGATGACAGATGCCCGTCGTTCGCATGCGGCTGTTCAAAAGGAGGCCGATCAGCTGAAGGTGACTGTGGCTCGGCTGACTAGCAAGCTGGCATCGTCGAGGGGAGAGACGGCCGCTAAAGAGTGCGAGCTCCAGGGCGCGCAACAGGCAGTTGTGGAGTTGAAAGGGAAGCTGGAGGCGACGGAGGCCGATCCCTTTCTCAATGTGGAGTTTGTCAGCGAGTTTGCCTATTACATGGCGTTCGCTGACTCGCTCCGTGCTGTTAAGAAGGGAGGGCTGGAGGTCGGCCCTCTTGCTGAAAACTTCAAGGCATACGCATTGGAGCACCCTCTCCATCCTGCTTTCTCCGTGCCGATCTTGGACCTCTCGGAAATCGGCATAGACCTGAGCTGGTACCCAACTCCCCAAAATCTTGCTTATCCGAATGCTCCGGAGGACGGGGAGACAGCTCCGGAAGCCGGCGAAGGGTCGTGGGCCGATCCAGTGGTTGAAGGCGAAGGCCAGGCTGGAACATCCTGAGGGTCTACGTCTTTCTTGTTTTTGTTTTTGCCTTGTAATTTTTGTAGATTTCCTTGTACTTAGGCCTTCGGGCGACCATATTTGTACTCTGATATTCCAAGTAATGAAATGAATATTTGTTTCTTCGATTTATTGATTGAATGATTGCTTTTCTGAGTCTTTGCATGACTTTGTACAAATGTGTGGAGAGAGATTGTTGCGTGTATAGCTCCAAGTGAATTGATAAACTCATATAGATAACTTTTACAACAAATTCGATCGCTGCACATACATCTAAAAAATGCCGATCTCCATATGTAATTGAATAGGGACGATCGTCGTATTGCATGACTTTGTACAAATGTGTGAGGAGAGATTGTTTCGTGTATAGCTCCAAGTGAATTGATAAACTCATATAGATAACTTTTACAACAAATTCGATCGCTGCACATACATCTGAAAGATGCCGATCTCCGTATGTAATTGAATAGGGACGATCGTCGTATACATAGCTCCGCCCTTCCCCCTTGTTTTTGTTCACTTAGTGAAAGTAAGGGGACGAAAATAAATCATTGAGTGAGCAGTCTTCAATTTTGCAAATTCCTCGAGGAAGGCCGTCCAACTCGGTCTTGAGGAACTGTACATGATCGCGGAGTTCGATGGACCAACCTCCACGACCGTGTCTTATGCGCGAGCGACATTCCGTCTGATGGATAAGTTCTCGCGACTCACTTAATTGTTAGGGTCCTCCATAGGCTGCGCCTCTCTTCGTATTTAAACGAAGGGCGTGTGGTCTTGGTCAGGAAGATTCCTTGCACGGGGCGTCGTCGGATTAATCGACTCCACGACCGCGGCTTGTTAGAACTTTTCTACCTCGAGCCGCCATTAAGATGGCGACCCTCGACGGTATACGTTATGATGGGGGGAGGGACGCGTCGCATTGTCCGGAAAGGACCCACCATGTTAAGTGATGGACCTTTGAGGGCGGGCGAACGTGTCCATAGACATGTTTTGGAGGGCCTTTAGACTACGCTCACCACGTATTTAAACGAAGGGTGAGAAATCGTGGCCCAGAGGGACCTTGCACGGACACAGAGAACGGTTCCATCATCCTCCGCAGCCATGTTGACAATCTTCTACCTCGGACCATCAAGTCAGATGACGATCCTCGACGGTATACATTGTTTAAGGGGAGGAGATCGCCTGCCTAGGTTCTTCATGTTGATGACGAAGTTTAGAGGACGAGTGAGTCATCCTTTTTTTTTTAAGCGTTTGCTCAGGCAGTAGCCTTTGGTTCGATGAGGCGGGAATCGGGGAGAGACTTCCGAAGTTCCCTCCTCTTGATTGAAGCATGTAGATACGGTCGCCGAGGTTGATCGAGGGGTCGGATCGTATGAGCTTTCCGGCCTGTTCGCGTTCAACTCGGGCGACCGTGTTGGGAGATTCATGATGCTCTGGCTAAGCCAATAAGCTGTCCAACTTGCCCTCCTCGAACAATCTCCAGAGTTGTCTGAGGAGGTCGCGGCATTGATTGGTGCTGTGGCCGGGACTCTTGTGGTAAGCACAATATTGATTGTGGTCCAGATGACCATGGTCCCTTATTGCTTTTGGCTTGTTTAGCAGTTCGCGCCCCTTGATGGTGTAAAAAATGTGGGCCGGAGTTCTGTTGAACTTGTGGAGGAGATGGGCTTCCATATCCTCGAAGGACTTGATATCGCCGAGTGGCTTGACGACCGCCTTTTTGGTTTTGGCGATCGCCGTCTTTCGTACAGGAGGTGGCGCTCCTTCGCCTAGGCGGAGGATGAGCAGCTTCTGCCTGGCCAGGAAGTCGGTAGCCTTGGCGCGGAAGATCACGTAGGTTTGGGGGATGTCCTTCGTGAGGTGCCTGAACATCGGCGAATGACCATAGAATCCCCCCAGGACTGAGTAGAGAGTGATCTCATCACTGATGGGCTCGCCGGTGAGGACTATCTCATCCACCCGGTCGATGTAATCTGCGTCGAATTCATCTTCCCCCTACCTGATTTTCATCATGCGGTGGGGGCCTTCTGGTCTGGCGACCTTGGTGGTGAAGTATGACGTGAAGTCACTCGCCAGTTTCTCAAAGGAGATGATCGATCGTGGTGGTATGAGACGTACCACCTATGGGCCAGCTCGCCCAACGTTAACGGGAAAATTCGGCACTTGGTCACGTATGATGCCCCACACACGGTCATGTAAATCTGAAACTTGCTTAGATAGGTCTCGGGGTCCGATCTCCCTTCGTATAGAGGTGTTTTGGGAGGAGCGATCCTTGGTTGCACGGGGGAAAGCTCGATGTGGACCGCGAGTGGCTCGGTCGGTCCGATGATCTTCCTAATGGTGCTTGCCCCAGTATCCAGGAGCGCTTTCATATCGTCGATCTGGAATTGCATAGCGGCCATCGCCGTGGCCTGGATGCTCGTGGATAGGCGCTCGGAGCGGGAGCCGAGGCGATCAAGTACTGACCCCCTGGCGTTCGGAGCGGGAGCCAGACAGGTGACCTGTATTCGGCTGGCAGTTGGGTAAGCCGAACTCCTAGTGACAAACTCGGATTCCATCATCTCGCGGTCAGGGCCAGAATGCCCCGGCCGCCATGATGGATCGCTTCCCAAGCGACTGAATATGGAACTGTCCGGCCTTGCGAGAGCCTGTTTTCGCGAATCGGGGCTTTCTGACGATCGCTCGCCCAGTAACCCCTCGAACTTACGTTTGCCCACGCGGCGGATGGCCGAGGGAGTTATAGCGGGCGTCGCGCATGCTCTCCATCGCTCTTTTAGCATGGCCATAGCCTCGTCGATCTGTTCCGCGGTTTGGAACTGGTCGAGCGAAAGGCTGGGGCCGTCCCTCAGGTGCGGGATCGAGAGTCTCGCATCGCCGCAGCTACCCCTTGCCGTCGGCTGGGGCTCGGATCGAGCCGGAATATGATGTCCGGCGGTTTAGAGGGTGGCTCTCTTTGATGTAGTGGCGGAGGTCATGATTTTGAAGGTTTTTCTTTGTAGAGCAGTGAGTGTCACTTCAAGTATATGCCCCGAGAACAGTGAGTGTTCTTCGGGACGGTAGGAATAAAAATAAGTGTTGTGGCTGTTAACCACAAGGTCGAAGGTTCAAGCCCGTCTTCTAGCGCCAGTTGTTGTTACCCAAAATATTATCCGGAGATGATATTGCTGGAATGGTCGAGTAACAAACAAAGTGCGAGAGCACGTCCGTAGGGAAATGAATAACGCAAGATTTGCCGGGGTTGTTAGTCCCGGGCTTGAATGCTCTCGTGAGATGTTATTAATATAAATACTTTGGAGTACAAATATTAATGTTAGAGTACAATTACAATCAGTGTAAAGACCCTAGTTATCTTACCTATTGAGCGTGAAGATTGCCGGAAGAACCAGATATGATGCTCTGTGAGTTCTTGTAACAACGATTGAGTGCTGTGACGACTATGAGGAATCGACGGTCTCTCACAGTGTGTATTAGCTGAATGTCTGAGCCCCTGGACTTGTGAATCTCTTCAAACCTGAACTATAGGGAGTTCTTGCCTCTGCCGACCGTCTTTTGGTGAAGAGGTGCTGAGAGAGAAATCCTAAATGGGTTCAAGAGAGAAAGCCCGAGAGAAGAGATCTTTTGTGAATGTATTGTCAATGCCTGAACATTTTTCGGAGCCTGAATGGAACTGAGAGGAACCTTTTTCCAGTTGCTGGAGGTTCTCTATTTATAGCACTGGGAGTTGCTGGGCGATCGACTCTGCTGTATTATAATAAGCGGGCGATCGTCTTTAGCACATGGGTTGGTCTCCTTAAAGTCCGCGGCTGCTGCTGGCAGTCGGATGTGCGGACCAATGAGAAGTCTGCACGCGTCTTGAGTCGCTGTTCCGGGAGGTCCCAGCTTGTACCTTTCGGCGGGTCTGTCGGTAGGTAAGAAGGTGGTGACAGGCTGTGGTCAACGATCTATGTTCTGCGGCGCCTTTCGCGGATCTGCACATGGGTGCTTGCTTCGTGATCCAGTCTTTGTAAATTTTGACGGCCGATGGCCTTGTTCGTGGCACAGGTCAGTCGTCCTGGGTCGGGCACCAGAGTCAATCGCTGGGTGCCGAAAGCCAATTGCCTTGTGAGTCGATTGCTAGATGCTTGAAGGTAGGCTGTTACCTTCATTTAGTCAAGCTCGCCGTAGCTCGTTTGGTCGTGAGCTCGGTCGCTCGAACCTTATACCGATCACCGTCGAGGCGTATAAATCGCCGCACAACATACAAAAACTAAGAGGGAATGGGGTTAGGTGGGGCTGCCATCTAGAAGAACCAAACGAGTTCGGTTCGTTTCGGACTACCGCGAGTCCAATCAGATAAACTCAATTCCGTTCCAATGTATTTATATCAATTAATTAATCCAATTAATTAATTAATCATATCAATACAAAATAATATAATTAATTTCTCCAAGAAATAATTATATTCTTGAATTAAATTAATCACCCAGTATTATATTTAGTTCATTAGGCCATAAATTAATTTATCCAATAAATTAATTTAGACATCCAATGTCCTAAAATTTATTTAGACATCCAATGTCCAATAAATTAGATATCCAAAATCCAATATTTATAAAGAGAGAATAAGCTTGATTCACTCTGTCGTCAATCCTATTGGGCGACTCAGTAGGTCCGTCTCAGTTAGCAATGGGAGGAACCCAAGAGTAGTAGCACCACCTAGCCAGCCTGGCGGCCAACACTGTACCATAACTGAGAACGAAATACCAGTATATGTATGGCTATATAAAACCATTCTGTCGTGAATACCAATATACGTATAAACCCTTCTTTCAAATCTCTCGATCAAATTATAGGGTCACGGTCAGTCAAACCCTATATGTACTTGACAATATGCATGATTTAATGCAAATCGAGATGATCGAGCTCTCGTGTATCCAATACAACTAGCTCCAATGCTTTGGCCAAAGACTTATGATCTCATCCGCCAATAATTGCATAGGACATATAACCCATTCACTAACAGGAGAAAGAATCCTATCTTGGCATTTAGTAGAACCTGCTACTTGCCCGTCAAGACGCACGTTGAGGTTGACCCTCACTTTCCGATTTTCTGGGTCGAACTACTCTAATGAAAATGTTAACTTTACAAGCACATCCCTACTAAATCCTCAAGTCGAAGATTCACGAATACCTGTCACAAGCTTTCGATTCCGTCATTGAATGTCCCGGAGTGAAATCTGTGTGACGAATCGAGGGTGAGCTATAAGTACTAACGGTGTCACTGATGTGTTTGTCAGAGGTTAACTAGCTTATCTCGGGATTTTAGATGGTGCATGTACTGGTTCACTTTAGATTGATGGTTCAAGTAGATAACCATCGTTTAATATTATAACGCTTGTCAAGTACCTTGATTCTTGTCAATACTCTATAGAATGCAATCTATGATTGCATGTGGTAACGATGGCAAAATATTGTCATCTGTCTATACTCTATTTGTTCCAACTACGGTAGGAATTGAACTTATCTTTAGTTTATTACATTAATTCACTACTACAAAAATGGGCAAAGAGACCCGTCCAAAATAACCTAAGAGACCTCCTTTAAGGGGGCCTCTAGATGGGGGGGTCTCTTTTATAAAGAGACCCCCTCAAGATGAGGGGTCTCTTTGTTAAAAGTTTAAGACCCCCTATGTAAGAAAGGGAGTCTCTTATGTGAGGTGTGCAAAAAATATTTTAAAAGGGTAAGAGACCCCTTATTAGAGATATGGGATCTTTTTATTAAAAATATTTAGACCCCATATATAAGATAGAGGGTCTCTTTGATTTTTTGAATAATTTTTTTTCCAATAAGCTCAAACCCCATATTTAAGATAGAGGGTCTCTTTGATTTTTTTAATAATTTTTTTTAATAAGCTCAGACCCCATATATAAGATATGGGGTCTCTTAAATTTTTTTAATATTATACCTAGAGAGCCCTTTTTATACATAACGGGTCTCTTTATATATATATATATATATATATATATCTAAATTCAATAATAGCAAGTATTTTACCCGCAAATTACATAAACCTGCTATAATATCTAAGTAAATACCAAAAGACAAAATTAAGTACATTCAATCTATTTAGACAGCCACATTTAGATACATCACACGTACAAACAATGGTTTTCATAGAGAGAGGGACCCTCGACAATAAAGAAACGGACGATAATTTACTTCCATCTAGCGGTGGTGAGTGGCGCCTAAGAGAGAGAGAGAAGAAATGTCCGGTAATGGCCAGACGTCTATGAAGAAACTGCATCATCAAGTGACTTTCCATATTTCTTTTGGTACTCTGCTTTTATGTATTGGATATCAATCTCGGCGCGTGTCACTATTACTCTAATAAGGAGCGAGTCGTTGGTTCCCATGACCTTCATCGCCTTACACAACACCTTAATGCAGATTTTAAAGTGATCTCAGGTCATTACGCGTTAACTAGAGTTGGTAAAATTACAGATAACAGCAAAGGATTTCAATAAACTAGTCGAATACATTCACCATAAATATAGACTCTTTTCGGAACCTACGTAACCACTTCAGCATTTCTAAATTTGATCGAAGCTGTAATAAAAATGAATTACTCATTCCAAAAAAAAGCAAGTAGAAGAAGAAGAAAATGATCCTTTATTTTTGATAGATTATATTCCAGAGTGTTTTTTTTTGGGGGGGGGGGGGGTGGATGACTTGGCACTTTTAATACAAAGTATCGTATTTTACCTTTGCAAAGTACTTCCCAGGATTTTCAGCACAACATAATATAGTCAAAAGCGCAAACTCAAAGTTCCCGAAGTTTCACTTTTAACGACCTGCAAGAAGATACTCATTTAGCCAACCAACAGGCTCGTAGTGATGAGGAAAAGCGGAAAGGACATAATGCTGGTCTTTTCAACATACTCATTTTCGTACATGCTGTGATAAGCAGAAGCAACATTAGCCAAATGTGCACGGCTTCTTTCAGAAAAACATGTATGAAAGTCTTCTCATCCGTGCCCATCTTATTTTCTCCAACTTTGTAGAGCGCCTTAGCATCATGCTCAGCCATTGCCCTGTCGACCTCCGGACCTTCATAGCGCATAGCACTCACGTAGGCAAGTAGCAACTGCAAAATGGAAGAGGCAGATAAATGGACATAAATTCGTAGGCAAGTATCCATTTATATTAATCTATATATATGTGTATATATATATATACACACATACATATAACATACACACAAAGAGAGGGGGGGGAAGAAACCTTTTTGTCATCACCAGATGCTTGCTTTTCAATATCGTGCTCAAGGTAAGCATGAAACCTTGCATGGTATATTTGTTTAAAGTGTTGTATTTGAGTTGAAGTACCAGAACAAATTACTTCAGCAGCAGCTTTCAAATTGATGGTGTCACAACTCAAAGCTTGCCTTACAATTGTTGCAACCCGTGTAGGAGGATCATACATCCAAAGTAATATTGCTTTCTGAAATCATTTAAAAAAACACAATCAAGAAAAAAGAATGTTTCATACACAGCAGGATAAACATTTCATTAAATGAAGTATCAAGAAAAAGGTATAATACCGAACAAAAAAAAAAGCTGCAATTTCACGAAGGTCATGTTATTGTAAAAATCAAACAGATATTTGGTAAAATTTGTCTGAAAAGAAAAGGTGCTTAATTCTCCTCTGTACCTCAACATCACCACTAAGTTCTGAAGCGAGGCATTTATGAAGATCTTCAGAATACATAACTCTATACTCTTGTGCGATAAGCAAACGCTGTGTTGCATCCCTATAGGCAAGGATGTTAACCACTGCTATAGTATCACACCCAAAACCTTTACAATGCTAGCACTAATTACGACTAATATATAATTCTCAGCTGAGATAAGAAAACAAATAATTAAATATTGCTCCTAAGAAAACAAGGTTTGATATAAAAACTACCGTTGAGGTTTGACCACAAACCGAAGCTAAACTTTGATATTTACAAACACCCTTGAGATTGTATCCATCATACGTTTTGCGCTTACCGTTAGTGGACCCAAAGGAAACTGTTGATGCCATAAAATATTAATGATATTACATCCTTAATTTGTTTTCTAAATATTAACAGACAATCCCAACTATCCATCTTACATTACATCTTTCAATTTTTTCTAAATACTCAAGTGGCCGAACGATAAGTTGAGCCTATTTGTAATATTTTGAATGTTTGTGGGAGCAACCGTAAATTTGGGGCAAAATGTGAAATGAATCAAAGATCAATGATATTTTTTGTATTTTTCAAAATTAGTTGGACTTTTTTGTTAATTTCCCAAACCTCAGGGGTAGGTTCTGTAATTATCATTAACTTTAAGCACCTCACTAATACACAGAAAAAAACATATATGCATATATGTACTTATTAATATTTATATACTTACCTTCATTTTTGAATACTTGCCACCAATAGGTCTGCACGCAACCAAAAGAGGATAACAATCTTATTCAGGCTCAAAATATGAGTGCACATAATTTGGTAGAAGGAGCAGATAATCTGGAAAATAACTTGAGAAATCTATAAAAAACTATAAATACCAGAGAAAGGGAAGAAGCAAGAGCTCCCCAAGATTCAACTGCCTCCAACACAACTGCAAAGCATTTTGCAAACATGGAATCCTCGGAATATAACACGAAATAAGCAATGATATCTTCATCAATAAGACGACTTTGCTACTTGCCAGCAATACAATCCGTCTCAACTTTTAGAGCGAACCAAATACGCATGTAGAATATCTAAGGACAAGGTCAGGAAACCAAACGCATCCATGAAAAAACCCATCTCAACATAAGTAGAAATGCATCAACAAGTAGTAATAGTATTTGGGGACTTTTCCTAAACATAAGATAAGGGCACGAGCTATAGCCAAAATCAAACATAGTAGAAATATCCAAAAAAATTACTTATTCATCTTCTTCAATGACAACAGTGCCTAATCCCTTTAACCCTACGTTCAACAGTGCCGGATCCCTTCAACAGTATCGTCAGATTTAGCTGCTGTGGTGGATCAACATATATCTCGTATAGTAAAAGAAATTCGAGCAAGAACACCTATACTCATAAAATACCTAAACCAATCAATACCATAAAACTAATCCAGAAAATCGAGCAATTATTCCTAAGAAGAGTGATGCAAAAAAGGAGAATAAAATAGAAAAATACACCTTGTATATATGCCGGCATTGGTGGTAGTTAAATCGCCGATGATGGGTTCGGTAAATCTTCAATCAGCCTGTCGGTGCGAGGTCGCCGAACTTTCCTATATTTTCCCTAGCTTAGTCGCCTGCGAATGATCGAGGAAGAAGAAAGGAAAAAAACACAATATATACGGGCCCTAATTTGGTAAAGAAGGAATCAAAGAGACTGCATATATTAAACAACGGGTCTTTAATACCAAAAAAATAAAATAAACTAGGGCTCTTTATTTCCTACACATTAGAGACCTGTTGGATCAAACAACGGGTCTCTTATTTCTTACACATTAGAGACCCGTTATCTTAAATAACTGGTCTTTAGTTTATCCTAAAAAAATAGTGGACTCCTTTAACATATTAGAGACCTGTTATTTCTAATATTGGGTCTCTTATACTAAAGAGACCCATCGTCTTAACCAACGGGTCTATTATCAAGGGTCTCTTTGCTTGTTTTTGTAGTAGTGATTATATCATATTAATAAATGAATCCTTCAATTCTTATCTATGGTGTCGTATGTGTGAAGTCTTAGAAAGTTCAACAATAAACTATTTCACTAGTATTTTCAACACTGTTTGCATGACTAACCGGCTTTAAGCAATAAAAATACACCCTAAATGAGGTCAAGATCTACTAGTAACCGGTCCAAACACTTCAATAACCGGATGATAACTACCTAAACTGATCCATTATTTCAAACCTGATTTCTAGAAACTATTCGACATTATTTTGGACATTTCACCGTAATTTACAAGTACTAATATGATATATGATAGTTTAGGTTATGTAGTTAGTGTGGGTCGTTTCAGGGGGTATCGGAGCCCGATTTGTGCCCTATAGACCGTCCATGTACACGAGCTCAGAGCATGTGGAGCACAACAATTCCAGTAAGTGTTATTTTATTTGTGTGCACTCATATTTCAAGAATTATATTTGCCATATGATATAGGGCTTAGTCATACTAAAAAATAATACCGAGAACAAGAACTGATGGTAGTGATGGGGGTAGAACACAAGAGCCATAAATGACGTCCACAAGTTCTGATCGTGATCTGATCATTGGTCGATTGACTAAGTAGAAAGGCAATCTCAACAAATCCAACAAATCATTCAACAAAGAGACATGGGAGGATAGCAGAGAGATGATATGACTCGACCTCCACATTGGGTAGAAAAGTTAAATTCGGTGGAGGAAGGTTCAAGAAGTTGAATCCCCCAACATTTGAGAATGCAGTGGATCTTACAGAAGCAGAAGACTTGTTATGGGCTAAGGTTTCTGATCATGATCTGATCATTGGTCGATTGACTGAACTAGTAGAAAGGCAATTTAAAAATCCCAAAAACCATTCAACAAAGAGACATGGGAGGATAGTAGAGAGATGATATGACTCAACCACCACCTCGAGTAGAAAAGTTGAATTGGGTGGAGGAAGGTTCAAGAAGTTGAATCCCCCAACATTTGAGAATGCAGTGGATACTACAGAAGTAGAGGAATGGTTATGGACTACAGAGAATATGTTCTTGTATAGTAAGGTTTCTGAAGAGAATAAGGTACTTTGTGCATCCTTCATGTTATGGGACAGTACAGGTCATTGGTGGGATACGATAAGCGCTATTGAGAATATGGCAACAATGAATTGGGCTAAGGTCAAGGAACTCTTAAGAAATAAGTACTTTACAGCTCCTGTTCGTGCAATGAAGATGTAAGAATTTATACAGTTGAAAGAGGGAAGTATGACTTTTTCAGACTATATCTGTAAATTCGAACTACTGTCTAGGTTTGTTGAGCATATGGTTAGAAGGGAATAACTAAAAGTGGAGAGGTCCTTGAAGGCTTGGGACCAGAACTCTAGAGATGTTAGCATGGCAGGAATTCAAGGGACAACTTATACAATAGTTGCTGTGATAGAATTAGTGGCAGAATAGGCAGAACTGAGAATTAAAGTGGCACAAAAGGTTTGGTGAAAATTTTCCCAACGACAAGGCCAACGCTGGTTTAGGAATGAAAAGAGGAGTCCACCTCAATCTCAAAATCCAAGGGCTGGTTTTCCATCTAAAAAGGGCCAAGTAAGCATATGAAATCTGAAGAGGGCAGACCCTTTGTACCATTACTGGCATGCCCCAACAGTGGAAAACAACATAGTGGAGTTTGCTTATTGGGTTATAAGGTATGCTTTTCATGTGGACAACCTGGACATATGGCGAACGTTTGCTCAAACAAGATAACCACCAAAGCATAAGAAACAATACCAGCTAGATTTTTCACTATGACCAGAGAAGATGCTGAAGTTAATCCATCTGTTATACCTTCCTATCTTTGGTGTTTCAACATTGGTATAATTTGATAATAATGCTACACATTCATTTTCATCCACCAAGGTAGGTTATAATACAGTGACCCCCTCCGGAGATCCAAAGCAAACAAATAAGATCATACGAGCCTGTAGTAATCCTATTGATAGTATGGAACTCTGTGTTGATTTAATTGTGCTGGACATGAATGACTATGCCATAATTTTTGGTTTGGACTGGTTATCAAAATATCATGCTACTATTGACTGTTGTAGGAAGGTCGTGACATTCCAACCTCCTAGGGAAAATCCTTTTTATTTTGTCGAGGTTAGTAAGAATTTTAGATTTCCAGTAATCTCAGCAATGAAGGCACATTGTCTATTAAACAGTGGTTGTGAAGGCTATCAAGTAAGTCTAATAAGCATTGAAAATCAAGATTACTCGAACGTCAATAAATTACCAATGGCGAAAGAATACATTGAAGTGTTTCCCTACGATCTACCGGGATTACCACTAGATCGTGAGTTTGTGATTAACTTGCATTTGGGAATAGCACCAATATAGAAGTCACCATATAGAATGGCACAGCTGAATTAAAAGAATTAAAGACCTAGTTGCAAGAGATGTTAGATAAAGGCCTCGCTTAGTTATTCACCATGGGGAGTGCTAATATTGTTTGTTCTAAGAAGCATGGCTCCTTGAGGATGTGTATATACTATCAAGAGCTCAACAAAGTCACGATCAAGAACAAGTATCCTTTGCCTTAAATTGATGACTTGTTTGATCAATTTCATGGAGCATCTATCTTTTCTAAAATTGGTTTGCGATCAGGGTACCATGAATTGAAAATAAAGGGAGAAGACATCCTAAAAAACGGCATTTAGTATGAGGTACAAACACTATGAGTTTTTGGTGATGCCATTTGGCCTAACAAACGGCCCAGCAACATTCATGGATTTAATGAATAAGGTGTTTAAAGACTTCCTGGATATGTTTGTTATTGTGTTTATTGACGATATTCTCATATATTCAAAGACCAAAGAAGACCATACAGTGAATCTAAGTTTATTGGTGATATTCTCATATATTCTCATATAAGTTTGTTATTGGTTAGACCGAGTGGTGTGCCAAGGAATGTTCACGCTTGGTGACGTGCTTCCTTATCCCTTATTTGGGCTCGATATGCCCTTCGCTTGGATCTATGTCCGGATCATATCATAATCACGACTGTACCCATAACTATGACCCTGTCACCTTAGGATCACTCCGTCCTTCGGCTTCAAGGGAATAGGATACGACAGTAGCTTTGCCTACAACCGCATCCACGTCGCTCGATTCATGACTTAGACTAACTGCCCCTCAATGCATATAGATAGAAAAAAGGACTCTAGACGTAGTCGTATGGAGTCTAGCAGTGGATCCCACCCGAAGAACGTAGCACTTAGCTCCGCTCATCACTTACTCCCGATTTCTATCGAATGATGATTATTATCGTGATCAAAGATGTTCATGCATATTATAATATGCCGACATAGTTTGTTTGATAATACTTGGACTTGGATAAACTAGAGGAATTAGTTCAGTTGATGATCAGATGTCTAGTGTGCGAGTTTTAACAGATTCTTATGATAAACTCATAAATTTGAATAGTTCGGTACGAATTGATTGTACGTCAGAAAATTACAAACTTTATTGCAGAAAGGTCTTTATGATGTAAGGATTGGTAGTGAGAAATTGTATGAAAGTTTTACCTTTCGGAAATTATAATTTTGCCCTTCCGACTTTTAAGTATTATTATTTTTTTATTATAATTGTATGAATTTGGATAATTCGGTACAGATTGATTATATCCGAAAATTACGAAATTTATTGTGAGAAGTCCATTATGATGTAATAATTGAAAGTCAGAAATTTCATGAAAGTTTTACCTTTCGAAAATTAAAATTATGCCCTTCTGACTTTTAAGTATTATTATTTTTTTACTATAATTGTAGGAATTTGGATAATTCGGTACACATTGATTATACGTCCGAAAATTACAAAATTTACTGCAAAAAGTCCGTTATGATGTAAGGATTAAAAATCCGAAATTGCAAGAAAGTTTTACGTTTCCAACATTACAATTCTGCCCTTCCGACTTTTAAGTATTATTATTATTATTAGTTTTATTTAGTTTTGTCTTATAACTTTGATTAATTCGTTTGGATTTATTTTAACTCCAAAAATTATAAACATAGTTGTATTTTGATCCTTAAGTATTGTACTTTAGAATTTTTTTCACTTTAGAATTTTATTCATTCACAAATTATGATTCCACCCCTTAATTAAGTATTAATTGAGATTTTGATAATCGGATCGTAACTCTATCGTTCTTCTTGGATCAACCTCAAATTTTCGGGGTATGTTTTTTAAGTAATTATGAATCCAGTAAGTTTTCAAATTTTCTGGAAATTATGTTTTTGAGATAGTAAGTTTCTGTAAATTATAGTTTTGACCCTGAATTCTTGAAAATTATATTTTTGCCCCGAATTTCTATTTTAATGAATTCTAAATTAGGTGATCTTTTATAGATAACTTATTTATAATATTATAAGATAAATTTTAAGTCAAAATTCTAGAATTAAGAGTTTTTATCAAATTTATCCGTTAATCATCCCCTTTTGGCCTATTATAGTTAACTCTTCGAGTTTAAACTCGATTAGTGAAATTTCCCAGTGATTAATCGAAAATTCAGTGAAATTTTATTATAGTCATACCTTATTACAGTATTATGTTGATATATTTTGGGAATTTCCATTCCCAATGGTCAGATTTTCCATATTTAACCATAATTTTTATCAATGAAATAATTTGCTCAAATAATCAAAATATGCCAAAATAAAATTCAACAAACACCAAAATTATTATATGCATGATGATAAAATATCATTTTCATTCAATTATTTTGAGTTTATAATATTTACATCCACCATAATATATATTTGACTTGCATTGTTTTGAATAAGAGAAAGAGAAATATTTTTACACACTTTCGATTCTTTTCTCGAAGAGGTCTAGATGAAACTAGTTTAGGATGACTTTCTTCTCCCTGTAGGTAGCTCGGATGAATCCAATAGAATATACTAGAGGTGACCAATTGTATTTTTAAGTCATGGTTTGAAGAAAGGTAAGATAACAAGTGAGGGTGGAAATGTTCTTACCTTGATGATAAAGTGATAAAATTTTCCGCCTCTCTCCTCCTTTTTGTTCTCAGCCCTATCTCTCTCTTTTTCTCCCAATATAATTTTTGTAACATACAAAATGATGTGAGAAGATTACAAGATGAAATAAATTTACATAGGGGAAGAAGTGGTGTGTATGGTAATCTTTGTAATGTAAGAGGGCTACATGTGTCAAGGAGTGTAAGAGGATGACATCTCCATCTCTCACCCCTCTCCCTCTTATTGAAGTGCAGATTTTTTTTTCTTGACTTTCATAATGGGTCTTAAGGTGTTAGTTGATGTATTATGAAGTGTTTATGGTGGTAAGTGGAAGCATGAATTATCATGCAAGGTCTTAGTGATAAACATGTGTCTAGTATGCTGGCTTATTATAAGACACATAAGGTCTGCCCAACACCTCATCTTTTTAATATTATTATTAATATTATTGTTATTTAAAACTAATTTAAATGATGTTATTGGTTTAAGTAGTTGTTGGGCTTAGAAAAGAGTTTTGGACTAGGTTAGACAGTAATTTTTAAGTATATGAATGGTCCAACTAGTTGTTTAGTTATAAGGCCCACGAGGTGACAAATGAGTCCAAGTATCCAAACCTAAGTCTAGTAGTTAAATTATTTCATTAATTAAATGAATAGTATTATTTAAAGAATTTAATAAAATATATAATATTTATCAAATGATAACATATTTAAGTATAAACTAAGTTTTATTCAACAAATGAAATAACTAAACAACTTAAGTTATTATTAAGGAGTTAACTGTCTAAAATCTTATTGCAAGAAAGTGGGGTTTCACAAAATTCCTCTAGGATTTCATATATCCATAAAACAATTCACTAGTGATCTTATAAAAAGACATAATCATTATTGGCCATAGTATACCGTATAAACAGCTTAGAAGGGGGTTGAATAAACTGTATCCTTTTTCGATGTTTGTTTGCATAGCGGAAGTCTAAGTTTAAGTTTCTGTAAATACAGCAACTGAATGGTCATCTGTTAACTTGGTGCTTACAAGGTTTATAGGATACGTATACTAAAATCACATAGGCAAATAGAAACTGGTAAAGATAGTAAGTAAAGACACACTGATTAAAGTGGTTCGAGCTAAACCTATCTACGTCCATTGGTCCTCCACATAGGAGTATATAGTTTATTAGAATCATGGCGTATACAACTGTATGATTTTAACTACACACGTCGTTGTATCGTTCATAGAGATTAATACATCCGAAAATAGCTTTGGCCGTTTACATAGATGGCTTCAGCTTCTTCGACTCGCTTCTTCTCACACAGATTGAAGCTTCGTTGTGATACCCGATCCTGACACTACTCATTTGGTCAATATAATTCATGCAATACTTGTTAATTATATGTTATTAGCATTGTTGGATATTTCATTCACTTTATTTTATACGCAATTTCACTGCACCGAAGTGTGTTATACATTTGAATTAAACTCTAGACGTTACTTTGATAAGAAAATAAAATAGATGTAAAGATCTTATATAACTCTGAATACACATGGTAAGCCTATAAGTACTAACGGTGTCACTAATGTGTTTGTCGGAGGTTAACTAGCTTATCTCGGGATTTTAGCTGGTGCGTGTACTGGTTCACTTTATATTGATGGTTCAAGTAGATAACCATCGTTTAATATTATAACACTTGTCAAGTACCTTGATTCTTGTCAATACTCTATAGAATGCAATGTATGATTGCATATGGTAACGATGGTAAAATATTGTCATCTGTCTATACTCTATTTGTTCCAACTATGATAGGAATTGAACTTATCATTAGTTTATTATATTAATTATATCATATTAATAAATGAATCCTTCAATTCTTATCTATGGTGTCGTATGTGTGAAGTCTTAGAAAGTTCAATAATAAACTCCTTCACTAGTATTTTCAACAGTGTTTGCATGACTAACCGGGTTTAAGCAATAAAAATACACCCTAAACTTCTATGAAACCCTTGGACAGATCATACACACCCTAAATCAAGTCAAGATCTACTATGAACCGGTCCAAACACTTCAAGAACCAGATGATAACTACTTAAACTGACCCATTCTTTCAAACCTGATTTCTAGAAACTATTTGAGGGTATTTTGGACAGTTCACCGTAATTTATAAGTACTAATATGATATATGATAGTTTAGGTTATGTAGTTAGTGTGGGTCATTTTAGGTGGTATCGAAGCCCGATTTGTGCCCTCCAGACTGTCCATGTACACGAGCTCAGAGCATGTGGAGCACAACAATTCTAGTAAGTGTTATTTTATTTGTGTGCACTCATATTTCATGAATTATATTGGCCATATGATATAGGGCTCAGTCATACTAAAAAATAATACCGAGAACAAGAACTGAAGCCAGTGATGGGGGTAGAACACAAGAGCCATAAATGACATCCACAAGTTCTGATCGTCATCTGATCATTGGTCGATTGACTGAACTAGTAGAAAGGCAATCTCAACAAATCCAACAAATCATTCAACAAAGAGACATGGGAGGATAGCAGAGAGATGATATGACTCGACCTCCATATCGAGTAGAAAAGTTGAATTGGGTGGAGAAAGGTTCAAGAAGTTGAATCCCCCAATATTTGAGAATGCAGTGGATCCTACAGAAGCAGAGGACTGATTATGGACTACAGAGACATGTTCTAGTATAGCAAGGTTTCTGAATAGAATAAGGTACTTTGTGCATCTTTCATGTTATGGGACAGTGTAGGTCATTGGTGTGATACGATAAGCGCTATTGAGAATATGGCAACAATGACTTGGGCTAAGTTCAAGGAACTCTTCATAAATAAGTACTTTACAGCTCCTGTTTGCGCAATGAAGATGGAAGAATTTATACAGTTGAAATAGGGAAGTATGACGGTTTCAGACTATATCTACAAATTTGAGCTGCTGTCTAGGTTTGCTAAGCATATGGTTAGCAGGGAATAAGTGAAAGTGGAAAGGTTCCTTGAAGGATTGGGACCAGAACTCTAGAGATGTCAGCATGGCAGGAATTCAAGGGAAAACTTATATAATAGTTGCTGAGAGATAATTAGTGGCAGAACAGGCAGAACTGAGAATTCAAGAGGCACAAAAGGTTCGGGGAAAATTTTCCCAACAAAAAGGCCAACACTGGTTTAGGAATGAAAACAAGAGTCCACCTCAATCTCAAAATCCAAGGGCTGGTTTTGCGTCTAAAAAGGGTCAATAACAAGGAGATCCAAGTAAGCGTATGAAGTCTGAAGAGGGCAGACCCTTTGTACCATTACTAGCATGCCCCAACTGTGGAAAACAACATAGTGGAGTTTGCTTATTGGGTTCTAAGGTATGCTTTTCATGTGGACAACCTGGACATATGGTGAACATTTACCCAAACAACATAAAATCCAAAGCACAAGAAACAATACCAGCTAGAGTTTTCACTATGACCACAGAAGATGCTGAAGTTAATCCATAAGTTATACCTTCCTATCTTTGGTGTTTCAACATTGGTATAATTTGATCATGATGCTACACATTCATTTTCATCCACCGATGTAGGTTATAATGTAGTGACCCCCTCCGGAGATCCAAAACAAACAAATAAGATCGTACGAGCCTGTAGTATTCCTATTGAAAGTATGTAACTCTGTGTTGATTTAATTGTGTCGGACATGAATGACTATGACATAATCTTGGGTATGGACTGGTTATTAAAATATCATGCTACTATTGACTGTTGTAGGAAGGTTGTGATTTTCCAACCTCCTATGGAAGAAACTTTTTATTTTGTCGAGGTTAGTAAGAAATTTAGATTTCCAATAATCTCAGCAAGAAAGGCACATTGTCTATTAAACAGTGGTTGTGAAGGCTTTCTAGTAAGTCTAATGAGCATTGAAAATCAAGATTACTCGAACGTCAATGAATTACTAGTGGCGAAAGAATGCATTGAAGTGTTTCCCTATCATCTACCGGGACTTCCACCAGATCGTGAGTTTGTGATTAACTTACATTCGGGAATAACACTAATATCGAAGTCACCATATAGAATGGCACAGCTGAATTAAAAGAATTAAAGACCCAGTTGCAAGAGATGTTAGATAAAGGCCTCAGCTTAGTTATTCACCATTGGGAGTGCTAATATTGTTTGTTCTAAGAAACATGGCTCCTTGAGGATGTGTATAGACTATCAAGATCTCAACAAAGTCACGATGAAGAACAAGTATCCTTTGCCTCAAATTGGTGACTTGTTTGATCAATTTCAAGGAGCATCTATCTTATCTAAAATTGATTTGTGATGAGGGTACCATGAATTGAAAATAAAGGAAGAAGACATCCCAAAAAACGGCATTTAGTATGAGGTACGAACACTATGAGTTTTTGGTGATGCCATTTGGCCTAACAAACGGCCCAGCAACATTCATGGATTTAATGAATAAGGTGTTTAAAGACTTCCTGGATATGTTTGTTATTGTGTTTATTGATGATATTCTCATATATTCAACGACCAAAGAAGACCATACAGTGCATCTAAGTTTATTGATGATATTCTCGTATATTCTCATATAAGTTTGTTATTGCTTACACCGAGCGGTGTGCTCAAGGCATGTTATATTTGGAGCAGAGATTTCAGTGGACCCAAGCAAAGTTGAAGCAATCAATAGATGGCCACAACCCACAAATTCTATAGAAGTACGCAGCTTTCTCGGTCTAGCAGGATATTACCATCGATTTGTAGAGGTATTCTCCAAAATTTGCCTTTAAATTAACACAATTGACTAAAAAAGAAGGTTTTCTTCAAGTGTACAGAATCATGCGAATAGAGCTTTCAAGAACTAAAGAAGCAGTTGACATCGGCACTGTTCTTGCCCATTCCAGTGGGAACTGAAGGTTTCAAAGTTTATTGTGATGCTTCAAAAAATGGTCTCGGTTATGTATTGATGCAGAATGGTAAAGTAATGGCATATGCATCTATATTACTGAGGGAGTATGAAAATTACTACCTGACACATGATTTGGAACTCGCTGCAGTTGTGTTTGCACTTAAAATATGAAGGCATTACCTTTATGGAGAACGCTGTGAAATTTATACCGATCACAAGAGCCTGAAATATTTCTTCACTTAGAAAGAATTAAACATGAGACTGCGGAGATGGTTAGAACTTAATGAAGATTATGATTGTGTTATTAACTACCACCCTGGTAAAGCTAATGTGGTAGTAGATGCATTAAGTAGAAAATCAGCACAATCCATTGCGGCCATGACTTTGATCCAGAAGTCAGAGTTATACGATTTGATGAATATGGATGTAGGAATTATCCAACATGGATACAAAATTGTCAGCATTAACCCTTCGACCTACTTTAATTGATAGAATTCAGCAATGGCAGAAAGATGATCAAGAGGTAGAGAAAATAAAGAAGAACATTGGTTAGGAACATCGTCGGACTTCCAATTGTCAGAAGATGGTATTATTCGATTTAAAAATAATTTATGTGTGCCTAATGTTGAAGATGTTCGCAAAGAAGTAATATTAGAGGCGCACTCAACACCATATCCATTACATCCAGGAGCAACTAAAATGTACAGAGTCTTGAAATTACACTATTGGTGGCCACGTATGAAAGAAGATATTGCACAATATGTGGAGCAATGTCTAACATGTCAATAGGTTAAGGTAGAGCATCAAAGACCAGCAGGCACCTTGCAACCTTTATTTATTCCAAATGGAAGTGGGGGGATATTACGATTTATTTTGTGACAGGTTTACCAAGAATAGTAAAAGAATATGATTCTATTTGGGTTATAGTTGATCGATTGGCCAAATCTGCTCACTTTCTTTCTGTTTGTATGGAATACTCCATAGATCGCTATGCTCAACTATATATACAGGAAATAATCAGACTATTTAGAGTTCCATTATCTATTGTATCAGACAGAAATTCACGATTTGTATCAGATTTTTGGAAGAGCTTGCATAGAGCATTGGGTACCCACTTGTCATTCAGCGCTACTTATCATCCACAATCAGATGGACAATCAGAAAGAACTATACAAACTCTTAAAGATATGCTAAGATCCTTTGTTATGGACTTTCAGGGATAATGGAGTAAATACTTCCCTCTCATTGAATTCTCCTACAATAACAGTTACCAAAGTACAATTGGAATAGCTCCTTATGGCCGGAAGTCTCGACCACCAGTACATTTGGATGAGGTTGGTGAAGGAAGACTTTTAGGTCCTGATATGATTTAAGAAATGACAGAAGCAGTTTCACTGACTAGAGAAAGAATAAGAACAACGCAAAGTAGACAAAAGAGTTATGCAGATACTAGGATAAGAGCGCTTTATTTGTCATTGGTGATTGGGTATTCCTGAATGTTTCTCCAATGAAGGGAATAATGAGATTTGGTAAGAAAGGAAAACTGAGTCTAATATATATTGGGACATTTCCTATTAGTGAGCGAGTTGGTGAAGTGGCTTATCCACTAAAGTTGCCAGCACCAATGTCTCAGATACATAATGTATTTCACGTTTCTCTACTAATAAAATACATCGTGAATCCATTCAACATTGATTTAGAGGAATATTTGAGTCACAAGAAGATACGTATAGAAATCTTACAAAGAGAAGTAAAGAAACACAAAAATAAAGAAATACCACTAGTCAAGTGTTGTGGCAAAATCAACTTGTAGAAGAAGCCACTTGGGAGAGAGAAGATGAAATGAGGGCTAAATACCCTGGTCTTTTCAGGTAAGGTAAATTTTGATAATGAAATTTTTATTGGGAGGGGAGGATGTGATACCCGAGCCTGACACTACTCATTTGGTCAATATGTGTAACGCCCGGTTTCTTTTTTTTCGGTACGTTAATTATTTTCATGGTATTTAATTATTTTAAATGATGGGTTTAATTAATTAGCCAAGTTAGATTAAATTACAAGTTTTGGGCTAAGTTAATTGATAGATTTAATTATATTTGGGCTAGTAAGAAATGAGTTTTGAGCCTAGCCCATTAGTCTAGTCATTAGGCTTTGTCCTAATATGAATTATAAAAATATCACAAACCCTAACCTCCTCCTCTCTCCCTCATTTTTTCGGCCGATCTCCCATCTCTCCCATCTCTCTCTCATTTTTCTCTTCCCAAAGCCATAATCATCTTCTCCTTCATTTCCTTGTTGGTGTAACAAGCTAAGGTAAGATCTTTAAGGTGTTTTAATCTTTTCTTTTGATTTATAATCAATTAATTGTTTTAAGTGTTGTTTATCATCTAGAAAATTCATCACCACCTCCTATACATGGTGTATGATGAGCCTAGATGATCATATTATGTAGAAGATCTATATGATTCATAAAAATCATCAAGTTGTAACTTGTGTGATTTAAAGAAGATAGATCTTATGGTTTTAACCAATGTTGTTATTATTATAAGTTGTATGTTATCATCATCTCTAGATTATATCTACACCCTATACATGGTGTATGATGGATCTAGATGATTATATAAAAATACAAGGTCTAAATGAATCATGGAAATCACCAAGTTTTATTTAGGTGATAAAATGTGATAGATCTTGTGAATGGTTATAATTCTTGTTAGTTATTATTTTGATTCTCAACATATCCATATGAATATGTTTAGATCTAAGTATACAACTTTATAGCATCTTCTAAGATGTGTATATAGATATTTGTGTATTTGAAAGATCAAGGAACCCTTAAGAAAGGGGAAAATTGTGGTTTCTCATATATTATGTTGATTTGATTCTTTTCCTTGTGACTAAATGAAATACCAATGACCCCTAGCCCTTTTTAGTGCCACCATGTTCATAGGGGACTGAAATTGGGTGATAAACACATCTAGGAATGTGTTTCAAAAGGGAGAGGAATGGATTGGTTAAAAAGATTAAGGGTTGGCTACGATTCTGTTTCCATCAGATTTGTAGTCATCTTAAAAAAATCATAACTTGAATTCTATAACTCAAACGGATCTCAGACCTGTGCCAAAAGTTTACAAATTGTGTTGGGTAACTTTCTTATGAAGGTCACTCTCACTAATTAGGACTTTATCCATGGGCAATAACGGCACCTTTGCTGGTAGGTCTGATCCGGGTCTGATCTGATAGGTCAACTTGTTTTATTCGTTTCTAGGGCTTGGGAAATGATCTAATGGGATTTCAAGTTCCCACATGTGTGTTATGACCTAAAGTTGTGATCTGGAGTTTATGGGATGTTATCTCCAAGTATTTATTAGTCATATTGAGTTCATACTCCAGATCAGTTTTCTGTCATCAGCTTTTAAGGGTTTTGTAATTAGTCATATTGTGAATTTCATATCTAGAGTTTGGGAAACCCTTTTTGGTCGAATCCAACTCTGAAACTTTGGTATTTATGTCTATTATCTCTGTGATTTTTAGTTTGGACAATGTCTACCCACAAGTTGGGTAGAATTGGCCAACACTACCGATTCCTATGATTTGGGACTGCACTGCGATGTCTTTTTAAAAGCATCATAATAAATTCATATTTTGGAGTTAGAGTGAGTTCTTTACTGTTTTAAAAAGGGGAAAGACTCTAGTTTCTTAGAAAAATTTAATATTGATATGTTAATACTTAGGAAAATTAAGTAAATCCATCTTTAACAGCGGGTCTGTTTTTAGACCTTGCTGTCCAGATTTTTGTTTAAGTCTTTAAGCTTCATCTTTGGGTATATCCTAACTCCTAGTTTATAATAGGTGAAGTTTTGGCATTTGCTCAAGTGTGGTAGCCAGTTTGATTTAGCAATCTCCTTAAGTATTCAAGGTGAGTTCTCTCACTCCATTGTCTCAATATTTATGATCGCTAGGTTAGCACGTGAGTGTTAAATTATTATTATGGTATGATAATATGAATGCATGCTTAAATTGTTAATCATACATGTGCACTTTGTATGTTTATTGTTGAGGGATCATAGCAATTATCCGGCTTTTGTCGGTGCGCGTGGTTAGGTATAATTACTCCAATACCCTCCGGGATGTGAGGTGAGGGTAAGATTAACCCAATACTCTTCGGTTTGTGAGATGCGGGTAACCTACTAGCCCTCCTTATAAGCCTTGATTTGTTCTTGGCTTATGTTTAAATGCTAAAACTATATATATTTAAATCTAGGTCTAGTGATTGTGGATATTGGTATAATGTTGTGTTTGAATTCACTAAGCTTTGTGCTTACGGTTTACTTAACATTTTTGAGGTATTACGATTAAGGAGGCTAGGGGTGACAGGAGCATTCGTGACACAATCGCTATTTATTTTACGACAATGAACATTTTAGTACTTCCGCTTTTGACATTTCTATATTAGAAAGTTTTACTTATGTTGTTTTCTTTAGAAGTTTGATAACTTGATTGCCATTATTGGCTTATTAAATTAAATAAATGAAGTTCCTTTATGAATTGGTGTCAAACTTTATACTATTTCGGTAAAAAAAAAAAAAAATAAAAAAATAAATAAATAAATAAATTTTGGGTGTTACAAGTTGGTATCAGAGACTTTCATTTGAGTGAACTAGGCCTTCTTAGGGATGTCTAGACTCAAATTTAAAACATTTTATTTCTCTTGTACAAAGTTTATTAAAAACTAGCAGTGAAGATGTCACGGTGCGCCACCATTGACCAAGTAAGTTTTATTTACTAATTGAGTTTAAATTTTATTACTTATCAAACACAATAGTATGCTCCATTTATGACATATCCCAATGACTAGCCTAGGAGGATAATTATATGCCTTTAGTGCTACTATCTACCATGTGAGAATTTGGGCCTTTTAGATCTACCATGAGTGTGAATTAAACTGTTACGGCTAGGAGCAAGCTGAAATTTTGAAACTAGACCAAACCGAAATTGGAACTTCTATATTGAATAATAGAAGGGCCCCTATTATTCAGATATTGGAGCCGGTTTTGGGGACGGGGCAAGGTTGAAAAGTTTTCAAGGTGAGTGTTTTCGATCTCTTAGACATGCATAGGTTGAATCGTTTTCTTTTCTTATCAATTTTAGATGGCTCCGCTGCTCGCCTCAATGCAATTCAAATAGCTCAAGTTAGGGAACTCGTTCCGAGGAGTTCAATAATGCTTTTAACGAGATCATTAGAATGTCACGGCTAACATCATTGATCAAGTTCGTGCTCGCTAGATGAGCGCATGGCGATGCACCTCCGCCCGGGGAGGGCTCTGATCCTCTGTTCGTGATTTAATGTACTACTACGAGAAGTTCGGCAAGTGCGGCCACCTCATTGGGATGGGGAGGACGATCCAAGAGTGCCTAAGCACCGGTTATCCGACGTGGAGGGCGCCTTTATGACTATAGGGTGCCTGCACCGGTTTAGAGTGTTGGTAGCAAAGAACCACCGAGGAAGCGGGTAAGACATGGTGGAACACCACCACGGGAAGAATGATGAAGAAGTGTAAGGGCGATTACTTGGGCCCGGTTTGTGGAGTGGTTCGAGGCACGGTATGTGCCTAGGGTGGAGCAACAAAGAATGATGCAGGAGTTCATGGCTACAAATGACCACCGAGTCTCATTAGTGATCCGAACGCCAAGTTCATGGAGATGCTTTCTTCTGTCCTACTTTTGCCGGAGATGAAGCATGGCTTGTTAGTCGGTACATCTCGATTTTACGTACCGACATCCGGGAATTTGTGAGCATGCAAGACTTTGCGACCTTGGGTGCGATCATGGGGGCACTGAAGAGAGAGATTGAGCCGCAAACTCAATCTAAGAGGAAACTGGAGAGCACTTTTTCTAAAACTTCTAATGAGGCTCATAAGAAGACAAAATTCGGGATAAACCAAGATATGAATACAAGCCATCTGCGAAGTGGTGATCGACCCCAATGGTGTGTTATAACTGTAAGAAGGAAGGGCATCACTGGAAGAATTGCAAGGCTCCAAAAGCCATTCTGCCCCCAGTGTTACTACCATCAAATGCGGTACCAGCTTGTTACAATTGCCAAGAGAAGGGGCACAAGAAACTGATTGCCCAAAGTCAAGAAGTATGGGAATGCATATCCCAATACGCCCGACCTCTAACGGACCAACTATGTTGACACGAGGACGTGTCCACCGGCTTACGAGGGAGGAGCTGCGAAGCCTGCGGTATGTGAGTAAACATCTCTTCCTTATCTTTCATTTTATGCTATGCCATAGAGTAATTGTTTTATTTCTTAAATATTATGAATCGAGGCACTTATACATTAGATTCTCACCACCGCCGTTATGTTTGATTAGCGCTACTCACTCCTTCGTGTCACGCACGTTCATAAATCGTTTGGGCGTGGTGTGGAAACTAGCACGTCCCATGGTTATCGAAGTTGCCGACAATCGAACTATCTTCGTTCGATGTTTATCGGGGTTGTACCCTTGAATTTTCGGGAGTTGAATTCCCCATTGATCTTATCCCTATTGCTATGAGGAACTTTGCGTTATTGTGGGTATGGATTGGCTCGATGCATTCGATGCGAAATTCTTTGTCGCAAGAGACAAGTTCGTGTTCAAAACCACAGGGTGGAGAACTTATTATTCAAGGAGATATTCCCCATTTGGATATTGCTTCTTGTACCTCTGCTATTGCACTCGATAATGTTCGATTGTTTCCGACTTTGGTGACGTCTTTCTTGAGGAACTCCCGGGTTTGCCACCTATTAGGCAAGTGGAGTTTCGCATTGATTTAGTACCTGGCGCTGTTCCGATCGCCAAATCTCCTTATCGTTTGGCGCCATCTGAGATGAAAGAGCTTCAAGATCAGTTACAGGAGCTTAGTGATAAGGGGTTTATACGGCCAAGTTTCTCGCCGTGGGGTGCTCCTATACTTTTCGCGAAAAAGAAGGACGGTTCTCAAAGAATGTGCATAGATTATCGGGAGTTGAATAAACTCACGATAAAGAACCGTTATCCTTTACCTCGTATCGACGATCTTTTCGACCAACTCCAAGGAGCATCTTGGTTTTCCAAGATTGATTTGCGTTCCGGTTATCATCAGATGCGAGTTCGTGACTGTGACATTGAGAAAACGGCGTTTCGAACCCGATACGGACACTTTGAATTTGTGGTGATGCCTTTCGGACTCACTAATGCACCCGCTGCTTTTATGGATCTTATGAATCGGGTGTGTGGTCCGATGCTCGACCGTTCGGTCATTGTGTTTATTGACGATATTTTGGTCTATTCTAAGACCAGGGAGGAGCATGAAAAGCACATTCGGGAACTTCTAGAGACACTACGGAGAGAACGGCTTTATGCTAAATTTTCTAAGTGTGAATTTTGGTTAGAAGAGGTTCAATTCTTGGGCCACGTGGTGAACAAGGAAGGTATCAAGGTCGATCCGGCCAAGATTGATGCGGTTAAGAAATGGGAAGCTCCTAAATCGCCTTCGGAGATTCGTAGTTTCTTAGGTTTGGCAGTTTACTATCGTAGGTTTATTGAAAATTTCTCAAAGATTGCTCTACCTCTTACGCGATTGACCAAGAAGTCGGAGAAATTTGTTTGGGGTCGGAACAACGGTTTGCATTTGAAGATCTTAAGACGCGGTTGTGTAATGCCCGGTTTTGACTTTACGGAAGGAGTGGAGGACATGGTAGTGTCTGCGACGCATCCCTCACAGGTTTTGGTCTTGTGTTGATGCAACGGGGTAAGGTGATAGCTTATGCGTCTCGCGGCTAAAACCTCACGAAAGGAACTACCCCACTCATGACACGGAATTAGGAGTGTTGTTTTTGCTCTCAAGATATGGAGGCACTACCTTTACGGGGTTAAGTGTATCATTTACACCGGCCATAAAAGTTTGAAGTACCTTTTCGATCAGCGGGATTTGAATATGAGGCGGGTTAGATGGTTAGATGTGGTGAAAGATTACATTGTGAGATTCACTACCACCCTAAAGCTAATGTGGTAGCCGACGCACTCGATCGTAAGCAATCTGTCGAACCGATTCGAGCGAAATGTCTTCGGATGACTATGGAGACATCATTATTGGGTATGATTCGAGATGCTCAAGATGTGGCGACTCACGAGGGAACCTAAATCGTGAAAGGATCGTGAATGAGTTACCTAAGATGGAGCGAGATGGGCGTGGATTACTAACTCGTTATGGTAGGGTTTGGGTTCCATTCTTGGTGGGAACCGGAAAACTCTTATGGAAGAAGCTCACAGTCCAAGTTTTCTATTCATCCGGTGCTACAAAAATGTACCGAGATCTTCGTGAGGGTTATTGGTGGCACGGGATGAAGAATGATGTGGCTCGATATGTAGAAGAGTGCACGACATGCCGGAAGGTCAAAGCCGAACACCGAAACCTCATGGGAAATTGCAACCTTTGGAGATTCCCGAGTGGAAATGGGAGCACTTAACCATGGACTTTATTACAAAACTTCCTAAGGCGCAAAGGGAGCGGATACGATATGGGTAGTTGTGGATCGATTGACGAAGAGTGCTCATTTCTGGCCATCAAGGAAAGTTCTTGGTGAAAAATTGGCGAGATTTTTGTTGGGAGATAGTTTCATTGCACGGGGTGCCCGTATCTATTGTCTCGATCGAGATACTCGATTCACCTCTCGATTTTGGCGAAATTCCAAGAAGAATTGGGTACCCGATTGCATTTCAAGATCTGCGTTCCATCCATGGCGATGGGCGAGTGAGCGGACGATCTGAGACTTTGGAGGACATGCTTCGGGCATGTGCAATTGATTTTGGAGGCGGTTGGGATGATCATCTTCATTTAGCCGAGTTTTCATATAACAACGATTATCATTCAAGCATCGACATGCCCCGTATGAAGCAATCGTATGGTAGGAAGTGTAGAACCCCGGTGTGTTGGGGTGAGGTTGGGCAGAGGTGCTCGGTAGCACCGATATTGTTTTGCGAGACCACGGAGAAAATCAAAATGATCGGGGATCATTTGGTCACCGCTAGAGTCGTCGGAAGAGTTATGCGAGATAAGCGGCGCTCCGATCTTGAGTTTCGGGTTGGGGATCATGTGTTATTAAAGGTCTCCCCTTGGAAGGGTGTGATTAGGTTCCGCAAGCGTGGGAAGCCGGGACCTCGGTTTATTGGACCTTATAAGATCATAGCTCGCGTTGGTAAGGTAGCGTGCGGTTGGAGCTGCTGGCGAGCTTAGTTTGATTCATAACACCTTCCACGTGTCTCGGTTGAGGAAGTGCATTGTTGGCGATACCGCCGTGGTACCTCGGAGGACATCCAAATTGACGGCTCAACTATGTTGAGAAACCTATCGCGGTTGTTGAACGAAAGTCAAAGACCCTTCGGAGTGGTAAGACTGTTTATTGTTAAGGTTCGGTGGCGGCATAGGAAGGGATCGAGTGTACATGGGAACTGAAGACGAGATGAGGCGCATTATCCCGAGTTATTCGGAGGGACTGACTTCGAGGCGAAGTCCCTTCTTAGTAGGGGAGAGTTGTAACGCCCGGTTTCTTTTTTTGCACGTTAATTATTTTCATGGTATTTAATTATTTTAAATGATGGGTTTAATTAATTAGCCAAGTTAGATTAAATGACAAGTTTTGGGCTAAGTTAATTGATAGATTTAATTATATTTGGGCTAGTAAGAAATGAGTTTTGAGCCTAGCCCATTAGTGTAGTCATTAGGCTTTGTCCTAATATGAATTATAAAAATATCACAAACCCTAACCTCCTCCTCTCTCCCTCATTTTTCGGCCGATCTCCCATCTCTCCCATCTCTCTCTCATTTTTCTCTTCCCAAAGCCATAATCATCTTCTCCTTCATTTCCTTGTTGGTGTAACAAGCTAAGGTAAGATCTTTAAGGTGTTTTAATCTTTTCTTTTGATTTATAATCAATTAATTGTTTTAAGTGTTGTTTATCATCTAGAAAATTCATCACCACCTCCTATACATGGTGTATGATGAGCCTAGATGATCATATTATGTAGAAGATCTATATGATTCATAAAAATCATCAAGTTGTAACTTGTGTGATTTAAAGAAGATAGATCTTATGGTTTTAACCAATGTTGTTATTATTATAAGTTGTATGTTATCATCATCTCTAGATTATATCTACACCCTATACATGGTGTATGATGGATCTAGATGATTATATAAAAATACAAGGTCTAAATGAATCATGGAAATCACCAAGTTTTATTTAGGTGATAAAATGTGATAGATCTTGTGAATGGTTATAATTCTTGTTAGTTATTATTTTGATTCTCAACATATCCATATCAATATGTTTAGATCTAAGTATACAACTTTATAGCATCTTCTAAGATGTGTATATAGATATTTGTGTATTTGAAAGATCAAGGAACCCTTAAAAAAGGGGAAAATTGTGGTTTCTCATATATTATGTTGATTTGATTCTTTTCCTTGTGACTAAATGAAATACCAATGACCCCTAGCCCTTTTTAGTGCCACCATGTTCATAGGGGACTGAAATTGGGTGATAAACACATCTAGGAATGTGTTTCAAAGGAGAGGAATGGATTGGTTAAAAAGATTAAGGGTTGGCTACGATTCTGTTTCCATCAGATTTGTAGTCATCTTACAAAAATCATAACTTGAATTCTATAACTCAAACGGATCTCAGACCTGTGCCAAAAGTTTAAAAATTGTGTTGGGTAACTTTCTTATGAAGGTCACTCTCACTAATTAGGACTTTATCCATGGGCAAGAACGGCACCTTTGCTGGTAGGTCTGATCCGGGTCTGATCTGATAGGTCAACTTGTTTTATTCGTTTCTAGGGCTTGGGAAATGATCTAATGGGATTTCAAGTTCCCACATGTGTGTTATGACCTAAAGTTGTGATCTGGAGTTTATGGGATGTTATCTCCAAGTATTTATTAGTCATATTGAGTTCATACTCCAGATCAGTTTTCTGTCATCAGCTTTTAAGGGTTTTGTAATTAGTCATGTTGCGAATTTCATATCTAGAGTTTGGGAAACCCTTTTTGGTCGAATCCAACTCTGACACTTGGGTATTTATGTCTATTATCTCTGTGATTTTTAGTTTGGACAATGTCTACCCACAAGTTGGGTAGAATTGGCCAACACTACCGATTCCTATGATTTGGGACTGCACTGCGATGTCTTTTTAAAAGCATCATAATAAATTCATATTTTGGAGTTAGAGTGAGTTCTTTACTGTTTTAAAAAGGGGAAAGACTCTAGTTTCTTAGAAAAATTTAATATTGATATGTTAATACTTAGGAAAATTAAGTAAATCCATCTTTAACAGCGGGTCTGTTTTTAGACCTTGCTGTCCAGATTTTTGTTTAAGTCTTTAAGCTTCATCTTTGGGTATATCCTAACTCCTAGTTTATAATAGGTGAAGTTTTGGCATTTGCTCAAGTGTGGTAGCCAGTTTTGATTTAGCAATCTCCCTTAAGTATTCAAGGTGAGTTCTCTCACTCCATTGTCTCAATATTTATGATTGCTAGGTTAGCACGTGAGTGTTAAATTATTATTATGGTATGATAATATGAATGCATGCTTAAATTGTTAATCATACATGTGCCTTTGTATGTTTATTGTTGAGGGATCATAGCAATTATCCGGCTTTTGTCCGGTGCGCGTGGTTAGGTATAATTACTCCAATACCCTCCGGGATGTGAGGTGAGGGTAAGATTAACCCAATACTCTTCGGTTTGTGAGATGCGGGTAACCTACTAGCCCTCCTTATAAGCCTTGATTTGTTCTTGGCTTATGTTTAAATGCTAAAACTATATATATTTAAATCTAGGTCTAGTGATTGTGGATATTGGTATAATGTTGTGTTTGAATTCACTAAGCTTTGTGCTTACGGTTTACTTAACATTTTTGAGGTATTACGATTAAGGAGGCTAGGGACTGACGGGAGCATTCGTGACACACTGCTATTTATTTTACGACAATGAACATTTTAGTACTTCCGCTTTTGACATTTCTATATTAGAAAGTTTTACTTATGTTGTTTTCTTTAGAAGTTTGATAACTTGATTGCCATTATTGGCTTATTAAATTAAATAAATGAAGTTCCTTTATGAATTGGTGTCAAACTTTATACTATTTCGGTAAAAAAAAAAAAAAAAAAAAAATAAATAAATAAATTTTGGGTGTTACAAGTTGGTATCAGAGACTTTCATTTGAGTGAACTAGGCCTTCTTAGGGATGTCTAGACTCAAATTTAAAACATTTTATTTCTCTTGTACAAAGTTTATTAAAAACTAGCAGTGAAGATGTCACGGTGCGCCGGTCAGCCAGCCAAGTAAGTTTTATTTACTAATTGAGTTTAAATTTTATTACTTATCAAACACAATAGTATGCTCCATTTATGACATATCCCAATGACTAGCCTAGGAGGATAATTATATGCCTTTAGTGCTACTATCTACCATGTGAGAATTTGGGCCTTTTAGATCTACCATGAGTGTGAATTAAACTGTTACGGCTAGGAGCAAGCTGAAATTTTGAAACTAGACCTGAAACCGAAATTGGAACTTCTATATTGAATAATAGAAGGGCCCCTATTATTCAGTATATTGGAGCCGGTTTTGGGGACGGGGCAAGGTTGAAAAGTTTTCAGCAAGCTGAGTGTTTTCGATCTCTTAGACATGCATAGGTTGAATCGTTTTTCTTTTCTTATCAATTTTAGATGGCTCCGCCTGCTCGCCTCAATGCAATTCAAATAGCTCAAGTTAGGGAACTCGTTGCTGAGGAGTTCAATAATGCTTTTAACGAGATCATTCCGAATGTCACGGCTAACATCATTGATCAAGTTCGTGCTCTGCTAGATGAGCGCATGGCAGATGCACCTCCGCCTGGGGGGAGGGCTCCTGATCCTCCTGTTCGTGATTTAATGTACTACTACGAGAAGTTCGGCAAGTGCAGCCCACCTCATTGGGATGGGGAGGACGATCGATGGGCTAAGCCTTTGGTTATCGACGTGGAGCGCCTTTATGACTATAGGGTGCCTGGACCGGTTTAGAGTGTTGGTAGCAAAGAACCGGTGAGAGCGGGGTAAGACATGGTGGAACACCACCACGGGAAGAATGATCGAAGAAGTCAGTAAGGGCGATTACTTGGGCCCGGTTGTGGAGTGGTTCGAGGCACGGTATGTGCCTTGGGTGGTGCAACTTTGAATGATGCAGGAGTTCATGGCGTTACAAGACCACCAGTCTGTTAGTGATCCGACGCCAAGTTCATGGAGATGCTTTCTTTACGTCCTACTTTTCTTGGAGATGAAGCATGGCTTGTTAGTCGGTACATCTCGATTTTACGTACCGACATCCGGAATTTGTGAGCATGCAAGACTTTGCGACCTTGGGTGCGATCATGGGGGCACTGAAGAGAGAGATTGAGCCGCAAACTCAATCTAAGAGGAAAGCTGAGAGCACTTTTTCTAAAACTTCTAATGAGGCTCATAAGAAGACAAAATTCGGGGATAAACCAAGATATGAATACAAGCCATCTCAAGCGGTGATCGACCCCCAATGGTGTGTTATAACTGTAAGAAGGAAGGGCATCACTGGAAGAATTGCAAGGCTCAAAAGCCATTCTGATCCCCGAGTTACTACCATTGCGCAGTACCCGATTTGTTACAATTGCCAAGAGAAGGGGCACAAGAAACACGATTGCCCAAAGTCAAGAAGTATGGGAATGCAAATCCAATCCGCCCGACCTCTAACGGACCAACTATGTTGACACGAGGACGTGTCCACCACTTACGAGGGAGGAGCTGCGAAGCTGCGACCGTAAAGGTAAACATCTCTTCCTTATCTTTCATTTTATGCTATGCCATAGAGTAATTGTTTTATTTCTTAAATATTATGAATCGGGCACTTATACATTAGATTCTCACCCTGCCACTGTTATGTTTGATTCTGGCGCTACTCACTCCTTCGTGTCACGCACGTTCATAAATCGTTTGGGGCGTGGTGTCGGGAAACTAGCACGTCCCATGGTTATCGAAGTTGCCGACAATCGAACTATCTTCGCATCGATGTTTATCGGGGTTGTACCCTTGAATTTTCGGGAGTTGAATTCCCCATTGATCTTATCCCTATTGCTATGAGGGAACTTTGCGTTATTGTGGGTATGGATTGGCTCGATGCATTCGATGCAGAAATTCTTTGTCGCAAGAGACAAGTTTGTGTTCAAAACCACAGGGTGGAGAACTTATTATTCAAGGAGATATTCCCCATTTGGATATTGCTTCTTGTACCTCTGCTATTGCACTCGATAATGTTCGATTGTTTCCGACTTTGGTGACGTCTTTCTGAGGAACTCCGGGTTTGCCACCTATTAGGCAAGTGGAGTTTCGCATTGATTTAGTACTGGCGCTGTTCCGATCGCCAAATCTCCTTATCGTTTGGCGCCATCCGAGATGAAAGAGCTTCAAGATCGATTACAGGAGCTTAGTGATAAGGGGTTTATACGGCCAAGTTTCTCGCCGTGGGGTGCTCCTATACTTTTCGCGAAAAAGAAGGACGGTTCTCAAAGAATGTGCATAGATTATCGGGAGTTGAATAAACTCACGATAAAGAACCGTTATCCTTTACCTCGTATCGACGATCTTTTCGACCAACTCCAAGGAGCATCTTGGTTTTCCAAGATTGATTTGCGTTCCGGTTATCATCAGATGCGAGTTCGTGACTGTGACATTGAGAAAACGGCGTTTCGAACCCGATACGGACACTTTGAATTTGTGGTGATGCCTTTCGGACTCACTAATGCACCCGCTGCTTTTATGGATCTTATGAATCGGGTGTGTGGTCCGATGCTCGACCGTTCGGTCATTGTGTTTATTGACGATATTTTGGTCTATTCTAAGACCAGGGAGGAGCATGAAAAGCACATTCGGGAACTTCTAGAGACACTACGGAGAGAACGGCTTTATGCTAAATTTTCTAAGTGTGAATTTTGGTTAGAAGAGGTTCAATTCTTGGGCCACGTGGTGAACAAGGAAGGTATCAAGGTCGATCCGGCCAAGATTGATGCGGTTAAGAAATGGGAAGCTCCTAAATCGCCTTCGGAGATTCGTAGTTTCTTGGGTTTGGCCGGTTACTATCGTAGGTTTATTGAAAATTTCTCAAAGATTGCTCTACCTCTTACGTGATTGACCAAGAAGTCGGAGAAATTTGTTTGGGGTCGGAACAACGGTTTGCATTTGAAGATCTTAAGACGCGGTTGTGTAATGCCCGGTTTTGACTTTACCGGAAGGAGTGGAGGACATGGTAGTGTCTGCGACGCATCCCTCCCGGGTTTTGGTCCGTGTTGATGCAACGGGGTAAGGTGATAGCTTATGCGTCTCGCCGGCTAAAACCTCACGAAAGGAACTACCCCACTCATGACTGGAATTAGGAGCCGTTGTTTTGCTCTCAAGATATGGAGGCACTACCTTTACGGGGTTAAGTGTATCATTTACACGACCATAAAAGTTTGAAGTACCTTTTCGATCAGCGGGATTTGAATATGAGGCGGAGTTAGATGGTTAGATGTGGTGAAAGATTACGATTGTGAGATTCACTACCACCCCGGTAAAGCTAATGTGGTAGCTGACGCACTCAGTCGTAAGCAATCTGTCGAACCGATTCGAGCGAAATGTCTTCGGATGACTATGGAGACATCATTATTGGGTATGATTCGAGATGCTCAAGATGTGGCGACTCACGAGGGGAACCTAAATCGTGAAAGGATCGTGAATGAGTTACCTAAGATGGAGCGAGATGGGCGTGGATTACTAACTCGTTATGGTAGGGTTTGGGTTCCATTTCCTGGTGGGAACCGGAAAACTCTTATGGAAGAAGCTCACAGTCCAAGTTTTCTATTCATCAAGTGCTACAAAAATGTACCGAGATCTTCGTGAGGGTTATTGGTGGCGGGATGAAGAATGATGTGGCTCGATATGTAGAAGAGTGCGACATGCCGGAAGGTCAAAGCCGAACACCGAAACCTCATGGGAAATTGCAACCTTTGGAGATTCACGAGTGGAAATGGGAGCACTTAACCATGGACTTTATTACAAAACTTCCTAAGACCGCAAAGGAGCGGATACGATATGGGTAGTTGTGGATCGATTGACGAAGAGTGCTCATTTCTGGCCATCAAGGAAAGTTCTTGGTGAAAAATTGGCGAGATTTTTGTTCGGGAGATAGTTTCATTGCAGGGTGCCCGTATCTATTGTCTCGATCGAGATACTCGATTCACCTCTCGATTTTGGCGAAATTCCAAGAAGAATTGGGTACCCGATTGCATTTCAAGATCTTGCGTTCCATCCATGGCTGATGGGCGAGTGAGCGGACGATATAGACTTTGGAGGACATGCTTCGGGCATGTGCAATTGATTTTGGAGGCGATTGGGATGATCATCTTCATTTAGCCGAGTTTTCATATAACAACGATTATCATTCAAGCATCGACATGCCCCGTATGAAGCACCTTGTATGGTAGGAAGTGTAGAACCCCGGTGTGTTGGGGTGAGGTTGGACAGAGGGTGCTCGGTAGCACCGATATTGTTTTGCGAGACCACGGAGAAAATCAAAATGATCGGGGATCATTTGGTCACCGCTAGGAGTCGTCGAAGAGTTATGCGAGATAAGCGGCGCTCCGATCTTGAGTTTCGGGTTGGGGATCATGTGTTATTAAAGGTCTCCCCTTGGAAGGGTGTGATTAGGTTCGCAAGCGTGGGAAGGCGGGACCTCGGTTTATTGGACCTTATAAGATCATAGCTCGCGTTGGTAAGGTAGCGTGCGGTTGGAGCTGCCCGACGAGCTTAGTTTGATTCATAACACCTTCCACGTGTCTCGATTGAGGAAGTGCATTGTTGACGATACCGCCGTGGTACCTCCGGAGGACATCCAAATTGTGAACGGCTCAACTATGTTGAGAAACCTATCGCGGTTGTTGAACGAAAGTCAAAGACCCTTCGGAGTGGTAAGACTGCTTTATTCTGTTAAGGTTCGGTGGCGGCATAGGAAGGGATCGAGTGTACATGGGAACTGAAGACGAGATGAGGCGCATTATCCCGAGTTATTCGGAGGGATCGACTTCGAGGCCGAAGTCCCTTCTTAGTAGGGGAGAGTTGTAACGCCCGCTTTCTTTTTTCGATACGATAATTATTTTCATGGTATTTAATTATTTTAAATGATGGGTTTAATTAATTAGCCAAGTTAGATTAAATTACAAGTTTTGGGCTAAGTTAATTGATAGATTTAATTATATTTGGGCTAGTAAGAAATGAGTTTTGAGCCTAGCCCATTAGTGTAGTCATTAGGCTTTGTCCTAATATGAATTATAAAAATATCACAAACCCTAACCTCCTCCTCTCTCCCTCATTTTTTCGGCCGATCTCCCATCTCTCCCATCTCTCTCTCATTTTTCTCTTCCCAAAGCCATAATCATCTTCTCCTTCATTTCCTTGTTGGTGTAACAAGCTAAGGTAAGATCTTTAAGGTGTTTTAATCTTTTCTTTTGATTTATAATCAATTAATTGTTTTAAGTGTTGTTTATCATCTAGAAAATTCATCACCACCTCCTATACATGGTGTATGATGAGCCTAGATGATCATATTATGTAGAAGATCTATATGATTCATAAAAATCATCAAGTTGTAACTTGTGTGATTTAAAGAAGATAGATCTTATGGTTTTAACCAATGTTGTTATTATTATAAGTTGTATGTTATCATCATCTCTAGATTATATCTACACCCTATACATGGTGTATGATGGATCTAGATGATTATATAAAAATACAAGGTCTAAATGAATCATGGAAATCACCAAGTTTTATTTAGGTGATAAAATGTGATAGATCTTGTGAATGGTTATAATTCTTGTTAGTTATTATTTTGATTCTCAACATATCCATATCAATATGTTTAGATCTAAGTATACAACTTTATAGCATCTTCTAAGATGTGTATATAGATATTTGTGTATTTGAAAGATCAAGGAACCCTTAAGAAAGGGGAAAATTGTGGTTTCTCATATATTATGTTGATTTGATTCTTTTCCTTGTGACTAAATGAAATACCAATGACCCCTAGCCCTTTTTAGTGCCACCATGTTCATAGGGGACTGAAATTGGGTGATAAACACATCTAGGAATGTGTTTCAAAAGGGAGAGGAATGGATTGGTTAAAAAGATTAAGGGTTGGCTACGATTCTGTTTCCATCAGATTTGTAGTCATCTTAAAAAATCATAACTTGAATTCTATAACTCAAACGGATCTCAGACCTGTGCCAAAAGTTTACAAATTGTGTTGGGTAACTTTCTTATGAAGGTCACTCTCACTAATTAGGACTTTATCCATGGGCAAGAACGGCACCTTTGCTGGTAGGTCTGATCCGGGTCTGATCTGATAGGTCAACTTGTTTTATTCGTTTCTAGGGCTTGGGAAATGATCTAATGGGATTTCAAGTTCCCACATGTGTGTTATGACCTAAAGTTGTGATCTGGAGTTTATGGGATGTTATCTCCAAGTATTTATTAGTCATATTGAGTTCATACTCCAGATCAGTTTTCTGTCATCAGCTTTTAAGGGTTTTGTAATTAGTCATGTTGTGAATTTCATATCTAGAGTTTGGGAAACCCTTTTTGGTCGAATACAACTCTGAGACTTTGGTATTTATGTCTATTATCTCTGTGATTTTTAGTTTGGACAATGTCTACCCACAAGTTGGGTAGAATTGGCCAACACTACCGATTCCTATGATTTGGGACTGCACTGCGATGTCTTTTTAAAAGCATCATAATAAATTCATATTTTGGAGTTAGAGTGAGTTCTTTACTGTTTTAAAAAGGGGAAAGACTCTAGTTTCTTAGAAAAATTTAATATTGATATGTTAATACTTAGGAAAATTAAGTAAATCCATCTTTAACAGCGGGTCTGTTTTTAGACCTTGCTGTCCAGATTTTTGTTTAAGTCTTTAAGCTTCATCTTTGGGTATATCCTAACTCCTAGTTTATAATAGGTGAAGTTTTGGCATTTGCTCAAGTGTGGTAGCCAGTTTTGATTTAGCAATCTCCCTTAAGTATTCAAGGTGAGTTCTCTCACTCCATTGTCTCAATATTTATGACTGCTAGGTTAGCACGTGAGTGTTAAATTATTATTATGGTATGATAATATGAATGCATGCTTAAATTGTTAATCATACATGTGCACTGTATGTTTATTGTTGAGGGGATCATAGCAATTATCCGGCTTTTGTCCGGTGCGCGTGGTTAGGTATAATTACTCCAATACCCTCCGGGATGTGAGGTGAGGGTAACATTAACCCAATACTCTTCGGTTTGTGAGATGCGGGTAACCTACTAGCCCTCCTTATAAGCCTTGATTTGTTCTTGGCTTATGTTTAAATGCTAAAACTATATATATTTAAATCTAGGTCTAGTGATTGTGGATATTGGTATAATGTTGTGTTTGAATTCACTAAGCTTTGTGCTTACGGTTTACTTAACATTTTTGAGGTATTACGATTAAGGAGGCTAGGGACTGACGGGAGCATTCGTGACACACTGCTATTTATTTTACGACAATGAACATTTTAGTACTTCCGCTTTTGACATTTCTATATTAGAAAGTTTTACTTATGTTGTTTTCTTTAGAAGTTTGATAACTTGATTGCCATTATTGGCTTATTAAATTAAATAAATGAAGTTCCTTTATGAATTGGTGTCAAACTTTATACTATTTCGGTAAAAAAAAAAAAATAAAAAAAAAATAAATAAATAAATAAATTTTGGGTGTTACAATATGATTCATGCGTTACTTGTTAATTATATGTTATTTGCATTGTTGGACATTTCATTCACTTTATTTTATACGTAATCTCAGTACACTAAAGTGTGTTATACATTTAAATTAAACTCTAATAACCTATCTTGGTATCTATTATGGAACTAATTTTCATGGACGTTACTTTGATAAGAAAATAAAATAGATGTAAAAATCTTATATAACTCTGAGTACACATAGTAAGCCTAGAAGTACTAACGATGTGATTGACATGTCTGTCGGAGGTTAACTATCTTATCTCGAGATTTTAGCTGGTGGGTGTACTGGTTCACTTTAGATTGATGGTTCAAGTATATAACCATAGTTTAATATAATAACATTTGTCAAGTACATTGATTCTTGTCAATACTCTATAGGATGCAAATCTATGATTGCATGTGGTAACGATGGTAAAATATTGTCATCTGTCTATACTCTATTAGTTGCAACTATGGTAGGAACTGGACTTCTCTTTTGTTTATTATATTAATTATCATATATTAATAAATGAGTCCTTCAATTATTATATATAGTGTCGTATGTGTGAAGTCTTATAAAGTTTGACAATAAACTCCTTCTTAGAACGTTTGACAATAAACTCCTTCAGTAGCATTTCCAACACTGTTCGCATGAGTTACCGAGTTTAAGCAATAAAAATACACCCTAAATTTCTATTAAACCATTGGATAGATCATCCACACCCTAAATGAGGTCAAGATCTACTAGGAACTGGTCCAAACACTTAAAGAACTGGATGATAAATACTTAAATAAATCCATTCTTTCAAACATGATTTCTAGAAACTTTTTCGTGGGCATTTTGGACGTCACCATAATTTATAAGTACTAATATGATATAGGATAGTTTAGGTGAGGTAGTTAGTGTGGGTCGTTTCATTCGTCCTTAACATTATTTATCCCACACAAGCCAGATATGGCTTAGCTTAGTCCACACATGGCTAAGTATCTCAACAGAAAGATTGTGTCATCACGAGTTCAAATAGCAGCTGTAAACTTGATGAGCTTTCGCAGTAGATGTGCTGTTCTTGTTGAGGACTTGTATATTTCTTCACTTCAGATATCGCTGTATGCTTGGAGAAATATATGTTGGGAATAGTGCCTAGGACATTCGATGTGCATAGATTTGTAACTATCACATATAAATAAAGTTATTTGATAATATATATTTCTCATTGATTATTATAATGTGTACATGTTTTAATATAATAATAATCGAATAATAGTTATTCACAAATAATAGGATTATTCATATGTCCCTGGTTCAATCACATAGAGTGAAGACTCAGGTCATTAATATGCTAGTGTAAGTTTGATTGAAAATCATTAGATAGTTATGCGTATGCTACAGATCAAACTTATGTGTATTGGTTGGAGAAAGCAATACTGGACAGACCCGTATTGAGATCATTGCATGGAAATATCATAAGTAAATCTCAATATAACAGTATATCAATAAATCTATGTACATGAGATTATCATAGAGTCCAACATGATAACTGCTATGCCTTGATGTAATCCAACGTCATTGGAAATATGGTGATCATAAAGGTTGGCGATCAGGATTAGTGGAAGTCATGTAGAGAGAAATGCATAATCAAGATGGGAATTTGTCCATCTCTTTCAGGACAGAGATATCTGCTGGGGCCCTTGATAAGTAGGATTGAAGGAAATTCACGAGTATGCTCAAATTAAGAGTCATATGATTCAATCAGTCTACTTAAGATTGATAAAGCATTTGAACGTAATAAGTATGATAGTTTTCATGACTTAGTTCAAGTATGATATCGCGAGACAAAGGGATTTGACACGTTAAATGGTTTAATGGACAATAAACTTATATTATTTAGGTAGTCATAATGTCTTGCTAGAGACTGCTTATGATTTATAATTTAACAAGGTATTAAATGATTGTCAACATAATATAAGCCTTTTGGGTCACACATACGACAATTAAAGACAAGCAAGAATAATTAATAGATATAATATTGGATATTAAATTTATTAAAAAAATTAAATAATGAGTAATGTATAATATATGATATTATATATTATATTATTTAATTATACCAACTAGGAGTAGTAAATATAGTATTGGATATTATATTTATCAAAATATTAAAAAACAAGTAATACATATAATATGAGATATTATATATATTGTATTATTCAATGAGTTGAGGGGTAACTAAGCAAATACTTGAGTTTTAACTCTAGGGTTTACTTAGTAGAAATAAAGGGTCTAAGACAAGGAGTTGTCATTAAAAAAAATTACACAACCCTAGTTGTGAAGAGTAGAAAATCGACCCCCCCTTTCTCCTCCAATTCGACCGCCCCCTTCTACAGTAGATGACCCGATCCATCCAACTCGTGTTCTTCTCTTAGTTGATCTTGATCAACAATACAATCGTTCTATCAAGGAATCATCTATTTTAATGTTTGTCAAAATCATTAATAAGGATCTAGCAATCCGGCTTGTGCAAATTGTTCGTGTGTGGATCACCGAAAGAGGAAGGTGATTTTCATCAACTTTTCATCCGAATTTAGATCTATTCTTCGAATAAAGGTAATTCGACGAACCCTTTGTTAAATAAATTAAATTACTGTATGAAGAACCTCATCTTGTATTTCTCGATATTCCACTGCGTTTTTGCTCAAAGATGTATTTGATATAAGTAACACCTGACAATATAATGCTTTTGTAACCTTTCAGTATTTTCGCATGCTCATGTTATTCTCAGGTATTCAAGTCATCAAGTGAACAATGTCCTCTTGCTTGGGGCTATTTATAACCTTGGAAATTGATATGTTATAAATGTAGTCGTTGGCCGGTTGGTGAAATTAAGACATCTCTGATTGGCGGCTCTAGAATATTTTAAATTTCAAGCGATTCACATTTAATGCTTCAGAAATTCTCTTTGATCCTCATTAAATGCTCTTCTGTCTGTAGTCTCTTTGGCCGCATTAAATATTGTCCTATCAGCATTAAATGCTGCTTTAACCGTGTGTACTTTATGAATAAAGAATGTTTGATTTACAACGGTTTAAAGTTTCTTCAGTCCTATTGGATTTATGTTTTACTTTCCTAAGTAAAACACCTACAACATTATTTGTAGCCAACGTCTTGTCCTGCTGTATCTTGAAGGCTAAATTGTAGGATTTGACTCTTGATATTGTGATCTATGGACAGGCTACACGGATAGGCTGTATGTAGCATATATCATTTTTTCTAACATCATCCATACCTGGCTAATATTCTGGCTTGATGATTCTTTGCTATATGAGGCATTTATCAAAATATCAGGAGGATTTTTTGCAACAATTTCCCCTTTTTTGATAATATCAAAACTTTTAATATAGAGAGGTTGTCTTAAAGTCTTCTGTCGAATGATCTGATCTTCGAGACATAGACTAAAAATTGAACTGTTCGCAGGCAAGTTCTACAGTTGTAAATCCTACAAGACTAAGTGTATTACAACTTAAATTATGATTGGCTCGTAGACACAGTCTTACAGGAAGTAATCCTATTTGAATACAACTTAATCTATGAATTGTTCGCAGACAAGTTATTACATCTTGAGACCTATCAAGGTTTTATACTTAGTAAAATATTTCAATATAAATCGTAATCAAAGAAGTAACAGTAGATCACAAGCTATAATCTTTTGAGGTAAAAGGGATTTTTATTGATAATTGGATTACAGTGCTGTTGGATTCGAAAAATTACATCGGAGAGCATACAGGAAAAATTAAGTACATCTAACAGAAGTTATCCCCTATAGTACTGATGCTTCCAAGACATTCGAGAGGGGTCATGCTCGATTCCCTTGCACCAGTGGACTAGAGATTCTCTCCCTAGATCCATGTAGATGTTTTTTTCTTCCTGGGAGACACCATGGGAGAGAATCCACTATTATAGGTGATTTAGCCGTTCACACTTCTGAATCTTAGCTTTCATCTTGGTTTGTAGATGGAGCTTTCCTTCTGCTAGGAGCCTTGAGAACTCCTTGGCAGCATCTTCCAGCATTTTGAAGTGATTGAACATGGCCGATTCTCTGATGAGAGTGCAAAAATATCTCATCAGTTTATTGTACGTCCATGTCTTCAACTCTTCAGCTAATAGCTATCTATATGTCGGGAGTTGGGTCTCAGCGGGCTTCTGCACATTGTTCTTCCTGAGAAAGTTGGGATCTTGGAACTCAGGATGAGAACCAGTTATGCTGTATCCTCTAGATCATTGACCTAACCCGGGTTTGGCCAGTCTTCCAATTGCAGTTGCAACACTGTCATCGAGGATGACCTCCATCTCCTTTTCTTTTTCCATCCTTCACTCTCTTCCAACCTCTCTAGCCTTTTCCCCATTTTTTGACGTTATGAAGTTCAAACATATTACTGTGAATATACCAAAGAATATCCATCAATTCGGCATGCTTGTCCTTCAGATCTTTGATGGAGTCCACTAGACTCACAACCACTGCTGTAAGGTCATCGATTTTCTGATCCTAAGCAGTGAGTTTCGATCCAGCAAGCTCTAAGGTGGCGACTATTTTGGCTTCAACAACGCGCAATTTCTCTTGCTTCAGGATTCGCTCGTGAGGCTGTTTTAGCTGGTTGAGGGCTTGCCATAATGCGTTTGGCATGAGGCGGAATGCCTTTTCGACAACTTGCACGACCCTTTGCACTTTCGGGAGTTTATCCTGAGCAATCTTGCGTATCCATTCAAGCCCCTTGCTGACATCATACAGGTCTTTCCCAGTATCATGTAGGAATATAGTTTGGCGATCGATTTGGTGAAGTTACTCGATTCTGGATTCAGTGCGGGGAGAGTGAGGATGAGCTATTTTGGAATCAGATGGTTCTCCAAGTTTTTTTGAGAATGACTTTATAACGGGGCCTCTGGGGTTCATCGTAAACTTGGAAATCCTCTTCTGATCTGGATGGGGATCATGTCGGGATAGGAGTGGATACCTATTGAGGACCGGGAACCTTGGATGGTTCCGCTGTCGGTGCTGTTTGGAAGAAATAGGGGACTAACTTCTCTTGTCTCTTCTCAGTTTATGTAGCTTAGAGTACAGGAGGGACCGATTCCTCCTGCTGGCTCTCAGCTTCCGCCTGTTCCTAAGAAAGGACTGAATCTTGGATGGCACGCAATCCATCAACTCCAGTCGGAGGGACTGATTCCTCCCGGATTGGAGATGATGGTTTTGGTACATCATAAGTCCCTTGACCATCAGTGGCCTTGGACTTGGCAAATTCTTTCTTGCGAGCTTCCTCGCTGCTCATCCTCAGATTGATTCGAAGGTCATCATCGTCTCCAACTGAATTGGGATCTGAGTGATGGCTCGGGAGCCGAGTCTTATCATCGGACTGAGACTTTCCTTTTATTTGGGCCTTTTCCTTCACCAAAAAGGAGGATGTGATCAGCTCATGGCAAAAGGGATCATCCCATCTCATCAGGACTTCGACGTTCTAGGTGTCCGTGACCCCCAAAAAAACAACTCTTCTTATAGGGGAATTGAATGGGGCGACCCTGTATGCTTTCCATGTCTTGAAGTCTTCGAATGCACCGTCGATCTGGACTTGTAGGAGTGTTGGACTGATTATTTCTGTGTGGGAGGGACTCTGAACTTTAGAGGGTTCTATTATCTGGTTGAGATCCTCTACAGGTATGGGAGCCTGCTGAGGAGAGGGATCCCTAACAGGGTGGAATACCCTGTTGGGAGAGGGACCCCTTATAGGGGTAATGGCCCTGTTAAGAGTGGTGACTGTTGGATCTAAAGGGGCAGCCGATTTATCATTCCTTCCAGCTTGACAAATAACTAGTCATCTGTCATAGCCGTCACAGGATCAGGAACTGCTGTAGGAGCATCCAACATTTCTTCAATAGGGGTTGTACCCTATCGGTCAACTACTGCGGCAGATGGTGCTGTAGGAGGAGCTGCCTCAGTGGCCGCTGTATCCATTGGAGGTGCTGTTGGAACAACTTTTGATTCCGAAGACTTTATAGTCTTCATCTTCTTTTTCCTCTTCTTGGCAGCTGTAGGGGAGCTGCTGTCGAGAACAAGTCTCTTTTTGCTGACAAGCTTCATCTTGCTGTCAACATATTTGGATTTTGCCGAGTGCTCAGTAACATCTCGAGGATCACTCGAAGCGGGGAGGGAGAAGGGGCTAGGCCGATGAGAATCAGTGCCTTATTGAGTACAATGGGCTTGGAACCACCAAAAAACTTCCCAGCAGGGATCTTCTTGGCATTGGGTGACTGTTGTATGCCACAGCTGGTCAGAATGTAGTTCAAGATCAAGCCAAAAGACTTCCCGGAAGAGTCCGATTTGGATGCCTTCTCCTGCCGTTTCAAGATCATCAATGGGCGGTTTGTACAGTTTTTCAAGGAGTTCCTGGTTGATGGAGATCTCATTCTCCTGGATGGTACTGACAAGAGCAGTAAGGATAGAGCCCCTTTTTTCAGATGCATACATGAACTCGGTGTCAAGGAAAATTTCTTCTACAATCTGTTCATCGTAGTTCTTCGGGTACAAGCTACCCAATCTATAGAGACCAGTTTGCTTGACATGCGAGATGATTAAGTACATGAACTTGTTATCATGTAAATTCTTATTAGAAAGCAATTAGTTGTTTCTTTATTTACTGGAAGTCGCTGGCATTCCTAACTCATAAATATACATATAGAAACTAGTCCGTGTATTTGAGAGCAAACATTATACTCCTTTCGATAGGATCAAGGTGGCGAATACTTGAGGCTATGCCTGAGCTGGACTCTTTCTTCTGTAATTGAACAGGTATATGTCCTAAGTGGTTATTGGCATATGAGATCATAAGTCTTTGGCCAAAGCATTGGAGCGAGTTGTATTGGATACACGAGAGCTCGATGATATCTATTTGCATTAACTTATGTATATCATCAAGTACAAATAGTGTTTGACTGACCATGACCAATAAAACTATCAAAATTAGTCAGTTTAACTGACCGTGAAGTACAAAATAAACTTATCAAGACGATTAAAACCCTTTGGTAGGATCGAGGTGGCGAATACTTGATCTAAGAATTTGATGATCATCTTAGGAGTTGTGGAATTATTTCATAACAAACTCCAACACCTCAACATAACATCATGTCTGAGAGGAGGAATCGAACTTTATTACATAAAGTTCGATCCATGATGAGTCGAACAGAGCTTATGTTAGGTCCACGCCTTAGAAACAACAGCATTCATCCTTAACCGTGTTCCATCAAAAGCTATTTAAAAGACATTATTTGAGAAATAGACTGGTAAGAGACCAAACTTGTCTTTTCTAAAGATCTGGAGTTGCGAAGAGTTCGTAAGATGCCAAGTGATTGACAAATTGGCGGCCAAATCCGAAAACTAAAGATACTACTTCTATAAACCCGCAGAGAACAAAATGTTTCTTTCTCGAAATGTTGTCTTCTTAGAAAGGCTATTTATTTCCAAAAGAGATCTAGGGAAAAAAATAATTCTCGAGGAAACTCGTGAACCATAAGAAGACATTGATTGGTCGATGGAAACTAAACAGGCTCAATAATTAGTTGAGGAGCCAGTTCAAAGCACACAAATTCCTCGTAGATCTCATAGGGTGCGACATGAACTTGAGAGATATGGGTATTTCATGGCAGAAGATGATGATGCATTGCTCATAGATGATGATCCTAGTACCTATACAGAAGCTGCTTCATGACCAACGTCCAAGAAATAGCTAGAGGCCATGAAGTCAGAGATGCAGTCTATGTACGGCAATCAAGTTTGGAACTTAATAGATCCACCTGATGGTGTAAAAACCATTGGCTGCAAATGAATCTTCAAAAGAAGAAAGACATAGACGACCATCTGCAAGCTTATAAATCTAGACTAGTTGCAAAAGGTTATAGATATACTCATGGTGTTGACTATGATGAGACCTTTTCACCAGTAGTCATGCCTAAATCAATTAGAATTTTATTTGCTATTTCCGCATACTATGAATATGAGATTGCAAATGTCAAAACAGCATTTGTTAATGAAAACTTACTCGAGGATTGGTACATGACACAACCTGAGGGTTTTGTTCATCCAGAAAATTCTAAAAAGTTTTGCAAGCTTCAGAGATCCATTTATGGGTCGAAGCAGGCTTTTCAGACCTGGAATCTTCGATTTGAGGAAACCGTCAGCACTAGTACAAATCTGGGATTTCGTCACACATGCTGTTTTTTGAACAGCCACACAGTCAGATATTTATGTGACTAAATGTACCAGAATAAAATAAACAGCTACACTTGAACTCATTTTGTGTGACCATTTCGGAATTTCATTTTTACACATTTGAATATTTATGTGACTAGAGGTAACTGGTAACTTTTTGTTGCTTATTTACTCACTTATAATTTGGGACGTGTGACAAATACAAATAAGTTTGAAACATTAGTCACACTATATATATACATATGTGACAAATATATGTCACACAATTGAACAGTGTGACCAAAATCCATATATGGTCACATGGAGTAATCATGTATGTGGCTAAATCATATAGTCAAGTTTGTCACTACTATTTCTTGCTGAATATTTAGCCACATATGAATTTGAAATGTGTGACAGCTGCAAAGTAAGTTTAAAGCATTAGTCACGATATGCATTTAAAAGTGACAAATATATGTCACACACTTGAAAAGTGTGACCAAATGTCATATATGGTCACACTAAACCATAAACATACTAAAAAAAAGGCATTAACATGATTTTCTCCAAAAGTTATATTTCCCTCTCCACATTTTCACAAGTCCCGCCCCAAAATTTTTCCCAAAATCAAATTGTCCCGCTATACATTTTTAACAGATCTCAAAATTCATTTTCTTTTTCCAATCACCCATATAACCTGCTCCCTCTCTTCCTTTCATTATGTGAAACCGAAAACCCCTAAAAACACACGTAGATATGTCGCAAACCACTAACTATCCCCATTTGAAGTACGTTTCTTCACAAATTAGGTACTTTATTGTATTTTACCTTCGATTTGATTATCAATTAAACTCATCTCAGTAATTGCTCGTCGCTCAATCTTCAACCATCAAGTATAAATTATGTCTTTTTAATCTTTTTGAATAAATATTTGTTAATGTTTTAGTTTTGAATTGTTTGGTTGTTTTTTGCAGTTATTTGGAGGTGGTTATAGGAGATTTTGATCATCAATTCATGGAGTACATAAGATTAATGAGTGTCTTAATTATGAATATGGTGAATTATGTTGTTATGAATCATAAAGTTTGTATTTTTTTAAATGTTTTGGAGATTGATGGAGTGCTGATGGTGTTTTGTGATTTGTAGGGGTGAATTCGAGACGGCATTCATCCATAATCATTTCTCGTTCACTTATTCTCAGATGAGCTTATTAGTTTCTTTTACTCTCATGACTGCAGTATGGTATGAGTCGGCATTCATGAAAAGGAGTTGTCTATGAGGAGGTTTAAATCGTGGAGGAACTTCATAAGGAAAAGAAAAATTCATTATGATTGGGTATGTGGGCCTAATTAGCCTCTCGTTTGTTCCAAAAAATAAATTTGTTGTGCATTATTGAGATTGTTAATGTAGTATAATGTAAATGCAGGGACATTGTCGATCCATGAAGAAAATATTCATAGTAGTTGTCGGTACAATAATGTTGTATATTGCATACAGAACAACTAGTTTCCAACATTCACAAACGGAGGTATAAAACTGTCAATGTCTCTTTCATTAAGTGCCTTTTAAGCTAGCTTGTAGATTATCTTACGCTTTGTTTAGTACCAAGTCATTTGCTTTATATATGATTATTACTTGCAAACTTAGTGATCATAATGTTTGTACACTAACTAGTATATCCATCACACAAGCTTGAACATGGTTATGAACTTAAGATGCTCAATGAATGTTTGACTTTTTCTGCACGGCTTCACTAGTATGTATCCCTTTTCTGTTTTTTCATCAGCCGAACTCAAGACTGCATCCATTCCTTACATCAAAGGTATATCTTGTTGTAACACCCCCAATCCCTCAGGGATATTACACGTGGTAGAACTTTTCCTCAAGGATCTACCAGGCTGGTAACAACATCGAACATCTCAACAATGCCTTTAAGGCTAAAATGACTCTGTAGACCGATTTGGTCTTTCAATAAATACATACAACTCAATCACAACACATGCCCATACAGGGGTCGAGTACAACACACTCCCATACAACGGGAAAAGGATACTGCAGCAGAAAATAAAATACCACTAAACTAGTACGACATCACGGGTCCTCGTGTGATTAGTATCGTTCTTCTTTCATCATCCTTCATGCCGACCCTGTGCTATGCTCCAAAACCTGAATGCAAAACAGACATCCACCCCCCGATTTCTCGGGGGTTAGCAAAATTTCACTATTTTGCTAGTGCAAGTACAATGTGCAAAAATACGAGCCATACAATACAAGTTCCAAGAACAATAATAACCAGGAATCCTCAAAGATTTAAACATAATAAAAATACTTCCCGAGGCAAGAGTTTAGGTAAAGCTTTCCAAAATCGAAAGATCCCAAGTCAAGGGAAACAATTTATAAAGTGATTTAAAATGACATCGGGAGTTTTGATAGAAACAACTCAGGATTTTCGAATCATTCTCTTTCCAAAATCAACAGGGGTCACAGCCCAAATGTTTTGTTTTCACAAATAGAACCAACAACAATTCACAGGGCCAGAGCCCACATCAAGTGTCCTCAACGGACATAAAATCAACACAACATAATCACATACGGGCATCGCCTAGGACCGGGACGAAGCCAAAAATCCCACCCGAGGCCTCTAAGGACCCTCCCGAGCTGGCTAGCGAAACAAATCACACACCATATCTCACGGTTGGATTAATCACTTGTTGCATCCTGACCACATGATCACAAGCAATGTGTCACCGTAGATTATCTTAGGCTCTCACGGTTGGATCAATCGCCTGTTGCATCCTGACCACATGACACCGTAGACCTTCAACCATATCCGCACATTCACACAAATAACATATCACATCAATAATATCCAAGTAATTCACTCAATGGCAACAAACACAATGCACGACGCAATGGTCAAATCACAACGCACGATATGAGATAATATATACATATGTATTATCAAAGCACAATGACAACACCAAGTGTATTCATAGTAATTCACGTAACCATCCACGAACATAATGTTCACAAAACACACGCATTTTGAAAGAGGGCCTTTAACAAGGCTAACCGAATCTTTGAAAGTGAAATTCAAACGATCAAATAAACACAAGGAGACGATCATTAATTATCATATCCATAAAACAAGAATTGTATGGACAAGGTACTTGCCTCGAATAACCACGACGCGGATAATCGACCGAAGTGAGGAGACTCGGACCGACTACGAACCCGCCGACTCTTCCGAACGGCAACCCGCAACAATAAACTATAAACGACAACAATAACAACGAAAATGAATTCCAAAGTACGACCCAAAGCCACTGAATTCAAGTAACAAACGATGAAAGTTCAAGGGTTTCCCCCAAAACGGCCAAGAACACGAATCGACCCGACAAAACATGAAAATAGAATTCCCAACCGAAATATGGATATTAAATCCATAGTATATGTTTACGAACATCATGTTACAACAATCGGTTCATCAAAAACGGATGGAAAACGAAATCAAGAACAAATCCCCCAAAAAGTCAACTAGAAGGAAAGCAAGATATATACCTTGATTCGACGAAGAACAATGGATTAAATGATGTTAAACACATGAATAATATTAAGATTAATCATAACCATCATGGATTAATCAACAATACGGAACGAATCGGACAAAAACCCAAAAACCCCAAAATTTCCCAAAGATAGGGTTCTAGGAAATCTAACCTTGATTCGCTGGATCAAAGGATGTTATAGGATGATTAATCAATGATATGAACTCCCAAACTTCGTGGATCAATTGCTTGACAACATCTCTCCTTGACCACCAAGCCTCCGATCTCGTTTCTCAATCTCGCCGTCTTAGAAGGTGGGAAGAATTTAGCCAGGAAGGCTTGCGCTAACTCTGCCCATGTTGTGATCGACCCCGGCGGTAAGGAATCTAGCCAAAATTTCGCTTTATCCCTCAAAGAGAAAGGGAAAAGCCGTAATCGGATAGCATCGTCGGTGACACCATTGTTCTTGAACGTGTCACAAATGTCAAGAAAAGAAGCAATATGAGCGTTTGGGTCGTCATTCGGCAATCCACAGAATTGGCTCGCCTGCACCATATGAATGATTGCGGGCTTGATCTCGAAGTTGTTGGCTTGGATAGTGGGACGCCGAATCCCTGAAAAGTTTGCGTTGATCTGCGGCATGGCATAGTCTCGAAGTGCCATTTCCGGTTGAGCTTGCTGCACAATGTTGTTTCCTCCTGGAATTTCGATATTTTCGGCCATGGTCACTGTCGTCTGTAACTCTCGTTTCTCCTTTTTGTTCCTTCGAAGAGTGCGCTCGAGCTCGGTATCCAAAGGTAGTAGGCTTTCGTTACCGAGCTTTCTCATGCACTACGCGAAAGATCCTGAAAGGAAAAACAAATAAATAAATAAAATTAAATACACGAAAACAAGTAAATAAAAACGTTCAAACTAAGACTAGAAATCAAATATTAGCAAAATTTCCTCTAAGAACGGCCCCAAAAACTTGTTGCGATATTTGTTGAATGCAAGTGTACGTTATCGTATACAAGTAATAAAGTGATGAGTGAGTATCGTTTCCACGATGACTGAATCACTAACACCGATTTTTATGTATTCTAGTTTTATTCGAACAATCGAATTCTGGGTTTGTAATTAATTACTAAAAGAAATTAATAAAAGACTAGACAGTAAAAATGATTGCTTGATGAAAGAGAATCAAATGATAAATAAGTCTAGGATTCTGAATTCACCTCGGTTTATCCGAATTTATTCTCGATTATCTTGAAGTTAATGATTTTCCCAATTTATTGAAGGCGAAGATTGCTAATATATTCTACCGCCTCAACCGAGGTCAATAGATTTTTCTAAAGGCGAATAACGCACTCTATCCCTAGGTGAATTAATTCGTCAATAGGCAAAAAGCATAAAATCTCCAAAAAGCCACGTAGTTCCTATGAGTATATTCCTATCTCACAGAATAAAACGGTCCTCACCAATAGTTCCTCACCAATTCTCCTCTCCCGATTCGAATTGAATGATTAAAACAATACAACTATTGGCCAGATAATTGAAAGCATTAAATACGATTGGGAAAACTCAACAAAAAGGTAATTAATTAGATAATCTCAAGCAAATCCGTCAAAACGCAGGTTTCATCAAAATCCTAGATTAGGGTTTTAGCCTGACATGCTAATTAATGACAATACAGAATTAATGAATAAAAACATTAAAATCAAACGCAGATGAAGAGCTCGGATTCCTCCATTCTTATGGCTTCCGCCTCTGCTCTTGAGGTCTTCTGCTTATCTTTCTCTTCTGCCGTCTCCCCTCTGATTCCAAGATTTTCCAAGATCCAAAGATTCAAGATTCCAAGATCCAAAGGTTATTAATTAGGGTCTTAAACCCTTATTTATAGCTCTGCACAGTCTCCAAATCGCATCCGTGTGAGTAGGTCGAGAACTGGCTTCGAACGGCCCAAATCCGCGCGGAGCATACAAAAACCGCCTAGTGTGCCGCGGCTCACTAAATCTGTGCCGCGGCACATGGTCTTCAGCTGGACGCCTGGGCGCCATTTAATTCATCTGTGCCGCGGCTCACCTGAACTGTGCCGCGGCACAGAGTACAGTCTACTTTTTGCCGGCTGGTTGCTTTCCTGTGCCGCGGCCCACTTGCCTTGTGCCGCGGCTCACGGCCAAAATTCGCCGTTTTCGCCCATTTCGCCTCGTTTTAGCTTCCGCACTCCAATCTCCTGACAAACATACAAAATTAAGGCATTAAGAGTTCATTTAAGCAAATTCACTCTCCAAAATAATACAAAATAATGATAAATAAGCGTATAAAAATACGCCTAACAACTATGCACAATAGCGCGCGCCATACCTATATCAAACCAGAATTCACCACCACAACCATACCCCCATTGGGACAAAAAACACGCAACGATCTGAGTCGCAACCAAACTCGTGTCCAAACATGGCACACGATCCCAAAACTATACGATTGTGGTACCAACACTATATAAAAACAATCCTTTTGAAAACAAGAGGGCGAGCTACGTTTCGCCAAAACTTGTAATTACTTTACTCTTATTTGAAGAGGAGGTTTTATTTTACACGTCAAATTTGAAATCATTTTTAAATAATACACAAAAAAATTTCTATTTTTAAAATTCTCACAGACGTCTATAATCCGAAATGTTTCAAAAATTTACTTGGGTCTTAAACAAAATGAAGATCCTTCCTCTTCTACTAATTGTTTAATCGAAAAGAAAAGATTTTCCACCGAATACATACTGATTTGATATAATGATATTAAATCGTAGGTTTTTACCATTTGAAAGAGCTTCAAAAACCACTTTAAAAATACTCCCGCATCGGTTAAAATTGATACTTAAAAATCTCATTCTTAAAAGAATATAGGAATCGATAATATTCCCAATTCTCCAAAATATACTGTATACTATTTTCACCCGGACCATAAACGCATTGTACATCCCAAAACCCTAATAGCACCAACAAGTTCTAGCCCCTCGACCAAGGTTGATCGAATCAACACCACACAATCACTGCACCACTAAGAGGGGACTTATAATCGAGAGACTTATCATCTCCATATACCAGTATGCTCAAGTTACACAAACATGTACATGAAGGAAAATTAATGGACACAGTTCGAAGAAATACAAACAGATTACTCTGGCTTCCCGCAGGTTTCTGATAAGATCGGAAGTCAATGAACACAGCCCCAATGAAACACGGCTCACAAGAAGGACTTAAAATCAACATGTTCAGGACTAAAACAATTTGAAAAAAGAAATTAGAGAACAGAGAAACTTACATCGCAGGTCGCACGCGGTAGCCGCAACCTAGTGATATCATAAACAGACAACCGACTCAACTTTGACAGACCCAAAACACCAACAGTCTAGGTATTCATAACCTTAAACTATGATACCACTTTTTGTAACATCTTCGTGATTTATAGAGATATTATAGCGCCGTAGATTCTTTTTGGAGAACCTACCAGGCCTAGACCAACATAAAACACATTAACCATCAATAATTTCGAGACATTCACACACTTAAAACCAACATCAACTTCAGTACGACATACATCACGAAGCAATCCAATACATGGTGCTGTTGGATCACAACAGATACAACAACTCACAACTAATCCGACAACATCAACAACAATTAACACCAACACATTAAACAATATATGACAGTACCGCGCGAGTACAAAATCAAAATACGACTTTAACCATGAAAAAACGACCACCGACTCAAAATAACATATGATATCAGTGTTGCTCACCATTCTCGTTCCCTTCCTGCGCCGGCTCGCCACTAAGACCTATACCTGAATACACAACAAGTATATTCACCCCCGAAGGGGTCACCAAACAGCTGGTGCAAGTACAATGATTCATGAATATGTACAACAAGTGAATAAACAACCAAATCACAGTGCCATCACATATATTCCGAAATACAATACCACAATCATCATCACAAAACAACCTCCTGAGCTGTACTGGCCCTGTACATCACGCGAGATACACACCCCATGGAGTCCTCGTCAGGCCCTGTCTGGTTGTACAACACACCGAGTGTTCCGCAGATACTCGCAGTCTGACGGATCCCAGGGGACCCTCACTGGTTATAACTCGATTCACACATACCCAGTAACCACATGGCACAAACCACATTTTCTAAAATTACCACTTTTCACAAAATCACATTTTTCACATATTCACACGAAGTACATTAAACACAATCAAAGTACTTGCCTCAATTACAATGATACAGGGAACGGTGAACGGGAGGACCTGCAGTCCGAACTTTGGGGATCGACATCATCGAAAGCAACCTCGGTTTCTTCAATGATTCATTCCTAACATAAAATGATACTGTATCAAACACAATACGATGGAAACAGAAGGAATCACCCTAAGTTCTACCCTTAGGGACAATCAATCAGACACTATGGGTCAACATGGATCATACCCAACTACGGAAGAAAACTCGAAACTTAATCCGTAAACTTCAACAAGGACAAGGGATTGTGATTACAACATTATAATACAACATAAATATGGATTTTAAAGGATAAAACCTCAACAAAACACTAAAATATGAAGAACTAGGGTTTCGGATGATTTACCTTGATTCGGGCGATAAAAGCTGTTAAGATCTTGTTAACTTTCCTCTAGGAACTCTAAAACGTTGTTGGGTAGTGAATGTTAGGAGTATGCCCTCGAATGCCACTCAGGGGAGGTTAGAGTGAGGGCATTGTACTTGTTATTGTGTAAAATATTATCAAAAGGCAATTGTATATTTCTTTATTTACTGGTAGTCACTGGCGTTCCTGACTCGTAAATATATATATATAGAAACTAGTCCGTGTATTTGAGAGCAAAACATTCTACTCCTTATTGGATAAGGGGATCGGCACTGGAAAGGTTTATGGCTCAAATACTTTATCGTTCGCAAGTCGATAAAACTTGACTGGGCGATAAGTTTATGTGAAGACTTGTGTGTTCTTTGACTTGGAGAGTGCCTGTCGAACACTAATGGTTAGTGGGAGCACACATTATAGGTATGCTAATGAGATTAGTATACTCAAATCAACTCACCCTCGATTCGTCACACGATTTCACTCCGGGACAGTCAATGACGGAATAGAAAGGTTGTGATAGGTGTTCGTGAACCTTCGACTTGAGGATTTAGTAGGGATGTGCTTGTGACGTTAAGATTTTCATTAGAGTAGTTCGTGTTGGGATTCGGTGCCTAAAACGAAGGCGCAACGGAAGCAATATACGAATCTAATTTGATCTGAATCCCTTAAGAGGATCAATCAAGTTACGTATATACGAATATAAAACGATACAAAGTAAGATCCAAAATCATACCCTTGTAGTCCGTTGCTTAAATGGTGTATTCAACGTATGCGATTCCCCAAGCTTTAGGTTATCTTCCCACGAATCCAATTCGTCAAGCTCTTGGATGATCCAATGCCGAAAACACCACGTCTCTACTAGCCACGCACCGGAAAGATGACCGGAATGACTTCACCTCGTTGTTCTCTAAGAACACGGCTAGGACGAAGTGATAGGAGCTTGCTAATATAATCTTTAACACTCTAAGTGTATAGATATATTTTCTCTCTTATTTATCTCTCAATTTTTCTCTAAGAAAATATGAAGATGATAATGGCGGAAGAATGATGAAGATGCTGAAGACAACTAGTCACTTCCTCTCACTAGGATTGAATGAACCGTATGTTTCAAGGCTTCAAAGGAATCAAGAGTTGTCTCCTCTTTTATTCTTCAACTTCCTTTATTATAAAGTCACCTACACCATATTATAATGAGATATCAAATCTCTCATAATCAATGGTCTTCCATCTATTTAGATGGAGACAAAGAGCAAGAGTAAAATGGGAGTAGGTGGGCAGCCATCTTGAAGAACCGGAGGAGTTCGGTTCATTACGAACTCCCGTGAGTCTAATCAGATAAACTCTATTCCGTTCCGATGTATTTATATTAATTAATTAATCCAATTAATAATCATATCGAATACTAAATAAGATAATTAATTTCTCCAAGAAATAATTATATTCATGAATTATATCCAATAAATTAATTTAGACATCCAATGTCCCAAAATTAATTAGACATCCAAAGTCTAATAAATTAGATATCCAATATCTAATATATATATATATAAAGAGAGAATAAGCTCGATTCATTCCGTCGTCAATCCTATTGCGCGACTCGGTAGGTCCGTCTCAGTTAGCAATGGGAGGAACCAAAGAGTAGTAACACCACCTAGCCAGCTGATGCGAATTCTCTATCGGTACAGCGGAAGGCTGTTCTGACGAGCGGAAGCGATCAATACTTAGCCAGAAAGGAATCGAACAATAAAGATAGAAACTGACGGGAACTGATAGCAACAGTTCGATACAGCAGCAATAGCGGCACGCGCACAACGACATGAACTTATAGCAACAGTTCGATACAGCAAGAAGACACGAACTGGCCGAGTGAAAATGACTCGGAACAGGCAACTCCAAATAGCGGCACTCGAAACAGCAAGTTTCAGTCGGATGCCAATGGAAACAGGAAGCAAGTTTTGGACAACCGAACAGCAATTGATGCGAACTCCCGACCAAGTACAACCCTGTATCGAAAACAAGAGAAATATCGAAACAGGACAGGAAACAGTTGTTTATCGAACTAGACCTATAATTCGATAAGATGATTTCTTCTCAAGACCTATTGAGAATTGATCAGATTAAGATTCGAAAACACGTCGAATAATAATCAAATTTTGGAAGGAAACTCGTCCAACACTTAAACAATACATAGGTTATTTTTGTTTGATGACTCAATGATGTCCTTCATTACAACTCAACATGACTACTTATAGGTAAGAGTAGCCTGACAAGATTACTTAAACTATTACAAGATAAGGCCACATGACTTTAAAATAAAGGAAAATACAATAAAAGATGCTCCACGCCACTTGCAAACAAAAGGCATAAAAGATGGGTTTTGTCTCAAAGGTATTCTTCCTCTCCACATGTAGGCCGAGAATCCTGCTTATTATAAAGAAAGGGGTGAAATCTTTATTATTTTATCTTCACCACTTGGACCATCATATGATGCAAGTTGTCATGTTTAAGTTACTCCAAGTCCGATCACCAGGGTTACTGATGCGAAAACGAGTATTACAAATTAAGAAGACGAAGCAAGGATCGACGTAAACGGCCTTACAATGCGCCATGCACGTACGACTACATTTTTTGGCGAGAAAACAGATACAAAACAAGAAGGACCAAGGCACCCGGTCTCGGCTATGTCATATGACACGGCCCGTGTCATGCTGTGCCAGAAGATCGAAAGGGGCTGCCGACCGAACTCCGTCGTGTCATCCGACACGGCCCGTGCCGCACTGTCCCGGACAGGCAAGAGTCACTGTCGGCCGAACCCGACCGTGTCAGGCGACACGGTCGAGTCCTACTCGTCCAAAACTGCCGGATCGTCTACCCGTCCAACCCGACCGTGCCAGGCGACACGGTCGAGTCCTACTCGTCCAGAACTGCCGGAACGTCTGCCCGTCCAACCCGACCATGCCAGATGACACGGTCGAGTCCTACTCGCCCAAAAATGCCAGAACACCTGTCCGTCCCACCCGACCGTGCTCCAGGACACGGCCGAGTCCTGCCGACCAACCTTGTCGCGCCGCGGCCGTGTCAAGCAACATGGCCCGTGTCCCTACCGGCAGCCTACCATTTTTTATACACTTTTGTGTTGTTTGTCTTTCCTTTTCTTTCTTTACTTATTTTAGGGATTATGTCCCCCTATTATGTGATTTGTGTTCCCCTTTTGTATTTTATTTTGATTTGTTTTGATTATTCAAAGAATTTGTAATCTTTGAATTGTTTTTTTTAATTGATAAGAAGACTTAGTTTTCCCTTAAGTAGTCTTGTGTAAGCATTGTAAGAGCATTGAATGTTGTAATAAGAATACATCTTGTGTTTCTATCCTTGATAAATGATTTTTATCAAACTCTTGATTTTTATTCGACGCGTTTTCGAGTATTAATCTGATCGATTCTCAATAGGTCTTGAGAAGAAATCACTTATCGAATTATAGGTCTAATTCGATAAATCCTTGTTCCTGATCGTTCAAGTCTTCTTGATCGATATTCTTACATTATCCGATATTACATCCATAAAACTACATCCGAAATACAATACTCATTAAAAGACTTCCGCTACGATATTCATATACACACTCCGACCGATACATATTCATCTTTCCGGGCGAATTCGTATCATTAGTGGTATCAGAGCCCAAGGCTATTTCCTTGGCGATTTTATTGACGACTTCTTGTTCAAAACTACCGCTTGAATCTTGTTATGGATTTCTCCGATCCCGATTTCTTGATGAAACTCCATGACGCACTAAGCGGTCTACCGGAGCCACGTATGCAAGCAAGATGCGGAGACGACCCACGATCAACACACCAAGCGGACGAGTTTAAAGTAAACGAACTTCCGGAGTTCGTTGGAGGTACCAATCCCCAAGCCTATTTGGAGTGGGAATGGAAGATTGAACGCATGTTCGAATTCAAAGACCTTAACGATGAGAAACATTGCAAATATGCAATTCTCAAGTTAGGGAAGGGTGCTTCTCTTTGGTTCGAAGGAGTGAAGATACGAAGAGCTCGGGCGGGAAAAGCAAAAATCCGTTCGTGGGAATCTTTAAAAGGAAAACTTCGTAAGAGATATGTGCCAACATCACATCGGTTAACCTTATATCGGAAGATTGCCGATTTCATACAAGGAAAACTAAGTGTTGGTGAATACATTGAAGAGTTTAAAAGCTTGATCGTAATGGGAGAGTTAGAAGAAAACGAAGAGCAAAAGATGTCACGTTTTTTACGTGGCTTAAACAAAAACATAGCCACCACGGTGGAGTTATACCCATATGGAGATTTCGATACTTTATGTGGACTATGTGTGAAGATAGAGGCCCAAAATAAGGTGATGTAGGTCACAAGTCGTCCAGGTACAAGTCTAGAGGGGGGGTGAATAGACTTGTAGAAACTCTTAAACTCTTTTTCACGAAGAGTGAGTTTCTTCAGCCGATAGGTAAACAAATGACTTGGAGTCGTTTGTTCTTTAATATATTCGGAAGTCAGCTGATGACGAATAGAAAGCAACTAATGAAACACTTAACAATGAATGCAGCAGTTAAAGTATGATGCAATAAAACAGTAAAGAATGCAGGCGATTATAGTGGTCTCAGAGGTGGAGTAATCCTCTACTAATCAACTTTTCTCCAAACCAGTTGGAGATGAATTCACTATAATTCTCAACCAGTGATAAATATTACAGTGATTCAAACAAAACTACAACAGCTTCCAACTAGTGGAAATCCGTGCCGTTGTACCACACTTGACTGCCTTGCACCTCTTGATCCTCGATCCTCGGATGCCTTTATAGTCTCTAACTTCAACCAGTGAAGCACCCCGAACTCAGGATTATAGACAAGAGTTTTTGTCTTCTCCAACTAAGAGCTTCTTTAAGTATGAACTTTTAGAACCGCTCTTTTCACGATGCTATAGATTGCTTTTTGATTGCTTGAATGTTTTGATCGCTTGAAAGTATGTTCGCACCAGTGATTGCTCAGTTTCAAATCTTCGGATATATATAGGTCACGATCTCTGAGCTTTTTCCTTGTAGCCGTTGCAAATCTTTTGAACAAATCCGTCCGTTGGAGGGAGACTTCTTTGTTTAATCTTTCTGAACGTTGCAAGGCTGGATTCCCATTATTTTAATCTATCTTCCGATCGTTGTGAAGACTCTGCATATGATGCGCCGAATCTTTTGATTATAAAACGATTAAAGTCTTCAAGGTGGGTCTGGATAGCTTTTTTAATTCATATCTCTTGCGGGAATCACTCCAATTTGTCTCTTCACGTTGCATGTGACTTTCTGTAATACTTGACTTTTCAACGCATGCTGACATGGACTTGGAGTACTTGGCTGACTTCGACTAGGCTGATGAGCAGCTAACATCTCTGCAGTCTGGACCTCTGTGATGTTCACTGTTTGTGACTTATCTGATCAGGTGACTTGGCTGAGGTACCTTGGCTGCAGTCTGGTCAAACTTCTCTGATAAATTGTGTTGACCAGAACTACTCTGACTCGACTCGACTGATCCTCTCTGATGGACTTAGCTGTACTCAGTACTTAGCCGATTTTAGCCTAACTCATTTGGTTCTTCTTTACATTTTGCCAAGTTTTATACTCAACATATTTGACCTATGGAAGATACTCATTTGGTTCTTCCTTACATTTTTGCCAAGTAATAAACATTTGATTTTATATTAATGACATCATCAAAATCTAACAAGTATTCCGAACAAATTCCCCCTATTTTGATGATGGCAAAACTTTAACCAAGTAATCAAATGATCAAGTCTGCACTTAAGTGCAAGACACAAACAAAAGTCAGTCTAGTTTTTGAGACAACTGGGAATTGTCATTCAAAAAGACTGTTATAAAATTAATTTTACAAGTACATGTCTGAATTTTACAAGAAAATTTTAAGTACATAAATCATTACAAGTAAAAATAAGTAAGAGTCATCTGCGTCTTCCTCTGCCTCTTCGAATAGGCTGTTTGGCAGGTCTGAATGGTTTAGCTCCAATTGGTCTTATCTTGACTGGTGCAAGACCATACTTCCTTCTTATGACTAGAGCATCAAAGTCTTGGTCTTCTTTTGAAGAGAACTTGTGCTCTTCACACAGCTTCCTAATTTCTCTTTGAAGCTCTAGCTCATTGAGCTCATTGTCCAAACGGGTCGGCGCTTCCTCTGCTCTGAATGTGGGAATCAAGGGATAAGCCTGCCATTTGGCTGCATACTTAAGTATTAACTTCCACAGAGTAGGCCACCTAGTATCCATGTAGTTGATGAATGACTATTGGGGCGAGCATTCTTTATCATCAAGTATCTCCCAGAGATAGAACTGCTCTATGAATTGTTTCTTGGCATCCGCCCAACGAGTCATGAATTTTGTTGGCAAGAATTCTTCAACAAACCACAACTGTTTGCCTTCCCATTCGAATCTTTGTAGCTCTTCTTGCTTTCTTCTCTTCTTCTCCATGGGCTGCTCTTCAGGTAGACTGGGGGCAGATATCTCCTTTCTTTTCAGGCTTGATGGTCCTTCAATTTGAAGAATATCTGACCTCTTTTTTGTTCTTAGCTCTGCCCTCATCTCTCCTTGATTACTTCCTTTTCCCTGAACTCTATCTTCCCCCTTTTTGCCAGCATCAACTAGGGTAGTTAATTGCTGCTCCATTCTGCTCATCCAATCAGACATGCCAAATGGCATTCTGTTGTTGGTAGGGGGAGGGGGCTGAGGAACTTCTCTCTGCAACAGAGTGTCGATCTTTGCATTGATGGATTGAAGGTCAAGAGTGACCTGAGATGCCAGCAGCTCTCCAATTGTATCTTTCACTATCTTCCTGATCAGCTCAGTCATGGCAGGTGATATCTTAGCTGGTGGAGAGTGCTCTCCTGAACCTTCTGCTATTGAACCACTGGACTGCAAGCTTGTGTCTGCAGCTGGTACTCCAGATGGGGTCTTCTCTGGGGTCCCTGATCTGGAGTCTTCAGCTAACTCCGCGTCTAGGCTGGTGTACCGGGCAGGTACCACAGTCCTATCTGCAGCTTCTTGTGTCGGCTCCGGCTCCGGCTACTTTTCTTCTTCTACCTTCTCTTCCTCTTTCTCCTATTCCTCCTCCTTTTCTTCTTCTTCTTTCTCTTCTTCAATATTTTCCTTTTCTTCTTCCTCATCCTTTTCTTTTTCATTTTCTTTTTCAGCTCCTTCATCTCCTCCATCATCATCATCATTATCATCATCATTGTCATCATCCTTCCCGTCTTTTTCTCCTTCATCATTCTCCTTTTCATCATCATCATCCTCCTTCTCTCCTTCATCTTGTTTTACTTCTTCTCCTTCTTCTTCTTCTTCTTCATTCAACTCTTCTGTCTTCTCTACTTCCTCAGGTTGATTTTCAACTAAAATATTTTCTTACTCTCTGCTCTCCTCCTGCTCTTCTTCTTCATCGTCCAAAACAACAACTTCTTTATTTTCTTCTCCATGTACCTCCTCAATCCTAATTTTCTTTTCAACTACCTCCTCAACAACTTATTCATAAGATCCATCAAAAATACTAAGCATAATGCAGTGGATGAACTGGTCCATGTTGGTTTTAAAATTGGACATGAACCAGTCCTCCTGAAGGATCAAAATTATGTCACATGTTTTACAAAAATCTATCAGCACATCCTTCGTGGCTTGGGTATAGTCCCAACCACAAGTGTCAATAAAAGATTGAAGTTTGACAAAAGATAGGGATTTCAAAAATTTCCACTCTTCAAAAACTTCAAGGAATGATTGTTTTAAGGCTAGAGGTTTAACAAGTTGTAGTTGTTCGATAGATAGATTGAAAGTATTATTTTCTAAGGGGTTAAAGATATAGTTGGCTTCAGGGTTAGAAATTATTAGACCTGCTTCTTCTTCCTCAGAGATGTAGGCTGGGGGGGTGAGTACAGCCACAATCTGAGTCTCGTGGGTGCCTGGGGCAGGCTGGTCTTCCAGGTGAGTTGGTGACCTGGCTGAGGGGCTGGAAAGATGATTAGACTGCTCTTCCTCACTAAACTGCAGTTTCCTTGGCCTCTTGGGAGAGGGTTCTGGTGATGACTGCATGATAGAAGGTCCTTCAGGGGCTGGTCCCCATCTCTTAAATCGGACTGCTATGGGAGTGTCGTCGGACTCGGTGTCTGACTCGACTGCAGTTGGGATGTCGGCTGCAGGTCGGTCCGACTCTCCTGACGAATAATATCTCGGATATGGCCTTGTGTCCGGTAGGTCCTTCAGCATCTGGGCTGCTCTCCTTGTGCCACCCAATTTTCTCAGCTTCTCTTGGTCCAGATGACCAAGTCTTTTGTTGGAATGGAAGGGGTCAGTGCTTCCCTTCCCCATGCCTGTCTTTTCCAGCATCCAACTCAGCTGCGTTCCAAACGCCAGCTTTGTTTTAAATCTCTTCTCATCAACAAGCCATTCGGCTTTGTTGACCTCTCGAACGAGTTGCCTGAATATGTAATCTGCCCAGTCAATTTCTTCTTCCTAAATTAGTGCTCCCAGCACCATAAATTTTGCCGACGACAGTTGATCATAACTGCCGGCCATCGCCATGATTATTTTGTTAGTTATGTCCAACGCAAAATGATAAATTTCTTAAGCTCACTCCTCTTGGTAGTGAGTTTCAGCTTTTCGGGCACATTCTCCACCTTAATCTTCTTCCAGATTTCGGCAGAAGACTGTTTAAGTGCTTCAATGTCTATGCCACGGTGCTTCATACCGAAAACAGTACGGATTGACTCTCGAGATATGTCGACCTGAATTCTTGCGACTGTGCTCCGAATTCCGTCTTGAATTATACAGGCTTCGCGATAGAACGCGATAACATCCTCCTTGTACAGATGTTGAGGATTGATGTCTAGGAATGGGTAGATCCCATTGAGTTTCATCGCGCGGATTAGGTTAAACACATCGTAATCCTTCAGATTAGCTTCCAATAAACCTTCAAAATCGATGACCAGCGAGAAAATAATCTGGTCCTTGACCGCCTTCAGGTTGACGCCTTCGAAGTAGGATGCCATTTCTGCAAACAAAAGATTTTAGTGTATTTGGTGTTCAAGGAATTTTTGCTCTGAAAAATCTAGGGTTTCTGGTAAGCGTAAAAGGTAAAGTAACGGGTTTTCTTTCTTTATAAAGAAGATGAAAAGATGTATGGATTAATTTATAATATATTTGAAACGGTGGTACGCCTTTTGAGATTCTTTTGAATATCAAATTTGAATCGGTGGTCCATTTTAAAATTTGACGGTTGATTTTGATTGGCCACCGTGGAGGTCGATTTAATAAGCGATTGACGCGTGTATTAAAAATGCCACTTGTGAAACGAAAATATATATTTAAATGCCATTTGTTAACCAAAATTAATATAATAATATTATAAATATGGCAGATAATAATTAAATATTCAGAGGTCGGTTTAGTAAACTTAGCTGGTATGATTTGTTGTCTGTTGACCGCTCTGCATCAGGTGAGTTGACTTCTCACCTGATATTCTGATCAGTTAGGTTGCTTTGTCCGTCCTTCATCTTCTTGCCTGCATCAGCTAGGATCTAATTCTTCAGCTGGGTCCGTCCTTCCTCTGAAATGCTTCAGCTTGCATCAGTACTAGATTCCGAGTCTAGTAATCCAAGATCTCTGCTCAGCTCCAAAAATCTTTCTTCTGGCAAGGGTTTGGTAAAAATGTCAGCTATCTGGTAGTCTGTGCTGACTCTTTCAACTCTAACCCTTTTGTTAAGCACATGGTCTCTGATGAAGTGGTGCTTAACATCAATGTGCTTCGTCCTTGAGTGCAAAACCGGATTGTTGGTTATTGCAATAGCACTATTGTTGTCACACCAGATAGGAACTTCATTTGCAATGATATTATAATCCCTTAGCTGTTGTCTAATCCATAAAATCTGTGCACAATAGCTACCTGCAGCTAGGTATTCTGACTCTGTAGCGGAGATAGAGTTAGAAACCTGCTTCTTGCTAAACCAGGATATCAGTCTGGTTCCTAGGAATTGACACGTTCCACTAGTGCTCTTCCTGTTGATTTTTCATCCTGCGAAATCTGCATCTGAGTATCCTGACAGCTCGAAATTATCATCCTTGGGATACCATAGTCCAACATTGATTGTAGACTTAAGGTATTTTATTATCCTCTTGGCTGCATCTAGGTGTGATTGCTTTGGCTTGGACTGAAATCGTGCACAAACTCCTACGGCATAGGATATGTCTGGCCTGCTTGCAGTGAGGTACAGAAGAGATCCAATGAGTCCTCTGTAGTGGGTTGAGTCCACTGATATGCCTGCCTCGTCTGCATCCAGGTCAGTACTTGTGCTCATAAGAATTCTTGCTGGTTTGGCTGATTCCATTCCATATCTCTTGATCAGATCTTTGGTATAGTTATCTTGGTTGATGAAAATTCCTTTTTCCATCTGCTTAACTTGTAGTCCAAGAAAGAAGTTAAGCTTTCCTATCATACTCATCTCAAATTCTCCTTGCATGAGATTGGAGAATTTCTCGCATAGCTTTGGATTGGTTGATCCGAATATGATGTCATCCACATATATCTGGACTATTAATATGTGGCCTTCGTGCTCTACTCTGAATAGGGTTTTGTCCACTTTTCCTTTGCAAAAACCATTATTCTCAAGAAACACAGATAATGTTTCATACCACGCTCTAGGTGCTTGCTTAAGTCCATAGAGAGCCTTTAATAGCTTATAGACTTTGTCTCCTTTGACAAAACCTGGGGGTTGCTCTACATAGACTTCTTCTTCTAGGATTCCATTTAGAAAAGCACTCTTTACATCCATATGATATACTTCAAAATCCTTGAATGCAGCATATGCGAGGAATAGTCTGATGGCCTCTAATCTTGCAACAAGTGCATAGGTTTCATCAAAATCTATTCCTTCACGCTGTGCATAACCTTTTGCTACAAGTCTGGCCTTATTCCTAACAACAGCTCCGTCTTCATCACTCTTATTTTTGTACACCCATTTGGTGCCAATAACTTTCTTGTGATCAGGTCTGTCTGTTAGTTCCCAAACTTTGTTTCTTTCCATCTGCTCCAATTCCTCTTGCATGGCATTTAACCAAGAGTAATCTTCTAGGGCTTCTTCTGTAGTTTTAGGTTCTATTTGTGACATAAAGCATGAGCACATAGCCATTCCTGCTGGTAGGGTTGACTGTCTTGTCTTAACTCCATCAGTTAGCTTTCCGATGATTTGCTGGATTGGGTGATCTTTGAGCCACTTGGGGATGTCGTCCTCTTCTGGGTTTATTCCCCCTGTTTGATTGCCCTGGTGGATTTCTACATCAACTGGGTTCTGGTCTGCAACTAGATCAGCTACTGTCTTGTCATCTGCAGGCTCGATCTGATCTGCAAGTGAGTCTTTGTCAGCTACAGCTGGGTCTTCTTCAGCGGCAACTGGATCAGATAGGTTTGGTGATCCTGTCTGATATGCAGTTGGGTCTTCAGCAGCTACAGTTGGGTCATCAGGCTGGTGTGCAGGTGAGTCCACCATTCCAGTGTCATGTACAATGACTTCTTCAAGGGTCGCTGATTTGAGCTTGTTCTCAATTAGATCAACTTGCTTCCTGTACTCAACGGTAGATTCATCAAAAACAACATGGGGTGTTTCCTCCACAACTAAGGTTCTTTTATTAAAAACTCTATATGCCTTGCTTCTTTGTGAATATCCCATAAAGAGACCGTCATCAGTTTTAGCATCAAAGGCATTTAGTTGTGTTTTACCGTTGTTGTGGATGAAACACTTACAACCAAAAACATGAAAGTAAGCGACAGTAGGAGTTCTATTATTCCAAACCTCATAGGGAGTTTTGCCATGTCTCCCTACTATCATACTCCTGCAGGTGTGACAGTGTGTTGTGACTTGACCCGAACCTTTTAAGCAGTCCGCTTCGCAATCATGGACCTTCTTTGCTTCTTTCAGGGTTCTTTCTTCTTTCGGCAACACCATTCTCACAAGGCGTCTGTGCAGAGCTCATCTTGGATCCCATTCGATCGGCATGTCGGTTATCGCCTTGTTGAGAAACTCTCCTCCTCTATCGATCGATCTTGATGATGGATAGAGATTTCTCATTCTGGATCCTTCTCGGCTCGTAGCTTGTCAAGGTTTCACTTTTCTTATATAGGAAGATAATCCAGTGTACCTTGAATAATCATCTACTATTACAAGTGCATGCTTTCGGCGCTCGAGTCCTTGGCTTGATAGACCAAATAGATCCATGTGGAGTAGATCTAAGATCCTTGTTGTGAGAGATGTAGCTGGATGGCTTGAACGATGCTCGTCCGCTTTCCTTTCGACATGCATCACAAAGTGCTTCCTTCTTGAATGCTTCATTTGGAAGTCCTCTGACCAGCTTCTGAGAACTGATCTTGTTGACGGCTTTGAAGTTCAGGTGACATAATCTTTTGTGCCACAGCCATCCATTCTCAGCTACTGTCTTGGATAGAAAACAGGAGTTAGGTGTTCCTGTGTTCCAATCAATCATATAGACATCTCTCCTTCTGAAACATTGTAGCTTTACTTCTCCAGATAAGATATCTATCACCATACATTTCCAGATGGTGAAGACTACTAGGTTCTTCTCGTCACAGAACTGGCTTATGCTCAGGAGGTTGTACTTGAGCCCTTTGACATAATGAACTTTGGATATCACAATATTTCCTCGGTGCAGCTCTCCAAAGCATTTTGTTTGTCCTCTAGAGCTATCTCCAAAGGTTACATCGGGACCTCTTTCCTTGGTGTATTTGGATAGCATCTTCTTGTTCCCGGTCATATGCCTCGAGCATCCAGAATCTACAAACCATTCTTCACCTCCAAAATTTGAGCTTGTGGAGATGTGGTTGTAGTCCTTCCACCTTTTCTACAATCAGACAAGCAGAGATTTAGGTACCCAAATCTGTGTGGGTCCTTTAAGGGTTAATGTTTTCTGGAGAATTGATTTCTCCTTGGATTGTGAAAGTAGTTATTATTATTATAACCCTCATAAGGTGTGTAAGTTCGAGGTCTGAATCTCCTGTTGGGATTGTATACTGGATATTCCTCAAAATTTTGATAGTGTGGGTCATGTCTAAATCTTGGCTGAGACCATTTATTAAATCTTTGAGGTCTCCACACTTGTTCATTTTGGAAATTGGAATAACCTTGAGGTTTCCATCTGCCCCTCCCATTTTGAAATCTATTTTTAAGGAGTTGTTGGTAATAGTGGGCATGTTATGCAGAATTTCTTTGCTTTTGCACAGGCCATTGCCTAGTTGCCTGTCTAGGTGGCTGCCTTGTGTAACCTGATTGCAGCCTAGACATGTGACTTGGTTGTTGCCTGTTTTTAAATATCGGTTTATATATAGGCTCAACAGTCGAGAGAATTGTTTCTCCCTTGATAAACTTTCTTTTAGAACTAGAGGGAGTGTGAGGATCATATCCAAGGCCTGATTTGGAATATAGTGGCCTTTTATTGGTACACAATTCTTCCAGGGTTGAAGACGCCTTCAGGGAGGTTATTTCCTGCGCCTCAGTTTTATTTACCTGTGTGAGCTTAGTAAACTCAGCTTTGGCATGAGCAAGTGCAGCTGTTTTTTCTTTAAGTAAAATGGTTAGTCGGTTTATCTCAACTGTATTGACATCAGCCTGGTTTTTAAAGTCAGCTGCAGCTATCTCAACCTTATTCAGATCGAGGCTGAGTTTTTCGAAATCATTTTTTAGCTGCCTATTCTCAATTTGCAGCTAGGTCTTCTCTGCTGATACAGTTTGGTGTGTAGATTTGAGTGTTTCAAAATCTTTAAATAACTGATTTACCGATTCGTGCAGATCCATATCTTGTGACATGGCTGAACTGTTATTTGAACCGGTGGGTTTAGAAGTTACCTCTTCATCAGCTAGGTTTGCCATCAGGTAGTTATACTCTTCATCTTCATCAGAAAAGAATCCGCTGCTTGATTCGACATGCTCCTGGTCTTCTCCGATGAGGGCCTTTCTTCTATCTACTTTTCTGCCCACCTCCTTCTTAATTTCGTCCTTCTTGAGCTCAGGACAGTACATTTGGATGTGTTCAGTCTTGTGACAATTGTAGCATTCTACTTTCCAGCTTCCAGCTTTCTGGTTCCTTCTTGGATTCTCCTTATAATTTTTCTTGTATTTGGAGTAGTTCTTTCTAAAGTTGCTGAACCTTTGCATTATAAACGCCATTTCTTCCTCAAAATCTAATGGATTTGGAGGCTTTACATCAGATAGGCTCTTGGAAGGGGACTCGGCTGCAAATGCTATTCCCTTCTCTGCAGGCTCAGTTGAGGATGAACTTGGAAGCTCGAACTCATAAGCCTTCAGATCAGAGAACAGCTCTTGGATCTTTATCTTATTCAAGTCCTTGGACTCTCTCATGGCCACGGCCTTCATTCTCCATTCAGGGTTGAGAGATCTGAGAACCTTCAGTGCCATTTCCCTGTTGCCATAGGTTTTGCCGAGGGAGTTGATCTCATTAATAATCTCAGTGAACCTTGTGTCCACTTGATCTATGGATTCGCCGTTCTTCATTTTGAAATTGTCAAACTTTTGAATAGCGATTGACAATTTATTTTCTTTGATTAGCTCTGTTCCTTCACACATTAAAGCTAACGTGTCCCAGATTTCCTTGGCCTTCTTGCAGTTCTTGATCTTGACCATGGTGGATTTGTCAAGAGTCTGATATAATACATCTCTGGCCCGGTTTTCAAGATTGGCCAGCTTTCTTTCTTCGGGAGTCAGCTCAGTCCTCTTCTTAGGAATCTTCTCTGGCTTCCCTGCTGCGATCTCCTCTGCTGTGTTGTCCTTCTCGAAGATGAATGGACCATCCTCTATGATGCACCACATGTCGTCATGAATCGAAGATAAGTGTGCCTGCATCCTTATCTTCCACAGATCATACTCGTCAACTGAAAACACAGGGAGTCTAGAATGCATGTGTTCCATTATAAAATGAGAGTGAAGATATATATCTGATATAGATCTGGTTCGTGAAATAAATGAACCAACTGCTCCGATACCACTTGTAGGTCATAAGTCGTCCAGGTACAAGTCTAGAGGGGGGGTGAATAGACTTGTAGAAACTCTTAAACTCTTTTTCACGAAGAGTGAGTTTCTTCAGCTGATAGGTAAACAAATGACTTGGAGTCGTTTGTTCTTTAATATATGCGGAATTCAGCTGATGACGAATATAAAGCAACTAATGAAACACTTAACAATGAATGCAGCAGTTAAAGTATGATGCAATAAAACAGTAAAGAACGCAGGCGATTATAGTGGTCTCAGAGGTGGGGTAATCCTCTACTAATTCACTTTTCTCCAAACCAGTTGGAGATGAATTCACTATAATTCTCAACCAGTGATAAATATTACAGTGATTCAAACAAAACTACAACAGCTTCCAACCAGTGGAAATCTGTGCCGTTGTACCACACTTGACTCCCTTGCACCTCTTGATCCTCAATCCTCAGATGCCTTTACAGTCTCTAACTTCAACCAATGAAGTACCCCGAACTCAGGATTATAGACAAGAGTTTTTGTCTTCTCCAACTAAGAGCTTCTTTAAGTATGAACTTTTAGAATCGCTCTTTTCACGATGCTATAGATTGCTTTTTGATTGCTTGAATGTTTTGATCGCTTGAAAGTATGTTCGCACTGGTGATTGCTCAGTTTCAAATCTTCAGATATATATAGGACACGATCTCTGAGCTTTGTCCTTGTAGCCGTTGCAAATCTTTTGAACAAATCCGTCCATTGGAGGGAGACTTCTTTGTTTAATCTTTCTGAACGTTGCAAGGCTGGATTCCCATTATTTTAATCTATCTTCCGACTGTTGTGAAGACTCTGCATGTGATGCGCCGAATCTTTTGATTATAAAACGATTAAAGTCTTCAAGGTGGGTCTGGATAGCTTTTTTAATTCATATCTCTTGCGGGAATTACTCCAATTTGTCTCTTCACGTTGCATGTGACTTTCCGTAATACTTGACTTTTCAACGCATGCTGACGTGGACTTGGAGTACTTGGCTGACTTCGACTAGGCTGATGAGCAACTAACATCTCTGCAGTCTGGACCTCTCTGATGTTCACTGTTTGTGACTTATCTGATCAGGTGACTTGGCTGAGGTACCTTGGCTGCAGTCTGGTCAAACTTCTTTGATAAATTTTGTTGACTAGAACTACTCTGACTCGACTTGACTGATCCTCTCTGATGGACTTAGCCGTACTCAGTACTTAGCCGATTTTAGCCTAACTAATTTTTGGCCTACAGAAGATACTCATTTAGTTCTTCTTTACATTTTGCCAAGTTTTATACTTGACATATTTGGCCTATGGAAGATACTCATTTGGTTCTTCCTTACATTTTTGCCAAGTAATAAACATTTGATTTTATATTAATGACATCATCAAAATCTAACAAGTATTCCTAACAGGTGAAGTTTTTCAAAACCGAATTTCCATCAAAATTCGAGGATCCAAGTACCGGTTCTAGTTCAACTACCACAACAATACCGACTCCTATCCCTAATACAGTTTCTAAGGCCCCCGGCGTACCGAAGGAAACGAGCCTAACCAAAGTAAGATGTTTTAAAGGTCAAGGGTTCGGTCATTACCAAAATGCTTGTCCAAACAAATGGGTGGTGACGCTAAGAGAAGCCATTATGGTCCGAGACGAGTTGCTAGTCGAGGACGAAGAAGAAAGGCTAGGTGATGTTTTTAACTTGGATGCCGAAGAAGAAGAAGAGTGCAAGACTTACGAGGCTCCTGATTATGATACGAGTCTATTCCTTCGCACTTTACAAATCAAAACGGCTTTGAGGGATACGGAGCAACGAGACCAAATATTCCAAGTTTAGATAATGACCGAACCCTTGACATTTGAAACATCTAACTTTAGTCAAACTCGTCTCCTTCGGCACGTAGGGGGCTTTAGGAATCGCATCAGGGGTAGTAGTTGATACATTCGTTTTAGTAGCTGAACCGGAACCGATACTTGGGTTCCCAGATTTGGATGGAAACTCGGGTTTATAAAACTTCATCTTGTTTTGAGCTTCCAACTTCACACATAGTCCACACAATGTATCGAAGTCTTGGTATGGGTAAAATTCCACCGAGTTAGCTATGCTACGGTTCAAGCCACGCAAGAAGCGTGACATCTTCTGCTCCTCATTCTCCTCTATTTCCCCCATTAAGGTCAGATTCTCAAACTCCTCAATGTATTCACTGACACTCAACTTTCCTTGCATGAGGTCAGCAATATTTCGGTACAAGGACAACTGGTGTGATGTTGGTACATATGTATTACGAAGTTTTCTTTTTAATGAATCACACGAACGGATCTTTCTTTCCCCGCACGAGCTCTTCGTGTTTTAACTCCTTCGTACCAAAGTGAAGCGCCTTTCCCAACTTGAGAACTGCATACTTGCACCGTTTCTCATCGTCGATGTCTTTAAACTCGAACATGCGGTCAATTTTACATTCCCATTCCAAGTAAACTTCAGGGTTTGTCCCACCAATGAATTCCGGAAGCTCGCTAACCTTGAACTCTTCAACATGGCGTGAGGGTCGTTCATAGTCACCACGCCTATGTTGCCAACGCAGGTCGCGTTGTTCTGGTATGTCACGCAATGCGTCGCGAAGTTTTGCCAAGAAATCAACGTCGTTGAGATCCATAATGCCAAAGATCAAGAACTTGGGCTCCGATGCCACTTATGATGTGAATTCTCTATCGGTATAGCAGAAGGCTGTTTTGACGAGCGGAAGTGAACAATACTTAGCCAGAAAGGAATCGAACAATACAGTTAGAAACTGACAGGAACTTATAGCAACAGTTCGATACAGCAGCAATAGTGGCACACGCACAATGACAGGAACTTATAACAACAGTTCGATACAGCAACAAGACAGGAACTGGCCGAGTGAAAATGACTCGGAATAGGCAACTCCAAACAGCAGCACTCGAAACAGCAAGTTTCGGTCGGATGCCAATGGAAACAGTGATGCGATATGGGCATATCCAAATGAAGAAAACGAAGTAAGAATTGACGTAAGTCACGATACAACATTATATGCACATGCAGCTACGTACTTCGGTGAGAAAACGGACACGAAATGAGGAGGAACAAGTTGCCAAGTCTCGGCCGTGTCATATGACACGGCCCGTGTCACACTGTGCCGGAAACTGCCGATTCACTGCCGCCCGAACTCGACCGTATCGTCCGACACGGCCCGTGCCGAGATGTCCCAAATTTGTGAAATTGACTGCCGGCCAGACTCGACCGTGTCCCGAGACATGGCCGAGTCGAACTCTTTTGGAACTGCCGAAACGTCTGCCCGTCCAACCCGACCGTGCCCAGCGACACGGTCGAGTCTTACTCGCCCAGAACTCCCGAAACATTTGCCCGTACAACCCGACCATGACCAGCGACACGGTCGAGTCCTACTCGCCTAGAACTACTGAAAGTGACTGTCACACCAACCTGACCGTGTCCTGGAGCACGGTCGAGTCACTGCCGACCAGATGCGCGCAGCCAACTTTTTTTTATTGCTGATTTTTGTGTGTTTTGTTGTTTTCCCTTCCCTCACATGTCATGACTAGACTTGCATGTTATGTGGGGTGGCTTATAATCATTCTGTTATGTGATTCCCCCTGCTTACCATTTGATTCATTTGTATTTTATTTTGATGTTTTGTTTTTCATTTCAAGATCACGTGATCTTGTTTTTATTCCTTAGTTGTTTAGAAGACTACATTGCTATAAGTAGTCTTGTTCATACTTGCATTATGCATTGAATGTTGTTGTGAAAGAATACACTTTCTATTTCTATGCTTGGTGAATGCTTTTCATCGAAACTTGATTATAATTCGACGTGTTTTCGAGTTTTAATCTAATCGATTCTCAATAGGTCTTGAGGAAAGATTACCTTATCAAACTATAGGTCTAGTTTGATAAATCATTCATATTGTTATTGTTTACGTAAGCCGAATTGCCCTACTTTCGGTTATTTCTTACGAGTGTTACACATATTCGAGTGTTGTGAGGATCAACAATATTTCCGCTGCATTACATACGAGTTTACGTCCATTTTCATACGTAATTCGTATCATTAGTGGCATCGGAGACCAAGGTTATTTCCTTGTCGAAATTTTCTTGGCGATTTTCTTGTTAAAGCTATCTATCATGGATTTTTCCGATGTTGATTTCATGGAGAAACTCCGTGAGGCACTACACAACATACAAGAGCCACGTTTGCAAGCTAGAAGAGGAGGATATGACGCACATTCACCGCGTCATCCAGATGAATTTAAACTAAATGAACTTCCGAAATTTGTCGGAGGTGCCGATCCCGAAGTCTACTTGGAGTGGGAGAGAAAGATTGAATGCATGTTTGAGTTCAAATACCTTAACAATGAGAAACGTTGCAAATATGCGATTCTCAAGTTAGGGAAAGGTGCTTGCCTGTGGTACGAAGGTGTGAAAACACAACGAGCTCGTGCGGGAAAGGAAAAGATCCGTTCTTGGGATTTTTTAAAGAAGAAACTATGTAAGAGGTATGTCCCGACATCTCATCGGTTAACCTTCTACCTAAGGATTACCGAATTCATGCAAGGGAAACTAAGTGTGGGAGAATATATTAAAGAATTCGAAGGCTTGGCCTTAATGGGAGAACTCGAAGAAAATGAAGAACAAAGAATGTCACGTTTCTTATGTGGCCTAAACAGAAACATTGCAAATACGGTGGAATTATACCCCTACGGAGATTTTGACACTTTATGCGGACTATGCATAAAGATATAAGCTCAAAACAAAGTGAAGTTTGCCAAACCCAAATTCGGAAATTCAAGTACCGGCTCAAGTTCGACTACGAAACTTACCGTGCCTATTCAAGTCCCTACCCCAGCCCCGAAGATTCCTAAAGGTTCAAAAGAGACGAGCTTGACTAAAGTACGATGCTTTAAATGTCAAGGTTTTGGTCACTATCAAAACGCATGTCCAAACAAACGGGTGGTCACGTTAAGAGAAGCTCTTGCGGTCCGAGATGAACTTTTAGTCGAGGACGAGAAGGAAGGACTTGGTGACATATTTAACTTGGAGGCCGAGGAAGAAAACAAGGAATGCGAGGCTTATGATGCTCCGGAATATGATACTACTTTAGTACTTCGACCTCTACATACCAAAATCATTCCAAGTGATACGGAGCAAAGGGACCAAATCTTTCATTCCAAATGCCGAGTCGGAGGAAAATGGTGTAGTTTGATAATCGACGGAGAAAGTTGCACGAATGTAGCCTCCAATGAGATGGTCACAAAACTTGATCTAACTACTATGGCTCACCCGAGACTGTATTCTTTACATTGGATCGATGATGGAAGTAAAGTGAAGGTGTCGAGACAAGTACGGGTCAACTTAACTATGGGACCATACGGAGACGATGTGTTATGTGACGTACTCCCGATGGACGCATGCCACGTACTTTTGGGACGACCATGGATGTTCAACCGAGATGTTTTACATCGAGGTCGAAGTAATGAATATGAATTACGAGACAAAGGAAAGAAGATTGTACTCAAGCCGATGTCCCCACAAGCAATCCGTTCGATGAGTTCTAGTCGAGTGGAGAAACCGAAACTTACTATGCTTGCTAGCGAGATGGAAATGGAATATGCCATTAATGACGGGGAGCGAGTATATTTGGTGATGTTTAAAGAAACACGGTACGAGAACACGGGAGTACAAAACGGAGGGGAGATAGATATGTTGTTACACGAATTTGGGGATGTTTTTCCCGAAGAATTACCGTCGGGTTTACCACCTATTCGTGGTATTGAACACCAAATCGATCTTATACCGAGAGCACCACTTCCTAATAAAGCCGCCTATAGATATAATCCCGAGGAAACGAAGGAGTTACAAAGACAAGTGGAAGAACTTTTGAACTGCAGGTACGTTCGGGAGAGCTTGAGTCCGTGTGCGGTTCCAGTCTTAGTTGTCCCTAAGAAAGATGGTTCTTGGCGAATGTGTGTGGATAGTTGGGCCGTGAACAACATCAGCATCAAGTATCGATTCCCTATCCCGAGACTTGATGATATGTTAGACGAGCTACATGGCTTGGTTGTCTATTCGAAGGTTGATTTACGAAGCGGATATCATCAAATTCGAATGCGAGAAGGTGACGAGTGGAAGACGGCCTTCAAAACGAAAAACGGATTATATGAATGGACCGTTATGCCATTCGGTCTTACAAATGCACCAAGTACCTTCATGAGGTTGATGAACGAAGTGCTTAATCCATTCTTGGGGAAATTCGTGGTTGTATATCTGGATGACATTCTGATCTATAGTCGATCATTACAAGAACATTTCGGGCACTTAAGGCAAGTCTTCGAAACTTTGAGGGGCCAAAAACTATATGGAAAAAAGGAGAAGTGTTCATTCTTGGTCGAGAGTATAGTCTTTCTTGGCTATGTTGTTTCAAAGGACGGAGTGGCGATTGATCAAACAAAAATCGAAGCAATTAAGTCTTGGCCGACCCCTACGACCGTAACGGAAGTAAGGTCATTTCACGGACTTGCTTCTTTTTATCGGAGGTTTATTCGGGATTTTAGCACCATTTCAAGTCCGATTACAGAGTGCTTAAAAAAAGGACCATTTGTATGGAACGGGGCTGCCCAAAAGGCGTTCGAAAGGTTAAAGGCCAAATTATGCGAGGCATCGATCCTAACACTACCCGATTTTACTCAACCATTCGAAGTGGAGTGTGATGCTCGTGGGGTTGGAATTGGAGCGGTTATTATTCAAGGTAAACGACCTATCGCTTACTTTTCGGAGAAATTTAATGGTGCTCGGTCGAATTATTGCACTTACGATAAAGAATTCTATGCTATCGTAAGGGCCCTTGACCATTGGAGTCATTATCTTCAACCGAAATATTTTATTCTACATTCAGACCACGAATCATTGAAGTACATTAACGGACAACACAAACTGAGTCCGAGACATGCTAAGTGTGTGGAATTCCTACAATCGTTTCACTTCTCATCCAAGTACAAAGACGGTAAAAGCAATGTCGTTGCGGATGCGTGATCTAGGAGGTATACTTTACTCTCTACTTTGGAGGTTCGGTTACTTGGTTTCGAAATGTTGAAGGAGTATTATGAAGATGATATGGATTTTGGAGAAATTTTTACTCGTTGCAAATCTGGTCCATTCGGGGATTTCATGATGCAAGATGATTTTCTCTTTAAAGGGAATAGACTTTGTGTTCCAAAACATGCGGTTCGAGAATTGTTAGTGCGGGAGGCTCATGGAGGAGGCTTAGCGGGGCACTTTGGCACGGCTAAGACAATGGAGGTACTCAAAGAACATTTCTTTTGGCCAAAAATGCTAAAAGACGTCTATAATGTTTTAAGTAAATGTGTAACATGTCATATCGCGAAAAGTTCATTCAAACCGGGATCATATATGCTTCTACCTATTACAAAAAGACCGTGGGAGGATGTATCAATGGATTTTATCACTGCTTTTCCCCGTACTCAATGAGGTAAAGATGCTATTATGGTGGTCGTTGATCGTTTCTCGAAGATGGCTCATTTCGTGGCTTGCCACAAAACCGACGATGCATGTAACGTGGCCAATTTATACTTCCGAGAGGTGGTTCGTTTACATAGAGTTCCGAAAACTATTGTTTCGGATTGGGATTCTAAATTTCTTAGTTATTTTTGGAATACATTATGGAGGAAAGTGGGGACAAAACTCTTATTTAGCACCTCACACCATCCTCAAACATATGGTCAAACCGAGGTCACAAATCGAACGCTAGGAACATTGTTGCGAGGACTTGTGAATAAGACGCAAAAGGATTGGGACATGAAACTTGCTCATGCGGAATTTGCCTATAACTGATCCCCTACACATATCACGGCACACTCTCCCTTTGAAATCGTCTACGGGTTATATCCTTATATACCCTTAGACTTGATTCCATTGCCGAAGGACGAATTGGTACACAAAGATGCGGAGTCTAAACTTAAATCAATGATGAAGTTACATGGGCAAATACGTGATCGAATCAAATAGGTGAATGACGCGTACAAATGGAAATCCAACAGTTAAAGAAAACCGAGACTGTTCGAGGTAGGTGACTTGGTTTGGGTACACTTAAGAAAGGATAGATTTCCTAGTAAACGCAAGAACAAACTTATGCCGAGGGCCGAGGGTCCTTACAAAATCGTGGGTAAGGTGAACGATAATGCATATAAAGTAGAACTTCGAGGCGATTATGGAGTACACGCCACGTTCAACGTAGGCGACCTATCTTTTTACCTTGACGACGAGGGAATTACTGAATTGAGGTCAATTCATTTTAAAAGGGGAGGAGATGATGCGATATTGGCATATCCGAACGAAGAAAACGAAGTAAGAATTGACGTAAGTAACGATACAACATTATATGCACATACACCTACGTACTTCGGTGAGAAAACAGACACGAAACGAGGAGGAACAAGTTACCAAGTTACTGATTCACTGTCGGCCGAACTCGTCCATGTCGTCCGACATGGCCTGTGCCGAGATGTCCCAGATTTGTGAAACTGACTACCGGCCAGACTCGACCATGTCTCGAGACACGGCCGAGTCGAACTCTTCTGGAACTGCCGAAACGTCTGCCCGTCCAATCCGACCGTGCCCAGCGACACGGTCGAGTCCTACTCGCCCACAACTCCCGAAATGTGTGCCCGTCCAACCCGACCGTGCCCAGCAACACGGTCGATTCCTGCTCGCCCAAAACTACCTAAAGTGACTGTCACACCAACCCGACTGTGTCCTGGAGCACGGTCGAGTCACTGCCGACCAGATGCGCGTCGCGGCCATGTCAAGCGACACGGCCCGTGTCAAGCAACACGACCCGTGTCCGGCAGCCAGCCAACTTTTTTTATTGCTGATTTTTGTGTGTTTTGTTATTTTCCCTTCCCTCACATGTCATGACTGGACTTGCATGTTATGTAGGGTGGCTTATAATCATTTTGTTGTGTGATTCCCCCTCCCTATCGTTTGATTCATTTGTATTTTATTTTGATGTTTTGTTTTTCATTTCAAGATCATGTGATCTTGTTTTTATTCCTTAGTTGTTTAGAAGACTACATTGCTATAAGTAGTCTTGTTCATACTTGCATTATGCATTGAATGTTGTTGTGAAAGAATACACTTTGTATTTCTATCCTTGGTGAATGCTTTTCATCAAAACTTGATTATAATTCGACGCGTTTTCGAGTTTTAATCTAATCCGTTCTCAATAGGTCTTGAGGAAAGATTACCTTATCAAACTATAGGTCTAGTTTGATAAATCATTCATATTGTTCTTGTTTACGTAAGCCGAATTGCCCTACTTTCGGTTATTTCTTACGAGTGTTACACATAATCGAGTGTTGTGAGGATCAACAATATTTCTGCTGCATTACATACGAGTTTACGTCCATTTTCATATGTAATTCGTATCAAACAAGAAGCAAGTTTCGGACAACCGAACAGCAATTGATGCGAACTCCCGACCAAGTACAACCCTGTATCGAAAACAAGAGGAATATAAATAGGATAGGAAACAGTTGTTTATCAAACTAGACCTATAATTCGATAGGGTGATTTCTTTTCAAGACCTATTGAGAATTGATCATATTAAGATTTGAAAATGCGTCGAATAATAATCAAATTTTGGAAGAAAACTCGTCCAACACTTAAACAATACACAGGGTATTTTTGTTTTCAATGATGTCCTTCATTACAACTCAACATGACTACTTATAGGTAAGAGTAGCCTTACAAGATTACTTGAACTATTACAAGATAAGGCCACATGACATTAAAATAAAGGAAAAGACAATAAAAGATACTCCACGCCACTTGCAAACAAAAGGCATAAAAGATGGGTTTTGTCTCCAAGGTATTCTTCCTCTCCACATGTAGTCCGAGAATACTGCTTATTATAAAGAAAGAGATCAAATCTTTATTATTTTATCTTCACCACTTGGACCCTCATATGATGCAAGTTGCCATGTTTAAGTTACTTCAAGTCCGATCACCAAGGTTACTCCAGGTCTCGTATCAGTTTTCTCGCCTAAGTATGTTGGAGTATGTTCAAGGTGTTTTACGTCAATCCTCACTTCGTCTTCTTCGCTTGGAGTAGTCGGTTTCGTATCACCACCCCGGCGGCCTACACTGTACCCTAACTGAGAACGAATGATGGGGATCATTCCAAAACCTTTCTGTCGTGAATACCAGTATACGTATAAACCCTTCTTTCAAATGTCCTGATCAAGCTATAGGGTCACGGTCAGTCAAACCCTATCTATACTTGATGATATACATGAGTTGGTGCAAATCGAGATCATCGAGCTCTCGTGTATCCAATACAACCAGCTCCAATGCTTTGGCCAAAGACTTATGATCTCATCTGACAATAACCGCATAGGACATATAACCCATTCACTAACAGGTGAAAGAATTTTATCTTGGTATTCAGTAGGACCTGCTACTTGCCCATCAAGACGCACGTCGAGGTTGACCCCCACCTTCCAGTTTTCTGGGTCGAACTACTCTAATGAAAATCATAACGTCACAAGCACATCCCTACTAAATCCTCAAGTCGAAGGTTCACGAATACCTATCACAGCCTTTCGATTCCGTCATTGACTGTCCCGGAGTGAAATCCGTGTGACGAATCGAGGGTGAGTCAGTTCAAGTATACTAATATCATTAGCATACCTATAACGTGTGCTCCCACTAACCATTACTATTCGATAGGCACTCTCCAAGTCAAAAAACACATCATACAAGTCTTCACATAAACTCAACGCCCAGTCAAGTTTTATCGACTTGCGAATGATTAAGTATTTGAGCCATAAACCTTTCCAGTGTCGATCCCCTTATCCAATAAGGAGTGAAATGTTTTGCTCCCAAATACACAGACTAGCTTCTATATATATTCACGAGTCAGGAATTCCAGTGACTACTAGTAAATAAAGAAACAAACAATTTCCTTTTTGATAATATTAACATAATAACAAGTACAATGCCCTCACTCAACATCCTCTGAGTGGCATTCGAGGGCATACTCCTATTAATCTCCCACTTGCACTCAATTCCACACACTATGGTTTCTAATACCCATGTTCTCCAGATGACGCTCCAAGCTAATCTGAGAAAATGGCTTAGTCAGTGGATCAGCGACGTTGTCGGCTGAGTCTACTCTATGCAGCACAATGTATCCCTTGCGAACAAATTCTATCACGAGATGATACTTTCTGTCAAAGAGTTTTGTACCATTGTGATACCTTGGCTCCTAGGCATGTGTTACCGCTCCATCGTTATCGTATAAAAACGAAAACAGGCAGCGCAGCACATGGTGCCACTTGAAGTTCACCCAGTAACTTCTTAATCCAAAAGCCTTCCTTTGGAGGCCTCCGAGGCCGCTTGATACTCAGCCTAACAGGTGGAATCAACAGTCGCGCTAAGCTTGGCATTATGCCAAGATACTGCTCGTCCATTAAGAGTAAATTGTTGCCAAAAGTAGACTCTGAGTCATCTTTATGTCCTTGGAAGTCTGAATGAGTGAAGCCCGTCACTTTTAGTTTTCCACCACCACACATAAGAACCAGATCTCTAGTCCTTCTCAAGTACTTGAGAACGTTCTTTACGGCGGTTTAATGTTCATTGCCTGGGTTTGCCTGAAACTTACTTACCACGCTCACAGCATGCGCAATGTTAGGTCTTGTAAACAACATAACATACATAAGGCTACCCACGGCCGAAGCATATGGTATATTACTCATTTCCTTTCATTGTTCCTCACTTTGAGGACACATCTTCAAGGTGAGTTTTATGCCATGTCGCATCGGTAGGAACCCTCTTTTAGAATAATACATCTTAAATCGCTTTAATATCTTATCTATATAGAGGGCTTGGAAAAGACCTAACATTCTCTTTGCTCTATCCCAGTAGAGTCGAATCCCAAGAATATAGGTTTTTTCTCCCAAGTCTTTCATGGAGAACCCACTCGAAAGCCAAGCTTTCATAGAGCCGAGCATTCCCACATCGTTTTTCTATTAGTAGAATGTCATCTACATATAGTACTAAGCATGCAATCTTGGTCCCACTAACCCTCTTGTATACACAAGGTTCCTCCTCTTTTTGCATGAAGTCAAACTCTTTGACTGCCTCGTGAAAATGAAGGTCCCAACTATGTGAATACCGCTACAGCCCATTTCACGGAGTCTACATCCACCATTTCTAGGTCATAGGTTGCGGGTTGTTCTCTTGGTTATCACCTGGAACCCACTGAAAACGTCCCTTCATGGACCTTGCTTCCAACTTCCCCGCCTTAGTCTTCTTGACATAGGCGAGACATCCCCAAATCCTAATGTGATTAAGACTTGATTTTCTGCCCTCCCACATCTCATGCGGAGTTTTAGGAACAGAGTTGGAAGGACATCTGTTCAAGATATAAGCAGCAGTCAGGAGCGCATGACCCCACAGGTAAATTAGTAAGTCGGTGTAGCTAAGCATGGAACGAACCATGTCCAACAAAGTCCAGTTCCTTCTTTCGGACACATTATTTAACTGAGGAGTTCCTGGAGTTGTAAGTTGTGACACTATTTCGTGATCCTTAAGGAACTCGTCAAACTTTGTACTCATATACTCGCCACCTCGGTCCGACCGAAGTGCTTTGATATGATTACCAGTTTGTTTGTCGACTAGGGCCTTAAATCCCTGAAATTTCTCAAAAGCCTCGGATTTATGTTTCATTAAGTATACATAACCATACCTATTATGATCATCCGTAAACGTAATGAAATACTGATATCCGTCACGTTCTACTTCCAAAGCACCACATTCATCGGTATGGACTAATCCAAGTTTATCAGCGGCTCTTTCAAAAATACCTGTGAAGGGAGACTTAGTCATTTTGCATTTAAGGCTAGATTCACAAGTTGGAATGGCGATCCGATTCCATTGGACCCATAAGTCCATCTTTTTCTATTTTGTAAACCTTGGTCTGACCAACATGACCAAGTCTAAGATGCCATTTCAAGACTTCATTAGTTTTATCCCTACCATGCTTCCTAGTCATAGTATTCACAATGACTTTGTTACTTAGGTTTGGATGATACAATCCATTTAACAATGTAGCAGTGCCTACTAGTTTATTTCGAAAATAAATTTTGCACGAATCGTCAAAAATGAAAAATGAAAAGCCTTTCTGATCCATGATCGGAATGGATACAATATTTTTATGCCCCTTGGGCAATACTTGTACATCATCTAAAGTTAAAACAAAGCCGGATTCCAGATCCAAATGAAGTGATCCTATATCAGTTGCTGCGACACTATACCCGCTTCCGATAGTAAATCATCACTTCCCTAGCTCCAAGTTTTCTACTTTGTTCCAGATCCTGATTCATGCTACAAATATGAGAACTAGCACCTGAATCCAGTATCCAAGAAGTAGAAAATACAGTAGCAGAATAATTTGTTTCCAAAACTAAAAATTCTGTACCTGAAGTGCCATGAAGAATCGAAAAGTCTCTTGCCCATTGGCCCAGCTCACCGCATTTGAGACATGCGTCCTACTTCTTCTTATTACCTTTTGGAACCATCGGGGCCTTGCTTCATGGACCCATCTGCTTCTTGGTCTTTTTCTTATTAATCTTGGACCTCCGAGATCCAGAAGAAATCACAAGAGCAGACTCCTTCATCCGCAGAGTCTTCATCTAAAACTGAGCGGTTACTAGTTTGTTCATCAACCATTCTAAATTGCAAGCAATCTCATTGCAGTGGAAGTTCATAACAAACTGTGAGAAGGAATCAGGAAGAGACTGCAGGATAAGGTCGGTCTAGAGAGAAGCATGCATCCTAAAATCAAGAGCCTCCAATCTCTCGATCATAGATATCATTTTGAGGAGGTGGTCCCCAACTTTCTCACCTTCCTTCATCTTGGCACCGAACAGTTGCTTGGATATCTCATATCTAGCAGTCCGACTGTGCTCACCATAAAGCTCGGTTAAGTGAGATAAGATCTGCCTAGCAGAAGTCATTTTCTCATGAGCTCTCTCAAGCTCATTAGACAAAGATTCCATCAAATAGCCACTAATTCTAATGTCATCCTTAACCAACTTTTCATGGTTTTCAACATCATCCAGATTGGCTCTGGTCCGCACCGGAGCCGCCGGAATGTCCGCCTCCAAGACGCATCCCATTGCTTCCATACTGAGGACTATCATCAGGTTGCAGAGCCAATCCACAAAGTTAGGCCCATTTAAGGTGTTCTATCGAGTAGAATTGAAAATGGGTTCACTGTCATTTTGAGAGTTGATATTTTGTTTGTCTGCATTAAGTACGACAGATTGACTAGTGACTCGTTCAATTATGATCTGAGTTTAGAATTAAGGTCTTTTCTATTCTTTTAACCCAGATCCCACTATTTTTATTGGAATAACACGCTCCCATGTGAAATCCGGAAGTATTGTTCGCATTACTTCATAGTGGTGATCGAGTTCTTTATAAAGTTTAATAGAGGACAACCGAACAGGTTTCTAGTCTATTAATTTTTATAAAGTGATGTCTAACACCAACCCATCTAATGTATGATTCTATCTTTTTTTCCCCTTGTTCACTCCCCTCAACCTATACAGTCTCTATGGTTCGTGAACAAGTTAATTTTATACCATCGACGCAAATCAATTTCACAATTGAATCTTATCCGGCAATCGAACAGGTTTCTAGGGATAAAATTTGCTCCAACCGAAGGCATCCAACGCGCTCTCGGTAATTTATCGATCCTCCCCAACCGAATACCCCGATAACTTGGAAGCATAGCACATCCGGTTTGGATTTCAATTTTCTAAATGCTCGATGGAGGGAAGGAAAACCTTGAAACCCTTTAAACTAAATAATTTGTCGTGAGAGAATTTTCGCGATTAATGTTACACTTTGCACATTAATTCATTTAAGCGCGTTTGTAGCATTCATACCAGATAAATAAACATTCACAACCTAGTTGCTGCCAATATGTTGTTCATGGACCGTTCCTAGAACAAACATGTCGTAATTTAGTTACAAGTCTTCGGTCTTGAATCTTCGTCTTCTCGAACGGATCTTCCTCCGGTCTTCGTCATTACATATAAATTTTACATTGTAAAATTGCATCCTAGATACAAATATTTCGAGTAAAACAAATAGTTTCAAAACAGCCCTACAACCCAATTGAATAGAACCGAACGATTCAAAACTAGGTCCATGAACTACATTCCCATTCAAAATTAATGCAACAATCACATTAAAATAATGGCATTCGTAATTAATCTAAATATTGATCCAATCAATATAAATTAATCCATCCAAATGAATTAATCCAATTAATTCAAACAACCGTTAATTTTAACTTGTTCCGGACGAGAAAATATTTCATTAAATTAATTCCCCTAAGAATAAAATTACCATAATTATATCTTAGTCAAATTAAATCCAATTTAATTTGTGGGAAATTAATTACCGAACAAAATATAAAAAACGGAGTCAAAAAATACGGTCGGGCCAAGCCCGGGGCACTGCCCAGCAAGCTGCCGAGCAGGGCCGGCCTGGATCGCGATCCACTGCCTGGCAGCGGCCGGGAGGCTATCGAGCAGGGCCGGACCGCAGGGCCGGATCGCGATCCGCTGCCTGCGACCACAAGGCAGCGCCCGGCCAGCTCCAAGCTGCCGGGTCCGTTTACGTTTTAGGCTCGTTTTTCGCCCCGATTCCAAAAATAAGATTTTTCAACTCTTTGTATTACATGTGTAAATCAGTTTTTCAAAAGAAAAATAGATTTATATTGTAACATAAAATCATGAAAACTTAATTTTTAGATGAACAATTGAAAATCAACGATTAAATCAGCGGAAGCAATATACGAATCTAATTCGATCTGAATCCCTTAAGAGGATCAATCAAGCTACGTATATATGAATATAAAATGAAACAAAGTAAGATCCGAAATCATACCCTTGTAGTCCGTTGATTAAATGGTGTATTTCACGTATGAGATTCCCTAAGCTTTAGGTGATCTTCTCACGAATCCAATTCGTCAATGATCCAACGCCGAAAACACCGCGTCTCTACTATCCACGCGCCGGAAAATGACCGGAACGACTTCACCTCGCTGTTCTCTAAGAACACAGCTAGAACGAAGTGATAGGAGCTTGCTAATATAATCTATAATACTCTAAGTGTATAGATATATTTTCTCTCTTATTTATCACTCAATTTTTTTCTAAGAAAATATGAAGATGATAATGGTGGAAGAATGATGAAGATGATGAAGACAACTCAAAGTCACTTCCTATCTCTAGGTTTGAAGGAACCGTATGTTGCAAGGCCTCAAAGGAATCAAGAGTTGTCTCCTCTTTTATTCTTCAACTTCCTTTATTATAAGGTCACCTACACCATATTATAATGAGATATAAAATCTCTCATAGTCATTGGTCTTCCACCTATTTAGGTGGAGACAAAGACCAAGAGTAAATTGGGAGTAGGTGGGTGTCCATCTAGAAGAACCGGACGAGTTCGGTTCATTTCGGACTCTCGTGAGTCCAATCAGATAAATTCATTCCATTCCGATGTATTTATATTAAGTAATTAATCCAATTAATTAATCATATCAAATACTAAATAATATAATTAATTTCTCCAAAAACTAACTATATTCATGAATTGAATTAATCACCCAGAAATTTATTTAATTCATTAGGCCGTAAATTAATTTATCCAATAAATTAATCTAGACATCCAATGTCCCAAAATTAATTAGACATCCAATGTATAATAAATTAGATATCTAATATCTAATATATATATATATATAAAGAGAGAATAAGCTCGATTCATTCCATCGTCAATCCTATTGGGCGACTCGGTAGGTCTGTCTCAGTTAGCAATGGGAGGAACCAAAGAGTAGTAGCACCACCTAGCCAGCCTGGCGGCCTACACTGTACCCTAACTGAGAACGAATGATGGGGATCATTCCAAAACCTTTCTGTCGTGAATACCAGTATACGTATAAATCCTTCTTTCAAATGTCCCAATCAAGTTATAGGGTCACGGTCAGTCAAACCCTATATGTACTTGACGCTATGCATGAGTTAATGCAAATCGAGATCATCGCGCTCTCATGTATCCAATACAACCAGCTCCAATGCTTTGGCCAAAGACTTATGATCTCATCCGCCAATAACCGCATGGGACATATAGCCCGTTCACTAACAGGAGAAAGAATTCTATCTTGGTATTCAGTAGGATCTGCTACTCGCCCGTCAAGACGCACGTCGAGGTTGACCCCCACCTTCCGGTTTTCTGGGTCGAACCACTCTAATGAAAATCTTAACGTCACAAGTACATCCCTACTAAATCCTCAAGTCGAAGGTTCACAAATACCTATCACAACCTTTTGATTCCGTCATTGACTGTCCCGGGGTGAAATACGTGTGACAAATAGAGGGTGAGTCGGTTCGAGTATACTAATCTCATTAGCATACCTATAACGTGTGCTCCCACTAACCATTAGTGTTCGACAGGCACTCTCCAAGTGAAAGAACACGTCATACAAGTCTTCAAATAAACTCAACGCCCCGTCAAGTCTTATCGACTTGCGAACGATTAAGTATTTGAGCCATAAACCTTTCTAGTGCCGATCCCCTCATCCAATAAGGAGTGGAATGTTTTGCTGTCAAATACATGGACTAATTTATATATATATATATATATATTTACGAGTCAGTAATGCCAGTGACTACCAGTAAATAAAGAAACATACAATTGCCTTTTTGATAATATTAACATAATAACAAGTACAATGCCCTAAACTCAACATCCTCTGAGTGGCATTCGAGGGCATACTCCTAACAATCTCCCACTTGCATTTAGTGCCACACTGATACGGGATTGACTAATCCAAATGAGGAAGACGAAGTAAGGATCGACGTAAGTGGCCTTACAACACGCCATGCACATACGACTACATATTTAGGCGAGAAAACGGACACAAGACATGGTGTGACCATGGTGCTCAGTCTCGGCCATGTCATATGACATGGCCCGTGTCGCACTGTTCTGGAAAGGCGAAACACACTGCCTGCTGAACCCGGCCGTGTCAGGCGACACGGCCCGTGCCAAACTATTCCGGAAAGTGCCGAAGGCACTGCCTACCCAACCCGACCGTGTCCCGGAACACGGTCGAGTCCTGCTCGACCAGAATGACTAGAACACACTGCCTAGCTAACCCGGCCTGTCAAGCAACACGTTCCGTCGCCGGCCATCCCTTTCAAAGGCCTTGTGTGTGTTGTTTTTGTCTTCTTTTTCTTTCTTTACCCTATCTAAAAATTATGTCCCACTAATATTTGATTTGATTGTAATCTTTATATTTTTATCTTGATTCTTGTCTTTCTTTTCAAGATCACGTGATCTTGCTTTTGATTTCTTTAGTTGATTAAGGGAGACTACTCTTCTATAGGTAGTCTTTGTTAGTAATGTAATAAGGCCTTGAATGTTGAAGAAAATAATACACTTTGTATTACATCCTTGTTGAACGAGTTTCAATGAAACCTTGATTATGCGTTTTTGAGTTTTAATCTGATCAATTCTCAATAGGTCTTGAGAAGAAATCATCTTATCGAGTTATAGGTCTAATTAGATAAATCTTTGTTCATGATCGGTCGAGCCTTCTTGATCGATATTGTTACTATATCCGATATTATCTCCATAGTTTTACATTCGAATTACCCTATTCACAAACTATACTTCCGCTACGATATACTTCTATACTTATACCTTTTCCAACCGATACACATTCACATTCCGAGCGAATTCGTATCACACAAACTGTGGTATCTAATACCCATGTTCTCCAGATGGCACTCCAAGCTAATATGAGAAAGTGGCTTAGTCAGTGTATCAGCGACGTTGTCGGCTGAGTCTACTCTATGCAGCACAATGTATCCCTTCATCGTTATCGTATAAAAACGAAAACAGGCAGCACAGCACATGGTGTCACTTGAAGTTCACCCAGTAACTTCTTCATCCAAAACCCTTCCTTTGGAGGCCTCCGAGGTCGCTTGATACTCAGCCTAACATGTTGAATCAACAGTCACGCTAAGCTTGGAACTATGCCAAGACACTGCTCCTCCATTAAGAGTAAAATGTAGCCAGAAGTAGACTCTGAGTCGTCTTTCTGTCCTTGGAAGTCTGAATCAGTGAAGCCCGTCACTTTTAGTTCTCCACCACCATACATAAGAACCAGATCTCTAGTCCTTCTAAAGTACTTGAGAACATTCTTTACCGCGGTCCAATGTTCCTTGCCTGGGTTTGCCTGAAACCTACTTACCACGCTCACAGCATGCGCAATGTTAGGTCTTGTACAAAACATAGCATACATAAGGCTACCCACGGATGAAGCATATGGTATATTACTCATTTCCTTTCATTGTTCCTCACTTTGAGGACACATCTTCAAGGTGAGTTTTATTCCATGTCGCATCGGTAGGAACCCTCTTTGAGAATAATCCATCTTAAATCGCTTTAAGATCTTATCTATATAGAGGGCTTGGGAAAGACCTATCATTCTCTTCGCTCTATCCCAGTAGAGTCAAATCCCAAGAATATAGGTTTCTTCTCCCAAGTCTTTCAGGGAGAACCTACTCGAAAGCCAAGCTTTCACAGAACCGAGCATTCCCACATCGTTTTCCTATTAGTAGAATGTCATCTACATATAGTACTAAAAATTCGATCTTGCTCCCACTAACCCTCTTAAAAACACAAGGTTCCTCTTCTTTTTGCACGAAGTCAAACTCTTTGACTGCCTCATCAAAATGAAGGTCCCAACTATGTGAAGACTGCTACAGTCCATTTCACGAAGTCTACATCCACCATTTCTAGGTCATAGGTCGTGGTTCGGTCTATTGGTTATCACCTGGAACCTTGTGGAGACCCAGTTCCTCCAAGTGCATAAAACCATACCTCTTAGGTAATTGAGACACCCTAGTAGACTTACGAGGTGGTTGTACTTGTGTTTCAGAAGGTTCGGTTCCATCTTCTTGTACAGGTGTCTCCTGAGGATTTTCATTGTATTCTTCCAAACAAATACTTCTACCTGCTCCACCTTCCTGAATGAACTCATCTTTCAGGAAGTATGCTTGCAAAGCAACAATGATCTTTCGATCTACGGGAATGTCCCTTCATAGACCTTGCTTCCAACTTCTCCGCCTTAGTCTTCTTGACATAGGCGAGACATCCCCAAATCCTAATGTGATTAAGACTTAGTTTCCTACCCTCCCACATCTCATGCGGAGTTTTAGGAACGGACTTGGAAGGACATCTGTTCAAGATATAAGCAGTAGTCAGGAGCGCATAACCCCATAGTTAAATCGGTAAGTCGGTGTAGCTAAGCATGGAATGAACCATGTCCAACAAGGTTCAGTTCCTTCTTTCCGACACATCATTGAACTGAGGAGTTCCTTGAGGTGTAAGTTGTGACACTATTCTGTGATCCTTAAGGAACTCGTCAAACTCTGTACTCATATACTTGACACCTTGGTCCGACCGAAGTGCTTTGATATGATTACCAGTTTGTTTGTCGATTGGGGCCTTAAATTCCTGGAATTTCTCAAAAGCCTCGGATTTATGTTTCATTAAGTATACATAACCATACCTAGTATGATCATCCGTAAACGTAATGAAATACTGATATCCATCACGTGCTGCTTCCAAAGCACCACATTCGTCGGTATGGACTAATCCAAGTTTATCAGCGGCTCTTTCAGAAATCCCTGTGAAGGGACACTTAGTCATTTTGCCTTTAAGGCAAGATTCACAAGTTGGAGTGGGGATCCGATCCCAATGGACCCATAAGTCCATCCTTCTCCATTTTGTAAACCTTGGTCTGACCAACATGACCAAGTCTAAGATGCCATTTCAAGACTTGATTAGTTTAATCCCTACCACGCTTCCTAGTCATAGTATTCACAACGACTTTGTTACTTATGTTTAGATGATACAATCCATTTAGCAATGTAGCAGCGCCGACTAGTTTATTTCGAAAATAAATTTTGCAGGAGCCATCACCAATGAAAAATGAAAAGCCTTTTTGATCCATGACCGGAATGGATACAATATTTTTATGCCCCTTGGGCAACACTTGTACATCATCTAAAGTTAAAACAAAGTCGGATTCCAAATCCAAAAGAAGTGATCATATATCGGTTGCTGCAACACTATGCCCGCTTCAGATAGTAATCATCACTTCCCCATCTCCAAGTTTTCTGATGCGAATTCACAATCGGGGACAAACGTGTATCGCATGCAACGCAAGGGAAGTGTCTTTTATGGAAAAAGAATACGAACAATAATTAGAAGTATAGAACATAAAGTAAGAATCGTCCGAAAGTAGGGCAATTCGGCCGAACCAGAATAAGAACAAGGTGTTTATCGAGTTAGACCTATAACTCGATAAAGTGATTTCTTCTCAAGACCTATTGAGAATCGATCGGATTAAAACTCGAAAACGCATCGAATAATAATCAAATTTTTGGTAGGACCAAACATGGTTCATAATGATCATACAAGAACCAAACATGGTTCTTAAATAACCATGAGAAGACTTAGCTAGTTAAAAAGAGAAGATTAGAATCTTTTAAAAGGGAAGACAAAATATAAAGCAAAGATACTAAAGTAGACTAAGAATTATTCTTCATGACTTGGTGGGGGGATGTCACGATTCAAATCTTAGTAGTCTTCATAAAATTATAAACTAAGTTATTCCGAGTCCGATCACCAAAGTCACTTCAATCCTCTTATCCGTTTTCTCGCCTAAGTACGTAGCCGCATGTGCATGGCGGGTTGCATGGTTGCTTACGTCGATCCTTACTTCGTCTTCATCACTTGGAATAGTTGATTTCATATCATTCCCTCCTTCTTTAAAAGGAATTGTCCTCAATTCCGCAATCCCATCGTCATCGAGATACGGAGATAGATCACCTATGTTAAAAGTAGCATGTACTCCATAATCACTCGGAAGTTCTACCTTATACATGTTATCGTTTATTTTAGCAACTACTTTGAAAGGGCCCTCTGCTCGCGGCATAAGTTTATTCTTGTGTTTATCCGGAAATCGTTCCTTTCTCACATGTACCCAAACCAAATTGCCAATTTCAAATAGTCTCAGTTTTCTTTGTTTGTTAGACGTCCATTTGTAAGTGTCATTAACCTCCTTGATCCGATTACGCACTTGTTCATGTAACCTCATCATGGACTTAAGTTTCGACTCTGCGTCTTTGTGAACTTGCTCATTACTCGGCAAGGGAAATCCAATGGTATGTACGAATTCAAACCATAAACGACTTCAAAATATGAGTGAGACGTGGCATGAGTACGGGAACGGTTGTATGCAAATTCCGCATGTGCAAGTTTTAAATCCCAATCTTTTTACATTTTGTTTACAAGGCCACGTAACAAAGTTCCCAAAGTTCGATTAATCACCTCGGTTTGAGGATGATGACAAGTACTAAATAAGAGTTTGGTTCCCACTTTTCTCCACAACGTGTTCCAAAAGTAGCTAAGAAATTTTGAATCCCGATCCGAAACAGTAGTCTTTAGAATTCCATGTAAACGTACAACCTCTCGGAAATACAAGTCGGTCATGTTGCTTGCATCGTCGGTCTTGTGACGCGCCACAAAATGAGCCATCTTTGAGAAACGATATATGACAACCGTAATAGCATTATTACCCCATTGAGGTCGAGGCAATGCAACAATAAAGTTCATCAAAACATACTCGCATGGCCTATCCGGAACCGGTAGAGGCACATACATACCCGGCTTGAACGAGCTCCTCGCTATATGACATGTAGCGCACTTACTCATGACATCATTCACGTCCCCTCGCATTTTCGGCCAATAGAAATGTTCCCTAAGCACCTCCATGGTCTTAGCCGTGCCAAAGTGACCAGTCAAGCCCCCTTCATGAGCCTCTCGAACTAACAACTCCCGAGCCGCATGTTTTGGTAAACAAAGTCGATTACCTTTAAAGAGAAAACCATCTTGTATCATGAATTCTTCAAATGGACCAGCTTTACAATGGATAAAGGTCTCTCCAAAATCTGCATCATCCACATAATACTCTTTCAACATCTCGAACCCAAGCAAACGAACATCTAGAGTAGACAGTAGAGCATACCGTCTAGATAATGCATCCGCAACAACATTGCTTTTACCGTCCTTATACTTTGATGAAAAGTGAAATGATTGTAAGAACTCCTCCCACTTAGCATGCCTTGAACTTAACTTGTGCTGCCCGTTAATATATTTTAACGATTCATGGTCCGAATGTATAATAAAATGCTTCGGCCGAAGATAGTGACTCCAATGATCTAGAGCCCTCACAATAGCATAGAACTCTTTATCGTATGTACAATAATTGAGCCGAGCACCGCTTAACTTCTCCGAAAAATATGCAATAGGACGCTTTCCTTGAATAAGAACCGCTCCAATGCCAACTCCACTAGCATCACACTCTACTTTGAATGGTTGTGTAAAATAGGGTAATGCCATGATTGGTGCTTCACATAACTTTGTTTTCAACTTTTCGAACGCCCCTTGGGCAGCCCCGCTCCATTTAAACGCACCTTTTTTCAAGCATTCCTTTATCGAACTCGTAATGGTGCCAAAATCTCGAATAAATCTCCGATAGAATGAAGCAAGTCCGTGGAACGACCTAACTTCCGTCACGGTCTTAGGAATCAGCCATGTAATTCCTTCGATTTTGGTTTGATCAACCGACACTCCGTCCTTCGAAATGACATAGCCAAGAAAGACTATACTTTCGACTAAGAACGAGCACTTCTCTTTTTTTCCATAAATCTTTTGGTCCCTAAGAGTCTCGAAGACTTGCCTTAAGTGTTCAAAATATTCTTGCAATGATCGACTATAAATCAAAATGTCATCCAAATACACAACTACAAATTTCCCCAAAAACGGTTTAAGTACCTCATTCATCAAGCGCATGAAAGTACTCGGTGCATTTGTAAGCCCGAATGGCATAACGGTCCACTCGTACAATCCATTTTTCATTTTGAAAGTCGTCTTCCATTCATCACCTTCTCACATACGAATTTGATGATATCCACTTCGTAAATCAACTTTTGAAAAGACCACCGAACCATGTAGTTCATCCAACATATCATCAAGTCTCGGAATCGGGAATCGATACTTGATTGTTATGTTATTCACGGCCCTACTATCAATACACATCTGTCATGATCCGTCCTTTTTTGGAACAAGTAAAACCGGAACCGCACGAGGACATAAACTTTCTCGAACGTAACCGCGGTTCATTAGTTCCTCGATTTGTTTTTGTAATTCCTTCGTCTCCTCGGGATTACATCTATAGGCAGCTTTGTTAGGGAGCAACGCACCCGGTATGAGATCGATCTGATGTTCAATCCCATGAATAGGTGGCAAACCCGACGGTAATTCTTCGGGAAAAACATCCGCAAATTCGTGCAATAAAGCATCCATCTTTTCGTCGTTCCGCACAACCATGTTAAAGTTCCGTGTCTCCTTAAATATCAACAAGTACATGCACTCACCAGCATCAATAGCGTGTTCCATCTCCCGCTCGCTAGCAAACATGGCAACTTTCGGTTTTTCAACCCGATTAGAGCTCATAGAACGAATAGCTTGAGGTGACATCGGTTTAAGCACAATTTTTTTGCCCTTATCTCGTAACTCATATTCATTACTTTTTCCTCGATGTAAAACATCCTTATCAAACAACCATGGACGCCCCAAAATTGCATGACATGCATCCATCAGAAGTACATTACACAACACATTATCATCATACGAACCCATGGTTATTTCGACCCTCACTTGTTTTGACACCTTTACATTACTCCCGTCATCGATCCAATGTAAAGCGTATGGTCCCGGATGAGTTGTAGTGGTCAGCCCGAGTTTAGTCACCATCTCACTCGAAGCTATATTGGTGCAACTTCCTCCATCGATGATCAGACTACACCACTTGTTCCCGACTTGACACTTCGTATGAAATATTTCGTCTCGTTGTTCCAAAACATTCGAAACGGATTTGTTTGTAAAGTATGAAGAACCAAAGATGTATCATAATTTGGAGCATTGAAAGCTTCACATTCTTCTTCTTCGTCCTCCATGTTGAAATTAAACACATCACCTAGCCTTTCTTTTTCGTCCTCAACCAACAACTCGTCTCGGACTGCGAGAGCTTCTCTTAGCATCACCATCCATGTGTTCGGACAAGCATTTTGATAATGACCGAACTCTTGACATTTAAAACATCATACTTTATCCAACCTCATCTTCTTCGGCACGTAGGGAGCCTTAGGAACTGTAATAGGGGTAGGAGTTGGCACGGTGGTTTTGGTAGTCGAACTCGAACCGATACTTGGATTCCCGAATTTGGATGGAAACTCGGGTTTAGAAAACTTCATCTTGTTTTGAGCTTCTAACTTCACGCATAGTCCATACAAAGTATCAAAAGCTTCGTATGGGAATAATTCCACCGAGTTAGTTATGCTTCGGTTCAAGCCACGCAAGAAACATGACATTTTTTGTTCCTCATTCTTCTCTAATTCTCCCACTAAGGCCAAATTTACGAACTCCTCAATGTATTCACCAACACTTCACTTTCCTTGCATGATGTCGGAAATCTTCCGATATAAGGATAACCGATATGATGTTGGTTCATACCTTTTACGAAGCTTTCTTTTTAACGAATCCCGCGAACGGATCTTTTCTTTCCCCGCACGAGCTCTTTATGTTTTCACTCATTAGAACCAAAGAGAAGCGCCTCTTCCCGACTTGAGAATTGCATACTTGCAACGTTTCTCATCATCGAGGTCCTTAAACTCGAACATGTGATCAATTTTACATTCCCATTCCAAGTAAACCTCAGGGTTGATACCTCCAACAAACTTCGGAAGTTCGTTCACTTTGAACTCGTCTGCATGGTGTGTTGAATGCACGCCCTCTCCTCCTCGTCTTGGTTGTAAACGCGGCTCCGGTAAGTTGGGTAATGCTTCGCGGAGCTTCACCAAGAAATCGGCATCGGTGAAATCCATTATGCCAAAAGATCAAGAAACCAAATGCATCTCCGATACCACAAATGATACGAATTCATGTTCGGGTACAAACGTGTATCACATGCAATGCAAGGGAAGTGCCTTTTACGAACAAGGAATACGAACAATAATTCGAAGTATAGAACACATTGTAAGAATCGTCCGAAAGTAGGGCAATTCGGTCAAACCAGAACAAGAACAAGGTGTTTATCGAATTAGGCCTATAACTCGATAAGTGATTTCTTCTCAAGACCTATTGATAATCGATCGGATTAAAACTCCAAAACGCATCGAATAATAATCAAATTTTTGGTAGGAAACTCGTCCAGCACTTGAGCAATACAAAGTATTTTATTGATGATTCATAATGATCTTACAAGAACCAAACATGGTTCTTAAATAACCATGACAAGACTTAGCTAGTCAAATAGAGAAGATTACAATCTTTTAAAAGGGAAGACAAAATGTAAAGAAAAGATACTAAAGTAGACTAAGAATTATTCTTCATGACTTGGTGGGGGCGATTGTTAGGGTTGTATACGTCAAAGCATACTTTATGCTTGTATTACCTAATTTCCCGGTCTTTATCTATGAGTATATTTAATTCATTTATCACATGTTTTGCATATTTATTTACATTATGATTATGCAAATACAGTCTAAATTACTTTATATTGTAGATAATGTGGTGTGAAGTATCACACAGAAGATCACATCATCGGTTCCTTATATAGTAATATTTAGTTCACAACCTATATAACATTAGATAGTTATGTGAGAGGTTGTAGTATATGCTTGAGATTGGTTGGTCTTGACCATTAGCATATATTAGCGTATTCGTTATACGTTGAACAGGATCGAGGTGAGATAGATTCTTCTCTACTGACTATAAGAAGAATGTACATCTCGGATAATTATTATTTCTTAATTCTAGTGATTAATATTTAATTATATATATTTAATATTTATTGCTTTGATTTATCATGGGTGAGAGCCACAATGATTGACTCAATATGCTCGATATTTTGGGCAATATTATTATTTATATGATAATTAATATTATAGCTATAATCGTGTCCCGACCAGTCGGGTTGATCATGTCCCTTGAGGCACTCGAAAGGATTATTATATTAAACCCTGCAGGTGGAATTAATTTTCCGATATAATAATAAAGGTCGAGTGGTATACTCATGTATAACACATTAATTAATTAAAAGCTGTCAGTAGCTTAAATTAATTAATGGACATGGAATATCTTAAACACGGTAAATAATTAATTCAAAAAGGAGCCCAATTTCGTTATTTGTGATTTTAGTAGGAAGTGCAATATTAACTTATTAGTGTACTAAGTTGATATTAATAGAGTGTTCATATTAGGAAGAGTCTTAATAATGAAAGGAAGATATCTATTGGGAGTCCTTACCATATCCTCCTTAAGGTCCCTAGAGTAGCCCAAAGCACCTATAAAAGGTGGATATATGGTGGCCGATTTTATGCTTCATAATTCAAGGAATTCGATTTTTCTTTCTTTGTGTTTAATTGTGGATATTGACTTGTGTCTTGGAATCCATAATTTAGCTAACACAATATTTTTCTAAAATACAAAAATATTCAGAAAAATAGAGAGGAAAAATTTGAAAGGTATTTCTTGGAGATTTATTTTCGGCCGAACCATATATTGCTCTCCAAGCAATCCGGTAGATTGTTGCCCACACGACATCCGGACGTAGGCGGGATATACTCTAGAAGATCTTAAGATAGAAATACAAGAAGAACGGAGAGGAACACGAAGAGGACATAAATCGACCAAAAGGGATTTTTCTACCACTTCGCGCCAAAGGTAAAAATTACCGACTCCCATGCATAAATATGTTTATTTAATTGTTTATTAATCTGTTTAGTTAATTAGTTGACAAGCCTAAATAGATCCGGTTTTTGCGTTGGTTAGTTTATAAAACCTTTTATTAAATTATCACCACCAACTCGCTTCCGCTGCGTTTTATATTCCAACAATTGGTATCGGAGCCACTCTTTAGGTTCTGTTCAATTTAATTAATTTGGTGATGAATATGCTAGCAATTAAATATTCGTATAGTATGATTTTTTGGAATATTTTTGCTAGAATTTGTCTTGCAGGAAAATATGATCCAATTATCATGGCTATGTGATGTTTTTTATTTATTTACGCGTTTTGGTAATTTGACCCGTTTTTGTGGCATGTATAAATTTTTCCCGCGAGAAAATCCACGGGTAGAATAGTATTTATTTTTTCTTGTAATTTGATGTAAATTCGATGTATTTTATTTTGAATAAAATTGTAATCGAGTTGGAATACTCAAAGTACGAAAGAAAAAGAAGTCCAGTGCGAAGAGGAGTCTCGATCGGACGAACCAACCGGGACCAGCAAGGAGACGATCGGCGGCTCGGCCACAGATCGGCCGTCGGTCGGTCGGCCAGTCGGCAGTTCGGCAAGATGGGCGCTCGCCACTCGGTCAACTCGGTGGCAAGACGGGCAGGGCGTGGGCAATGGCAAATGAGACGAGGCTTGCAAGAGCCAAATTGTCCGATTCGGGTCGTTCGATTCGTTTTTCCACGAGATGCTTGAAGCAGTGGGAGAAAACGAGCCAAAGATTTTCTCGTTATTCAAAACGAGGAATAAAAAGCCATGATAATTGGATATAATTGTCCAATTTTATTATTTGTTGGTTTTTATTGTTTTGATGTATGGCATGTATGGATGTATGCGTGATATGTTTCTTTGCATGTTAGGACGAGAAAATTAAAAACCTTAATTTTTCAAAATAACTAAGTGATTTTAAATTGATTTTTCAAAATCAAATTGGCCTCCATAATTGGTTTAAATTGTGAAATAATTAGCATGCGCGTTGACATTAGAGTCTTCCTCCACATCGGATGTGCTAAATTATTGGCTCACTGGTTTTAAACTTCAAATTTGATAGCAAAAAGGTGAATATTATTTTTTATGATAGGACCTCTCCATCTGTAGGACTATTATCATTAAATAATATTCTAAGGTTTGTTAAATTATGGTGTTCACTTAGGTGTATTGATTAATAAGCTCCCCATCGGAGTCTATGTTAATTAAATACATGGCCTATAGGAACCAACTATTAATTTTACTTGTCAAAACGCATCTTGACAAGATAGTAAAATTAAAGACGTTAAAATCTACTTGAAAATGTATGTGTAAACGTCCACACTATCGTGGCTTACATGTGCGGTTTTTCGAGGTGTTGGTTGATTGCATATATATTGTTTTAAGGTTTTTCAATATATTTTGCGTCGAATTATGTGATGAATGGTGTTTTAATCTTATTCTCAGATGTCTTTCAATCCACTAGCTGTTATTCTCAAAGAAAACAAACTTGATGGCACTAACTTCGCCGACTGGAAAAGAAATCTTGATATTGTCTTGACTGTCGAGGGGCATAAATTTGTTTTAATTGAGGAGAGTCATTTGGAACTAGAACTGGATGCCACTCCTGAAGAGTTGGCTGAATTCAGGAAATGGAAAAAGTCTGATGAGATGGCTCGCTGTTACATTTTCGCTTCATTGACAAATGTATTGCAGCATCAGCATCAGACGATGGGCTCAGCCGCAGAAATGATGAAAAATCTCACAGAGATGTTTGGTCATCAGAACGGGGCAACTAGGCAAAATGCGATGAGGGTATTGATGACAACCCAAATGTTTGAAGGGACCCCAGTAAGGGGTCACGTTCTTAAAATGATGTCTCATTTGAACGAACTGAGCATATTGGGGGCTACTATCGATGCGGAGTCGCAGGTCGATATTCTCTTGGGCAGTTTACCAAGAAGCTTTTGTAACACCCCGAGATATTCGGAATAATTACAGCACCGTAAACTCTTTAAGGAGGATTTACAAGGCTAATTTTTAAAAGAAATGTAAATATAATCCAATCGTACAACTGAAGTTAGAAATACAGATCTGGTTCAACTGATCCAATGAGTTAACTTATACAACCATATCGAAAATGACATTATTAAAACATACGTACTCGAGTACTAAATGAACCAAGAAGACAAATCACAATAACAATAAACATGAACCACATCACTGAGCCGTTTCATCGTCCTGCCGGTACTGTGATTGCTTTCCCGCTCCTCAGCTACCTGAACATCAAAACAATGCTAGTACAAGTATCATAATACATAAATCATCAGTGCATCATAAAACATGCAAAACGGACTTCCGTCATCGGAATCCAACGATGTGAATCCTCACGATTCCATCAACACAATACAGGGTAATCCAGCGATCCAGCGCCCTTGGTATAGATCCCCATGATGATCCCGTCGGACCAACGCATCGTGGACATTCGATCCAGCGCCCTCAGCATAGATCCTCATGATCCCCTCGGATCATTTATACCATAAATCAATCAATTATGCATACATATATGCATTTCAATATGTTCATCAATACGAACAACTAACAACGAATACCACGAGAAATTACAGAAATACATCTCATATTCGACAATATGAACAAAACCATAAGCATGATCAAAGTTCCAATATAAATCAAACTCAATATATGATACTTGCCTCGAAAATGGCAAGAATGAAATACTCCAACAAATGACACGCATCCGTTTGCCACCGCCCCTCGATCGTCCCCTATGCAAGGCTCAGGCCTAAGAAATAATAAAGAATTCCTCTCAAGTCGCATTTAACGCCTAATGTCCAGGTTACGGACGCAAGCTCTAAAAATGAATTCTGCCTGAACTACTTAGCGCGCGCTACGTATTATACGTAATGTGCGCTAAGCCTGCCCGTTAACATACACAAATGACCAAGTTTAGCGTGCGCTAGCTGTAATCGAGTCCTCTCTCAACACCGATCGCCTCGCTCGATGACATAACGTACGTTACGTACCCAACGTAGCGTACGTTACTCATTCCCGATAGCGCACGTTAATATATACATTTTAGCGTGCGCTAATCGTGCATGGCAGTCACTACAGGGTAAAAACATTAGCTAAAGGTGATGAAAACTCATGAAATCCTCAGTGTTAATATGTGCCAACTCCGTGCATATCATGCTCATACGGTTTATGAAAGATCCTTATGGATTAAATGACTACGAGACACAGGGATACATATCATCATTACTACACCATAATTCATCTTGATCTTCAAGAAAATATTCTAAGTTCAATTCATTCCAAGTCCCAAAATATATGATTCCTTACGTAAAACATAAGAACTAGGTAATCTCCATATACTGGTCAAAATCGGTTTTGAAGATACATGAATATGCTTAGGAGTCCATATACTAAAAAGGTTCAATGGATTATACGATGAATAAGTGCCGAAACGTCAAAAATATCCTTCTAACACATGATGTTCGACTACTTATGAATCTAACTGACTAGGTAAATCCTAAAACATGATCAAAAATGTCCTTCAGAATACTACTAATATTGGTGAAGAATCACCTACCTCAAAGTAGTGAAGAACAAGGAGGAAATTCGAAGCAATCCAACGCCGAAGGCTTGAACACCAATCCCTAAAGATCTACAATCTCCAACACGAGCTAAGATGCCGGCAAGAAGTGTTTAGGATGAAGAGAGTGTCTTTCTAAGTTCAAGAATTCGGATGGGGGAGTGAAAAATCTGAAAATATGAAAAAGGATGTTGTCTATAGAAAATAGTTATTAGCGCGCGCTAGTCCTTATTTATAGCGTGCGCTAACGGCTATTTGAAACGTTACTGATTTCACTGTACTCAGCCTTTAGCGTGCGCTATCCTCATATGAGTAGCATGCGCTAACGCGTTGACTTGGCTTTTTCCCGAAAGCCGTCCAGGTTCATCCCGACACAATCCGACCAAGATCCCCGGCCTGATCTCACCTACCAACACGTCTCAATCATATTGACCACGTATAGCGTGCGCTAAGGTTCCTTTGTAGCGTGCGCTATGGATCCAAGTTAGCGTACGCTACACATAGACGATAGCATGTGCTACATGCGCAGAATCACAATTTTTAAATCACATTCATGAAATCATACGCTCAACAACATCGGACTATGAAATACGGAGAATAATACTCAGATCAAAGTGCAACAATTACAATATCACAAGTTCCAAATACATATCAGAAATCTCGGGTATTACATCCTTCCTCCCTAAAAAGAAGTTTCGTCCCGAAACTTAAGATGAAAACAACTCTGGATATCTAGCCTTCATACTGTCCTCTGTTTCCCAAGTTGCCTCTTCAGCTCCATGTCGTGACCATTGTACTTTAACCAAGTGTATTGGTTTATTCCTCAATTGTTTGATCCGACTCTCAAGTATCTTGATTGGTCTCTCTTCGAAGGTGCCGTCATTAGCTATCTCGATCTCGTCGAAATCAATGACGTGACTGGGGTCTGGTACATACTTCTGTAATTAGGATACGTGAAACACATTGTGAACGTGACTCAGCGATGGCGGTAAGGCCAACCTGTATGCTAAATCCCCAACTCTCTCGAGGACCTCAAATGGCCCGATATATCTCGGACTTAGCTTACCTTTCCTCCCAAAACGGAAAATCCCTCGTGTAGGAGACACCTTCAATAGTACATGGTCCCCAATGTCGAACTTTAGAGGGCGACAACGTACGTCTGCATAAGACTTCTGTCGACTCTGGGCAGTCAACAGTCTCTCTCGAATCAAAGCTATCTTCTCTTGAGTCTGAACTATCAATTCCCGTTCCGTCCCGATCAAATCCGAAGAATCATCCCAGCACAGGGGTGATCGGCATCTTCTCCCGTACAAAGCTTCAAATGGTGCCATCTTAATAGAAGCATGCCAACTATTATTGTAGGTGAATTCAATCAACGGCAAATGAACTTCCCAATCAGTCGACCAATCTAAGGCACAAGCTCTAAGCATGTCCTCTACTGTTTGTATAGTCCTTTCGGACTGACCGTCCATTTGGGGATGATAAGCCGTGCTAAAGTTGAGCTCAGTCCCCAAAGCCCTCTGAACTGCCTTCCAGAAGTACGACACGAAGCGACCATCTCGATCTGAAATAATGGTCTTCGGCGTCCCATGCAATCTGACTACTTCTGCAATAAATACTCGCGCCAATCTCTCGGGTCCCCAAGTATCTTTAATTCCTAGGAAATGAGCCAACTTGGTTAGTCGATCAACTATAACCCAAATCATGTTCATTCCCGTTTTGGTCCTTGGCATACTGGTGATGAAATCCATCACGATATCCTCCCACTTCCACTGAGGGATCGAAATCGGCTTTAACATTCCGGCAGGTCGCTGATGTTCAATCTTAACCTGCTGACAAGTCAAACACTTCAAAACGTACTCTGCTATGTCCTTCTTTATATTCCCCCACCAGAAGTTTTGTTTAAGATCCTTATACATTTTATCACGCCGGGTGAATAGAATAGGGCGCGCTGTGAGCTTCCTTCAGAACTGTCCGTCTCAATTCCTCATTATCGGGAACGCAAAGTCGACTCTGAAATCTCAGAACTCCATCATCTTGTATCACGAATCCTGGGGCCTTTCCTTTCTTTACTTCGTCACATAACCGAAGGATCATAGAATCGTTTAACTGCTTTGATTTGATCGTCAGTTCCATCACATATAGTTGCCCTTGGATTCCTGGTGCCCATACTTCAATCCCTTCGCGGATCAGTTCCCGTTGAATGCTGGTTTGGGATGTAAGTGCTTCCAACACTCGAAGAGAGACAGGTTACGGCTCAAAGCATCGGCTACTACGTTTGCTTTACCCGGATGGTAGAGAATCTCCAAGTCGTAATCCTTGATCAATTCCAGCCACCTTCTCTGCCTCATGTTTAATTCCTTCTGGCTGAAAATGTACTTGAGGCTCTTATGATCTTTAAAGATCTGACAATGAGTGCCGTACAAATAATGTCTCCAAATTTTCAATGCAAAGACTACAGCTGCTAGCTCCAGATCATGAGTCGGGTAATTAACCTCGTACGGTTTCAACTGCCGAGAAGCATAAGCAATCACCTTATCCTTTTGCATTAACACACAACCTGCACTCGATTTGAAGCGTCAGTATACCATGAATCCATCAGTTCCCTCTGGTAACGCTAATATAGGTGCTGTCGTCAGTCTCCTCTTAAGTTCGTCAAAACCAGCCTGGCATCTCTCATCCCACGTGAACTTTTGAGTTTTCTGTAATAGCTGAGTGAGCGGACGAGCAATTTTGGAAAATCCCTCTACAAAACGGCGATAATATCCAGTAAGTCCTAAGAAACTCCGGACTTCCTTCACGTTATTAAGAGCTTCCCATTCCAAGATTGCTTCGATTTTCTTCGGGTCCACCTAAACTCCGTCAGCTGATATCACATGCCCAAGGAAAGTTACTTCCCTAAGCCAGAACTCGCATTTGGAAAGCTTCGCATACAGCTGTTCCTTCCTCAAGGTGCTCAAAACCACACGCAAATGTTCGGCATGCTCCTCTGCGTCCTTCGAATATATCAAGATGTCATCAATGATGACGACCACAAATTTATCCAAGTATTCTAAGAATACCCGATTCATCAATTGCATGAATACTGCAGGAGCATTGGTAAGTCTAAATGGCATCACTACAAATTCATAATGCCCGTACCGGGACTTGAAAGCAGACTTTGGTATATCCGATTCCTTAATTCTCAACTGATGGTATCCTGATCGCAAGTCAATCTTCGAGAATACCCTTGCCCCTTGCAGTTGATCAAACAAGTCGTCGATCCGAGGTATAGGATACTTATTCTTGATCGTCATCTTGTTGAGCTCCCTGTAATCAATACACAGTCGGAGGGATCCGTCTTTCTCCTGGACAAAGAGAACAGGCGCTCCCCAAGGAGAAACGCTAGGTTGAATATAACCCTTCTGTAACAATTCCTCCAGTTGCTTCTTGAGTTCATACATCTCGGTTGGCGCCATGCGGTATGGTGCTCTGGAAATAGGAGCTGCTCCAGGCTCTAATTCGATAGTGAACTCCACTTCTCTATGCGGAGGTAACCCAGGTAGTTCGTCAGGAAATACATCTGAGAACTCATTCACAACTGAAATAGACGAGAGCTCTACTCCTTACTCTTTCCTCATAGCATAACACCAAAGTCCATGACATCCCTGCTTCAGTAATTTTACGGCTTTCATTGCTTTGATCAATTTTCCCGAGCTTCCCGGTCTCCATCCTTGGAATAAGTGTTCAGATCCGTCATCCGCAATGATAGAAATGACTCTCTTTCGGTAATTCAGAATAGCTCCATAACGGTTGATCCAATCGTCTCCGAGAATTAAATCATCACCGTAGATGTCAACTACAATAAGATTCGATGGCCAATCTCTCCATCCCATAGACACTGGAAAAACTCTAGCTTCTAGGGTTCCCACAATTTTCTCTCCGCTCGGTAAACCCATAACAAAAGGTTCACAATCATAAAAGCACGAGATTTTCAAACGATTAACACAGTTCAAAGATATAAAAGAATGTGTAGCCCCTGAATCGAATAAGACACTAACTGGTTGCAAAAGGATCTGAATCATACCTGATGCAATAGCTGTGTTCTGATCATCTGACTTCTTCATTTCGTAAATACGTGGAGGGACGGACCCGGCGCTAGATGCTTCTCTTTTCCCGACCTTCTGCTGCTGGAAACCGCTTTGCTGCGTCTGGTTTATACTAGTGTCCTTCAGAACCGGTACAGGAGTGCGAGTGCCAAAAGATCTAGTCGCATTCCCACAAAATGTTGCGCGATGCCCTTCCTGTCCACACTCGAAACAGGTCACAGCAGGTGCGAAACAGTTACGTCGAACATGTCCCGCTTTGCCACAGTTATAACATTTCTTCACTGCGTCTGAAACGGTTGGTGCTGCCCAGAACTTCTTTCCTCCTCGAGAAGGATGCTGAGGCCTCCTGGATGAATGAAAAGAGGACTGGCCCCTGCGAGGCCCACTACTCTTATTCTCCGTGAAGTTGCCAGCCACTTTCTGCTTCTTTGCTTCCGTTGATTTCTCTACTGCCTCCTCTTTCATATCATAGGCCAGCGCCTTGTCCTGATACTGTCGCAAAATGGTACATTCAAATCCGTACATATATTGCTGAATTTCCGGCTTCATTCGCATGTCAAAATGGAAAATCCTCTCCGCCTCGGTCCTGACCAAGTGGCGCACATAAGTCAGCTGGTGATTAAAGGTCTTAATCACGTATGTCACTGGTGCCTCTGAATTTTGTGGTGAGAAAAACTCCCGGACTCGGGCCTCTCTAACTGGGCGAGGACAATACTGCGCTTCCATCATTAATTTGAACTCCGTCCAGTCAACATTATGCCCCTCAGGTCGAATGGCCTCCCACCAGTCGAAAGCCTCCCCTGTCAGAAGATACTGGGCTACCGGAACCTTTCTATCGTTGGGACAGTTAATCCCCGCAAAAATCTTCTCTAATTCCTTCAGCCAGTGATCCCAAGAAAGCGTCTCAGCAGAACCGTCAAATTTCGTAGGATGCAATTTGATCACCTCAGTAAGCCATTTATCTCCCCGATTATCCACGTTATGCTGCTCTCCCATCGCCGTCTGCATGCGATCCACAACTTGAGCAAACTGGTTTATCTGAGCAACCACCTGCTGAAGCACTCCCGGTACATTAGGATCTGCATTATTATTTGCTGATCCCTGTTGTCCCCCGGAATGGGAATCCGTTCGGCTAGCGGTTATTTCTGGGGTAGACACCGAATCTTCTTGTCTCGCATTTCCACGTCCGCGTCCACGACCGCATCCGCGTCCACGACCTCCCCTCAACATACTGTAAACACAGATACTCAATATCCAGGGCAATCTTTCTAAAAGTAAGTCCATCAATGTTCATAAAACATGAATTAAATAAAACGGTAGTGTTTGTGATTAGGAAACTTACAACCACGGTCCACACGACGATGCTGGCTCAGCAGTGATGTCACAAACGACCAATAATCAAATAACGTAAACAGACCCAACTAACCCGACTGCCAAGATATCCATGAATCTTACCTCCGATACCAAATTGTCACATCCCGGGACCCCTCCGCCGTAGCATAATATTGTCCGCTCTGGGCGCTCTCCGCTGAGCTGGCCCTCACGGTTTTGTTTCTGGGAACCCAACAGCAGCCTTCGTGAGGTCACCCATCCTGAGATTGCTCTCGCCTCGATCACGCTTAACTTCGGAGTTCTCATCACCCCGAAGCCACTGGGCTCCCAAAAGGCCTCATGCTATAAGGTGTCACGGCACGCTCAAATAAGGCACTTCGCCTCCCTCTCTGCTAGTCGGTGTGGGATATCACAATCCGCCCCTCCTCAAAGGACCCGATGCCCTCGTCGGTACACTCACACGACACGAAAGAGTGGCTCCGATACCATATTCTGTAACACCCCGAGATATTCGGAATAATTACAGCGCCGTAAACCCTTTAAGGAGGATTTACAAGGCTAATTTTTAAAAGAAATGTAAATATAATCCAATCGTACAACTGAAGTTCGAAATACAGATTTGGTTCAACTGATCCAATGAGTTAACTTATACAACCATATCGAAAATGATATTATTAAAACATACGTACTCGAGTACTAAATGAACCAAGAAGACAAATCACAATAATAATAAACATGAACCACATCACTGAGCCGTTTCATCGTCCTGTCGGTATTGTGGTTGCTTTCCCGCTCCTCAGCTACCTGAACATCAAAACAATGTCCACCCCCGAAGGGGTTAGCAAAACAATGCTAGTACAAGTATCATAATACATAAATCATCAGTACATCATAAAACATGCAAAACGGACTTCCGTCATCGGAATGCAACGATGTGAATCCTCACGATTCCATCAACACGATACAGGGTAATCCACCGATCCAGCGCCCTTGGTATAGATCCCCATGATGATCCCCTCGGACCAACGCATGGTGGAAAACCCTTCCAGCGATCCAGCGCCCTCAGCATAGATCCCCATGATGATCCCGTCGGACCAACGCATGGTGGACATTCGATCCAGCGCCCTCAGCATAGATCCTCATGATCCCCTCGGATCATTTATACCATAAACCAATCAATTATGCATACATATATGCATTTCAATATGTTCATCAATACGAACAACTAACAACGAATACCACGAGAAATTACATAAATACATCTCATATTCGACAATATGAACAAAACCATAAGCATGATCAAAGTTCCAATATAAATCAAACTCAATATATGATACTTGCCTCGAAAATGGCAAGAATGAAATACTCCAACAAATGACACGCGTCCGTATGCCACCGCCCCTCGATCTTCCCCTATGCAAGGCTCGGACCTAAGAAATAATAAAGAATTCCTCTCAAGTCGTACGAACGTCTAACAGTCCAGTTTACGGCCGCAAGCTCTAAAAATGAATTCTTCCTGAACTACGTAGCGCGCGCTATGTATTATACATAACGTGCGCTAAGCCTGCCCGTTAACGTACGCAAATGACCAAGTTTAGCGTGCGCTAGCTGTGTACTGATAGTCCTCTCTGAACAGCCGATTGCCCTGCCTGATGACATAATGTACGTTACGTACTCAACGTAGCGTACGTTACTCATTCCCGATAGCGCACGTTAATATATACATCTTAGCGTGCGCTAATCATGCATGGCAGTTACTACAGGGTAAAAACTTGAGCTAAAGGTGATGAAAACTCATGAAATCCTCAGTGTTAATACGTGCCAACTCCGTGCATATCATGCTCATACGGTTTATGAAAGATCCTTATGGATTAAATGACTACGAGACACAGGGATACGTATCATCATTACTACACCATAATTCATCTTGATCTTCAAGAAAATATTCTAAGTTCAATTCATTCCAAGTCCCAAAACATATGATTCCTTACGTAAAACATAAGAACTAGGTAATCTCCATATACTGGTCATAATCGGTTTTGAAGATACATGAATATGCTTAGGAGTCCATATACTAAAAAGGTTAAATAGATTATACGATGAATAAGTGCCGAAACGTCAAAAATATCCTTCTAACACATGATGTTCGACTACTTATGAATCTAACTAACTAGGTAAATCCCAAAACATGATCAAAAATGTCCTTCAGAATACTACTAATATTGGTGAAGAATCACCTACCTCAAAGTAGTGAAGAACAAGGAGGAAATTCGAAGCAATCCAACGCCGAAGGCTTGAACACCAATCCCCAAAGATCTACAATCTTCAACACGAGCTAGGATGCCGGCAAGAAGTGTTTAGGATGAAGAGAGTGTCTTTCTAAGTTCAAGAATTCGGATGGGGGATTGAAAAATCTGAAAATATGAAAAAAGATGCTGTCCTATATATAGAAAATGGTTATTAGCGCGCGCTAGTCCATATTCATAGCGTGCGCTAATGGCTATTTGAAACGTTACTGATTTCACTGTACTCATCCTTTAGCGTGCGCTATCCTCATATGAGTAGCGTGCGCTAACGCGTTGACTTGGCTTTTTCCCGAAAGCCGTCCAGGTTCATCCCGACACAATCCGACCAAGATCCCCGGCCTGATCTCACCTACCAACACGTCTCAATCATATTGACCACGTATAGCGTGCGCTAAGGTTCCTTTGTAGCGTGCGCTATGGATCCAAGTTATCGTACGCTACACATAGACGATAGCGTGCGCTACATGCGCAGAATCACAATTTTTAAATCACATTCATGAAATCATACGCTCAACAACACCGGACTATGAAATACGGAGAATAATACTAAGATCAAAGTGCAACAATTACAATATCACAAGTTCCAAATACATATCAGAAATCTCGGGTATTACAGCTTTGGGCAGTTCCGCCTCAACTACAATATGAATCGTAGGACTTACACATTGGCGGAACTTCTGACAGAGCTTCAGTCTACCGAAGGTCTCTTCAAAGAAGGTTATCATCAAATTTTTGTGGCAACCGGTGCTGCTTCTTCAAAACCCAAATGGGGAAAGAAGAAAAAGCATGTTGGCCAGAAGCAAGTGGCAACTTTCAAAGTTACGGGCAAGGCTCCTCAGTCAGAAGCTCCTCAGCCGGAAGTGAATAAAAAGCCGAAGGGCAAGTGCTTCAACTGCGATCTGAAAGGACATTTCATGAGTGACTGCCCTAAGAAAGGTACGTCTCATGCACTAGTAGTCAAAACATGTTTGGCTGCCTGTTCCATCATTTCGTGGATAGTGGATTCGGGCTCCACTGATCATGTTTGTTATGACTCGAAGGGGTTCCAAGTAACCAAGGTACTTAGTGCGGATGAGATTACAATAAGCTGGGGCGACTATTCCAGGCTGAAGGCTGTTGTAGTGGGAGTCGTGCAGCTAAAAGTTGATGATAGGATTTTAGTTCTTAATAATGTATTATTGGTACCCGATTTTAGAATGAATTTGATTTCAGTTTCTAAACTGCGTCGTGATAGATATTCAGTTTCTTTTGAAGATAATGGAGTTGTTAAACGAAACGGTGAATATGTTTGCACGAGTACTTATAATGAAGGTCTTTATATCATTAATGCTGCACCAGATCCCTTGCATACTTATAAATCACTTAATTCTTTGACTAATCCTAATAAAAGAAAAGAGCCTTCGAGCTTAAATCCAACATATTTGTGGCATTTACGATTGGGTCATATTAACCTTAGAATGATTCAAAGATTGGTGAGCGATGGCCCATTGGATTCGCTCCAAGTTGAGTCATTTCCAACCTGCGAATCTTGTCTAGAAGGTAAAATGACTAAAAGGGCTTTTCAAAGCAAAGGAAATCGTGCACAAAAGGTGTTGGAATTGGTTCATACCGATGTATGTGGTCCAATGAACATCCAGGCTTAGGGTGGTTTTGAATACTTCATCACGTTTATAGATGATTATTCGAGATATGGATACATCTATTTGATGCGACGTAAGTCTGAATCTTTTTATAAGTTCAAAGAGTTCAAGGCTGAAATGGAGAAGGGTCATGGACAGAGTATCAAGACACTACGATCTGATCGCGGTGGCGAAATACCTTACTGGAGAGTTTTTGGATTTCTTGGCGCATGAGGGGATTACTTCCCAGCTCACAGCGCCTGGTACACCACAACAAAATGGTGTTGCCGAACGAAGGAATCGTACTTTATTAGAGATGGTTAGGTCAATGATGAGTTATTCTGATTTGCCTATTTCATTCTGGGGATACGCCTTGGAAACAGCGGCGTACATTCTGAACTTGGTGTCTTCGAAATCAGTTCCAAAACCACCCACAGAATTGTGGAATGTGCGCAAGCCCAGTCTAGGGCATGTTTGGATTTGGGGTTATCCAACACACGTGCTGAATAAGGAAGCTAATAAGTTGGCATCTCGTACAGAAGTATGAGTGCTTGTAGGATATACTAAGGGAACAAAAGGTGGCTTACTCTACAGTCCTAAAGACTAGAAGGTCATTGTTAGCACCAATGCCCGGTTCTTAGAGGAGGACTATGTGATAAGCCACAAGCCTAGGAGTGAGGTCATTCTAGAAGAACTTAGGGGCGATATTTCGACAATACCAATTGTGCAAACACCTAGTGTACCACGTATCGACACTATTGTGGATACGCAAACCAAGGACATGCCTCGTCATAGTGGGAGGGTTGTTCGTCAACCCGAACATTTCATCGGCGTGGGAGCGTCTTCGGACCACTCCCCGGACTAGGATGAAACGGATCCATGTACGTACAAACAGGCAGTTCAAGACAAGGATGCTGAATCCTGGAAAACATCAATGGAATCCGAAATGGGATCTATGGATTCTAACCAAATGTGGGAGCTAGTAGATATACCCAATGGGGTAAAACCCATTGGAAGTATGTGGGTCTACAAGCGTAAGAGAGGATCGAAAGGGAAGGTTGAAACCTACAAAGCAAGGCTTGTTGCGAAAGGTTACACTCAGAAGGAGGGCATTCACTATGATGAGACCTTTTCGCCAGTAGCCATGCTTAAATCGATCCGGATTCTATCAGCCAAAGTTGCGCATTTGGATATGGAGATTCGGCAGATGGATGTCAAGACTGCATTCTTGAACGGAGTCTTGATAAGGAAATCTATATGCGCCAACCTAAAGGATTCATTGCTGAAGGAGAGGAGCACTTAGTATGCAAGCTTAAGAGAGCCATTTATGGTCTTAAGCAAGCATCAAGGTCTTGGAACATGCGATTTGATGAGGTCATTCAATCGTATGGTTTTGAACAGTGTCCTAGTGAGGTTTGTGTATACAAAAAGTGCGATGGAAACGTGCTGGTGTTTCTTGTACAATACGTAGATGATATACTTCTAATTGGAAACAATGTGAAGGTATTATCAAACGTAAGGGTATGGCTGTCTGAGCAGTTCGATATGAAGGATTTGGGAGAAGCTGGGCACATCCTTGGTATTAAGATCATTCGAGATCACAAGAAAAGGATGTTGTGCTTATCTCAAGCATCCTATATCGATACGGTGCTAAAGCAGTTCAGCATGGATAATTCCAATAAAGGTTTCTTACCTTACAGCCATGGAATTCATCTATCTAAGGCTATGTGTCCTAAGACACAAAAGGAGGTAGATGACATGAAGCTGGTCCCTTATGCTTTGGCAGTGGGAAGCCTCATGTATGCTATGCTTTGCACTAGGCCTGATATCTGTCAAGCTGTAGGCATGGTGGCGAGATATCAGTCGAACCCAGGACCGGGACATTGGATTGCTGTCAAGCATATACTCAAGTACTTGAGAAGGACTACGGAGCATATGCTTGTATATCAATCAGATACGCTTTGTCCTTTGGGTTACACTGACTCGAATTTCAGTGCGGACAAAGAAAAGTCGAAATCAACTTCCGGATATGTTTTCACTTTGGGAGGTGGATCCATCAGTTGGAGGAGTGTGAAGCAGAAATGCATAGCGGACTCTACCATGGAAGCGAAATATGTAGCAGCCTCAGAGGCAGCTAAAGAGGCGGTATGTCTCAAATACTTCCTAAAGGATTTGGGTGTGATTCCTAATTTGCCTAGGAGTATTACACTATATTGTGATAATACCGGTGCTGTTGCAAATTCGAAGGAACCACGGGCCCACAAAGCAAGCAAACATAACAACCGCAAATATCATATCATTCGAGATTTTGTGAAGAGAATGAAGATTATTGTCTCCAAGATAGAATCTGAAGACAACCTAGCTGATCCTTTCACGAAAGGGTTGCCCTCAAAGTCATTTGAAGGGCATGTGGAAGGAATGGGGTTGAGATGTATGGCAGCATTGCTTTGAGTATAAGTGGGAGATTGTTAGGGTTGTATACGTCAAAGCATACTTTATGCTTGTATTACTAATTTCCCGGTCTTTATCTATGAGAATATTTAATTCATTTATCACATGTTTTGCTTATTTATTCACGCTATGGTTATGCAAATACAGTCTAAATTACTTTATATTGTAGATAATGTGGTGTGTAATGTCACACAGAAGATCACATTATCGGTTCCTTATATAGTAATATTTAGTTCACAACCTATATAACATTGGACAGTTATGTGAGAGGTTGTAGTATATGCTTGAGATTAGTTGGTCTTGACCATTAGCATATATTAGCGTATTCGTTATATGTTGAACAGGATGGAAGTGAGATAGATTTTTCTGTACTGACTATAAGAAGCACGTACATCTCGGATAATTATTATTTCTTAATTCTAGTGATTAATATTTAATTATATATATTTAATATTTATTGCTTTGATTTATCATGGGTGAGAGCCACGATGATTGACTCAATATGCTCGATATTTTAGGCAATATTATTATTTATATGATAATTAATATTATAGTTAGAAATCGTGTCCCGACCAGTCGGGTTGATCATGTCCCTTGAGGCACTCGAAAGGATTATTATATTAAACCCTGCAGGTGGAATTAATTTTCTGATATAATAATAAAGGTCGAGTGGTATACTCATGTATAACACATTAATTAATTTAAAGCTTTCAGTAGCTTAAATTAATTAATGGACATGGAATATCTTAAACACAGTAAATAATTAATTCAAAAAGGAGCCCAATTTCGTAATTTGGGATTTTGGTAGGAAGTGCAATATTAACTTATTAGTGGACTAAGTTGATATTAATAGAGTCTTCATATTAGGAAGAGTCCTAATTATGGAAGGAAGATATCTATTGGGAGTCCTTACCATATCCTCCTTAAGGTCCCTAGAGTAGCCCAAAACACCTATAAAAGGTGGATATATGGTGGCCGATTTTATGCTTCATAATTCAAGGAATTCGATTTTTCTTTCTTTGTGTTTAATTGTGAATCTTGACTTGTATCTTGGAATCCACAATTTAGCTAACACAATATTTTTTTAAAATACAAAAATATTCAGAAAAATAGAGAGGAAAAATTTGAAAGGTATTTCTTGGAGATTTATTTTCGGCCGAACCATATATTGATCTCCAAGTAATCCGATAGATTGTTGCCCACACGACATCCGGACGTAGGTAGGATATACTCTAGAATATCTTGAGGTAGAAATACAAGAAGATCGGAGAGGAACACGAAGAGGACATAAATCGACCAAAAGGGATTTTTCTACCACTTCGCGCCAAAGGTAAAAATTACCGACTCCCATGGGTAAATATGTTTATTTAATTGTTTATTAATCTGTTTAGTTAATTAGTTGACAAGCCTAAATAGATCCGGTTTTTGCGTTGGTTAGTTTATAAAACCTTTTATTAAATTATCACCACCAACTCGCTTCCGCTGCATTTTATATTCCAATAGGGATGTCACGATTCAAATCTTGGTAGTCTTCATAAAATGATAAACTATGTTATTCCGAGTCCGATCACCAAAGTCACTCCAAGCCTTGTATCCGTTTTCTCGCCTAAGTACGTAGCCGCATGTGCATGGCGGGTTGCATGGTTGCTTACGTCGGTCCTTACTTCATCTTCTTCACTTGGAATAGTTGATTTCATATCATTTTCTACTTTGTTCCAGATCCTGATTCATGGTACAAATACGAGAACTAGCACCTGAATCCAGTATCCAAGAAGTAGAAAATACAGTAGCAGAATAATTTGTTTCCAAAACTAAAAGTTATGTACCTGAAGTGCCATGAAGAATCAGACAGTCTCTTCTCCAGTGCCCAGCTCACCGCATTTGAGACATGCGTCCTACTTCTTCTTATTGCCTTTTGGAACCATCGGGGCCTTGCCCTTACTCTCAAGGTCCTTGCTTCGTGGACCCATCTGCTTCTTGGTCTTTTTATTCTTATTCTTGGACCTTCGAGATCCAGAAGAAATCACAAGAGCAGACTCCTTGATCCACGGAGTTTTCATCTGAGACTAAGAGAATACTAATTGTTCATCAACCATGCTAAATTGCAAGCAATCTCATTGCAGTGGAAGTTCATAACAAACTGTGAGAAGAAATCAGGAAGAGACTGCAGGATAAGGTCAGTATAGAGAGAAGCATGCATCCTAAAATCAAGAGCCTCCAATCTCTCGATCATAGAGATCATTTTGAGGAGGTGGACCCAACTTTCTCATCCTTAAATCCTATCAGCGCTTACTCGAACAGCAATTGTTGTGGCAGCTTGACAGCCTCTTCCTCGGCCTTCCTTCATCTTGGCACCGAATAATTGCTTAGATGATTCGAATTCGCTCGGAAATATGAATATGTATCGGTTGGAGTGTGTATAAGGATTTTGTAGCGGAAGTCTTTTATGAGTTCTGTATTTCGGATGTAGTTCTGTGGGTGTAATATCGGATAAAGTGATAATATGGATCAAGAAGACTTGAACGATCAAGAACAAAGGTTTATCGAATTAGACTTATAATTCTATAAGATGATTTCTTCTCAAGACCTATTGAGAATCGATCGGATTAATACTCGAAAACGCGTCGAATAAAAATCAAGGTTCGATGAAAATCATTCACCAAGGATAAAAACACAAAGTGTTATCTTTTACTTCAACATTCAATGCTCTTTCAATGCTTATACAAGACTACTTATAGGAAAACTAAGTCTTCCTGTCAATTAAACAAAATAATTCAAAGATTACAAAATCATTGAATAATCAAAACAATAAAAATAAAATACAAAAGGGGAACACAAATCACATAATAAGGGAACACAATCCCTAAAATAAGTAAAAAAAGAAAAGGAAAGACAAACAACACAAAAGTGTATCAAAAATGGTGGGCTGCCGGCAGGGACACGGGCCGTGTCGCTTGACACGGCTGCGGCGCGCGCATCATGGTCATAAGGACTCGACCGTGTCCTGGAACACAGCCGGGTTGTCTGGGCAGGTGTTCCGGCATTTCTGGGCGAGTAGGACTCTACCGTGTCGCCTGGCACGGTCGGGTTCGTCCGCCAGGCGTTCCGGCATTTCTGGGCGAGTAGGACTCAACCGTGTCGACTGGCACGGTCGGGTTCGTCCGACAGGCATTCTGGTATTTCTGGGCGAGTAGGACTCGACCGTGTCACCTGACATGGTCGGGTTCGGCCAAAAGTGACTTTGGCTTGTCCGGGATAGTGCGGCACGGGCCGTGTCGGATGACACGGCCGGGTTCGGCGGGCAGGCCTTCAGCATTTTCCAGCACAGCGTGACACGGGCCGTGTCATATGACACGGCCGAGACCTGGAACCTTGGTCCTTCTCGTTTTGTGTCCGTTTTCTCACCTAAAAATGTAGTCGCACGTGTATGGCGCGTTGTAAGGCCGTTTACGTCGATCCTTGCTTCGTCTTCTTAATTTGTAACACTCGTTTTCGCATCATTCCCTCCCCCTTTAAAAAGAATTGTCCTCAATTCCGCAATCCCATCGTTTCCAAACGAATTAATCAATACCACTACCTCAAAAATATCTGCAGTGCGCATATGGTTCAAAATCTTGAGGCGGTAGGCAGTAGAGAGTCTCAGAGATTCACCAATAAAATAACTATCATTATTAATAAAATAATAATTGTTCTGCGAGGCAACATCGATATCATGACATGACTCATCGTCAATGGCATGTTCCATCTCCCGCTCACTGGCAAACATGGTAAGCTTCGGTTTGTCAACCCGATTGGAGCTCATAGAACGAATAATTTGAGGTGGCATCGGTTTAAGAAAAATTTTGTTGCCTTTATCCTGGAGTTCATATTCGTTACTTCTTCATCGATGCACGACATCTCTATAAAATAGCCATGGTCGTCCCAAGAGTATATGGCATGCATCCATCGGGAGTACATCACATAATATGTCGTCACCGTATGAAGCCATAGTAAAACAGACCCGCACTTGCTTTGAAACTTTCACTTTACTCCCGTCATCGAGCCAATGTAACGCGTATGGTTTTGGATGGGTAGTAGTGATGAGTCCGAGTTTCGTCACCACCTCACTTGAAGCTACATTAGTACAACTTCCCCCATCGATTATCAAACTACACCATTTGTCTTTGATTTGACACTTGGTGTGGAATATTTGGTCTCGTTGCTCCGTATCCCTCGAAGATGTTTTGACTTGTAAAGTGCGAAGGACTAGACTCGTATCATAATCTAGAGCCTCGTAAGTCTCGCACTCTTCTTCTTCTTCGGCGTCCAAGTTAAGCACATCACCTAGCCTTTCTTCATCGTCCTCGACAAGCAACTCGTCTCGCACTGTAATGGCTTCTCTTAGCGTCACCACCCATTTGTTTGGACAAGCATTTTGGTAATGACCGAACCCTTGACATTTAAAACATCTTACTTTGGTTAGGCTCGTTTCCTTCGGTACGTCGGGGGCCTTAGAAACCCTAGTAGGGATAGGAGTCGGTATTGTTGTGGTAGTTGAACTTGAACTGGTATTTGGATCCTCGAATTTTGATGGAAATTCGGTTTTGAAAAACTTCACCTTATTTTGGGCCTCTATCTTCACACATAGCCCACATAAAGTATCGAAATTTTCATATGGGTATAACTCCACCGTGTTGGCTATGTTTTTGTTTAAGCCACGTAAAAAACGTGACATCTTTTGCTCTTCGTTTTCTTCTAGCTCTCCCATTAAGATCAAGCTTTTTAATTCTTTAATGTATTCACCAACACTTAGTTTTCCTTGCATGAAATCGGCAATCTTCCGGTATAAGTTTAACCGATGTTATGTTTGCACATACCTCTAACGAAGTTTTCTTTTTAAAGATTCCCACAAACGGATTTTTGCTTTTCCCGCCCGAGCTCTTCGTGTCTTCACTCCTTCGAACCAAAGAGAAGCACCCTTCCCGAACTTGAGAATTGCATATTTGCAACGTTTCTCGTCGTTAAGGTCTTTGAATTCGAACATGAGCTCAATCTTCCGTTCCCACTCCAAATAGGTTTCGGGATCGGTACCTCCAACGAACTCCGGAAATTCGTTTACTTTAAACTCGTTCGCATGGTGCATTTGATGTGCGTCGTCCCCGTATCTGGCTTGCATACATGGCTCCGGTAGACCGCTTAGTGCGTCACGGAGTTTCATCAAGAAATCGGGATCGGATAAATCCATAACAAGATTCAAGAGATAGTTTTGAACAAGAAATCGTCAGTAAAATCGCCAAGGAAATAGCCTTGGGCTCCGATGCCACTAATGATATGAATTTGCTTGGAAAGATGAATATTTATCGGTCGGAGTGTGTATAAGGATATTTTAGCGGAAGTCTTTTATAATTTGTGTATTTCAGATGTAATTTTATGGGTGTAATATCGGATAAAGTGATAATATCGATCAAGAAGACTTGAACGATCAAGAACAAATGTTTATAGAATTAGATCTATAATTTGATAAGATGATTTCTTCTCAAGACCTATTGAGAATCGATCGGATTAATACTCAAAAACGCGTTGAATAAAAATCAAGGTTTGATGAAAATCATTCACCAAGGATGAAAACAGAAAGTGTTATCTTTTACTTCGACATTCAATGCTCTTAAAATGCTTATACAAGACTACTTATAGGAAAACTAAGTCTTCTTATCAATTAAACAAAACAATTCAAAGATTACAAAATCTTTGAATAATCAAAACAAATCAAAATAAAATACAAAAGGGGAACACAAATCACATAATAGGGGAACACAATCCCTACAATAAGTAAAGAAAGAAAAGGAAAGACAAACAACACAAAAGTGTATAAAAAATGGTGGGCTGCCGGCAGGGACACGGGCCGTGTCACTTGAGACGGCCGCGGCACGCGCATCATGGTCGGCAGGACTCGACCGTGTCCTGAAACACGGCCGGGTTGTCTGGACAGGTGTTCTGACATTTCTGGGCGAGTAGGACTCGACCGTGTCGCCTGGCACGGTCGGGTTCGGCCGACAGGCGTTCCGGCATTTCTGGGCGAGTAGGACTTGACCGTGTCGACTGGCATTGTCGGGTTCGGCCGACAGGCATTCCAGCATTTCTGGGCGAGTAGGACTCGACCGTGTCGCCTGACATGGTCGGGTTCGGCCGACAGTGACTTTGGCTTGTCCGGGACAGTGCGGCACGGGCCATGTCGGATGACACGGCCGGGTTCGGCGGGCAGGCCTTCGGCATTTTTCGGCAGAGCATGACATGGGTTGTGTCATATGACACGGCCGAGACTTGGCACCTTGGTCCTTCTCGTTTTGTGTTCGTTTTCTCGCCTACGTGTATGACTCGTTGTAAGGTCATTTACGTCGATCCTTGCTTCGTCTTCTTCATTTGTAACACTCATTTTCGCATCATTGGATATCTCATATCTAGCAGTTCAACTATGCTCACCATAAAGCTCGGTAAAGTGAGATAAGATCTGCCTAGCATAAGTCATTTTCTCATGAGCTCTTTCAAGCTCATTAGACATAGAGGCCATCAAATTGCCACTAATTCTAATGTCATCCTTATCCCACTTTTCGTGATTTTCAACATCTTTCCGACTGGCTCTGGTACGCACCGGAGCTGCCGGAAAGTCCGCCTCTAAGACGTATCCTAGCACCTCCATACTGAGGACTATCATCAAGTTACAAAGCCAATCCACAAAGTTAGGCCCATTTAAGGTGTTCTATCGAGTAGAATTGAAAATGGATTCATTGTCATTTTGAGAGTTGATATTTTCTTTGTCTGCATTAAGTACTACAGATTGTCTAGTGACTCGTTCAATTATGACCTGAGTTTAGAATTAAGGTCTTTTCTATTCTTTTAACGCAGCTCCCACTATTTTATCGGAATAACACACTCCCATGTGAAATCCGAAATTATTATTCGCATTACTTCATAGTGGTGATCGAGTTCTTTATAAAATTTAATAGAGGGCAACCGAACAGGTTTCTAGTCTATTAATTTTCATAAAGTGTGTCCAACACCAACCCATCTAATGAATGATTCTATCTTCTTTTTCCCCTTGGTCACTCCCCTCAACCTATACGGTTTCTATGGTTCGTGAACAAGTTAAGTGTATACCATCGACGCAAATCAGTTTCACAATTGAATCTTATCCGGCAACCGAATAGGTTTCTAGGGATAAAATTTTCTCCAACCGAAGGCATCCAATGCGCTCTTGGTAATTTATCGATCCTCCCCGAACGACTACCCCGATAACTCGGAAGCATAGTACATCCGGTTTGGATTTTAATTTTCCGAACGCTCGATGGAGGGAAGGAAAATCTTGAAACCTTTTAAACATAATAATTTGTCGTGGGAGAATTTTCGCGATTAATGTTACACTTTGCACATTAATTTATTTAAGCGCGTTTGTAGCATTCATACCAGATGAATAAACATTCACAACCTAGTTGCTGCCAACATGTTGTTCATGGACCGCTCCTAGAACAAATATGTCGTAATTTAATTACAAGTCTTCGGTCTTAAATCTTTGTCTTCTCGAACGGATCTTCCTCCGGTCTTCGTCATTACATATAAAATTTACATTGTAAAATTGCATCCTAGATACAAATATTTCTAGTAAAATAAATAGGCTCAAAACGGCCTTTACAACCCAATCGAATAAAACCGAACGATTCAAAACTAGGTCCATGAACTACATCCCCATTCAAAATTAATGCAACAATCACATTAAAATAATGGCATTCATAATTAATCTAAATATTGATCCAATCAATATAAATTAATCCATCTAAACGAATTAATCCAATTAATTCAAACAACCGTTAATTTTAACTTGTTCCAGACGAGAAAATATTTCATTAAATTAATTCCCCTAAGAATAAAATTACCATAATGATATCTTGGTCAAATTAAATCTAATTTAATTTGTGGCAAATTAATTACCAAACGAAATATAAAAACGGAGTCAAAAACACGGCTGGGCCAAGTCAAAGAACACGTCATACAAGTCTTCACATAAACTCAACGCCCAATCAAGTTTTATCTACTTGCGAATGATTAAGTATTTTAGCCATAAACATTTCCAGTGTCGATCCCTTTATCCAATAAGGAGTGGAATGTTTTGCTCTCAAATACACGGACTAGTTTATATATATATATATATATATATATATATATATATATATATATATATATATATACGAGTCAGGAATGCCAGTGACTACAAGTAAATAAAAAAACATACAATTGCCTTTTTGATAATATTAACATAATAATAAGTACAGTGCCCTCACTCAACATCCTCTGAGTGGCATTCGAGAGCATACTCCTAACACTTCGACCTAGAAAACTGGAAAGTGGGGGTCAACCTCGACGTGCATCTTGACGGGCAAGTGGCAGTTTATACTAAATACCAAGATAGGATTCTTTCTCCTTTAGTGAACGAGTTATATGTCCTATGCTGTTATTGGCAGATGAGATCATAAGTCTTTGGCCAAAGCATTGGAGTTAGTCGTATTGGATACACGAGAGCTCGATGATCTCGATTTGCATTAACTCATGTATAACGTCAAGTACAGATTGGGTTTGACTGACCGTGACTCTATAACTTGATCGTGACATTTGAAAGAAGGGTTTATACGTATACTGATATTCATGATAGAAAGGTTATTATATGGTCCTAGTCATTCGTTCTCAGTTGGGGTACAGTGTAGGCCGCCAGATTGGCTAGGTGGTGCTACTACTCTTTGGTTCCTCCCATTACTAACTGAGACGGGCCTACCGAGTCGCGCAATAGGACTGACGACGGATTGAATCGTGCTTTATCTCTCTATATTAATATTAGATATTGGATATCTAATTTATTGGACATTGGATGTCTAATTAATTTTGGGACATTGGATGTCTAAATTAATTTATTGGATAAATTAATTTTCGGCCTAGTGAATTAAATAAGTCACTGGGTGATTAACTTAATTCATGAATATAATTATTTCTTGGAGAAATTAATTATATGATTTTGTATTTGATATAATTAATTAATTGATATAAATACATTGGAACAGAATGTCATTTATCTGTTTGGACTGGAGAGAGTCCGAAACGGACCGGATTCCTCCAGTCTTTCTAGATGGGCCGATCCCACATCACTGTTTTTCCTTGGTCTTAGTTTTCCATCTTAATTGGTGGAAGACCAAGGAATTTAGTGGGAGTGGTTGGTATTATTATTCTTTGGAAAGAATAATAAAGTGATAAGAATAAATAAATAAGAAGACTCTCACTCTTGATGAGAAAATAGCTCACGGCATTTTCATGGAAAGATAGAGTGAGAGAGAGAAAATTATTTTTTCTCAAGAGTTCTTCTTCTTCAATTTTTTCTTCTTCATATTTTTCTTAGAAAATAAAGAGAGAAAATCTATTTTATACACTTGGAGTGATATATATATATTGGACGATAACAAGGTATGAGTTATTCCGGTCGACTTCCGGTGCCTGGAAAGTAGAGGCACAGTGCTTTGGTGCTCGGGATTTCAAAAGCTTGACGAATCGAATTGGTGGAGGAGACAACCATTTAATCAACGAACTTCAAGGGGATGATTTCGGATCTTCCTTTATTTTCGTTTTATATTTGTATATACGTAGCTTGATTGATCCTCTTAAGGGATTCGAATCGAATTAGATTCGTTTATTGTTTCCGCTTCATTTTAGGCACCGAATCCCAGCAGTGGTATCAGAGTGTAGGTCTTGCGATCATATATACGATATTTATCATTTGAAATGCTTGATTAAATATTTAGTGATTTGTAATCACGGCCGTTTAATTCGTTGTTTTAATTGTTCGTCGAAAATTTAATTTTTCATGTTTTATGCTACTATATATAAATCTAGTTTTTTTATTAAAACTGATTTATATCGGTAATATTAAAATTAGAAAAATATAATTTTTGAAATCGGGACAAAAAAAAGGTCGGAAAATCACCGAACAAGCAGCCGGAGATGTAATACCATGGGTATTTCATGCTTTAATTACCGTCTACTTCATAAATTAAAATGCAATTTCTATCATTTGCGATGTTGCCTTCTTATATTATGTGATTTCATTATAGTGCTATTGCGATACAATTGTGTGATGTGAATGGAATGGAGGTGACGTACCTTGATGCCGTTGGACAATCGTCGGTATGAATATGACGGTGGCCAGCGTCTTGTTCCTCGAGGAATTGTTGACGAGTGAAAAGGTGGTCACCCCGAGTTGGTTAAAATGTGATAAATGACTGAGGAACTGAGTGACTAACGTACACAAATTGACATGCATAATGTACGTTAGTTTCGCAACATTACGTACATTAATGATGCGAATCTCTATCGAATGGAAATTTCACGAGCGGAAACTGACAGCAAACGGCCAAGTGGAATCGAACAGTAGCGGTCAGCAACTGACATCAATGATCAGTTACTAACAGTAGTAACGAACAGCAACAACTCATTACTAACAGCAGTAATGAATAGCAACATGCACACAAACAGTGCCCGGTCGAACAAGAACAAACAGCAACAAACAACCACAAACAACAGCAACGAACAGCAAATTGCGGTCGGACGCAACGGAAACAGGAAGCAAACTCGGACGAGGAACAGCAACTGATGTGAATTCACGATCGGGTACAAACGGGTATCGCATGCAATGCAAGGGAACTGTCTTTTTCGAACAGGGAACACGAACAATAATTCGAAGTATGGGCATAACGTAAGAATCGTCTGAAAGTAGGGCAATTCAGCCGAACTAGAACAAGAACAAGGTGCTTATCGAATTAGATCTATAACTCGATAAAGTGATTTCTTTTCAAGACCTATAGAGAATCGATCGGATTAAAACTCGATAACGCGTCGAGTAATAATCAAATTTGGTAGGAAACTCGTCCAACACTTAAGCAATACAAAAGTATTTTTAATGATTCAATCATACCTTCCATACAAGCCATGAATGGGTACTCATAGCTAAGAGTATTCTTACCAAATCAACTAAAATAGTCAAACGGTAAGATTACACAAGATTACACAATCTTTAAAAAGAAAAGATAATGTGAAAAGCTAGTCAAGTATTATTAATTCTAGATGCTAAAGACAAACACTCAAAGGCTTTTGAAAAGGAAGACACATTTTAAGAGAAAACAACGAGATGAAATCTTCATCAATCTTGGACAAAATTGGCCGAAATCTTCATCAACCTTGGACAAAAATGGACCGAAATATTCATCAATCTTGGACCAAAATCGACGGCTTAGAATGACCCACGCATCGTACGTATGTATCGTGTATAGTGCATGGGGATTTTACATTGCATGTCGACAAATCTAAGCTATTTCGAGTCCGATCACCAACGTCACTCCAAGACTCGTATCCGTTTTCTCGCCTAAGTATGTACGTGTATGTACATGGTGCCTTGCAAGGTTGTTTATTCGTCTTCTTCACTTGGAATAGTTGTTTTCGTATCATTCCCTCCTTCTTTAAAAGGAATTGTCCTCAATTACGCAATCCCATCGTCATCGAGATGCGGGGATACATCACCTATGTTAAAAGTAGCAGGTACTCCATAATCACCCGGAAGTTCTACCTTATACACGTTATCATTTATTTTATCAACTACCTTGAAAGTACCTTCGGCTCGCGGCATAAGTTTATTCTTGCGTTTCCCCGGAAATCGTTCCTTTCTCAAATGTACCCAAACCAAATCGCCAATTTCAAACAGTCTCGACTTTTTTTGTTTGTTAGACTTCTATTTGTAAGCATCATTAACCTCATTGATCCGATTACGTACTTGTTCATGTAGCCTTATCATGGACTTAAGTTTCGACTCCGCGTCTTTGTGAAATAACTCATTACTCAGCAAGGGGATTAAATCCAATGGCATGTACGGGTTTAAACCATAAACGACTTCAAAAGGCGAGTGAGGCGTGGCATGAGTAGGGGATCGGTTGTACCAAATTCCACATGTGCAAGTCTTAAATCCCAATCCTTTTGCATTTTGTTTACAAGGCCACGTAACAAAGTTCCCAAAGTTCGATTAGTCACCTCGGTTTGTCCGTCGGATTGAGGATGATGCAAAGTACAAAATAAGAGTTTGGTTCCCACTTTTCTCCATAATGTGTTCCAAAAGTAGAGAAATTTTGAATCCCGATCCGATACAATAGTCTTCGGAATTCCATGTAAACGTACCACCTTTTGGAAATACAAGTCCGCTATGTTGCTTACATCATTGGTTTTATGACAAGCCACAAAATGAGCCATCTTCGAGAAACGATTGATGACAAACATAATAGCATCCTTACCTCATTGAGTACAAGGCAAAGCAATGATAAAATCCATCAAAACATCCTCCCATGGTCTATTCGGAATCGGTAGAGGCATATACATGCTTGGCTTGAATGAGCTTTTCGCCGTGCACTTACTAATGACGTCATTCATGTCCCTTTGCATTTTGGGCCAATAAAAATGTTCCTTGAGCACCTCCATGGTTTTGCCATGCCAAAATGGCCAGCCAAGCCTCCTCCGTGAGCTTCACGAATCAATAGCTCCCAAACCGCATGTTTGGGCAAGCAAAGTCAATTCCCCTTAAAGAGAAATCCGTCTTGTATCATAAATTCCCCGAACGGACCAGATTTATATAGGATAACCATCTCCCCGAAATCAGCGTTTTCAACATAATAATCTTTCAAAATATCAAATCCAAGCAAACGAACATCAAGAGTAGACAGTAGAACATACCGTCTAGATAATGCATCTGCAACAACATTATTTTTACCGTCCTTATACTTTGATGAAAAGTGAAATGATTGTAAGAACTCTACCCACTTAGCATGCCTCGAACTTAACTTGTGTTGTCCATTAATATATTTCAACGATTCATAGTCCGAATGTAGATAAAGTGCTTCGGCCGAAGATAGTGACTCCAATGATCTAGATCCCTCACAATAGCATAGAACTCTTTATCGTATGTACAATAATTGAGCCAAGCACCACTTAAATTCTCCGAAAAATACGCAATAGGACGCTTTCCTTGAATAAGAACCGCTCCAATGCCAACTCCACTTGCATCACACTCTATTTCGAACGGTTGTGTAAAATCAGGTAATGCCAAGATTGGTGCTTCACACAACACGTTATCATCATACGAACCCATGGTTAATCTGACCCTCACTTGTTTTGACACCTTTACTTTACTCCCGTCATCGAGAAAATGTAAACCGTATGGTTTCGGATGAGTCGTAGGGGTCAGTCCGAGTTTAGTCACCATCTCACTCGAAGCTACGTTGGTGCAACTTCCTCCATCGATGATCAGACTGCACCAATTGTTCCCGACTTGACACTTCGTATGAAATATTTGGTCTCGTTGTTCCGAATCATTTGAAATGGATTTGGCTTGTATAGCACGAAAAACCAAATACGTATCATAATTTGGAGTTTCACATTCTTCTTCTTCTTCGTCCTCCATGTTGAAATTAAACACATCACCTAGCTTTTCTTTTTCGTCCTAGACCAACAACTCGTCTCGGACTGTGAGAGCTTCTCTTAGCGTCACCACCCGTTTGTTCGGACAAGCATTTTGATAATGACCGAAACCTTGACATTTAAAACATCGTACCTTAGCCAAACTCGTCTCCTTTGGCACGTAGGGATCTTTAGGAACCGTAATAGGGGTAGAAGTTGGCATGATGGTTTTAGTAGTCGAACCCGAACCGATACTTGGATCCCCAAATTTGGATGGAAACTCGGGTTTATAGAACTTCATCTTGTTTTGAGCTTCTAACTTCACGCATAGTCCACACAAAGTATCAAAATCTTCATATGGGTATAATTCCACCGAGTTAGCTATGGTTCGGTTCAAACCACGCAAGAAACGCGACATCTTTTGTTCCTCATTCTCATCTATTTCTCCCATTAAGGTCAAATTTTCGAACTCCTCAATGTATTCACCAACACTTAACTTTCATTGCATGAGGTCGGCAATCTTCCGGTATAAGGATAACCGATGTGATGTTGGTACATTACGTAGTTTTATTTTTAACAAATCCCACGAACGGAACTTTTCTTTTCCTGCACGAGCTCTTTGTGTTTTCACTCCTTCGAACCAAATCGAAGCACATTTTCCCAACTTGATAATTGCATACTTGCAACGTTTCTCAACGTTCCCATTCAAAGTAAACCTCAAGATCGGTACCTCCAACGAACTCTGGAAGTTCATTAACTTTGAACTCGTCTACATGGTGTGCTGAATGCACGCCCTCTCCTCCTTGTCTTGGTCGTAAATATGGCTCCGGTAAGTTATGTAATGCTTCGCGGAGCTTCACCAAGAAATCGGCATCGGTGAAATCCATAATGCCGAAAGATCAAGAAACCAAAAGTGGCTCCCATACCACTAAAGATGCGAATCTCTATCGGATGGAAATTTCACGAGCGGAAACTGACAGCAAATGGCCAAGTGGAATCGAACAGTAGCGGTCAACAACTGACAGCAATGATCCGTTACTAATAGCAGTAACGAACAACAACACCTCGTTACTAATAGTAGTAAAGAATAGCAACACGCACACAAATAGTGCCCGGTCAAACGAGAACAAACAGCAACAAACAACCACAAACAGCAGCAACGAACAACAAATTGCGGTCAAATGCAACAGAAATAGGAAACAAGCTCGAATGACAAACATAAATTGATGCGAATTATGATCGTGTACAAACGTGTATCGTATGCAACGCAAGGGAAGTGTCTTTTGCGAACATAGAACATGAACAATAATTCGAAGTATGGAACATAACGTAAGAATCGTCCGAAAGTAGGGCAATTCTGCCAAACTAGAACAAGAAGAATGTGCTTATCGAATTAGACCTATTACTCGATAAAGTGATTTCTTCTCAAGACCTGTTGAGAATCGATCAGATTAAAACTCGAAAATGCGTCGAATAATAATCAAATTTTGGTAGGAAACTCGTCCAACACTTAAGCATTACAAAAGTATTTTTATTGATTCAATCATACCTTCCACACAAGCCATGAATGGCTACTTATAGCTAAGAGTATTTTTACCAAATCAACTAAAGTAGTCAAAAGGTAAGATTACACAAGATTACACAATCTTTAAAAAGAAAAGACAATGTGAAAAGCTAGTCAAGTAATTATTAATTCTAGATGCTAAAGACAAACACTCGAAGACTTTTGAAAAGGAAGACACACTTTAAGAGAAAATAAAGGGATGAAATCTTCTCAATCTTGGACAAAATCGGCCAAAATCTTCATCAATCTTGGACAAAAATGGGCCGAAATCTTCATGAATCTTGGACCAATACCGATGGCTTAGAGTGACCCATGCATCGTACATATGTATCGTGTATAGTGCATGGGGATTTTACGTACGCATGTCGACAAATTTATGTTATTCCGAGTCCGATCACCAATGTCACTCCAAGTCTCGTATCCGTTTTCTCACCTAAGCACGTACGTGTATGTACATGGTGCCTTGCAAGGTTGTTTATGTCGATCTTTACTTCATCTTATTCACTTGGAATTGTTGTTTTTGTATCAGTTAACATCACTTGATTATGTACGTAAGGCTAGAGTTGGTCTTCCGACCAGAATCTTTCTTTTGACGCGGATTGGGGTACTTTTGGTGGGCTAGAAGACAAACTAGTCAACTGCTTGTAAGGTATGCTAATTTCCAAGCTTAGCGTACGCTATGGTTAGGTGTCTTACGTACGTTATGACACCCTACGTACGTAATAGGTGGGGACATTCCAGGCAGTAGCCTCTGGACGGCCTTTACGCACGTTAACTAGAGTACATTATGTACGTAATACTCTTTACGTATGTAAGGCCTTGAGCGCTAATGTACGTTAATGCAATCGAGTGTTATAAAATAACACTTCCTCCTTCATTTCCCTCAGCTAAAAAACCCTTGTAAAGCCTCCTTGAAGCCTTTCCCAGCCCCTTATACGATTCTTGGCCTCCCAAAATGCTTGTATTAACATAGAGTAGGGTATTACTCAAGCTCCAGAGAAGATTATATTGGTCAATCAATCCATTCTTCGTTCCTCCTCGATGTTCTTTGTTGGTTCGTCAGCATTCCTCATTGTTCTTCCTCTATTAAGGTAAGAATATCAATCCTTGAGGTTATCTCTTCGATATTGTTGTTATGCCTATTAGATTACGGGTATTTGGGTAGTTTCGTTAGCTCTCGTAGACAATCTAATCAGATGAACTTGTAGTAATCAAAACTATCGTTATAAGTATATTTCATTTCCGAACCATTAATTCATGTATCTTGTTGTATCAATCATATGCGAAATTCCCATCTCAATCAACCTTGGATACATAAACTTGACGAATCAATTGTAGGATAAATTGCGTTAGGAATCCTATCACCGTATGCTAAACTCGTTGTAACCCATCTTTCTAATATGATTATCAATGTTAATTAACTAGGAGAAATCAACTCGATAGTATTACCATCACTAAGAATCGACCATTAAAATCGTTGTGTGAAACGGTAACCCACCTAATGGAGAACTTGGAATAGAAAATTGAATTAGTAGTTATGGAATTCAATTATGCTATAGTCGATTGTAGTCGACCGAAATAATGTTGGGGATAATCTTGTTGAGCAAATTGTTATAACCATCGTTAATCAAAGAATTGAACAACGTAATAATGCGTGTTGCTATTGAACTTAGAAACACGACAATAGCTTTGCGAAAACGAACTAAGTTAAGAATTCGGTTAGGAAAGGGAATGGGAAACTAGTTTTATTCGTCGTTATCCGTACGAAATATTAATCGGGGATTCTGTGATTAGGTTGAACTCGATCGGTCGTGGAAGTTCAAGTTGTCGTAAGGCACTTACCGTCATATTCAAGGCAAGTAAAATCTTGCTGGAGAAGTGTCAATTGTATTGCAATATTCGGAATACATGAATGTACCGTTGTGTGATGAATGCCGAATGATTGTCTTTCTCCAGAAATTGTGTTATGAATGGGCTGATGTGTTGGGGATAAAACCTGAATGGTACCCGTGTGGAAAGGTGTTGAGGGATAAGACCTAAAAGGGCACCCACGTTCCGGAGTATTCCTGTGTGAATACTTCCGTGACCCTTGGTTGCGACCTTGGGGTTTATGTGTTAAAAAGAGAAAGACCACGTCAGCCATACTGTGAACTATCATCGATATGTTATGTGGCATGGTGTTAATAAATCATGTATTTCGTTGTGAAATATTGTTATTGATTATCATTCTCTGACCCCGGTTTGTCTGGCATGATTCGTCGTGCCAAGTAAATTTATTGAATATGTAATCTTGTTTTGAATTATGTTTCTTTCAAAAACATTCCGTTTCATGTTCTGTAACTGTGGTCTCATCGTTTTATAATAATTTCTTTAAAATCTCAATTGCCCAAAATAGCCTAGTGGGTCCCACTCGGGATTCACGGCACTGCAATGCCCCGGGGAATTTTGGGGGTGTTACAGAAACTGGTATCAGAGCGCCCAGTTCCTGTTGTAAAAGATTTTGAAAAATTTCTCCTTATTTCAGAAGTTTATCCAAGTCCAACACCCCAAGCGACCGTAACTCTTCATGGGAATGCAGAGTAAGTAGTCTATGTGTTTTCTGTTTGGGTACAACTTTTAATTTGTACTGGCCCTTAGATTAATATTGTCTGTAATGGCACGCCGTGGAGCTAGCAGGATAGTAAATGATGCTCAGGGTTCCACCGTGGACCAAAACGAGGATAGGAACACTGCCGAGACCGTTCCAGCTGGGAACCAGCCGCCGCCGATTAATCAAAACGATCAGGAGGCAGAACGCCAGAATAACAACCTTGGAGGCATGGACCCAGCCATCATTTAGGCCCTCGCCCAAGCTACTGCCATGGGGATCGCTCAAGTCAAGCAAACAGAATGGATACCGGTCATCAACGTGGAGGAGAATGCAGGGAGAGACCGATGGTTGGGAGAGATGCTGAAAACTAGGCCGCCATTGTTTGACGGAGCATGGGAGAAACACGTGGACGACTGGATTTCCAAAATGGAGACTGCCTTCGATGTGATCGATTGTCCAGAAAACCGAAAGGTGCCGCTCGGGATTAATCAGCTTCGCAACACGGCTTCCCGTTGGTGGAGAACTTACAAGTTGGAAAACTGAGTAGTTGGGTGGGCCGAATTTTCCCGGCTACTGAGGAGCGAGTACTGTCCTAGATCAACCCAAACCGCTCGTGCACGAGACTTTTTCAGTGCTCGACCATAGAATTTGCCAGTACTGGAGATCATTCGGGCCTACCATACCGAGCTAAATTACGTCTCACAGATGGTTCCATCAGAGGATCAAGGAATCTGTCACCTTGCGCAGAGGTTGCCGGAAGATTTACAAGGTTATGCTGCCATATTCCACTGTATGACTCTAAGGGCGTACGAGGACGTAGTCACAGCATATGCCGGTACTGTTGTTAACACTGAATCTGGACGCAATTCGAAAAAGCAGAAGACATCTACTTAGTCAGGGAGTACCAACTAGATGAACTCGGGGTCCATATCTTCTTTTAAGTCAGCAATTTCGTACCAACAGAAGGGTGCATCTGATCGGCCTTACCGTAAAGACTGCTTCGATTGTGGTGTATCCAGACATACCGAGGGTCGGTGTCACAAGTAGGTAACCAAATGTTTTTGTTGCAGAAAAAGTGGACACATGTCTCGTTACTACTTGGGAGCCAATCCTGCTCAGAATTCGGCTCCTCATCACAGTCAACAAGGCTCTGCGCAATCCTACAGGACACCTACCGTTTCCAACTATCGAGCTCCACCCAACCAGACTCAACCACCACCACACGGTGCCGGTCGAGGCTGTGGGTGCGGTGGTGGCACTTCATCCTTTTCCGAGTCATTGCCGTACCGTGTATTTGAACTGAGGGCTACTGATGGTCAGCCCACGCCAGCTATCTCAGGTACAATTCTTGTTAACGCCCAGCCTTTTCATATACTATTTGATACTGGAGCCACACATTCATTTATATCTGTGGAATGTGTTGAGCATCTAAATCTTGCTTGTGTGCCTTATGAATCTTTTATTGTTAAACTACCCGAGGGTAGTAGAGTAGGCGGCAATCTAAAAGTGCGAGACTGTCAGATCCGCATCAATGATCGTTGCTGGACTGCAAATCTCATGGTTTTCCTGCTTCAGAATGAAGATATCATTTTAGGTATGGACTGGATGCCCTTGCACAGGACGATATTGGATACCTACCACTTAACTATTTCCATCATGGCTTGCGATGGTACCACGCATGTTATCAAAGGTCGAGAACACTTTAGTACGAAAGGGTCTCTCAGCCTTCTTGCATCGGAAGTCTCCTGTAACTCTCGAGAAATGTACTATTGGTGTTATGTTCTCCAAGAGGATACATCACAATTTTCGTTCGTGAACATCCCGGTGGTGAATAAATTTCCAGACGTCTTTCCTGATGAACTACCAGAGGTGCCGCCGCACCGAGAAGTTGATCTCTCTATTGAACTTGAGCCGGGAACGTGACCTATTTTCAAAGATCCTTACAGGATGGCACCGCCCGAGATGAAAGAATTGAAGATATAGCTCGAACATCTACTGGAGAAGGGATTGATCCGCCCGAGCACCTCGCCGTGGGGCGCGCCAGCACTCTTTGTTAAAAAGAAGGATAACTCTCTACGCTTGTGCATTGACTACAGAGAATTAATTAAGGTTACTATCAAGAATCGTTATCCACTTCCAAGGATCTCTGATCTCCTAGATCAATTACAGGGGGCGTTTGTGTTTTCAAAGATCGACCAATGGTCCGGATATCACCAATTGAGGATTCGGGAGGAAGATATACCCAAGACTGCATTTCGATCGAGGTATGGACATTATGAGTATATCGTGGTATCATTCGGTTTGACCAAGGCCCCAGCTGTTTTCATGGAGTTGATGAACAAAGTTTTAATCGATTTCCTCGATAAGTGCGTTGTGGTTTTTATTGATGACATCCTAATTTATTCTCGAAGCCGACAGGAACACGAAGAACATTTGAGGAAGGTACTGAGCGTGTTGAGGCAACACCAACTTTATGAAAAACTTGCCAAGTGCGAATTCTGGATGCCGAGTAATTTTCCTCGGACATGTTGTCTCAGCGGAAGGCGTTAAAGTTGATCCACAAAAGATCAAAACGATAATGAGTTGGGAACCGCCAAAGAACGTCAAGGAGGTAAGGAGTTTTCTACGATTGGCGGGTTATTATCGAAGATTCGTCGAGGCTTTTTCCTGTATTGCTAGACCACTAACCAACCTACTGAGGAAAAGTACCAAGTTTGTATGGACTACGGACTAACAGAAAAGCTTTGACATGCTCAAGAGGAGGCTGACTACTGCTCCAATGTTAGTGCTACCGCAGGGAACAGAAGGATTCGTTATATACACAGATGCATCTAAACATAGACTAGGATGTGTCTTCATGCAGAACGACAGAGTTATTGCATACGCATCTCGACAACGGAAGCCATACGAAATGAATTACGCTAGCCGCAGTGGTACACGCCCTCAGGATTTGGAGGCACTATCTTTACGGAGTTGCTTGTAAGATTTTCACGGACCACAAGAACTTGAAATATATCTTCACCCAGAGGGAATTAAACATGAGACAAAGGCGCTTGTTGGAGCTAATCAAAGATTACGATGTGGAAATCTCATACCATCCCGGGAAGGCCAATGTCATAGCTGATGCACTTAGTCGGAAAAACTACACAATAAGTAATGTTATCCAGCCTAACGGTTCAACCCGACTGTAGCAAGACATCAGGAGAAGTGGTACTGAAGTATGTGCACAACACAGGCAAGGACAATTATGCTCAATAAATATACAATTGTCCTTACTAAACGAACGTCTAGCACACATGGAGGATCCCGAACTACGTCCGATCGGTGCGAGGATCGAGGAAGGAAATGTTTCCGACTATAAAATCCATGGGGACTTTGTGAGGTTCAAGAATAGGATCTGTATTCCGCCGAATGATGAGCTGAAGCAAACTATACTATGAGAAGCACACTCCACTCCCCATTCCATTCACCAAGGAGCTAGCAAAATGTACAAAGATATGTGAAAGAGTTTTTGGTGGAAGATATGAAATAGGAAGTGGTTAGATTCGTTGCCCGATGTATGACATGACAACAAGTAAAAATTGAACACCGCAGACCAGCCGGAATCATGAAACCCTCACCCATTCTGGAGTGGAAATGGGAAAGCATATCAATAGATTTTGTTACCAAGCTACCAATGGCGGTGGGAGGAAAGGACACAATTTGGGTTATCGTGACCGGTTAACAAAATTAGCACATTTTATTCCAACTCAGGAAGCAACCGGAACAGAACATTTAGCTACTATTTTCATCAGGGAGATCGTGAGACTGCACGACGTTCCCTCATCCATCATATCGGATAGCGACACCAGGTACGTGTCCCATTTTTGGAAAGCAGTTCATAAAGCTATGGGAACCCATTTGCATTTTAGCACAGCCTATCACCCTCAGACGGATGGACAGACCGAGCGCACGATACAAACCTTGGAAGATATGTTGAGAGCATGTGTGCTCGATTTGGGTAAGCATCTCGTGTTAGTGGAGTTTTCGTACAACAATAGCTGGCATGCGAGCATAGGCATGGCACCATTTGATGCCCTATATGGGCGAAGATGCAATTCGCCATTATGCTGGGATGACGCTTCTGATACCGTGGCTACCGAGTTAGATCTGATCCAGGAATCCATTAAGAAGATTTCTGTTGTTCGAAAACATATGCTAGCTGCGCGGAGCCAGCAAAATTCATATGCTGAGAACCGGCAGCGACCGTTGGAATTTGCAGTCGGGGATCACATTTGGGTCAAAGTATCACCTATGCGAGATATCCGGCATTTCGGCCAGAAGGGCAAGTTAAGCCCAAGGTTATAGGACCATTCGAGATATTCGACCGAGTTGGAAAGCTTGCGTATCGATTAGCCCTGCCGCCGCATTTAGATGGAGTGCATAATGTCTTTCACGTCTCTCAGTTAAGGAAGTATGTCTATGATCCGAGTCACAAGCTCAATTTCGAAGAAGTGGAAATTTCTGACGACGCTACCTTTAGAGAAGTACCGATCGCTATGTTGGATCGACGTATGAAGACGTTACGAAATAAAGTCATACCCCTTGTGAAGGTTCAGTGGTCGCACCACGGCATGGAAGAAGCAACTTGGGAGACTGAGTCGAGCATGAAGGAGAGTCATCACAAGTTATTTTCTTAGTTTCGGGACGAAACTATTTGAAGAGCACAGGGTACGCTGTGCCATAAGCTCGCGCCATGGCTACCAGCCTAAATTCTTTGACCGCGCACAGTACCGTGAGTGGCGCCGTCGACCCTCGCGATGTGGCTACCAGCCCACGCGGTAAGATTTTTCTTTTTTTTTTCTTTTTTTTTTATTTTTTTGAATTTGAACGTTGCCTAACGGCTATATAGCCAAAAATACCCCATTTTTCAAATTTTTACCCCTTAAAAATCCTATAAATACCTCCCTACTCTACCATTTTTCACACACTCTTCCAATTTAACTTCTACTTCAATAATACTCAACTTTCTTTCAATTATGGATCCAAACAATCCCTACACCTACTACCATTATGATGTTTATTTTGAAGCCGAACATTACAGATAATTGGGTCGAAAGGTGATACGAATCCTGTATCAAGACGAAGCGGAGGTAGTATTCGCAAATGACAAACGAACAACAATTGACCAAATGGAATCAAAATAGCAACTACTCTTCGCTACAACAACGACCCTTCGCTACAATAGTAGCGAACAGCAACAATCAACAACTAACAGCAACCACCCTTCGCTACAGCAGTAGCGAACAACAACTCTCAACCAAACAGCGACCGGTCGGTCGTGAACAAACAGCGGCACACAATTCCAATAGTAGTAACCAACAGCAACAAGTACGCGAACAGTGATCGGTCAAACGGGAATAAATAGTAATGAAGAATCACAAACAACCATAGCGAACAGCGAATTGTGATCGTATGTGGTGGAAACCAGAACCACGCTCGGACACCGGACAGCAACTCCAAACAAGTCAATCCAAACGTATGAGGACAAATATGATATGATTCACACTCAGTTGTGAATCACGATTTATACGAATAACAACAGGCGAACTGATACGAATCTCGATCAGCTGTGAGGATTGCGATTTGACGAGATGGAAGTAAGCTTCAGAAACAATAAACTTGACAACACTCCGATGAACAACACTACGAACGAATCTAAAGATTTCGGCCAAACAAGAACAACTTCCGATCGGACGGACAAATATTATGATGTTTATTTTGAAGCCGAACATTACAGACACTTGGGTCGAAAGGTGATACGAATCCTGTATCAAGACGAAGCGGAAGTAGTATTCGCGAATGACAAACGAACAACAATTGACCAAATGGAATCAAAATAGCAACTACTCTTCGCTACAGCAACGACCCTTCGCTACAGCAGTAGCGAACAGCAACAATCAACAACTAACAGCAACCACCCTTCGCTACAGCAGTAACGAACAACAACTCTCAACCAAACAGCGACCGGTCGGTCGTGAACAAACAGTGGCACACAATGTCAATAGTAGTAACCAACAGCAACAAGTACGCGAACAGTGATCGGTCAAACGGGAACAAACAGTAATGAAGAATCACAAACAACCATAGCGAACAGCGAATTGTGATTGTATGTGGTGGAAACCAGAACCACGCTCGGACACCGGACAGCAACTCCAAACAAGTGAATCAAAACGTATGAGGACAAATATGATATGAATCACACTCAGTTGTGAATCACGATTTATACGAACAACAACAGGCGAACTGATACGAATCTCGATCAGCTCTGAGGATTGCGATTTGACGAGATGGAAGTAAGCTTCACAAACAATAAACTGGACAACACTCCGATGAACAACACTACTAACGAATCCAAAGATTTCGGCCAAACAAGAATAGCTTCCGATCGGACGAACAGAAAACAATAAAAGATTTTAATGAGGTAGACCTATAACTCGTCAAAGATGATCTCTTCCCAAGACCTATTGAGAATTGATCGGATCAGTATTCTCACTGTACCAACACGAGTCTTTTCTAGCGCACTTTGTCCTCACTTACGCACACCTGGGAAACTTCCCAGGGGGTCACCGATCCCATAACTACTCCAGGCCAAGCACGCTTAACTTTGGAGTTTCTATGAAATGGCTACCAGAAGAGAAGATGCATCTTGTTGGTATGAGTAGTCCAAATCAATTCATTTAACCACTTTCTAGTGCAGATCTCACAGGTCGAATCGCAAGCCGTGCCTCGCGCATTTTTAAGCCCATGCAGGCAGGATGTTGGACCGAATCCCAACAATCCCCCTCCCAGTATCTGCCATCATTTCAGCTCCAGAGTCTGGAAACCTCCGCGAACTAGATTTGATCACACAACCCTCTAGCGGCTAGATTCGTTCACACAGTCCCCCAACACTTGACATCAGCATCTATTCCACCTCCGTTTACTTCCACTGTGCCAGTATCTCTGTTCCAGCATGCTAGATTTGATCACATAGCCCTCCAGCACCTGACAACCTCCACTGCACCAGCATCTCAGTTCTAGCCAAGTGGCAACATCTGTTGCATGCCCGCCTCTCAGTTCCAACACTCTGGCAGCCTTTATTTTGGCATACTTCGAGGAAATCCGCACCCGTGACCTGCTCCGATACCACTTGTTGGCCACTAAGTATACTGGATACAGCTTGGAAAGTGTTTTAAACTACTAGTTGTACGGTTTTAAATCTGAGTGCGTAGCGGAAGTCTTAAATGCAATAAGTTGCTGTGGATACAACAACTCGATATGCAGAGTATACTTAAATAATCACAGTTATTTAAAACAATAAAGGCAGAAGGTAAATAACACAATATTTAAAGTGGTTCGAGGTAAACCTCTCTACGTCTACTGGTCCTCCACACAGGAGTAAAAAGTTTATTATAATTACTGCGTACACAACTATGTAATTATAACAACACTTAATCAATATATCGTTCACACATATTGATATAAAGATCTTAGCTTTCAACCGTTCACACAGATTGGTTTGAGCTAACACTTGACTGGCTTCTTCACACACAGTTATGAAGCTTCGTCTTCTTCGATGCAAATCCTTCACACACAGTTCGGGAGAAGCAAAGATTACTCAGTCTACACAGGGCTGATCTGGGTTCGTTCAAGGTTTAGAACAATATATGAACAACAGCTTTGACTTTCTGAGCTTCTAGCTGATGATGTGTTGTTCACGGTTTGAGCACTGTATATTTCTTATATCTGAATAGCTGTGAGCTTTGGAGATATGTTTTGCTCTGATGTATATGATAATAACTTCGTAAGCTTTTTGGTATTGGTAACTAATCTTCAACGCCTTGAGGAGATATATATAGTCTTCGAAATATATCCGTTTGAAATCTATCCGTTGGGCAAGATTTTGTGACAACAGACATTTGACTGAGATCCGGATATTGCGGGATTTGAAGATCTTCTGACTTACAGTATTTAAAAACTTTATCCTTTAGTATTTAAATATTTCTTTATCAATGGGACTTGACTTCTAGTGAATACTGAAGATTCCTTCTTAGTCCTGTTGAGAGCTGTATGGAAGTATCACTGTATTGACGATTCGAGACAGCTTCCATACTTAGTCTTTATGAGACTTCTTTGCTGTACTGTATGCTGGATCTACGAGAGGTCTTCAATACAGGTTGACACTATCGATCAGCCTTTCGATACAGTTCGCTTACTATATGCTGGGTTGGCATATTGTCAAAACCTCTTATCACCACTATTCGATACAGGGATTTTTTATCCTAACTGTTTCGATACCGGGTATTTGTTATCCCAACAATTTCAGATAAGGGTTGTTATCCCAACAAATAATAATCAAGAATTTGTGTTTGAAATGCGTCAAACAATTAGAACTCAAAGAGAGCAAAAATCAACTTGTATGTTCAATGATCAAATCAGCCGAGCTATATGATGTATATATAGCCGCCAAACCCTAGCAACATAAATAAAGGTTACTCCCTAAAATGCCCTTGAACAAGTTTGGGCTACTACCGATTAAGGTTACTCCCTAAAAATCCCTGTTCCGAGTCATTTCCACTCGGCTAGTTCCTGCCTTGTTATTGTATCAAACTGTCGTTATCAGTTCCTGTCTCGTGCACGTGCCGTTATCTAGTATTATTTCTGTATCGAACTGTTGCTATCAGTTCCTGTCAGTTTCTAACTGTACTGTTTGATTCCTTTTTGACTAAGTGTTGTTCGCTTCCGCTCATCAGAATAGCCTTTTCGCTGTACCGATAGAGAATTCGCATCATAAGTGGCATCGAAGCCCAAGTTCTTGATCTTTGGCATTATGGATCTCAACGACGCTGATTTCTTGGCAAAACTTCGCGATGCATTGTGTGACATACCAGAACAACACGATCAGCATTGGCAACCTAGGCGTGGTGATTATGAACGACCCTCACGCCATGTTGAAGAGTTCAAGGTTAACGAGCTTCCGGAGTTCGTTGGCGGGACATACCCTGAATTTTACTTGGAATGGGAACGTAAAATTGACCGCATGTTCGAGTTTAAAGACCTCGACGACGAGAAACGGTGCAAATATGCAATTCTCAAGTTGGGGAGAAGCACTTCACTTTGGTATAAAGGAGTTAAAACACGAAGATCTCGTGCGGGGAACGAAAAGATCTGTTCGTGGGATTCATTAAAAAGAAAACTTCGTAAAAGATACATACCTACATCACACCGGTTGTCCTTGTACCGGAAGATTGCCGACCTCATGCAAGGAACATTGAGTGTCAGTGAATACATTGAGGAGTTTGAGAATCTGACCTTAATGGGAGAAATAGAGGAGAATTTGGAGCAGAAGATGTCGCGATTCTTGCGTGGCTTGAACCGAAGCATAGCTAAGTCGGTGGAATTATACCCATATGAAGACTTTGATACATTGTGTGGACTATCTGTGAAGTTGGAAGCTCAAAACAAGATAAAGTCTTATAAACCCGAGTTTCCATCCAAATCTGGGAACCCAAGTATCGGTGCCAGTTCAGCTACTAAAATGACTATACCGACTCCTACCCCTGTTGCGTTTCCTAAAGCCCCCTACGTGCCGAAGGAGACGAGTTTGACTACAGTAAGATGTTTCAAATGTCAAGGGTTCGGTTATTATCAAAATGCTTGTCCGAACAAACGAGTGGTAACACTAAGAGAAGCTGCCACGATCCGAGACGAGTTGTTGGTCGAGGACGAAAAGGAAAGACTGGGTGATATGTTTAATTTCAACATGGAGGATGAAGAAGGAGAAGAATGTGAGACTTATGATGCTACAAACTATGACACGGCTTTAGTTCTGCGTACTTTACAAGCCAAATCTGTTTCGAATGATTCGGGAATAAATTGTGTAGTTTGATCGTTGATGGAGGAATTTTCACCAACGTAGCTTCAAGTGAGATGGTAACTGAACTCGGGCTAACCGCTACGGCTCACCCGAAACCTTACACTTTACATTGGCTCGATGATGGGAGCAAAATAAGGGTGACTAAACAAGTGAGAATTGGGTTAACCATGGATTCGTATGATGACGACGTATTATGTGATGTACTCCCAATGGATGCATGTCATGTACTTTTGGGATGACCATGGATGTTTGATAGGGACATTTTACACCGAGGAAGAAGCAATGAGTATGAGTTATGGGATAAGGGCAAAAAAATTGTGCTTAAACCAATGTCACCTCAAGCTATTCGTTCTATGAGCTCTAATCGGGTTGATAAACCAGAACTTACCATGTTTGCTAGCGAGGGGGAGGTGGAACATGATATTGATGATGGTGAGTGCATGTACTTGTTGATTATGAAGGAGACACAGAATGATAACATGGTTGTGCAGAACGACAAAAAGATGGATGCTTTATTGCACGAATTTGCGGATGTTTTTCTGGAAGACTTACCGCCGGGTTTGCCACCCTTACGTGGGATTGAACACCAAGCCGATCTTATACTGAGTGCATCAATCCCTAACAAAGCTGCCTATAAATGTAATCCCGAAGAGACAAAGGAATTACAAAAACAAATCGAAGAACTAATGAACCGCGGGTATGTTCGAGAAAGTCTAAGTCCTTGTGCGGTTCTGGTTTTACTTGTTCCTAAGAAAGACGGATCGTGGCGAATGTGAATTGACAGTCGATCCGTGATGATGCGAATTACCACTAATGATGCGAATTCTCTATCGGTACAGTGGAAGGCTGTTTTGACGAGCGGAAGCGAACGTACTTAGCCAGAAAGTAATCAAACAATACAGTTAGAAACTGACAGGAACTGATAGCAAGAGTTTGATACAGCGGCAATAGCGGCACGCGCACAATGACAGGAACTTATAACAACAGTTCGATACAGCAACAAGACAGGAACTGGCCGAGTGAAAATGACTCGGAATAGGCAACTTGAAACAGCAGCACTCGAAACAGCAAGTTTTGGTCGGATGCCAATGGAAACAGGAAGCAAGTTTCGGGCAACCGAACAACAATTGATGCGAACTCCCGACCAAGTACAACCCTGTATCGAAAACAAGAGGAATATCGAAACAGGACAGGAAACACTTGTTTATCGAACTAGACCTATAATTCGATAAGGTGATTTATTCTCAAGACCTATTGAGAATTGGTCAGAATAAGATTTGAAAACGCGTCGAATAATAATCAAATTTTGGAAGGAAACTCGTCCAACACTTAAACCATACACAGGGTATTTATGTTTGATGAGTCAATGATGTCCTTCATTACAACTCAACATAACTACTTATAGGTAAGAGTAGCCTGACAAGATTACTTAAACTATTACAAGATAAGGCCACATGACTTTAAAATAAAGGAAAAGACAATTAAAGATACTCCACGCCACTTGCAAACAAAAGGTATAAAAGAAGGGTTTTGTCTCCAAGGTATTCTTCCTCTCCACATGTAGGCCGAGAATCCTGCTTATAATAGGGAAAGGGATGAAATCTTTATTATTTTATCTTCACCACTTGGACCCTCATAAGATGCAAGTTGCCATGTTCAAGTTACTCCAAGTCCGATCACCAAGGTTACTCCAGGTCTCGTATCCGTTTTCTCGCCTAAGTATGTTGGAGTATGTTCAAGGTGTTTAACGTCAATCCTCACTTTGTCTTCTTCGCTTGGAGTAGTCAGTTTCGTATCATTCCCTCCTTCTTCAAAAGGAATTGTCCTCAATTACGCAATTCCATTGTCATCGAGATAAGGAGATAGATCACCTATGTTAAAAGTAGCATGCACTCCATAATCACCCGGATGTTCTACCCTGTATGCATTGTCGTTCACCTTTGAAACTACTTTAAACGGTCCCTCAGCTCGTGGCATTAACTTTTTCTTACGCTTACTCGGGAATCGCTGTTTCCTTAAATGCACCCAAACTAAATCCCCAACCTCGAATAACCTCGGTTTTCTTTGCTTGTTCAACTTTGTTTTGTAAGTCTCATTTATCTCCTTGATTCGGTTATGTTAGGAATACTTGTTTGATTTTGATGATGTCATTAATTTAAAATCAAATGTTTATTACTTGGCAAAATGTAAGGAAGAACCAAATGAGTATCTTCCATAGGCCAAAATATGTTAAGTATAAAAATTGGCAAAATGTAAAGAAGAACCAAATGAGTATCTTCTATAGGCCAAAGTTAGCTAGGCTGAAAATCGGCTAAGTACTAAAGTACAGCCTAGTCCATCAGAGAAGAAATTAATTCAAATCGAGTAGCCACAGTCAACTAAAATTTATCAGAGAAGTTTGACCAGACTGCAGCCGAGGTACCTCAGGGAAGTCACCTGATCAGACAAGTCTCAAACAGAGAACAGTCGAGAGAACCTACCTGCAGAGATGTAAGCTGCACATCAGCCTACTCAACTACAGCCTAGTACTCCAAATCCACGTCAGCATGCTTTGAAAAGTCAAATATTACGGAAAGCTCACATGCAACGTGAAGAGACAAATTGGAGTGATTCCCGCAAGAGATATGATTTAATTAAATCATCCTGACCCACCGTGAAGACTTTAATCCTTTTATATTCAAAAGATTCGGCGCTCACATGCAGAAGTCCTCACAACGGTCGGAAGATAAAATTAAATAATGGGAATCCAGCCTTGCAACGTTCAGAAAAGATTAAACAATGAAGTCTCTCTCCAACGGACGGATTTGTTCAAAGATTTGCAACAGCTACAAGGAAGAAGCTCAGAGATCGTGATCTATATATATTCGAAGATTTGAAACTGAGCAACGACCAGTGCGAACATATACTCTAGCGATCAAAGCAAACAAAGCAATCTCAAGCAATCAAATAGCATCGAGAAAAAAAGAGCAGATCCAAAAAGTTCATATTCAAGGAAGCTCTTAAGTTGGAGAAGACAAACACTCTTGTCTTTAAATCTTGAGTACGGGGTACTTCACTGGTTGAAGTAGCAGACTGTAAAGGCATCCGAGGATCGAGGATCAAGAGGTGCAAGGCAGTCAAGTGTGTGTACAACGGCACGGAATTCCACTTGTTGGAAGCTGTTGTAGTGTGTTGTGAATCACTGTAATCTTTATCACTGGTTGAAAATTATAGTGAATTCATCTCCAACTGGTTTGGAGAAAAGTGGATTAGTAGAGGATTACCCCACCTCTGAGACCACTATAACTCTGTGTTATTTCTTGTTTCTTGCATCATACTCTAATCACGCATACATTGTTAAGTGTTTCATTAAGATTAATTTATATTCGTCATCAGCTGACTTCCGCACTTATCCAAGAACAAACGACTCCAAGTCATTTGTTTGATTATCAGCTGAAGAAACTCACTCTTCGGAAAAAGAGTTCAAGAGTTTCAACAAGTCTATTCACCCCCCCCCCCTCTAGACTTGTTCCTGGACGACTTGTGACCTACAAGTGGTATCGGAGCGGTTGGTTCATTTTTTTCTCACGGACCAGATCTATACTAGATATATATCTTATCTCTCACGTTATAATGGAACACATGCACTCTAGACTCCCTGTCTTTTCAGTTGACGAGTATGATCTCTGGAAGATAATAATGTAGGCACATTTATCTTCAATCCATGACGACATGTGGTGCATCATTGAAGACGGTCCATTCATTTTCGAGAAGGACAACACAGCCGAGGAGATCGCAGCTGGGAGGCCCGAAAACATCCCTAAGAAGAGAACGGAGCTGACCCCCGAAGAGAGAAAGCTGGCCAATCTTGACAACAGGGCCAGAGATGTGTTATACCAAACTCTTGACAAATCCACAATGGTCAAGATCAAAAATTGTAAGAATGCCAAAGAGATTTGGGACACATTACCTCTAATGTGTGAAGGAACGGAGCTGATCAAGGAAAACAAGTTGTCAATAGCTATCCAAAAGTTTGACAACTTTAAAATGAAGAATGGTGAATCAATAGACCAAGTGGACACAAGGTTCACTGAAATTATCAATGAAATCAACTCCCTGGGCAAAACTTATGGCAACAGGGAAATGGCACTCAAGGTCCTCAGATCACTCAATCCCGAATGGAGCATGAAGGTTGTAGCTATGAGAGAATCCAAAGACTGAATAAGATAAAGATTCAGGAGTGTTCTCGATCTAAAGGCTTATGAGTTCGAGCTTCCAAGCTCATCCTCAATCGAGCACAGAGAAGGGAATCGCATTTGCGGCTGAGTCCCCGCTAAGAGCCTATCCGATGTGAAACCTCCAAATCCACTAGATTTTGAGGAAGAAATGGCGTTCATTATGCAAAGGTTCACAATTTGAAAGAACTACTCCAAGTATAAGAAAAACTACAAGGAGAACCCAAGAAGGAACCGGAATTTGGAAGTCGGAAAGTTGAATGCTACAATCTGTCATAAAATAGGACACATCCAAATGGATTGTCCCGAGCTCAAGAAGGATGAAACCAAGAAGGAGGTGGGCGAAAGGAAGACAAGAAAAGCTCTCATCGGAGAAGACCATGAGCATGTCGTATCAAGCGGGGTTTCTTTTCCGATGAAGACGAGGAGTATGATTGCACGATGGCAAACTTGGCTGATGAAGAGGTAACCTCTAAACCTACCGGTTCAAATAATAGCTCGGCCATGTCACAAGATATGGATTTACATGAATCGGTAAATCAGTTATTCAAAGATTTTGAAACACTTAAATCGCACACCAAGTCAGACAATGAGAAGACTCATTGCAAGATGAGAATAGGCGGTGAAAAATGATTTCAAAAACTCGGCTAGATTTAAATAAGGTTGAGACAACTACGGTGATTTTAAAAACTGGGCAAGTGTCAATACAATTTGAGATAGACCGGCTAAATATTTTACTTAAAGAAAAGTCACCGCACTTGCTCATGCCAAAGCCGAGTTTACTAAGTAACATGATTAAATAAAACTCAGGCGCAGAAATAACCTCCTGAAGGCGTCTTCAACTCGGCGAATTGTGTACTTATAAAAGGTCATTATATACCAAATCAGGCCTTGGATATGATTCTCACACTCCCTCTAGTTACGAAACCAAGTTTATCAAGGGAGAAACAATGGTCTCGATCACGAGCCTGTGTATAAACCGATTTTCAAAAACAGGCAACGGCCAAGTCAAACGTCTAGGCTGCAGTCAAGTTACACCAGACAGCCACCTAGACAGGCGACTAGCGAAGGCCTGTGCAAAAGCAGCAGCCCAGACAACATGCCCACTATTACCAACAACTCCCCAAAAATAGATTTCATAATGGGAGGGGCAGATGGAAACCTCAAGGTTATCCAAATTACCAAAATGAACAAGTGTGGAGACCACAAAGGTTTAACAAATGGTCTCAGCCTAGATTTAGAAATGGCCCACACTATTTTGAGGAATATCCGGTATACAATCCAACCAAGAGATTTAGACCTCGACCACAGGCACCGTATAAGGGTTATAATAATAATAACAATTCCTATAATCCAAGGAGAAATCAATTCTCCAGGAAACCAACTAACCCCAAAGGACCCACACAAATTTGGGTACCTAAATCTATGCTTGTTTAATTGGAGAAAAGATGGAAAGACTACAACCACATCTCCTCAAGCTCAAATTTTGGAGGTGAAGAGTGGTTTGTAGACTCTGGATGCTCGAGGCACATGACCGGGAACAAGAGGATACTGACCAAATATATCAAGGAAAGAGGTCCCGATGTAACCTTTGGAGATAGCTCTAGAGGACAGACAAAAGGCTTTGGAGAGTTGCACCGAGGAAACATTGTAATATCCAAAGTTCATTATGTCAAAGGGCTCAAGTACAACCTCCTGAGCATAAGCCAGTTCTGCGACGAGAAGAATCTAGTAGTCTTCACGATTTTGAAGTGTATGGTGATAGACATCTTATCTGGAGAAATAAAGCTACAAGGTTTCCGAAGAAGAGATGTATACATGATTGATTGGAACACAGGAACACCTAACTCCTGTTTTCTATCCAAGACTGTAGCTGAGAATGGATGGTGTGGCACAAAAGACTATGTCACCCGAACTTCAAAGCCATCAACAAGATTAGCTCTCGGAAGTCGAGGACTTCCAAATGAAGTATTCAAGAAGGAAGCACTCTGTGATGCATGTCGAAGGAAGCGAGACCAAGGCGTCGTTCAAGCGGTCTGGCGCTCACAACAAGGATCTTAGATCTACTCCACATGGATCTATTTGGTCCCATCAAGCCAAGGACTTTGAGCGGCAGAAAGCATGCTCTTGTGATTGTAGATGATTATTCAAGGTACACTTGGATCTTCTTTCTATTCAAGAAAAGTGAAACCTTGACCAAGTTACCTGAGCTGCTGAGAAGGATCCAGAATGAGAAATCCCTCTCCATAATCAAGATCAGATCAGATAGAGGAGGAGAGTTTCTCAACAAGGCGATAACTGATTTCAGCGATCAGAAAGGGATCCAAAGATGAGCTCTCTGCGGCAGACGCCCGCCAGTAATGGTGTTGCTGAAAGAAGGAACAGAACCCTGAAGGAAGCAGCAAGGTCCATGATTGCAGAAGCGGACCTACCCAAGAGGTTCTGGGCTGAAGCTGTTAACATAGCCTGCCACACCCAGAACAGGTTTATGATAGTAGGGAGACATGGCAAAACTCCCTATGAAGTTTGGAATAATAGAACTCCTACTGTTGCTTACTTTCATGTTTTTGGTTGCAAGTGTTTCATCCACAACAACGGTAAAACATAGCTAAATGCCTTTGATGCTAAAACTAATGATGGTCTATTTATGGGATATTCCCAAAGAAGCAAGGCATATAGAGTTTTCAACAAAAGAACCTTAGTTGTGGAGGAAACACCCCATGTTGTTTTTGATGAATCTACCGTTGAGTACAGGAAACAACTTGAGAAAATTGAGAACAAGCTCAAGTCAGCAACCCTTGAAGAAGTCATTGTACATGACACTGGAATGGTGGACTCACCTGCAGATCGGCTGATGACCCAATGCGGTGATGAAGACCAATGCAGATCGACAGATCACCAAACCTATCTCGATCCGATTCTGCTTGAAAGACCAGGCGGAGCAGACAAAGACTCATCTGCGATTCGACCAAACTGCAGATGACAAGGCGGTAGCCGATCGATTGCAACCGAGAATCCAGCAGATGCAGATAACCACGAGCAATCCAACAGGGGGAACAAACCCAGAAGAGGACGAGATCCCCAAATGGCTTAAGGATCATCCAATTCAGCAAATCATCGGAAAGTTGACTGATGGAGTCAAGACAAGACAGTCAACTCTACCAGCAGGAATGGCGATGTTCTCATGTTTCATGTCACAAATTGAACCCAAGACTACAGAACAAGCCTTGGAAGATTATTCATGGATTAATTCCATGCAAGAGGAATTGGAGCAGATGGAAAGAAACAAAGTTTGGGAACTAACAGACAGACCCGATCACAAGAAAGTTATTGGCACCAAATGGGTGTATAAAAACAAGAGTGATGAAGACGGAGCTGTTGTTAGGAATAAAGCCAGACTCGTAGCAAAAGGATATGCACAGTGTGAGGGAATAGATTTTGATGAAACTTATGCACCTGTTGCAAGATTAGAAGCCATTAAACTATTCCTCGCATATGCTGCATTCAAGGATTTTGAAGTTTACCAGATGGATGTGAAAAGTGCGTTTCTGAATGGAATCCTAGAAGAAGAAGTCTATGTAGAGCAACACCCAGGTTTTGTCAAAGGAGACAAAGTCTATAAGCTGTTGAAGGCTCTGTATGGACTCAAGCAAGCACCGAGAGCATGGTATGAAACAGCATCGTGTTTCTTGAGAAAAATGGATTTTGCAAAGGAAAAGTGGACAAGACCCTATTTAGAGTGGAGCACGAAGGCCACATATTAATAGTTCAGATTTATGTGGATGACATCATATTCGGATCAACCAATCCAGAACTATGCGAGAAATTCTCCAACCTCATGCAAGGAGAATTTGAGATGAGTATGATGGGAAAGCTTAACTTCTTTCTCGGATTACAAGTTAAGCGAGATGGAAAAAGGAATTTTCATCAACCAAGCAAAGTATACTAGAGATCTTATCAAGAGATATGGAATGGAATCACCAAGCCCGCAAGAATTCCAATGAGCACAAGTACTCACCGGATGCGAGGCAGGCGGGAATATCAGTGGACTCAACCCACTACGAGAGGACTCATCGGATCTCTTACGTACCTAGCGCAAGCGAGCCGGACATATCATATGCGGTTGGAGTTTGTGCAAGATTCGATCCAAGCCAAAGCAATCACACCTAGATGCGGCAAGAGAATAATCAAGTACCTAAAGTCTACCATTAATGTTGGACTATGGTACCCCAAGGATGACAACTTCGGTGTCGGGATACTCGAGATGCGGATTTCACGATGCAAAATCAATAGGAAGAGCACTAGTGGAACGTGTCAATTCCTAGGAACCAGTCGATATCTGGTTTAGCAAGAAGCGAGTTTCTAACTCCATATCCACTACAGAGTCGAATACCTAGTGCAGTATTGTGCACAAATTCTATGGATCGGACAACAGTTAAGGGACTACAATATTACCGCCAACGAAGTTCCAATATGGTGTGACAACAATAGTGCTATTGCAATAACCAACAATCCGGTTTTGCACTCAAGGACGAAGCACATTGACGTCAAGCACCATTTCATTCGAGATCATGTGCTTAACAAAAGGGTTAGAGTTGAAAGAGTCAAAGAGACTACCAAATAGCCGACATCTTCACCAAACCATTGCCGAAGAAAGATTCCTAGAGCTTAGCAGAGACCTTGGATTACTAGATTGGGAATCTAGTTCAAGCAAGTTGAAGGAAGGACGGACCCTCGTAATCGGCCTAGGCGATGCAAAGTAGAAGACGAAGGCCGGACAAAGCAACTTAGGCATGCAGAATACCGGGGAGAAGTCAATTAACACTGTTGCAGAGTGGTCAACAAATAATCAAATCGCATCTAAGTTCTCTTAATCGATCTCTAATTCTTAATTAATATCTGCCACATTTATAAATATTATTTTAGCTAAAATGGCATTTAAAATATACATCGTTATAAGCCAAGTGGCAATTTTAAATACACGCGTCACACGCCTATTTAATTAACCTCTACGGTGGCCAATCAGAATCAACCGTCAAATTTTAAATGGGGCCACCGATTCAAATTTGAAATTCAAAAGAATATGAAAAGGCGTACCACCGTTTAAATTTATAATAAACTAATCCAAACGTCCTTTCATCTTCTTTATAAGGAAGAAAACCCTTTCACTTTCCTCTTTACGCTTTCAGAAACCCTAGAACTTACAGAGCAAAATATACACTAAATCCTAAAATTCTCTTTGCAGAAATGGCATCTCTTGAAGGAGCAAACTTGAAGGCGATGAAGGACCAGGTCATCTTCTCCATCGTCGTCAATTTCGAAGGATTATTAGAAGCGAATCTAGAGGACTTCGATATGCTCGACTTAATCCGGGCGATGAAGCTGAACGGAATCTACCCGTTTCTCGACATCAACCCGCAGCATTTGTTCAAGGAAGATGTCGTCGAATTTTATCGTAATGCCTCTCTGGTTCAGCACGGGATTAACAGCTCAGTCGGCGGAATCCCTATCACCATAGATCTAGAGAAGATCCGTTCGGTATTCGGGATGAAACATCGCGGCTTGGCGGTCGAAGTTCTTAAACAATCACCCGCCGAAACCTGGAAGACGATCAAAATCGAAAACATCCCAGAGAAATTGAAGTTTACAGCGAAGAGAAATGAGTTGAAGAGGGTTTATCGAGTCGCTCTGGACATCACAAACAAGATAGTCATGGGAATGGCAGGAAGCTATGACCAACTGTCATCTTCAAAATTCATGGTGTTGGGTGCGTTAATTCAACGAGAGGAAGTTGATTGGGCCGATTATATTTTCAGGCAACTTGTTCGCGAGGTGAACAAGGTCGAATGGCTCGAAGGTGAGAAGAAATTCAAAACTAAGTTGGCGTTCGGAACGCATCTTAGTTGGCTTTTGGAGAAAATCGGAGTGGCCAAGGGAAACATTGACCCTTTCCACCCAAACAAGAGGCTAGGTCACATGGACCATGACAAGAAGAAGGTTGGAGTCACTGGGAGGGCAGCCCAGTTGTTGAAGGATTTGCCAGACTCAAGCTTTTGTCCAAGATACGATTTATCAGACTCGGACCAACCTGCAGCTTTGATCGGAACTGCAGTCGAGTCCGAGAATGAGTCTGACGATACACCAATCGCCATCCGATTCAAGAGAAGGGGACCAGCCCCAGAAGGACCTTCCAACCTGCAGTCATCACCTGAACCCTCTCCAAAGAGGCCAAGGAAGGCTGCGATTCAAGGAAGCGGCTGGCGGCGGCACACCAGCCATCAGTTGATCACGGCTCATCCGGACCGGCTGCACGACCGAAACTCGAATTGTACTCGTTATTACACCTCCAGTGTACATGACCGAAGAAGAGGAAGCAGGTCTTGTTATATCTATTCTGAAGCGATTACACTTTCAATCTCTTAGAAAATAATACTTTTAATCTCTCTATTGAGCAACTTCAGCTTGTCAAACCGCAAGCAGAAAAACACTCCTTTGTAAATATTTTTAAAGAGTGGAAAACTCTAAAAACCATGTCTTTTACAAATTTTCAAACTTTTGTTGAAACTAGTGGTTGGGAATACCCCCAAGCCACGGAGGATGTTCTGACTGATTTTTGCAAAGAGTCAGATTTAGCTTTACTCCTCCAGGATAACTGGTTCATGTCACATTTTGAGACAAACATGGACCATTTTATCCACTCTATAATGCTCAGTATTTTTGATGGTAGCTTTGGAGAGGAGGAGGAAGAGGATGAAGTAGAAAAGGAGATTAGGATTGAAGAAGTTGATGAAGAGAATGAAATTATCAATTTGGTTGAAGAGGATGAAGAAGAAAAAGAACCTGAAGAAAACATACCAGTTGAAAAGGAGACAGAGGAGATTGAGAAAACAGACGAAGTAGCTGATGAAGGAGATGAAGAAGGAGAAGAAGTTGATCAGGAAGAAGAAGAAGAAGATAAGGAGGAGGATGATGAGAATGATGAAGGAGAAGAGAAGGAGAAGGACGATGCTAAGGATGATGATGATGATGATCATGATGATGGAGGTGAAGGAGGAGCAGAAAAAGAAAAAGAAAAAGATGAGGAAAAAGAGAAAGAAAAATCTGGAGAAGAAGAAAAAGAAAAATCTGGAGAAGGAGAAAAAGAGAAATCTGAAGAAGAATAAGGGAAAGAGGAAGAAAGAGAGAAGGAGCCAGAGCAGGAGCCAGAGCCTACCAACGAAGCTGCAGATAGGATTGTTGTACCTCCCCGGTACACCAGCCTAGACGCAGAGCTGGCAGAGGACTCCAGGTCAGGGACCCCGGAGAAGACTCAATCTGACCTACCTGCTGCAGCCAGGAGCCTGCAGTCTAGTGGCTCCCTTGCTGAAGGATCAGGAGAACACTCCCCATCAGCTCAGTTATCACCTACCATGACTGAGCTGATCAAGAAGATTGTCAGAGACACCATTGGGGAGCTGTTGTCAACTCAGGTCACTCCTGACCTTCAGACCATAAATGCCAAGATTGACACCCTACTTCAGCGAGAAATCCCTCAGCCTCCTCCTCCTACAAACAACAGAATGCCCTTTGGCATGTCTGATTGGATGAGCCGCATGGAACAACAGTTGACAACCCTCATTGATGCTGGCAAAAAGGGGGAAGAGAGGATTCAGGGGGAAGAGAGAGAAATCAGAAGTAAGAAGAAGCAAGATGTCCCTCAGATTGAAGGACCCTCTAGCCTAAAGAGGAAGGAAGCTGTAGATCAAGAAGACAAGGCTGACCAGCTGAAGGAAGCGCGAAGGACCGAGGCGGCTTTGAACCTACTCTTGAATGGGAAGGGTTGGAGCTATGGTATGTTGAAGATTTCTGCCCATTTGAAGCTCTTGAAATGTGGGGAGCTGCTAGGAAAAGGTTCATCAGAGACTATTATGTCTGGGAACTACTTCAAGATGACAAACTCTCCCCACATGAGATTTTCATAAACTGGATGGAAGAAGTTCACCCTAAGCTTTGGGCTGTTCTGAAAAAGTACGCAAAAGAGCAAAAAGCCTTTCCTATGATTCCCTTATTCAGAGCTGAAGAAGCACCAATCCGCATGGATGGTGAAGTTGATGAGCTACAACTTCAAAAGGAAATCAAGCTAGTGTGCCTCGAGAACAAATTCAGATCTCAGCAGGAGCAGGATTTCGCAGCACTCGTGGTAAAAAGAAAGTATGACCTTGCTCCAGTCAAGGTAAGACCTATCGGAGCCAAACCATTCAAGCACAAGCGGCCTACTAGAAGAGGCAGAGGAAGAGGCGGATGATCTTTTAATTATTTTTCTTACTTGTAATTTTATTTTACGTACTTAAAACATTCTTGTATAATTTCAATGATAAGTCGAAAAATCTATGAACGATCTGTTGAATGACAATTTTCCAGTTGTCTCAATATTAGATCGATTTCGCTTTTGTCTCGCACTTAAGTGCAGACTTGGTCATTTGATTTCTTACTTAGTTTTGCCATCATCAAAATAGGGGGAATTTGTTAGGAATACTTGTTAGATTTTGATGATGTCATTAATTTAAAATCAAATCTTTATTACTTGGCAAAATGTAAGGATGAACCAAATGAGTATCTTCCATAGGCCAAAATATGTTAAGTATAAAAATTGGCAAAATGTAAAGAAGAACCAAATGAGTATCTTCTATAGGCCAAAGTTAGCTAGGCTGAAAATCGGCTAAGTACTAAAGTACAGCCTAGTCCATCAGAGAAGTACAGCCGACTTCAAATCAGAGTAGCCCTGGTCAACTAAAATTTATCAGAGAAGTTTGACCAGACTGCAGCCGAGGTACCTCATGTAACACCCCAAACTAGGCGGATATTACAGTGCAGTGGACCCCCGACTGGGACCCACCAGGCGAATGAAAATGAATGAATTACATAGGTAAATGTAGTACCGAACCACATTACAACATCAATTACTCCGACGAGGAGTTTTATACAACACACCCAGGATAAAATAGAATACATGTGTATTTTATGTGACGATAAAATACACCACACTGAATGAAATGAGCATTCAAACGGAATGTCTGCAGCGGAATAAATAAAGGAAACACAAATGACTGAATAAATGATCGAGCAGTAGGGCCCCTACTAGTATCACTGGACTCCTCGCCGTCACCATGCTCTCCCGTGCCTTAGCCTTGCCATGACACAGCAGCATCCCCAAACGGGGTCGATTACGTAACAACAATCCTCAAGGGTTGAAAATACACAATCATGATATATCTCAAATTATGAATTATTCTCAAAACATACGCAATCAAACATGCTATATGAATCGACTAATCAAGACGGCTCAAAGGAATGGCGCCACACTACGCCGGGATGGAAATGTGTCCGTGCACAAGCCACCAACGATCAAACACGCGTGGTCTTGTACCTAATCGGTCTCACGAGCAATCGACTCGTGTGCACGATCCAATGTGAGGCCGCCAACCAACACACGACTATAATGTGCCCGACATGAAAATCCTACACATACCAACCGCACGCCAAGATGACCTAATGCCACAATATGACAAAAGTGACAATGAAAATGAATAATGACTCACCAAGATTGAATGATGGTGAAATGAATGATAGCTCAATGAAATGATCGGAACCGTCATTCCTTATGACTGAGGTGATTAATTGACAATGACGAGCTTTGATACGATTAATACAATGATGAATGAGTTATGATTATGAATGAACAACGACAAAAGGAATGAATATCCTTTTAACCGAGTAAGAATTAACTTACACAATACCGATGATGAATGTCCGTCCACGAACAACGTCCTAAATGAAATATCGGTCGCTCGAACAACCTTGAATAACACAATTACCAATAATCCGATCATTACGCAAATCAAAAACGATCATAAACGACTCAAACATCGACACAACGATATCCGAGTTCGAATGAATCGAAACCAACTCCAAGATGAGTATTTCAAACCATCAAAACACTTTCAAGGATATCAATAATCCATTAGGAATCCATAACTCATTATTACAACAACATCAATCGGAAAATCCCCAATTAACCGAAGTCAACCCCAAGGTTTCTTGGAATAATTCAGAAAAAAACCGATAAAATACGTAGTAATAGATTTATCAAATGTAGTTAATCCATAACTAACATATTCCAATGATAATCCAAGCTTACGAAGATATCTGATGGAAAACCCAAAACTCAGAAATTCTAGATCCAAGAGTTTAATAACTTTGATTCGATGTGATGAAGATGATGAAATGATGATCAATCCGAAAGATGAGCTTGAAAATGATGATTGATGATTACACCTCGAAGAATCCTCTCCAAACGCTCGAAATCGCCCAAAACTACCGAAGGAATGAAATGAGATGGGAAATAACGAACTCGACTAAACTGTCCAATTTATACTCGATCCATGTTAGCGTGCGCTAGCCCTTGTGCATAGCGTGCGCTAACGTGTAATTTGGGTAGTCCGGCAACCCTGTCCGAACACGGTAGCGCGCTACGTACCTATTTGTAGCGTGCGCTACGGCCATATTACTAGCGTGCGCTAATATCCATTGTTAGCGTGCGCTAGCGAAATATTCGACGCCCGATCGGAGTCCAGAAAACCGTCTGCCCTCAGATCTGACCTCGATAGCGTGCGCTACAACAACCGATTAGCGTGCGCTATACTATTGATTGCGTACGCTAAATATAACTCATAGCGTGCGCTATGAATTAATCCGGTGCGATCCGGAGCCACCGGACTCAACACGATCCGTCCCTAGCGCGCTACTCCACACATATAGCGTGCGCTACTACAACCCGTTAGCGCGCGCTACTCACCACTCGTAGCGTGCGCTACAATTATTCTCACCTGCAGTCCAGTACCTTCTGGACTGCAGCCAAGGTAGCCTTAGCGTGCGCTAAAGCTGAGCGGTATCGTGCGCTACCTATACCCAATTAGCGTACGCTAAAAGGAGTATGTAGCGTGCGCTACCCTCAAGCACAGCTTGCAACGAAAATGACAATGATGATAAACACGGCACGAAACTCCAATCAGATTAGTGATGAATGACGATTGATACGATACAATTACTCGAATGATGAATACCATGATTGAATCGAGTGATAAATGATCAATAATGAAATTCGAGTACCACCATCGAATGATAAATACTGAATGATAATTACTGAGTGATAATTACTGAATGATAATTACTGGGTATTACATACACCCCCCCTTGAAAGAGTTTCGTCCCCGAAACTAAGGGTCAAACAACTCGGGATAACTCTCCCGCATACTATCCTCGGTTTCCCAAGTAGCCTCTTCGACTCCGTGTCTAGACCACTGAATTTTAACCAAAGGAATCGTCTTATTCCTCAACTGTTTGATTCGCCGCTCTAAAACTCGTATAGGACGTTCCTCATATGAATGATCGTCGGCGTTCTCGATTTCGTCGAACTGAAGTATGTAACTCGGGTCGGCAACATACTTTCGCAACTGAGAGACATGAAACACATTATGAATTCGGCTCAACGCCGGAGGTAAAGCCAATCGATAAGCTAACTCGCCTACCCGATCCAAAATCTCAAACGGTCCAATGAATCTCGGACTCAATTTCCCCCTCTTCCCAAAACGGAAGATACCACGACTCGGGGATACCTTGACCAACACGTGGTCACCTGTCTCGAACTCTAAAGGTCGACGACGGTTATCCGCATATGATTTCTGTCGACTCTGAGCGGTCAACAAACGACTCCTGATCAAAGCTACCTTCTCACGGGCGGCTATAAGCATATCGGGCTCGGTGCCGATTGATTCTGATAAGTCGTCCCAACACAACGGAGATCGACAACGACGACCATACAAGGCCTCGTAAGGTGCCATCTTGATCGAAGCATGCCAACTATTATTATACGTGAACTCGATCAATGGTAGTTGGGCTTCCCAATCGTCTTTCCAATCGAGGACGCATGCCCTCAACATGTCCTCTAATGTCTGAATGGTCCTCTCGATTGCCGTCGGACCGAGGATGAAAAGCGATGCGAGATTAAGCCGAGTTCCCATAGCGCGATGAATCGATTTCCAAAAGTGCGACACAAACCGTCCGTCACGATCGGAAACGATACTTTTAGGAGTACCGTGCGGTCGACTATCTCTTTAATGAACAATCGGGCAAGTCTCTGGGACCCCACGTATCCTTGATCTCAAGGAAATGAGCTGATTTGGTTAAGCGGTCCACGATCACCCGGATCGTGTTCATGCCTGACGACTCGTCGGCAAACTCGTGATGAAATCCATAGAAATGTCTTCCCATTTCCACTCGGGAATAGGAAGAGGTTTCAAGATACCCGCCGGTCGGCGATGTTCAATCTTAACTTGTTGTGAGTTAAGCATCTCGAAACAAATTCTGCGACTTCTCGCTTCATATTACTCCACCGGTAATTTTGTTTCAAGTCCTTGTACATCTTGCTAGACCCGGATGAACAGAATAAGGGGTAGCATGAGCTTCTCTCAAAATAGAGTTTTTCAACTCGTCGATCGCCAGACGCACAACCGATTCTTAAACCTCAAAAGTCCATCCTCGTGGACCACAAATCCAGGGGCTTTCCTGAGCCACATCCTCTCGGATGCGCAACAATGATGGGTCCGAAGCTCGATTCTCTCGGATTTCCTCCTCGAGTGACGATGAAATCTCTAACATACAAAGTCGCCCCGAACTCGCCGGGCGGACCTCGATCTCGGGTCTAAGGAATTCCCGAAGCTCCTTCGAATCGTTAAACGGGCAAGCATCTGCTCTGAACGGACTTACGACTCAAGGCGTCGGCGACAACATTCGCCTTGCCGGGTGATAAAGGATCTCGATATCATAATCTTTGATTAATTCCAACCACCGCCTCGACGCATATTTAACTCCTTCGAGTAAATATATACTTTAAGCTCTTATGATCGGTGAATATCGGTGTAACGCCATAAAGATAATGACGCCAAATTTTCAAAGCGAACACCACTTTGCTAGCTCCAGGTCGTGGGTCGGATAATTAATCTCGTAAGGTCTCAATTGCCGTGAAGCATAGGCAATAACCTTCCCGTTCGCATGAGCACACATCCGAGACCTGTCCGGACGCATCACTATAGACCACAAATCCTTCCGTCCCCTGCGGCAAGGAAAGTACAGGTGCTGACATCAACCGGCTCTTGAGTTCCTCAAAACTCCGTTGACACGCGTCGGACCACGTGTATTTCTTATCCTTCCGCAAAAGGTTCGTTAAGGGTTGAGCGATTCGAGAAAATCCCTCTACAAATCGCCGATAATAACCCGCTAATCCGAGGAAACTTCGGATTTCCTTAACATTCTTCGGAGGTAGCCAATCTCGAATAGCCTCCGTCTTCTGAGGATCGACGCGAACTCTGTCCGATGAAATTACGTGTCCGAGAAACGTCACTTCGGACATCCAAAACTCACATTTGGAAAACTTCCCATAAAGTTGTTCTCGCCTCAACACGTCGAGAACTAGATGAAGGTGAGACTCGTGTTCCTCCCGGTCACGAGAATAAATCAAAATGTCATCGATGAAGACAACAACAAATCGATCCAAAAAGTCGATGAAGACCCGATTCATTAATTCCATGAATACCGCAGGTGCATTAGTCAATCCAAACGGCATAACCACAAACTCATAATGACCATAGCGTGTTCGAAACGCCGTCCTCGCGATGTCCGACTCTCGAATCCGCAACTGATGATATCCAGATCTTAAGTCGATCTTGGAAAATACTGAAGCTCCACGAAGTTGATCTAATAGATCATCAATACGGGGTAAGGGATACTTATTCTTGATCGTCACCTGTTCAACTCCCGATAATCAATACATAAGCGGAATGAACCATCCTTCTTCTTGACAAACAACACCGGTGCTCCCCACGGGGACGCACTCGGTCGGATATAACCTTTCTCGAACAACTCCTCAAGTTGGTTCTTTAATTCTGCATTTCGGTCGGGGCCATCCGCACGGTGCCTTCGATATCGGGACGTACCGTGCTCCAACTCAATCGTGAATTCCACATCCCTCTGTGGAGGCAAACCGTAACTCGTGCGGAAAAACATCGGCATATTCCCTCACCACCGGAATATCCGTTAACATTATCGATGATTTCTCGGTTTTGGCCATAAAGCACCAATAACCGACACATCCCTGATTGAGTAATCTTACCGCTTTCATCAAATTAATGACTTTGCGAGCAGTAGGGATTACCTCCACGAAACACATATTCAACTCCATCAAATGCGAAATGATAGTGACCAAACGCTTTCGGACACTAATGATGGCATCATGACGATCCATCCAATCAATACCCAAGATGATGTTGTCCCTCGGTAAATCTACTACGATTAGGTCCGGCCATACACGACCATGGCCCGAATCGGACAATTCTGAATCTCACGGTTACCGATAATGCGTCTACCATCAGGTAGGCCAATGACATATGGCTCACAACTAGTAGCACTACCCAGACGTAGTCTACTCAAACATGACTCGGAAATGAATGAATGAGATGCACCAGTATCAAAAAGGGTACACACAGGTTGAGATAGAATATCGAGTGTACCTGAGATCATCCGGGCCTCGGGATCATCGGTCTTCTTCATCTCATAAATTCGGGGCTTGCCGGCCCCCGAACCGGATGCTCCCGTCTGATAGCTCTTGGCTCCGCCTTTAGCTCGTGTTGTTTTGAGCAGCCCGAGTGAGTGGCTGATTACGCACCTGAATGACCTGGGGCTTGAGATGACGCCGGAGTGGGTTTAGAGTCCCTAACGCCAAAACGGGCCTTATGCCCGGCAATCCCACAGTTGTGGCACGTGACAGACTGTTTCGGACACTTGGTGCTGAAATGACCCTGTTCCTCACAGTTGAAACAAGTGATGGCCGAACTGGCCGCTCGCGACTGAGATTCCGCGGGTTTAGACGCCGGGGGAGGTCGCTCAGAAAAAGTAGAGCCCGCACGTGGTTTCTTGAAAGTGGCCTGACTCCGTCGACCGATTACGATTCTTGGACTTCTTGCTAGCGGACGAAGGTTGCCGCTTAGCAATTTCCTTAGCGATAAGCTCGTAGGTGAGAGCTTTCTCGATGAACTCGGCGAGTGGTACAGTTATGATTAAGCAAATGAAGTCTCATACGGGGTTTGACCTCTTCTGAAATACTTGATCTTGTCCGCTTCGAGTGAATGATAGATGAGGCGACGGAAGAAGTTCTGAAATTTTTCGGCGATGGCGAACGTCATCATCCGCCGAAAGGTCGGGAGTGAGTAATTCCGACAACTTGGCCTCCCGAGTGGGGCCGGATAGTACCTCTCCATCATGAGAGTCTTGAATCGATCCCAAGTACATGTTCCGTCTGTGGGCCTCAACGATAACCACCATGAATGAGCGCTCTTACCGAGATAGTAAGCCGCAATCGAAACTTTATGCCCTTCGGGCAATCCACCATAGCAAATAACTTCTCAAAATGCTCAAGCCGGTGAACAATATCCGCCGGCTCAGATGAGCCCTCAAAAGTAGGTGGTCGGGCCGAGAGATATCACGATGATATTGCTTACACCCCTCTCTTGCCTCTGAGGTGGCGGCGGAGGAGCCTGCTGATTTTGATTGACGGAGTTATGCATCGTCTCCATCAACTGAGCCATCTGGGTCATTTGGGCCATCATGCCCTGCATAAATGCGAGTGGGTCGACCCGAACACCCTCTGACTGAGCCGTGTCCCGGGTACGACTCACTGACAGTGAATGATCGCGTCCAGGTGAGTGAGTGGCAGCGTCGCTGCTCGAAGAGATAGCAATATTCCTGGCAATTGCATGTGTATTCGCACGAGTTCTAGGGATTCGGCCCGCTCCACGGCCTCGTCCTCCACGTTCTCTGCCAGCACTTTCCTTTCTGAAGTGGAAAGTCATATGATGATTATATATCTCTCATGAGTATCACATTATGATTATATTATGAAATGATGAAAATGAGCTTACGCGCTCAAATACACGATTACATGAATGATTGATTGACGTGACATGATTATCGATGAAGATTCAAATGATTATCTTGGATGAGTTAACAAGATTAATGATCCGATCTTCCCGATCAACAACCGAACAATGAAATGAATTGGTGATTAATGAGTTAACTCGACCGTCCGGTCAAAATGACAATGATGATTGAGGATTGTTAAGCGATGAATTATGAATGAATGATTTATGCCGTAAATTATACCGTGGCATTAAAAATCTTACGATTCTTGGTCCGATTGGCTCGGCTTTTGCACAGTCACACGTGGCGAGAGTCCAATGATACTAGTCCGATGACGATGATTTCAAATGAGACATGACTTGGAGGGTAGTATTCAAAACCACGCTCCGATACCAACTCGTAACACCCCAAACTAGGCGGATATTACGGTCCGTGGACCCCGAGGACCCACCAGGCGAATGAAAATGAATGAATTACATGGTAAATGTAGTACCGAACCACATTACAACATCAATTACTCCGACGAGGAGTTTTATACAACACACCCAGGATAAAATAGAATACATGTGTATTTTATGTGACGATAAAATACACCACATGAATGAAATGAGCATTCAAACGGAATGTCTGCAATGGAATAAATAAAGGAAACACAAATGACCGAATAAATGATCAATGCAGTGGGGCCCCCTACTAGTATCACTGGGACTCCTCGCCATCACCATGCTCTCCCGTGCCTTAGCCTTGCCATGACGAAAAGCAGATCCCCAACGGGGTCAGTTACACAGAACAACAATCCTCAAGGGTTGAAAATACACAATCATGATATATCTGAAATTATGAATTATTCTGTCAAAACATATGCAATCAAACATGCTATATGAATCGACTAATCAGTACGGTTCAAAGGAATGGCGCCACACTACGCCCGGGATGGAAATGTGTCCGTGCACAAGCCACCAACGATCAAACACGCGTGGTCTTGTACCTAATCAGTCTCACGAGCAATCGACTCGTGTGCACAGTCCAATGTGAGGCCGCCAACCAACACACGACTATAATGTGCCCGACATGAAAATCCTACACATACCAACTGGCACGCCAGTATGACCCGGAATGCCACAATATGACAAAAGTGACAATGAAAATGAATAATGACTCACCAAGATTGAATGATGGTGAAATGAATGATAGCTCAATGAAATGATCGGAACCGTCGTTCCTTATGACTGAGGTGATTAATTGACAATGACGAGCTTTGATACGATTAATACAATGATGAATGAGTTATGATTATGAATGAACAACGACAAAAGGAATGAATATCCTTTTAACCGAGTAAGAATTAACTTACACAATACCGATGATGAATGTCCGTCCACGAACAACGCCCTAAATGAATTATCGTTCGCTCGAACAACATTGAAAAACACAATTACCAATAATCCGAACATTACGCAAATCAAAACCGATCATAAACGACTCAAACATCGACACAACGATATCCGAGTTCGAATGAATCGAAACCAACTCCAAGATGAGTATTTCAAACCATCAAAACACTTTCAAGGATATCAATAATCCATTAGGAATCCATAACTCATGATTACAACAACATCAATCGGAAAATCCCCAATTAACCGAAGTCAACCCCAAGGTTTCTTGGAATAATTCGAAAATAACCGTTAAAATCCGTAGGAATATATTTATCCAAGTTAGATAATCCATAACTAACATATTCCAATGATAATCCAAGCTTACGAAGAAATCGGAAGGAAAACCCAAAATCCGAAATTCTAGATCCAAGAGTTTAATACCTTTGATTCGATGTGATGAAGATGATGAAATGATGATCAATCCGAAAGATGAGCTTGAAAATGATGATTGATGATTACACCTCGAAGAATCCTCTCCGAAATGCTCGAAATCGCCCAAAACTACCGAAGGAATGAAATGAGATGGGAAATGACGAACTCTGACTAAACTGTCCAATTTATACTCGATCCATGTTAGCGTGCGCTAGCCCTTGTGCATAGCGTGCGCTAACGTGTAATTTGGGTAGTCCAAGAACCCTGTCCGAACACGGTAGCGCGCTACGTACCTATTTGTAGCGTGCGCTACGGCCATTACTAGCGTGCGCTAATATCCATTGTTAGCGTGCGCTAGCGAAATATTCGACGCCCGATCGAGTCCGAGAAAACCGTCGCCCTCGATCTAACCTCGATAGCGTGCGCTACAACAACCGATTAGCGTGCGCTATAATATTGATTGCGACGCTAAATATAACTCATAGCGTGCGCTATGAATTAATCCGGTGCGATCCGGTAGCCACCGGACTCAACCGATCCGTCCCTAGCGCGCTACTCCACACATATAGCGTGCGCTACTACAACCCGTTAGCGCGCTACTCACCACTCGTAGCGTGCGCTACAATTATTCTCACTGCGGTCCGGTACCTTACGGATGCGGCCAAGGTAGCCTTAGCGTGCGCTAAAGCTGAGCGGTAGCGTGCGCTACCTATACCCAATTAGCGTACGCTAAAAGGAGTATGTAGCGTGCGCTACCCTCAAGCACAGCTTGCAACGAAAATGACAATGATGATAAACACGGCACGAAACTCCAATCAGATTAGTGATGAATGACGATTGATACACGATACAATTACTCTGAATGATGAATACAATGACTGAATCTGAGTGAAAATTGATCAATAATGAAATTACTGAGTACCAATTACTGAATGATAAATACTGAATGATAATTACTGAGTGATAATTACTGAATGATAATTACTGGGTATTACACCTCAGGGAAGTCACCTGATCAGACAAGTCTCAAACAGTGAACAGTCGAGAGAACCTACCTGCAGAGATGTAAGCTGCACATCAGCCTACTCAACTACAGCCTAGTACTCCAAATCCACGTCAGCATGCTTTGAAAAGTCAAATATTACGGAAAGCTCACATGCAACGTGAAGAGACAAATTGGAGTGATTCCCGCAAGAGATATGATTTAATTAAATCATCTTGACCCACCGTGAAGACTTTAATCCTTTTATATTCAAAAGATTCGGCGCTCACATGCAGAAGTCCTCACAACGGTCGGAAGATAAAATTAAATAATGGGAATCCAGCCTTGCAACGTTCAGAAAAGATTAAACAATGAAGTCTCTCTCCAACGGACGGATTTGTTCAAAGATTTGCAACGGCTACAAGGAAGAAGCTCAGAGATTGTGATCTATATATATCCGAAGATTTGAAACTGAGCAACTACCGGTGCGAACATATACTCTAGCGATCAAAGCAAACAAAGCAATCTCAAGCAATCAAATAGCATCGAGAAAAAAAGAGCAGATCCAAAAAGTTCATATTCAAGGAAGCTCTTAAGTTGGAGAAGACAAACACTCTTGTCTTTAAATCTTGAGTACGGGGTACTTCACTGGTTGAAGTAGCAGACTGTAAAGGCATCCGAGGATCGAGGATCAAGAGGTGCAAGGCAGTCAAGTGTGTGTACAACGGCACGGAATTCCACTGGTTGGAAGCTGTTGTAGTGTGTTGTGAATCACTGTAATCTTTATCACTGGTTGAAAATTATAGTGAATTCATCTCCAAATGGTTTGGAGAAAAGTGGATTAGTAGAGGATTACCCCACCTCTGAGACCACTATAACTGCCTGTTTTATTTACTTTTTTACTGCATCATACTCTAACTGCTGCATACATTGTTAAGTGTTTCATTAAGATTAATTTATATTCGTCATCAGCTGACTTCCGCACTTATCCAAGAACAAACGACTCCAAGTCATTTGTTTGATTATCAGCTGAAGAAACTCATCTTCGGAAAAAGAGTTCAAGAGTTTCAACAAGTCTATTCACCCCCCCCCTCTAGACTTGTTCCTGGACGACTTGTGACCTACAGGTTACGTACTTGTTCGTGTAATTTCATCATTGACTTCAGCTTTGACTCTGCATCCTTATGCACCAATTTGTCACTCGGTAATGGAATTAGATCTAACGGTATGTAAGGATTCAGCCCGTAAACTACTTCAAATGTAGAGTGCGCCGTGGCATGAGTACGAGAATGATTATAAGCAAACTCCGCATGTGCCAGTTTTAGATCCCAGTCTTTTTGTGTCTTGCTTACAAGACCTCGCAACAGTGTTCCCAGTGTTCAATTAGTCACTTCGGTTTGCCCGTCGGCTTGAGGGTGGTGCGAAGTGCTAAACAAGAGTTTTGTTCCCACCTTCCTTGATACGAATTCTCACTTATGATGCGAATTCTCTATCGGTACAGCGGGAGGCTGTTTTGATGAGCGGAAGCAAACAGTAAGAAACTGTCAGGAACTGATAACAACAGTTCGCTACAGCAATAACACTAGCTAGCGGTGTGCGCGCGCGATAGGAAATGATGGCGGCCGCTCGATACAGAAACAAGACAAGAATTGACCGAATGAAGATGACTCGAAACAGAAACCTCCAAACAGCGGCACTCGAAACAGCAAGTTTCGTTCGGATGCTAATTAAAACAAGAAATAAGTTCGAACGATCAAACAGCACTTGATGCGAAAATCTCGAACAAGTACAACCCTGTATCGAAAACAAGAAGGATATCGAAGCAGGACAGAAACAGTTATTTTATCGAACTAGACCTATAATTCGATAAAGCGATTTCTTCTCAAGACCTATTGAGAATCAATCAGATTAAGATTCGAAAACGCATCGAATAATAACCAAAGTTTTGAAGGAAACTCGTCCAACACTTAAACAATACACAAGGTATGTTGTTTTGTCATTCAATAATAATCTCCTCATTACAACTTCATCGCCACTATTTATAGGCAAAAGTGGCCTGACAAAATAATTTAAACTATTACAAGCTGGTCTTAAAATAATGAATAGATAATAAAAGGTTCCTCACGTCACTTGCAAACAAGAGTAAAAGATGGGTTTTGTCTCCAAGGTGATAGCCGCCTTTCATGCTGCCGAGAATCCTGTTACTTTTATAATAAAGAAAGTGCTAGATTTCTTTATTGTATTGCTTTTACCACTTGGGCCCTTTCCCCAAGATGCAAGTTGCCCATCATGTTTAAGTTACTCCATGTACGGTTATCAAAGTAACTCCGGATCTCGTATCCATTTTCTCGCCTAAGTATGTTGGAGTATAGTCGAGATGTTTTACGTCAATCCTTACTTCGTTTTCTTCGCTTGGAGTAGTCGGTTTCGTATCATTCCTCCTTCTTTAAAAGGAATTGTCCTCAATTCCGCAATCCCATTGTTGTCGAGATAAGGAGATAGATCACCTATGTTGAAAGTAGCATGCACTCCATAATCACCTGGAAGTTCTATCTTGTAAGCGTTGTCGTTCACCTTCGCAACTATTTTAAATGGTCCCTCAGCTCGTGGAATTAACTTGTTCTTACGCTTACTCGGGAATCGTTCTTTCCTCAAATGCACCCAATCTAAATCTCCAACCTCGAATAATCTCGGTTTTCTTTGCTTGTTTGACTTCTTTTTGTACGTCTCGTTTATCTCCTTGATTCGGTTATGTACTTGTTCGTGAAATTTCATCATTGATTTCAATTTTGACTCCACATCCTTATGCACCAATTCGTCACTTGGTAATGGAATTAGAGCTAGCAGTATGTAAGGATTCAGCCCGTAAACTACTTCGAATGGAGAACACGCCGTGGCATGAGTAGGAGAATGGTTATAAGCAAACTCCGCATGTGCCAATTTTAGATCCCAGTCCTTTTGTGTCTTGCCTACCAGGCCTCGCAACAGTGTCCCAGAGTTCGATTAGTCACTTCAGTTTGCCCGTCGGTTTGAGGGTGCTGTGAAGTGCTAAACAAGAGTTTTGTTCCCACCTTCCTCCATAGGGTGTTCCAAAAATAGCTGAGAAATTTGGAGTCTCAATCGGAAACAATAGTCTTCGGAATCCCATGTAAACGTACTACCTCTCGAAAATATAAGTCGGCCACATTACTTGCATCGTCTGTCTTGTGGCACGCTACAAAATGAGCCATTTTCGAAAAACGATCTACGACTACCATGATCGCATCCCTTTCTTGTTTAGTACAAGGTAAAGCCACAATAAAATCCATCGAGACATCTTACCATGGCCTCTCCGGGATCGGTAAAGGTGTGTATATTCCTGGTTTGAACGAACTCTTCGCAACATGGCATGTCACACACTTACTAATTATGTTACTAACATCCCCCTGCATCTTTGGCCAATAAAAATGTTCCTTCAGCACATCTAATGTCTTAGCCGAACCAAAGTGGCCAGCTAAGCCTCCCCTGTGAGCCTCTCGAACTAGCAATTCTCGAATCGTGTGCTTGGATAGGCAAAGACAATTTCCCTTAAAAAGGAAGCCTTCATGTATCGAAAATTCTCCCCTCGGACCAGATTTGCAAAGGGCGAAAGTCTCGCCAAAATCCGCATCACCGTCGTAATACTCCTTCACTGTCTCGAATCCAAGCAAACGAACATCAAGAGTGGCGAGTAAGGTATAACGCCTAGACAATGCATCTGCTACAATATTGCTCTTTCCATCCTTATACTTTGAAGAGAAGTGAAACGATTGTAAGAATTCCACCCACTTCGCATGCCTGGGACTCAACTTGTGTTGCCCGTTAATATACTTCAATGATTCGTGGTCCGAATGTATGATGAAATGTTTCGGCCGAAGATGGTGAATCCAATGATCTAGATCCCTCACAACAGAATAAAACTCCTTATCGTACGTACAGTAATTGAGACGAGCACCATTTAACTTTTCTGAAAAATAAGCAATAGGCCGCTTTCCTTGAATGAGAACCGCTCCAATGCCAACTCCGCTAGCATCACATTCTACCTCGAACGGTTGCGAAAAATCGGGTAATGCTAAGATTGGTGCTTCGCACAATGTTTCCTTCAAATTTGCGAATGACTCCTGGGAAGCCCGGCTCCAATTAAACGTACCTTTCTTCAAACATTCGGTTATTGGGGTTGCGATGGTGCTGAAATCTCGAATGAATCTTCGGTAAAATGAAGCCAGTTCATGGAACGATCTAACTTCCATCACTGTAGTGGGAACTGGCCAGGACTTAATTGCTTCGATCTTTGATTGATCGACTGACACTCCATCCTTTGAAACAACATAGCCAAGAAAGACTATACTCTCGACCAAAAATGAGCACTTCTCCTTTTTTCCATATAGCCTTTGTTCCCTAAGGGTTTCGAAGACTCGTCTCAAGTGTTTGAAATGTTCTTGCAACGATCGGCTGTAGATCAAAATATCATCTAAGTATACAACCACAAATTTCCCTAAAAATGGCCTAAACACCTCATTCATCAAGCACATGAAGGTACTTGGCGCATTTGTAAGGACGAACGGCATAATGGTCCATTCATACAGTCCGTGTTTAGTTTTGAAGGCCCTCCTCCACTCATCTCCTTCTCGCATCCGGATTTGGTGATAACCACTTCGTAGGTCAACTTTTGAAAAGATCATGGATCCGTGTAATTCGTCCAACATGTCATCAAGCCTCGGAATCGGAAATCGATACTTGATGGTTATATTATTCACGGCTCGACTGTCAATACAAATTCGCCAAGATCCGTCTTTCTTAGGAACAAGTAATACCGGAACAACACAAGGACTTAGGCTCTCTCGTACATACCCGCGGTTCATTAGTTCTTCGATTCGGTTTTGTAATTCCTTCATCTCCTCAGGATTACATCTATAAGCAGTTTTGTTAGGGAGCGCCGCACCCGGTATGAGGTCGATTTGATGCTCAATCCCACGAATAGGTGGCAAACCTGACGGTAATTCTTCGGGAAAAACATCCGCAAATTCGTGCAATAAGGCATCCATCATTTCGTCGTTCCGCACACCCATGTTGCCATTCCGTTTCTCCTTTAGAATCAACAAGTACATGCACTCGCCATCATTAATAGCATGTTCCACATCCTGTTCGCTACCAAACATGGCCAGTTTTGGTTTTTCACTCTGACTAGAACTCATAGAGTGAATAGCTTGAGGTGACATTGGTTTAAGCACAATCTTTTTGCCCTTATCCCGTAACTCGTACTCATTGCTTCTTCCTCGGTGTAAAACGTCCCTATCAAACATCCATGGTCTTCCCAAAAGTACATGGCAGGCATCCATTGGGAGTACATCACATAATATGTTGTCTTCATATGAACCCATGGTTAGTCCAATCCTCACTTGTTTAGTCACCCTTATTTTGCTCCCATCATCGAGCCAATGTAAAGTGTAAGGTTTCGGGTGAGCGTAGTGGTCTACCCGAGTTTAGTAACCATCTCGCTGGAAGCTACGTTGGTGCAACTCCCTCCATCAACGATCAAACTACACCATTTATTTCCGATTTGACATTTTGTGTGAAATATTTGATCCCACTGTGCCGAATCATTCGAAATAGCTTTGGCTTGTAGAGTACGCAGAACTAAAGTGTCACAGTTTGGAGCATCGTAAGTCTCACATTCTTCTCCTTCTTCGTCCTCCATGTTGAATTCAAACACATCACCCAGTCTTTCCTTTTCGTCCTCGACCAAGAACTCGTCTCGGATCGTGACAGCTTCTCTTAGTGTTACCACTCGTTTGATTGGACAAGCATTTTGATAATGTCTGAACCCTTGACATTTGAAACATATTACATTAGCTAAACTCGTCTCCTTCGGTACGTAGGGGCCTTAGGAATCGCAACAGGGACTGGAGTCAGTATAGTTGCCTTAGTAGTTGAACTAGAACCGACACTTGGGTTTCCAAATTTGACTGGAAACTCGGGTTTATACAACTTCATCCTGTCTTGAGCTTCCAACTTCACACATAGCCCACATAAGGTATCGAAGTCCTAGTATGGATATAAGTCCACCGAGTTAGCTATGCTTCGGTTCAAGCCACGCAAGAATCACGACATCTTCTGCTCCTCATTCTCCCCTATCTCTCCCATTAAGGTTAGATTCTCAAACTCCTCAATGTATTCACTGACACTCAGCTTTCCTTGCAAGAGATCTGCAATTTTTCTGTACAAGGACAACCGATGTGATGTTGGTACATATCTTTTGCGAAGTTTTCTTTTTAACGAATCCCACGAACGGATCTTTTCTTTTCCCGCACGGGTTCTTCGCGTTTTCGCTCTTACGTACTAAAGGGAAGCGCCTTTCCCCAACTTGAGGATTGCATACTTGCACCGTTTCTCATCGTCGAGGTCTTTGAACTCGAACATACGATCAATTTTACATTCCCATTCCACGTAAACCTCAGGGTCTGTTCCGCCAACGAACTCCAGAAGCTCGTTCACCTTGAACTCTTAGACATGGCGTGAGGGTCGTTCATAGTCACCACACCTAGGTTGCCAACGCTGGTCGCGTTGTTCTGGCACGTCACGTAATGCGTTGCGAAGTTTTGCCAAGAAATCAGCGTCGTTGAGATCCATAATACCAAATATCAAGAACTTGGGCTCCGATGCCACTTATGATATGAATTCTCACTTATGATGCGAATTCTCTATCGGTACAGCGGGAGGCTGCTTTGATGAGCGGAAGCGAACAACAAGAAACTGTCAGGAACTGATAACAATAGTTCACTATAGCAATAACACTAGCTAGCGGTGTGCACGCGCGATAGGAAATGATGGCGGCAGCTCGATACAGCAACAAGACAGGAACTGACCGAATGAAGATGACTCGAAACAGGCAACCTACAAACAGCGGCACTCGAAACAGCAAGTTTCGTTCGGATGCTAATTAAAACAAGAAATAAGTTCGAACGATCGAACAACACTTGATGCGAAAATCTCGAACAAGTACAACCCTGTATCGAAAACAAGAAGGATATTGAAACAGGACAGAAATAGTTGTTTTATCGAACTAGACCTATAATTCGATGAAGCGATTTCTTCTCAAGACCTATTGAGAATCAATCAGATTAAGATTCGAAAACGTGTCGAATAATTACCAAAGTTTTGAAGGAAACTCGTCCAACACTAAAACAATACACAAGGTATGTTGTTTTGTCATGCAATAATAATCTCCTCATTACAACTTCATCGCCACTATTTATAGGCAAAAGTGGCCTCACAAAACACTTTAAACTATTACAAGTTGGTCTTAAAATAATGAAAAGATAATAAAAGGTTCCTCACGTCACTTGCAAACAAGAGTAAAAGATGGGTTTTGTCTCCAAGGTGATAGCCGTCTTTCATGCTGCCGAGAATCCTGTTACTTTTATAATAAAGACAGTGCTGGATTTCTTTATTGTCTTGCTTTTACCACTTGGGCCCTTTCCCCAAGATGCAAGTTGCCCATCATGTTTAAGTTACTCCAAGTCCGGTTATCAAGGTAACTCCGGATCTCGTATCTATTTTCTTGCCTAAGTATGTTGGAGTATGCTCGAGATGTTTTACGTCAATCCTTACTTCGTTTTCTTTGCTTGGAGTAGTCGGTTTCGTATCATTACTCCATAGGTTGTTCCAAAAGTAGCTAAGAAATTTTTAATCCCGATCCGAAACAATCGTCTTCGGAATCCCATGTAAACGTACCACATCTCGGAAACATAAGTCGGCCACATTGCTTGCATCGTCTGTCTTGTGGCACGCTACAAAATGAGCCATTTTCGAAAAATGATCTATTACTACCATAATAGCATCCCTCCCGCGTTGAGTACGTGGTAAAGCAACAATGAAATCCATCGAGACATCTTCCCATGGCCTTTCCGGAATCAGTAAAGGTGTGTATACTACCGCGTGAACGAACTCTTCGCAACATGGCATGTCACACACCTACTAATTATGTCATTCACATCCCCCTGCATCTTTGGCCAATAAAAATGTTCCTGAAGTACGTCTAATGTCTTAGCCGAACCAAAGTGGCCAGCCAAGCCTCCCCCATGAGCCTCCCAAACCAACAATTCTCGAACCGTATGTTTGGGCAAGCAAAGACTATTTCCTTTGAAGAGGAAGCCTTCCTGTATCGAAAATTCTCTAAACGGACCAGAGTGGTAAAGAGTGAAAGTCTCACCAAAATCCGCATCACTGTCATAATATTCCTTCAGTATCTCGAACCCAAGCAAACGAACATCAAGAGTAGAGAGTAAGCCATATCGCCTAGACAACGCATCTGCTACAATGTTGCTCTTGCCATCCTTATACTTCGACGAAAAGTGAAATGATTATAAGAATTCCACCCACTTCGCATACCAAATCCGGATGCGAGAAGGATATGAGTGGAAGACGGCCTTCAAAACTAAACATGGGCTGTATGAATGTACCGTTATGCCGTTCGGCCTTACAAATGCGCTGAGTACTTTCATGCATTTGATGAACGGAGTATTTAAGTTGTTTTTGGGGAATTTTGTAGTAGTATACTTAGATGACATTTTGATTTATAGCCGATCGTTGCAAGAACATTTCGGACACTTAAGGGAAGTCTTGGAAACCCTAAGGGACCAAAGGCTGTATGGAAAAAGGGAGAAGTGCTCATTCTTAGTCGAAAGTATAGTCTTTCTTGGCTATATCGTTTCGAAGGAAGGAGTGTCGGTTGATTAAACCAAGATCGAAGTAATTAAGTCATGGCCGATTCCCGCTACAGTGATGGAAGTTAGGTTGTTCCACGGACTTGCTTCATGCTACCGAAGATTCATTCGAGATTTTAGCACCATTACAAGCCCACTAACGGAATGTTCGAAGAAAGGTACGTTTAATTGGAGCAGGGCTGCCCAGGAGTCATTCGAAAATTTGAAAACAAAGTTATGTGAAGCACCAATCGTGGCATTACCCGATTTTTCGCAACCGTTCGAAGTAGAGTGTGATGCTAGCGGAGTTGGCATTGGAGCGGTTCTCATTCAAGGAAAGCATCATATTGCTTATTTTTTAGAAAAGTTAAGCAGTGCTCGTCTCAATTATTGTACGTACGATAAGGACTTCTATGCTATTGTGAGGGCTCTAGATCATTGGAGTCACTATCTTCAGCCGAAGCATTTCATCCTACATTCAGACCATGAATCATTGAAGTATATTAACGGGCAACACATGTTAAGTCCAAGGCATGCGAAGTGGGTGGAATTCTTACAATCATTTCACTTTCATCGAAGTATAAGGATGGCAAGAGCAACATTATAGCAGATGCGTTGTCTAGACGGTATGCCTTACTCTCTACTCTTGATGTTCGTTTGCTTGGGTTCGAGACAGTGATGGAATATTATGACAGTGATGCGGATTTTGGTGAGACTTTCACTCTTTGCCAATCTGGTCCGTTTGGAGAATTTTCGATACAGGAAGGCTTCCTCTTCAAAGGAAATCGTCTTTGCTTGCCCAAACATACGGTTCGGGAATTGTTGGTTCGGAAGGCTCACGGGGGAGGCTTGGGTGGCCACTTTGGTTCGGCTAAGACATTAGATGTACTTAAGGAACATTTTTATTGGCGAAAAATGCAGGGGGATGTGAATGACATAATTAGTAAGCGTGTGACATGCCATATTGCAAAGAGTTCGTTCAACTCGGGAGTATACACACCTTTACCGATTCCGGAAAGGCCATGGGAAGATGTCTCGATGTATTTCATTGTGGCTTTACCTCGTACTCAACGAGGGAGGGATGCTATTATGGTAGTTATAGATCGTTTTTCGAAAATAGCTCATTTTGTAGCGTGCCACAAGACAGACGATGCAAGCAATGTGGCCGACTTATATTTCCGAGAGGTGGTATGTTTACATGGGATTCCGAAGACTATTGTTTCGGATCGGGATTCAAAATTTCTTAGCTACTTTTGGAACACCCTATGGAGGTAGGTGGGAACAAAACTCTTTTTAGAACTTCGCACCACCCTCAAACCGATGGGCAAACCGAAGTGACTAATCGAACTCTGGGGACACTGTTGCGTGGTCTTGTAAGCAAGACACAAAAGGACTGGGATCTAAAACTGGCACATGCAGAGTTTTCTTATAATCGTTCTCCTACTCATGGCACGGTGCACTCTCCTTTTGAAGTAGTTTACGGGCTGAATCATTACATAACCGAGCGACAAATTGCTGCATAAGGATGCGGAGTCAAAGCTGAAGTCAATGATGAAATTACACGAACAAGTACGTAACCGAATCAAGGATATAAACAAGATGAACAAAAGGAAGTCGAACAACCAAAGAAAACCGAAATTGTTCGAGGTTGGGGATTTAGTTTGGGTGCATTTGAGGAAAGAGCGATTTCCGATTAAGCATAAGAACAAGTTAATGCCACGAGCTGAGGGACCGTTTAAAGTAGTTGTGAAGGTGAACGACAATGCATACAAGTTAGAACTTCGGGTGATTATGGAGTGCGTGCTACTTTCAATATTGGTGATCTTTCTCCTTATCTCGATGACAATGGAATTGCGGAATTCAGGACAATTCCTTTTAAAGAAGAAGGGAATCATACAAAACCGACTACTCCAAGCGAAGAAGACGAAGTGAGGATTGACATAAAACACCTTGAACATACTTCTATATACTTAGGCGAGAAAACCGATACGAGACCTGGAGTAACCTTGGTGATCGGACTTGGAATAACTTAAACATGGCAAATTGCATCATGTGGGGGTCCAAGTGGTGGAGATAACATAATAAAGATTTCATCCCTTTCTTTATAATAAAAGAGGCAGGATTCTCGGCCTGCATGTGAAGAACGGCTATCACCTTGGAGACAAAACCCATCTTTTATTCCTTTTGTTTGCAAGTGGCGTGGAGTACCTTTTTATTGTCTTTTCCTTTATTTTAAGACTATGTGGTCTTATCTTGTAATAGTTTAAATAATCTTGTCAGCTACTCTTACCTATAAGTAGTCATTTTGAATTTTAATGAAGGCATTATGGAATCATCAAACAAAAAAAATACCCTGCGTATTGTTTAAGTGTTGGACGAGTTTCCTTCCAAAATCTGATTATTATTTAACACGTTTCGAATTTTTAATCTGATCGATTCTCAATAGGTCTTGAAAAGAAATCACCTTATCGGATTATAGGTCTAGTTCGATAAACACTTGTTTCCTGTCCTTTTTCGATATTCCTCTTGCTTTCGATACAGGGTTGTACCTGGTCGGGAGTTCGTATCAATTGCTGTTTGGTTGTCCGAAGCTTGCTTCCTGTTTCCATTGGCATCCGACCGAAACCTACTATTGTCAAGTGCCGTTGTTTGGAGTTGCCTGTTCCGAGTTATTTCCACTCGGCTAGTTCTTGCCTTGTTACTGTATCGAACTGTCGTTATTAGTTCCTGTCTCGTGCGCATGCCGTTATCCAGTATTATTCCTGTATCGAACTGTTGCTATCAGTTCCTGTCAGTTTCAAACTGTACTGTTCGATTCCTTTTTGACTAAGTGCTGTTCGCTTCCGCTCGTCAAAATAGCCTTTCTACTGTACCGATAGAGAATTCGCATCATTCACGAACCATAGTAACCATATAGGTTGAGAGGAGTGAACAATGGAAAAAAGCAGATCGAATCATCCATTTGATGGGTTGGTGTTTGACACCACTTTATGAAGATTAATAGACTAGAAACTTGTTCGGTTGCCCTCTATTAAAATTTATAAAGAACTCGATCACCACCATGAAGTAAAGTGAACAATACTTCCGTATTTCACATGGGAGTGTGTTATTACGATAAAAATAGTGGGAGCTGGGTTAAAAGAATAGAAAAGACCTTAATTCTATACTCAAATCATAATTGAATGAGTCACTAATAAATATGTCGTACTTAATGCAGACAAACATCAACTCTCAATATGACAATGAACCCACTCGCTATATTACTCGAAAAGAACACCTTAATCGGCCCTAACTTTGTGGATTGTCTCTGCAAGCTAATGATAGTCCTCAGTATAGAGGCACTGGGATATGTCTTCGATGATACGAAATTGACTAGTCAAAATGAAGAAGATGGATTAATGATCGACGTAAATGGCCTTACAACGCGCCATGCACGTACGGAGACATTTTTAGACGAGAAAACGGACACATAATGAGAAGGACCAAGGTGCCTGGTCTCGGCCGTGTCATATGACACGGCCCGTGTTATGCTATGCCAGAAAGGGCCGAAGTGCCTGCCTGCCGAACTCAGCCGTGTCGTCCGACATGGCCCGTGCTGTACTCATCCGGAAATGCCAAAGTCACTTGTCGGCCATACCCGACCGTGTCCCAGGACACGACCGTGTCACACCCTTCCAGAAACAGCCGAACAAACTGCTGCCGAGCTCGACCGTGTCCCAGGACACGACCGTGTCACACTCCTCCGAAAAATGCCGAACGAACTGCCGACCAGCTCGACCGTGTCCCGAGCCACGACCGTGTCCTACTCTTCCGGAAAGCGTCGAAAGTCTGCCGACCAGCCTGACCGTGTCATACAAACACGGTCGAGTCTTACTCGCCTAGAAGCGCCGAAACGCCTGCCGACCAGCCCGACCGTGTCAGTCGAACACGGTCGAGTCCTGCTGCATCCGTCCGCAATGCGCCGCGACCGTGTCAATCGACACGGCCCGTGTTCAGTAGCCAGCTTGCTTTGTTTATACACCTTGTGTGTTGTTTTTGTCTCCTTTTCCTTTCTTTATCCCCCTATTATTTGTTGTTGTTATTTTTATAGTTTTATTTTGATTCTTGTCTTCCTTTTCAAGATCATTTGATCTTGCTTTTGATTTCTTTACTTGGTTATTGTTTTTCATTTCCAAGATCATGTGATCTTGTTGTTTTAAATTCCTTAGTTGTAAGAAGACTTCACCTCCTATAAGTTAGTCATTGATTAGCCTTGTAATGGAAAAGAATTGTATGTTGAAGAAATAAGAATACACTTTGTGTTTTCCTTGGTGAATGGTTTTCATCGAAACTTGATTTTTATTCGACGCGTTTTCGAGTATTAATCTGATCGATTCTCAATAGGTCTTGAGAAGAAATCATCTTATTGAATTATAGGTCTAATTCGATAAACCCTTGTTCTTGTTCGAATATTTCATTGTCATATCCGATATTACATCCATAAAAAATACACTCAAAACACCCTACTCGTAAAAAGACTTCCGCTACGATATTCATATACACACTCCGACCGATACATATTCACCTTTCCATGCGAATTCGTATCATAAGTGGTATCGGAGCCCAAGGTCATCTCCTTGGGCGATTTATTCAACGATTGCTTGTCAAAGAAATATCTCTTGATTCTTGTCATCGGCAACCACACCTAAATTTCTTAATTCAGTTTAGGTTCTTGATCTTTCAGCAGAATGTAGTTCAACGATATTGATTTCTTGGCTAAATTTTGCAGCATACTGGAGTTCACGGATCTAGTAATCTAGATGCGTGCATAGATTGGCTCCATGCTTGTGAGGAGCACTTGGACTTCAAGGTTGCCCCGATCAACCGTCGTGTTTCGCTGGTGGCAAGGCGCCTCCGCGGTAGCGCCGCCATCTGGTGGCAAAAACTGAAACAGTCCCGTTCACAACAACGTAAGCCAAAAATCAGAGATTGGCAAAAATTCATAAAACATTTCAACCGAAGGTTCAAATCATACCACCACTCGTTGTTCCCCCACCACCAGTCCTTCGACGCCCCGCCGCCAACCTTCGATCTAATGTTTTTCCCCATCAAGGAATTCCCAGCATAATCCTTTTTCGATGAAGACGATGTCCCTAGGGTCATTTTTAATGAAGTAGACGAGACAGAGGTTTCAACGGCGCAATACAATGAAGAAGATGAGTTGAGCCGTGTTGACGAACTTGGATCTTGCTATTATGAGCATGGGCCAATTGGTTGTGTTGGCCAAATTGACCAAAACGGACCAAATTATTTTAATGGCGAGGAGCCTGTTAGTGTCATGGAAATTGGGTCGGATTATGAAGGGCCACCAATATTTGATGCAGAACCAGTTGACAAAGAGGAACCCATAATTGATTCCGTGTTTCCCATTTTTAATGGTGAACCCGACATGAAATCATTAATGCTTCCCATTTTTGATGTTGTGCCCGACGACGATCCATATCTCGGTGAAAGTTGTTTTGATGATTTTTGTCCAATTTATGATGCAGACTCCAATGAGGTGTTTTTAATTTATGATACGGAGCAAGAACATGTTATGATTCCGGAACATCTATATCTTGAGCCTTACTAATATTTTGACATGAAAGTCGATGACGAGGCATTTTTCCCAGGTCTTGAAGTGGTGTCCGATGAGTTCGACCACCAGGATGATAACAGTTCTGACTCACAAAATGATTATTATTTCTTTATATCTCATGATAGTTATTTTGTTGGTGATTCTGTGAGACTCCCTACAACCTATCGTCTCAAGATTTTGGGCCATGTACGCACTGCGGATATTTTCGAGATCAAGTACTTAAAGGATTTAGTTAAATATCTTGATGACGAAGGGATTGCGGAATTGAGGACAATTCCTTCTAAAGGGGGAGAGAATGATACGAAATTGACTAGTCAAAATGAAGAAGACGGAGCAAGGATCAATGTAAACGGCCTTACAATGCGCCATGCACATACGGCAACATTTTTAGACGAGAAAACGGACACAAAACGAGAATGACCAAGGTGCCTGGTCTCGGCCGTGTCATATGACACGGCCCGTGTCATGCTATGCCGGAAAGAGCCGAACTGCCTGCCTGCCGAACTCGGCCGTGCCGTACTCATCCGGAAATGCCAAAGTCACTGTCGGCCATACCCGACCGTGTCCCAGGACATGACCGTGTCACACCCTTCCGAAAACAGCCGAACGAACTACTGCCGAGCTTGACCGTGTCCCAGGACACGACTGTTTCACACTCCTCCGAAAAATGCCGAACGAACTACCGACCAGCTTGACCGTGTCCAGAGCCACGACGGTGTCCCGAGCCACGACCGTGTCCTACTCTTCCGGAAAGCATCAAAAGTCTGCCGACCAGCCCGACCGTGTCATACGAACACGGTCAAGTCTTACTCGCCTAGAAGTGCCGAAACGCCTGCCGACCAGCCCGACCGTGTCAGTCGAACACGGTCGAGTCCTGCTGCATCCGTCCGCAATGCGCCGCAACCGTGTCAATCGACACGGCCCGTGTTCAGCAGCCAACCTGCTTTGTTTATACACCTTGTGTGTTGTTTTTGTCTTCTTTTCCTTTCTTTATCTCCCTATTATTTGTTGTTGTTATTTTTATAGTTTTATTTTGATTCTTGTCTTCCTTTTCAAGATCATTTGATCTTGCTTTTGATTTCTTTACATGGTTATTGTTTTTCATTTCAAAGATCATGTGATCTTGTTGTTTTAGATTCCTTAGTTGTAAGAAGACTTCACCTCCTATAAGTAGTCATTGATTAGCCTTGTAATGGAAAAGAATTGTATGTTGAAGAAATAAGAATACACTTTGTGTTTTCCTTGGTGAATGCTTTTCATCGAAACTTGATTTTCATTCGACGCGTTTTCGAGTATTAATCCGATCGATTCTCAATAGGTCTTGAGAAGAAATCATCTTATCGAATTATAGGTCTAATTCGATAAACACTTGTTCTTGTTCGAATCTTTCATTGTCATATCCGATATTACATCCATAAAAAATACACTCAAAACACCCTACTCGTAAAAAGACTTCCGCTACAATATTCAAATACACACTCCGACCGATACATATTCACCTTTCCGGGCGAATTCGTATCATTAGAGGCGGATATTCCGGCGCCTCCGGTGCGGACTAGAGCCAATCAAGAAGAAATTGAAAACCATGAAAAGTGGGTTAAGGATGATATAAAAGTTTGTGCCTATATGATGGCTTCTATGTCTAATGAGCTTCAGAGAGCTCATAAGAGAATGACTTCTGCTAGGCATATTTTATCTCACTTAACTGAGCTTTATGTTGAGCACAGTCGAACTGCTACATATGAGATATCCAAGCAACTGTTCGGTGCTAGGATGTGTAATACCCGGTTGTAATTCATTCATTTTTATTCAGTAATTATCAGTCTGTAATTGTCACTCAGTAATTTTCACTCATTAATAATCATTCATCAGTCATGTTTCATTCATTTGCGTTCATTTGGCATGTTGTAACCGTGTATCAGTTACCGATCGTCATTTCATCTCCGTTTGAGTGTCAGGACGGGAGTATTATCATTATCATCGTTATTGGTAGTCTTGTGCTGGAAGTATCATTTTTGGCATGTGTTGGAATTGTTCGCGTTCGCAAACGTTTGGTATGTCGAATCATTCATCGATCGTAGCGAGAAATCAGAGTTGTCGGAATTTCATCTTGTCCAGCAACGAGTTACGGCCGTAATAGACGTTCGTTGTTTTCAGGCCATTTCGGACGAGCGGGACTTACGGCCATAAGGATTTCGGCATATGGCCGTAAGTTGGGCAGTACGGCCATAAGGCTTGGCGGGATACGGCCGTACGTGTCGAGCAGGGTGCCCAGACGTTTTTGGTCGAAGGCGAGTTACGGTCGTAAGGGTCTCGGCATACGGCCGTAAGGTGAGGGAGATACGGCCGTAAGGCTTGGCCGGATATGGCCGTACGTTGCAGGCAGGATGCCTGGTCATTTTCGACGAAGGGGGCTTACGCCCGTAAGTTTGGCCGGATACGGCCGTATCATCCGAGTTACGCCCGTAAGGCGTGCGGGTACGGCCGTAAGGATGCCGGCAGATGTTTTTGACGAAGGCGAGTTACGCCCGTAACTCAGGAGCGGTTACGGCCGTAAGTCTGTCGGCAGGATTTTGGCCGAAGCCGAGTTACGGCCGTACGAGTTGGCCGGTTACGGCCGTAAGGCCGTTGACCTGGGATGTTACGGCCGTATGAGGGCCGAGTTACGGCCATAACTTCCGGCAGTTTATATAGGGCTGGCCGGGACTTTTTCATCATTTTCATCCACTTCTTCATTTTGTTCCGAGAGATAGACTTGAGGGAGGGATTTCTCCATCCTCAATCACTTGAGTGTTAGATTTTCATCATCCTCATTCATTTGGGAAGCTCGGATACTCGATTTAACACGTTTTCATCGGATCGAAGTGTTTGGATCTTCAAAGGTAATATTCTTCAACACCTTGGATTTCGATTTTGTGTTGAGATATGATGTTTTGGACGTTATAATCATGTTATAGGAAGGGATATGTATATGATTATGAGTTTGTATAAGGATTCATTGGATTATTGAGGGATTATTCAAGAACACTTTGAATATCGAGTTGAAATTGGGGGTTTTCGATGAATTGTCGTTTTAATCACGTTTTCGGATATTCATTTTGGATTATGGATCATTTGGAAGATGTTTGTTGGTTTGAAACACTTCTTGGTGGATTTGATTATGGCATATTGAGATTTGATTGTAAACAATAGGAGTTTGGCCACAACGTATTCGATATAATGCCCCAATGAACTTAGTTTAATCATATCGACGTTTTGAGTTCGTTATATTCGTGTTTGATTCGTATATTGAACGGGTCGTCGGATATTGTGTTATTCAAGGTTGTTCGAGCGACCGACATCGCATTTAGGACATTTGTTCGTGGAAGGATAATTGTCATCGGTATTGTGTAAGTTAATTCTTACTCAGTTAAAAGGATACTCATTCCTTTCGTTGTTGTTCATTCATGATCATAATTCATTCATAAGGTACTAACCATTTCAAACTTGTAATTGTCACTTCATTACATCATTCACGAGGGACGACGGTTCCAATTATTTATTGAGCTATCATTCTTTTCACTGTCATTTCATCTCGGTGAGTCATTATTGATTTTGATGTCACTTTTGGTTATATTGTGGCATTTCGGGTCGGGCACATTATAGTCGTGTGTTGGTTGGTGGCCTCACATTGGACTGTGCACACGAGTTGATGGCTTCGTGAGACTGATTAGGTACAAGACCACACGTGTATTCGATCGATACTCGTTGGTGGCTTGTGCACGGACACATTTCCATCTCGGACGTAGTGTGGCGCCATTCCTTTGAGCCCTACTATTAGTTGATTCATACAGCATGTTTGATTGCGTATGTTTCGACAGGATAATTCATAATTAAAGATAACTCATGTTTGTGTTTATTCAACTCTTGAGGATTGTTGTTCAGTGTAACTGACACCGGCTGGGGATTTTTTTTTTCAGGTCATGGCAAGGCAAAAGTACGGGAATAGCATGCTGACGTCGAGGAGTCCCAGTGATACTAGTAGGGGGCCCCGATCTTTCAGTTATTCATGTTATTGTCCTTTATTTTCCGATGCAGACTTTCATTTGGATACTCCGTTTCATTCAGTGTGGTGTATTTTATCTTCATATAAAATATACTAGTATTCGGTATTGTCCTGGTGTGTGTACTTAAACTCCTTATCGGAGTATTTGGTAATATAATGTGGTTCGGTACTACAATTATATTATTTAATTCATCATTTTCATTCGCCCGGTGGGTCCCAGTCGGGGATTCACGGCACTGTAATATCCGCCTAGTTTGGGGTGTTACAGAGTTGGTATCGGAGCGTGGTTTTGAATACTACCTTCCGAGTCATGTCTCATTTGAAATCATCGTCATCAGACTAGTATCATTGGACTTTCGCGTCACGTGTGACTTGTGGAAATGCCGAGCCAATCAGGCCGGAAGAACTGTAAGATTTCTAACGCCATGGTATAATTTCTGGCAATAGTCATTCATTCATCATTCATCATTTAACAATCCTCAAACATCATCATTCATTGTGATTAGGACGATCATGTTAACTCATTAATCACTTAATTCATTTCATTACTCAGTTAATAATCAGGACGATCATGTTAACTCATTAATCACTTAATTCATTTCATTACTCAGTTAATGATCAGGACGATCATGTTAATTCAGTAATTACTCAATTCATTTCATTACTCAGTTGTCGATCTGGATGATCATATTATTAATCTTGTTAAGTTATTCAAGATAATCATTTCAAGAATTTCATCAGATAATCATGTCACTTCAGTAAATCATTCATATAATCACTAAGTTAGAGCATGTATACTCATTTTCATCATCTCATGACATAATCATAACGTGATAATCATGAGGGAAATATAATCATTATGAGACCTTCCTACTTCAGTATGGAGAGAGCTGTCAGGGGATGCACAGGGAGAGGCCGCGGTGCGGGCCGAAACCCGAGAAATAATCACTCGCTGCCGGGAAATCGTACCCAGGAATCGGCTCGATCAGATGATGTTCGGGTTGATCCACTCACTTTTATGCAGGCCATGATGACCCATGTGCAATTGCTCAATCATCATTGCGCCACTCTGGCCAGATTAATCGAGAGAACTCTCCCGTATGAGCCAGCTGCTAAGGAAAGTGCTGAACAACAACCTTCATCTGTCAGCAAGAGATCAGCGAAGCGTAATCAATCTGAAGGCGGTCAGTCAACCTTCAAGAAGCCTCGTGTGAGTCCTATCATTTCTGAGCGACCTCCTACGGCGCAAAATGGTGCGGGATCTCCGTCCCGAGCAGCCGGTTCGGCCATCACCTGTTTCAATTGTGGAACGCCGGGTCATTACAGCACTGAGTGTCTGAAACCGTCTATCATGTGCTATAATTGTGGGAATTTTGGGCATAAGGCCCGTTTTTGCTGAAAGGACTCCAAGTCGGCTGCGGCATCTCAGTCCCGGGCAAGCAAATGATTCGAATCGATCGCTTTGTCAACGTCGTTTAAGACAATGGAAGCAAATAGAGTTGGGGCTCATATTTATCAGACGGGATCGTCCGGTTCGGGGGCCGGCAAGTCCCAGATTCATGTGATGAGGAAGATCGGCGATCCGGTGGCCCGAATGACCTCAGGTATACTCGTAGTTTTATTTCAACTTGTGTGTACCTTTTGGATACTGGCGCACCGCATTCATTCATTTTCGAATCATGTTTAAATAGACTTATTTTGGGATAGTCCTATTGCTTGTGGACCTCATACCATCGGTCTACCTGGCGATGGGAAATTTTTTCGGAAATCATACCGAACTAAGCTTAATGACCGCAATTGGTTGATGGACCTAATCGTGGTGAATTTATCTTAGGACGATGTAATTTTCGGTATTAGTTGGTTTGATCGTCTTGATACTATCCTCAGTGTTTGTAAGCGTTTGGTCGCTATCTTTCCGTCGTTGGTTGTCGAATGTGTGCTTCAGGGAAGTAATCCAAGTTGTTCCAGAAGAATTATTATTATGGCGAAAGCAGAGAAATTCTGCAATCGAGTTATTCAATCATTCATTGCATCATTTTCATCGATTGGCCTTTCTAAGGCAATCGAGCTATTCAATCATTCATTGTATCATTTTCATCGATTGGCCTTTCTAAGGCAATCGAGTTATTCAATCATTCATTGTATCATTTTCATCGATTGGCCTTTCTAAGGCAATCGAGCTATTCAATCATTCATTGTATCATTTTCATCGATTGCCTTTCTAAGGCAATCGAGTTATTCAATCATTCACTGTATCATTTTCATCGATTGGCCTTTCTAAGGCAATCGAGTTGTTCAAGCATTATTGGTATCACTTTTTATCGATTGACCATTCTAGGGCAATCGAAATGTTCAATCATTTGAGGTATCATTGTCATCAATTGACGATGTATTTCCAGACGAGTTATCTGGTTGCCTTCACATAGAGTAGTGGAATTCAGGAGTGAGTTGGAGCTGGTACGTCCCCGTTATCGAAGGCACCGTATCGGATGGCCCCGACCAGAATGCAGGAGTTGAAGATTCAACTTGAAGAATAGTTCGAGAAAGGTTATCTCCGACCGATGGCATCCCCGTGAGGAGCACCAGTGTGATCTGTCAAGGAGTAGGATGGCTCGTCTCGTGTGTGTATTAATTATCAGGAGTTGAGCAGGGTGATGATCAAGATTAGTATCCTCTACCCCGTATTTATGATCTCTTAGATCAACTTCAGGGAGCTTCAATATTTTCCTAGGTCGACTGAAGATCTGGATATCATCAGCTGCGAATTCTAGAGTCGGGTATCGCAAGGACGGCTTTTCGTACACGCTATGGTCATTATGAGTTCGTAGTTATGCCGTTCGGGCTAACTAATGCACCTGCGGTATTCATGGAGTTAATGAATCGGGTTTTCATCGACTTTCTTTTGATCAGTTTGTTGTTGTCTTCATCGATGACATTTTGATTCATTCTCGTGATCGAGAGGAAAACGAGGTACATCTTCATCAGGCTCTCGATGTGTTGAGACGCGAGCAACTTTATGGAAAGTTTTCTTAATGTGAGTTCTGGACGTCCGAAGTGATTTTTCTCGGGCGTGTAATTTCATCAGACAGAGTTCTTGTCGACCCTCAGAAGATGGAGGCTATCCGAGACTGGCAACCTCCGAAAGATGTTAAGGGAATCCGAGGTTTCCTCGGATTAGCTGATTAATTATCCGACCCACGACCTAGAGCTAGCAGCCATGGTTTTCGCGTTGGAAATTTGGCGTCGTTACCTTTATGGCGTCACCTGTCAGATCTTCACTGATCACAAGAGTTGAAGTATATATATTTACTCAGAAGGAGTTAAATATGCGACAAAGACGGTGGTTAGAACTAATCAAAGATTTCGATATCAAGATCCTTTACCACCCAGGCAAGGCGAACATTGTCGCCTACGCATGGAGTCATAAGTCCGTTCAAGAGCAGATGCTTGCTCGTTTATCAGTCCAGAAGGAGCTTCAACAGGGATTCCTTAGACCCGAGATCGAGGTTTGGCATCAGCACCTGGCAGGTATGCTGAAACCGCTCCCTATTCCAAAATGGATGTGAGAAGACATTTCTATGGATTTCATCATGAGAGTGCCGACGAGTCGTCGGGGCATGAATATGCGACAAAGACGGTGGTTAGAACTAATCAAAGATTTCGATATCAAGATCCTTTACCACCCAGGCAAGGCGAACATTGTCGCCTACGCCTGGAGTCATAAGTCCGTTCAAGAGCAGATGCTTGCTCGTTTATCAGTCCAGAAGGAGCTTCAGCAGGGATTCCTTAGACCCGAGATCGAGGTCTGGCATCAGCGACTGGCAGGTATGCTGAAACCGCTCCCTATTCCAGAATGGATGTGAGAAGATATTTCTATGGATTTCATCATGAGAGTGTCGATGAGTCGTCGGGGCATGAATACGATCTGGGTGATCGTGGACCGCTTAACTAAGTCAGCTCATTTCCTTGAGATTAAGGATACGTGGGGTCCCGAGAGACTTGCCCATCTGTTCATCAAAGAGATAGTGAGATTGCACAGTACTCCTAAGAGTATCGTTTCTGATCGTGACGGGTGATTCGTGTCTCATTTTGGAAATTAGTTCATCGTGCTTTGGGAACTCAGCTTAATCTGATTACCGTTTTTCATCCTCAGTCCGACGGACAATCAGAGAGGAGTTTTCAGACATTGGAGGACATGTTGAGGGCATGCGTCCTCGATTTGTAGACGATTGGGAAGCCCAATTACTGTTGTTTGAGTCCACGTACAGTTTAGTTGGCATGCTGCGATGAAGGTAGCACCTTACGAGGCCTGGTAAGGTCGTCGTTGTCGATCTCCCTTGTGTTGGGATGACCCATTAGAGTCAATCGGCACCGAGCCCGATATACTTATAGCTGCCCGGGAGAAGGTAGCTTTGATCAGGAGTCGTCTGTTGACTGCTCAGAGTCGATAGAAATTATATACAGATAATCGTCGACCACTAGAGTTCGAGATGGGTGACCACGTTTTGGTCAAGGTATCCCCGAGTCGAGGTATCTTCCATTTCGGAAAATGGGGGAAAGTGAGTCCGAGATTCATTGGATCGTTTGAGATTTTGGATCGAATAGGCGAGTTAGATTATCGATTAGCTTTACCTCCGGCGTTGAGCCAAATTCATAATGTATTGCACGTCTCGCAATTGCGGAAGTGTGTTGCCGACCCGAGTCACATACTTCAGTTCGACGAAATCGAGATCGCAGATGATCATTCGTATGAGGAGCGTCCCATACGAGTGTTAGAGCGGCAAATCAAACAGTTGAGGAATAAGGCGATTCCTTTGGTTAAGTTTCAGTGATCTAGACACGGAGTCGAAGAGGCTACTTGGGAAACCGAGGAGAGTATGTGGGAGAGTCATCCCGAGTTGTTTGACCCTTAGTTTCGGGGACGAAACTCCTTTTAAGGGGGGGAGTATGTAATACCCGGTTGCAATTCATTCATTTTCATTCAGTAATTATCAGTCTGTAATTGTCACTCAGTAATTTTCACTCATTAATAATCATTCATCAGTCATGATTCATTCATTTGCGTTCATTTGGCATGTTGTAACCGTGTATCAGTTACTGATCGTCATTTCATCTCCGTTTGAGTGTCGGGACGGGAGTATTATCATTATCATCGTTATTGGTAGTCTTGTGCTGGAAGTATCAGTTTTGGCATGTGTTGGACTTGTTCGCGTTCGCAAACGATTGGTATGTCGAATCATTCATCGATCGTAGCCAGAAATCGGAGTTGTCGGAATTTCATCTTGTCCAGCAACGAGTTACGGCCGTAAGGAGTGTCGGATACGGCCATAATATACGTTCGTTTTTTTCAGGCCATTTCGGACGAGCGGGACTTACGGCCGTAAAAATTTCGGCATACGGCCGTAAGTTGGGCAGTACGGCCGTAAGGCTTGGCGGGATACGGCCGTACGTGTCGAGCAGGGTGCCCAGATGTTTTTGGCCGAAGGCGAGTTAAGGCCGTAAGGGTCTCGGCATACGGCCGTAAGGCGAGGGAGATACGGCCATAAGGCTTGGCCGGATACGGCCGTACGCTGCAGGCAGGATGCCTGGTCATTTTCGACGAAGGGGGCTTACGCCCGTAAGTTTGGCCGGATACGGCCGTATCATCCGAGTTACGCCCGTAAGGCGTGCGAGTACGGCCGTAAGGATGCCGGCAGATGTTTTTGACGAAGGCGAGTTACGCCCGTAACTCAGGAGCGGTTACGGCCGTAAGTCTGTCGGCAGGATTTTGGACGAAGCCGAGTTACGGCCGTACGAGTTGGCCGGTTACGGCCGTAAGGCCGTTGACCTGGGATGTTACGACCGTATGAGGGCCGAGTTACGGCCGTAACTTCCGGCAGTTTATATAGGGCTGGCCGGGACTTTTTCATCATTTTCATCCTCTTCTTCATTTTGTTCCGAGAGAGAGACTTGAGGGAGGGATTTCTCCATCCTAAATCACTTGAGTGTTATATTTTCATCATCCTCATTCATTTGGTAAGCTCGGATACTCGATTTAACACGTTTTCATCGGATCGAAGTGTTTGGATCTTCAAAGGTAATATTCTTCAACACCTTGGATTTCGATTTTGTGTTGAGATATGATGTTTTGGACGTTATAATCATGTTATAGGAAGGGATATGCATATGATTATGAGTTTGTATAAGGATTCATTGGATTATTGAGGGATTATTCAAGAACACTTTGAATATCGAGTTGAAATTGGGGGTTTTCGATTGATTGTCATTTTAATCACGTTTTCGGATATTCATTTTGGATTATTGATCATTTGGAAGATGTTTGTTGGTTTGAAACACTTCTTGGGGGGATTTGATTATGGCATATTGAGATTTGATTGTAAACAATCGGAGTTTGGCCACAACGTATTCGATATAATGCCCCCAATGAACTTAGTTTAATCGTATCAACGTTTTGAGTTCGTTATATTCGTGTTTGATTCGTATATTGAACGGGTCGTCGGATATTGTGTTATTCAAGGTTGTTCGAGCGACCGACATCGCATTTAGGACATTTGTTCATGGAAGGATAATTGTCATCGGTATTGTGTAAGTTAATTCTTAATCAGTTAAAATGATACTCATTCCTTTCGTTGTTGTTCATTCATAATCATAATTCATTCATAAGGTACTAACCATTTCAAACTTGTAATTGTCACTTCATTACTTCATTCACGAGGGACGACGGTTCCAATTATTTATTGAGCTATCATTCTTTTTGCTGTCATTTCATCTCGGTGAGTCATTATTGATTTTGATGTCACTTTTGGTTATATTGTGGCATTCCGGGTCGCACTAACGTGCCGGTTCGTATGTGTAGGATTTTCATGTCGGGCACATTATAGTCGTGTGTTGGTTGGTGGCCTCACATTGGACTGTGCACACGAGTTGATGGCTTCGTGAGACTGATTAGGTACAAGACCACACGTGTATTCGATCGATACTCGTTGGTGGCTTGTGCACGAACACATTTCCATCCCGGACGTAGTGTGGCGCCATTCCTTTGAGCCCTACTGTTAGTTGATTCATACAGCATGTTTGATTGCGTATGTTTCGACAGGATAATTCATAATTAAAGATAACTCATGTTTGTGTTTATTCAACTCTTGAGGATTGTTGTTCTGTGTAACTGACCCCGGCTGGGGATTTTGTTTTTCAGGTCATGGCAAGGCAAAAGCACGGGAATAGCATGCTGACGTCGAGGAGTCCCAGTGATACTAGTAGGGGCCCCCGGTCTTTCAGGTATTCATATTATTGTCCTTTATTTTCCGCTGCAGACTTTCATTTGGATACTCCATTTCATTCAGTGTGGTGTATTTTATCTTCATATAAAATATACTAGTATTCGGTATTGTCCTGGTGTGTGTACTTAAACTCCTTATCGGAGTATTTGGTAATATAATGTGGTTCGGTACTGCAATTATATTATTTAATTCATCATTTTCATTCGCCCGGTGGGTCCCAGTCGGGGATTCACGGCACTGTAATATCCGCCTAGTTTGGGGTGTTACAGGATGAAGGAAGGTGAGAAGTTTGGGGACCACGTCCTGAAAATGATCTCTATGATCGAGAGATTGGAGGCTCTTGATTTTAAGACGGATTCTTCTCTTCAGACCTACCTTATCCTACAGTCTCTTCCTGATTCCATATCACAGTTTGTTATGAATTTCAACTGCAATGAGATTGCTTGCAATTTAGCAGGGTTGATGAACGAACTGGTAACCGCTCAGTCTGAGATGAATACTCCGCGGGTGAAGAAGTCTGCCCTTGTGATTTCTTCTGGACCTCGGAGGTCCAAGAACAAGAAAAAACACCAAAAAGCAGACGCGACCACAAATCAAGGACCTTAAAGGTAAGGGCAAGGCCCCAATGGTTCCCAAGAGCAAGAAGAAGGACACATGTCTCAAATGCGGTGAGCTAGGCCACTGGGCTAGAGACTGTCCGATTCTTCATGGCACTTCAGGTACAGAACTTTTAGTTTTGGAAACAAATTGTTGTGCTACTGTATTTTCTACTTCTTGGATACTGGATTCAGGTGCTAGTTCTCACATTTGTACCGTGAATCAGGATCTGGAACAAAGTAGGAAGCTTGGAGCTGGGGGAGTGATGGTTACTGTCGGAAGCGGGCATAGTGTCGAAGCAACTGACATAGGATCACTTTTTTTGGATTTAGAATCCGGCTTTGTTTTGACATTAAATGATGTACTTGTTTTTCCCAAAGGGCATAAAAACATTGTATCTATTCCGGTCATGGATCGGAAAGGCTTTTCATTTTTCATTGGTGATGGTTCTTGCAAAATTTATTTTAGAAATAAACTATTAGGTACTGCTGCATTGTTAAATGGACTGTATCATCTAAACCTAAGTAACAAAGTCATTGTGAATACTATAACTAGGAAGCATGGTCGGGATGAAACTAATCAAGTTTTGAAATGGCATCTTAGACTTGGTCATGTTGGTCAGACCAAGGTTTACAAAAATGGAAAAGGATGGACTTATGGGTCCATTGGGATCGGCTCCCTTTCCAACTTGTGAGTCTTGCCTCAAAGGCAAAATGACTAAGTCCCCCTTCACAGGAACTTTTGAAAGAGCCGCTCATAAACTTGGATTAGTCCATATCGACGTATGTGATGCTTTGAGAGCAGCACGTGATGGATATCAGTATTTCATTACGTTTACATATGGTCATGCTAGGTATGGTTATATATACTTAATGAAACAAAAATCTGAGGCCTTTGAGAAATTCCAGGAATTTAAGTCCCTAGTCGAAAAACAAAATGGTAATTATATCAAAGCACTTCGGTCGGACCGAGGTGGCGAGTATATGAGTATAGAGTTTGACGAGTCCCTAAAAGAGCATGGAATATTATCATAACTTACACCTCCACGAACTCCTCTGTTAAATGGTGTGTCTGAAACAAGGAACTGAACCTTATTGAACATGGTCCGTTCTATGCTTAGCTATACTGACTTACCAATTTACATATAGGGGTATGCACGCCTGACTGCTGCTTATGTCTTGAACAGATGTCCTTCCAAGCCCGTTCCTAAAACTCCACATGAGATGTGGGAGGGCAGGAAACCAAGTCTTAATCACATTAGGATTTGAGGATGTCCAGCTTATGTCAAGAAGACTAAGGTGGAGAAATTGGAAGCAAGGTCCGTGAAGGGATATTTCATAGGATTCCCATCTGGGACAATCCATTATGTATTCTACATGCCCGAAGATTGAAAGATCATTGTTGTTTTGCAAGCACACTTCTTGCAAGATGAGTTCATTTAGGAAGGCAGAGCAGGTAGAAGTATTTCTTTGGAAGAATACAATGAAACTCCTCAGGAGACACCTGTACAAGAAGTTGGAACTGAACCTTCTGAAACACAAGTACAACCACCTCGTAGGTCTAGGAGGGTGTCTCATTTACCTGAGAGGTATAGCCTTGTGCACATGGAGGAGCTAGGTCTCCATGAGGTTCCAGGTGATAGCCAAGAGACCGACCCCGCGACCTATGACCAAGAGATGGTGGATGTAGACTTCGCGAAATGGCGTGAAGCTATGGAAGCTGAGATATACTCGATGCATGTCAATCAGGTCTGGATTCTAGTAGACCGCCCCAAGGGCATAGTGCCTATTGGGAAAAAGTGGATCTACAAGAGAAAGACTGATGGGGATGGCAAGGTTGACACCAATAAGGCCACGCTTGTGGCAAAGGGTTATACCCACAAAAAAGGGATCGATTACCATGATACCTTTTCGACCGTAGTTATGATCAAGTGTATTCGCATGATGCTTGCTATAACTGCCTACCACGCTTATGAGATATGGCAGATGGACGTAAAGACGGCTTTCGTTAATGGATTCCTCGATAAGGAAATCCATATGAAATAGTCTAAAGCCTTTGTGTCCGAGGTCGATATTCATAAGGTGTGCAAGCTTCAGCGTTCCATTTATGGACTGAAACAAGCTTCGCGTAGTTGGAACCTTAGTTTTGACGAAGCAGTCAAAGAGTTTGACTTCGTGCAAAATGAAGAGGAAGCTGGTGTATACAAGAGGGTTAGTGGGAGCAAGATCGCATTCTTAGTACTATATGTAGATGACATTCTACTAATAGGAAATGATATGGGAATACTCAGTTCTGTAAAAGCTTGGCTTTCGAGTAGTTTCTCCATGAAAGACTTGGGAGAAGCTACCTATATTCTTGGCATTCGGCTCTACCGGGATAGAGCGAAGAGAATGATAGGTCTTTCCCAAGCCCTATGTATAGATAAGATCTTAAAGCGATTTAAGATGGATGATTCTAAAAGAGGGTTCGTACCGATGTGACATGGATTAAAACTCTCCTCGAAGATGTGTCCTCAAAGTGAGGAACAACGAAAGGAAATGAGTAATATACCATATGCTTCGGCCGTGGGTAGCCTTATGAATGCAATGTTGTGTACGAGATCTGAAATTGCACATGCTGTGAGCATGGTAAGTAGGTTTCGGGCAAACCCAGGGAGGAAACATTGGACTGCTGTAAAGAACATTAAACGTTATCAAGGACTTGAGAAGGACTAGAGATCTGGTTCTTATGTATGGTGGTGGAGAACTTAATGTAATGGGCTTCACTGATTCTGACTTCCAGGGACAGAAAGACGATTCGATGTCTACTTTTGGCTACATATTTACTCTTAATGGAGGAGCAGTATCTTTGTGTAGCGCCAAGCAAAGCGCGACTGCTGATTCCACCAGTCAAGCTGAGTATCAAGCAGCCTCAGAGGCTTCTAAGGAAGGGTTTTAGATTAAGAAGTTTCTGGGAGAATTTCAAGTGATACCATGTGCTGAGCTGTCTGTTCCGCTTTTCTGCGATAACGACGGAGCTGTAGCGCATGCCAAGGAGCCAAGGTTTCACAACAGTACCAAACACATTGAGAGGAAGTATCATCTTGCGAGAGAATTTGTTCGCAAAGGATACATTGTGCTGCATAGAGTAGACTCAGCCGACAACATCGCTGATCCACTGACCAAGCCACTTTCTCAGATTAGCTTGGAGCGTCATCTGGAGAACATGGGTATTAGATACCATAGTGTGTGGCATTGAGTGCAAGTGGGAGATTATTAGGAGTATGCCCTCGAATGCCACTCAGGGGATGTTAAAGTGAGGGCATTGTACTTGTTATTGTGTAAAATATTGTCAAAAGGCAATGATATGTTTTTTATTTACTGGTAGTCACTAGTATTCCTGACTCGTAAATATATATATATATATATATATATATATATATATATATATATAGAGAGAGAGAGAGAGAGAGAGAAACTAGTCCGTGTATTTGAGAACAAAATATTTCACTCCTTATTGGATAAGGGGATCGACACTGGAAAGGTTTATGGCTCAAATACTTAATCGTTCGCAAGTCGATAAAACTTGACTGGGCGTTGAGTTTATTTGAAGACTTGTATGACGTGTTCTTTGACTTGGAGAGTGCCTGTCGAACACTAATGGTTAGTGGGAGCACACGTTATAGGTATGCTAATGAGATTAGTATACTCGAACCGACTCACCCTCGATTCGTGACACGGATTTCACTCCGGGACAGTCAATGACGGAATCGAAAGGTTGTGATAGGTATTCGTGAACCTTCGACTTGAAGATTTAGTAGGGATGTACTTGTGACGTTAAGATTTTCATTAGAGTAGTTCAACCCAGAAAATCGGAAGGTGGGGGTCAACCTCGACTTGGATCCTGACGGGCAAGTAGCAGTTTCTACTAAATACCAAGATAGAATTATTTCTCATGTTAGTGAACGGGTTATATGTCCTATGCGCTTATGGGCAGATGAGATCATAAGTCTTTGGACACAGCATTAGAGCTAGTTGTATTAGATACACGAGACCTTGATGATCTCGATTTGCATTAACGCATGCATAGCGTCAAGTACAGATAGGGTTTGAGTGACCGTGACCCTATAACTTGGTCGGGACATTTGAAAGAAGGGTTAAGACATATACTGGTTTCACGACAGAAAGGTTTTGAATGATCCCAATCATTCTTTCTCAGTTGGGGTACAGTGTAGGCCGCCAGGCTAGCTAGGTGGTGCTATTACTCTTTGGTTCCTCCCATTGCTAACTGAGATGGACCTACCGAGTCGCGCAATAGGACTGACGACGGAATCAATCGATCTTTATCTCTCTTTATCAATATTAGATATTGGATATCTAATTTATTGGACATTGGATGTCTAATTAATTTTGGGACGTTGGATGTCTAAATTAATTTATTGGATAAATTAATTTTCGGCCTAATGAATTAAATAAGTCATTGGGTGATTATTTAATTCATGAATATAATTATTTCCTGGAGAAATTAATTATACGATTTTGTATTTGGTATAATTAATTAATTGATATAAATACATTGGAACGGAATGTAATTTATCTGTTTGGACTCGAGAGAGTCTGAAACGGACCGGATTCCTCCGGTCTTTCTAGATGGTCCGATCCCATATCATTGTTTTCCCTTGGTCTTAGTTTTCCACCTTAATTGGTGGAAGACCAAGAAATTTAGTGGGAGTGGTTGGTATTATTATTCTTTTGGAAAGAATAATAAAGTGAGAAGAATAAATAAATAAAGAAAAAGACTCTCACTCTTGATGAGAAAATAGCTCGCGGCATTTTTCATGCAAAGACAGAGAGAGAAAATTATTTTTTCTCAAGAGTTCTTCTTCTTCAATTATCTTCTTCATATTTTTCTTAGAGAAAAATAAAGAGAGAAAATTTATTTTATACACTTGGAGTGATAAATAAATTTAGTAAGTTATGACTACCTCGTTCTAGCCGTATCTTTGGAAGATAACAAGGTAGGAGTTATTCCGGTCGACTTCTGGTGCGTGGCAAGTAGAGGCACGGTACCTCGGTGCTCGGGATTTCAAAAGCTTGGCGAATCGGATTCGTGGAGGAGACAACCACTTAATCAACGGACTTCAAGGGTATGATTTCAGATCTTCCTTTGTTTTCATTTTATATTTGTATATACGTAGCTTGATCGATCCTTTTAAGGGATTCGGATCGAATAAGATTCATTTATTGTTTTTGCTGCGCCTTCGTTTTAGGCACCGAATCCCAGCAGTGAAATCCGGCTAAAATTCTGCACTTCCCTACGTTCAAAGTCACCCAGCCTGATACGAATTCGCCCGGAAAGATGAATATGCATTGGTCGGGCTGTGTATATGAATATCGTAGCGGAAGTCTTTTTATGAGTAGTGTATTTCGGATATAGTTTTATGGATGTAATATCGAATAAAGTAAGAATATCGATCAAGAAGACTTGAACGATCAGGAACAAGGATTTATCGAATTAGACCTATAATTCGATAAGTGATTTCTTCTCAAGACCTATTGAGAATCGATCGGATTAATACTCGAAAACGCGTCGAAAAAAAATCAAGAGTTTGATAAAAATCATTTATCAAGGATATAAACACAAGGTGTATTCTTATTACAACATTCAATGCTCTTACAATGCTTACACAAGACAACTTATAGGAAAACTAAGTCTTCCTATCAATTAAACAAAAGAATTCAAAGATTACAAAATCTTTGAATAATCAAAACAAATCAAAATAAAATACAAAAGGGGAACACAAATCACATAATAGGGAACATAATCCCTAGAATAAGTAAAGAAAGAAAAGAAAAGACAAACAACACAAGTGTATAAATAATGGTAGGCTACCGGCAGGGACACGGGCCGTGTCGGTTGACACGGCCGCTGTGCGACAAGGTTGGTCGGCAGGACTCGACCGTGTCCTGGAGCACGGTCGGGTGGGACGGATAGGTGTTCCGACATCTCTGAGCGAGTAGGACTCGACCGTGTCGTCTGGCACGATCGGGTTGGACGGGCAGACATTCCGGCAGTTCTGGACGAGTAGGACTCGACTGTGTCGCCTGGGACGGTCGGGTTGGACGGGCAGACGTTTTGGCAGTTCTGGACGAGTAGGACTCGACCGTGTCGCCTGACACGGTCGGGTTCGGCCGACAGTGACTCTTGCCTGCCCGGGACAGTGCGACATGGGCCATGTTGGATGACCCGGCTGAGTTCGGTCGGCAGCGCCTTTCGATCTTCCGGCACAGCATGACACGGCCGAGACCTGGCGCCTTGGTCCTTCTCGTTTTGTGTCCGTTTTCTCGCCAAAAAATGTAGTCGTACGTGCATGGCGCATTGTAAGGCCGTTTACGTCGATCCTTGCTTCGTCTTCTTCATTTGTAATACTCGTTTTCGCATCATTCCCTCCCCCTTTAAAAAGAATTGTCCTCAATTCCGCAATCCCGTCGTTTCCATATGAATTAATCAATGCCACTACCTCAAAAATATTTGCAGTGCGCATATGGTTTAAAATCTTGAGGCGGTAGGTAGTAGGGAGTCTCAGAGAATCACCAACAAAATAACTATCATTATTAATAAAATAATAATAATTATTCTACGAGGCAACATCGATATCATGACATGACTCATCTTCAATGGCGTGTTCCGTCTCCCGCTCACTGGCAAACATGGTAAGTTTCGGTTTGTCAACCCGATTGGAGCTCATAGAACGAATAATTTGAGGTGGCATCGGTTTAAGAACAATTTTTTTGCCTTTATCCTGGAGTTCATATTCGTTACTTCTTCCTCTATGCACGACATCTCTATAAAATAGCCATGGTCGTCCCAAGAGTATATGGCATGCATCCATCGGGAGTACATCACATAATATGTCGTCACCGTATGAACCCATAGTAAAACTGACCCGCACATGCTTCGAAACTTTCACTTTACTCTCGTCATCGAGCCAATGTAACGCGTATGGTTTTGGATGGGTAGTAGTGATGAGTCCGAGTTTCGTCACCACCTCACTTGAAGCTATATTAGTACAACTTCCCCCATCGATTATCAAACTACACCATTTGTCTTTGATTTGACACTTGGTGTGGAATATTTGGACTCGTTGCTCCGTATCCCTCGAAGCCGTTTTGATTTGTAAAGTACGAAGGACTAGACTTGTATCATAATCAGGATCCTCGTAAGTCTCGCACTCTTATTCTTCTTCGGCGTCCAAGTTAAAAACATCACCTAGCCTTTCTTCTTCGTCCTCGACTAGCAACTCGTCTCGGACCGTAATGGCTTCTCCTAGCATCACCACCCGTTTGTTTGGACAAGCATTTTGGTAATGACCGAACCCTTGACATTTAAAACATCTTACTTTGGTTAGGCTCGTTTCCTTCGGTACGTCGGCGGCCTTAGAAACCGTAGTAGGGATAGGAGTCGGTATTGTTGTGGTAGTTGAACTCGAACCGGTACTTGGATCCTCGAATTTTGATGGAAATTCGGTTTTGTAAAACTTCCCCTTATTTTGGGCCTCTATCTTCACATATAGTCCACATAAAGTATCGAAATCTTCATATAGGTATAACTCCACCATGTTGGCTATGTTTTTGTTTAAGCCACGTAAAAAACGCGACATCTTTTGCTCTTCGTTTTCTTGTAACTCTCCCATTAAGATCAAGCTTTTTTAAACTCTTCAATGTATTCACCAACACTTAGTTTTCCTTGTATGAAATCGGCAATCCTCCGATATAAGGTTAACCGATGTGATGTCGGCATATACCTCTTACGAAGTTTTCCTTTTAAAGATTCCCATGTATGGATTTTTGCTTTTCCCGCCCGAGTTCTTCGTGTTTTCACTCCTTCGAACCAAAGAGAAGCACCCTTCCCTAACTTGAGAATTGCATATTTGCAACGTTTCTCGTCGTCAAGGTCTTTGAATTCGAACATGCGTTCAATCTTCCGTTCCCACTCCAAATAGGCTTCGGGATCGGTACCTCCAACGAACTACAGAAGTTCTTTTACTTTAAACTCGTCCGCTTGGTGTGTTGATCGTGTGTCGTCTCCGTGTCTTGCTTGCATACGTGGCTCCGGTAGACCGCTTAGTGCGTCACGGAGTTTCATGAAGAAATCGGGATCGGAGAAATCCATAACAAGATTCAAGAGATAGTTTTAAACAAGAAATCGTCAATAAAATCGCCAAGGAAATAGCCTTGGTCTCCGATACCACTAATGATACGAATTCTCCCGGAAAGATGAATATGTAACGGTCGGAGTGTGTATATGAATATCGTAGAGGAAGTCCTTTTATGAGTAGTGTATTTCGGATGTAGTTTTATGGATGTAATATCGGATAAAGTAAGAATATCGATCAAGAAGACTTGAACGATCAGGAACAAGGATTTATCAAATTAGACCTATAATTCGATAAGTGATTTCTTCTCAAGACCTATTGAGAATCGATCGGAATAATACTCGAAAACACGTCGAATAAAATTCAAGAGTTTAATAAAAATCATTTATCAAGGATAGAAACACAAGGTGTATTCTTATTACAACATTCAATGCTCTTACAATGCTTACACAAGACTACTTATAGGAAAACTAAGTCTTCCTATAAATTAAACAAAACAATTCAAATATTACAAAATCTTTGAATAATCAAAACAAATCAAAATAAAATACAAAAGGGCAACATAAATCACATAATAGGGGAACATAATCCCTAAAATAAGTAAAGAAAGCAAAGGAAAGACAAACAACACAAAATTGTATAAAAAATGGTAGGCTGCTGGCAGGGACACGGGTCGTTTCGCTTGACACGGCCGCAGCGCGACAAGGTTGGTTGACAGGACTCGACCGTGTCCTGGAGCACGGTCGGGTGGGACGGACAGGTGTTCCGGCATTTCTGGGCGAGTGGGACTCGACCGTGTCGTCTGGCACGTTCGGGTTGGACGGGCAGACGTTTCGGTAGTTCTGTACGAGTAGGACACGACCGTGTCGCCTGGCATGGTCGGGTTGGACGGGCAGATGTTCCGGAAATTCTGGATGAGTAGGACTCGACCGTGTCGCCTGACACGGTCGGGTTCGGCTGATAGTGACTCTTGCCTGTCCGGGACAGTGCAGAATGGGTCGTGTCGGATGACACGGCCGAGTTCGGTCGGTAGCGCCTTTCGATCTTCCGGCACAGCATGACACGGGTCGTGTCATATGACACGGTCGAGACCAGGCGCCTTGGTCCTTCTCGTTTTGTGTCCATTTTCTCGCCAAAAATGTAGTCGTACGTGCATGGCGCATTGTAAGGCCGTTTACGTCGATCCTTGCTTCATCTTCTTCATTTGTAATACTCGTTTTCGCATCACAGCCACCGGAGGAAAAAAGAAGAGAGAAGGAAATGATGAAACTGGACTATGCTGTCCTATTTATACTCGACGAGACTAGCGTGCGCTACGGGGAAGGTGCAGCATACGCTATTGGACTGAAAGGCAGTCCACCGCCTTTGAAAGGTGGTGCAGAACTTTCTGGACTGGCCGCACTAGCGTGCGTTACCCGTAATGGTTAGTGTGCGCTACCTGTTAGTTTCTGGAGTCCAGAAGCCTCTGCATATACTGACCAGTCATAATAGCATGTGCTACCATGGCCAACTAAGATGCGCTACAAATGCATGATTAGCGCGCGCTAGCAACACAGTCTAGCGTGCGCTAACTGCTACTTCTCAACATCACCCTTATGAAGTTTGGTCAGAACGAACACATCCTGATAGGCACATAACTCGACAATCACTAATAACCAACATACTAGTTGATACAGATTCTCTATCAGTACAGCGACAAGATCTTTTGACTAGCCGAAGTGAACATTAAGAAACTGTCAGGAACTGATAACAACAGTTTACTACAGCAATAACACTGGCTAGCGGTATGCGCACGCGATAAGAAATGATGACGGCAGCTCGATACAACAACAAGACAGGAACTGGCCGAATGGAAATGATTCTAAACAGTCAACCTCCAAATAGCGGCACTCGAAACAGCAAGCTTCGGTCGGATGCTAATTGAAAACAGGAAACAAGTTTGAACGATCGAGCAGCACTTGATGCGAAATCCCGATCAAGTACAACCCTGTATCGAAAACAAGAAGAATATTGAAACAGGACAGGAAAACAGTTGTTTTATCGAACTAGACCTATAACTCGATAAAGTGATTTCTTCTTAAGACCTATTGAGAATCAATCAGATTAAGATTCGAAAACGCGCCGAATAATAATCAAAGTTTAGAAGAAAACTCGTCCAACACTTAAACAATACACAAGGTATGTTGTTTTATCATTCAATAATCTGTCCTCATTACAACTCCATAGCCACTATTTATAGGCAAAAGTAGCCTGACAAGATAATCTAAAATATTACAAGCTGGTCTTAAAATAAAAAAAAAGAAAATACAAGGTTCCCCACGTCACTTGCAAACTAGAGTAAAAGATGGGTTTTGCCTCCAAGGTGATAGCCGCCTTTCACAATGTATGCAGCCGAAATTCCTGCTGCTTTTATAATAAAGAAATTGCTGAAATTCTTTTATTGTTTTACCTTTACCACTTGGACCCCTTCCCCAAGATCCAAGTTGCCTATGTTTAAGTTACTCCAAGTCCGATTATCAAGGTAACTCCGGGACTCATATCCATTTTCTCGCCTAAGTATGTTGGAGTATGGTCGAGGTGTTTTACGTCAATCCTTACTTCGTCTTCTTCGCTTGGAGTAGTCGGTTTCGTATCATTCCCTCCTTCTTTAAAAGGAATTGTCCTCAATTCCGCAATCCCATTGTCGTTGAGGTAAGGAGATAGATCACCTATGTTGAAAGTAGCATGCACTCCATAATCACCCAGAAGTTCTAACTTGTAAGCATTGTCGTTCACCTTCGAAACTATTTTAAATGGTCCCTCAGCTCGTGGCATCAACTTGTTCTTACGTTTACTTGGGAATCATTCTTTCCTCAAATGCAGCCAAACTAAATCCCTAACCTCGAATACTCTTGGTTTTCTTTGTTTGTTCATTTTTCTTTTGTATGTTTCATTTAGCTCCTTGATTCGGTTACGCACCTGTTCGTGTAATTTCATCATCGATTTTAGTTTTGACTCCGCATCCTTATGCACCAATTCATCATTCGGTAATGGAATTATGTCTAGCGGTATGTAAGGATTCAGGCCGTAAACTACTTCGAATGAAGAACGCGCTGTGGCATGAGTAGGAGAACGGTTATAAGCAAACTCCGCATGTGCCAGTTTTAGATCCCAGTCCTTTTGTGTCTTGCCTACCAGGCCTCGCAACAGTGTTCCCAGGGTTCGATTAGTCACATCAGTTTGCCCGTCGGTTTGAGCGTGGTGTGAAGTGCTAACCAAGAGTTTTGTTCCCACCTTTATCCATAGGGTGTTCCAAAAGTAGCTGAGAAATTTGGAGTCTCGATCGGAAACAATAGTCTACGGAATCCCATGTAAACGTCCTACCTCTCGAAAATATAAGTCGGCCACATTGCTTGCATCGTCTGTCTTGTGGCACGCTACAAAATGAGCCATTTTTGAAAAACGATCTACGACTACCATAATCGCATCCCTCCCTCGTTCAGTTCAAGGTAAAGCCACAATAAAATCCATCGAGACATCTTCCCATGGCCTCTCCGGAATCGGTAAAGGTGTGTATATTCCTGGTTTGAACGAACGCTTTGCAACATGGCATGTCACACACTTACTAATTATGTTACTAACATCCCCCTGCATTTTTGGCCAAAAGAAATGTTCCTTCAGCAGATCTAATGTCTTAGTCGAACCAAAGTGGCCAGCCAAACCTCCCCTATGAGCCTCCCGAACCAACAATTCTCGAAACGTGTGCTTGGGTAGGCAAAGACGATTTCCCTTAAAAAGGAAGCCTTCCTGTATCGAAAATTCTCCCATCGGTCCAGATTTGCAAAGGGCGGAGGTCTCGCCAAAATCCGCATCACCGTTGTAATATTCCTTCACTGTCTCGAATCCAAGCAAACGAACATCAAGAGTAGAGAGTAAGGCATAATGCCTAGACAATGCATCTGCTACAATATTGCTATTGCCATCCCTATACTTTGATGAAAAGTGAAATGATTGTAAGAATTCCACCCACTTCGCATGCCTGGGACTTAACTTGTGTTGTCCGTTAATATACTTCAATGATTCATGGTCCGAATGTATGATGAAATGCTTCGGCCGAAGATAGTGACTCCAATGATCTAGATCCCTCACAATAGCATAAAACTCCTTGTCATATGTACAATAATTGAGACGAGCACCGTTTAACTTTTCTGAAAAAAAAGCAATAGGCCGCTTTCCGTGAATGAGAACCGCTGCCAATGTAACACCCCAAACTAGGCGGATATTACAGTGCCGTGGACCCCCGACTGGGACCCACCAGGCGAATGAAAATGAATGAATTACACAGGTAAATGTAGTACCGAACCACATTACAACATCAATTACTCCGATGAGGAGTTTTATACAACACACCCAGGATAAAATAGAATACATGTGTATTTTATGTGACGATAAAATACACAACACTGAATGAAATGAGCATTCAAGCGGAATGTGCAATGGAATAAATAAAGGAAACATAAATGATGAATAAATGATAGCAGTAGGGCCCCCTACTAGTATCACTGGGACTCCTCGCCGTCACCGTGCTCTCCCGTGCTTTAGCCTTGCCATGACACGAAAAACAATATCCCCAACAGTCGATTACAGAACAACAATCCTCAAGGGTTGAAAATACACAATCATGATATATCTGAAATTATGAATTATTCTGTTGAAACATACGCAATCAAACATGCTATATGAATCAACTATCAGTACGGCTCAAAGGAATGGCGCCACACTACGCCCGGGATGGAAATGAGTCCGTGCACAAGCCACCAACGATCAATACACGCGTGGTCTTGTACCTAATCAGTCTCACGAGACACATTGACTCGTGTGCACAGTCCAATGTGAGGCCAACAACCAACACACGACCATAATGTGCCCGACATGAAAATCCTACACATACCAACCGGCACGCCAGTATGACCCGGAATGCCACAATATGACAAAAGTGACAACGAAAATGAATAATGACTCACCAAGATTAAATGATGGTGAAATGAATGATAGCTCAATGAAATGATCGGAACCGTCGTTCCTTATGACTGAGGTGATTAATTGACAATGACAAGTTTTGATACGGTTAATACAATGATGAATGAGTTACGATTATGAATGAACAACAACAAAAGGAATGAATATCCTTTTAACCGAGTAAGAATTAACTTACTCAATACCGATGAAGAATGTCCTTCCACGAACAACATCCTAAATGAAAAGTCGGTCGCTCGAACAACCTTGAACAACAATAATTACCAACAACCGATCAATACACAAATCAAATACGATCATAACCGACCCAAACGTCGATACAACAATATCCGAACTCGTAGATGTACTCTAACGAAAACGTTGAGATACCCGTTGGTTAAAACCAAACCCAAATTATCGAACCAACTCCAAAATGATTGATTCAAACCAGCACAACATTATCAATGACATCAATAATCTCATAGAAGTCCACAATTCAAGTTAATAATAACGACAATCGGAAATCCCCAAAATAACCGAAGTCAACCCCAATGGTTCTTGAAATAATTCCGAAAATAACCGATAAATCCGTACGAATATACTTATCCAAGGTAGATAATCCATATCTAACATATTCCAATGATAATCCAAGCTTACACGAAGAAATCGGAAGGAAAACCCAAAAATCCGAAATTTTAGATCCAAGAGATTAATACCTTTGACTCGATGAGATGAAGATGATGAAATGATGATTAATCCGAAAGATGAGCTTGAAGATGATGATTGATGATTACACCTCGAAGAATCCTCTCCGAATCGCTCGAAATCGCCCAAAACTACCGAAAGAATGAAATGAGATGAATAATGACGAACTCTGACTAAACTGTCCAATTTATAGTCAGTCCAGGTTAGCGTGCGCTAGCCCTTGTGCGTAGCGTGCGCTAACGAGTAATTTGGGTAGTCCAGTACCCACTGTACGAACACGGTAGCGCGCGCTACGTACCTTCTTGTAGCGTGCGCTACGGCCATACTACCAGCGTGCGCTAAGACCCATTATTAGCGTGCGCTAACGAAATATTGATGCCCGATGATGGAGTCCGTAAAACTATCGCCCTCGATCCGACCTCGATAGCGAGCGCTACAACCATAGTTTAGCGTGCGCTAATATATCGGTTGCGACGCTAACAACAACACATAGCGTGCGCTATGAAATAATCGATGCGATCCAAAGAGCCACCGACTCAACCTGATCCGTCCCTAGCGCGCGCTACTCCACACATATAGCGTGCGCTACTACAACCCGCTAGCGCGCGCTACTTACCACTCGTAGCGTGCGTTACAAATAATCTCACCTGCAGTCCAGTACCTTCTGGACTGCAGCCAGGACAACCTTAGCGTGCGCTAAAGCTGAGTGGTAGCGTGCGCTACTTATACCCAATTAGCGTACGCTAAAAGGAGTATGTAACGTGCGCTACTCCTCACGCACAGCTCACAACGAAATGACAATGATGATAAACGCGGCACGAAATTCCAATCCGATTAGTGATGAATGACGATTGATACACGATACAATTACTCTGAATGATGAATACCATGACTGAATATGAGTGACAAATGATCAATAATGAATGAAATTACTGAGTGATAATGACTGAATGATAAATACTGAATGATAATTACTGAATTACAACTGGGTATTACAGCCAACTCCGCTAGCATCACATTCTACCTCGAACGGTTGCGAAAAATCGGGTAATGCTAAGATTGGTGCTTCGCACAACTTTGCCTTCAAATTTATGAACGACTCCTGGGCAGCCGGCTCCAATTAAATGTACCTTTCTTCAAACATTCGGTTATTGGGCTTGCAATGATGCTGAAATCTCGAATGAATCTTCGGTAAAATAAAGCCAGTCCGTGGAACGATCTAACTTCCATCACTGTACTGGGAACTGGCCAGGACTTAATTGCTTCGATCTTTGCTTGATAGACCGACACTCCGTCCTTTGAAACAACATAGCCAAGAAAGATTATACTTTCGACCAAAAATGAGCACTTCTCCTTTTTCCATACAACCTTTGGTCCCTAAGGGTTTCGAAGACTTGTCTCAAGCGTTTGAAATGTTCTTACAACGATCGGCTGTAATATCATCTAAGTATAGAACCACAAATTTCCCTAAAAATGGCTTAAGTACCTCATTCATCAAGCGCATGAAACTACTCGACGCATTTGTTAGGCCGAACAGCATGACGGCCCATTCATACAGTCCGTGTTTAGTTTTGAAGGCTGTCTTCCACTTATCTCCTTCTCGCATCCGGATTTGGTGTTGAAAAGATCATGGATCCGTGTAATTCGTCCAACATGTCATCAAGCCTCGGAATACCTGATGGTTATATTCTTCACGGCTCGACTGTCAATACACATTCGCCAAGATCTGTCTTTCTTAGGAACCAGTAATACCGGAACCGTACAAGGACTTAGGCTTTCTCGAACATACCCACGGTTCATTAGTTCTTCGATTTGGTTTTGTAATTCCTTCGTCTCTTCGTGATTACATCTATAGGCAGCTTTGTTAGGGATCGACGCACCGGTATGAGGTTGATCTGATGTTCAATCCCACGAATAAGCGGCAAACCCGACGGTAATTCTTCGGGGAAAACATCTGCAAATTCGTGCAATAAGGCATCCATCCTTTCGTCGTTCTGCACAACCATGTTACCATTCTGTGTCTCCTTCAGAATCAACAAGTACATGCACTCTCCATCATTAATAGCGTGTTCCACATTCCGTTCGCTAGCAAACATGGCCAGTTTTGGTTTTTCACTCCGACTAGAACTCTTAGAGTGAATAGCTTGAGGTGACATTGGTTTAAGCACAATCTTTTTGCCCTTATCCCGTAACTCGTACTCATTGCTTCTTCCTAGGTGTAAAACGTCCCTATCAAACATCCATGGCCTTCCCAAAAGTACATGGCATGCATCCTTTGGGAGTACATCACATAATACGTTGTCTTCATATGAACCCATGGTTAGCCCAATCCTCACTTGTTTAGTCACCCTTATTTTGCTCCCATCATCGAGCCAATGCAACATGTAAGGTTTCGGGTGAGCCATAGTAGTCAGCCCGAGTTTAGTTGCCATCTCGCTGGAAGCTACGTTGGTGCAACTCCCTCCATCAACGATCAAACTACGCCATTTATTTCCGATTTGACACTTTGTGTGAAATATTTGATCCCGCTGTTCCGAATCATTTGAAACATCTTTGGCTTGTAGAGTACGCAGAACTAAAGCCGTGTCATTGTTTGGAGCATCGTAAGTCTCACATTCTTCTCCTTCTTCGTCCTTCATGCTGAAATCAAATACATCACCCAATCTCTCCTTTTCGTCCTCGACCAACAATTCGTCTCGGATCGTGACAGCTTCTCTTAGTGTTACCACTCGTTTGTTCCGACAAGCATTTTGATAATGTCCGAACCCTTGACATTTGAAACATCTTACTTTAGCCAAACTCGTCTCGTTCGGTACGTAGGGGGCCTTAGGAATCGCAATAGGGGCTGGAGTCGGTACAGTTGCCTTAGTAGTTGAACTAGAACCGACACTTGGGTTTACAAATTTAGCTGGAAACTCGGGTTTATACAACTTCATTCCGTTTTGAGCTTCCAACTTCACACATAGCCCACATAATGTATCGAAGTCCTCGTATGGATATAGTTCCACTGAGTTACTATGCTTCGGTTCAAGCCACGCAAGAATCGCGACATCTGCTGCTACTCATTCTCCTCTATTTCTCCCATTGAGGTCAGATTCTCAAATTCCTCAATGTATTCAGTGATACTCAATTTTCCTTGCATGAGGTCTGCAATCTTCTTGTACAAGGACAATCGATGCGACATTGGTACATATCTCTTATGAAGTTTTCTTTTTAACGAATCTCACGAACGGATCTTTTCTTTCCCAGCATGGGTTCTTCGTGTTTTCACTCCTTCATACCAAAGCGAAACGCCTTTCCCCAACTTGAGAATTGCATACTTGCACCGTTTCTCATCGTCGAGGTCTTTGAACTCGAACATAGGATCAATTTTACGTTCCTATTCCAGTTAAGCTTTAGGGTCTGTCCCGCCAACGAACTCCGGAAGCTCATTAACCTTGAACTCTTCAACATGGCGTGAGGGTCACTCATAGTCACCACGCCTAGGTTGCCAACGCTGGTCGCGTTGGTCTGGTATGTCACGCAATGCGTCGCGAAGTTTTGCCAAGAAATCAGCGTCGTTGAGATCCATAATGCCAAAGATCAAGAGCCTGGGCCTCCGATACCACTTACGATATGGATTCTCTATCAATACAGCGGCAAACTATTTTCACAAGCAGAAGCGAACAGCAAGAAACTGTCAGGAACTGATAACAACAGTTCGCTACAGCAATAACACTGGCTAGCGGTACGCGCACGCGACAGGAAATGATGACGGCAGCTCGATACAGCAACAAGACAGGAACTGGCCGAATGGAAATGATTCTAAACAGGCAACCTCCAAACAGCGGCACTCAAAATAGCAAGTTTCGGTCGGATGCTAATTGAAAACAAGAAACAAGTTCGAACGATCAAACAGCACATGATGCGAAATCCCAATCAAGTACAACCCTGTATCGAAAACAAGAAGAATATTGAAACAGGATAGGAAAACAGTTGTTTTATCGAACTAGACCTATAATTCGATAAATTGATTTCTTCTCAAGACCTATTGAGAATCAATCAGATTAAGATTTGAAAATGCGTCGAATAATAATCAAAGTTTTGAAGGAAACTCGTCCAACACTTAAACAATACACAAGGTATGTTGTTTTATCATTCAATAATTTGTCCTCATTACAACTCCATTGCCACTATTTATAGGCAAAAGTAGTCTGACAAGATAATGTAAAATATTATAAGCTCGTCTTAAAATAAGGAAAAGAAAATACAAGGTTCCCCACGTCACTTGCAAACAAGAGTAAAAGATGGGTTTTGTCTCCAAGGTTATAGCCACCTTTCACAATGTATGCAGCCGAGATTCCTGCTGCTTTTATAATAAAGAAAGTGCTGATATTCTTTTATTGTTTTGCCTTTACCACCTGGACCCCTTCCCCAAGATGCAAGTTGCATATGTTTAAGTTACTCCAAGTCGGATTATCAAGGTAACTCTGGGCCTCGTATCCATTTTCTCGCCTAAGTAGGTTGGAGTATGGTCGAGGTGTTTTACGTCAATCCTTACTTCGTCTTCTTCGCTTGGAGTAGTCGGTTTCGTATCACTATTTCTAACTCTAATATACACACGATTCCAGATACCAAACAATATAATATGGAAATTTGTCAAACCCAACTCCCAACGGAATACGGCCAAAAATAAAATACATTAATAATAAAGTACACAGATATTACAAGCAAGACTTAATCAAGAAAGAGAAGATTAATCAGAGCTGTTATAGCCAATTATGAGTACAAAAGGCTCAAATCTAATCAATAAACCCGAGTTTCATAGAGTTCCGACTCAAATGCATGTAACGTGGTCTTATCTCATATTAACAAGACTTAATCAAGAAGTAAAGGCTTAATAAAAGCTATTATATCCAATCATTGCTACCACAAGACTTAATTAAGAAGTAAAAGATTGACCGGGGCTGTTATAGCCAATTTTGAGTACAGACCTCCTTGGCACTCATTGCTCTGCCGCTATCCACTGGTTTGCTTGTACCAGTTCGGCCACCCATACTACCCTCGCCACTTCTCCGGATGATGTTCCCGGACACAGATCTCACGTCATTTCGAGCGTTGCCTTCCAGTCTCGGCGTTGCGGTCCATTCGCGCGTGGCTTGCCTCTCCACGTTGTACAACGCCCGATCTGTTAGGACTTTATCACATCTCTAGTCCCTACCGGCTTGTGGTAGTTTGTGTTTTCTTTCCTTGCTCTGCGCAGCACATTTGGCCGCCTGTGGCCTCTTGCATTTTTGGGTTTGGCTGTTTTCCTTTGTACGATTTTTTTCACTATTTTTATACAAGCATCTATTTAGCCAATCTTGAGTACAGAAGGCTCAAATATAATTAATAAACCCGACTTTTCATAGACTTCTGACTCGAACGCATCTAACATAGTCTTATCTCCTATTAACAAGACATAATCAAGAAGTAAAGGCTTAATCAGAGCTATTATAGCGAATCCTTGCTACAATAAGACTTAATCAAGAAAGAAAGGATTAATCGAAGCTGCTACAGCCAATTATGGCTTGGATCTAATTAATAAACCCGAGTTTTCATAGAGTTCCAACTCGAATGCATGCAATGTGGTATTATGTCCTATTAAGAAGAGTTAATCAATAAGTAAAAGCTTAATCGGAGCTATTATAATGAGTCCTTGCTACAACAAGACTTAATCAAGAAAAAAAAGATAATTGGAGCTGTTATAGCCAATTCTGAGTACAGAAGGCTCGAATCTAATCAATAAACCCGAGTTTTCACAGAGTTCCGACTCGACTACATGTAATGTGGTCTTATCTCCTATTAACAAGACTTAATCACGAAGTAAACCTTTAATCGGAGCTATTATAACGAATCCTTGCTACAACAAGACTTAATCAAGAAAGAAAAGATTAATCGGAGCTGTTATAGCCAATTCTGAGTACAAAAGACTGGAATCTAATCAATAAACCCGAGTTTTCATAGAGTTCCGACTCGAAGGCATGGAACGTGGTCTTATATCCTATTAATAAGACTCAATCAAGAAGTAAAGGCTTAATCGGAACTATTATATCCAATCCTTGCTACAACAAGACTTAATCATGAGTAAATGATTAATCGGAGTTCTTATAGTCAATTCTGAGTACAGAAGGCTCGAATACAATCAATAAACCCGACTTTTCATAGAGTTCCGACTTGAATGCATGTAATGTGGTCTCATGTCATATTAACAAGACTTAGTCAAGAAGCAAAGGTTTAATCGGAGCTATTATAACGAATCCTTGCTACAACAAGACTTAATCAAGAAAGAAAAGATTAATCAGAGTTGTTATAGCAAATTCTGAGTACAAAAGGCTTAATCGGAGCTATTATATCCAATCCTTGCTACAACAAGACTTAATCAAGAAGTAAAAGATTAATCGGAGTTGTTATAGTCAATTCTGAGTATAAAAGGCTCGAATACAATCAATAAACCTGAGTTTTCATAGAGTTCCGACTTGAATGCATGTAATGTGGTCTTATGTCATATTAACAAGACTTAGTAAAGAAGCAAAGGTTTAATCGGAGCTATTATAATGAATCCTTGCTACAACAAGACTTAATCAAGAAAGAAAAGATTAATCAGAGCTGTTATAGCAAATTCTGAGTACAAAAGGCTCGAATCTAATGAATAAACCCGAGTTTTCATAGAGTTCCGACTCGAATGCATGTAATGTGGTCTTATCTCGTACTAACAAGACTTAATCAAGAAGTAAAGGCTTAATAGGAGCTAATATAATGAGTCCTTGCTACAACAAGACTTAATCAAGAAAGAAAAGATAATTGGAGCTGTTATAGACAATTCTGAGTACAAAAGGCCCGAATCTAATCAATTAACCCGAGTTTTCATAGACTTCCGACTCGAATGCATGTAACATGGTCTTATCTCCTATTAACAAGATTTAATCAAGAAGTAAACGCTTAATCCGAGCTATTATGGTGAATCTTGGCTACAACAAGACTTAATCAAGAAAGCAAAGATTAATCGGAGCTGTTATAGCTAATTATGAGTACAAAAGGCTCGAACCCGAGTTTTATAGAGTTCCGATTTGAATGCATGTAACGTGGTCTTAACTCATATTAATCAAAATGTAAAGGCTTAATCGGAGCTATTATATCCCATCCTTGCTACAACAAGACTTAATCAAGAAGTAAAAGATTGATCGGAGCTGTTATAGCCAATTTTAAGTAGATAAGGCTCGAAACTAATCAAGAAACCCGAGTTTTCATAGACTTCTGACTCGAATGCATGTAACATGGTCATATCTCCTATTAACAAGACCTAATCAAGAAGTAAAGGCTTAATCGGAGCTATTATAGCAAATCCTTGCTACAACAAGCCTTAATCAAGAAAGAAAAGATTAATCCGAGCTGTTATCGCCAATCATGAGTACAAAAGGCTCGAATCTAATCAATAAACCCGAGTTTCATAGAGTTCCGAGTCTAATGCATGTAACGTGGTCTTATCTCATATTAAGAAGACTTAGTCAAGAAGTAAAGGCTTAATCAGAGCTATTATATCCAATCCTTGCTACAACAAGACTTAATCAAGAAGTAAAAGATTGATCGGAGCTGTTATAGCCAATTTTGAGTACAAAAGGCTCGAATCTAATCAATAAACCCGGGTTTTCATAGACTTCTGACTCGAATGCATGTAACATGGTCTTACCTCATATTAACAAGACTTAATCTAAAAGAAAGGACTTAATCTAAGCTATTATAGCCAATACTCAATACAAGGTGCTCGAATCTAATCAATAAACCTGAGTTTTCATAGAGTTCTGACTCGAATGCATGTAACGTGGTCTTATCTCATATTAACAAGACTTAATCAAGAAGTAAAGGCTAGATCGAAGCTATTATATCCAATCCTTGCTACAACAAGACTTAATCAAGAAGTAAAAGATTGATCGGAGCTGTTATAGCCAATTTTAAGTAGATAAGGCTCGAACCTAATCAAGAAACCCGAGTTTTCATAGACTTCTGACTCGAATGCATGTAACATGGTCATATCTCCTATTAACAAGACCTAATCAAGAAGTAAAGGCTTAATCGGATCTATTATAGCGAATCCTTGCTACAATAAGCCTTAATCAAGAAAGAAAAGATTAACTCGAGCTGTTATAGCCAATCATGAGTACAAAAGGCTCGAATCTAATCAATAAACCCGAGTTTCATAGAGTTCCGAGTCGAATGCATGTAACGTGGTCTTATCTCATATTAAGAAGACTTAGTCAAGAAGTAAAGGCTTAATCAGAGCTATTATATCCAATCTTTGCTACAACAAGACTTAATCAAGAAGTAAAAGATTGATCGGAGCAGTTATAGCCAATTTTGAGTACAAAAGGCTCGAATCTAATCAATAAACCCGGGTTTTCATAGACTTTTGACTCGAATGCATGTAACATGGTCTTACCTCATATTAACAAGACTTGATCTAAAAGTAAGGACTTAATCTAAGCTATTATAGTCAATACTCAATACAAGGTGCTCGAATCTAATCAATAAACCTGAGTTTTCATAGAGTTCTGACTCGAATGCATGTAACGTGGTCTTATCTCATATTAACAAGACTTAATCAAGAAGTAAAGACTTGATCGAAGCTATTATATCCAATCATTGCTACAACAAGACTTAATCAAGAAGTAAAAGATTGACCGGAGCTATTATAGCCAATTTTGAGTACAGAAGGCTCGAATCTAATCAATAAACCCGAGTTTTCATAGACTTCTGACTCGAATGCATTTACATGGTCTTATCTCGTATTAACAAGGTTATCAAGAATAAAGGCTTAATCGGAGCTATTATAGTGAATCCGTTCTACAACAAGCGTTAATCAAGAAAGAAAAGATTAATCAGAGCTGGTATAGCTAATTCTGAGTACAAAAGGCTCGAATCTAATCAATAAACCCGAGTTTTCATAGATTTCCGACTCGAAGGCATGGAACGTGGTCGTATATCCTATTAACAAGACCCAATCAAGAAGTAAAGGCTTAATCGGAGCTATTATATTCAATCCTTGCTACAACAAGACTTAATCAAGAAGTAAAAGATTGATCGGAGCTGTTATAGCCAATTTTAAGTAGATAAGGCTCGAACTAATCAAGAAACCCGAGTTTTCATAGACTTCTGACTCGAATGCATGTAACATGGTCATATCTCCTATTAACAAGACCTAATCAAGAAGTAAAGGCTTAATCAGAGCTATTATAGCGAATCCTTGCTACAACAAGCCTTAATCAAGAAAGAAAAGATTAATCCGAGCTGTTATAGCCAATCATGAGTACAAAAGGCTCGAATCTAATCAATAAACCCGAGTTTCATAGAGTTTCGAGTCGAATGCATGTAACGTGGTCTTATCTCATATTAAGAAGACTTAGTCAAGTAGTAAAGGCTTAATCAGAGCTATTATATCCAATCCTTGCTACAACAAGACTTAATCAATAAGTAAAAGATTGATCGGAGCTGTTATAGCCAATTTTGAGTACAAAAGGCTCGAATCTAATCAATAAACCCGGGTTTTCACAGACTTCTGACTGGAATGCATGTAACATGGTGTTACCTCATATTAACAAGACTTAATCTAAAAGTAAGGACTTAATCTAAGCTATTATAGCCAATACTCAATACAAGGTGCTCGAATCTAATCAATAAACCTGAGTTTTCATAGAGTTCTGACTCGAATGCATGTAACGTGGTCTTATCTCATATTAACAAGACTTAATCAAGAATCAAAGGCTTGATCGAAGCTATTATATCCAATCATTGCTACAACAAGACTTAATCAAGAAGTAAAAGATTGACCGGAGCTATTATAGCCAATTTTGAGTACAGAAGGCTCGAATCTAATCAATAAACCCGAGTTTTCATAGACTTCTGACTCGAATGCATTTACGTGGTCTTATCTCGTATTAACAAGGTTATCAAGAATAAAGTCTTAATCGGAGCAATTATAGTGAATCCGTTATACAACAAGCGTTAATCAAGAAAGAAAAGATTAATCAGAGCTATTATATCCAATCCTTGCTACAACAAGACTTAATCAAGAAGTAAAGATTAATCGGAGTTATTATAGTCAATTCTGAGTACAGAAGGCTCGAATATAATCAATAAACCCGAGTTTTCATAGAGTTCCGACTCGAATGCATGTAATGTGGTCTTATGTCATATTAACAAGACTTAGTAAAGAAGCAAAGGTTTTGGATAAGCATCTTACGCCCAAATGTCCCATGGCACAGAAGGAAGAGCTACAACTGCTATATAAAGCAGGAACGCCCGTAGCGACAATGATTGATCATTCTTCCTTCTAGGCTAGAACACTGGACAGGCAGTAATAAAAACCGCCACGGCCTTCCTTTTGGGTTACATTTCATATTCATAGGAGTGGGGGGGGGGGATAGCGGCATGTCTGGTTATTCACATATATCAATCCCTCAATCAACATTTTTTCCATCGTGTGGGTAGACGTGGCATCTATATCGAACTATTTGCTAAAACACGCTCAAAGGGGATCGGGCTTATTATAATGAATCCTAGCAACCATAAGACTTAAACAAGAAAGAAAAGATTAATCAGAGCTATTATAGCAAATTCTGAGTACAAAAGGCTCGAATCTAATGAATAAACCCGAGTTTTCATAGAGTTCCGACTCGAATGCATGTAATGTGGTCTTATCTCATACTAGCAAGACTTAATCAAGAAGTAAAGGCTTAATCGGAGCTATTATAATGAGTCCTTGCTACAACAAGACTTGATCAAGAAAGAAAATATAATTGGAACTATTATAGCCAAAAGGCCCGAATCTAATCAATTAACCCGAGTTTTCATAGACTTCCGACTCGAATGCATGTAACATGGTCTTATCTCATATTAACAAGATTTAATCAAGAAGTAAACACTTAATCCGAGCTATTACGGTGAATCTTGGCTACAATAAGACTTAATCATGAAAGCAAAGATTAATCGAAGCTGTTATAGCCAATTCTGAGTACAAAAGGCTCGAATCTGATCAATAAACACAAGTTTCATAGAGTTCGGAATTGAATGCATGTAACGTGATCTTATCTCTTATTAACAAGCTTAATCAAGAAGTAAAGGCTTAATCAGAGCTATTATATCCAATCATTGCTACAACAAGATTTAATCAAGAAGTAAAAGATTGATCAGAGCTGTTATAGCTAATTTTGAGTAGGGAAGGTTCGAACATAATCAATAAATTCCAGTTTTCATAGACTTCTGACTCAAATGCATGTTACATGGTCTTATCTCCTATTAACAAGACTTAATCAAGAAGTAAAGGCTTAATCGGAGCTATTATAGCGAATCCTTGCTACAACAAGCCTTAATCAAGAAAGAAAAGATTAATCAGAGTTGTTATAGCCAATTATGAGTACAAAAGGCTCGAATCAAATCAATAAACGCGAGTTTCATAGATTTCCTGCTCGAATGCATGTAACTTGGTCTTATCTCATATTAAGAAGACTTAGTCAAGAAGTAAAGGCTTAATCAGAGCTATTATATCCAATCCTTGCTACAACGAGACTTAATCAAGAAGTAAAAGATTGATCGGAGCGGTTATAGCCAATTTTGAGTACAAAAGGCTCGAATCTAATCAATAAACCCGGGTTTTCATAGACTTCTGACTCGAATGCATGTAACATGGTCTTACCTCATATTAACAAGATTTAATCTAAAAGTATGGACTTAATCTAAGCTATTAGCCAATACTCAATACAAGGTGCTCGAATCTAATCAATAAACCTGAGTTTTCATAGAGTTCTGGCTCGAATGCATGTAACATGGTCTTATCTCATATTAACAAGACTTAATCAAGAAGTAAAGGCTTGATCGAAGCTATTATATCCAATCATTGCTACAACAAGACTTAATCAAGAAGTAAAAGATTGACCGGAGCTATTATAGCCAATTTTGAGTACAGAAGGCTCGAATCTAATCAATAAACCCGAGTTTTCGTAGATTTCTGACTCGAATACATTTACATGGTCTTATCTCCTATTAACAACGTTATCAAGAATAAAGGCTTAATCGGAGCTATTATAGTGAATCCGTTCTACAACAAGCGTTAATCAAGAAAGAAAAGATTAATCAGAGCTGTTATAGCCAATTCTGAGTACAAAAGGCTCGAATCTAATCAATAAACCCGAGTTTTCATAGAGTTCCGACTCGAAGGCATGGAACGTGGTCTTATATCCTATTAAGACTCAATCAAGAAGTAAAGGCTTTATCGGAGCTATTATATCCAATCCTTGTTACAACAAGACTTAATCAAGAAGTAAAGATTAATCGGAGTTGTTATAGTCAATTCTGAGTACAAAAGGCTCCAATCTAATCAATAAACCTGAGTTTTCATATAGTTCCGACTCGAAGACATGGAACTGTAACACCCCAAACTAGGCGGATATTACAGTGTCGTGGACCCCCGACTGGGACCCACCAGGCGAATGAAAATGAATGAATTACACAGGTAAATGTAGTACCGAACCACATTACAACATCAATTACTCCGATGAGGAGTTTTATACAACACACCCAGGATGATACTGAATACAAGTATATTTTATATGGAGATAAAATATACAATAATGAGTGAAATGAATATTCAAACGGAATGTCTGCAGCGGAATAAAATAAAAGAAACATAATGACTGAAAAGACTGGGGCCCCCTACTAGTATCACTGGGACTCCTCGCCGTCACCGTGCTCTCCCCGTGCCTTAGCCTTGCCATGACACGAAACAGTATCCCCAATGGGGCCGCCATACGTAACAACAATCCTCAAGGGTTGAAAATACACAATCATGAAATATCTGAAATTATGAATTATCCTGTCGAAACATACGCAATCAAACATGCTATATGAATCGACTATCAGTACGGCTCAAAAGAATGGCGCCACACTACGTACGGGATGGAAATGTGTCCGTCCACAAGCCACCAACGAGTATTGATCGAATACACGTGTGGTCTTGTACCTAATCAGTCTCACGAAGCCATCAACTCGTGTGCACAGTCCAATGTGAGGCCACCAACCAACACACGACTATAATGTGCCCGACATGAAAATCCTACACATACCAACCGGCACGCCAGTATGACCCGGAATGCCACAATATGACAAAAGTGACAACGAAAATGAATAATGACTCACCAAGATTAAATGATGGTGAAATGAATGATAGCTCAATAAAATGATCGGAACCGTCGTTCCTTATGACTGAGGTGATTAATTGACAATAACAAGTTTTGATACGGTTAATACAATGATGAATGAGATACGATTATGAATGAACAACAACAAAAGGAATGAATATCCTTTTAACCGAGTAAGAATTAACTTACTCAATACCGATGAAGAATGTCCTTCCACGAACAACGTCCTAAATGAAATGTCGGTCACTCGAACAACCTTGAACAACAATAGTTACCAACAACCGATCAATACACGAATCAAATACGATCATAACCGACCCAAACGTCGATACAACAATACCCGAACTCGTATATGTACTCTAACGAAAACGTTTGAGAATATCCTTCCCGTTGGTTAAAACCAAACCCAATTTATCGAACCAACTCCAAAATGATTGATTCAAACCAGCAAAACATTATCAATGACATCAATAATCTCATAGAAATCCACAATTCAAGTTTTTAATAACGAGAATCGGAAATCCCCAAAATAACCGAAGTCAACCCCAAGGGTTCTTGAAATAATTCCGAAAATAACCATTAAATCCGTAAGAATATACTTATCCAAGGTAGATAATCCATATCTAACATATTCCAATGATAATCCAAGCTTACACGAAGAAATCGGAAGGAAAAACCCAAAAATCCGAAATTCTAGATCCAAGAGATCAATACCTTTGATTCGATGTGATGAAGATGATGAAATGATGATTAATCCGAAAGATAAGCTTGAAGATGATGATTGATGAATACACCTCGAAGAATCCTCTCCGAATCGCTCGAAATCGCCCAAAATTACCGAAGGAATGAAATGAGATGAATAAATGACGAACTCTGACTAAACTGTCCAATTTATAGTCAGTCCAGGTTAGCGTGCGCTAGCCCTTGTGCGTAGCGTGCGCTAACGAGTAATTTGGGTAGTCCAGTACCCACTGTCCGAACACGGTAGCGCGCGCTACGTACCTTCTTGTAGCGTGCGCTACGGCCATATCACTAGCGTACGCTAAGACCCATTATTAGCGTGCGTTAACGAAATATTGATGCCCAGCACTGGAGTCCAGAAAACTGTCTGACCTCTGATCTGACCCCGATAGCGTGCGCTACAACCATTGTTTAGCGTGCGCTAATATATCGGTTGCGTACGCTAACAACAACACATAGCGTGCGCTATGAATTAATCCAGTGCAGTCCAGTAGCCACTGGACTCAACCTGATCCATCCCTAGCGCGCGCTACTCCACACATATAGCGTGCGCTACTACAACCCGTTAGCGCGCGCTACTTACCACTCGTAGCGTGCGCTACAAATAATCTCACCACCGCAGTACCTTCGGATCGCAGTGGCAACCTTAGCGTGCGCTAAAGCTGAGTGGTAGCGTGCGCTACCTATACCCATTTAGCGTACGCTAAAAGGAGTATGTAGCGTGCGCTACTCCTCACGCACAGCTCGCAACGAAAATGACACTGATGATAAACACGGCACGAAAGTCCAATCAGATTAGTGATGAATGACGATTGATACACGATACAGTTACTGTGAATGATGAATACCATGACGGAATATGAGTGACAAATGATCAATAATGAGTGAAATTACTGAATGATAAATACTGAATGATAATTACTGAATTACAACTGGGTATTACATACACCCCCCCTTAAAAGAGTTTCGTCCCCGAAACTAAGGGTCAAACAACTCGGGATAACTCTCCCGCATACTATCCTCGGTTTCCCAAGTAGCCTCTTCGACTCCGTGTCTAGACCACTGAATTTTAACCAAAGGAATCGTCTTATTCCTCAACTGTTTGATTCGCCGCTCTAAAACTCGTATAGGACGCTCCTCATATGAATGATCATCGGCGATCTTGATTTCGTCGAACTGAAGTATGTGGCTCGGGTCGGCAACATACTTCCGCAACTGAGAGACGTGAAACACATTATGAATTCGGCTCAACGCCGGAGGTAAAGCCAATCGATAAGCTAACTCGCCTACTCGATCCAAAATCTCAAACGGTCCAATGAATCTCGGACTCAACTTTCCCCTCTTCCCAAAACGGAAGATACCTCGACTCGGGGATACCTTGACCAACACATGGTCACCTGCCTCGAACTCTAATGGTCGACGACGGTTATCCGCATATGATTTCTGTCGACTCTGAGCTGTCAACAAACGACTCCTGATCAAAGCTACCTTCTCACGGGCGGCTATAAGCATATCGGGTTCGGTGCCGATTGATTCTGATAAGTCGTCCCAACACAAAGGAGATCGACAACGACGACCGTACAAGGCCTCATAAGGTGCCATCTTAATCGAAGCATGCCAACTATTATTATACGTGAACTCGATCAATGGTAGTTGGGCTTCCCAATCGTCTTTCCAATCGAGGACGCATGCCCTCAACATGTCCTCTAAGGTCTGAATAGTCCTCTCTGATTGTCCGTCGGACTGAGGATGAAAAGAGGTACTGAGATTAAGCTGAGTTCCCATAGCACGATGAACTGATTTCCAAAAATGCGACACAAACCGTCCGTCACGATCGGAAACGATACTTTTAGGAGTACCGTGCAGTCTGACTATCTCTTTGATGAACAGTTGAGCAAGTCTCTCGGGACCCCACGTCTCCTTGATCTCAAGGAAATGAGCTGATTTAGTTAAGCGGTCCACGATCACCCAGATCGTATTCATGCCACGACGACTCGTCGGCAAACTCGTGATGAAATCCATAGAAATGTCTTCCCACTTCCACTCGGGAATAGGAAGGGGTTTCAGCATACCCGCCGGTCGCTGATGTTCAATCTTAACTTGTTGACAGGTTAAGCATCTCGAAACAAATTCTGCGACTTCTCGCTTCATATTACTCCACCAGTAATTTTGTTTCAAGTCCTTGTACATCTTGCTAGACCTCGGATGCACAGAATAAGGGGTAGCATGAGCTTCTTTCAAAATCGAGTCTTTCAACTCGTCATTCGCCGGTACGCACAACCAATTCTTAAAACGCAGCAGTCCATCCTCGTGAACCACGAACCCAGGGGCTTTCCCCTGAACCACATCCTCACGGATGCGTAACAATGATGGGTCCGAACCCTGATTCTCTCGGATTTCCTCCTCGAGTGACGATGAAATCTCTAACATATAAAGCTGCCCCTGAACTCGCCGGCTGCACTCGATCTCGGGTCTAAGGAATTCCTGCTGAAGCTCCTTCTGAACTGTTAAACGGGCAAGCATCTGCTCCTGAACGGACTTACGACTCAAGGCGTCGGCGACAACGTTCGCCTTGCCCGGGTGGTAGAGGATCTCGATATCATAATCTTTGATTAATTCCAACCACCATCTCTGGCGCATATTTAACTCCTTCTGAGTAAATATATACTTTAAACTCTTATGATCGGTGAATATCTGACAGGTAATGCCATAAAGATAATGACGCCAAATTTTCAAAGCGAACAGCACGGCTGCTAGCTCCAGGTCGTGGGTCGAGTAATTAACCTCGTAAGGTCTCAATTGCCGTGAAGCATAGGCAATAACCTTCCCGTTCTGCATGAGTACACATCCGAGACCCTGTCCGGATGCATCACTATAAACCACAAATCCTTCCGTTCCCTGCGGCAAAGAAAGTACAGGTGCTGACATTAACCGGCTCTTGAGTTCCTCAAAACTCCGTTGACACGCGTCGGACCACGTGTATTTCTTATCCTTCCGCAAAAGGTTGGTTAAGGGTTGAGCGATTCTAGAAAATCCTTCCACAAATCGCCGATAATAACCCGCTAATCCGAGAAAACTTAGGATTTCCTTAACGTTCTTCGGAGGTAGCCAATCCCGAATAGCCTCCGTCTTCTGAGGATAGACACGAACTCCGTCTGATGAAACTACATGTCCGAGAAAAGTCACTTCGGACATCCAGAACTCACATTTGGAAAACTTCCCAAAAAGTTGTTCTCGTCTCAACACGTCGAGCACTTGATGAAGGTGAAACTCGTGTTCCTCCCGGTCACGAGAATAAATCAAAATGTCATCGATGAAGACAACAACAAACCGATCCAAAAAGTCGATGAAGACCCGATTCATTAACTCCATGAATACCGCAGGTGCATTAGTCAATCCGAACGGCATAACCAAAAACTCATAATGACCATAGCGTGTTCGAAACGCCGTCCTCGCGATATCCGACTCTCGAATCCATGAATCGATGATATCCAGATCTTAAGTCGATCTTGGAAAATATCGAAGCTCCCCGGAGTTGATCTAAGAGATCATCAATACGGGTAAGGGATACTTATTCTTGATCGTCACCTGCTCAACTCCCGATAATCAATACATAAGCGGAATGAACCATCCTTCTTCTTGACAAACAACACCGGTGCTCCCCACGGGACGCACTCGGTCGGATATAACCTTTCTCGAACAACTCCTCAAGTTGGTTCTTTAATTCCTGCATTTCGGTCGGGGCCATCCGGTACGGTGCCTTCGATATCGGGGACGTACCAGGCTCCAACTCAATCGTGAATTCCACATCCCTATGTGGAGGCAAACCAGGTAACTCGTCTGGAAAAACATCGGCATATTCCCTCACTACCGGAATATCCGTCAATATTACTGATGATTTCTCGGTTTTGGCCATATAGCACCAATAACCGACACATCCCTGATTGAGTAACCTTACTGCTTTCATCAAATTAAAGACCTTACCAGAACAGCCGGGATTACCTCCCTGAAACACACATTCGACTCCATCGTCTGAAATGATAGTGACCAAACTCTTTCGGACACTAATGATGGCATCATGACGATCCATCTAATCAATACCCAAGATGATGTCGTCCCTCGGCAAATCTACTACGATTAAGTCCGCTGGCCATACACGACCATGAAGCTGAATCGGACAATTCTAAATCTCACGACTTCCGATAATTCGTCTACCATCAGGTAGGCCAATGACATAAGGCTCACAACTAGTAGCACTACCCAGACGTAGTCTACTCAAACATGACTCAGAAATGAATGAATGAGATGCACCAGTATCAAAAAGGGTACACACATGTTGAGATAGAATATCGAGTGTACCTGAGATCATTCAGGCCTCGGGATCATCAGTCTTCTTCATCTCATAAATTCGGGGCTTGCCGGCCCCTGAACCGGATGCTCCCGTCTGATAGCTCTTGGCTCTGCCTTTAGCTCCTGTCGTCTTGAACGACGCTGACTGAGTGGCCTGATTCTGCACCGCTGAATGACCTGGGGCTTGAGATGACGCCGGAGTGGGTTTAGAGTCCCTACGGCAAAAACGGGCCCTATGCCCAGCAATCCTGATTGTGGCACGTGATGCATCGCCGGACATTTGGTGCTGAAATGACCCTGTTCCTCACAGTTGAAACAGGTGATGGCCGAACTGGCCGCTCGCGACTGAGATTCCGCGGGTTTAGACATCGTGGGAGGTCGCTCAGAAAAAGTAGAGCCCGCACGTGGTTTCTTGAAAGTGGCCTGACTCCCGTCAGACTGATTACGGTTCTTGGACTTCTTGCTAGCAGACGAAGGTTGCTGCTTAGCAATTTCCTTAGCCGTAAGCTCGTAAGTAAGAGCTTTCTCAATGAACTCGGCCAGAGTGGTACAGTTATGATTAAGTAACTGAAGTCTCATACGGGGTTTCAGCCTCTTGCTGAAATACTTGATCTTGTCCGCTTCTGAGTGAATGATAGATGAGGCGAACGGAAGAAGTTCCTGAAATTTTTCGGCGATGGCGAGAACATCATCATCCGCCAAAAGGTCGGGGGTGAGTAATTCCGACAACTTGGCCTCCCTGAGTGGGGCCGGATAGTACCTCTCCATCATGAGAGTCTTGAACTGATCCCAAGTACATGTTCCGTCTGTGGGCTTCAACGATAACCACCATGAATGAGCGCTCTTACCGAGATAGTAAGCCGCAACTGAAACTTTATGCCCTTCAGGGCAATCCACCATAGCAAATAACTTCTCAAAATGCTCAAGCCAATGGACAATATCCGCCGGCTCAGATGAGCCCTCAAAAGTAGGTGGTCGCTGGCGAGAGATATCGCTAATGATATTGCTTACACCCCTCTCTTGCCTCTGAGGTGGCGGCGGAGCCTGCTGATTTTGATTGACGGAGTTATGCATCGTCTCCATCAACTGAGCCATCTGGGTTATTTGGGCCATCATGCCCTGCATAAATGCGAGTGGGTCAACCCGGACACCCTCTGACTGAGCCGTGTCCCGGGTACGACTCCCCGATAGTAAATGATCGCGTCCAGGTGAATGAGTGGCAGCGTCGCTGCTAGATGAATTAGCATTATTCCTGGCATTTGCACGTGTATTAGAAGGAGTTCTCGGGGTTCGGCCCGCTCCACGGCCTCGTCCTCCACGTCCTCTGCCAGCCCTTTCCATACTGAAGTGGAAAGTCATATGATGATTATATATCTCGCATGAGTATCACATTATGATTATATTATGAAATGATGAAAATGAGCATACGCGCTCAAATACAGCGATTACATGAATGATTAGTTGACGTGACATGATTATCTGATGAAGTTACTGAAATGATTATCTTGAATGAGTTAACAAGATTAATGATTCGATCTTCCTGATCAACAACTGAACAATGAAATGAATTGACTGATTAATGAGTTAACCTGACCGTCCCGGTCAAAATGACAATGATGATTGAGGATTGTTAACTGATGAATTATGAATGAATGATTAATGCTAGAATTTATACCATGGCATTAGAAATCTTACAGTTCTTGGTCTGATTGGCTCGACATTTGCACAGGTCACACGTGACGCGAAAGTCCAATGATACTAGTCCAATGACGATGATTTCAAATGAGACATGACTTGGAGGGTAGTATTCAAAACCACGCTCCGATACCAACTCTGTAACACCCCAAACTAGGCGGATATTACAGTGCCGTGGACCCCCGATTGGGACCCACCAGGCGAATGAAAGTGAATGAATTACACAGGTAAATGTAGTACCGAACCACATTACAACATCAATTACTCCGATGAGGAGTTTTATACAACACACCCAGGATGATACTGAATACAAGTATATTTTATATGGAGATAAAATATACAACAATGAGTGAAATGAATATTCAAACGGAATGTCTGCAGCGGAATAAAATAAAAGAAACATAATGACTGAAAAGACTGGGGCCCCCTACTAGTATCACTGGGACTCCTCGCCGTTACCGTGCTCTCCCCGTGCCTTAGCCTTGCCATGACCTGAAAAACAGTATCCCCCAATGGGACTGCCATACGTAACAATCCTCAAGGGTTGAAAATACACAATCATGAAATATCTGAAATTATGAATTATCCTGTCGAAACATACGCAATCAAACATGCTATATGAATCGACTATCAGTACGGCTCAAAGGAATGGCGCCACACTACATCCGGGATGGAAATGTGTCCGTGCACAAGCCACCAACGAGTATTGATCGAATACACGTGTGGTCTTGTACCTAATCAGTCTCACGAAGCCATCAACTCGTGTGCACAGTCCAATGTGAGGCCACCAACCAACACATGACTATAATATGCCCGACATGAAAATCCTACACATACCAACCGGCACGCCAGTATGACCCGGAATGCCACAATATGACAAAAGTGACAACGAAAGTGAATAATGACTCACCAAGATTAAATGATGGTGAAATGAATGATAGCTCAATAAAATGATCGGAACCGTCGTTCCTTATGACTGAGGTGATTAATTGACAATAACAAGTTTTGATACGGTTAATACAATGATGAATGAGTTACGATTATGAATGAACAACAACAAAAGGAATGAATATCCTTTTAACCGAGTAAGAATTAACTTACTCAATACCGATGAAGAATGTCCTTCCACGAACAACGTCCTAAATGAAATGTCGGTCGCTCGAACAACCTTGAACAACAATAGTTACCAACAACCGATCAATACACGAATCAAATACGATCATAACCGACCCAAACGTCGATACAACAATACCCGAACTCGTAGATGTACTCTAACGAAAACGTTTGAGAATATCCTTCCCGTTGGTTAAAACCAAACCCAATTTATCGAACCAACTCCAAAGTGATTGATTCAAACCAGCAAAACATTATCAATGACATCAATAATCTCATAGAATTCCACAATTCAAGTTTTTAATAACGACAATCGGAAATCCCCAAAATAACCGAAGTCAACCCCAAGGGTTCTTGAAATAATTCCGAAAATAACCATTAAATCCGTAAGAATATACTTATCCAAGGTAGATAATCCATATCTAACATATTCCAATGATAATCCAAGCTTACACGAAGAAATCGGAAGGAAAAACCCAAAAATCCAAAATTCTAGATCCAAGAGATCAATACCTTTGATTCGATGTGATGAAGATGATGAAATGATGATTAATCCGAAAGATAAGCTTGAAGATGATGATTGATGAATACACCTCGAAGAATCCTCTCCGAATCGCTCGAAATCGCCCAAAATTACCGAAGGAATGAAATGAGATGAATAAATGACGAACTCTGACTAAACTGTCCAATTTATAGTCAGTCCAGGTTAGCGTGCGCTAGCCCTTGTGCGTAGCGTGCGCTAACGAGTAATTTGGGTAGTCCAGTACCCACTGCCCCAACACGGTAGCGCGCGCTACGTACCTTCTTGTAGCGTGCGCTACGGCCATATCACTAGCGTGCGCTAAGACCCATTATTAGCGTGCGTTAACGAAATATTGATGCCCAGCACTGGAGTCCAGAAAACTGTCTGACCTCTGATCTGACCCCGATAGCGTGCGCGACAACCATTGTTTAGCGTGCGCTAATATATCGGTTGCGTACGCTAACAACAACACATAGTGTGCGCTATGAATTAATCCAGTGCAGTCCAGTAGCCACTGGACTCAACCTGATCCGTCCCTAGCGCGCGCTACTCCACACATATAGCGTGCGCTACTACAACCCGTTAGCGCGTGCTACTTACCACTCGTAGCGTGCGCTACAAATAATCTCACCTGCAGTCCAGTACCTTACGGATGCGGCCTGTGGCAACCTTAGCGTGCGCTAAAGCTGAGTGGTAGCGTGCGCTACCTATACCCATTTAGCGTACGCTAAAAGGAGTATGTAGCGTGCGCTACTCCTCACGCACAGCTCGCAACGAAAATGACACTGATGATAAACGCGGCACGAAACTCCAATCAGATTAGTGATGAATGACGATTGATACACGATACAGTTACTCTGAATGATGAATACCATGACTGAATATGAGTGACAAATGATCAATAATGAGTGAAATTACTGAATGATAAATACTGAATGATAATTACTGAATTACAACTGGGTATTACAGGAACATGGTCTTATATCCTATTAACAAGACTCAATCAAGAATTAAAGGCTTAATCGGAGCTATTATATCCAATCCTTGCTACAACAAGACTTAATCAAGAAGTAAAGATTATTAGGAGTTGTTGTAGTCAATTATGAGTACAAAAGGCTCGAATCTAATCAATAAGCCTCAGTTTCATAGAGTTCCGAGTCGAATGCATGTAACGTGGTCTTATCTCATATTAACAAGACTTAATCAAGAAGTAAAGGCTTGATCGAAGCTATTATATCCAATCCTTGCTACAACAAGACTTAATCAAGAAGTAAAAGATTGATCGGAGCTGTTATAGCCAATTTTAAGTAGATAAGGCTCGAACCTAATCAAGAAACCCGAGTTTTCATAGACTTCTGACTCGAATGCATCTAACATGGTCATATCTCCTACTAACAAGACCTAATCAAGAAGTAAAGGCTTAATCGGAGCTATTATATCGAATCCTTGGTACAACAAGCCTTAATCAACAAAGAAAAGATTAATCTGAGCTGTTATAGCCAATAATGAGTACAAAAGGCTCGAATCTAATCAATAAACCCGAGTTTCATAGAGTTCCGAGTCGAATGCATGTAACATGGTCTTATCTTATATTAAGAAGACTTAGTCAAGTAGTAAAGGCTTAATTAGAGCTATTATATCCAATCCTTGCTACAACAGGACTTAATCAAGAAGTAAAAGATTGATCGGAGCTGTTATAGCCAATTTTGAGTACAAAAGGCTCGAATCTAATCAATAAACCCGGGTTTTCATAGACTTCTGACTCGAATGCATGTAACATGGTCTTACCTCATATTAACAAGACTTAATCTAAAAGTAAGGACTTAATCTAAGCTATTATAGCCAATACTCAATACAAGGTGCTCGAATCTAATCAATAAACCTGAGTTTTCATAGAGTTCTGACTCGAATGCATGTAACGTGGTCTTATCTCATATTAACAAGACTTAATCAAGAAGTAAAGGCTTGATCGAAGCTATTATATCCAATCATTGCTACAAAAAGACTTAATCAAGAAGTAAAAGATTGACCGGAGCTATTATAGCCAATTTTGAGTACAGAAGGCTCGAATCTAATCAATAAACCCGAGTTTTCATAGACTTCTGACTCGAATGCATGTAACATGGTCTTACCTCATATTAACAAGACTTAATCTAAAAGTAAGGACTTAATCTAAGCTATTATAGCCAATACTCAATACAAGGTGCTCGAATCTAATCAATAAACCTGAGTTTTCATAGAGTTCTGACTCGAATGCATGTAACGTGGTCTTATCTCATATTAACAAGACTTAATCAAGAAGTAAAGGCTTGATCGAAGCTATTATATCCAATCATTGCTACAAAAAGACTTAATCAAGAAGTAAAAGATTGACCGGAGCTATTATAGCCAATTTTGAGTACAGAAGGCTCGAATCTAATCAATAAACCCGAGTTTTCATAGACTTCTGACTCGAATGCATTTACATGGTCTTATCTCGTATTAACAAGGTTATCAAGAATAAAGGCTTAATCGGAGCAATTATAGTGAATCCGTTCTACAACAAGCGTTAATCAAGAAAGAAAAGATTAATGAGAGCTGTTATAGCCAATTCTGAGTACAAAAGGCTCGAATCTAATCAATAAACCCGAGTTTTCATAGAGTTCCGACTCGAAGGCATGGAACGTGGTCTTATATCCTATTAACAAGACTCAATCAAGAAGTAAAGGCTTAATCGGAGCTATTATATCCAATCCTTGCTACAACAAGACTTAATCAAAAAGTAAAGATTAATCGGAGTTTTTATAGTCAATTCTGAGTACAGAAGGCTCGAATCTAATCAATAAACCCGAGTTTTCATAGAGTTCCGACTCGAATGCATGTAATATGGTCTTATGTCATATTAACAAGACTTAGTAAAGAAGCAAAGGTTTTGGATAAGCATCTTACGCCCAAATGTCCCATGGCACAGAAGGAAGAGCTACAACTGCTATATAAAGCAGGAACGCCCGTAGCGACAATGATTGATCCTTCTTCCTTCTAGGCTAGAACCCTGGACAAGAAGTGATAAAAACCGCCATGGCCTTTGTTTTGGGTTAAATTTCTTATTCATAGGAGTTGGGGGGGGGGGGGGGGCTAGCGGGATGTCTGGTTATTCACATATATCAATCCCTCAATCAACCTTTTTTCCATCATGTGGGTAGACGTGGCATCTATATCGAACTATTTGCTAAAAGACGCTCAAAGGGGATCAGGGCTATTATAATGAATCCTTGCAACCATAAGACTTAAACAAGAAAGAAAAGATTAATCAGAGGTGTTATAGCAAATTCTGAGTACAAAAGGCTCGAATCTAATGAATAAACCCGAGTTTTCATAGAGTTCCGACTCGAATGCATGTAATGTGGTCTTATCTCATACTAGCAAGACTTAATCAAGAAGAAAAGGCTTAATCGGAGCTATTATAATGAGTCCTTGCTACAACAAGACTTGATCAAGAAAGAAAATATAATTGGAGCTATTATAGCCAAAAGGCCCAAATCTAATCAATTAACCCGAGTTTTCATAGACTTCTGACTCGAATGCATGTAACATGGTCTTATCTCATATTAACAAGATTTAATCAAGAAGTAAACGCTTAATCCAAGCTATTACGGTGAATCTTGGCTACAATAAGACTTAATCAAGAAAGCAAAGATTAATCGGAGCTGTTATAGCCAACTCTGAATACAAAAGGCTCGAATCTAATCAATAAACCCAAGTTTCATAGAGTTCCGAATTGAATGCATGTAACATGGTCTTATCTCTTATTAAAAAGCTTAATCAAGAAGTAAAGGCTTAATCGGAGCTATTATATCCAATCCTTTCTACAACAAGACTTAATCAAGAAGTAAAAGATTGATCGGAGTCATATAGCTAATTTTGAGTAGAGAAGGTTCGAACATAATCAATAAACTCTAGTTTTCATAGACTTCTGACTCAAATGCATGTTACATGGTCTTATCTCACATTAACAAGACTTAATCAAGAAGTAAAGGCTTAATCGGAGCTATTATAGCGAATCCTTGCTACAACAAGCCTTAATCAAGAAAGAAAAGATTAATCAGAGCTGTTATAGCCAATTATTAGTACAAAAGGCTCGAATCAAATCAATAAACCCGAGTTTCATAGATTTCCAGCTCGAATGCATGTAACTTGGTCTTATCTCATATTAAGAAGACTTAGTCAAGAAGTAAAGGCTTAATCAGAGCTATTATATCCAATCCTTGCTACAACAAGACTTAATCAAGAAGTAAAAGATTGATCGGAGCTGTTATAGCCAATTTTGAGTACAAAAGGCTCGAATATAATCAATAAACCCGGGTTTTCATAGACTTCTGACTCGAATGCATGTAACATGGTCTTACCACATATTCACAAGACTTAATCTAAAAGCAAGGACTTAATCTAAGCTATTATAGCCAATACTCAATACAAGGTGCTCGAATCTAATCAATAAACCTGAGTTTTCATAGAGTTCTGACTCGAATGCATGTAACGTGGTCTTATCTCATATTAACAAGACTTAATCAAGAAGTAAAGGCTTGATCAAAGCTATTATATCCAATCATTGCTACAACAAGACTTAATCAAGAAGTAAAGGCTTAATCGGAGCTATTATATCGAATCCTTGGTACAACAAGCCTTAATCAACAAAGAAAAGATTAATCCGAGCTGTTATAGCCAATAATGAGTACAAAAGGCTCGAATCTAATCAATAAACCCGAGTTTCATAGAGTTCCGAGTCGAATGCATGTAACATGGTCTTATCTTATATTAAGAAGATTTAGTCAAGTAGTAAAGGCTTAATTAGAGCTATTATATCCAATCCTTGCTACAACAGGACTTAATCAAGAAGTAAAAGATTGATCGGAGCTGTTATAGCCAATTTTGAGTACAAAAGGCTCGAATCTAATCAATAAACCCGGGTTTTCATAGACTTCTGACTCGAATGCATGTAACATGGTCTTACCTCATATTAACAAGACTTAATCTAAAAGTAAGGACTTAATCTAAGCTATTATAGCCAATACTCAATACAAGGTGCTCGAATCTAATCAATAAACCTGAGTTTTCATAGAGTTCTGACTCGAATGCATGTAACGTGGTCTTATCTCATATTAACAAGACTTAATCAAGAAGTAAACGCTTGATCGAAGCTATTATATCCAATCATTGCTACAAAAAGACTTAATCAAGAAGTAAAAGATTTACCGGAGCTATTATAGCCAATTTTGAGTATAGAAGGCTCGAATCTAATCAATAAACCCGAGTTTTCATAGACTTCTGACTCGAATGCATTTACATGGTCTTATCTCGTATTAACAAGGTTATCAAGAATAAAGGCTTAATCGGAGCAATTATAGTGAATCCGTTCTACAACAAGCGTTAATCAAGAAAGAAAAGATTAATGAGAGCTGTTATAGCCAATTCTGAGTACAAAAGGCTCGAATCTAATCAATAAACCCGATTTTTCATAGAGTTCCGACTCGAAGGCATGGAACGTGGTCTTATATCCTATTAACAAGACTCAATCAAGAAGTAAAGGCTTAATCGGAGCTATTATATCCAATCCTTGCTACAACAAGACTTAATCAAAAAGTAAAGATTAATCGGAGTTTTTATAGTCAATTCTGAGTACAGAAGGCTCGAATCTAATCAATAAACCCGAGTTTTCATAGAGTTCCGACTCGAATGCATGTAATATGGTCTTATGTCATATTAACAAGACTTAGTAAAGAAGCAAAGGTTTTGGATAAGCATCTTACGCCCAAATGTCCCATGGCACAGAAGGAAGAGCTACAACTGCTATATAAAGCAGGAACGCCCGTAGCGACAATGATTGATCCTTCTTCCTTCTAGGCTAGAACCCTGGACAAGCAGTGATAAAAACCGCCATGGCCTTTGTTTTGGGTTAAATTTCTTATTCATAGGAGTTGGGGGCTAGCGGGATGTCTGGTTATTCACATATATCAATCCCTCAATCAACCTTTTTTCCATCATGTGGGTAGACGTGGCATCTATATCGAACTATTTGCTAAAAGACGCTCAAAGGGGATCGGGGCTATTATAATGAATCCTTGCAACCACAAGACTTAAAGAAGAAAGAAAAGATTAATCAGAGCTGTTATAGCAAATTCTGAGTACAAAAGGCTCGAATCTAATGAATAAACCCGAGTTTTCATAGAGTTCCGACTCGAATGCATGTAATGTGGTCTTATCTCATACTAGCAAGACTTAATCAAGAAGAAAAGGCTTAATCGGAGCTATTATAATGAGTCCTTGCTACAACAAGACTTGATCAAGAAAGAAAATATAATTGGAGCTATTATAGCCAAAAGGCCCAAATCTAATCAATTAACCCGAGGTTTCATAGACTTAGGCTCGAATGCATGTAACATGGTCTTATCTCATATTAACAAGATTTAATCAAGAAGTAAACGCTTAATCCAAGCTATTACGGTGAATCTTGGCTACAATAAGACTTAATCAAGAAAGCAAAGATTAATCGGAGCTGCTATAGCCAACTCTGAATACAAAAGGCTCGAATCTAATCAATAAACCCAAGTTTAATAGAGTTCCGAATTGAATGCATGTAACATGGTCTTATCTCTTATTAACAAGCTTAATCAAGAAGTAAAGGCTTAATCGGAGCTATTATATCCAATCATTTCTACAACAAGACTTAATCAAGAAGTAAAAGATTGATCGGAGCTGTTATAGCTAATTTTGAGTAGAGAAGGTTCGAACATAATCAATAAACTCTAGTTTTCATAGACTTTTGACTCAAATGCATGTTACATGGTCTTATCTCACATTAACAAGACTTAATCAACAAGTAAAGGCTTAATCGGAGCTATTATAGCGAATCCTTGCTACAACAAGCCTTAATCAAGAAAGAAAAGATTAATCAGAGCTGTTATAGCCAATTATTAGTACAAAAGGCTCGAATCAAATCAATAAACCCGAGTTTCATAGATTTACAGCTCGAATGCATGTAACTTGGTCTTATCTCATATTCAGAAGACTTAGTCAAGAAGTAAAGGCTTAATCAGAGCTATTATATCCAATCCTTGCTACAACAAGACTTAATCAAGAAGTAAAAGATTGATCGGAGCTGTTATAGCTAATTTTGAGTACAAAAGGCTCGAATATAATCAATAAACCCGGGTTTTCATAGACTTCTGACTCGAATGCATGTAACATGGTCTTACCACATATTCACAAGACTTAATCAAGAAGTAAGGACTTAATCTAAGCTACTATAGCCAATACTCAATACAAGGTGCTCGAATCTAATCAATAAACCTGAGTTTTCAAAGAGTTCTGACTCGAATGCATGTAACGTGGTATTATCTCATATTAACAAGACTTAATCAAGAAGTAAAGGCTTGATCGAAGCTATTATATCCAATCATTGCTACAACAAGACTTAATCAAGAAGTAAAAGATTGACCGGAGCTATTATAGCCAATTTTGAGTATAGAAGGCTCGAATCTAATCAATAAACCCGAGTTTTCATAGACTTCTGACTCGAATGCATTTACATGGTCTTATCTCCTATTAACAAGGTAATCAAGAATAAATGCTTAATCGGAGCAATTATAGTGAATCCGTTCTACAACAAGCGTTAATCAAGAAAGAAAAGATTAATCAGAGCTGTTATAGCCAATTCTGAGTACAAAAGGCTCGAATCTAATCAATAAACCCGAGTTTTCATAGAGTTCCGACTCAAAGGCATGGAACGTGGTCTTATATCCTATTAACAAGACTCAATCAAGAAGTAAAGGCTTACTCGGAGCTATTATATCCAATCCTTGCTAAACAAGACTTAATCAAGAAGTAAAGATTAATCGGAGTTGTTATAGTCAATTCTGAGTACAAAAGGCTCGAATCTAATCAATAAACCCGAGTTTTCATAGAGTTCCGACTCCAAGGCATGGAACGTGGTCTTATATCCTATTAACAAGACTCAATCAAGAAGTAAAGGCTTAATCGGAGCTATTATATCCAATCCTTGCTACAACAAGACTTAATCAAGAAGTAAAGATTAATCGGAGTTGTTATAGTCAATTCTGAGTACATAAGGCTCGAATCTAATCAATAAACCCGAGTTTCATAGAGTTCCGAGTCGAATGCATGTAACGTGGTCTTATCTCATATTAAGAAGACTTAGTCAAGAAGTAAAGGCTTAATCAGAGCTATTATATCCAATCCTTGCTACAACAAGACTTAATCAAGAAGTAAAAGATTGATCGGAGCTGTTATAGCCAATTTTGAGTACAAAAGGCTCGAATCTAATCAATAAACCGGATTTTCATAGACTTCTGACTCGAATGCATGTAACATGGTCTTACCTCATATTAACAAGACTTAATCTAAAAGTAATGACTTAATCGAAGCTATTATAGCCAATACTCAATACAAGGTGCTCGAATCTAATCAATAAACCTGAGTTTTCATAGAGTTTTGACTCGAATGCATGTAACGTGGTCTTATCTCATATTAACAAGACATAATCAAGAAGTAAAGGCTTGATCGAAGCTATTACATCCAATCCTTGCTACAACAAGACTTAATCAAGAAGTAAAAGATTGATCGGAGTTGTTATAGCTAATTTTAAGTAGATAAGGCTCGAACCTAATCAAGAAACCCGAGTTTTCATAGACTTCTGACTCGAATGCATGTAACATGGTCATATCTCCTATTAACAAGACCTAATCAAGAAGTAAAGGCTTAATCGGAGCTATCATAGCGAATCCTTGCTAAAACGAGCCTTAATCAAGAAAGAAAAGATTAATCCGAGTTGTTATAGACAATCATGAGTACGAAAAGCTCGAATCTAATCAATAAACCCGAGTTTCATAGAGTTCCGAGTCGAATGCATGTAACATGGTCTTATCTCATATTAAGAAGACTTAGTCAAGAAGTAAAGGCTTAATCAGAGCTATTATACTCAATCCTTGCAACAACAAGACTTAATCAAGAAGTAAAAGATTGATCGGAGTCGTTATAGCCAATTTTGAGTACAAAAGGCTCGAATCTAATCAATAAACCCGGGTTTTCATAGACTTCTGACTTGAATGCATGTACCATGGTCTTACCTCATATTAAGAGGACTTAATCTAAAAGTAAGGACTTAATCTAAGCTATTATAGCCAATACTCAATACAAGGTGCTCGAATCTAATCAATAAACCTGAGTTTTCATAGAGTTCTGACTCGAATGCATGTAACGTGGTCTTATCTCATATTAACAAGACTTAATCAAGAAGTAAAGGCTTGATCGAAGCTATTATATCCAATCATTGTTACAACAAGACTTAATCAAGAAGTAAAAGATTGACCGGAGCTATTATAGCCAATTTTGAGTACAGAAGGCTTGAATCTAATCAATAAACCCGAGTTTTCATAGACTTCTGACTCGAATGCATTTACATGGTCTTATCTACTATTAACAAGGTTATCAAGAATAAAGGCTTAATCGGAGCAATTATAGTGAATCCGTTCTACAACAAGCGTTAATCAAGAAAGAAAAAATTAATCAGAGATGTTATAGCCAATTCTGAGTACAAAAGGCTCGAGTCTAATCAATAAACCCGAGTTTTCATAGAGTTCCGACTCGAAGGCATGGAACGTGGTCTTATATCCTATTAACAAGACTCAATCAAGAAGTAAAGGCTTAATCGGAGCTATTATATCCAATCCTTGATACAACAAGACTTAATCAAGAAGTAAAGATTAATCGGAGTTGTTATAGTCAATTCTGAGTACAGAAGGCTCGAATATAATCAATAAACCGAGTTTTCATAGAGTTCCGACTCGAATGCATGTAATGTGGTCTTATGTCATATTAACAAGACTTAGTAAAGAGCTACAACTGCTATATAAAGCAGGAACGCCCGTAGCGACAATGATTGATCCTTCTTCCTTCTAGGCTAGAACCCTGGACAAGCAGTGATAAAAACCGCCATGGCCTTTGTTTTGGGTTAAATTTCTTATTCATAGGAGTTGGGGGGGGGGGGGGGGGCGGGCGAGCGGGATGTCTGGTTATTCACATATATCAATCCCTCAATCAACCTTTTTTCCATCATGTGGGTAGACGTGGCATCTATATCGAACTATTTGCTAAAAGACGCTCAAAGGGGATCGGGGCTATTATAATGAATCCTTGCAACCACAAGACTTAAACAAGAAAGAAAAGATTAATCAGAGCTGTTATAGCAAATTCTGAGTACAAAAGGCTCGAATCTAATGAATAAACCCGAGTTTTCATAGAGTTCCGACTCGAATGCATGTAATGTGGTCTTATCTCATACTAGCAAGACTTAATCAAGAAGAAAAGGCTTAATCGGAGCTATTATAATGAGTCCTTGCTACAACAAGACTTGATCAAGAAAGAAAATATAATTGGAGCTATTATAGCCAAAAGGCCCAAATCTAATCAATTAACCCGAGTTTTCATAGACTTCCGACTCGAATGCATGTAACATGGTCTTATCTCATATTAACAAGATTTAATCAAGAAGTAAACGCTTAATCCAAGCTATTACGGTGAATCTTGGCTACAATAAGACTTAATCAAGAAAGCAAAGATTAATCGGAGCTGTTATAGCCAACTCTGAATACAAAAGGCTCGAATCTAATCAATAAACCCAAGTTTAATAGAGTTCCGAATTGAATGCATGTAACATGGTCTTATCTCTTATTAACAAGCTTAATCAAGAAGTAAAGGCTTAATCGGAGCTATTATATCCAATCCTTTCTACAACAAGACTTAATCAAGAAGTAAAAGATTGATCGAGTCGTTATAGCTAATTTTGAGTAGAGAAGGTTCGAACATAATCAATAAACTCTAGTTTTCATAGACTTCTGACTCAAATGCATGTTACATGGTCTTATCTCACATTAACAAGACTTAATCAACAAGTAAAGGCTTAATCGGAGCTATTATAGCGAATCCTTGCTACAACAAGCCTTAATCAAGAAAGAAAAGATTAATCAGAGCTGTTATAGCCAATTATTAGTACAAAAGGCTCGAATCAAATCAATAAACCCGAGTTTCATAGATTTCCAGCTCGAATGCATGTAACTTGGTCTTATCTCATATTAAGAAGACTTAGTCAAGAAGTAAAGGCTTAATCAGAGCTATTATATCCAATCCTTGCTACAACAAGACTTAATCAAGAAGTAAAAGATTGATCGGAGCTGTTATAGCCAATTTTGAGTACAAAAGGCTCGAATATAATCAATAAACCCGGGTTTTCATAGACTTCTGACTCGAATGCATGTAACATGGTCTTATCTCATATTAACAAGACTTAATCAAGAAGTAAAGGCTTGATCGAAGCTACTATATCCAATCATTGCTACAAAAAGACTTAATCAAGAAGTAAAAGATTGACCGGAGCTATTATAGCCAATTTTGAGTACAGAAGGCTCGAATCTAATCAATAAACCCGAGTTTTCATAGACTTCTGACTCGAATGCATTTACATGGTCTTATCTCGTATTAACAAGGTTATCAAGAATAAAGGCTTAATCGGAGCAATTATAGTGAATCCGTTCTACAACAAGCGTTAATCAAGAAAGAAAAGATTAATGAGAGCTGTTATAGCCAATTCTGAGTACAAAAGGCTCGAATCTAATCAATAAACCCGAGTTTTCATAGAGTTCCGACTCGAAGGCATAGAACGTGGTCTTATATCCTATTAACAAGACTCAATCAAGAAGTAAAGGCTTAATCGGAGCTATTATATCCAATCCTTGCTACAACAAGACTTAATCAAAAAGTAAAGATTAATCGGAGTTGTTATAGTCAATTCTGAGTACAGAAGGCTCGAATCTAATCAACAAACCCGAGTTTTCATAGAGTTCCGACTCGAATGCATGTAATATGGTCTTATGTCATATTAACAAGACTTAGTAAAGAAGCAAAGGTTTTGGATAAGCATCTTACGCCCAAATGTCCCATGGCACAGAAGGAAGAGCTACAACTGCTATATAAAGCAGGAATGCCCGTAGCGACAATGATTGATCCTTCTTCCTTCTAGGCTAGAACCCTGGACAAGCAGTGATAAAAACCGCCATGGCCTTTGTTTTGGGTTAAATTTCTTATTCATAGGAGTTGGGGCGCTAGCGGGATGTCTGGTTATTCACATATATCAATCCCTCAATCAACCTTTTTTCCATCATGTGGGTAGACGTGGCATCTATATCGAACTATTTGCTAAAAGACGCTCAAAGGGGATCGGGGCTATTATAATGAATCCTTGCAACCACAAGACTTAAACAAGAAAGAAAAGATTAATCAGAGCTGTTATAGCAAATTCTGAGTACAAAAGGCGCGAATCTAATGAATAAACCCGAGTTTTCATAGAGTTCCGACTCGAATGCATGTAATGTGGTCTTATCTTATACTAGCAAGACTTAATCAAGAAGTAAAGGCTTAATCGGAGCTATTATAATGAGTCCTTGCTACAACAAGACTTGATCAAGAAAGAAAATATAATTGGAGCTATTATAGATAAAAGGCCCAAATCTAATCAATTAACCCGAGTTTTCATAGACTTCCGACTCGAATGCATGTAACATGGTCTTATCTCATATTAACAAGATTTAATCAAGAAGTAAACGCTTAATCCAAGCTATTACGGTGAATCTTGGCTACAATAAGACTTAATCAAGAAAGCAAAGATTAATCGGAGCTGTTATAGCCAATTCTGAATACAAAAGGCTCGAATCTAATCTACAAACCCAAGTTTCATAGAGTTCCGAATTGAATGCATGTAACATGGTCTTATCTCTTATTAACAAGCTTAATCAAGAAGTAAAGGCTTAATCGGAGCTATTATATCCAATCCTTTCTACAACAAGACTTAATCAAGAAGTAAAAGATTGATCGGAGCTGTTATAGCTAATTTTGAGTAGAGAAGGTTCGAACATAATCAATAAACTCTAGTTTTCATAGACTTCTGACTCAAATGCATGTTACATGGTCTTATCTCACATTAACAAGACTTAATCAAGAAGTAAAGGCTTAATCGGAGCTATTATAGCGAATCCTTGATACAACAAGCCTTAATCAAGAAAGAAAAGATTAATCAGAGCTGTTATAGCCAATTATTAGTACAAAAGGCTCGAATCAAATCAATAAACCCGAGTTTCATAGATTTCCAGCTCGAATGCATGTAACTTGGTCTTATCTCATATTCAGAAGACTTAGTCAAGAAGTAAAGGCTTAATCAGAGCTATTATATCCAATCCTTGCTACAACAAGACTTAATCAAGAAGTAAAAGATTGATCGGAGCTGTTATAGCTAATTTTGAGTACAAAAGGCTCGAATATAATCAATAAACCCGGGTTTTCATAGACTTCTGACTCGAATGCATGTAACATGGTCTTACCACATATTCACAAGACTTAATCTAAAAGTAAGGACTTAATCTAAGCTACTATAGCCAATACTCAATACAAGGTGCTCGAATCTAATCAATAAACCTGAGTTTTCAAAGAGTTCTGACTCGAATGCATGTAACGTGGTCTTATCTCATATTAACAAGACTTAATCAAGAAGTAAAGGCTTGATCGAAGCTATTATATCCAATCATTGCTACAACAAGACTTAATCAAGAAGTAAAAGATTGACCGGAGCTATTATAGCCAATTTTGAGTATAGAAGGCTCGAATCTAATCAATAAACCCGAGTTTTCATAGACTTCTGACTCGAATGCATTTACATGGTCTTATCTCCTATTAACAAGGTAATCAAGAATAAAGGCTTAATCGGAGCAATTATAGTGAATCCGTTCTACAACAAGCGTTAATCAAGAAAGAAAAGATTAATCAGAGCTGTTATAGCCAATTCTGAGTACAAAAGGCTCGAATCTAATCAATAAACCCGAGTTTTCATAGAGTTCCGACTCAAAGGCATGGAACGTGGTCTTATATCCTATTAACAAGACTCAATCAAGAAGTAAAGGCTTACTCGGAGCTACTATATCCAATCCTTGCTAAACAAGACTTAATCAAGAAGTAAAGATTAATCGGAGTTGTTATAGTCAATTCTGAGTACAAAAGGCTCGAATCTAATCAATAAACCCGAGTTTTCATAGAGTTCCGACTCGAATGCATGTAATATGGTCTTATGTCATATTAACAAGACTTAGTAAAGAAGCAAAGGTTTTGGATAAGCATCTTACGCCCAAATGTCCCATGGCACAGAAGGAAGAGCTACAACTGCTATATAAAGCAGGAATGCCCGTAGCGACAATGATTGATCCTTCTTCCTTCTAGGCTAGAACCCTGGACAAGCAGTGATAAAAACCGCCATGGCCTTTGTTTTGGGTTAAATTTCTTATTCATAGGAGTTGGGGGGGGCGGGCTAGCGGGATGTCTGGTTATTCACATATATCAATCCCTCAATCAACCTTTTTTCCATCATGTGGGTAGACGTGGCATCTATATCGAACTATTTGCTAAAAGACGCTCAAAGGGGATCGGGGCTATTATAATGAATCCTTGCAACCACAAGACTTAAACAAGAAAGAAAAGATTAATCAGAGCTGTTATAGCAAATTCTGAGTACAAAAGGCGCGAATCTAATGAATAAACCCGAGTTTTCATAGAGTTCCGACTCGAATGCATGTAATGTGGTCTTATCTCATACTAGCAAGACTTAATCAAGAAGTAAAGGCTTAATCGGAGCTATTATAATGAGTCCTTGCTACAACAAGACTTGATCAAGAAAGAAAATATAATTGGAGCTATTATAGATAAAAGGCCCAAATCTAATCAATTAACCCGAGTTTTCATAGACTTCCGACTCGAATGCATGTAACATGGTCTTATCTCATATTAACAAGATTTAATCAAGAAGTAAACGCTTAATCCAAGCTATTACGGTGAATCTTGGCTACAATAAGACTTAATCAAGAAAGCAAAGATTAATCGGAGCTGTTATAGCCAATTCTGAATACAAAAGGCTCGAATCTAATCTACAAACCCAAGTTTCATAGAGTTCCGAATTGAATGCATGTAACATGGTCTTATCTCTTATTAACAAGCTTAATCAAGAAGTAAAGGCTTAATCGGAGCTATTATATCCAATCCTTTCTACAACAAGACTTAATCAAGAAGTAAAAGATTGATCGGAGTGTTATAGCTAATTTTGAGTAGAGAAGGTTCGAACATAATCAATAAACTCTAGTTTTCATAGACTTCTGACTCAAATGCATGTTACATGGTCTTATCTCACATTAACAAGACTTAATCAAGAAGTAAAGGCTTAATCGGAGCTATTATAGCGAATCCTTGATACAACAAGCCTTAATCAAGAAAGAAAAGATTAATCAGAGCTGTTATAGCCAATTATTAGTACAAAAGGCTCGAATCAAATCAATAAACCCGAGTTTCATAGATTTCGGCTCGAATGCATGTAACTTGGTCTTATCTCATATTCAAGACTTAGTCAAGAAGTAAAGGCTTAATCGAGCTATTATATCCAATCCTTGCTACAACAAGACTTAATCAAGAAGTAAAAGATTGATCGAGTCGTTATAGCTAATTTTGAGTACAAAAGGCTCGAATATAATCAATAAACCCGGTTTTCATAGACTTCTGACTCGAATGCATGTAACATGGTCTTACCACATATTCACAAGACTTAATCTAAAAGTAAGGACTTAATCTAAGCTACTATAGCCAATACTCAATACAAGGTGCTCGAATCTAATCAATAAACCTGAGTTTTCAAAGAGTTCTGACTCGAATGCATGTAACGTGGTCTTATCTCATATTAACAAGACTTAATCAAGAAGTAAAGGCTTGATCGAAGCTATTATATCCAATCATTGCTACAACAAGACTTAATCAAGAAGTAAAAGATTGACCGGAGCTATTATAGCCAATTTTGAGTATAGAAGGCTCGAATCTAATCAATAAACCCGAGTTTTCATAGACTTCTGACTCGAATGCATTTACATGGTCTTATCTCCTATTAACAAGGTAATCAAGAATAAAGGCTTAATCGGAGCAATTATAGTGAATCCGTTCTACAACAAGCGTTAATCAAGAAAGAAAAGATTAATCAGAGCTGTTATAGCCAATTCTGAGTACAAAAGGCTCGAATCTAATCAATAAACCCGAGTTTTCATAGAGTTCCGACTCAAAGGCATGGAACGTGGTCTTATATCCTATTAACAAGACTCAATCAAGAAGTAAAGGCTTACTCGGAGCTATTATATCCAATCCTTGCTAAACAAGACTTAATCAAGAAGTAAAGATTAATCGGAGTTGTTATAGTCAATTCTGAGTACAAAAGGCTCGAATCTAATCAATAAACCCGAGTTTTCATAGAGTTCCGACTCGAAGGCATGGAACGTGGTCTTATATCCTATTAACAAGACTCAATCAAGAAGTAAAGGCTTAATCGGAGCTATTATATCCAATCCTTGCTACAACAAGACTTAATCAAGAAGTAAAGATTAATCGGAGTTGTTATAGTCAATTCTGAGTACATAAGGCTCGAATCTAATCAATAAACCCGAGTTTCATAGAGTTCCGAGTCGAATGCATGTAACGTGGTCTTATCTCATATTAAGAAGACTTAGTCAAGAAGTAAAGGCTTAATCAGAGCTATTATATCCAATCCTTGCTACAACAAGACTTAATCAAGAAGTAAAAGATTGATCGGAGCTGTTATAGCCAATTTTGAGTACAAAAGGCTCGAATCTAATCAATAAACCCGGATTTTCATAGACTTCTGACTCGAATGCATGTAACATGGTCTTACCTCATATTAACAAGACTTAATCTAAAAGTAATGACTTAATCGAAGCTATTATAGCCAATACTCAATACAAGGTGCTCGAATCTAATCAATAAACCTGAGTTTTCATAGAGTTTTGACTCGAATGCATGTAACGTGGTCTTATCTCATATTAACAAGACATAATCAAGAAGTAAAGGCTTGATCGAAGCTATTACATCCAATCCTTGCTACAACAAGACTTAATCAAGAAGTAAAAGATTGATCGGAGTTGTTATAGCTAATTTTAAGTAGATAAGGCTCGAACCTAATCAAGAAACCCGAGTTTTCATAGACTTCTGACTCGAATGCATGTAACATGGTCATATCTCCTATTAACAAGACCTCATCAAGAAGTAAAGGCTTAATCGGAGCTATCATAGCGAATCCTTGCTAAAACGAGCCTTAATCAAGAAAGAAAAGATTAATCCGAGTTGTTATAGACAATCATGAGTACGAAAAGCTCGAATCTAATCAATAAACCCGAGTTTCATAGAGTTCCGAGTCGAATGCATGTAACATGGTCTTATCTCATATTAAGAAGACTTAGTCAAGAAGTAAAGGCTTAATCAGAGCTATTATACTCAATCCTTGCAACAACAAGACTTAATCAAGAAGTAAAAGATTGATCGGAGCTGTTATAGCCAATTTTGAGTACAAAAGGCTCGAATCTAATCAATAAACCCGGGTTTTCATAGACTTCTGACTTGAATGCATGTACCATGGTCTTACCTCATATTAAGAGGACTTAATCTAAAAGTAAGGACTTAATCTAAGCTATTATAGCCAATACTCAATACAAGGTGCTCGAATCTAATCAATAAACCTGAGTTTTCATAGAGTTCTGACTCGAATGCATGTAACGTGGTCTTATCTCATATTAACAAGACTTAATCAAGAAGTAAAGGCTTGATCAAAGCTATTATATCCAATCATTGTTACAACAAGACTTAATCAAGAAGTAAAAGATTGACCGGAGCTATTATAGCCAATTTTGAGTACAGAAGGCTTGAATCTAATCAATAAACCCGAGTTTTCATAGACTTCTGACTCGAATGCATTTACATGGTCTTATCTACTATTAACAAGGTTATCAAGAATAAAGGCTTAATCGGAGAAATTATAGTGAATCCGTTCTACAACAAGCGTTAATCAAGAAAGAAAAAATTAATCAGAGATGTTATAGCCAATTCTGAGTACAAAAGGCTCGAGTCTAATCAATAAACCCGAGTTTTCATAGAGTTCCGACTCGAAGGCATGGAACGTGGTCTTATATCCTATTAACAAGACTCAATCAAGAAGTAAAGGCTTAATCGGAGCTATTATATCCAATCCTTGATACAACAAGACTTAATCAAGAAGTAAAGATTAATCGGAGTTGTTATAGTCAATTCTGAGTACAGAAGGCTCGAATATAATCAATAAACCGAGTTTTCATAGAGTTCCGACTCGAATGCATGTAATGTGGTCTTATGTCATATTAACAAGACTTAGTAAAGAAGCAAAGGTTTTGGATAAGCATCTTACGCCCAAATGTCCCATGGCACAGAAGGAAGAGCTACAATTGCTATATAAAGCAGGAACGCCTGTAGCGACAATGATTGATCCTTCTTCCTTCTAGGCGAGAACCCTGGAAAAGCAGTAATAAAAACCGCCATGGCCTTTGTTTGGGGTTAGATTTCTTATTCATAGGAGTTGGGGGGGGGGGGGGGGGCTAGCGGGATGTCTGGTTATTCACATATATCAATCCCTCAATCAACCTTTTTTCCATCATGTGGGTAGACGTGGCATCTATATCGAAATATTTGCTAAAAGACGCCCAAAGGGGATCGGGGCTATTATAATGAATCCTTGCAACCACAAGACTTAAACAAGAAAGAAAAGATTAATCAGAGCTATTATAGCAAATTCTGAGTACAAAAGGCTCGAATCTAATGAATAAACCCGAGTTTTCATAGAGTTCCGACTCGAATACATGTAATGTGGTCTTATCTCATACTAGCAAAACTTAATAAAGAAGTAAAGGCTTAATCGGAGCTATTATAATGAGTCCTTGCTACACCAAGACTTGATCAAGAAAGAAAATATAATTGGAGCTATTATAGCCAAAAGGCCCAAATCTAATCAATTAACCCGAGTTTTCATAGACTTCCGACTCGAATGCATGTAACATGGTCTTATCTCATATTAACAAGATTTAATCAAGAAGTAAACGCTTAATCCAAGCTATTACGGTGAATCTTGGCTACAATAAGACTTAATCAAGAAAGCAAAGATTAATCGGAGCTGTTATAGCCAATTCTGAATACAAAAGGCTCGAATCTAATCAATAAACCCAAGTTTCATAGAGTTCCGAATTGAATGCATGTAACATGGTCTTATCTCTTATTAACAAGCTTAATCAAGAAGTAAAGGCTTAATCAGAGCTATTATATCCAATCCTTGCTACAACAAGACTTAATCAAGAAGTAAAAGATTGATCGGAGCTGTTATAGCTAATTTTGAGTAGAGAAGGTTCGAACATAATCAATAAACTTTAGTTTTCATAGACTTCTGACTCAAATGCATGTTACATGGTCTTATCTCATATTAACAAGACTTTTTTTTTTTTTTGCTGTATTAATGCGAAAATCAAGTCGAGGGTGGACGAGGCCCTCTACACGCCCGAAAGATTGAGGGAGGACAAACCCCTCAACAAGTCCCAAAACGAAAATCACATGAAAATAAGATGAGCCGACCCTCAAACAAGGCTAGAGTTGCTTGGGATCACCCAAAATTACTGGATTACACATAAAATTTTCTGCTCCTAATATACGGGTAAGCAATTTTATCAAGTTTAATGAGACCGCGGATTTTCCCATTAATATTGGAGATATCATGAAGATGGAAGTCTTGACGATCACACCCTTGATTCGCTAATAAATCAGCGACGACATTACCCTCCCGAAAAATATGAGAGAAATGAATTTCCAATTTCTCCATGAAAGCACGAATTTTAAAAATGAGACCTTGGAGTTGCCAATGGCAAGAGGATGAATGCTCGATCAAATGAAGCGCAACCTTCGAATCTACTTCCACCCATACTTTGACAAAGTTGTGATCAAAACAAAAATCGAGCCCTCTCCAAATAGCATAGATTTCCGCGAAATTATTAGTTTGGACCCCAAGATATTCCGAAAACATGAGGAGAGGATTGCCAAGATAATCCCTAACAACCCCCCCCGCAGCCGCATCGCCCGGGCTGCCCTTCGCGGCACCGTCCGTATTCAGTTTCCACCAGCCCCTGTTAGGCCTCATCCATCGAACCGTCATAATTTTGTAGCGCGGGCCCGGGCTTGGAGTGACGCCCACATAGTCGGCAATTCTATCCGCCCCCTTCCAAAATTGTCTTGTAATTTTGCCATGACATTTGAGATTGGTTAAGTAATTCCAAATACGCTTACACACAAGTTTCGACGTAAAAGGAATATTATCAACCCTCTTATCATTCCTACAACACCAAATAAACCATAAAATGAGAATCGGAATGATGTGAAAAATGTGGATTGTTCCCTTGGCTTTACCAAACCAATTAGCAATAATAAGATTGAAATCAGATGAGAAAAGGGCTTTGATCCCTGCAATATTATGGAAAAACTTCCAAACCTCTGTAGCAATTGGGCCATTTAAAAAAAGGTGGGAAAGGCTTTCAACACCATTACAACAATAACAGGAGTTGGTGGCAATAATACCCCTACGAAGGAGACCATCCGGAGTTGGGATCCATTTATTAAGGACCTTGACCATAAATAGAGAGATGGTAGGTGTGATATATGGATTCCAACAAAACCGAAGGATATTATTCGAAGGTTTTCTATTACGAACTAAATCCCAAGCGCTATTGAAAGTAAACTTCCCATTAGTAGATAAAGTCCAAGAATGTCTATTTTCATAAGGGGAAGTAGGTAAGGAGCAAATATGGTCACAAATGCCCATCGGGAGTTTGCGATAAATTTTCCTTCTATCCCACTCCCCATTATTCCAATAAAAACCAATTTTATCTTTCGACTTACTATTGTAAAAGTTGGCGAGGGGGCTGAATTAACACCAATTGTCATGCCAAAAAGACACATCATCATTACCACTATGCCAAAAAATTTTATCATTCGCGATCGATCTAATACCACAAAGGTTTTTCCAAGTCGGAGAACTTTTAGGATTAAATTTGATAACCATGGGGTGAAGCCGAGAGCAATATTTTTTAATTAACAAGTTCGACCAAATATTATTAGAAGTTCTAAACCTCCACCACATTTTAATATGGGCAGCCCGGATAATGTCATTAAGATCCCGACACCCAAGACCCCCCTCATCCGTTGGGTAGCAAAGACGATTCCAAGCAGCCCAATGCAACTTCCGTTTATTGTCATTGGATCCCCATAGAAATTTGTTGAACAATCTTTCTATGTAATTTATGACATTAGCAGGAGGTTTGAGCACTTGTAAGCAAAATAAAGCAATGGAGTTTAAAACCGATTTAATTAGTTCCAAGCGGCCCCCCGTCGATAGCAAGTGATGGTTCCAAGTAATCATTTTATTTTTAATTTTAGAAAGGAGGGGGCTGTACATCTCAAAATTTTGAAACCCTTTCCACATAGGTACGCCAAGATACAAAATCGGTGAATCGACTTTATTAAATCCCGAAATTCTTTGCACCCAACTAACAACTTGAGGGGTCGGATTATTCATAATGAAATTACTCTTATGGTTGTTGATCTTTTGACCGGAAACATTTTCATAATGGGTAATGCAATTGTTGAAAATATGAAGACTTTTTTTGGAAACATTAAGGAAAATGAGAATATCATCGGCATACGCAAGATGCGTGATCTTCACTTTTTTCTTAATTTTGTAGTACATCTTGTTGGAAAACATTTGATCAATACTCCGAGAGAAGTAATCAGCGGCAAGCACAAAAATGAGAGGGGAGAGTGGGTCCCCTTGACGAATACCTCTCGCTTTTAAAAAACCCATAGGGCTGCCCGTTCACAAGGACCGAGAACCAACAATTAGAAATACACGACTTGATAAAATTAATCCAAACATTGGAAAAACCAAAGCTAGACATAACTTGGAATATAAAATTCCAATTTATCCTATCATAAGCTTTTTCCATATCCAATTTAATTATAGTATTAGTAGTCGATTGGGAAATGTCATGAGTAACCTCGTGAGCCGTCAAGATATTATCCGTAATATTCTTACCTTTGATGAAACCAAACTGGGCCGGAATAATAATGGATGGTAGAATTTTGGCAAGTCTTTTGCTAAGAATTTTCGAGATGATTTTGTAGGTAGTGTTGCAAAGACTAATCGGCCGAAAATCTTTCCAAGATCGAGGATTATTATTTTTGGGGATTAGTGTGATGGTGGTGGTAGTGAAAGCCCGAGGCATCGGAGATCCACCAAAGAAATCCAAAACAGCTTCCACAACATCCCGACACACTATATCCCAACAAATTTGAAAAAAATTTGCATTGAACCCGTCCAGTCCAGCAACACTATCCCCATCCATGTCGAAAATACAATCTTTAATTTCATCAAGAGTTGGAATACAACAAATACTATCATTAATCTCATTTGAAATATTGTTAGGCACCACCCGAGGATGGATATCATCTAAAAACGTGTTGTGCTCCGCAAAACAACTGGAGAAATAAGAAACTGCAGAGTTACCAATCTCCTCGGGATTAGTGATACTACGACCACTATCCCAAATCGAATGAATACAATTTTTTTGTCTTTTCTTTTTCACTACCGAGTGAAAAAATTTACTATTCCTCTCCCCATCGATCATCCATTTCACATTAGATTTTTGTTTCCAAAAATCTTCTTCCATGGATAGGACCAAGGTAAGGTTGGCGTTCATTTTTTTAAGGTGGATGAAATTGATTATGGAGGGGTCCCAATCAAAATCATTTTTTGCCACTTCCACCGCATATTGGGCCTGATCAATTTTAGTAAAAATATTGCCAAATTCAAGTTTATTCCATTCCTTGAGGGTGTGTTTTAACCTTGAGAGTTTCTCCAAAAGTTTAAACATCCCTCGAGAATTGGTATGTAGATCCCATGATTCCTTCACCGTAGCAATGAAACAATGGTGTTTAGTCCACATATTTTGAAATCTGAAGGAAGCCTTGGGTTTAGAAATATTATTACTAAATTGACATAACATGGAGTTATGGTCCGATTTGTATTTAGGAAGATGCCGAATAGACATGAAAGGAAAAGCCGAATACCATTCCGGTGATATAAGGATTCTGTCCAGTCTTTGCCAAACACCATCACTATACCAAGTGTAGGGGGTGCCCACATATCCGCCGTCAGTCAAGTCGCAATTCAACAAAGCATCGTTGAATTCCTCCATGTCTGACTGGATTGGGATGGCTCCCCCTTTTTTTTCCTCCGGTTGGAGGATAATGTTGAAATCTCCCCCAACGATCCAAGGAATTTGGCTTTGACTAACGGAGAGAAGATCATCCCACAGGTCCCTTCTCTCAATTTTGGTATTCATACCGTAAACAACAGTTAACAGGAAAGGGTTGGGGAGGGAGTCACAGACAACTTCCACATGAAGCAATTGCTCCTTATTTTGTAAAATATTAATTTGGATACCAGATTCGGAAAAAATCCATATGTGGTTACTAATATTTGCACAAACATTAGAAAACCCAAATCGTTTAAGAAAAAAATTGGAGTCCAGATTCACTTTTGGTTCAATGAGTGCCAAAATATTAAATTTGTGTTTTCTTTTAAGCAATCTAATTTTGTTTTGGGCAGGTTTGTTCCCAATACCTCTAATATTCCAAAAAAGTGTACTAATCATTGATGTTTAGCACTACTCCTAGTCCTCCTCTTTGGAAAATTATTAGTTTGGGTTTTATTTTTGGTGAGCAGCTGCTTATCAGAAATAATTTTTCCCTTCCGAGTATTCATTCTGATAAGCTTATTCTTACCAAACTCAGAACATCCGTCATTGTTATCCGAGAGGGACTGCTCCTGAATCGAATTTTTGGAGTTTGTGGACCTGTCCGATCCTCCTCCTGTATCAAATTCAAAATCATCATTAGATTCAGAAGAATGTTCATAGTTTACCACATCACACATCTCTAAAGAGGAGTCCATGCTGGAGATCCTGACATCAAAAAGAGATATACAATCAGCATTATCAGGTACATCGATAATCGGTGGTTTAAATACAATTAAATCTGTTATGTTGCCCTCCACAATATTATCAACCGTGGCTGAAATACTCGAGGGCTCAGCAGAAACCGTTTTTCCGGGGGACGACTTGCCTTTTTTAGAGACCTCTGATTTTTCTATAGGCAAAACAATAGGTTTAAGAGATGGTTTTATAGGCAGATTTGATTCAAGCTGGTTAGTCAAGGTATCAGGAGCCTGGTTGGGAATGATTTTCTGGCCATCAAATTCATTACTCCTACTATTAATATTGGTCTCTTCCTGTATCACAGCAAGGGTTTGGAATTTGTTATGAGAGTCAAGTTTGGACAAGTCATTATTAGAGTTATTAAGGTTGGTAGTAATATTAGTGCCTGAGACATTTTTGGACTTACCAACCAAAACAAAACCATCATTATCCTGAGTAATTTGGTTAGGGAGGACATTTTTACCCAGATTTTTATGACTGAAAACAGTAGGTTTTAATGTTGGATTTTTAATGTAACACTCAGCAATATCATGGCCAATGCGTTTGCAATGTTGGCAATATTTGGGTATTTTTTCAAATTCTATATCATATTCAGTTTTAATATCCCCAACCTGAAGATTGATTTTTTTTGTCGGTTGTTTTTCAAGATTAATAATACCACACAATCTAGCAAAATTCATTTTGGTCCGATTAAGTGTGAAATCATCAACCTTCACAAAAGTGCCAACTAAGCTAGCTATAGTTTTAAGGGATCGTAAATCAAACCATTGTGAGGGTAAAGCATGAATTTTGAACCATACAGGCACTAAAGCCGGTTCATGTTTGAAATCGAAAGTTGGTGACCATTGAAACAACCTCATGGGAAAACCAGCAACATTATATTCTCGTTTCATCCACAGTTTGTCACAAATAGCTTTATTAGTCAGATTTATAAGAACATGTTTACCATTCAGGAACTGCACTTTACACAATCCAAATCCTTCAGCTTTAAGTTGCTGGGATATTACCTGATTTGAAGGTTTACCGTAAGTGAATTTGCCAATGAGGGCAAATTTGTAAAATTCAGAAACTGTATCGCATTCCTCTTGTGAGAAGATCGTTGTCGGAATGTTGTCTGAAAAGTCCAAAATCCCGAACCTAATATCATCGACTTCCTCATTTGAAATGGCATCACGAAACGACTTTTGTTGTACCTTCGGACTAGCGGTTAAAGGTGGGATTTCCCCTTCTTCCAGAGCTGAGAAGCCCTCACCAAGAGATTGCGCCGCCGATTTTGGAGCCACTGCATGGTTCGGTTCTTCCAGAGTGGAATACTTAAAGAGGTTCGTCGTAATTTGAGAAGCAATCGATTGAATCGTAGTTTTACTGTTATCTGGAGCGACAGGCAGATTTGCATTGGTTTTGTGTGGCAATTTCAGGGTTGAAATACCCGATTTGGAGACTGGGGATGTTGTTTTTTGTGTTGGTTTTACCGGATCTGGATCCGAAGGCTGCACGTTACCGATTTTTTTTGGTGGAATCATGGTGCCACCGTCCACCGTCGCGATCTCCCCCTGCACATCCGAGACGCCGGCCGGAGAAGGTTCTGAAGGCACCTGCAAACCACCAACCAAAGCGGGATCTGCCTGCTGGCCGCCAAAAATACCAGAAGCAGGGGCGCCGGAGCCGAAAGGGACCACAGACGATGAGCCAACCGACTTTCTCCCCGATTTCGAGTTTGGGGAGCTGTAATTTGTGAAGTTTGCGGTGAGGTTGAACGGGAAGGACGGAACAGCCTGGGCGCCTGGATATGCTGCTCCGCCATGGAGAACCGAAACAGCAGCACCGGAGCAACCGCCAAGCCCACCAGGTATTACGGCATCGGAAATGGCCGCCTCCTTCACGAGGGTGTTGGGATCGAGCGGGTTACCCACTGGGGGGAAATTAGACTCATTATTATTTTTTGGGTGGAGAGGAAGATGTCCCCCGTGAGATTCATAGCCAGTGAGGCTTGTATTATCGGCTCCATGAGATTCCAAGAGAGAGAGAGAGAGATGGCCCGTGAGAAATATTTAATTCCCAGCAAGTGGGGTTAGCATCAGTCTCCCCATGTGATTTGAAAGAGGGAGGTTGATTTGACTGGAGTGATTTTTGAGAGTCAGTGGAAAAGGAATCCAGATCTGCCTTTGTCTGATTAATTTTTTGGGGTTGATTAATAATGATATTAATCAACTAATTTTTTGAGGAATCAGATCTGGAATTGGGGGTTGTTGCCAGGGAGTATTTTATCTGCCATAGGGTAGACTAATTCACGGACAGGACCGCCGCGCTAGGCGGCGGAAAACGAAAATAAAAGTGACGTTATCAGATGAGAATGCTGGTAACGTTCAGAAATTTAAAAAAAGATGAAGAACACGGATGAAGATGGTAGAGAGAAGGGAGAGAAAAAATCTTAGAGAGAGAAAGCATGAAAATTTTCTTATATTAACAAGACTTAATCAAGAAGTAAAGGCTTAATCGGAGCTATTATAGCGAATCCTTGCTACAACAAGCCTTAATCAAGAAAGAAAAGATTAATCAGAGCTGTTATAGTCAATTATTAGTACAAAAGGCTAGAATCAAATCAATAAACCCGAGTTTCATAGATTTCCAGCTCGAATGCATGTAACTTGGTCTTATCTCATATTAAGAAGACTTAGTCAAGAAGTAAAGGCTTAATCAGAGCTATTATATCCAATCCTTGCTACAACAAGACTTAATCAAGAAGTAAAAGATTGATCGGAGCTGTTATAGCCAATTTTGAGTACAAAAGGCTCGAATATAATCAATAAACCCGGGTTTTCATAGACTTCTGACTCGAATGCATGTAACATGGTCTTACCACATATTCACAAGACTTAATCTAAAAGTAAGGACTTAATCTAAGCTATTATAGCCAATACTCAATACAAGGTGCTCGAATCTAATCAATAAATCCGAGTTTTCATAGAGTTCCGACTCGAAGGCATGGAACGTGGTCTTATATCCTATTAACAAGACTCAATAAAGAAGTAAAGGCTTAATCGGAGCTATTATATCCAATCCTTGCTACAACAAGACTTAATCAAAAAGTAAAGATTAATCGGAGTTGTTATAGTCAATTCTGAGTACAGAAGGCTCGAATCTAATCAATAAACCCGAGTTTTCATAGAGTTCCGACTCGAATGCATGTAATATGGTCTTATGTCATATTAACAAGACTTAGTAAAGAAGCAAAGGTTTTGGATAAGCATCTTACGCCCAAATGTCCCATGGCACAGAAGGAAGAGCTACAACTGCTATATAAAGCAGGAACGCCCGTAGCGACAATGATTGATCCTTCTTCCTTCTAGGCTAGAACCCTGGACAAGCAGTGATAAAAACCGCCATGGCCTTTGTTTTGGGTTAAATTTATTATTCATAGGAGTTGGGGGGGGGGGGCTAGCGGGATGTCTGGTTATTCACATATATCAATCCCTCAATCAACCTTTTTTCCATCATGTGGGTAGACGTGGCATCTATATCGAACTATTTGCTAAAAGACGCTCAAAGGGGATCGGGGCTATTATAATGATTCCTTGCAACCACAAGACTTAAACAAGAAAGAAAAGATTAATCAGAGCTGTTATAGCAAATTCTGAGTACAAAAGGCTCGAATCTAATGAATAAACCCGAGTTTTCATAGAGTTCCGACTCGAATGCATGTAATGTGGTCTTATCTCATACTAGCAAGACTTAATCAAGAAGTAAAGGCTTAATCGGAGCTATTATAATGAGTCCTTGCTACAACAAGACTTGATCAAGAAAGAAAATATAATTGGAGCTATTATAGCCAAAAGGCCCAAATCTAATCAATTAACCCGAGTTTTCATAGACTTAGGCTCGAATGCATGTAACATGGTCTTATCTCATATTAACAAGATTTAATCAAGAAGTAAACGCTTAATCCAAGCTATTACGGTGAATCTTGGCTACAATAAGACTTAATCAAGAAAGCAAAGATTAATCGGAGCTGTTATAGCCAATTCTGAATACAAAAGGCTCGAATCTAATCAATAAACCCAAGTTTCATAGAGTTCCGAATTGAATGCATGTAACATGGTCTTATCTCTTATTAACAAGCTTAATCAAGAAGTAAAGGCTTAATCGGAGCTATTATATCCAATCCTTTCTACAACAAGACTTAATCAAGAAGTAAAAGATTGATCGGAGTCATATAGCTAATTTTGAGTAGAGAAGGTTCGAAAATAATCAATAAACTCTAGTTTTCATAGACTTCTGACTCAAATGCATGTTACATGGTCTTATCTCACATTAACAAGACTTAATCAAGAAGTAAAGGCTTAATCGGAGCTATTATAGCGAATCCTTGATACAACAAGCCTTAATCAAGAAAGAAAAGATTAATCAGAGCTGTTATAGCCAATTATTAGTACAAAAGGCTCGAATCAAATCAATAAACCCGAGTTTCATAGATTTCCAGCTCGAATGCATGTAACTTGGTCTTATCTCATATTCAGAAGACTTAGTCAAGAAGTAAAGGCTTAATCAGAGCTATTATATCCAATCCTTGCTACAACAAGACTTAATCAAGAAGTAAAAGATTGATCGGAGCTGTTATAGCCAATTTTGAGTACAAAAGGCTCGAATATAATCAATAAACCCTGGTTTTCATAGACTTCTGACTCGAATGCATGTAACATGGTCTTACCACATATTCACAAGACATAATCTAAAAGTAAGGACTTAATCTAAGCTACTATAGCCAATACTCAATACAAGGTGCTCGAATCTAATCAATAAACCTGAGTTTTCATAGAGTTCTGACTCGAATGCATGTAACGTGGTCTTATCTCATATTAACAAGACTTAATCAAGAAGTAAAGGCTTGATCGAAGCTATTATATCCAATCATTGCTACAACAAGACTTAATCAAGAAGTAAAAGATTGACCGGAGCTATTATAGCCAATTTTGAGTACAGAAGGCTCGAATCTAATCAATAAACCCGAGTTTTCATAGACTTCTGACTCGAATGCATTTACATGGTCTTATCTCCTATTAACAAGGTTATCAAGAATAAAGGCTTAATCGGAGCAATTATAGTGAATCCGTTCTACAACAAGCGTTAATCAAGAAAGAAAAGATTAATCGTGAGTCATTATAGCCAATTCTGAGTACAAAAGGCTCGAATCTAATCAATAAACCCGATTTTTCATAGAGTTCCGACTCGAAGGCATGGAACGTGGTCTTATATCCTATTAACAAGACTCAATCAAGAAGTAAAGGCTTACTCGGAGCTATTATATCCAATCCTTGCTAAACAAGACTTAATCAAGAAATAAAGATTAATCGGAGTTGTTATAGTCAATTCTGAGTACAAAAGGCTCGAATCTAATCAATAAACCCGAGTTTTCATAGAGTTCCGACTCGAAGGCATGGAACGTGGTCTTATATCCTATTAACAAGACTCAATCAAGAAGTAAAGGCTTAATCGGAGCTATTATATCCAATCCTTGCTACAACAAGACTTAATCAAGAAGTAAAGATTAATCGGAGTTGTTATAGTCAATTCTGAGTACAGAAGGCTCGAATCTAATCAATAAACTCGAGTTTCATAGAGTTCCGAGTCGAATGCATGTAACGTGGTCTTATCTCATATAAAGAAGACTTAGTCAAGAAGTAAAGGCTTAATCAGAGCTATTATATCCAATCCTTGCTACAACAAGACTTAATCAAGAAGTAAAAGATTGATCGGAGCTGTTATAGCCAATTTTGAGTACAAAAGGCTCGAATCTAATCAATAAACACGGATTTTCATAGACATCTGACTCGAATGCATGTAACATGGTCTTACCTCATATTAAGAAAACTTAATCTAAAAGTAATGACTTAATCTAAGCTATTATAGCCAATACTCAATACAAGGTGCTCGAATCTAATCAATAAACCTGAGTTTTCGTAGAGTTCTGACTCGAATGCATGTAACATGGTCGTATCTCATATTAACAAGACTTAATCAAGAAGTAAAGGCTTGGTCGAAGCTATTACATCCAATCCTTGCTACAACAAGACTTAATCAAGAAGTAAAAGATTGATCGGAGTTGTTATAGCCAATTTTAAGTAGATAAGGCTCGAACCTAATCAAGAAACCTGAGTTTTCATAGACTTCTGACTCGAATGCATGTAACATGGTCATATCTCCTATTAACAAGACCTAATCAAGAAGTAAAGGCTTAATCGGAGCTATCATAGCGAATCCTTGCTACAACGAGCCTTAATCAAGAAAGAAAAGATTAATCCGAGCTGTTATAGCCAATCATGAGTACGAAAGGCTCGAATCTAATCAATAAACCCGAGTTTCATAGAGTTCCGAGTCGAATGCATGTAACGTGGTCTTATCTCATATTAAGAAGACTTAGTCAAGAAGTAAAAGCTTAATCAGAGCTATTATATCCAATCCTTGCTACAACAAGACTTAATCAAGAAGTAAAAGATTGATCGGAGATGTTAAAGCCAATTTTGAGTACAAAAGGCTCGAATCTAATCAATAAACCCGGGTTTTCATAGACTTCTGACTCGAATGCATGTAACATGGTCTTACCTCATATTAACAAGACTTAATCTAAAAGTAAGGACTTAATCTAAGCTATTATAGCCAATACTCAATACAAGGTGCTCGAATCTAATCAATAAACCTGAGTTTTCATAAAGTTCTGACTCGAATGCATGTAACGTGGTCTTATCTCATATTAACAAGACTTAATCAAGAAGTAAAGGCTTGATCGAAGCTATTATATCCAATCATTGTTACAACAAGACTTAATCAAGAAGTAAAAGATTGACCGGAGCTATTATAGCCAATTTTGAGTACAGAAGGCTTGAATCTAATCAATAAACCCGAGTTTTCATAGACTTCTGCCTCGAATGCATTTACATGGTCTTATCTCCTATTAACAAGGTTATCAAAAATAAAGGCTTAGTCGGAGCAATTATAGTGAATCCATTCTACAACAAGCGTTAATCAAGAAAGAAAAGATTAATCAGAGATGTTATAGCCAATTCTGAGTACAAAAGGCTCGAGTCTAATCAATAAACCCGAGTTTTCATAGAGTTCCGACTCGAAGGCATGGAACGTGGCCTTATATCCTATTAACAAGACTCAATCAAGAATTAAAGGCTTAATCGGAGCTATTTGTTAGGAGTATGCCCTCGAATGCCACTCAGAGGTTGTTGAGTGAGGGCATTGTACTTGTAATTATGTAAACCATTTATATAAGGCAAAGGAATGTTTCTTTATTTACTGGTAGTTACTGGCATTCCTAACTCGTAAATATACATATAGAAACTAGTCCGTGTATTTGAGAACAAAACGTTCCACTCCTTATTGGATAAGGGGTCGGCCTTGGAAAGGTTTATAGCTCAAATACTTAATCGTTCGCAAGTCGATGAAACTTGACTGGGCGTTAAGTTTATGTGAAGACTTGTATGACGTGTTCTTTGACATGGAGAGTGCCTGTCGAACACTAATGGTTAGTGGGAGCACACGTTATAGGTATGCTAATTAGATTAGTATACTCGAACCGACTCACCCTCGATTCGTCACACGGATTTCACTCCGGGACAGTCAATGACGGAATCGAAAGGTTGTGATAGGTATTAGTGAACCTTCGACTTGAGGATTTAGTAGGGATGTGCTTGTGATGTCAAGATTTTCATTAGAGTAGTTCGACCCTGTAAACCGGAAGGCGGGGGTCAACCTCGACGTGCATCTTGACGGGCAAGTAGCAGGTCCTACTGAATACCAAGATAGAATTCTTTCTCCTGTTAGTGAACGGGTTTTATGTCCTATGCGGTTATTGGCAGATGAGATCATAAGTCTTTGGCCAAAGCATTGGAGCTAGCTGTATTAGATACACGAGAGCTCGATGATCTCGATTTGCATTAACGCATGCATAGAGTCAAGTACAGATAGAGTTTGACTGACCGTGACCCTATAACTTGATCGGGACATTTGAAAGAAGGGTTTATCATTATCGGTATTCACGACAGAATGGTTCTTGAATGATCCCAATCATTCGTTCTCAGTCGGGGTACAGTGTAGGCCACCAGGCTGGCTAGGTGGTGCTACTACTCTTTGGTTCCTCCCATTGCTGACTGAGACGGACCTACCGAGTCGCGCATTAGGATTGACGACGGAATGAATTGAGCTAATTCTCTCATTATGAATATTGGATATTGGATATCTAAATTTGGGACATTGGATGTTTAAATTGATTTATTGGATAAATTAATTTACGGCCTAATGAATTAAATAAATTACTGGGTGATAAATTTAATTCATGGATATAATTATTTCTTGGAGAAATTAATTATGTCATAATGTATTTGATATGATAAAATTAATTGGATTAATTAATCGATATAAATACATCGGAACGGAATCGGAGTTTATCTTTTTGGACTCACGTGAGTCCGAAACGAACCGAACTCATCCGTTTTTCATCATGGCCACCCCCCTTCCACCTACCTTTCCCATTGTCTTTTCTTTCCAATTTTTATTTGATGATAATGCAAGGAAAATGACTTGTGGGGCAATTTTCTCATGTGAATGAGTTGTAACATGTGGAAGGAGAATATAGATAAGAAGACTTCAATCTCTCATAAACAAGAGATAGTTTTCATACGTGAGTTTAAGTGTAGAGAGAGAGAGAGAAAAGTTCTTTCTCAAAGTCTTCCTCTTCATCTATTTCTTGAGAGTTTTTCTTAGAGAAAAATCATGAATTCAAAGAGTGATTGTGAGTTATACACTTAGAGTGTTATAATTTCATATTGGAAGCTTCATCACTTAGCTCTAGCCGTATCCTCGGAGGATACCAAGGTGATCGTTGTTCCGGTCGTTTCTCCGGCGCGTGGCAAGTAGAGACGCGGTACTTTCGGCGTTGGATCGTTCAAGGGCTTGGAGCGGATTGAACTCGTAGAGATCAAACTAAAGCTTGGGGAATAGCTCAAGAGAAGGTTACCATTTAATCAACGGACTTCGAGGGTTAGTTTCTTACGACTCTTGGTTTTCGTTTATATATTCGTATATACGTAGCTCGATCGATCCTCGTAGGGATTCGGATCGAATTAATTTTCGTTTTACCGCTTCCGCTGGGCCTTCGTTTTAGGCACCGAATCCCAACAGTGGTATCGGAGCGTAGGTCTTGCGATCGTATATACGATATTGGCATTTGGAATGCTCGATTAGATGGTGAATGATTTGGAATCATTTTAGTCATAATCGTGGTATATGTTTTTCATTCGTAATAATTGTATTTTTCGTAAGTTTATGTCTAAATATAAATCTTAAATTTCTAGGAAATATGATTTATATTGAAGATATGAAAGTCGTAAAATATTGATATTGGATATCCGGTCGAAAATCTAGCCCCGAATCGTCGTCGGACGAATTTTTGGACAAAAAGGGTATTTTGGCGAGAATGACTCGACCGTGTCTGGGTGACACGGTCGTGTCCGGCGATGTGGCCAGCTGCACGAGACCCGGCCGTGTCGAGACACGGCGTGTCGCCGAAAGTGACTCGGCCGTGTCTGGATGACACGGCCGTGTCAACGATCTAAGTCATCGCCAGCGACCCGACCGTGTCCTAGGACTCGGTCGTGTCCTGGCCGGATTCTTCCGAGCGTGACTCGGCCAAGCCAGCGTGATCGCCGGTGAGTCCGAGGGTGACTCGGCCATGTGGCCGTTTTCACCCCGCTCGATTTTTTCGTGTATTCTTGAAAATTAATCTCCCGCATGTTAAATTGGATTTAATATGATTAAAATGATTTATGGTATTTCATTTTATAAGGGAAATTTGATTAATTGGAATATTTATGGTCGACCGAATTATTTTGAACGTTATCAAATTACCGATTGTGTGAATCGATTGGATCGGTTCGTATTGTTGATTGGATCAATGCATCTCTACGCTTTCCATTTATATAGTATTTATTGGATGAATGCTTTTTGAATGAGGATGTGGTTCGTGGACTTAGATTTGAATCGTTCGTTTTATTCGATTGGGTTGTAAAGGCCGTTTTGAGCCTATTTATTTTACTAGAAATGTTTGTATCTAGGATGCAATTTTCGATGTAAAATTTATATGTAATGACGAAGACCGGAGGAAGATCCATTTCGAGAAGACGAAGATTCAAGACGAAGACTTGTAATTAGATTACGAAGTTTTTGTTTTCTAGGAACGGTCCATGAACCACATGTTGGTAGCAACTAGGTTGTGAATGGTTGTTTCATATTGTATGAATGCCTCAAACGCGCTAATATGATTAATGTGCAAAGTGTAACGTTAATCGCGAAAATTCTCCCACTATAAATAATTAAGTTTATAAGGTTTCAAGGTTTCCTTCCCTCCATCGAGTTTTCGGGAAATTGAAATCCAAACCGGATGTGCTATGCTTCCGAGTTATCGGGGTAGTCGTTCGGGGAGGACGGATAAATTACCGGGAGCGCATTGGATGCCTTCGGTTGGAGCAAATTTTATCCCTAGAAACCTGATAGGTTGCGGATAAGATTCAATTGTGGCGATTTGCGTCGATGGTATAAACTTAACTTGTTCACGAACCATAGAAATCGTATAGGTTGAGGGGAGTGAACAAGGGGAAAAAGAAGATCGAATCATCCATTAGATGGGTTGGTGTTGGACACCACTTTATGAAAATTAATAGACTAGAAACCTGTTCGGTTGCCCTCTATTAAGATTTATAAAGAACTCGATCACCACTATGAAGTAGAGCGACGATACTTCCGGATTTCACATGGGAGTGTGTTATTCCGATAAAAATAGTGGGAGCTGGGTAACAAGAATAGAAAAGACCTTAATTCTATACTCAGAACATAATTGAATGAGTCACTAATTAATCTGTTATACTTAATGTAGACAAATCTCAATATGACAATGAATCCACTCGCAATTCTACTCGAAAAGAACACCTTAATGGGACCTAACTTTGTGGATTGGCTCCGCAATCTGATGATTGTCCTCAGTATAGAGGCACTGGGATACGTCTTGGAGACGGACATTCCGGCGCCCTCCTGTGCGGACCCGAGCCAATCAGGAAGAGATTGAAAACCACGAAAAGTGGGTTAAGGATGATGTGAAAGTCCGTGCTTATATGATGGCTTCCATGTCAAATGAGCTTCAGAGAGCTCATGAGAAAATGACTTCTGCTAGGCAGATTCTATCTCACTTAACCGAGCTTTATGGTGAGCACAACAGAACTACTAGATATGAGATATCCAAGCAACTGTTCGGTGCAAGGATGAAGGAAGGTGAGAAGGTTGGGGAACACGTCCTCAAAATGATATCCATGATCGAGAGATTGGAGGCTCTTGATTTTAAAATGGATACTTCTCTCCAAACCGACCTTATCCTACAGTCTCTCCCGATTCCTTCTCACGCTTTGTTATGAACTTCAACCGCAATGAGATTGCATGTAATTTAGTGGGCTAATGAACAAGCTGGTGACCGCTCGGTCTCGGATGAAGACCCGCGGATGAAGGAGTGCACTTGTGATTTCTTGGACTTCGGAAGTCTAAGAATAAGAAGAAAAAGACCAAGAAGCGGTGGACCACAAGCTAAGGACCTTAAGGGAAAGGGCAAGGCCCGATGGTTCCAAAGAACAAGAAGAAGAAGGATGCTTGTCTCAAGTGCGGTGAGTGGGCCCTTTGGGCTAGAGACTGTCCGATTCTTCAAGGCACTTCAGTCTGAGAACTTTTAGTTTTGGAAACAAATTGTTACGCTCTTGTATTTTCTACTTCCTGATATCGGATTCGGTGCTAGTTCTCATATTTGTACCGTGAATCAGGATCTGGAACAAAGTAGGAAGCTTGGAGCTGGAGAAGTTATGATCACAGTCGGAAAGCGGGCATAGTGTCGAGGCGACCGACATAGGATCACTTCTTTTGGGTTTAGAATCCGGCTTTGTTTTGACTTTAGAAGATGTACTTGTTTTGCCCAAGGGGCACAAAAACATTGTATCCATTCCGGTCATGGACCGAAAAGGCTTTTCATTTTTCATTGGTGATGGTTCCTGCAAAATTTATTTTAGAAATAAACTAGTGGGTACTGCTACATTGTTGAATGGACTGTATCATCTAAATCTCAGCAACAAAGTAGTTGTGAATACTATGACTAGAAAACGTGGTAGGGATGAAACCAACCAAGTTTTGAAATGGCATCTTAGACTTGGTCATGTTGGTCAGACCAAGGTTTACAAGATGGAAAAAGATGGACTCATGGGTCCACTGGGATCGGATCCTTTTTCCTACTTGTGAATCTTGCCTTTAAGGCAAAATGACTGAGTTCCCCTTCATAGGGACTTATGAAAGAGCCGCTGATAAACTAGGATTAATCCATACCGATGTACGTAGTGTTTTGGAAGCAGCACGTGACGGATATCAATATTTCATTACGTTTACAGATGATCATACTAGGTATGGTTATGTATACCTAATGAAACATAAATCCGAGGCCTTTGAGAAATTCCAGGAATTCAAGGCCCTAGTCGAGAAACAAACTGGTAATCATATCAAAGCACTTCGGTCGGACCGAGGTGACGAGTATATGAGTACGGAGTTTGACGAGTTCCTTAAGGAACATGGAATAGTTTCACAACTAACACCTCCAGGTACTCCTCAGTTAAATGGTGTGTCAGAAAGAAGGAACCCGACCCTGTTGAACATGGTCCGTTCCATGCTGGGCTATACTGACTTGCCGATTTATCTGTGGGGGTATGCACTCCTGACTGCCGTGTATATCTTGAACAGATGTCCTTCCAAATCCGTTCCTAAAACTCCACATGAGATGTGGGAAGGAAGGGAACCAAGTCTTAATCATATTAGGATTTGGGGATGTCCCGCCTATGTCAAGAAGACTAAGGTGGAAAAGATGGAAGCTAGGTCTGCGAAGGGACGTTTCATTGGATTCCCATGCAGGACGATGGGATATCTATTCTACATGCCCGAAGATCGAAAGATCGTTGTTGCTTTACAAGCACACTTCCTGGAAGATGAGTTCATTCAGGAAGGCGGAGCAGGTAGAAGTATTTCTTTGGAAGAATACAATGAAACTCCTAAAGAGACACCTGTGCAAGAAATTGGAACCGAACCTTCTGAAACACAAGTACAACCACCTCGTAGGTCTAGTAGGGTGTCTCAATTACCTAAGAGGTATAGTTTTATGCACTTGGAGGAACTGGGTTTCCTCGAGGTTCCAAGTGATAAACAAGAGACCGACCCACGACCAATGACCTAGCAATGGTGGATGTAGACTCCATGAAATGGATTGTAGCAGTCTTCATGTAGTTGGGACTTTCATTTTGATGAGATGGTTAAAGAGTTTGACTTCGTGCAAAATGAAGAGGAATCTTGTGTATACAAGAAAGTTAGTGGGAGCAAGATCGCATTCTTAGTACTATATGTAGATGACATTCTACTAATAGGAAATGATGTGGGAATGCTCAGTTCTGTGAAAGCTTGGTTTTCGAGTAATTTCTCCATGAAAGACTTGGGAGAAGCAACCTATATTCTTGGTATTCGACTCTACCGGGATAGAGCGAAGAGAACAATAGGCTTTTCTCAGGCCCTCTATATAGATAAGATCTTAAAACGATTTAAGATGGATGATTCTAAAAGAGGGTTCCTACCGATGCAACATGGAATAAAACTCACCTTGAAGATGTGTCCTCAAAGTGAGGAACAATGAAAGGAAATGAGTTATATACCATATGATTCGGCAGTGGGTAGCCTCACATATGCTTTATTGTGTACGAGACCTGACATTGCGCATGCTGGGAGCGTGGTAAGTAGGTTTCGGGCTAACCCAGTTCGGGAACATTAGACCGCCATAAAAGAACGTTCTCAAGTACTTTAGAAGGACTAGAGATCTGGTTCTTATATATGGTGGTGGAGAACTGAATGTGATGGGATTCACTGTATTGGACTTCCAAGGACAGAAAGGTGATTCTATGTCTACTTGGCTACATTTACTCTTAATGGAGGAGCAGTATCTTGGCATAGTGCCAAGAATAGCGCGATCGCTAATTCCACTGTTAGCCTGAGTATAAAGCGGCCTCGGAGGCCTCCAAAGGAAGAATTTAGAAGTTCTTGGGTAAACTTCACGTGACACTGGTCTTTGGCTGCCGGAGCAGTACCACAGGCCTAGGAGCCAAGGTTTCATAACAGTTCCAAACATATTGAGAGAGAGTATCATCTCGTAAGAGCATTCGTTCGCAAAGAGATACATTGAGCTGCATAGAGTAGAGTCAGCCGACTACGTCGCTGATCCACTGACCTAGCCACTTTCTCAGATTAGCTTAGAGAGTCATCTGGAGAACATGGGTATTAGATACCATAGTGTGTGGCATTGAGTGCAAGTGGGAGATTGTTAGGAGTATGCCCTCGAATGCCACTCAGAGGTTGTTGAGTGAGGGCATTGTACTTGTAATTATGTAAACCATTTATATAAGGCAAAGGAATGTTTCTTTATTTACTGGTAGTTACTGGCATTCCTAACTCGTAAATATACATATAGAAACTAGTCCGTGTATTTGAGAACAAAACGTTCCACTCCTTATTTGATAAGGGTCGGCCTTTGGAAAGGTTTATAGCTCAAATACTTAATCGTTCGCAAGTCGATGAAACTTGGTAGGCGTTAAGTTTATGTGAAGACTTGTATGACGTGTTCTTTGACATGGAGAGTGCACATCGAACACTAATGGTTAGTGGGAGCACACGTTATAGGTATGCTAATTAGATTAGTATACTCGAACCGACTCACCCTCGATTCGTCACACGGATTTCACTCGGGACGATCAATGACGGAATCGAAAGGTTGTGATAGGTATTCGTGAACCTTCGACTTGAGGATTTAGTAGGGATGTGCTTGTGACGTCAAGATTTTCATTAGAGTAGTTCGACCACGTAAACCGGAAGGCGGGGTCAACCTCGACGTGCATCTTGACGGCAAGTAGCAGTCCTCCGAATACCAAGATAGAATTCTTTCTCCTGTTAGTGAACGGGTTTTATGTCCTATGCGGTTATTGGCGAGATGAGATCATAAGTCTTTGGCCAAAGCATTGGAGCTATTGTATTAGATACACGAGCTCGATGATCTCGATTTGCATTAACGCATGCATAGAGTCAAGTACGAGATAGAGTTTGGTGACCGTGACCCTATAACTTGATCGGGACATTTGAAAGAAGGGTTTATACGTATCTTGGTATTCACGACAGAATGGTTCTTGAATGATCCCAATCATTCGTTCTCGATCGAAGTCTGATGTAGGCCACCAGTGGCTAGGTGGTGCTACTACTCTTTAGTTCCTCCCATTCTTGATCGAGACGGACCTACCGAGTCGCGCATTAGGATTGACGACGGAATGAATTGAGCTAATTCTCTCATTATGAATATTGATATTGATATCTAAATTTGGGACATTGGATGTTTAAATTGATTTATTGGATAAATTCATTTACGGCCTAATGAAGTAAATAAATTCTCGGGTGATAAATTTAATTCATGGATATAATTATTTCTTGGAGAAATTAATTATGTCATAATGTATTTGATATGATAAAATTAATTGGATTAATTAATCGATATAAATACATCGGAACGGAATCGGAGTTTATCTGTTTGGACTCACGTGAGTCCGAAACGAACCGAACTCATCCGTTTTTCATCATGGCCACCCCCCTTCCACCTACCTTCCCATTGTCTTTTCTTTCCAATTTTTATTTGATGATAATGCAAGGAAAATGACTTGTGGGGCAATTTTCTCATGTGAATGAGTTGTAACATGTGGAAGGAGAATATAGATAAGAAGACTTCAATCTCTCATAAACAAGAGATAGTTTTCATACGTGAGTTTAAGTGTAGAGAGAGAGAGAAAAGTTCTTTCTCAAAGTCTTCCTCTTCATCTATTTCTTGAGAGTTTTTCTTAGAGAAAAATCATGAATTCAAAGAGAGATTGTGAGTTATACACTTAGAGTGTTATAATTTCATATTGGAAGCTTCATCACTTAGCTCTAGCCGTATCCTCAGAGGATAGCAAGGTGATCGTTGTTCCGGTCGTTTCTCCGGCGCGTGGCAAGTAGAGACGCGGTACTTTCGACGTTGGATCGTTCAAGGGCTTGGAGCGGATTGAACTCGTAGAGATCAAACTAAAGCTTGGGGAATAGCTCAAGAGAAGGTTACCATTTAATCAACGGACTTCGAGGGTTAGTTTCTTACGACTCTTGCTTTTCGTTTATATATTCGTATATACGTAGCTCGATCGATCCTCGTAGGGATTCGGATCGAATTAATTTTCGTTTTACCGCTTCCGCTGGGCCTTCGTTTTAGGCACCGAATCCCAACACTATTATATCCAATCCTTGATACAACAAGACTTAATCAAGAAGTAAAGATTAATCGGAGTTGTTATAGTCAATTTTGAGTACAGAAGGCTCGAATATAATCAATAAACCGAGTTTTCATAGAGTTCCGACTCGAATGCATGTAATGTGGTCTTATGTCATATTAACAAGACTTAGTAATGAAGCAAAGGTTTTGGATAAGCATCTTATGCCCAAATGTCACATGGCACAGAAGGAAGAGCTACAACTGCTATATAAAGCAAGAACGCCCGTAGCGACAATGATTGATCCTTCTTCCTTCTAGGCTAGAACCCTGGAAAAGCAGTAATAAAAACCGCCATGGCCTTTGTTTGGGGTTAGATTTCTTATTCATAGGAGTTGGGGGCTAGCGGGATGTCTGGTTATTCACATATATCAATCCCTCAATCAACCTTTTTTCCATCATGTGGGTAGACGTGGCATCTATATCGAACTATTTGCTAAAAGACGCCCAAAGGGGATCGGGGCTATTATAATGAATCCTTGCAACCACAAGACTTAAACAAGAAAGAAAAGATTAATCAGAGCTGTTATAGCAAATTCTGAGTACAAAAGGCTCGAATCTAATGAATAAACCCGAGTTTTCATAGAGTTCCGACTCGAATGCATGTAATGTGGTCTTATCTCATACTAGCAAGACTTAATCAAGAAGTAAAGGCTTAATCGGAGCTATTATAATGAGTCCTTGCTACAACAAGACTTGATCAAGAAAGAAAATATAATTGGAGCTATTATAGCCAAAAGGCCCAAATCTAATCAATTAACCCGAGTTTTCATAGACTTCCGACTCGAATTCATGTAACATGGTCTTATCTCATATTAACAAGATTTAATCAAGAAGTAAACGCTTAATCCAAGCTATTACGGTGAAGCTTGGCTACAATAATACTTAATCAAGAAAGCAAAGATTAATCGGAGCTGTTATAGCCAATTCTGAATACAAAAGGCTCGAATCTGATCAATAAACCCAAGTTTCATAGAGTTCCGAATTGAATGCATGTAACGTGGTCTTATCTCTTATTAAAAAGCTTAATCAAGAAGTAAAGGCTTAATCAGAGCTATTATATCCAATCCTTGCTACAACAAGACTTAATTAAGAAGTAAAAGATTGATCGGAGCTGTTATAGCTAATTTTGAGTATAGAAGGTTCGAACATAATCAATAAACTCTAGTTTTCATAGACTTCTGACTCAAATGCATGTTACATGGTCTTATCTCATATTAACAAGACTTAATCAAGAAGTAAAGGCTTAATCGGAGCTATTATAGCGAATCCTTGCTACAACAAGCCTTAATCAAGAAAGAAAAGATTAATCAGAGCTCTTATAGCCAATTATTAGTACAAAAGGCTTGAATCAAATCAATAAACCCGAGTTTCATAGATTTCCAGCTCGAATGCATGTAACTTGGTCTTATCTCATATTAAGAAAACTTAGTCAAGAAGTAAAGGCTTAATCAGAGCTATTATATCCAATCCTTGCTACAACAAGACTTAATCAAGAAGTAAAAGATTGATCGGAGTTGTTATAGCCAATTTTGAGTACAAAAGGCTCGACTCTAATCAATAAACCCGGGTTTTCATAGACTTCTGACTCGAATGCATGTAACATGGTCTGACCTCATATTCACAAGACTTAATCTAAAAGTAAGGACTTAATCTAAGCTACTATAGCCAATACTCAATACAAGGTGCTCGAATCTAATCAATAAACTTGAGTTTTCATAGAGTTCTGACTCGAATGCATGTAACGTGGTCTTATCTCATATTAACAAGACTTAATCAAGAAGTAAAGGCTTGATCGAAGCTATTATATCCAATCATTGCTACAACAAGACTTAATCAAGAAGTAAAAGATTGACCGGAGCTATTATAGCCAATTTTGAGTACAGAAGGCTCGAATCTAATCAATAAACCCGAGTTTTCATAGACTTCTGACTCGAATGCATTTATATGGTCTTATCTCCTATTAACAAGGTTATCAAGAATAAAGGCTTAATCGAAGCAATTATAGTGAATCCGTTCTACAACAAGCGTTAATCAAGAAAGAAAAGATTAATCAGAGCTGTTATAGCCAATTCTGAGTACAAAAGGCTCGAATCTAATCAATAAACCCGAGTTTTCATAGAGTTCCGACTCGAAGGCATGGAATGTGGTCTTATATCCTATTAACAAGACTCAATCAAGAAGTAAAGGCTTAATCGGAGCTATTATATCCAATCCTTGCTACAACAAGACTTAATCAAGAAGTAAAGATTAATCGGAGTTGTTATAGTCAATTCTGAGTACAAAAGGCTCGAATCTAATCAATAAACCCGAGTTTTCATAGAGTTCCGACTCGAAGGCATGGAACATGGTCTTATATCCTATTAACAAGACTCAATCAAGAAGTAAAGGCTTAATCGGAGCTATTATATCCAATCCTTGCTACAACAAGACTTAATCAAGAAGTAAAGATTAATCGGTTGTTATAGTCAATTCTGAGTACAGAAGGCTCGAATCTAATCAATAAACCCGAGTTTCATAGAGTTCCGAGTCGAATGCATGTAACGTGGTCTTATCTCATATTAAGAAGACTTAGTCAAGAAGTAAAGGCTTAATCAGAGCTATTATATCCAATCCTTGCTACAACAAGACTTAATCAAGAAGTAAAAGATTGATCGGAGCTGTTATAGCCAATTTTGAGTGCAAAAGGCTCGAATCTAATCAATAAACCAGGATTTTCATAGACTTCTGACTCGAATGCATGTAACATGGTCTTACCTCATATTAACAAGACTTAATCTAAAAGTAATGACTTAATCTAAGCTATTATAGCCAATACTCAATACAAGGTGCTCGAATCTAATATCGAACTATTTGCTAAAAGACGCTCAAAGGGGATCGGGGCTATTATAATGAATCCTTGCAACCACAAGACTTAAACAAGAAAGAAAAGATTAATCAGAGTTGTTATAGCAAATTCTGAGTACAAAAGGCTCGAATCTAATGAATAAACCCGAGTTTTCATAGAGTTCCAACTCAAATGCATGTAATGTGGTCTTATCTCATACTAGCAAGACTTAATCAAGAAGTAAAGGCTTAATCGGAGCTAGTATAATGAGTCCTTGCTACAACAAGACTTGATCAAGAAAGAAAATATAATTGGAGCTATTATAGCCAAAAGGCCCAAATCTAATCAATTAACCCGAGTTTTCATAGACTTCCGACTCGAATGCATGTAACATGGTCTTATCTCATATTAACAAGATTTAATCAAGTAGTAAACGCTTAATCCGAGCTATTACGGTGAATCTTGGCTACAATAAGACTTAATCAAGAAAGCAAAGATTAATCGGAGTTGTTATAGCCAATTCTGAGTACAAAAGGCTCGAATCTGATCAATAAACCCAAGTTTCATAGAGTTCCGAATTGAATGCATGTAACGTGGTCTTATCTCTTATTAACAAGCTTAATCAAGAAGTAAAGGCTTAATCAGAGCTATTATATCCAATCCTTGCTACAACAAGACTTAATCAAGAAGTAAAAGATTGATCGGAGCTGTTATAGCTAATTTTGAGTAGAGAAGGTTCGAACATAATCAATAAACTCGAGTTTTCATAGACTTCTGACTCAAATGCATGTTACATGGTCTTATCTCCTATTAACAAGACTTAATCAAGAAGTAAAGGCTTAATCGGAGCTATTATAGCGAATCCTTGCTACAACAAGCCTTAATCAAGAAAGAAAAGATTAATCAATTTATTATAGCCAATTATGAGTACAAAAGGCTCGAATCAAATCAATAAACCCGAGTTTCATAGATTTCATTCGAATGCATGTAACTTGGTCTTATCTCATATTAAGAAGACTTAGTCAAGAAGTAAAGGCTTAATCAGAGCTATTATATCCAACCCTTGCTACAACAAGACTTAATCAAGAAGTAAAAGATTGATCGGAGCTGTTATAGCCAATTTTGAGTACAAAAGGCTCGAATCTAATCAATAAACCCGGATTTTCATAGACTTCTGACTCGAATGCATGTAACATGGTCTTACCTCATATTAACAAGACTTAATCTAAAAGTAATGACTTAATCTAAGCTATTATAGCCAATACTCAATACAAGGTGCTCGAATCTAATCAATAAACCTGAGTTTTCATAGAGTTCTAACTCGAATGCATGTAACGTGGTCTTATCTCATATTAACAAGACTTAATCAAGAAGTAAAGGCTTGATCGAAGCTATTATATCCAATCCTTGCTACAATAAGACTTAATCAAGAAGTAAAAGATTGATCGGAGCTGTTATAGCAAATTTTAAAAAGATAAGGCTCGAACCTAATCAAGAAACCCGAGTTTTCATAGACTTCTGACTCGAATGCATGTAACATGGTCTTACCTCATATTCACAAGACTTAATCTAAAAGTAAGGACTTAATCTAAGCTTCTATAGCCAATACTCAATACAAGGTGCTCGAATCTAATCAATAAACCTGAGTTTTCATAGAGTTCTGACTCGAATGCATGTAACGTGGTCTTATCTCATATTAACAATGTAACACCCCCAAATCCTATTGGGTTATTACACTGCCGTGGACCCCACACCAGGAGATCCACCAGGCAAACATGACTATAATACATTAAATTGAACAACAAGGGAAAATCATAGTCCTTACCATGATGTCCGACACAATATTCCGACAAGGAATTTCAATGACAAAAGTGGCCTACATGGCCAAAATGAAATACAACAACATCCACGAACATATGTTCGGGTAATACAACACGACAACAACTGACAAGACTGGAGTACACTCCAACTGACTGACCAACAATGAACAACTCGGACTAGTATCGCTCGAATGCCTCGTCGCCAACGTCATGCCCCTGTGTCTCAACTCTCTCCTTGCAAGCACCTAAAACATGAAAACATGTTCCACCCCCACGGGGTCAGTCATCCAGATAATGAACATCAAATACATGTATAACACGATATGCATCCAAAGGCAGAATGAAACGGTACAATGATAATAATAATACGAGATGCTCACAAACCAATGTAAGAACCGAGCATTCGTGAAATACTATGCCCACGGCATACTATTAGTACCTGTTCGACAGGTTAGAACATAAATGCCCAACGACGAATCATAATCCCAGAATATCGCAATGAATTACACAACATGAATCCATCCAGAACTGAATTAAACATGAATCACAATGCCCGAAGGCCCCAATGAAATTATCAAGACAATCACAAAGGCCTGAAAGCCACTCAGCCGAAGCTGTCAAATATCACATTCACATGAAACCGGAATAGCCCGAAGCTATAATTAATGAGGGCTAATAAGGTCATAACCACGACCGTGACCTACTGAGTTGTAGGTGTTGGGAAGCCAACCGCGAAGGTTCAAGCCCCAAACTTACCCATAAGATCATTAACACGACCGTGACCTACTGAGTTTTAGGTGTTGGGAAGCCAACCGCGAAGGTTCAAGCCCCAAACTTACCCATAAGATCATTAACACGACCGTGACCTACTGAGTTGTAGGTGTTGGGAAGCCAACCGCGAAGGTTCAAGCCCCAAACTTACCCATAAGAGGCACTAGCCGAGACTAGCCTCCAAAAATATAATTAATCACAAATGACAACGATTCGTAGACTACCGAATTCATGAAAATGATAGTGTGCTACTTTGAGTCGGCCAGCACGATAACAATGATGCAGCGGATGATTTAATGAATGATTGAATATCTCGATTGCCTTAGAAAGGTCAATCGATAACAATGATATAGTGAATGATTGAACATTTCGATTTGCCTGAGAACGGCCAATCGATAACAATGATATGAAGGATACCTCGGCACCTTTAATCGGTTACCGACGACGAAGATGAGAAATGAATACGCTAATGCCTTTAATCGGCCAATACATTTTTAATGACAACCCCAACAGGAATAACAATGATCTCAACGATGTCTTAAATTGACATCTACAATAACAACAATCGATACATCGATACCGCGAACCGGCTATCAACAATGACATTAATAATGAGTATCACAACGCCTTGAATCGGCCGTTAACGAACAACAATAAACATTTGGCGAAATTGCCGAAAGGTATCGTATCGAACGATCTCTTGATATCAATGAATTCATGAAGATACTAAGTCTCAGAATGATACAACACATTCATACACATACATGATGACATTAGCTCATTGACTAGTACAAGTATAAAACTTGCCTCAAATCGAAGGCGAGAAGGTACTTCCACGATCAACGTCCTTAATGAAATTATCGGCCGCTCGAACAACCTTAAACAACACAAAAACCAACAATTCTCTTAATACACGAATCAAGCATGATCACAACCAACTCAAAAGTCGATACAACAATACCCGAAACTCATTGGGGCATTTAAACAAACGCGTCGTAAACAATCTCCAATCGTTTACAACCAAAACTCAATTATATCCGAAACTAAACTTCCAATGAATGATTCGAATCCAACAAAACCTCATGAATACCATCAATAATCCAATAGGAATACATAAATCGAGATTTCAACAACATCTAGTCGAAAACCCCCAAAATTCCAAAGTCAACCCGTAAGGGTTCTTGAACAATTCCTCAATTATTCGTAAATTACGAAAATCACACCAATGAATCCGTAGAAATACAAGTATCCGAGATAGATAATCCATATCTAACATATTCCAACATAATATCGATTTAACATGAAGAGATAGTAGCAAAACACCCAAGATCCGAAATTCTAGATCCAAGAATCATTACCTTGATTTGGAGTGATGAAACTGATTTAGATGATGATTAATCCAACTTAGGAGCTTGAAGATGATGCTTGAGGATTGTAGCTCGAAAAGACCTTTCCGAATCGCCCAAGCTCGTCCGAAATGGTTGAGAGATGAAGAAATGACGAAGGTTGGACTAAACTGTCTTATTTATACTGTCCCAGCATAGCGCACGCTATGACTTGATATTTAGCGTGCGCTAGCGGTTTACTGGGCAGTCCAGTGAGGTCCGAAATGCCTCGTTAGCGTGCGCTACGACTTGGTAGCGTGCGCTAACACCTTACAGATAGCGTGCGCTAACCCAGATTGTTAGCGTGCGCTAACTGATGTCTGATATTCAAAAACTGAAGTCCAGAACCTACTGTCCTCTGCCTTGCACGCGTTAGCGTGCGCTACTAATGTGACTTAGCGTGCGTTGCCAGCACAATTAGCGTACGCTACTTACCACTCGTAGCGTGCGCTACGAATTTCCCAAATCAGCCCAGTACCTTCTGGACTGTCTGCCTCACTTGCGCTAGCGTGCGCTAATAATGAATCATAGCGTGCGTTACCTGCACCCCATTAGCGCGCGCTAACCAGAATGTGTAGCGTGCGCTACCTATCAAACTGAAAATCAAAACATGATGGTGATGACAATAATCTCGGCTCGATCTCAAACAGTGATGATCCCAAAATACGCCGAATGGTGAACATAGTTGACTGAATATGAATGATGAATGATTATTACTGAGTGAAAAAAATTCTGAGTAATAATTACTGAATGATAATAAATGAATCCACAACCGGGTATTACATACTCCCCCCCCTTAAAAAGAGTTTCGTCCTCGAAACTGAGGGTAAACAACTCGGGATATGAACTATCCATCATGATCTGAAAACAATAGTGCACATCTAGTCCTCGGGACCAAATCAATCGCACGCCCAAGTCCCCAAGACTTGACGTCTTGAACCACAGTGAACAATTTCCCAAATTATCACGAAATCTCGAGTACAATGCCGAAGGGACGAATTCTCAACAAATGACCCAAATCTCAAGATTCTTGAATATGATCAAAATAAAATAGATCAAGAATAAATGATCCACAGTCACGATACATTACTACAGATTGAGTTACACAGTCATCCAAAAGCAAGGTTACATCTCAATGTATTCAACATCGTTATCCTTCCATGTCGTCGATCACCTCTATCTCAATGATTTAAGGTAGACCCAAATCTAAACTCACCGCACAATATGATTCCGGAAGGTCACAAGAACAAAATGATCACAATGAATGATAATGAATTAAAATCCAACAAGGATTAAGAATGACTCACCGAGGTGAATTAATAACTTAATGAGTGATAGCTCCTTGAAGTGATTGGAACCGCCGTTCCTCATGAATTGAATGATTAAACGATAATTATGAGTCCCAACATGATTGATATATATTAATGAATGAATTATATGAATGAATGAACGACAATGAAATGAATGATTATCCTACTACCGAGCAAGAATTAACTTGCTCGAAACCGGAGATGAATGTCCTTACCTCGGGCTCTCGAAGCCTGATAGGACCCCTTGAATGAAGCACGAGCTGGAGTAACAAGGTCCCTCGAGGCCATTGAGCTCTCTCGAGATCTACCGGCACTAGAACTCCTGCAGTATTTCTGAAGGTGTCCCTGCCGCCCACACCGAAAACAAATAACAGCCTACATCGAGCACCGGGTGCTGCGATGTCCTATTACATCACAGTTAAATCAAACAACGGTCGAACTCGTGGCCTTAGAAGAGGACGCTCCCTCTGCACGAAGACGAATTGAAAATGACTTCTTGGATGTCGGGGTCCGATGTCCCTCTGAACGAGCCGGCATTCTAGTCCTCTCACCCGAAGAAACTGAAGGATGCTTCTGAGTAAGCTCCTTGATCAAAAGCTCTGCTCCAAGAGCCTTCCCAATGAACTCACTAAGTGAATTACAATTGTGATTGAACAGTTGCATCCTCAACTGCGGATTTAGCCTCTTGCTAAAATATTTGATCTTATCCGCCTCAGTACGGATAACTGACGAAGCAAACTGAAGTAGTCCCTGAAACTTCTCAGCAATGGCAAAAACACCCTCGTCCTCGACGGGTTCGGGTTTCAAAACCTCTGACAACTTGGCTTCACGAAGTGGAGCCGGATAATACCTCTCTAACAGGAGGGTCTTGAACTCACTCCAACCACAATCGCGATCGGTGGGTTTCACAGAGAGCCACCACGAATAAGCACCCTTAATCAAGTAATAAGCCGCTACTGCTACTTTACTATCTTCTGGACACTGAACCATGTCGAAGAGTTTATCAAAATGCTCAAGCCAATGAACAATATCAGCTGGTTCCGACGAACCCTCAAAAGTAGGCGGCCTCTGACGAGAGATATCGCCAACAATCTGATTCACTCCCCCAGTCTGTCCATGATATGGAACCTGAAATCCCTCTGGCGGTGGGCCACGAACCATCGATGTTTGCATGGTCTCCACCATCCATGTCATATGAGTCATCTGGGCCATCATGCCCTGCATAAATATGAATGGGTCAACCCGAACACCTTCCGAGTGAGATGCCTCTCGGGTACGACTCCCTGACAGCGACTGATTATCTGCTGATGAATGAGTAGCCTCGCTATTTGATGAATTAATGATATCTCTCGCATTCTCACGGGCATGCACACGAGATTCCGGGTTTCGGCCCGCACCGCGGCCTCCTCCCCTGCGTCCTCTGACAGCTCTATCCATACTGAAGCAGGAAAGCCACATGATGATTATAGATCTCGCATGAAGATCGCATTATGATTATATTACTGAATGATAATGATGAGCATACACGCTATACCGCAATGAACGCATTAATTATGCAATAAAATGATCGTCGACATGATGCCGGAATATGATAAGATCGCATGAAAGATCGAGTGAGGTAACATGATTATCTGATGAAATTCCTGAAATGATTACTTTGAACAAGTTAACAAGGTTGAAAATTCGATCCACAAGATCTACAACTGAACTGTGAGATGGACTGGATGATTAATGAATTAATTGAATAATGAGATTGGCTGAGTGATAATGAATTAACTGAGCGATGAGATTAACTGAGTGAGGAATAAATTGACTGAGCAATGAGATTGACTGAGTGATGAATGAATTGACTGATCAATGAGATTGACTGAGTGATGAATGAATTGACTGAGCAATGATATTGACTGGGTGATGAATGAATTAACCGAGTGATGAATGAATTATCTGAGTGATGATATTGACTGAGTGATGAACGAATTAAATGAGTGATGAATGATATTGACTAAGTGATGAATGAATTATCTGAGTGATGAATTAACTGAGTAATGTTATTGACTGAGTGATGAATGAATTATCATGATCGACAAGATCAGAATGACGGTTGAGGATTATTAACTGATGAATGACTTGATCCTTAATGCTTACACAAGCCACATGTGCCCCAAAACAATTAGTCATGAATCAATCATAACACCAATATCACATATATGTTTCAACAAGGCATGAAAAATTAATGACATGATGAATGTATGAACATAAAGAGAATCGAGTCCTTACACAGGTCATACGAAGCTTCGAGGTCTCACGATACTAGTCCCAACTGACGACGACTCGATGAATGAATGACTCGTGCAGTCGTACTAATATTACGACTCACAAAACCCGACTGTCCAGATTGTCATAACCTGACAGTCCCACTACTACCGCATCGGTAGAACCACATAACTCACATCTCAGGGTATATCACAACCCAAAGCACTGATACCATTTCTGTAACACCCCCAAATCCTATTAGGTTATTACAGTGCCGTGGACCCCACACCAGGAGATCCACCAGGCAAACATGACTATAATACATTAAATTGAACAACAAGGGAAAATCATAGTAAGTGGCCAACATGGCCAAAATGAAATACAACAACATCCACGAACATCTGTTCGGGTAATACAACACGACAACAACTGACAAGACTGGAGTACACTCCAACTGACTGACCAACAATGAACAACTCGGACTAGTATCGCTCGAATGCCTCGTCGCCAACGTCATGCCCTTGTGTCTCAACTCTCTCCTCGCAAGCACCTAAAACAAGAAAACATGTTCCGCCCCCACGGGGTCAGTCATCCAGATAATGAACATCAAATACATGTATAACATGATATGCATCCAAAGGCAGAATAAAACGGTACAATGATAATAATAATACGAGATGCTCACAAACCAATGTAAGAACCGAGCATTCGTGAAATACTATGCCCACGGCATACTATTAGTACCTGTTCGACAGGTTAGAACATAAATGCCCAACGGCGAATCATAATCCCAGAATATCGCAATGAATTACACAACATGAATCCATCCAGAACTGAATTAAACATGAATCACAATGCCCGAAGGCCCCAATGAAATTATCAAGACAATCACAATGGCCTGAAAGCCACTCAGCCGAAGCTGTCAAATATCACATTCACATGAAACCGGAATAGCCCGAAGCTATAATTAATGAGGGCTAATAAGGTCATAACCACGACCGTGACCTACTGAGTTGTAGGTGTTGGGAAGCCAACCGCGAAGGTTCAAGCCCCAAACTTACCCATAAGATCATTAACACGACCGTGACCTACTGAGTTGTAGGTGTTGGGAAGCCAACCGCGAAGGTTCAAGCCCCAAACTTACCCATAAGATCATTAACACGACCGTGACCTACTGAGTTGTAGGTGTTGGGAAGCCAACCGCGAAGGTTCAAGCCCCAAACTTACCCATAAGAGGCACTAGCCGAGACTAGCCTCCAAAAATTTAATTAATCACAAATGACAACGATTCGTTGACTACCGAATTCATGAAAATGATAGTGTGCTACCTTGAGTCGGCCAGCACGATAACAATGATGCAGCGGATGATTTAATGAATGATTGAATATCTCGATTGCCTTAGAAAGGTCAATCGATAACAATGATATAGTGAATGATTGAACATTTCGATTTGCCTGAGAACGGCCAATCGATAACAATGATATGAAGGATACCTCGGCACCTTTAATCGGTTACCGACTACGAAGATGAGAAATGAATACGCTAATGCCTTTAATCGGCCAATACAGTTTTAATGACAACCCCAACAGGAATAACAATGATCTCAACGATGTCTTAAATTGACATCTACAATAACAACAATCGATACATCGATACCGCGAACCGGCTATCGACAATGACATTAATAATGAGTATCACAACGCCTTGAATCGGCCGTTAACGAACAACAATAAACATTTGGCGAAATTGCCGAAAGGTATCGTATCGAACGATCTCTTGATATCAATGAATTCATGAAGAGACTAAGTCTCGAAATGATACAACACATTCATACACATACATGATGACATTAGCTCATTGACTAGTGCAAGTATAAAACTTGCCTCAAACCGAAGGCGATAAGGTACTTCCACGATCAACGTCCTTAATGAAATTATCGGCCGCTCGAACAACCTTAAACAACACAAAAACCAACAATTCTCTTAATACACGAATCAAGCATGATCACAACCAACTCAAAAGTCGATACAACAATACCCGAAACTCATTGGGGCATTTAAACAAATGCGTCGTAAACAATCTCCAATCGTTTACAACCAAAACTCAATTATATCCGAAAGTAAACTTCCAATGAATGATTCGAATCCAACAAAACCTCATGAATACCATCAATAATCCAATAGGAATACATAAATCGAGATTTCAACAACATCTAGTCGAAAATCCCCAAAATTCCAAAGTCAACCCGTAAGGGTTCTTGAATAATTCCTCAATTATTCGTAAATTCCGAAAATCACACCAATGAATCCGTAGAAATACATGTATCCGAGATAGATAATCCATATCTAACATATTCCAACATAATATCGATTTAACACGAAGAGATAGTAGCAAAACACCCAAGATCCGAAATTTTAGATCCAAGAATCATTACCTTGATTTGGAGTGATGAAACTGATTTAGATGATGATTAATCCAACTTAGGAGCTTGAAGATGATGCTTGAGGATTGTAGCTCCAAAAGAACTTTCCGAATCGCCCAAGCTCGTCCGAAATGGTTGAGAGATGAAGAAATGACGAAGGTTGGACTAAACTGTCTTGTTTATACTGTCCCAGCATAACGCACGCTATGACTTGATATTTAGCGTGCGCTAGCGGTTTACTGGGCAGTCCAGCGAGGTCTGAAATGCCTCGTTAGCGTGCGCTACGACTTGGTAGCGTGCGCTAACACCTTGCAGATAGCGTGCGCTAACCCAGATTGTTAGCGTGCGCTAACTGATGTCTGATATTCAAAAACTGAAGTCCAGAACCTACTGTCCTCTGCCTTGCACGCGTTAGCGTGTGCTACTAATGTGACTTAGCGTGCATTGCCAGCACAATTAGCGTACGCTACTTACCACTCGTAGCGTGCGCTACGAATTTCCCAAATCAGCCCAGTACCTTCTGGACTGTCTGCCTCACTTGCGCTAGCGTGCGCTAATAATGAATCATAGCGTGCGTTACCTGCACCCCATTAGCGCGCGCTAACCAGAATGTGTAGCGTGCGCTACCTATCAAACTGAAAATCAAAACATGATGGTGATGACAATAATCTCGGCTCGATCTCAAACAGTGATGATCCCAAAATACGCCGAATGGTGAACATAGTTGACTGAATATGAATGATGAATGATTATTACTGAGTGAAAAAAATTCTGAGTAATAATTACTGAATGATAATAAATGAATCCACAACCGGGTATTACAAACAAGACTTAATCAAGAAGTAAAGGCTTGATCGAAGCTATTATATCCAATCATTGCTACAACAAGACTTAATCAAGAAGTAAAAGATTGACCGGAGCTATTATAGCCAATTTTGAGTACAGAAGGCTCGAATCTAATCAATAAACCCGAGTTTTCATAGACTTCTGACTCGAATGCATTTACATGGTCTTATCTCCTATTAACAAGGTTATCAAGAATAAAGGCTTAATCGGAGCAATTATAGTGAATCCGTTCTACAACAAGCGTTAATCAAGAAAGAAAAGATTAATCAGAGCTGTTATAGCCAATTCTGAGTACAAAAGGCTCGAATCTAATCAGTAAACCCGAGTTTTCATAGAGTTCCGACTCGAAGGCATGGAATGTGGTCTTATATCCTATTAACAAGACTCAATCAAGAAGTAAAGGCTTAATCGGAGCTATTATATCCAATCCTTGCTACAAAAAGACTTAATCAAGAAGTAAAGATTAATCGGAGTTGTTATAGTCAATTCTGAGTACAAAAGGCTCGAATGTAATCAATAAACCCGAGTTTTCATAGAGTTCCGACTCGAAGGCATGGAACGTGGTCTTATATCCTATTAACAAGACTCAATCAAGAAGTAAAGGCTTAATCGGAGCTATTATATCCAATCCTTGCTACAACAAGACTTAATCAAGAAGTAAAGATTAATCGGTTGTTATAGTCAATTCTGAGTACAGAAGGCTCGAATCTAATCAATAAACCCGAGTTTCATAGAGTTCCGAGTCGAATGCATGTAACGTGGTCTTATCTCATATTAAGAAGACTTAGTCAAGAAGTAAAGGCTTAATCAGAGCTATTATATCCAATCCTTGCTACAACAAGACTTAATCAAGAAGTAAAAGATTGATCGGAGCTGTTATAGCCAATTTTGAGTACAAAAGGCTCGAATCTAATCAATAAACCCGGATTTTCATAGACTTCTGACTCGAATGCATGTAACATGGTCTTACCTCATATTAACAAGACTTAATCTAAAAGTAATGACTTAATCTAAGCTATTATAGCCAATACTCAATACAAGGTGCTCGAATCTAATATCTAACTATTTGCTAAAAGACGCTCAAAGGGGATCGGGGCTATTATAATGAATCCTTGCAACCACAAGACTTAAACAACAAAAGAAAAGATTAATCAGAGCTGTTATAGCAAATTCTGAGTACAAAAGGCTCGAATCTAATGAATAAACCCGAGTTTTCATAGAGTTCCGACTCGAATGCATGTAATGTGGTCTTATCTCATACTAACAAGACTTAATCAAGAAGTAAAGGCTTAATCGGAGCTAGTATAATGAGTCCTTGCTACAACAAGACTTGATCAAGAAAGAAAATATAATTGGAGCGATTATAGCCAAAAGGCCCAAATCTAGTCAATTAACCCGAGTTTTCATAGACTTCCGACTCGAATGCATGTAACATGGTCTTATCTCATATTAACAAGATTTAATCAAGAAGTAAACGCTTAATCCGAGCTATTACGGTGAATCTTGGCTACAATAAGACTTAATCAAGAAAGCAAAGATTAATCGGAGCTGTTATAGCCAATTCTGAGTACAAAAGGCTTGAATCTGATCAATAAACCCAAGTTTCATAGAGTTCCGAATTGAATGCATGTAACGTGGTCTATCTCTTATTAAGAAGCTTAATCAAGAAGTAAAGGCTTAATCAGAGCTATTATATCCAATCCTTGCTACAACAAGACTTAATCAAGAAGTAAAAGATTGATCGGATCTGTTATAGCTAATTTTGAGTAGAGAAGGTTCGAACATAATCAATAAACTCGAGTTTTCATAGACTTCTGACTCAAATGCATGTTACATGTTCTTATCTCCTATTAACAAGACTTAATCAAGAAGTAAAGGCTTAATCGGAGCTATTATAGCGAATCCTTGCTACAACAAGCCTTAATCAAGAAGAAAAGATTAATCAGAGCTGTTATAGCCAATTATGAGTACAAAAGGCTCGAATCAAATCAATAAACCCGAGTTTCATAGATTTCCAGCTCGAATGCATGTAACTTGGTCTTATCTCATATTAAGAAGACTTAGTCAAGAAGTAAAGGCTTAATCAGAGCTATTATATCCAACCCTTGCTACAACAAGACTTAATCAAGAAGTAAAAGATTGATCGGAGCTGTTATAGCCAATTTTGAGTACAAAAGGCTCGAATCTAATCAATAAACCCGGATTTTCATAGACTTCTGACTCGAATGCATGTAACATGGTCTTACCTCATATTAACAAGACTTAATCTAAAAGTAATGACTTAATCTAAGCTATTATAGCCAATACTCAATACAAGGTGCTCGAATCTAATATCGAACTATTTGCTAAAAGACGCTCAAAGGGGATCGGGGCTATTATAATGAATCCTTGCAACCACAAGACTTAAACAAGAAAGAAAAGATTAATCAGAGCTGTTATAGCAAATTCTGAGTACAAAAGGCTCGAATCTAATGAATAAACCCGAGTTTTCATAGAGTTCCGACTCGAATGCATGTAATGTGGTCTTATCTCATACTAGCAAGACTTTTTTTTTTTTTTTTTGCGCAAAAACAGCTGATGTTATATTATTCCGAAAATTGAGGGTGGACGAGTCCCTCTACACGCCCGAGCAAATGAGTAAGGGTAGCCGACCCCAAAGCAAGGCTAAAGTTTTCCAAGTATCTCCCAAATTACAAGACGATTACATTTAAACATTCCTACTCCTAATATAGGGGTAGGACATTTTATCGAGTTCAATAAGGCCTCGGATTTTCCTATCAATATTGGATATATCGTGGAAATTAAAATCATGATGATCACAACCTTTGTTAGCCAAAAGGTCGGCAACGGCATTGCCCTCACGAAAAATATGTGAAAAATAAATTTCATATTTTTCCTCAAGGGCCCGAATTTTAATAATGAGGCTACGGAGTTGCCAATGGCACGAATATGAATGCTCAATCAAGTGGAGTGCAACCTTCGAATCGACCTCCACCCAAATTTTAGTAAAATTGTGATCGATACAAATATCGAGCCCCCTCCAAATGGCGAATATTTCAGCAAAGTTGTTGGTTTGGGCCCCAAGAAATTCGGAGAACATGAAGAGCGGGTTGCCGAGATGATCCCGAACTATCCCCCCCGCGGCCGCATTGCCCGGGTTGCCCCTCGCAGCCCCGTCCGTATTGAGTTTCCACCATCCCATATCCGGCTTAATCCAACGGACAACCTTGATTTTGTACCTCGGCCCCGGGGCCGGTTTGATGCCCACATAATCGGCAATTCGATCCGCTCCCTTCCAAAATTGCCTTTTAATTTTGCCGTGAAGTTTGAGATTGTAGATGTAGTTCCAAATACGCTTACACACAACTTTAGGCGTAAAAGGAACGTTATTAAATCTCTTATCGTTCCTGCAGCACCAAAGAAACCATAAAATAAGGATCGGGATGATGTGAAAAATGTGGATATTGCCCTTGGCTTTACCAAACCAATTAGCAATGATAAGATGGAAATTAGATGACACAAGGACTTTGATCCCTGCAATATTATGAAAACAATTCCAAACAACTTTAACAATCGGGCCAGTAAGAAAGAGATGAGGAAGATTTTCAACACCATTACAACAATAACAATTATTGGTGGCAACAATGCCCCTCCGCAAAAGATTATCCGGCGTTGAGATCCATTTATTAAGCACCTTCACCATAAAAAGAGAAATGGTAGGTGTGATAAGTGGATTCCAACAATACCGAAGAATATTAGCAAGACTTAATCTAGAAGTAAAGGATTAATCAAGAATATTAGCAAGACTTAATCAAGAAGTAAAGGATTATTAAGTCATACTAGCAAGACTTAATCAAGAAGTAAAGGATTAATCGGAGCTAGTATAATGAGTCCTTGCTACAACAAGACTTGATCAAGAAAGAAAATATAATTGGAGCTATTATAGCCAAAAGGCCCAAATCTAATCAATTAACCCGAGTTTTCATAGACTTCCGACTCGAATGCATGTAACATGGTCTTATCTCATATTAACAAGATTTAATCAAGAAGTAAACGCTTAATCCGAGCTATTACGGTGAATCTTGGCTACAATAAGACTTAATCAAGAAAGCAAAGATTAATCGGAGCTGTTATAGCCAATTCTGAGTACAAAAGGCTCGAATCTGATCAATAAACCCAAGTTTCATAGAGTTCCGAATTGAATGCATGTAACGTGGTCTTATCTTTTATTAACAAGCTTAATCAAGAAGTAAAGGCTTAATCAGAGCTATTATATCCAATCCTTGCTACAACAAGACTTAATCAAGAAGTAAAAGATTGATCGGAGCTGTTATAGCTAATTTTGAGTAGAGAAGGTTCGAACATAATCAATAAACTCGAGTTTTCATAGACTTCTGACTCAAATGCATGTTACATGGTCTTATCTCCTATTAACAAGACTTAATCAAGAAGTAAAGGCTTAATCGGAGCTATTATAGCGAATCCTTGCTACAACAAGCCTTAATCAAGAAAGAAAAGATTAATCAGAGCTGTTATAGCCAATTATGAATACAAAAGGCTCGAATCAAATTAATAAACCCGAGTTTCATAGATTTCCAGCTCGAATGCATGTAACTTGGTCTTATCTCATATTAAGAAGACTTAGTCAAGAAGTAAAGGCTTAATCAGAGCTATTATATCCAACCCTTGCTACAACAAGACTTAATCAAGAAATAAAAGATTGATCGGAGCTGTTATAGCCAATTTTGAGTACAAAAGGCTCGAATCTAATCAATAAACCCGGATTTTCATAGACTTCTGACTCGAATGCATGTAACATGGTCTTACCTCATATTAACAAGACTTAATCTAAAAGTAATGACTTAATCTAAGCTATTATAGCCAATACTCAATACAAGGTGCTCGAATCTAATCAATAAACCTGAGTTTTCATAGAGTTCTGACTCGAATGCATGTAACGTGGTCTTATCTCATATTAACAAGACTTAATCAAGAAGTAAAGGCTTGATCGAAGCTATTATATCCAATCCTTGCTACAACAAGACTTAATCAAGAAGTAAAAGATTGATCGGAGCTGTTATAGCCAATTTGAAGTAGATAAGGCTCGAACCTAATCAAGAAACCCGAGTTTTCATAGAGTTCTGACTCGAATGCATGTATCATGGTCTTACCTCATATTCACAAGACTTAATCTAAAAGTAAGGACTTAATCTAAGCTACTATAGCCAATACTCAATACAAGGTGCTCGAATCTAATCAATAAACCTTAGTTTTCATAGAGTTCTGACTCGAATGCATGTAACGTGGTCTTATCTCATATTAACAAGACTTAATCAAGAAGTAAAGGCTTGATCGAAGCTATTATATCCAATCATTGCTATAACAAGACTTAATCAAGAAGTAAAAGATTGACCGGAGCTATTATAGCCAATTTTGAGTACAGAAGGCTCGAATCTAATCAATAAACCCGAGTTTTCATAGACTTCTGACTCGAATGCATTTACATGGTCTTATCTCCTATTAACAAGGTTATCAAGAATAAAGGCTTAATCGGAGCAATTATAGTGAATCCGTTCTACAACAAGCGTTAATCAAGAAAGAAAAGATTAATCAGAGCTGTTATAGCCAATTCTGAGTACAAAAGGCTCGAATCTAATCAATAAACCCGAGTTTTCATAGAGTTCCGACTCGAAGGCATGGAATGTGGTCTTATATCCTATTAACAAGACTCAATCAAGAAGTAAAGGCTTAATCAGAGCTATTATATCCAATCCTTGCTACAACAAGACTTAATCAAGAAGTAAAGATTAATCGGAGTTGTTATAGTCAATTCTGAGTACAAAAGGCTCGAATCTAATCAATAAACCCGAGTTTTCATAGAGTTCCGACTCGAAGGCATGGAACGTGGTCTTATATCCTATTAACAAGACTCAATCAAGAAGTAAAGGCTTAATCGGAGCTATTATATCCAATCCTTGCTACAACAAGACTTAATCAAGAAGTAAAGATTAATCGGTTGATATAGTCAATTCTGAGTACAGAAGGCTCGAGTCTAATCAATAAACCCGAGTTTCATAGAGTTCCGAGTCGAATGCATGTAACGTGGTCTTATCTCATATTAAGAAGACTTAGTCAAGAAGTAAAGGCTTAATCAGAGCTATTATATCCAATCCTTGCTACAACAAGACTTAATCAAGAAGTAAAAGATTGATCGGAGCTGTTATAGCCAATTTTGAGTACAAAAGGCTCGAATCTAATCAATAAACCCGGATTTTCATAGACTTCTGACTCGAATGCATGTAACATGGTCTTACCTCATATTAACAAGACTTAATAAAAGTAATGACTTAATCTAAGCTATTATAGCCAATACTCAATACAAGGTGCTCGAATCTAATATCGAACTATTTGCTAAAAGACGCTCAAAGGGGATCGGGGCTATTATAATGAATCCTTGCACCCACAAGACTTAAACAAGAAAGAAAAGATTAATCAGAGCTGTTATAGCAAATTCTGAGTACAAAAGGATCGAATCTAATGAATAGACCCGAGTTTTCATGGAGTTCCGACTCGAATGCATGTAATGTGGTCTTATCTCATACTAGCAAGACTTAATCAAGAAGTAAAGGCTTAATCGGAGCTAGTATAGTGAGTCCTTGCTACAACAAGACTTGATCAAGAAAGAAAATATAATTGGAGCTATTATAGCCAAAAGGCCCAAATCTAATCAATTAACCAGAGTTTTCATAGACTTCCGACTCGAATGCATGTAACATGGTCTTATCTCATACTAACAAGATTTAATCAAGAAGTAAACGCTTAATCCGAGCTATTACGGTGAATCTTGGCTACAATAAGACTTAATCAAGAAAGCAAAGATTAATCGGAGCTGTTATAGCCAATTCTGAGTACAAAAGGCTCGAATCTGATCAATAAACCCAAGTTTCATAGAGTTCCGAATTGAATGCATGTAACGTGGTCTTATCTCTTATTAACAAGCTTAATGAAGAAGTAAAGGCTTAATCAGAGCTATTATATCCAATCCTTGCTACAACAAGACTTAATCAAGAAATAAAAGATTGATCGGAGCTGTTATAGCTAATTTTGAGTAGAGAAGGTTCGAACATAATCAATAAACTCGAGTTTTCATAGACTTCTGACTCAAATGCATGTTACATGGTCTTATCTCCTATTAACAAGACTTAATCAAGAAGTAAAGGCTTAATCGGAGCTATTATAGTGAATCCTTGCTACAACAAGCCTTAATCAAGAAAGAAAAGATTAATCAGAGCTGTTATAGCCAATTATGAGTACAAAAGGCTCGAATCAAATCAATAAACCCGAGTTTCATAGATTTCCAGCTCGAATGCATGTAACTTGGTCTTATCTCATATTAAGAAGACTTAGTCAAGAAGTAAAGGCTTAATCAGAGCTATTATATCCAACCCTTGCTACAACAAGACTTAATCAAGAAGTAAAAGATTGACCGGAGCTGTTATAGCCAATTTTGAGTACAAAAGGCTCGAATCTAATCAATAAACCCGGATTTTCATAGACTTCTGACTCGAATGCATGTAACATGGTCTTACCTCATATTAACAAGACTTAATCTAAAAGTAATGACTTAATCTAAGCTATTATAGCCAATACTCAATACAAGGTGCTCGAATCTAATCAATAAACCCGGATTTTCATAGACTTCTGACTCGAATGCATGTAACGTGGTCTTACCTCATATTAACAAGACTTAATCTAAAAGTAATGACTTAATCTAAGCTATTATAGCCAATACTCAATACAATGTGCTCGAATATAATATCGAACTATTTGCTAAAAGACGCTCAAAGGGGATCGGGGCTATTATAATGAATCCTTGCAACCACAAGACTTAAACAAGAAAGAAAAGATTAATCAGAGCTGTTATAGCAAATTCTGAGCACAAAAGGCTCGAATCTAATGAATAAACCCGAGTATTCATAGAGTTCCGACTCGAATGCATGTAATGTGGTCTTATCTCATACTAGCAAGACTTAATCAAGAAGTAAAGGATTAATCGGAGCTAGTATAATGAGTCCTTGCTACAACAAGACTTGATCAAGAAAGAAAATATAATTGGAGCTATTATAGCCAAAAGGCCCAAATCTAATCAATTAACCCGAGTTTTCATAGACTTACGACTCGAATGCATGTAACATGGTCTTATCTCATATTAACAAGATTTAATCAAGAAGTAAACGCTTAATCCGAGCTATTACGGTGAATCTTGGCTACAATAAGACTTAATCAAGAAAGCAAAGATTAATCGGAGCTGTTATAGCCAATTCTGAGTACAAAAGGCTCGAATCTGATCAATAAACCCAAGTTTCATAGAGTTCCGAATTGAATGCATGTAACGTGGTCTTATCTTTTATTAACAAGCTTAATCAAGAAGTAAAGGCTTAATCAGAGCTATTATATCCAATCCTTGCTACAACAAGACTTAATCAAGAAGTAAAAGATTGATCGGAGCTGTTATAGCTAATTTTGAGTAGAGAAGATTCGAACATAATCAATAAACTCGAGTTTTCATAGACTTCTGACTCAAATACATGTTACATGGTCTTATCTCCTATTAACAAGACTTAATCAAGAATTAAAGGCTTAATCGGAGCTATTATAGGGAATCCTTGCTACAACAAGCCTTAATGAAGAAAGAAAAGATTAATCAGAGCTGTTATAGCCAATTATGAGTACAAAAGGCTCGAATCAAATCAATAAACCCGAGTTTCATAGATTTCCAGCTCGAATGCATGTAACTTGGTCTTATCTCATATTAAGAAGACTTAGTCAAGAAGTAAAGGCTTAATCAGAGCTATTATATCCAACCCTTGCTACAACAAGACTTAATCAAGAAATAAAAGATTGATCGAGTCATATAGCCAATTTTGAGTACAAAAGGCTCGAATCTAATCAATAAACCCGGATTTTCATAGACTTCTGACTCGAATGCATGTAACATGGTCTTACCTCATATTAACAAGACTTAATCTAAAAGTAATGACTTAATCTAAGCTATTATAGCCAATACTCAATACAAGGTGCTCGAATCTAATCAATAAACCTGAGTTTTCATAGACTTCTGACTCGAATGCATGTAACGTGGTCTTACCTCATATTAACAAGACTTAATCAAGAAGTAAAGGCTTGATCGAAGCTATTATAGCCAATACTCAATACAAGGTCTGGAATCTAATATCGATCTATTTTCTAAAAGACGCTCAAAGGGGATCGGGGCTATTATAATGAATCCTTGCAACCACAAGACTTAAACAAGAAAGTAAAGATTAATCAGAGTTTATAGCAAATTAAGTACAAAAGGCTCGAATCTAATGAATAAACCCGAGTTTTCATAGAGTTCCGACTCGAATGCATGTAATGTGGTCTTATCTCACACTAGCAAGACTTAATCAAGAAGTAAAGGATTAATCGGAGCTAGTATAATGAGTCCTTGCTACAACAAGACTTGATCAAGAAAGAAAATATAATTGGAGCTATTATAGCCAAAAGGCCCAAATCTAATCAATTAACCAGAGTTTTCATAGACTTCCGACTCGAATGCATGTAACACGGTCTTATCTCATATTAACAAGATTTAATCAAGAAGTAAACGCTTAATCCGAGCTATTACGGTGAATCTTGGCTACAATAAGACTTAATCAAGAAAGCAAAGATTAATCGGAGCTGTTATAGCCAATTCTGAGTAGAAAAGGCTCGAATCTGATCAATAAACTCAAGTTTCATAGAGTTCCGAATTGAATGCATGTAACGTGGTCTTATCTCTTATTAACAAGCTTAATGAAGAAGTAAAGGCTTAATCAGAGCTATTATATCCAATCCTTGCTACAACAAGACTTAATCAAGAAATAAAAGATTGATCGGAGCTGTTATAGCTAATTTTGAGTAGAGAAGGTTCGAACATAATCAATAAACTCGAGTTTTCATAGACTTCTGACTCAAATGCATGTTACATGGTCTTATCTCCTATTAACAAGACTTAATCAAGAAGTAAAGGCTTAATCGGAGCTATTATAGCGAATCCTTGCTACAACAAGCCTTAATCAAGAAAGAAAAGATTAATCGAGTGTTATAGCCAATTATGAGTACAAAGGCTCGAATCAAATCAATAAACCCGAGTTTCATAGATTTCGGCTCGAATGCATGTAACTTGGTCTTATCTCATATTAAGAAGACTTAGTCAAGAAGTAAAGGCTTAATCAGAGCTATTATATCCAACCCTTGCTACAACAAGACTTAATCAAGAAGTAAAAGATTGATCGGAGCTGTTATAGCCAATTTTGAGTACAAAAGGCTCGAATCTAATCAATAAACCCGGATTTTCATAGACTTCTGACTCGAATGCATGTAACATGGTCTTACCTCATATTAACAAGACTTAATCTAAAAGTAATGACTTAATCTAAGCTATTATAGCCAATACTCAATACAAGGTGCTCGAATCTAATCAATAAACCCGGATTTTCATAGACTTCTGACTCGAATGCATGTAACGTGGTCTTACCTCATATTAACAAGACTTAATCTAAAAGTAATGACTTAATCTAAGCTATTATAGCCAATACTCAATACAAGGTGCTCGAATCTAATATCGAACTATTTGCTAAAAGACGCTCAAAGGGGATCGGGGCTATTATAATGAATCCTTGCAACCACAAGACTTAAACAAGAAAGAAAAGATTAATCAGAGCTGTTATAGCAAATTCTGAGTACAAAAGGCTCGAATCTAATGAATAAACCTTAGTTTTCATAGAGTTCCGACTCGAATGCATGTAATGTGGTCTTATCTCATACTAGCAAGACTTAATCAAGAAGTAAAGGATTAATCGGAGCTAGTATAATGAGTCCTTGCTACAACAAGACTTGATCAAGAAAGAAAATATAATTGGAGCTATTATAGCCAAAAGGCCCAAATCTAATCAATTAACCCGAGTTTTCATAGACTTACGACTCGAATGCATGTAACATGGTCTTATCTCATATTAACAAGATTTAATCAAGAAGTAAACGCTTAATCCGAGCTATTACGGTGAATCTTGGCTACAATAAGACTTAATCAAGAAAGCAAAGATTAATCGGAGTGTTATAGCCAATCGAGTACAAAGGCTCGAATCTGATCAATAAACCCAAGTTTCATAGAGTTCCGAATTGAATGCATGTAACGTGGTCTTATCTTTTATTAACAAGCTTAATCAAGAAGTAAAGGCTTAATCAGAGCTATTATATCCAATCCTTGCTACAACAAGACTTAATCAAGAAGTAAAAGATTGATCGGAGTTGTTATAGCTAATTTTGAGTAGAGAAGATTCGAACATAATCAATAAACTCGAGTTTTCATAGACTTCTGACTCAAATACATGTTACATGGTCTTATCTCCTATTAACAAGACTTAATCAAGAATTAAAGGCTTAATCGGAGCTATTATAGGGAATCCTTGCTACAACAAGCCTTAATCAAGAAAGAAAAGATTAATCAGAGCTGTTATCGCCAATTATGAGTACAAAAGGCTCGAATCAAATCAATAAACCCGAGTTTCATAGATTTCCAGCTCGAATGCATGTAACTTGGTCTTATCTCATATTAAGAAGACTTAGTCAAGAAGTAAAGGCTTAATCAGAGCTATTATATCCAACCCTTGCTACAACAAGACTTAATCAAGAAATAAAAGATTGATCGGAGCTGTTATAGCCAATTTTGAGTACAAAAGGCTCGAATCTAATCAATAAACCCGGATTTTCATAGACTTCTGACTCGAATGCATGTAACATGGTCTTACCTCATATTAACAAGACTTAATCTAAAAGTAATGACTTAATCTAAGCTATTATAGCCAATACTCAATACAAGGTGCTCGAATCTAATCAATAAACCTGAGTTTTCATAGACTTCTGACTCGAATGCATGTAACGTGGTCTTACCTCATATTAACAAGACTTAATCAAGAAGTAAAGGCTTGATCGAAGCTATTATAGCCAATACTCAATACAAGGTGCTGGAATCTAATATCGAACTATTTGCTAAAAGACGCTCAAAGGGGATCGGGGCTATTATAATGAATCCTTGCAACCACAAGACTTAAACAAGAAAGTAAAGATTAATCAGAGCTGTTATAGCAAATTCTGAGTACAAAAGGCTCGAATCTAATGAATAAACCCGAGTTTTCATAGAGTTCCGACTCGAATGCATGTAATGTGGTCTTATCTCACACTAGCAAGACTTAATCAAGAAGTAAAGGATTAATCGGAGCTAGTATAATGAGTCCTTGCTACAACAAGACTTGATCAAGAAAGAAAATATAATTGGAGCTATTATAGCCAAAAGGCCCAAATCTAATCAATTAACCAGAGTTTTCATAGACTTCCGACTCGAATGCATGTAACACGGTCTTATCTCATATTAACAAGATTTAATCAAGAAGTAAACGCTTAATCCGAGCTATTACGGTGAATCTTGGCTACAATAAGACTTAATCAAGAAAGCAAAGATTAATCGGAGCTGTTATAGCCAATTCTGAGTAGAAAAGGCTCGAATCTGATCAATAAACTCAAGTTTCATAGAGTTCCAAATTGAATGCATGTAACGTGGTCTTATCTCTTATTAACAAGCTTAATGAAGAAGTAAAGGCTTAATCAGAGCTATTATATCCAATCCTTGCTACAACAAGACTTAATCAAGAAATAAAAGATTGATCGGAGCTGTTATAGCTAATTTTGAGTAGAGAAGGTTCGAACATAATCAATAAACTCGAGTTTTCATAGACTTCTGACTCAAATGCATGTTACATGGTCTTATCTCCTATTAACAAGACTTAATCAAGAAGTAAAGGCTTAATCGGAGCTATTATAGCGAATCCTTGCTACAACAAGCCTTAATCAAGAAAGAAAAGATTAATCAGAGCTGTTATAGCCAATTATGAGTACAAAAGGCTCGAATCAAATCAATAAACCCGAGTTTCATAGATTTCCAGCTCGAATGCATGTAACTTGGTCTTATCTCATATTAAGAAGACTTAGTCAAGAAGTAAAGGCTTAATCAGAGCTATTATATCCAACCCTTGCTACAACAAGACTTAATCAAGAAGTAAAAGATTGATCGGAGCTGTTATAGCCAATTTTGAGTACAAAAGGCTCGAATCTAATCAATAAACCCGGATTTTCATAGACTTCTGACTCGAATGCATGTAACATGGTCTTACCTCATATTAACAAGACTTAATCTAAAAGTAATGACTTAATCTAAGCTATTATAGCCAATACTCAATACAAGGTGCTCGAATCTAATCAATAAACCCGGATTTTCATAGACTTCTGACTCGAATGCATGTAACGTGGTCTTACCTCATATTAACAAGACTTAATCTAAAAGTAATGACTTAATCTAAGCTATTATAGCCAATACTCAATACAAGGTGCTCGAATCTAATATCGAACTATTTGCTAAAAGACGCTCAAAGGGGATCGGGGCTATTATAATGAATCCTTGCAACCACAAGACTTAAACAAGAAAGAAAAGATTAATCAGAGCTGTTATAGCAAATTCTGAGTACAAAAGGCTCGAATCTAATGAATAAACCTTAGTTTTCATAGAGTTCCGACTCGAATGCATGTAATGTGGTCTTATCTCATACTAGCAAGACTTAATCAAGAAGTAAAGGATTAATCGGAGCTAGTATAATGAGTCCTTGCTACAACAAGACTTGATCAAGAAAGAAAATATAATTGGAGCTATTATAGCCAAAAGGCCCAAATCTAATCAATTAACCCGAGTTTTCATAGACTTACGACTCGAATGCATGTAACATGGTCTTATCTCATATTAACAAGATTTAATCAAGAAGTAAACGCTTAATCCGAGCTATTACGGTGAATCTTGGCTACAATAAGACTTAATCAAGAAAGCAAAGATTAATCGGAGCTATTATAGCCAATTCTGAGTACAAAAGGCTCGAATCTGATCAATAAACCCAAGTTTCATAGAGTTCCGAATTGAATGCATGTAACGTGGTCTTATCTTTTATTAACAAGCTTAATCAAGAAGTAAAGGCTTAATCAGAGCTATTATATCCAATCCTTGCTACAACAAGACTTAATCAAGAAGTAAAAGATTGATCGGAGCTGTTATAGCTAATTTTGAGTAGAGAAGGTTCGAACATAATCAATAAACTCGAGTTTTCATAGACTTCTGACTCAAATGCATGTTACATGGTCTTATCTCCTATTAACAAGACTTAATCAAGAAGTAAAGGCTTAATCGGAGCTATTATAGCGAATCCTTGCTACAACAAGCCTTAATCAAGAAAGAAAAGATTAATCAGAGCTGTTATAGCCAATTATGAGTACAAAAGGCTCGAATCAAATCAATAAACCCGAGTTTCATAGATTTCCAGCTCGAATGCATGTAACTTGGTCTTATCTCATATTAAGAAGACTTAGTCAAGAAGTAAAGGCTTAATCAGAGCTATTATATCCAACCCTTGCTACAACAAGACTTAATCAAGAAGTAAAAGATTGATCGGAGCTGTTATAGCCAATTTTGAGTACAAAAGGCTCGAATCTAATCAATAAACCCGGATTTTCATAGACTTCTGACTCGAATGCATGTAACATGGTCTTACCTCATATTAACAAGACTTAATCTAAAAGTAATGACTTAATCTAAGCTATTATAGCCAATACTCAATACAAGGTGCTCGAATCTAATCAATAAACCTGAGTTTTCATAGACTTCTGACTCGAATGCATGTAACGTGGTCTTACCTCATATTAACAAGACTTAATCAAGAAGTAAAGGCTTGATCGAAGCTATTATAGCCAATACTCAATACAAGGTGCTCGAATCTAATATCGAACTATTTGCTAAAAGACGCTCAAAGGGGATCGGGGCTATTATAATGAATCCTTGCAACCACAAGACTTAAACAAGAAAGTAAAGATTAATCAGAGCTGTTATAGCAAATTCTGAGTACAAAAGGCTCGAATCTAATGAATAAACCCGAGTTTTCATAGAGTTCCGACTCGAATGCATGTAATGTGGTCTTATCTCATACTAGCAAGACTTAATCAAGAAGTAAAGGATTAATCGGAGCTAGTATAATGAGTCCTTGCTACAACAAGACTTGATCAAGAAAGAATATATAATTGGAGCTATTATAGCCAAAAGGCCCAAATCTAATCAATTAACCCGAGTTTTCATAGACTTACGACTCGAATGCATGTAACATGGTCTTATCTCATATTAACAAGATTTAATCAAGAAGTAAACGCTTAATCCGAGCTATTACGGTGAATCTTGGCTACAATAAGACTTAATCAAGAAAGCAAAGATTAATCGGAGCTATTATAGCCAATTCTGAGTACAAAAGGCTCGAATCTGATCAATAAACCCAAGTTTCATAGAGTTCCGAATTGAATGCATGTAACGTGGTCTTATCTTTTATTAACAAGCTTAATCAACAAGTAAAGGCTTAATCAGAGCTATTATATCCAATCCTTGCTACAACAAGACTTAATCAAGAAGTAAAAGATTGATCGGAGCTGTTATAGCTAATTTTGAGTAGAGAAGGTTCGAACATAATCAATAAACTCGAGTTTTCATAGACTTCTGACTCAAATGCATGTTACATGGTCTTATCTCCTATTAACAAGACTTAATCAAGAAGTAAAGGCTTAAGCGGAGCTATTATAGCGAATCCTTGCTACAACAAGCCTTAATCAAGAAAGAAAAGATTAATCAGAGCTGTTATAGCCAATTATGAGTACAAAAGGCTCGAATCAAATCAATAAACCCGAGTTTCATAGATTTCCAGCTCGAATGCATGTAACTTGGTCTTATCTCATATTAAGAAGACTTAGTCAAGAAGTAAAGGCTTAATCAGAGCTATTATATCCAACCCTTGCTACAACAAGACTTAATCAAGAAGTAAAAGATTGATCGGAGCTGTTATAGCCAATTTTGAGTACAAAAGGCTCGAATCTAATCAATAAACCCGGATTTTCATAGACTTCTGACTCGAATGCATGTAACATGGACTTACCTCATATTAACAAGACTTAATCTAAAAGTAATGACTTAATCTAAGCTATTATAGCCAATACTCAATACAAGGTGCTCGAATCTAATCAATAAACCTGAGTTTTCATAGAGTTCTAACTCGAATGCATGTAACGTGGTCTTATCTCATATTAACAAGACTTAATCAAGAAGTAAAGGCTTGATCGAAGCTATTATATCCAATCCTTGCTACAACAAGACTTAATCAAGAAGTAAAAGATTGATCGGAGCTGTTATAGCAAATTTTAAAAAGATAAGGCTCGAACCTAATTAAGAAACCCGAGTTTTCATAGACTTCTGACTCGAATGCATGTAACATGGTCTTACCTCATATTCACAAGACTTAATCTAAAAGTAAGGACTTAATCTAAGCTACTATAGCCAATACTCAATACAAGGTGCTCGAATCTAATCAATAAACCTGAGTTTTCATAGAGTTCTGACTCGAATGCATGTAACGTGGTCTTATCTCATATTAACAATGTAACACCCCCAAATCCTATTGGGTTATTACAGTGCCGTGGACCCCACACCAGGAGATCCACGAGGCAAACATGACTATAATACATTAAATTGAACAACAAGGGAAAATCATAGTCTTTACCATGAAGTAAAGGCTTAATCAGAGCTATTATATCCAATCCTTGCTACAACAAGACTTAATCAAGAAATAAAAGATTGATCGGAGCTGTTATAGCTAATTTTGAGTAGAGAAGGTTCGAACATAATCAATAAACTCGAGTTTTCATAGACTTCTGACTCAAATGCATGTTACATGGTCTTATCTCCTATTAACAAGACTTAATCAAGAAGTAAAGGCTTAATCGGAGCTATTATAGCGAATCCTTGCTACAACAAGCCTTAATCAAGAAAGAAAAGATTAATCAGAGCTGTTATAGCCAATTATGAGTACAAAAGGCTCGAATCAAATCAATAAACCCGAGTTTCATAGATTTCACTCGAATGCATGTAACTTGGTCTTATCTCATATTAAGAAGACTTAGTCAAGAAGTAAAGGCTTAATCAGAGCTATTATATCCAACCCTTGCTACAACAAGACTTAATCAAGAAATAAAAGATTGATCGGAGCTGTTATAGCCAATTTTGAGTACAAAAGGCTCGAATCTAATCAATAAACCCGGATTTTCATAGACTTCTGACTCGAATGCATGTAACATGGTCTTACCTCATATTAACAAGACTTAATCTAAAAGTAATGACTTAATCTAAGCTATTATAGCCAATACTCAATACAAGGTGCTCGAATCTAATCAATAAACCTGAGTTTTCATAGACTTCTGACTCGAATGCATGTAACGTGGTCTTACCTCATATTAACAAGACTTAATCAAGAAGTAAAGGCTTGATCGTAGCTATTATAGCCAATACTCAATACAAGGTGCTCGAATCTAATATCGAACTATTTGCTAAAAGACGCTCAAAGGGGATCGGGGCTATTATAATGAATCCTTGCAACCACAAGACTTAAACAAGAAAGTAAAGATTAATCAGAGCTGTTATAGCAAATTCTGAGTACAAAAGGCTCGAATCTAATGAATAAACCCGAGTTTTCATAGAGTTCCGACTCGAATGCATGTAATGTGGTCTTATCTCATACTAGCAAGACTTAATCAAGAAGTAAAGGATTAATCGGAGCTAGTATAATGAGTCCTTGCTACAACAAGACTTGATCAAGAAAGAAAATATAATTGGAGCTATTATAGCCAAAAGGCCCAAATCTAATCAATTAACCCGAGTTTTCATAGACTTCCGACTCGAATGCATGTAACATGGTCTTATCTCATATTAACAAGATTTAATCAAGAAGTAAACGCTTAATCCGAGCTATTACGGTGAATCTTGGCTACAATAAGACTTAATCAAGAAAGCAAAGATTAATCGGAGCTGTTATAGCCAATTCTGAGTACAAAAGGCTCGAATCTGATCAATAAACCTAAGTTTCATAGAGTTCCGAATTGAATGCATGTAACGTGGTCTTATCTTTTATTAACAAGCTTAATCAAGAAGTAAAGGCTTAATCAGAGCTATTATATCCAATCCTTGCTACAACAAGACTTAATCAAGAAGTAAAAGATTGATCGGAGCTGTTATAGCTAATTTTGAGTAGAGAAGGTTCGAACATAATCAATAAACTCGAGTTTTCATAGACTTCTGACTCAAATGCATGTTACATGGTCTTATCTCCTATTAACAAGACTTAATCAAGAAGTAAAGGCTTAATCGGAGCTATTATAGCGAATCCTTGCTACAAGAAGTAAAGACTCGAATTTTTTTTTTTTTTTTTTTTTTTTTTAAAAAAAAAAAATTGCTCCAATAATGCGAAAATCAAGTTGAGGGTGGACGAGGCCCTCTACACGCCCGAAAGATTGAGGGAGGACAAACCCCTCAACAAGTCCCAAAACGAAAATCACATGAAAATAAGAGGAGCCGACCCTCAAACAAGGCTAGAGTTGCTTGGAATCACCCAAAATTACTTGAATTATACATAAAATTTTACGCTCTAATATACGGGTAAGCAATTTTATCCAGTTTAATGAGACCGCGGATTTTCCCATTAATATTGGAGATATCATGAAGATGGAAGTCTTGACGATCACACCCTTGATTCGCTAATAAATCGTGACGGCATTACCCTCCCGAAAAATATGAGAGAAATGAATTTCCAATTTCTCCATGAAAGCACGAATTTTAAAAATGAGACCTTGGAGTTGCCAATGGCAAGAGGATGAATGCTCGATCAAATGAAGCGCAACCTTCGAATCTACTTCCACCCATACTTTGACAAAGTTGTGATCAAAACAAAAATCGAGCCCTCTCCAAATAGCATAGATTTCCGAAATTATTAGTTTGGACCCCAAGATATTCGAAAACATGAGGAGAGGATTGCCAAGATAATCCCTAACAACCCCCTTGGCCATCGCCCGGGCTGCCCTTCACCGTCGTGTCCGTATTTCCACCAGCCCTGTTAGGCCTCATCCATCGAACCGTCATAATTTTGTAGCGCGGGCCCGGCAGGTGACGCCCACATAGTCGGAAATTCTATCCGCCCCCTTCCAAAATTGTCTTGTAATTTTGCCATGACCTTTGAGATTGGTTAAGTAATTCCAAATACGCTTACACACAAGTTTCGACGTAAAAGGAATATTATCAACCCTCTTATCATTCCTACAACACCAAATAAACCATAAAATGAGAATCGGAATGATGTGAAAAATGTGGATTGTTCCCTTGGCTTTACCAAACCAATTAGCAATAATAAGATTGAAATCAGATGAGAAAAGGGCTTTGATCCCAGCAATATTATGGAAAAACTTCCAAACCTCTGTAGCAATTGGGCCATTTAAAAAAAGGTGGGAAAGGCTTTCAACACCATTACAACAATAACAGGAGTTGGTGGCAATAATACCCCTACGAAGGAGACCATCCGGAGTTGGGATCCATTTATTAAGGACCTTGACCATAAATAGAGAGATGGTAGGTGTGATAAATGGATTCCAACAAAACCGAAGGATATTATTCGAAGGTTTTCTATTACGAACTAAATCCCAAGCGCTTTTGAAAGTAAATTTCCCATTAGTAGATAAAGTCTAAGAAGGTCTATTTTCATAAGGGGAAGTAGGTAAGGAGCAAATATGGTCACAAATGCCCATCGGGAGTTTGCGATAAATTTTCCTTCTATCCCACTCCCCATTATTCCAATAAAAACCAATTTTATCTTTCGACTTACTGTTGTAAAAATTGGTGAGGGGGCTGAATTCACACCAATTGTCATGCCAAAAAGACACATTATCATTACCACTATGCCAAAAAATTTTATCATTCAGGATCGTTCTAATACCACAAAGGTTTTAGGATTAAATTTGATAACCATTGGGTGAAGCCTAGAGCAATATTTTTTAAATAACAAGTTCGACCAACTATTATGAGAAGTTCTAAACCTCCACCACATTTTAATATGGGCAGCCCGGATAATGTCATTAAGATCCCGACACCCAAGACCCCCTTCATCCGTAGGATAGCAAAGACGATTCCAAGCAGCCCAATGCAACTTCCGTTTATTGTCATTGGATCCCCATAGAAATTTGTTGAACAATCTTTCTATGTAATTTATGACATTAGCAGGAGGTTTGAGCACTTGTAAGCAAAATAAAGCAATGGAGTTTAAAACCGATTTAATTAGTTCCAAGCGGCCCCCCGTCGATAGCAAGTGATGGTTCCAAGTAATCATTTTATTTTTAATTTTAGAAAGGAGGGGGTCAGTACATCTCAAAATTTTGAAACCCTTTCCACATAGGTACACCAAGATACAAAATCGGTAAATCTACTTTATTGAATCCCGAAATTCTTTGCACCCAACTAACAACTTGAGGGGTCGGATTATTCATAATGAAATTACTCTTGTGGTTGTTGATCTTTTGACCGGAAACATTTTCATAATGGGTAATGCAATTGTTGAAAATATGAAGACTTTTTTGGAAACATTAAGGAAAATGAGAATATCATCGGCATACGCAAGATGCGTGATCTTCACTTTTTCTTAATTTTGTAGTACATCGAAGGATTGTTGGAAAACATTTGATCAATACTCCGAGAGAAGTAATCATGCAAGCACAAAAATGAGGGGGAGAGTGGGTCCCTTGACGAATACCTCTCTCGCTTTTAAAAACCCATGGGGCCTGCCGTTCACAAGGACCGAGAACCAACAATTAGAAATACACGACTTGATAAAATTAATCCAAACATTGGAAAAACCAAAGCTAGACATAACTTGGAATATAAAATTCCAATTTATCCTATCATAAGCTTTTTCCATATCCAACTTAATTATAGTATTAGTAGTCGATTGGGAAATGTCATGAGTAACCTCGTGAGCCGTCAAGATATTATCCGTAATATTCCTACCTTTGATGAAACCAGACTGGGCCGGATTAATAATGGATGGTAGAATTTTGGCAAGCCTTTTGCTAAGAATTTTCGAGATGATTTTGTAGGAAGTGTTGCAAAGACTAATCGGCCGAAAATCTTTCCAAGATCGAGGATTATTAATTTTGGGGATTAGTGTGATGGTGGTGGTAGTGAAAGCCCGAGGCATCGGAGATCCACCAAAGAAATCCAAAACAGCTTCCACAACATCCCGACACACTATATCCCAACAAATTTGAAAAAATTTGGCATTGAACCCGTCCGGTCCAGCAACACTATCCCCATCCATGTCGAAAACGCAATCTTTAATTTCATCAAGAGTTGGAATACAACAAATACTATCATTAATCTCATTTGAAATATTGTTAGGCAACAGCCGTTGATGGATATCGTCTAAAAACGGGTTGTGCTCGGCAAAACAACTGGAGAAATAAGAAACCGCAGAGTTACCTATCTCCTCGGGATTAGCGATACTACTACCACGATCCCAAATCGAATGAATACAATTTTTTTGTCTTTTCTTTTTCACCACCGAGTGAAAAAATTTACTATTCCTCTCCCCATCGATCATCCATTTCACATTAGATTTTTGTTTCCAAAAATCTTCTTCCATGGATAGGACCAAGGTAAGGTTGGCGTTCATTTTTTTACGGTGAATGAAATTGATTATGGAGGGGTCCTGATCAAAATCATTTTCAGCCACTTCCACCGCATATTGGGCCTGATCAATTTTAGTAAAAATATTGCCAAATTCAAGTTTATTCCATTCCTTGAGGGTGTATTTTAACCTTGAGAGTTTCTCCAAAAGTTTAAACATCCCTCGAGAATTGGTATGTAGATCCCATGATTCCTTCACCGTAGCAATGAAACGATGGTGTTTAGTCCACATATTTTGAAATCTGAAGGAAGCCTTTGGTTTAGAAATGTTATTACTAAATTGACATAACATGGAGTTATGGTCCGATTTGTATTTAGGAAGATGCCGAATAGACATGAAAGGAAAAGCCGAATACCATTCCGGTGAAAGAAGGATTCTGTCCAGTCTTTGCCAAACACCATCACTATACCAAGTGTAGGGGGTGCCCACATATCCGCCGTCAGTCAAGTCACAATTCAACAAAGCATCGTTGAATTCCTCCATGTCTGACTGGATTGGGATGGCCCCCCCTTTTTTTTCCTCCGGTTGGAGGATAATGTTGAAATCTCCCCCTACCATCCAAGGAATTTGGCTTTGACTAACGGAGAGAAGATCATCCCACAAGTCCCTTCTCTCAATTTTGGTATTCCTACCGTAAACAACAGTTAACAGGAAAGGGTTGGGGAGGGAGTCACAGACAACTTCCGCATGAAGCAATTGCTCCTTATTTTGTAAAATATTAATTTGGATACCAGATTCGGAAAAAATCCATATGTGGTTACTAATATTTGCACAAACATTAGAAAACCCAAATCGTTTAAGAAAAAAATTGGAGTCGATTCACTTTTGGTTCAATGAGTGCCAAAATATTAAATTTGTGTTTTCTTTTAAGCAATCTAATTTTGTTTTGGGCGTGTTTGTTCCCAATACCTCTAATATTCCAGAAAAGTGTACTAATCATTGATGTTTAGCACTACTCCTAGTCTTCCTCTTTGGAAAATTATTAGTTTGAGTTTTATTTTTGGTGAGCAGCTGCTTATCAGAAATAATTTTACCCTTCCGAGTATTCATTCTGATAAGCTTATTCTTACCAAACTCAGAACATCCGTCATTGTTATCCGAGAGGGACTGCTCCTGAATCGAATTTTTGGAATTTGTGGACCTGTCCGATCCTCCTCCTGTATCAAATTCAAAATCATCATTAGATTCAGAAGAATGTTCATAGTTCACCCCATCACACTTCTCTAAAGAGGAGTCCATGCTGGAGATCCTGACATCAAAAAGAGATATACAATCAGCATTATCAGGTACATCGATAATCGTTGGTTTAAATACAATTAAATCTGTTATGTTGCCCTCAACAATATTATCAACTGCGGCTGAAATACTCGAGGGCTTAGCAGAAACCGTTTTTCCGGGGGACGATTTGCCTTGTTTAGAGACCTCTGATTTTTCTATAGGCAAAACAATAGGTTTAAGAGATGGTTTTTTCGGCAGATTTGATTCAAGCTGGTTAGTCAAGGTATCAGGAGTCTGGTTGGGAATGGTTTTCTGGCCATCAAATTCATTACTCTTACTATTAATATTGGTCTCTTCCTGTATCACAGCAAGGGTTTGGAATTTGTTACGAGAGTCAAGTTTGGACAAGTCATTATTAGAGTTATTAAGGTTGGTAGATCTTGTTAGTGCACGAGACATTTTGGACTTACCAACCAAAACAAAACCATCATTATCCCGAGTAATTTGGTTAGGGATGACATTTTTACCTGATTTTTATGGTAAAACAAGTAGGTTTTAATGTAGGATTTTAATGTAACACTCAAAGCATGCATGGCCAATGTGTTTGCAATGTTGGCAATATTTGGGTATTTTTTCAAATTCTATATCATATTCAGTTTTAATATCCCCAACCTGAAGATTGATTTTTTTTGTCGGTTGTTTTTCAAGATTAATAATAACACATAATCTAGCAAAATTCATTTTGGTCCGGTTAAGTGTGAAATCATCAACCTTCACAAAAGTGCCAACCAAGCTAGCTATAGTTTTAAGGGATCGTAAATCAAACCATTGTGAGGGTAAAGCATGAATTTTAAACCATACAGGCACTAAAGCCGGTTCATGTTTGAAATCGAAAGTTGGTGACCATTGAAACAACCTCATGGGAAAACCAGCAACATTATATTCTCGTTTCATCCACAGTTTGTCACAAATAGCTTTATTAGTCAGATTTATAAGAACATGTTTACCATTCAGGAACTGCACTTTACACAGTCCAAACCCTTCAGCTTTAAGTTGCTGGGATATTACCTGATTTGAAGGTTTACCGTAAGTGAATTTGCCAATGAGGGCAAATTTGTAAAATTCAGAAACTGTATCGCATTCCTCTTGTGAGAAGATGGCTGTCGGAATGTTGTCTGAAAAGTCCAAAACCCCGAACCTAATATCATCGACTTCCTCATTTGAAATGGCATCACGAAACGACTTTTGTTGGACCTTCGGACTTAAGGTTCGGATTTCCCCTTCTTCCAGAGCTGAGGAGTCCTCACCACGAGATTGCGCCGCCGATTTTGGAGCCACTTCATGGTTCGGTTCTTCCAGAGTGGAATACTTAAAGAGGTTCGTCGTAATTTGAGTAGCAATCGATTGAATCGTAGTATTACTGTTATCTGGAGCGACAGGCAGATTCGTATTGGTTTTGTGTGACAATTTCATGGTTGGAATACCCGATTTGGAGACTGTGGATGTTGTTTTTTGTGTTGGTTTCACCGGATCTGGATCCGAAGGTTGCACATTGCCGATTTTTTGTGGTGGAATCATGGTGCCACCGTTCACCGTCGCGATCTCCCCCTGCACATCCAAGACGCCGGCCGGAGAAGGTTCTAAAGGCACCGGCAAACCACCCACCAAAGTGGGCGCCGCCAGTTGGCCGCCAAAAATACCAGAAGACGATGTGCCATCCGACTTTCTCCCCGATTTCGAGATTGAGGGTCTGTAGTTTGAGAAGTTTGCGGTGAGGTTGAAGGGGAACGATGGAGCGGCTGGGCATATGCTGCTCCTTTTGTTTCCTTCACAACTTTGGTTTCAGATATGAGGTTTCCCACAGTGGGAATATGAAGCACGTGAGATTCCTTTTCCCCACAAAAGGTGGGGTTTGTGTTTTCAAGGGGGGCAGCATGTGAGGTAGCTGGCGCCGCCCCATGTGGTATGGGCTGGAGAGAATTAATATTTAAATCATCCGATAATGGCGTGAATCGCATCTGCAAAGGTGGATGCGTTTTTGCACATTGAGATCCGAAAATGGTGCTAGTGGCGCCTTCATGTGATACTTGCTGGATAGAATTAAAGTGGACTCATTTTTTTGGGTTCAATAAACAAATCGTTTTTGCACATTGAGATCCGAAGATGGTGCTAGTGGCGCCGCCCCATGTGATAAGGTTTGGATAGAAAAAGCATCCGAAAGCAGTGGCGATTGAATAAACAATCGGCTCTGACATCGGAATCTCCATCTTGAAAAGCTGGAGGAGCCGTTCCATGATTGTTTTGGGGTTGAATAAACAACTCCTTTTTTGAATTTTGAGTTCCGTAATTAGGGGAAGATTGCTGGATAGATTCAATAATTAAATCAACTGAACAGGAATCTCCATCTTGCACGGTGGGAGCCGTTCCATGATGTATTTGGGGTTGAATAAACAACTCATTTTTTGAAGTTGGAGATCCGGAAATAGGGGATGACCGGGGGTTCTCCCCAAATGTGATTATTTTATCTGCCATGGGGCAGATGAAATTAAAGACCGGACCGCCGCTCTAGGCGGCGGAAAATAAAGTAAAAGAGACGTTATCAGATGAAGATACTGATAACGTCCAGAAATTTCAAACAAGAGGAAGAACACGGATGAAGATGGTAGAGAGAAGGGAGAGAAAAAATCTTAGAGAGAGAAAGCATTCATATTAACTCATATTAAAAAGGACCTATTAACAAGACTTAATCAAGAAGTAAAGGCTTAATCGGAGCTATTATAGCGAATCCTTGCTACAACAAGCCTTAATCAAGAAAGAAAAGATTAATCAGAGCTGTTATAGCCAATTATGAGTACAAAAGGCTCGAATCAAATCAATAAACCCGAGTTTCATAGATTTCCAGCTCGAATGCATGTAACTTGGTCTTATCTCATATTAAGAAGACTTAGTCAAGAAGTAAAGGCTTAATCAGAGCTATTATATCCAACCCTTTCTACAACAAGACTTAATCAAGAAATAAAAGATTGATCGGAGCTGTTATAGCCAATTTTGAATACAAAAGGCTCGAATCTAATCAATAAACCCGGATTTTCATAGACTTCTGACTCGAATGCATGTAACATGGTCTTACCTCATATTAACAAGACTTAATCTAAAAGTAATGACTTAATCTAAGCTATTATAGCCAATACTCAATACAAGGTGCTCGAATCTAATCAATAAACCTGAGTTTTCATAGAGTTCTGACTCGAATGCATGTAACGTGGTCTTATCTCATATTAACAAGACTTAATCAAGAAGTAAAGGCTTGATCGAAGCTATTATATCCAATCCTTGCAACAACAAGACTTAATCAAGAAGTAAAAGATTGATCGGAGCTGTTATAGCCAATTTGAAGTAGATAAGGCTCGAACCTAATCAAGAAACCCGAGTTTTCATAGAGTTCTGACTCGAATGCAAGTAACATGGTCTTACCTCATATTCACAAGACTTAATCTAAAAGTAAGGACTTAATCTAAGCTACTATAGCCAATACTCAATACAAGGTGCTCGAATCTAATCAATAAACCTGAGTTTTCATAGAGTTCTGACTCGAATGCATGTAACATGGTCTTATCTCATATTAACAAGACTTAATCAAGAAGTAAAGGCTTGATCGAAGCTATTATATCCAATCATTGCTACAACAAGACTTAATCAAGAAGTAAAAGATTGACCGGAGCTATTATAGCCAATTTTGAGTACATAAGGCTCGAATCTAATCAATAAACCCGAGTTTTCATAGACTTCTGACTCGAATGCATTTACATGGTCTTATCTCCTATTAACAAGGTTATCAAGAATAAAGGCTTAATCGGAGCAATTATAGTGAATCTGTTCTACAACAAGCGTTAATCAAGAAAGAAAAGATTAATCAGAGCTGTTATAGCCAATTCTGAGTACAAAAGGCTCGAATCTAATCAATAAACACGAGTTTTCATAGAGTTCCGACTCGAAGGCATGGAATGTGGTCTTATATCGTATTAACAAGACTCAATCAAGAAGTAAAGGCTTAATCGGAGCTATTATATCCAATCCTTGCTACAACAAGACTTAATCAAGAAGTAAAGATTAATCGGAGTTGTTATAGTCAATTCTGAGTACAAAAGGCTCGAATCTAATCAATAAACCCGAGTTTTCATAGAGTTCCGACTCGAAGGCATGGAACGTGGTCTTATATCCTATTAACAAGACTCAATCAAGAAGTAAAGGCTTAATCGGAGCTATTATATCCAATCCTTGCTACAACAAGACTTAATCAAGAAGTAATGATTAATCGGTTGTTATAGTCAATTCTGAGTACAGAAGGCTCGAATCTAATCAATAAACCCGAGTTTCATAGAGTTCCGAGTCGAATGCATGTAACGTGGTCTTATCTCATATTAAGAAGACTTAGTCAAGAAGTAAAGGCTTAATCATAGCTATTATATCCAATCCTTGCTACAACAAGACTTAATCAAGAAGTAAAAGATTGATCGGAGCTGTTATAGCCAATTTTGAGTACAAAAGGCTCGAATCTAATCAATAAACCCGGATTTTCATAGACTTCTGACTCGAATGCATGTAACATGGTCTTACCTCATATTAACAAGACTTAATCTAAGCTATTATAGCCAATACTCAATACAAGGTGCTCGAATCTAATATCGAACTATTTGCTAAAAGACGCTCAAAGGGGATAGGGGCTATTAGAATGAATCCTTGCAACCACAAGACTTAAACAAGAAAGAAAAGATTAATCAGAGCTGTTATAGCAAATTCTGAGTACAAAAGGATCGAATCTAATGAATAAACCCGAGTTTTCATAGAGTTCCGACTCGAATGCATGTAATGTGGTCTTATCTCATACTATCAAGACTTAATCAAGAAGTAAAGGCTTAATCGGAGCTAGTATAGTGAGTCCTTGCTACAACAAGACTTGATCAAGAAAGAAAATATAATTGGAGCTATTATAGCCAAAAGGCCCAAATCTAATCAATTAACCCGAGTTTTCATAGACTTCCGACTCGAATGCATGTAACATGGTCTTATCTCATATTAACAAGATTTAATCAAGAAGTAAACGCTTAATCCGAGCTATTACGGTGAATCTTGGCTACAATAAGACTTAATCAAGAAAGCAAAGATTAATCGGAGCTGTTATAGCCAATTCTGAGTACAAAAGGCTCGAATCTGATCAATAAACCCAAGTTTCATAGAGTTCCGAATTGAATGCATGTAACGTGGTCTTATCTCTTATTAACAAGCTTAATCAAGAAGTAAAGGCTTAATCAGAGCTATTATATCCAATCCTTGCTACAACAAGACTTAATCAAGAAGTAAAAGATTGATCGGAGCTGTTATAGCTAATTTTGAGTAGAGAAGGTTCGAACATAATCAATAAACTCGAGTTTTCATAGACTTCTGACTCAAATGCATGTTACATGGTCTTATCTCCTATTAACAAGACTTAATCAAGAAGTAAAAGCTTAATCGGAGCTATTATAGCGAATCCTTGCTACAACAAGCCTTAATCAAGAAAGAAAAGATTAATCAGAGCTGTTATAGCCAATTATGAGTACAAAAGGCTCGAATCAAATCAATAAACCCGAGTTTCATAGATTTCCAGCTCGAATGCATGTAACTTGGTCTTATCTCATATTAAGAAGACTTAGTCAAGAAGTAAAGGCTTAATCAGAGCTATTATATCCAACCCTTGCTACAACAAGACTTAATCAAGAAGTAAAAGATTGATCGGAGCTGTTATAGCCAATTTTGAGTACAAAAGGCTCGAATCTAATCAATAAACCCGGATTTTCATAGACTTCTGACTCGAATGCATGTAACATGGTCTTACCTCATATTAACAAGACTTAATCTAAAAGTAATGACTTAATCAATAAGCTATTATAGCCAATACTCAATACAAGGTGCTCGAATCTAATCAATAAACCTGAGTTTTCATAGAGTTCTGACTCGAATGCATGTAACGTGGTCTTATCTCATATTAACAAGACTTAATCAAGAAGTAAAGGCTTGATTGAAACTATTATATCCAATCCTTGCTACAACAAGACTTAATCAAGAAGTAAAAGATTGATCGGAGCTGTTATAGCCAATTTTAAGTAGATAAGGCTCGAACCTAATCAAGAAACCCGAGTTTTCATAGGCTTCTGACTCGAATGCATGTAACATGGTCATATCTCCTATTAACAAGACCTAATCAAGAAGGAAAGGCTTAATCGGAGCTGTCATAGCGAATCCTTGCTACAACGAGCCTTAATCAAGAAATAAAAGATTAATCCGAGCTGTTATAGCCAATCATGAGTACGAAAGGCTCGAATCTAATCAATAAACCCGAGTTTCATAGAGTTCCGAGTTGAATGCATGTAACGTGGTCTTATCTCATATTAAGAAGACTTAGTCAAGAAGTAAAGGCTTAATCAGAGCTATTATATCCAATCCTTGCTACAACAAGACTTAATCAAGAAGTAAAAGATTGATCGGAGCTGTTATAGCCAATTTTGAGTACAAAAGGCTCGAATCTAATCAATAAACCTGGGTTTTCATAGACTTCTGACTCGAATGCATGTAACATGGTCTTACCTCATATTAGCAAGACTTAATCTAAAAGTAAGGACTTAATCTAAGTTATTATAGCCAATACGCAATACAAGGTGCTCGAATCTAATCAATAAACCTGAGTTTTCATAGAGTTCTGACACGAATGCATGTAACGTGGTCTTATCTCATATTAACAAGACTTGATCAAGAAGTAAAGGCTTGATCGAAACTATTATATCCAATCATTGCTACAACAAGACTTAATCAAGAAGTAAAAGATTGACCGGAGCTATTATAGCCAATTTTGAGTACAGAAGGCTCGAATCTAATCAATAAACCCGAGTTTTCATAGACTTCTGACTCTAATGCATTTACATGGTCTTATCTCCTATTAACAAGGTTATCAAGAATAAAGGCTTAATCGGAGCAATTATAGTGAATCCGTTCTAAAACAAGCGTTAATCAAGAAAGAAAAGATTAATCAGAGATGTTATAGCCAATTCTGAGTACAAAAGGCTCGAGTCTAATCAATAAACCCGAGTTTTCATACAGTTCCGACTTGAAGGCATGGAATGTGGTCTTATATCATATTAACAAGACTCAATCAAGAAGTAAAGGCTTAATCGGAGCTATTATATCCAATCCTTGCTACAACAAGACTTAATCAAGAAGTAAAGATTAATCGGAATTGTTATAGTCAATTCTGAGTACAGAAGGCTCGAATATAATCAATAAACCCGAGTTTTCATAGTGTTCCGACTCGAATGCATGTAATGTGGTCTTATGTCATATTAACAAGACTTAGTAAAGAAGCAAAGGTTTTGGATAAGCATCTTACGCCCAAATGTCCCATGGAACAGAAGGAAGAGCTACAACTGCTATATAAAGCAGGAACGCCCGTAGCGACAATGATTGATCCTTCTTCCTTCTAGGCTAGAACCCTGGATAGGCAGTAATAAAAACTGCCACGGCCTTTGTTTTGGGTTAGATTTCTTATTCATAGGAGTGGGGGGGGGGGGGGCTAGCGGGATGTCTGGTTATTCACATTTATCAATCCATCAATCAACCTTTTTTCCATCGTGTGGGTAGACGTGGCATCTATATCGAACTATTTGCTAAAAGACGCTCAAAGGGGATCGGGGCAATTATAATGAATCCTTGCAACCACAAGACTTAAACAAGAAAGAAAAGATTAATCAGAGCTGTTATAGCAAATTCTGAGTACAAAAGGCTCGAATCTAATGAATAAACCCGAGTTTTCATAGAGTTCCGACTCGAATGCATGTAATGTGGTCTTATCTCATACTATCAAGACTTAATCAAGAAGTAAAGGCTTAATCAGAGCTATTATAATGAGTCCTTGCTACAACAAGACTTGATCAAGAAAGAAAATATAATTGGAGCTATTATAGCCAAAAGGTCCAAATCTAATCAATTAACCCGAGTTTTCATAGACTTCCGACTCGAATGCATGTAACATGGTCTTATCTCATATTAACAAGATTTAATCAAGAAGCAAACGCTTAATCCGAGCTATTACGGTGAATCTTGGCTACAATAAGACTTAATCAAGAAAGCAAAGATTAATCGGAGCTGTTATAGCCAATTCTGAGTACAAAAGGCTCGAATATGATCAATAAACCCAAGTTTCATTGAGTTCCGAATTGAATGCATGTAACGTGGTCTTATCTCTTATTAACAAGCTTAATCAAGAAGTAAAGGCTTAATCAGAGCTATTATATCCAATCCTTGCTACAACAAGACTTAATCAAGAAGTAAAAGATTGATCGGAGCTGTTATAGCTAATTTTGAGTAGAGAAGGTTCGAACATAATCAATAAACTCGAGTTTTCATAGACTTCTGACTCAAATGCATGTTACATGGTCTTATCTCCTATTAACAAGACTTAATCAAGAAGTAAAGGCTTAATCGGAGCTATTATAGCGAATCCTTGCTACAACAAGCGTTAATCAAGAAAGAAAAGTTTAATCAGAGCTGTTATAGCCAATTATGAGTACAAAAGGCTCGAATCAAATCAATAAACCCGAGTTTCATAGATTTCCAGCTCGAATGCATGTAACTTGGTCTTATCTCATATTAAGAAGACTTAGTCAAGAAGTAAAGGCTTAATCAGAGCTATTATATCCAATCCTTGCTACAACAAGACTTAATCAAGAAGTAAAAGATTGATCGGAGCTGTTATAGCCAGTTTTGAGTACAAAAGGCTCGAATCTAATCAATAAACCCAGATTTTCATAGACTTCTGACTCGAATGCATGTAACATGGTCTTACCTCATATTAACAAGACTTAATCTAAAAGTAATGACTTAATCTAAGCTATTATAGCCAATACTCAATACAAGGTGCTCGAATCTAATCAATAAACCTGAGTTTTCATAGAGTTCTGACTCGAATGCATGTAATGTGGTCTTATCTCATATTAACAAGACTTAATCAAGAAGTAAACGCTTGATCGAAGCTATTATATCCAATCCTTGCTACAACAAGACTTAATCAAGAAGTAAAAGATTGATCGGAGCTGTTATAGCCAATTTTAAGTAGATAAGGCTCGAACCTAATCAAGAAACCCGAGTTTTCATAGACTTATGACTCGAATGCATGTAACATGGTCATATCTCCTATTAACAAGACTTAATCAAGAAGTAAAGGCTTAATCGGAGCTGTCATAGTGAATCCTTGCTACAACGAGCCTTAATCAAGAAAGAAAAGATTAATCCGAGCTGTTATAGCCAATCATGAGTACGAAAGGCTCGAATCTAATCAATAAACCCGAGTTTCATAGAGTTCCGATTCGAATGCATGTAATGTGGTCTTATCTCATATTATGAAGACTTAGTCAGGAAGTAAAGGCTTAATCAGAGCTATTATATCCAATCCTTGCTACAACAAGACTTAATCAAGAAGTAAAAGATTGATCGGAGCTGTTATAGCCAATTTTGAGTACAAAAGGCTCGAGTCTAATCAATAAACCCGGGTTTTCATAGACTTCTGACTCGAATGCATGTAACATGGTCTTACCTCATATTAACAAGACTTAATCTAAAAGTAAGGACTTAATCTAAGCTATTATAGCCAATACTCAATACAAGGTGCTCGAATCTAATCAATAAACCTGAGTTTTCATAGAGTTCTGACTCGAATGCATGTAACGTGGTGTTATCTCATATTAACAAGACTTGATCAAGAAGTAAAGGCTTGATCGAAACTATTATATCCAATCATTGCTACAACAAGACTTAATCAAGAAGTAAAAGATTGACCGGAGCTATTATAGCCTATTCTGAGTACAGAAGGCTCGAATCTAATCAATAAACCCGAGTTTTCATAGACTTCTGACTCGAATGCATTTACATGGTCTTATCTCCTATTAACAAGGTTATCAAGAATAAAGGCTTAATCGGAGCAATTATAGTGAATCCGTTCTACAACAAGCGTTAATCAAGAAAGAAAAGATTAACAAAGCAGGATCGATAAAGCCGGAAAAGCCAATTCTGAGTACAAAAGGCTCGAGTCTAATCAATAAACCCGAGTTTTCATACAGTTCCGACTCGAAGGCATGGAATGTGGTCTTATATCATATTAACAAGACTCAATCAAGAAGTAAACGCTTAATCGGAGCTATTATATCCAATCCTTGCTACAACAAGACTTAATCAAGAAGTAAAGATTAATCGGAGTTGTTATAGTCAATTCTGAGTACAGAAGGCTCGAATATAATCAATAAACCCGAGTTTTCATAGAGTTCCGACTCGAATGCATGTAATGTGGTCTTATGTCATATTTACAAGACTTAGTAAAGAAGCAAAGGTTTTGGATAAGCATCTTACGCCCAAATGTCCCATGGCACAGAAGGAAGAGCTACAACTGCTATATAAAGAAGGAACGCCTGTAGCGACAATGATTGATCCTTCTTCCTTCTAAGATATTATAGCTAATACTCAATACAAGGTGCTCGAATCTAATGAATAAACCCGAGTTTTCATAGTGTTCCGACTCGAATGCATGTAATGTGGTCTTATCTCATACTAGCAAGACTTTTTTTTTTTTAAAAAAAAAAATTTGCTGTATTAATGCGAAAATCAAGTCGAGGGTGGACGAGGCCCTCTACACGCCCGAAAGATTGAGGGAGGACAAACCCCTCAACAAGTCCCAAAACGAAAATCACATGAAAATAAGAGGAGCCGACCCTCAAACAAGGCTAGAGTTGCTTGGGATCACCCAAAATTACTGGATTATACATAAAATTTTCTGCTCCTAATATACGGGTAAGCAATTTTATCAAGTTTAATGAGACCGCGGATTTTCCCATTAATATTGGAGATATCATGAAGATGGAAGTCTTGACGATCACATCCTTGATTCTCTAATAAATCAGCGACGGCATTACCCTCCCGAAAAATATGAGAGAAATGAATTTCCAATTTCTCCATGAAAGCACGAATTTTAAAAATGAGACCTTGGAGTTGCCAATGGCAAGAGGATTAATGCTCGATCAAATGAAGCGCAACCTTCGAATCTACTTCCACCCATACTTTGAAAAAGTTGTGATCAAAACAAAAATCGAGCCCTCTCCAAATAGCATAGATTTCCGCAAAATTATTAGTTTGGACCCCAAGATATTCCGAAAACATGAGGAGAGGATTGCCAAGATAATCCCTAACAACCCCGCAGCCGCGTCGCCCGTGCTGCCCTACGCGGCACCGTCCGTATTCGTTTCCACCAGCCTGTGTTAGGCCTCATCCATCGAACCGTCATAATTTTGTAGCGCGGGCCCGGCAGGTGACGCCCACATAGTCGGCAATTCTATCCGCCCCCTTCCAAAATTGTCTTGTAATTTTGCCATGACATTTGAGATTGGTTAAGTAATTCCAAATACGCTTACACACAAGTTTCGACGTAAAAGGAATATTATCAACCCTCTTATCATTCCTACAACACCAAATAAACCATAAAATGAGAACCGGAATGATGTGAAAAATGTGGATTGTTCCCTTGGCTTTACCAAACCAATTAGCAATAATAAGATTGAAATCAGATGAGAAAAGGGCTTTGATCCCTGCAATATTATGGAAAAACTTCCAAACCTCTGTAGCAATTGGGCCATTTAAAAAAAGGTGGGAAAGGCTTTCAACACCATTACAACAATAACAGGAGTTGGTGGCAATAATACCCCTACGAAGGAGACCATCCGGAGTTGGGATCCATTTATTAAGGATCTTGACCATAAATAGAGAGATGGTAGGTGTGATATATGGATTCCAACAAAACCAAAGGATATTATTCGAAGGTTTTCTATTACGAACTAAATCCCAAGCGCTTTTGAAAGTAAACTTCCCATTAGTTGATAAAGTCCAAGAAGGTCTATTTTCATAAGGGGAAGTAGGTAAGGAGCAAATATGGTCACAAATGCCCATTGGGAGTTTGCGATAAATTTTCCTTCTATCCCACTCCCCATTATTCCAATAAAAATCAATTTTATCTTTCGACTTACTGTTGTAAAAGTTGGTGATCTAATACCCAGTTGTAATTCAGTAATTATCACTCAGTAATTATCATTCAGTATTTGATACTCAGTAATTTCATTCATTATTGATCATTTGTCACTCAGATTCAGTCATGGTATTCATCATTCAGAGTAATTGTATCGTGTATCAATCGTCATTCATCATTAATCTGATTGGAGTTTCGTGCCGTGTTATCATCATTGTCATTTTCGTTGCGAACTGTGCGTGAGGAGTAGCGCACGCTACGTACTCATTTTAGCGTACGCTAATTGAGTATAGGTAGCGCACGCTACTACTCAGCCTTAGCGCACGCTAAGGTTACCTTGGCTGCAGTCCAGAAGGTACTGGACTGCAGGTGAGAATAATAGTAGCGCACGCTACGATTGGTAAGTAGCGCGCGCTAACGGGTCGTAGTAGCGCACGCTATGTGTGTGGAGTAGCGCGCGCTAGGGGCGGATCAGGTTGAGTCCAGTGGCTACTGGACTGCATCGGGCTTATTCATAGCGCACGCTAGGCATTGTTGTTAGCGTACGCAACCGTTATGTTAGCGCACGCTAAATAATGGTTGTAGCGCACGCTATCGAGGTTAGATCAGAGGGCAGATGGTTTTCTGGACTCCAGTACTGGGCGTCAAATATTTCGCTAGCGCACGCTAACAATGGATATTAGCGCACGCTAGTAGTATGGCCGTAGCGCACGCTACAAAAAGGTATGTAGCGCGCGCTACCGTGTTCGGACAGTGGGTACTGGACTACCCAAACTACTCGTTAGTGCACGCTATGCACAAGGGCTAGCGCACGCTAACCTGGACTGAGTATAAATTGGACAGTTTAGTCAGAGTTCGTCATTTTTCATCTCATTTCATTCCTTCGGTATTTTTGGGCGATTAGAGCGATCCAGAGGGGATTCTTCGAGGTGTAATCATCAATCATCATCTTCAAGTCTTTGAGTTGAATTTATCATCACTTCATCATCTCCGAAACGTCGAATCAAAGGTATTAATCTCTTGGATCTAGAATTTCGGATTTTTGGGGTTTTCCTTCCGATTTCTTCGTGTAAGCTTGGATTATCATTGGGATATGTTAGTTATGGATTATCTACTTGGATAAATATATTCCTACGGATTTAATGGTTATTTTCGGAATTGTTTTCAAGAACCCTTGGGGTTGACTTCGGTTAATTGGGGATTTTCCGATTGATGTCGTTATAATCATGAATTATGGATTCCTAATGGATTATTGATATCCTTGAAGTGTTTTGTTAGTTCGAAGTACTCATTTTGGTGTGGGTTTCGACATATTCGGGATTGGATATTTTCGTAGTTGTGCGGTCGGTTATGTATTCGTTGGAATGCCTATGAGTTTGATTATCGTTGTTTCGACCTTTGGGTTAGTCGTGTCTTGTGGTTGGATACGTGTATTGATCGATTGTTGGTAATTATTGTTATTCAAGGTTGTTCGAGCGATCGGTATCTTGGTTAGGACGTTGTTCGTGGACGGACATTCTTCATCGGTATTGTGTAAGTTAAATCTTACTCGGTTAAAAGGATACTCATTCCTTTTGTTGTTGATTGCTCATAATCATAATTCATTCATCATAATATTAATCATTTCGAGACTTGTAATTGTCGAATAATCATTTCATTCATGAGGAACGACGGTTCCAAATCATTTCATTGGATTATCAATCACGTCACTATTACTATCACATCGGTGAGTCATCTTGGCCTTGTCTAATTATTATTCATTGATATTCATCACGGTCATTCTCGTTCATGTGACCTTCCGGGTTCATATTGCGTGGCCGGGTGTGGCTGTGTGGAATTTTTAGTCGGGCACATGATGGTCATGTATTGGGTTCACCGATACATCGGACCGTGCACACGGTAACGCTTACCTCCGTGAGACTAATTAGGTACAAGGACGGGTGTGTCCGGACATTCGTCTTGTACACTTGCACAGGACATTACGGGCGTACTATGATGCTCCTCTTCAGCGTAATTCATAATTAAGAATACTTCATCACTTCAGTTAATTCATGATTGTGTAATTTCAACTCTTGAGGATTGTTGTTACGTATGGCGGCCCGTTGGGGATTTTGTTTTAGTCACGGCAAGGCAAAGGTACGGAAGAGCATGTTGATGGCGGCGAGTCCCAGTGATACTAGTAGGGGCCCGATGCATTCGATCATTTATTCAGTCATTTGTGTTTCCTTTATTTATTCCGCTGCAGACATTCCGTTTGAATGCTCATTTCATTCAGCGTTGTGTATTTTATCGTCACATAAAATACACATGTATTCTATTTTATCCTGGGTGTGTTGTATAAAACTCCTCATCGGAGTAATTGATGTTGTAATGTGGTTCGGTACTACATTTACCTGTGTAATTCATTCATTTTCATTACTTTGGTGGGTCCCGATCGGGGTCCACGGCACCGTAATATCCGCCTAGTTTGGGGTGTTACGAGTTGGTATCGGAGCGTGGTTTTGAATACTACCCTCCAAGTCATGTCTCATTTGAAATCATCGTCATCGGACTAGTATCATTGGACTTTCGCGTCACGTGTGACTGTGCAAATGCCGAGCCAATCGGACCAAGAATCGTAAGATTTCTAATGCCATGGTATAATTTCGGCATTAATCATTCATTCATAATTCATCGATTAACAATCCTCAATCATCATTGTCATTTTGACCGGACGGTCGAGTTAACTCATAAATCACCAATTCATTTCATTGTTCGATTGTTGATCGTGAAGATCGGATCATTAATCTTGTTAACTCATCCAAGATAATCATTTCAAGAACTTCATCAGATAATCATGTCACGTCAATCAATCATTCATGTAATCGCTGTGTTTGAGCGCGTATGCTCATTTTCATCATTTCATAATATAATCATAATGTGATACTCATGCGAGATGTATAATCATCATATGACTTTCCACTTCAGTATGGAAAGGGCTGGCAGAGGACGTGGAGGACGAGGCCGTGGAGCGGGCCGAATCCCGAGAACTCGTGCGAATACCCGTGCAAATGCCAGGAATAATGCTAATTGGCAAGCGGCCAGCGCCACTCATTCACCTGGACGCGATCATTCATTATCGGGGAGTCGTACCCGGGACACGGCTCAGTCAGAGGGTGTTCGGGTTGATCCACTCGCATTTATGCAGGGCATGATGGCCCAAATGACTCAGATGGCTCAGTTGATGGAGACGATGCATAACTCCGTCAATCAGAATCAGCAGGCTCCTCCGCCGCCACCTCAGAGGCAAGAGAGGAATGTGAGTAACATCATCGGCGATATCTCTCGAGAGGCCACCTACTTTTGAGGGCTCGTCGAGCCGGCAGATATCATTCATTGGCTCGAGCATTTGAGAAGGCTGTTTGCTATGGTAGAGTGTCAGGGACACAAAGTTTGTTGCGGCTTACTACCTTGGTAAGAGCGCACATTCTTGGTGGTTGTCGTTGAAGCCCACCAAAGGATCTTGTACTTGGGATCGATTCAAGACTCTCATGATGGAGAGGTACTATCCGGCCCCACTCGGGAGGCCAAGGCTGCCGGAATTGCTCACCCCGACCCCTCGGCGACGAGGATGTTCTCGCCATTGCCGAGAAATTTCAGAACTTCTTCCGTTCGCCTCATCTATCATTCACTCGAAGCGGACAAGATCAAGTATTTCACAAGAGGTGAAACCCGTATGAGACTTGATTACTTAATCATAATTGCACCACGTTGGCGAGTTCATTGAGAAGGCTCTCACTTATGAGCTTCTTGCTAAGGAAATTGCTAAGCGGCAACCTTCGTCTGCTAGCAAGAAATCGAAGAATCGTAATCAGTCAAGGCGGTCGACAACCTTCAAGAAACCCCGTGCGGGCTCGCTTTTACGAGCGACCTCCGGTGTCGTCTAAACCCGAGGAATCTCGGTCGCGAGCGGCCGATTCGGCCATCACTGTTATAGCTGCGGGGAACTTGGTCACCTCGGTACCAAGTGTCCGGCAGACTATCACATGTCATAATTGTGGAATTGCCGGGCATAAGGCCCGTTTTTGCCGTAGGGACTCCAAACCTACTCGACGTCATCTCGTGCCCCTAAGCGGTCAGCCGTGCAGAATCAAAGCCACTCAATCAGCGTCGTTTAAAACGACGGGAGCGACTAAAGGTGGAGTTTTTAGCCGTGACGGAGCGTCGGTCTGGGACTAGCAAGCCCCGGATTTATGAGATGAAGAAGACCGATGATCCGAGAGGCCCGAATGATCTCGGGTACACTCGCTATTCTATCTCAACCTTTGTGTGTACTCTTTTCGATCTTGGTGCATCGCATTCATTCATTTCCGAGTCATGTTTGAGTAGACTACGTGCGGGTAGTGCTACTAGTTGTGAGCCTTATGTCATTGGCCTACGATGGTAGACGAATTATCGTGTCGGGAGATTCGGTGTCGATTGATTTCATGGTCGTGTATGGCGGCGGACCTAATCGTGGTAGATTTGCCGAGGGACGACGTCATCTTGGGTATTGATTGGATGGATTGTCATGATGCCATCATTAATGTCCGTAAGCGTATGGTCACTATCATTTCAGACGATGGAGTTGAATGTGTGTTTCAGGGAGGTAATCCCGGCTGTTCTGGTAAGGTCATTAATTCAATGAAAGCAGTAAGGTTACTCAATCAGGGATGTGTCGGTTATTGGTGCTATATGGCCAAAACCGAGAAGTCATCAGTAATGTTAACGGATATTCCGGTGGTGAGGGAATATGCCGATGTTTTTCCAGACGAGTTACCTGGTTTGCCTCCACAGAGGGATGTGGAATTCACGATTGAGTTGGAGCCTGGTACGTCCCCGATATCGAAGGCACCGTACCGGATGGCCCCGACCGAAATGCAGGAATTAAAGAACCAACTTGAAGAGTTGTTCGAGAAGGGTTATATTCGACCGAGTGCGTCCCCGTGGGGAGCACCAGTGTTATTTGTCAAGAAGAAGGATGGTTCATTCCGCTTATGTATTGATTATCGGGAGTTGAACAGGGTGACGATCAAGAATAAGTATCCCTTACCCCGTATTGATGATCTCTTAGATCAACTTCAGGGAGCTTCAGTATTCTCCAAGATCGACTTAAGGTCTGGATATCATCAGTTGCGGATCCGAGAGTCGGATATCGCGAGGACGGCGTTTCGAACACGCTATGGTCATTATGAGTTTGTGGTTATGCCGTTCGGATTGACTAATGCACCTGCGGTATTCATGGAGTTAATGAATCGGGTCTTCATCGACTTTTTGGATCGGTTTGTTGTTGTCTTCATCGATGACATTTTGATTTATTCTCGTGACCGGGAGGAGCACGAGTTTCACCTTCATCAAGTGCTCGACGTGTTGAGACGAGAACAACTTTATGGGAAGTTTTCTAAATGTGAGTTACGGATGTCGAAGTGACTTTTCTCGGACATGTAAATTCATCAGACGGAGTTCGTGTCGATCCTCGAAGACGGAGGCTATTCGAGATTGGCTACCTCCGAAGAACGTTAAGGAAATCCAAGTTTCCTCGGATTAGCGGGTTATTATCGGAGATTTGTAGAAGGATTTTCTAGAATCGCTCAACCCTTAACGAACCTTTTGAGGAAGGATAAGAAATACACGTGGTCCGACGCGTGTCAACGGAGTTTTGAGGAACTCAAGAGCCGGTTAATGTCGACTTTGTACTTTCCTTACCGTAGGGACGGAAGGATTTGTGGTCTATAGTGATGCGTCGGACGGGTCTCGGATGTGTGCTCATGCAAGCGGGAAGGTTATTGCCTATGCTTCACGGCAATTGAGACCTTACGAGATTAATTATCCGACCCGACACGGAGTTAGCCCGTGGTGTTCGCTTTGAAGATTTGGCGTCATTATCTTTATGGCGTTACATCGGATATTCACCGATCATAAGAGCTTAAAGTATATATTTACTCGAAGGAGTTAAATATGCGTCGAGAGGCAGTGGTTGGAATTAATCAAAGATTATGATATTGAGATCCTCTACCACCGGGCAAGGCGAACGTTGTCGCCGATGCCTTGAGTCGTAAGTCCGTTCGAGAGCAGATGCTTGCCGTCTAACAGTTCGAAGGAGCTTGGCGGAATTCCTTAGACCCGAGATCGAGTGCGGCCGGCGAGTTCGGGACGGCTTTGTATGTTAGAGATTTCATCGTCACTCGAGGAGGAAATTCGAGAGAATCGGGGTTCGGACCCATCATTGTTGCGCATCCGAGAGGATGTGGCTCGTGGAAAGCCCTGGATTTGTGGTCCACGAGGATGGACTTTTGAGGTTTAAGAATCGGTTGTGCGTCCGGCAAATGACGAGTTGAAAAACTCGATTTTGAAAGAAGCTCATGCTACCCCTTATTCCGTTCATCCGGGTCTAGCAAGATGTACAAGGACTTGAAACAAAATTACCGGTGGAGTAATATGAAGCGAGAAGTCGCGAGAATTTGTTTCGAGATGCTTAACTGTCAACAAGTTAAGATTGAACATCGGCCGGCCGTGTATCTTTGAAACCTCTTCCTATTCCCGAATGGAAGTGGGAAGACATTTCTATGGATTTCATCACGAGTTTGCCGACGAGTCGTCGTGGCATGAACACGATCAGGGTGATCGTGGACCGCTTAACCAAATCAGCTCATTTCATTGAGATCAAGGAAACGTGGGGTCCCGAGAGACTTTCTAAACTGTTCAACAAAGAGATAGTCGACCTGCGGTACTCCTAAAAGTATCGTTTCCGATCGTGACGGACGGTTTGTGTCGCATTTTTGGAAATCAGTTCATCGTGCTATGGGAACTCAGCTCAATCTCAGTACCGCTTTTCATCCTCAGTCCGACGGACAATCAGAGAGGACCATTCAGACATTAGAGGACATGTTGAGGGCATGCGTCCTCGATTGGAAAGACGATTGGGAAGCCCAACTACCATTGATCGAGTTCACGTATAATAATAGTTGGCATGCTTCGATCAAGATGGCACCTTACGAGGCCTTGTATGGTCGTCGTTGTCGATCTCCGTTGTGTTGGGACGACTTATCAGAATCAATCGGCACCGAGCCCGATATGCTTATAGCCGCCCGTGAGAAGGTAGCTTTGATCAGGAGTCGTTTGTTGACCGCTCAGTCGGCGAAATCATATGCGGATAACCGTGTCGACCATTAGAGTTCGAGGTGGTGACCATGTGTTGGTCAAGGTATCCCAGTCGTGGTATCTTCCGTTTTGGGAAGAGGGGAAAGTTGAGTCCGAGATTCATTGGACCGTTTGAGATTTTGGATCGAGTGGGCGAGTTAGCTTATCGATTGGCTTTACCTCCGGCATTGAGCCGAATTCATAATGTGTTTCATGTCTCTCAGTTGCGGAAGTATGTTGCCGACCCGAGTCACATACTTCAGTTCGACGAAATCGAGATCGCCGACGATCATTCATATGAGTAACGTCCTATACGAGTTTTAGAGCGGCGAATCAAGCAGTTGAGGAATAAGACGATTCCTTTGGTTAAAATTCAGTGGTCTAGACACGGAGTCGAAGAGGCTACTTGGGAAACCGAGGATAGTATGCGGGAGAGTTATCCCGAGTTGTTTGACCCTTAGTTTCGGGGACGAAACTCTTTTAAGGGGGGGTGTATGTAATACCCAGTTGTAATTCAGTAATTATCACTCAGTAATTATCATTCAGTAATTGATACTCAGTAATTTCATTCATTATTGATCATTTGTCACTCAGATTCAGTCATGGTATTCATCATTCAGAGTAATTGTATCGTGTATCAATCGTCATTCATCATTAATCTGATTGGAGTTTCGTGCCGTGTTATCATCATTGTCATTTTCGTTGCGAACTGTGCGTGAGGAGTAGCGCACGCTACGTACTCATTTTAGCGTACGCTAATTGAGTATAGGTAGCGCACGCTACTACTCAGCCTTAGCGCACGCTAAGGTTACCTTGGCTGCAGTCCAGAAGGTACTGGACTGCAGGTGAGAATAATAGTAGCGCATGCTACGATTGGTAAGTAGCGCGCGCTAACGGGTCGTAGTAGCGCACGCTATGTGTGTGGAGTAGCGCGCGCTAGGCGGATCGAGTTGAGTCCGGTGGCTACCGGACCGCACGGCTTATTCATAGCGCACGCTAGGCATTGTTGTTAGCGTCTGCCCGTTATGTTAGCGCACGCTAAATAATGGTTGTAGCGCACGCTATCGAGGTTAGATCGAGGCGAGATGGTTTTACGGACTCCGATCGGGCGTCAAATATTTCGCTAGCGCACGCTAACAATGGATATTAGCGCACGCTAGTAGTATGGCCGTAGCGCACGCTACAAAAAGGTATGTAGCGCGCGCTACCGTGTTCGGACAGTGGGTACTGGACTACCCAAACTACTCGTTAGCGCACGCTATGCACAAGGGCTAGCGCACGCTAACCTGGACTGAGTATAAATTGGACAGTTTAGTCAGAGTTCGTCATTTTTCATCTCATTTCATTCCTTCGGTATTTTTGGGCGATTCCGAGCGATCCAGAGGGGATTCTTCGAGGTGTAATCATCAATCATCATCTTCAAGTCTTTGAGTTGAATTTATCATCACTTCATCATCTCCGAAACGTCGAATCAAAGGTATTAAACTCTTGGATCTAGAATTTCGGATTTTTGGGGTTTTCCTTCCGATTTCTTCGTGTAAGCTTGGATTATCATTGGGATATGTTAGTTATGGATTATCTACTTGGATAAATATATTCCTACGGATTTAATGGTTATTTTCGGAATTGTTTTCAAGAACCCTTGGGGTTGACTTCGGTTAATTGGGGATTTTCCGATTGATGTCGTTATAATCATGAATTATGGATTCCTAATGGATTATTGATATCCTTGAAGTGTTTTGTTAGTTCGAAGTACTCATTTTGGTGTGGGTTTCGACATATTCGGGATTGGATATTTTCGTAGTTGTGCGGTCGGTTATGTATTCGTTGGAATGCCTATGAGTTTGATTATCGTTGTTTCGACCTTTGGGTTAGTCGTGTCTTGTGGTTGGATACGTGTATTGATCGATTGTTGGTAATTATTGTTATTCAAGGTTGTTCGAGCGATCGGTATCTTGGTTAGGACGTTGTTCGTGGACGGACATTCTTCATCGGTATTGTGTAAGTTAAATCTTACTCGGTTAAAAGGATACTCATTCCTTTTGTTGTTGATTGCTCATAATCATAATTCATTCATCATAATATTAATCATTTCGAGACTTGTAATTGTCGAATAATCATTTCATTCATGAGAGCAGCGGTTCCAAATCATTTCATTGGATTATCAATCACGTCACTATTACTATCACATCGGTGAGTCATCTTGGCCTTGTCTAATTATTATTCATTGATATTCATCACGGTCATTCTCGTTCATGTGACCTTCCGGGTTCATATTGCGTGGCCGGGTGTGGCTGTGTGGAATTTTTAGTCGGGCACATGATGGTCATGTATTGGGTTCACCGATACATCGGACCGTGCACACGGTAACGCTTACCTCCGTGAGACTAATTAGGTACAAGGACCGGTGTGTCCGGACATTCGTCTTGTACACTTGCACAGGACATTACGGGCGTACTATGATGCTCCTCTTCAGCGTAATTCATAATTAAGAATACTTCAGTTAATTCATGATTGTGTAATTTCAACTCTTGAGGATTGTTGTTATGTGTAACTGACCCCGTTGGGGGATTTTGTTTTCAGGTCACGGCAAGGCAAAGGTACGGGAAGAGCATGTTGACGGCGACGAGTCCCAGTGATACTAGTAGGGGGGCCACTGCATTGATCATTTATTCAGTCATTTGTGTTTCCTTTATTTATTCCGCTGCAGACATTCCGTTTGAATGCTCATTTCATTCAGCGTTGTGTATTTTATCGTCACATAAAATACACATGTATTCTATTTTATCCTGGGTGTGTTGTATAAAACTCCTCATCGGAGTAATTGATGTTGTAATGTGGTTCGGTACTACATTTACCTGTGTAATTCATTCATTTTCATTCGACTGGTGGGTCCCAGTCGGGGGTCCACGGCACTGTAATATCCGCCTAGTTTGGGGTGTTACAGGTGAGGGGGCTGAATTCACACCAATTGTCATGCCAAAAAGACACATCATCATTACCACTATGCCAAAAAATTTTATCATTCGCGATCGATCTAATACCACAAAGGTTTTTCCAAGTCGGAGAACTTTTAGGATTAAATTTGATAACCATGGGGTGAAGCCGAGAGCAATATTTTTTAAATAACAAGTTCGACCAAATATTATTAGAAGTTCTAAACCTCCACCACATTTTAATATGGGCAGCCCGGATAATGTCATTAAGATCCCGACACCCAAGACCCCCCTCATCCGTTGGGTAGCAAAGACGATTCCAAGCAGCCCAATGCAACTTCCGTTTATTGTCATTGGATCCCCATTGAAATTTGTTGAACAATCTTTCTATGTAATTTATGACATTAGCAGGAGGTTTGAGCACTTGTAAGCAAAATAAAGCAATGGAGTTTAAAACCGATTTAATTAGTTCCAAGCGGCCCCCCTTCGATAGCAAGTGATGGTTCCAAGTAATCATTTTATTTTTAATTTTAGAAAGGAGGGGTTGTACATCTCAAAATTTTGAAACCCTTTCCACATAGGTACGCCAAGATACAAAATCGGTAAATCGACTTTATTAAATCCCGAAATTCTTTGCACCCAACTATCAACTTGAGGGGTCGGATTATTCATAATGAAATTACTCTTGTGGTTGTTGATATTTTGACCGGAAACATTTTCATAATGGGTAATGCAATTGTTGAAAATATGAAGACTTTTTTTGGAAACATTAAGGAAAATGAGAATATCATCGGCATACGCAAGATGCGTGATCTTCACTTTTTTCTTAATTTTGTAGTACATCGAAGGATTGTTGGAAAACATTTGATCAATACTCCGAGAGAAGTAATCAGCGGCAAGCACAAAAATGAGAGGGGAGAGTGGGTCCCCTTGACGAATACCTCTCTCGCTTTTAAAAAACCCATATGGCTGCCTATTCACAAGGACCGAGAACCAACAATTAGAAATACACGACTTGATAAAATTAATCCAAACATTGGAAAAACCAAAGCTAGACATAACTTGGAACATAAAATTCCAATTTATCCTATCATAGGCTTTTTCCATATCCAATTTAATTATAGTATTAGTAGTCGATTGGGAAATGTCATGAGTAACCTCGTGAGCCGTCAAGATATTATCCGTAATATTCCTACCTTTGACGAAACCAGACTGGGCCGGATTAATAATGGATGGTAGAATTTTGGCAAGTCTTTTGCTAAGAATTTTCGAGATGATTTTGTAGGAAGTGTTGCAAAGACTAATCGGCCGAAAATCTTTCCAAGATCGAGGATTATTATTTTTGGGGATAAGTGTGATGGTGGTGGTAGTGAAAGCCCGCGGCATCGGAGATCCACCAAAGAAATCCAAAATAGCTTCCACAACATCCCGACACACTATATCCCAACAAATTTGAAAAATTTTTGCATTGAACCCGTCCGGTCCAGCAACACTATCCTCATCCATGTCGAAAATACAATCTTTAATTTCATCAAGAGTTGGAATACAACAAATACTATCATTAATCTCATTTGAAATATTGTTAGGCACCACCCGAGGATGGATATCATCTAAAAACGGGTTGTGCTCCGCAAAACAACTGGAGAAATAAGAAACCGCAGAGTTACCAATCTCCTCGGGATTAGTGATACTTCGACCACTATCCCAAATCGAATGAATACAATTTTTTTGTCTTTTCTTTTTCACAACCGAGTGAAAAAATTTACTATTCCTCTCCCCATCGATCATCCATTTCACATTAGATTTTTGTTTCCAAAAATCTTCTTCCATAGATAGGACCAAGGTAAGGTTGGCGTTCATTTTTTTAAGGTGTATGAAATTGATTATGGAGGGGTCCCGATCAAAATCATTTTCTGCCACTTCCACCGCATATTGGGCCTGATCAATTTTAGTAAAAATATTGCCAAATTCAAGTTTATTCCATTCCTTGAGGGTGTGTTTTAACCTTGAGAGTTTCTCCAAAAGTTTAAACATCCCTCGAGAATTGGTATGTAGATCCCATGATTCCTTCACCGTAGCAATGAAACAATGGTGTTTAGTCCACATATTTTGAAATCTGAAGGAAGCCTTGGGTTTAGAAATATTATTACTAAATTGACTTAACATGGAGTTATGGTCCGATTTGTATTTAGGAAGATGCCGAATAGACATGAAAGGAAAAGCCGAATACCATTCCGGTGATAGAAGGATTCTGTCCAGTCTTTGCCAAACACCATCACTATACCAAGTGTAGCGGGTGCCAACATATCTGCCGTCAGTCAAGTCGCAATTCAACAAAGCATCGTTGAATTCCTCCATGTCTGACTGGATTGGGATGGCCCCCCCTTTTTTTTCCTCCGGTTGGAGGATAATGTTGAAATCTCCCCCAACCATCCAAGGAATTTGGCTTTGACTAACGGAGAGAAGATCATCCCACAGGTCCCTTCTCTCAATTTTCGTATTCCTACCGTAAACAACAGTTAACAGGAAAGGGTTGGGGAGGGAGTCACAGACAACTTCCACATGAAGCAATTGCTCCTTATTTTGTAAAATATTAATTTGGATACCAGATTCGGAAAAAATCCATATGTGGTTACTAATATTTGCACAAACATTAGAGAACCCAAATCGTTTAAGAAAAAAATTGGAGTCCAGATTCACTTTTGGTTCAATGAGTGCCAAAATATTAAATTTGTGTTTTCTTTTAAGCAATCTAATTTTGTTTTGGGCAGGTTTGTTCCCAATACCTCTAATATTCCAAAAAAGTATACTAATCATTGATGTTTAGCACTACTCCTAGTCCTCCTCTTTGGAAAATTATTAGTTTGGGTTTTATTTTTGGTGAGCAGCTGCTTATCAGAAATAATTTTTCCCTTCCGAGTATTCATTCTGATAAGCTTATTCTTACCAAACTCAGAACATCCGTCATTGTTATCCGAGAGGGACTGCTCCTGAATCGAATTTTTGGAGTTTGTGGACCTGTCCGATCCTCCTCCTGTATCAAATTCAAAATCATCATTAGATTCAGAAGAATGTTCATAGTTTACCACATCACACATCTCTAAAGAGGAGTCCATGCTGGAGATCCTGACATCAAAAAGAGATATACAATCAGCATTATCAGGTACATCGATAATCGGTGGTTTAAATACAATTAAATCTGTTATGTTGCCCTCCACAATATTATCAACCGCGGCTGAAATACTCGAGGGCTCAGCAGAAACCGTTTTTCCGGGGGACGATTTGCCTTGTTTAGAGACCTCTGATTTTTCTATAGGCAAAACAATAGGTTTAAGAGATGGTTTTTTAGGCAGATTTGATTCAAGCTGGTTAGTCAAGGTATCAGGAGCCTGGTTGGGAATGGTTTTCTGGCCATCAAATTCATTACTCCTACTATTAATATTGGTCTCTTCCTGTATCACATCAAGGGTTTGGAATTTGTTATGAGAGTCAAGTTTGGCCAAGTCATTATTAGATTTATTAAGGTTGGTAGTACTATTAGTGCCTGAGACATTTTTGGACTTACCAACCAAAACAAAACCATCATTATCCTGAGTAATTTGGTTAGGGAGGACATTTTTACCCAGATTTTTATGACTGAAAACAGTAGGTTTTAATGTTGGATTTTTAATGTAACACTCAGCAATACCATGGCCAATGTGTTTGCAATGTTGGCAATATTTGGGTATTTTTTCAAATTCTATATCATATTCAGTTTTAATATCCCCAACCTGAAGATTGATTTTTTTTGTCGGTTGTTTTTCAAGATTAATAATAACACACAATCTAGCAAAGTTCATTTTGGTCCGATTAAGTGTGAAATCATCAACCTTCACAAAAGTGCCAACCAAGCTAGCTATAGTTTTAAGGGATCGTAAATCAAACCATTGTGAGGGTAAAGCATGAATTTTGAACCAAACAGGCACTAAAGCCGGTTCATGTTTGAAATCGAAAGTTGGTGACCATTGAAACAACCTCATGGGAAAACCAGCAACATTATATTCTCGTTTCATCCATAGTTTGTCACAAATAGCTTTATTAGTCAGATTTATAAGAACATGTTTACCATTCAGGAACTGCACTTTACACAATCCAAATCCTTCAGCTTTAAGTTGCTGGGATATTACCTGATTTGAAGGTTTACCGTAAGTGAATTTGCCAATGAGGGCAAATTTGTAAAATTCAGAAACTGTATCGCATTCCTCTTGTGAGAAGATGGCTGTCGGAATGTTGTCTGAAAAGTCCAAAATCCCGAACCTAATATCATCGACTTCCTCATTTGAAATGGCATCACGAAACGACTTTTGTTGTACCTTCGGACTAGCGGTTAAAGGTGGGATTTCCCCTTCTTCCAGAGCTTAGGAGCCCTCACCACGAGATTGCGCTGCCGATTTTGGAGCCACTGCATGGTTCGGTTCTTCCAGAGTGGAATACTTAAAGAGGTTCGTCGTAATTTGAGTAGCAATCGATTGAATCGTAGTTTTACTGTTATCTGGAGCGACAGGCAGATTCGCATTGGTTTTGTGTGGCAATTTCAGGGTTGAAATACCCGATTTGGAGACTGGGGATGTTGTTTTTTGTGTTGGTTTCACCGGATCTGGATCCGAAGGCTGCACGTTATCGATTTTTTTGGGTGGAATCATGGTGCCACCGTCCACCGTCGCGATCTCCCCCTGCGCATCCGAGACGCCGGCCGGAGAAGGTTCTAAAGGCACCGGCAAACCACCCACCAAAGCGGGTTCCGCCTGCTGGCCGCCAAAAATACCAGAAGCAGGGGCGTCGGAGCCGAAAGGGACCACAGACGATGTGCCAACCGACTTTCTCCCCGATTTCGAGTTTGAGGGGCTGTAATTTGTGAAGTTTGCAGTGAGGTTGAAGGGGAACGATGGAACAGCCTGGGCATATGCTGCTCCTTTTGTCTCCTTCACAACTTGGGTTTCAGATATGAGGTTTCCCACAGTGGGAATAATAGTTGAATAATTATTCTGCAGAGAGTGTAGCACGTGAGATTCCTTTTCCCCACAAAAGGTGGGGTTTGTGTTTTCAAGGGGGGCAACATGTGAGGTTTCATGTGACTGATCCGTTATTTGTGGTAGATTAATACTGTTTTCAATAGAAATAGGAGTAGTTGACTGGATAGCCGCATGGAAGGATTCTTTAATCCCACTAAAAGTGGGCTTTGTGCTACCTGGCGCCGCCCCATATGGTATGGGCTGGATAGATTTAAAAGTTAAAGCATCCGAAAATGGGCAGGAATCTCCATCTGCACTGGGAGCCGTTCCATCTGTCTGCTGATTTTTTTGGGGTTGAGTAAACAATTCGTTTTTTGAAGATGGAGATCCGAAAATGGGGGTAGTTGACCGGTGGTTCTCCCCACGCGTGAATATTTTATCTGCCATGGGGCAGATGAAATTAAAGACAGGACCGCCGCTCTAGGCGGCGGAAAATAAAAGTAAAAGAGACGTTATCAGATGAAAATACTGATAACGTCCAGAAATTTCAAACAAGAGGAAGAACACGGATGAAGATGGTAGAGAGAAGGGAGAGAAAAAATCTTAGAGAGAGAAAGCATGAAATTTTTTTGTCATATTAAAAAGACTTGACATACTAGCAAGACTTAATCAAGAAGTAAAGGCTTGATCAAGAAGTAAAGGCTTGTAACGTGATTTAATCAAGACTCGAATACATGTAACATTGTCTTATCTCATATTAACAAGATTTAATCAAGAAGTAAACGCTTAATCCGAGCTATTACGGTGAATCTTGGCTACAATAAGACTTAATCAAGAAAGCAAAGATTAATCGGAGATGTTATAGCCAATTCTGAGTACAAAAGGCTCGAATCTGATCAATAAACCCAAGTTTCATTGAGTTCCGAATTGAATGCATGTAACGTGGTCTTATCTCTTATTAACAAGCTTAATCAAGAAGTAAAGGCTTAATCAGAGCTATTATATCCAATCCTTGCTACAACAAGACTTAATCAAGAAGTAAAAGATTGATCGGAGCTGTTATAGCTAATTTTGAGTAGAGAAGGTTCGAACATAATCAATAAACTCGAGTTTTCATAGACTTCTGATCCAAATGCATGTTACATGGTCTTATCTACTATTAACAAGACTTAATCAAGAAGTAAAGGCTTAATCGGAGCTATTATAGCGAATCCTTGCTACAACAAGCCTTAATCAAGAAAGAAAAGATTAATCAGAGCTGTTATAGCCAATTATGAGTACAAAAGGCTCGAATCAAATCAATAAACCCGAGTTTCATAGATTTCCAGCTCGAATGCATGTAACTTAGTCTTATCTCATATTAGGAAGACTTAGTCAAGAAGTAAAGGCTTAATCAGAGCTATTATATCCCATCCTTGCTACAACAAGACTTAATCAAGAAGTAAAAGATTAATCGGAGCTGTTATAGCCAATTTTGAGTACCAAAGGCTCGAGTCTAATCAATAAAACCGGGTTTTCATAGACTTCTGACTCGAATGCATGTAACATGGTCCTACCTCATATTAACAAGACTTAATCTAAAAGAAGGGACTTAATCTAAGCTATTATAGCCAATACTCAATACAAGGTGCTCGAATCTAATCAATAAACCTGAGTTTTCATAGAGTTCTGACTCGAATACATGTAACGTGGTCTTATCTCATATTAACAAGACTTAATCAAGAAGTAAAGGCTTGATCGAAGCTATTATATCCAATCATTGCTACAACAAGACTTAATCAAGAAGTAAAAGATTGACCGGAGCTATTATAGCTAATTTTGAGTACAGAAGGCTCGAATCTAATCAATAAACCTGAGTTTTCATAGACTTCTGACTGGAATGCATTTACATGGTCTTATCTCCTATTAACAAGGTTATCAAGAATAAAGGCTTAATCGGAGCTATTATAGTGAATGCGTTCTACAACAAGCGTTAATCAAGAAAGAAAAGATTAATCAGAGCTGTTATAGCCAATTCTGAGTACAAAAGGCTCGGATCTAATCAATAAACCCGAGTTTTCATAGAGTTCTGACTCGAAGGCATGGAACGTGGTCTTATATCCTATTAACAAGACTCAATCAAGAAGTAAAGGCTTAATCGGAGCTATTATATCCAATCCTTGCTACAAAAAAACTTAATCAAGAAGTAAAGATTAATCGGAGTTGTTATAGTCAATTCTGAGTACAAAAGACTCGAATCTAATGAATAAACCCGAGTTTTCATAGAGTTCCGACTCTAAGGCATGGAACGTGGTCTTATATCCTATTAACAAGACTCAATCAAGAAGTAAAGGCTTAATCGGAGCTATTATATCCAATCCTTGCTACAACAAGACTTAATCAAGAAGTAAAGATTAATCGGAGTTGTTATAGTCAATTCTGAGTACAGAAGGCTCGAATCTAATCAATAAACCCGAGTTTCATAGAGTTCCGAGTCGAATGCATGAAACGTGGTCTTATCTCATATTAAGAAGACTTAGTCAAGAAGTAAAGGCTTAATCAGAGCTATTATGTCCAATCCTTGCTACAACAAGACTTAATCAAGAAGTAAAAGATTGATCGGAGCTGTTATAGCCAATTCTGAGTACAAAAGGCTCGAATCTAATCAATAAACCCGGATTTTCATAGACTTCTGACTCGAATGCATGTAACATGGTCTTACCTCATATTAACAAGACTTAATCTAAGCTATTATAGCCAATACTCAATACAAGGTGCTCGAATCTAATCAATAAACCTTAGTTTTTATAGAGTTCTGACTCGAATGCATGTAACGTGGTCTTATCTCATATTAACAAGACTTAATCAAGAAGTAAAGGCTTGATCGAAGCTATTATATCCAATCCGTGCTACAACAAGACTTAATCAAGAAGTAAAAGATTGATCGAAGCTGTTATAGCCAATTTTAAGTAGATAAGGATCGAACCTAATCAAGAAATCCGAGTTTTCATAGACTTCTGACTCGAATGCATGTAACATGGTCATATCTCCTATTAACAAGACCTAATCAAGAAGTAAAGGCTTAATCGGAGCTATTATAGCGAATCCTTGCTACAACAAGCCTTAATCAAGAAAGAAAATATTAATCCGAGCTGTTATAGCCAATCATGAGTACAAAAGGTTCGAATCTAATCAATAAACCCGAGTTTCATAGAGTTCCGAGTCGAATGCATGTAACGTGGTCTTATCTCATATTAAGAAGACTTAGTCAAGAAGTAAAGGCTTAATCATAGCTATTATATCTAATCCTTGCTACAACAAGACTTAATCAAGAAGTAAAAGATTGATCGGAGCTGTTATAGCCAATTTTGAGTACAAAGGCTCGAATCTAATCAATAAACCCGGGTTTTCATAGACTTCTGACTCGAATGCATGTAACATGGTCTTACCTCATATTAACAAGACTTAATCTAAAAGTAAGGACTTAATCTAAGCTATTATAGCCAATACTCAATACAAGGTGCTCGAATCTAATCAATAAACCTGAGTTTTCATAGAGTTCTGACTCGAATGCATGTAACGTGGTCTTATCTCATATTAACAAGACTTAATCAAGAAGTAAAGGCTTGATCGAAGCTATTATATCCAATCATTGCTACAACAAGACTTAATCAAGAAGTAAAAGATTGACCGGAGCTATTATAGCCAATTTTGAGTACAGAAGGCTCGAATCTAATCAATAAACCCGAGTTTTCATAGACTTTTGACTCGAATGCATTTACATGGTCTTATCTCCTATTAACAAGGTTATCAAGAATAAAGGCTTAATCGGAGCTATTATAGTGAATCCGTTCTACAACAAGCGTTAATCAAGAAACAAAAGATTAATCAGAGCTTTTATAGCCAATTCTGAGTACAAAAGGCTCGAATCTAATCAATAAACCCGAGTTTTCATAGAGTTTCGACTCGAAGGAATGGAACGTGGTCTTATATCCTATTAACAAGACTCAATCAAGAAGTAAAGTCTTAATCGGAGCTATTATATCCAATCCTTGCTACAACAAGACTTAATCAAGAAGTAAAGATTAATCGGAGTTGTTATAGTCAATTCTGAGTACAGAAGGCTCGAATATAATCAATAAACCCGAGTTTTCATAGAGTTCCGACTCGAATGCATGTAATGTGGTCTTATGTCATATTAACAAGACTTAGTAAAGAAGCAAAGGTTTTGGATAAGCATCTTACGCCCAAATGTCCCATGGAACAGAAGGAAGAGCCACAACTGCTATATAAAGCATGAACGCCCGTAGAGACAATGATTGATCCTTCTTCCTTCTAGGCTAGAACCCTGGAGTGGGGGGGGCTAGAGGGATGTCTGGTTATTCACATATATCAATCCCTCAATCAACCTGTTTTCCATCGTGTGGGTAGACGTGGCACCTATATCGAACTATTTGCTAAAAGACGCTCAAAGGGGATCAGGGCTATTATAATGAATCCTTGCAACCACAAGACTTAAACAAGAAAGAAAAGATTAATCAGAGCTGTTATAGCAAATTCTGAGTACAAAAGGCTCGAATCTAATGAATAAACCCGAGTTTTCATAGAGTTCCGACTCGAATGCATGTAATGTGGTCTTATCTCATACTAGCAAGACTTAATCAAGAAGTAAAGGCTTAATCGGAGCTATTATAATAAGTCCTTGCTACAAAAAGACTTGATGAAGAAGGAAAATATAATTGGAGCTATTATAGCCAAAAGGCCCAAATCTAATCAATTAACCCGAGTTTTCATAGACTTCCCACTCGAATGCATGTAACATGGTCTTATCTCATATTAACAAGATTTAATCAAGAAGTAAACGCTTAATCCGAGCTATTACGGTGAATCTTGGCTACAATAAGACTTAATCAAGAAAGCAAAGATTAATCGGAGCTGTTATAGCCAATTCTGAGTACAAAAGGCTCGAATCTGATCAATAAACCGAAGTTTCATAGAGTTCCGAATTGAATGCATGTAACGTGGTCTTATCTCTTATTAACAAGCTTAATCAAGAAGTAAAGGCTTAATCGGAGCTATTATATCCAATCCTTGCTACAACAAGACTTAATCAAGAAGTAAAGATTAATCGGAGTTGTTATAGTCAATTCTGAGTACAGAAGGCTCGAATCTAATCAATAAACCCGAGTTTCATAGAGTTCCGAGTCGTATGCATGAAACGTGGTCTTATCTCATATTAAGAAGACTTAGTCAAGAAGTAAAGGCTTAATCAGAGCTATTATGTCCAATCCTTGCTACAACAAGACTTAATCAAGAAGTAAAAGATTGATCGGAGCTGTTATAGCCAATTCTGAGTACAAAAGGCTCGAATCTAATCAATAAACCCGGATTTTCATAGACTTCTGACTCGAATGCATGTAACATGGTCTTACCTCATATTAACAAGACTTAATCAAGAAGTAAAGGCTTGATCGAAGCTATTATATCCAATCCTTGCTACAACAAGACTTAATCAAGAAGTAAAAGATTGATCGAAGCTGTTATAGCCAATTTTAAGTAGATAAGGATCGAACCTAATCAAGAAATCCGAGTTTTCATAGACTTCTGACTCGAATGCATGTAACATGGTCATATCTCCTATTAACAAGACCTAATCAAGAAGTAAAGGCTTAATCGGAGCTATTATAGCGAATCCTTGCTACAACAAGCCTTAATCACGAAATAAAATAATAATCCGAGCTGTTATAGCCAATCATGAGTACAAAAGGTTCGAATCTAATCAATAAACCCGAGTTTCATAGAGTTCCGAGTCGAATGCATGTAACGTGGTCTTATCTCATATTAAGAAGACTTAGTCAAGAAGTAAAGGCTTAATCAGAGCTATTATATCTAATCCTTGCTACAACAAGACTTAATCAAGAAGTAAAAGATTGATCGGAGCTGTTATAGCCAATTTTGAGTACAAAGGCTCGAATCTAATCAATAAACCCGGGTTTTCATAGACTTCTGACTCGAATGCATGTAACATGGTCTTACCTCATATTAACAAGACTTAATCTAAAAGTAAGGACTTAATCTAAGCTATTATAGCCAATACTCAATACAAGGTGCTCCAGTCTAATCAATAAACCTGAGTTTTCATAGAGCTCTGACTCGAATGCTTGTAACGTGGTCTTATCTCATATTAACGAGACTTAATCAAGAAGTAAAGGCTTGATCAAAGCTATTATATCCAATCATTGCTACAACAAGACTTAATCAAGAAGTAAAAGATTGACCGGAGCTATTATAGCCAATTTTGAGTACAGAAGGCTCGAATCTAATCAATAAATCCGAGTTTTCATAGACTTCTGACTCGAATGCATTTACTTGGTCTTATCTCCTATTAACAAGGTTATCAAGAATAAAGGCTTAATCGGAGCTATTATAGTGAATCCGTTCTACAACAAGCGTTAATCAAGAAACAAAAGATTAATCAGAGCTTTTATAGCCAATTCTGAGTACAAAAGGCTCGAATCTAATCAATAAACCCGAGTTTTCATAGAGTTTCGACTCGAAGGAATGGAACGTGGTCTTATATCCTATTAACAAGACTGAATCAAGAAGTAAAGTCTTAATCGGAGCTATTATATCCAATCCTTGCTACAACAAGACTTAATCAAGAAGTAAAGATTAATCGGAGTTGTTATAGTCAATTCTGAGTACAGAAGGCTCGAATATAATCAAGAAACCCGAGTTTTCATAGAGTTCCGACTCGAATGCATGTAATGTGGTCTTATGTCATATTAACAAGACATAGTAAAGAAGCAAAGGTTTTGGATAAGCATCTTACGCCCAAATGTCCCATGGAACAGAAGGAAGAGCTACAAGTGCTATATAAAGCAGGAACGCCCGTAGCGACAATGATTGATCCTTCTTCCTTCTAGGCTAGAACCCTGGAGTGGGGGGGGGGGGGGCTAGAGGGATGTCTGGTTATTCACATATATCAATCCCTCAATCAACCTGTTTTCCATCGTGTGGGTAGACGTGGCACCTATATCAAACTATTTGCTAAAAGACGCTCAAAGGGGATCAGGGCTATTATAATGAATCCTTGCAACCACAAGACTTAAACAAGAAAGAAAAGATTAATCAGAGCTGTTATAGCAAATTCTGAGTACAAAAGGCTCGAATCTAATGAATAAACCCGAGTTTTCATAGAGTTCCGACTCGAATGCATGTAATGTGGTCTTATCTCATACTAGCAAGACTTAATCAAGAAGTAAAGGCTTAATCGGAGCTATTATAATAAGTCCTTGCTACAACAAGACTTGATGAAGAAGGAAAATATAATTGGAGCTATTATAGCCAAAAGGCCCAAATCTAATCAATTAACCCGAGTTTTCATAGACTTCCCACTCGAATGCATGTAACATGGTCTTATCTCATATTAACAAGATTTAATCAAGAAGTAAACGCTTAATCCGAGCTATTACGGTGAATCTTGGCTACAATAAGACTTAATCAAGAAAGCAAAGATTAATCAGAGCTGTTATAGCCAATTCTGAGTACAAAAGGCTCGAATCTGATCAATAAACCCAAGTTTCATAGAGTTCCGAATTGAATGCATGTAACGTGGTCTTATCTCTTATTAACAAGCTTAATCAAGAAGTAAAGGCTTAATCGGAGCTATTATATCCAATCCTTGCTACAACAAGACTTAATCAAGAAGTAAAAGATTGATCGGAGCTGTTATAGCTAATTCTGAGTAGAGAAGGTTCGAACATAATCAATAAACTCGAGTTTTCATAGACTTCTGACTCAAATGCATGTTACATGGTCTTATCTCCTATTAACAAGACTTAATCAAGAAGTAAAGGCTTAATCGGAGCTATTATAGCGAATTCTTGCTACAACAACCCTTAATCAAGAAAGAAAAGATTAATCAGAGCTGTTATAGCCAATTATGAGTACAAAAGGCTCGAATCAAATCAATAAACCCGAGTTTCATAGATTTCCAGCTCGACTGCATGTAACTTGGTCTTATCTCATATTAAGAAGACTTAGTCAAGAAGTAAAGGCTTAATCAGAGCTATTATATCCAATCCTTGCTACAACAAGACTTAATCAAGAAGTAAAAGATTGATCGGAGCTGTTATAGCCAATTTTGAGTACAAAAGGCTCGAATCTAATCAATAAACCCGGGTTTTCATAGACTTCTGACTCGAATGCATGTAACATGGTCTTACCTCATATTAACAAGACTTAATCTAAAAGTAAGGACTTAATCTAAGCTATTATAGCCAATACTCAATACAAGGTGCTCGAATCTAATCAATAAACCTGAGTTTTCATAGAGTTCTGACTCGAATGCATGTAACGTGGTCTTATCTCATATTAACAAGACTTTTTTTTTTAAAAACTGGCAGATTTTATAACATAGTGAAAAAACGAGGGTGGACGAGTCCCTCTACACGCCCCAACGGATGAAATACAAAAGAAATTTGAGGAGCCGACCCCCACATAAGGCAAATGCAAATGTTGATGGGATTCGCCCCGTCAAAACTAAGAAAAAACTTTTCTGCTGCTAATATAAGGATATGCCAATTTATCAAGTTTGATAAGGCCTCGGATTTTCCCTTTAGGAATTGGAGATATCATGGAAATGGAAATCTTGACGGTCACATCCTTGATTGGCCAAAAAATCAGCAACGGCATTTCCTTCACGAAAAATATGGGAGAAACGAATGTCGAATTTGTCCACAATATCCCGAATTTTACAAATTAGGCCTTGGAGATGCCAATGACATGAAGAGGATTTCTCGATCAAATGAAGTGCAACCTTTGAGTCGACCTCCACCCACACTTTGGTGAAATTGTGTTCGATGCATAAATCGAGCCCCCTCCAAATGGCGTAGATTTCAGTGTAATTGTTGGTTTGAGCCCCAATAAATTCCGAAAACATGAAAAGTGGATTCCCGAAATGATCCCGAGCAATACCCCCCCGCGGCCGCACCGCCCGAGTTGCCTTTTGCAGCACCATCCGTATTGAGTTTCCACCATCCCATATCCGACTTAATCCAATGAACCGTCCAAATTTTATATTTCGGTCCCAGGCTCGGTTTGACGCCCATGAAACCGGAAATTGTATCAGCCCCTTTCTAAAAGTTTCTTTTAATTTTGCCTCGAACTTTAATATTTTTAATGTAGTTCCAAATACGCTTGCACACAAGTTTCGACGTAAATGGAATATTATCAACCCTCTTGTCGTTCCTACAGCACCAAAGAAACCATAGAATGGGGATCGGAATGATGTGAAAAATGTGAATAGTGCCCTTCGTTTTACCAAACCAATTGGCAATGAGAAGATTAAAGTTAGAGGACACGAGAATTTTAATACCCGCAAGGTTATGAAAAAACTTCCACACATCTTTAGCAACCGTGCCATGAAAAAATAGGTGTGGAAGATTTTCAACATCATTACAACAATAACAATTATTGGTAGCAACAATGCCCCTCCGCAAGAGACCATCCGACGTTGAGATCCATTTATTAAGCACCTTAACCATAAAAAGAGAAATGGTAGGTGTGATAAGTGGATTCCAACAATACCGCAGAATATTATGCGGAGGGTTATTTTTACGAACCAGACCCCAAGCAGTTTTGAAAGAAAAAATCCCATTAGGGGAGAGAGTCCATGAAGGCTTGATGTCGGATGGAAAAGTAGGTAGGGAGCAAATATGATCACAAATGCCAGGAGGTAGCTTGCGACTAATTTTATCCCTATCCCACTCCCCATTATTCCAATAAAAACTAATTTTATCTTTGGATTTAGTATGGTAAGAGTTGGTGAAAGGGCTGAATTCACACCAAATGTCATGCCAAAAAGACACATCATTATTGCCACTATGCCAAAAAATTTTATCATTCGCGATCGATCTAATACCACAAAGGTTTTTCCAAGTAGGAGAACTTTTGTGGTTAAGTTTAATAATCATGGGATGGGTGCGAGAACAGTATTTCTGAAGTAAGAAATTGGACCAAATGTTATTAGATGTTCTCAATCTCCACCACATTTTAACATGGGCAGCCTGAATAATGTCATTGAGATCCCGACAGCCAAGGCCGCCCTCATCCTTGGGGAAAGAAAGTCGACTCCATGCTGCCCAATGTAACTTACGTTTGTTTTCGTTTGTTCCCCAAAGAAATTTGTTGAATAATCTTTCTATGCAAAGAATGACATTTCCAGGGGGTTTAAGTACTTGTAAGTTATAAAAGGCAATGGAGTTTAAAACCGAATTAATTAATTCAAGGCGCCCCCCTGTCGAAATCAAATGATGGTTCCAAATAGTGATTTTATTTTTAATTTTCGAGAGAAGGGGACCATACATATAAAAGGATTGAAACCCTTTCCATAGGGGGACGCCAAGATACATAATCGGTAAATCAACTTTACTAAACCCCGATATTCTTTGCACCCAACTAGCAATTTGAGGGGTCGGTTTGTTCATAATAAAATTACTTTTGTGGTTGTTGATCTTGTGCCCGGAAACATTCTCATAGTGAGTAATGCAATTATTAAAAATGTGGAGACTCCTTTTGGACGCATTAAGAAAAATGAGAATATCATCGGCATACACAAGATGCGTGATTTTCACATTTTTCTTATTCTTATAGTACATCGAAGGGTTATTGGAAAACATACGATCAATACGCCTGGAGAAATATTCCGCGGCAATCACAACAATAAGAGGGGAAAGAGGATCCCCTTGCCGAATACCTCTCCCACTTTTGAAAAACCCACTTGGTTGCCCATTCACAAGGACCGAGAACCAACAATTCGAAATGCACGATTTGATAAAACCAATCAAAACATTAGAAAAACCAAAGCTAGACATCACTTGAAAAATAAAATTCCAATTGATCCTATCATATGCTTTTTCCAAACCAAGTTTAATAATGGTATTAATAACCGTTTGAGAAATATCATGGATAACTTCGTGAGACGTCAAAATATTATCCGTATTCCTACCTTTGATGAAGCCCGACTGGGCCGGATTGATAATGGATGGGAGAATTTTGCCAAGCCTCCTACTAAGAATTTTCGAGATGATTTTGTAAGAAGTGTTGCATAAGCTTATCGGGCGAAAATCTTTCCATGATTGAGGGTTATTATTTTTAGGGATGAGTGTAATGGTGATTGAAGTGAAGGCCCGAGGCAAAGGAGTACTACCAAAAAAATCCAAAACGGCATCCAAAACATCCCAACAAACAATATCCCAACATATTTGGAAAAATTTAGCATTAAATCCGTCCGGTCCGGCAACACTATAACCATCCATGTCAAAAACACAACTTCTAACTTCATCAATAGTAGGAATACTACAAAGACTATTATTAACATCATTGGAAACGTTATTGGCGACCACCCGGGGGTCGATGTCGTCTAAGAACGAGTTTTGCTCCATAAAACAATTGGAGAAATAAGAAACCGCGAACTCACTTATATCCTCGGGGTTCGTGATCCTGCGACCATTATCCCGAATCGAGTGAATAAAATTATTATGTCTTTTTTTTTCACAATGGAGTGAAAAAATTTGCTATTCCTTTCCCCTTCAATCATCCATTTCACATTAGATTTTTGTTTCCAAAAATCCTCTTCCATGGACAGTACAAGGGTAAGGTTGGCATTCATTTTTTTTAGGTTAATGAGATTATGAATGGAGGGGACTTGATCAAAGTCATTTTCAGCAACTTCCACCGCATATTGCGCTTGATCAATTTTAGAAAAAATGTTTCCAAATTTAAACTTATTCCATTCCTTAAGGGTATGTTTTAACCTGGAGACTTTTTCAACAAGTTTAAGCATCCCTCTAGAATTGGTATAAAGTTCCCAAGATTCCTTCCCAGTAGGGATAAAAAGGTGGTATTTAATCCACATATTCTGAAATCTGAAGGACGACTTGGTTTTGGAGATATTATTACTAAATTGACACAACATGGAGTTATGATCCGATTTATATTTAGGGAGATGTCTAATGGACATATAAGGAAAAGCCGAAAACCATTCTGGGGAGAGTAGGATCCTATCCAATCTTTGCCATACCCTATTACTATACCAGGTGAAAGGGGTGCCCACATATCCACCGTCGGTCAAATTGCAGTTTAATAAAGCATCGTCGAACTCCTCCATATCTGAGTGGAGAGGGACAGCCTCCCCTTTTTTCTCGTCCGGTTGGAGGATAATGTTGAAATCTCCCCCAACCATCCAAGGAATCTGGCTTTGATTGACGGAAAGAAGATCATCCCAAAGGTCCCTTCTCTCGAGTTTGGTATTTCTACCATAAACCACAGTTAAGAAAAAAGGGTTGGGAAGGGAAGCACATACAACTTCGACATGAAGCAACTGCTCCTTATTTTGTAAAATATTAATTTGGACATCAGGTTCAGAGAAAAGCCAGATATGGTTACTAACATTGGCACAAACATTAGAAAACCCAAACCGTTTAAGAAAAAAATTAGAGTCCAAATTGACTTTTGGTTCAATGAGAGCCAAAATGTTAAACTTGTGTTTTCTTTTTAACATTCTGATTTTATTTTGGGCAAGTTTGTTCCCAATACCTCTAATATTCCAAAAAAGTGTACTAATCATCGAGTGCTATAGTACTACTCCTAGTCCTCCTTTTTGGAACATTATTAGTTTGGGTTTTATTTTTAGTAAGCCTCTGGTTACTAGAGATGATGGTTTTATTTTTAGTATTCCCTTTGGTAAACTTAGTCTCATCAAAATCAGAACATGCGTCATTGTTATCCGAAAGGCAAAGCACTTGAACAGATTTTTTTGGAGTTAGTGGACCTGTCGGACCCTCCTCTTGTATCAGAATCAAAATCATCGTTAGATTCAGAAACACAATCATTGCCCTCTTCATATTTCTCGAGTGGGGAGTCCATGCTGGAGACCCTGACATCAACAAGAGTTTCATGGTTAGCAATATCGTGCACAGCAAAATCTAGTGGTTTAAAAACAATTAAATCTATTCTGTTGTCCCCAACAAAATTATCAATCTCAGCAGAGATGCCAGAAGCCTCGGAAGCAGCCATTTTTTCGGGAGATGAATTGCCTTGGTTAGAGGCCTCATTCATTTTTTCGAGTGGGAGGACATTAGGTTTTAGGTTTTGGGGATTTTATTTTTGGGCCAGATTTTCAGTTCCTGTACTCCCATGATTAAGTTTCATCTTGTTTTTGTTAGAGACATCAGATTTGAATAATCCCGAAACCTGGGTGTAGTCCTCTGATTCTTGTAAATCAGCAAGAGTTTGAAATTTATTTTGTGAGTCAGATTTGACCAATTCAGGGTGGTGACTGTTAGGATTGCCAGAATTTTTTTTGGCCCTATTGACCGTCACAAAACCCTCGTTTTTCTGATTTTGGATAGTAATAACTTCAGTAGTAGACTTCACATTTTTACCCAGGTTTTTATGAGCGAAGACAGCAGGTTATAAAGCTGGGTTTTTGATGTAACACTCTACTATGTCATGGCCAATATGTTTACAGTGTTGGCAATATTTCGGTATTTTTTCAAATTCTATGTCATATTCAGTTTTAACATCCTCCACATGTAGATTAATTTTTTTGGTAATGTGTTCTTCCAAATTGATAACAACACATAATCTAGCAAAATCCATTTTCGTCCGATTAAGTGTGAAATCATCAACCTTGACAAAGGTGCCAACAAGGCTGGCTATGGTTTTAAGGGAGCGTAAATCAAACCATTGTGAGGGTAAAGCATGAATTTTAAATCACACCGGCACTAAGGCCGGTTCATGTTTGAAATCGAAAGTTGGTGACCACTGGAACAATCTCATGGGAAATCCTGCAAAATTATATTCCCTTTTCATCCAAAGTTTATCACACAGAGTTTTGCAAGTTAAATTGATAAGTACGTGTTTCCCATTCAAGAAATGCACTTTACACAGTCCAAAACCATCGGCTTTAAGTTGTTGGGATATTACCTGATTAGATGGTTTACCGTACGTGAATTTGCCAATGAGAGCAAATCTGTAGAACTCGGAAACTATATCACATTGCGTCTTTGAGAAGATGGCCGTCGGGATGGAGTCTGAGAAGTCCAGAGTAGCAAATCTAGTGTCATCGCTATCCTCCAAAGAAATGGCATCCCGGTATGACTTAGATGGGATCTGGGAAGACCTTGATGCTAGAGGGTTGAGGATCGGTGGAATTTCCCCTTCCTCCAGCATACCCTTTTGAGAGACCTCGTCAAAAATGCCCGAACATGCGTTCACTCGTGAAGAGTTTTCCAGGACTGTATTTTTTGGAACCTCTGCAGGGATTCTATTCACCTCGTTGACAGTGCTGTATTTAAAAATATGAGCCAAGATTTCATTTGCAAGCGATTGAATCTGGTTTTTGGTGTTCTCCGGAGCGATGGCAGGAGCTTTAGGTGTCGGGTTCACAGTGGTTTCGTGAGAAAGTGTCGGGGTTGGATTGAACGAGCTGGGGTTTTGGTTCGGAGGAGAAAACCCGATTTGGCGATGGGGGCTGATGATTTGAGGGTTTGAATGACCGGGACATGGAGAGCAGGTGCAAACACACCGACGTCCATCGCCGGAGAAGCCGTAGAACCGCCTACCGCCGCGGAATCCGTCGGAGGGTCATATTAACAAGACTTAATCAAGAAGTAAAGGCTTGACCGGAGCTATTATAGGTAATTTTGAGTACAGAAGGCTCGAATCTAATCAATAAACCCGAGTTTTCATAGACTTCTGACTCGAATGCATTTACATGGTCTTATCTCCTATTAAAAAGGTTATCAAGAAAAAAAGCTTAATCGGAGCTATTATAGTGAATCCGTTCTACAACAAGCGTTAATCAAGAAAGAAAAGATTAATCATAGCTGTTATAGCCAATTCTGAGTACAAAAGGCTCGAATCCAATCAATAAACCCGAGTTTTCATAGAGTTCCAACTCGAAGGCATGGAACGTGGTCTTATATCCTATTAACAAGACTCAATCAACCTTTTAGCCATCGTGTGGGTAGACGTGGCATCTATATCGAACTATTTGCTAAAAGACGCTCAAAGGGGATCGGGGCTATTATAATGAATCCTTGCAACCACAAGACTTAATCAAGAAATAAAAGATTAATCAGAGCTGTTATAGCAAATTCTGAGTACAAAAGGCTCGAATCTAATGAATAAACCCGAGTTTTCATAGAGTTCCAACTCGAATGCATGTAATGTGGTCTTATCTCATACTAGCAAGACTTAATCAAGATGTAAAGGCTTCATCGGAGCTATTATAATGAGTCCTTGATACAACAAGACTTTATCAAGAAAGAAAATATAATTGGAGCTATTATAGCCAAAAGGCCCGAATCTAAAAAATTAACCCGAGTTTTCATAGACTTCCGACTCGAATGCATGTAACATGGTCTTATCTCATATTAACAAGATTTAATCAAGAAGTAAACGCTTAATCTGAGCTATTACGGTGAATCTTGGCTACAATAAGACTTAAGCAAGAAAGCAAAGACTAATCGGAGCTGTTATAGCCAATTCTGAGTACAAAAGGCTTGAATCTGATCAATAAACCCAAGTTTCATAGAGTTCCGAATTGAATGCATGTAACGTGGTCTTATCTCTTATTAACAAGCTTAATCAAGAAGTAAAGGCTTAATCGGAGCTATTATATCCAATCCTTGCCACAACAAGACTTAATCAAGAAGTAAAAGATTGATCGGAGCTGTTATAGCTAATTTTGAGTAGAGAAGGTTCGAACATAATCACTAAACTCGAGTTTTCATAGACTTCTGACTCAAATGCATGTTACATGGTCTTATCTCCTATTAACAAGACTTAATCAAGAAGTAAAGGCTTAATCGGAGCTATTATAGCGAATCCTTGCTACAACAAGCCTTAATCAAGAAAGAAAAGATTAATCAGGGCTGTTATAGCCAATTATGAGTACAAAAGGCTCAAATCAAATCAATAAACCCGAGTTTCATAGATTTCCAGCTCGAATGCATGTAACTTGGTCTTATCTCATATTAAGAAGACTTAGTCAAGAAGTAAAGGCTTAATCAGAGCTATTATATCCAATCCTTGCTACAACAAGACTTAATCAAGAAGTAAAAGATTGATCGGAGCTGTTATAGCCAATTTTAAGTACAGAAGGCTCAAATCTAATCAATAAACCCGGGTTTTCATAGACTTCTGACTCGAATGCATGTAACATTGTCTTATCTCCTATTAACAAGACTTAATCTAAACGTAAGGACTTAATCTAAGCTATTATAGCCAATACTCAATACAAGGTGCTCGAATTTAATCAATAAACTTGAGTTTTCATAGTGTTCTGACTCGAATGCCTGTAATGTGGTCTTATCTCACATTAACAAGACTTAATCAAGAAGTAAAGACTTAATCGAAGCTATTATAGCCAATAATTGCTACAACAAGACTTAATCAAGAAGTAAAAGATTGACCGGAGCTGTTATAGCTAATTTTGAGTAGAGAAGGTTTGAACATAATCAATAAACTCGAGTTTTCATAGACTTCTGACTCAAATGCATGTTACATGGTCTTATCTCCTATTAACAAGACTTAATCAAGAAGTAAAGGCTTAATCGGAGCTATTATAGCGATTCCTTGCTACAACAAGCCTTAATCAAGAAAGAAAAGATTAATCAGAGCTGTTATAGCCAATTATGAGTACAAAAGGCTCGAATCTAATCAATAAACCTGAGTTTCATAGATTTCCAGCTCGAATGCATGTAACTTGGTCTTATATCATATTAAGAAGACTTAGTTAAGAAGTAAAGGCTTAATCAGAGCTATTATATCCAATCCTTGCTACAACAAGACTTAATCAAGAAGTAAAAGATTGATCAAAGCTGTTATAGCTAATTTTAAGTACAGAAGGCTCAAATCTAATCAATAAACCCGTGTTTTCATAGACTTCTGACTCGAATGCATGTAACATTGTCTTATCTCCTATTAACAAGACTTAATCTAAACGTAAGAACTTAATCTAAGCTATTATAGCCAATACTCAATACAAGGTGCTCGAATTTAATCAATAAACCTGAGTTTTCATAGTGTTCTGACTCGAATGCATGTAACGTGGTCTTATCTCACATTAACAAGACTTAATCAAGAAGTAAAGACTTAATCGAAGCTATTATAGCCAATAATTGCTACAACAAGACTTAATCAAGAAGTAAAACATTGACCGGAGCTGTTACAGCTAATTTTGAGTATAGAAGGCTCGAATCTAATCAATAAATCCGAGTTTTCATAGACTTATGACTCGAATGCATGTTACATGGTCTTATCTCCTATTAACAAGACTTAATCAAGAAGTAAAGGCTTAATCGGAGCTATTAATGTGAATTCGTTCTACAACAAGCGTTAATCAATAAAGAAAAGATTAATCAGAGTACAAAAGGCTCGAATCTAATCAATAAACCCGAGTTTTCATAGACTTCCAGCTCAAAGGAATGGAACTTGGTCTTATATCCTATTAACAAGACTCAATCAAGAAGTAAAGTCTTAATCGGAGCTATTATATCCAATCCTTGCTACAAAAAGACTTAATCAAGAAGTAAAAGATTAATCAGAGTTGTTATAGTCAATTCTGAGTACAGAAGGCTCAAATATAATCAATAAACCCGAGTTTTCATAGAGTTCCAACTCGAATGTATGTAATGTGGTCTTATGTCATATTAACAAGACTTAGTCAAGAAGCAAAGGTTTTGGATAAGCATTTTACGCCCAAATGTCCCATGGCACAGAAGAAAGAGCTACAACTGCTATATTAAGCGGAACGCCCGTATCGACAATGATTGATCCTTCTTCCTTCTAGGCTAGAATCCTGGACAGGCAGCAATAAAAACCGGCACGGCCTTTGTTTCGGGTTCATTTTCTTATGCATAGGAGTGGGGGGCGCTAGCGGGAAGTCCGGTTATTCACATATCAATCCCTCAATGAACCTTTTTTCCATCATGTGGGTAGACGTGACATCTAAATCGAACTATTTGCTAAAAGCCGCTCAAAGGGGCTCGGAGCTATTATAACGAATCCTTGCTACAACAAGACTTAATTAAGAAAGAAAAGATTAATCAGAGCTGTTATAGCAAATTCTCAGTACAAAAGGCTCGAATCTAATGAATAAATCCGAGTTATCATAGAGTTCCGACTCGAATACATGTAATGTGGTCTTATGATACGAATTCGCTAGGAAAGTGAAAATGTATCGGTTGGAAAATGTATAAGTATGGAAGTATATCGTAGCGGAAGTATGTTTTGTGAATATGATAAATCGAATGTATGAATATGGATGTAATATCGGATGCAGTAACAAAATCGATCAAAGAGATTCGACCAAACAAAAAGAAAGGTTTATCGAATTAGACCTATAACTCGATAAGATGATTTCTTCTCAAGACCTAGTGAGAATCAATCGGATTAATACTCGAAAACACATCGAATAATAATCAAAGGTTTGATGAAACTCATTCAAGAAGGATGAAAACACAAAGTGTATTCTTTCTTTAACATTCAATGCCTAATACTTGATTAACCATGACTACTTATAGAAGAGTAGTCTTCCTCCACCAACTAAAGGAATCAAAAGCAAGATCACATGATCTTGAAAAGAAAAACAATCATCAAGTAAAGAAATCCAAAGCAAGATTACATGATCTTGAAAAGGAAGACAAGAATCAAGATCAAGCTATAAAAATTACAACATCAAATAATAGGGGGACAAGGAAAGGAAAATGAGACAAAAACAACACACAGAGACTATAAAAAAAGGAAGGCTGGTGATTCGACACGGGCCGTGTCGATTGACATGGCCGCGGCGGCATGTGCGGGCAAATCTTGGTCGAGCAGGACTCAACCGTGTCGTGGTACATGGTCGGGTTGGGTAGGCGGCTCCTTCGGTGCTTTCCGAAAGAGTACGGCATGGGTTGTGTCGCCTGACACGGCCGAGTTCGGCAGGCAGTGACTTTTGCTTTTCCGAAACAGTGTGACACGCGCCGTGTCATATGACACGCCCGAGATCGAGCACCATGGTCACTCCACGTCTTGTGTCCGTTTTCTCGCCTAAATATGTCGTCGTAAGTGGATGGCGTGTCGTAAGGTCACTTACGTTGATTCTTACATCGTCTTCTTCATTTATATTAGTCAATCCCGTATCATCTTATCTCCTACTAGCAAGACTTAACAAGAAGTAAAGGCTTAGTCGAAGCTATTATAATGAGCCCTTACTACAACAAGACTTAATCAAGAAAGAAAAGATAATTGGAGATGTTATAGCCAAAAGGCCCGAATCTAATCAATTAACCCGAGTTTTCATAGACTTCCGACTCGAATGCATGTAACATGGTCTTATCTCATATTAACAAGATTTAATCAAGAAGTAAATGCTTAATACGAGCTATTACGGTGAATCTTGGCTACAACAAGACTTAATCAAGAAAGAAAAGATTAATCATAGCTGTTATAGCCAATTCTGAGTACAAAAGGCTCGAATCTGATCAATAAACCCGATTTTCATAGAGTTCCAACTTGGATGCATGTAACGTGGTCTTATCTCATATTAACAATCTTAATCAAGAAGTAAAGACTTAATCGGAGCTATTATATCTAATCCTTGCTACAACAAGACTTAATCAAGAAGTAAAAGATTGATCGGAGCTGTTATAGCCAATTTTAAGTAGAGAAGGCTCGAACATAATCAATAAACCCGAGTTTTCATAGATTTCTGACTCGAATGCATGTTACATGACTTAATCAAGAAGTAAAGGCTTAATCGGATCTATTATAGCGAATCCTTGCTACAACAAGCCTTAATCAAGAAAGAAAAGATTAATTTGAGCCGTTATAGCCAATTATGAGTACAAAAGGCTCGAATCTAATTAATAAACCCGAGTTTCATAGAGTTCCGACTCGAATGCATGTAACGTGGTCTAATCTCATATTAACAAGACTTGGTCAAGAAGTAAAGACTTAATCAGAGCTATTATATCCAATCCTTGCTACAACAAGACTTAATCAAGAAGTAAAAGATTGATCGGAGATTTTATAGCCAATTTCGAGTACAGAAGGCTCGAATCTAATCAATAAACCCGAGTTTTCATAGACTTCTGACTCGAATGCATGTAACATGGTCTTATCTCCTATTAAAAAGACTTAATCAAGAAGTAAAGGCTTTGTCGGAGCTATTATAGTGAATTCTTGCTGCAACAAGACTTAATCCAGAAAGAAAAGATTAATCGAAGCTATTATAGCCAATTCTGAGTAAAAAAGATGGATCTAATCAATAAACCCTAGTTTTTATAGAGTTTTTATGCGATATTGACATATCCAAACGGAGAAAACGAAGTAAGAATTGACATAAGTAACGATATAACATTGTATGCGCATGCACCTACGTATTTCGGTGAGAAAACGGACACAAAACGAGGAGGACCAAGGTGCCAAGTCTCGGCCGTGTCACATGACATGGCCCGTGTCATGCTGTGCCACAAGACCCAAGTCCACTGGCTGCCGAACTCGGGCGTGTCGTCCGACCCGACCCGTGCCGAGATGTCCCGGACAAACAAAACTGACTGCCCGCTGGACTCGACCGTGTCCCGAGACACGGCCGAGTCAAACTCTTCCCGAACTTGCCGAGAAACTGTCTACCCAGCCCGACCGTGTCCCAAGACACGGTCGAGTCCTACTCGTCCAGAACTGCCGAAACGTCTGCCCGTCCAACCCGACCGTGCCAGGCGACACGGTCGAGTCCTACTCACCCAGAACTGCCAAAACTAACTATCACGCCAACCTGACCGTATCTTGGGGCACGGTCGAGTCACTACTGACCAAGATTCGCGTGCCACGGCCGTGTTAAGCGATACGGTCGAGTCCAGCAGCCGGCCAACTTTTTTTATTGTTAGTTTTTGTGTGTTGTGTTGTTTTCCCTTCCCTCACATGTCATGATTAGACTTACATGTTATGTGGGGTGACTTATAACTATGTTATTATGTGATTCCTTCCCATTTGTTTGATTCCATCCTTATTTTTATCTTGATCTTTGGTTGTCATGTCATGATCATGTGATCTTTGATTCTTAATGGATTAGAAGGCTACTTCTCTTATAAGTAGCCTTTGATTAGCTTTGTAGATATATTGTATGTTGAAGAAAAAGAATACACTTTGTGTTTTCACCATTGTTGAATGCTTTTCATCAAACTTTTGATTTTTATTCGACGCGTTTTCGAGTATTAATCCGATTGATTCTCAATAGGTCTTGAGAAGAAATCTCTTATCGAATTATAGGTCTAATTCGATAAACCCTTGTTCTTGTTGGAATTTTCATTGTCATATCCGATATTACTTCCATAAAAATACACTCAAAACACCCTACTCGTGAAAAGCCTTCCGCTATCATACACTTACATATACTCCGACCGATACATATTCACTTTTCCGGGCGAATTCGTATCATTAGTGGTATCGGAGACAAGGTTATTTCCTTATCGAAATTTTCTTGCAATCTCAAGACTCTCTTATCATGGATTTTTTCGACGTTGATTTCATGGAGAAACTCCGTGAGGCACTACACAGCTTACAAGAGCCACGTTTTCAAGCTAGAAGAGGAGGATATGACGCACATTTACCGCGTCATACAGATGAATTTAAATTAAATGAACTTCTGGAATTTGACGGAGGTACCGATCCCAAAGTCTACTTGGAGTGGGAGAGAAAGATTGAACGCATGTTTGAGTTCAAAAACCTTAACAACGAGAAACGTTGCAAATATGCGATTCTCAAGTTAGGAAAAGGTGCTTCCCTCTGGTTCGAGGGTGTGAAAACACAACGAGCTCGTGCGGGAAAGGAAAAGATCCGTTCTTGGGATTCTTTAAAGAAGAAACTACGTCAAAAGGTATGTCCCGACATCACATCGGTTAACCTTGTACCGAAGGATTGCCGAATTCACGCAAGGGAAACTAAGTGTGGGAGAATATATTGAAGAATTTGAAGGCTTGGCCTTAATGGGCGAACTCGAAGAAAATGAAGAACAAAGAATGTCACGTTTCTTACGTGGCCTAAACCGAAACATTGCAAATACAGTGGAATTATGCCCTTACGGGTATTTTGATACTTTATGCGGACTATGCATAAAGATAGAAGCTCAAAACAAAGTGAAGTTGGCCAAACCCGAATTCCCATACAAATTCGGAAATTCATGTACTGGCTCAAGTTCGATTGCGAAACTTACCGCGCCTATTCAAGTCCCTATCCCGGCCCTGAAGATTCCTCAAGGGTCCAAAGAGACGAGCTTGACTAAAGTACGATGCTTTAAATGTCAAGGTTTTGGTCACTATCAAAATGCATGTCCAAACAAATGGGTGGTCACGTTAAGAGAAGCTCTTGCGGTCCGAGACGAACTTTTAGTCGAGGACGAGAAGGAAGGACATGGTGATGTATTTAACATGGAGGCCGAGGAAGAAAACGAGGAATGCGAGGCTTATGACACTCCGGAATATGATACTGCTTTAGTAATTCGAGCTCTACATACCAAAATCATTCCAAATGATACGGAGCAAAGGGACCAAATCTTTCATTCCAAATGCCGAGTCGGAGAAAAATGGTGTAGTTTGATAATCGATGGAGGAAGTTGCTCGAATGTAGCTTCCAATGAGACGGTTATGAAACTCGGTCTAACTACTACAGCTCATCTGAGACCGTATGCTTTACATTGGCTCGATGATGGAAGTAAAGTGAAGATGTTGAGACAAGTACGGGTCAACATAATTATGGGACCATACGGAGACGATGTGTTATGTGACGTACTCCCGATGGACGCATGCCACATACTTTTGGGATGACCATGGATGTTCTACCGAGATGTTTTACATCGAGGTCGAAGTAACGAATATGAATTACGAGACAAAGGAAAGAAGATCATACTCAAACCGATGTCCCCACAAGCTATCCGTTCGATGAGTTCTAGTCGAATGGAGAAACCGAAACTTACTATGCTTGCTAGCGAGAGGGAAATGGAACATGCCATTAATGATGGGGAGCAAGTATATTTTGTGATGTTTAAGGAAAAATGGGACGAGAACATGGGAGTACAAAACGGAGGAGAGATAGATATGTTATTACACGAATTTAAGGATGTCTTTCCCGAAGAATTACCGTCAAGTTTACCACCTATTCGTGGTATTGAATACCAAATCGATCTTATACCGGGAGCACCACTTCCTAATAAAGCCGCCTATAGATGTAATCCCGAGGAGACGAAGGAGTTACAAAGACAAGTCGAAGAACTTTTGAACTGCGGGTACGTTCGGGAGACCTTGAGTCCGTGTGCGGTTCGAGTCTTACTTGTCCCTAAGAAAGATGGTTCTTGGCGAATGTGGGTGGATAGTCGAGCCGTGAACAATATCACCGTCAAGTATCAATTCCCTATCCCGAGGCTTGATGATATGTTAGACGAACTACATGGTTCGGTTGTCTTTTCAAAGGTTGATCTACGAAGCGGATATCACCAAATTCGAATGCGAGAAGGTGACGAGTGGAAGACGGCCTTCAAAATGAAAAACGGATTATATGAGTGGACCATTATGCCATTCGGTCCTACAAATGCACCAATTACTTTCATGAGGTTGATGAATGAAGTGCTTAAACCATTTCTGGGGAAATTCGTGGTTGTATATCTGGATGACATTCTGATCTATAGTCGGTCATTACAAGAACATTTCGGGCACTTAAGGCAAGTCTTCAAAACTTTGAGGGACCGAAAACTATATGGAAAAAAGGAGAAATGTTCATTCTTAGTCGAGAGTATAGTCTTTCTTGGATATGTCATTTCAAAGGATGAAGTGGCGGTTGGTCAAACAAAAATCGAAGCAATTAAGTCTTGGCCGACCCCTACGACCATAACGGAAGTAAGGTCATTTCACGGACTTGCTTCTTTTGATTGGAAGTTTATTCGGGATTTTAGCACCATTTCAAGTCCGATAACGAAGTGCTTAAAAAAGGGACCATTTGTATGGAACGGGGCTGCCCAAAAGGCGTTTGAAATGTTAAAGGCCAAATTATGCGAAGCACCGATCCTAACACTACCCAATTTTACTCAACCATTCGAAGTGAAGTGTGATGCTAGTGGAGTTGGAATTGGAGCGGTTCTTATTCAAGGTAAACGACCTATCGCTTACTTTTCAGAGAAATTGAATGGTGCTCGGTCGAATTATTGCACTTACGATAAAGAATTCTATGCTATCGTAAGGGCCCTTCATCATTGGAGTCATTATCTTCGACCGAAACATTTTATTCTATATTCGGACCACGAATCATTGAAATACATTAATGGACAACATAAACTGAGTCCGAGTGATGCGAATTCATATTTATGATGTGAATTCTCTATTGGTACAGCGGGAGGCTGTTTTGGCGAGCGGAAGTGAATCAGCAAGAAACTGTCAGGAACTGATAACAACAGTTCGCTACAGCAATAACACTGGCTAGCGCGCACCTGATAGGAAATGATGGCGGCAGCTCGATACAGAAACAAGACAAGAATTGGCCGAATGAAGATGACTCAAAATAGGCAACCTCCAAACAGCAGTACTCGAAACAGCAAGTTTCGGTCGGATGCTAATTAAAACAAGAAACAGGTTCGAACGATCGAACAACACTTGATGCGAAAATCTTGAACAAGTGGAACCCTGTATCGAAAACAATAAGAATATCGAAACAGAACAGGAAACAATTGTTTTATCGAACTAGACCTATAATTCGATAAAGCGATTTCTTCTCAAGGCCTATTGAGAATCAATCAGATTAAGATTCAAAAACGCGTCGAATAATAATCAAAGTTTTGAAGGAAACTCGTCCAACAATACACAAGGTATGTTGTTTTAACATTCAAAATCATCTCCTGTATTACAACTCCATCAACCCTATTTATAGGCAAAAGTAGCCTGACAGGATAATCTAAACTAATACAAGCTGGTCTTTAAAATAAGGAAAAGAAAATACAAGGTTCCCCATGTCACCTGCAAACAAAAGTAAAAGATGGGTTTTGTCTTCAAGGTGATAGCCGCCCTTCATGCTGCCGAGAATCCTGCTACTTTTATAATAAAGAAAGTGTTAAAGTTCTTTTCTATTCTTTTACCTTCACTACTTGGACCCCTTCCCCAGGGTGTAAGTTGCCTATGTTTGATTTACTCCAAGCCCAATTATCAAGGTAACTCTGGGACTCGTATCCATTTTCTCGCCTAAGTACGTTGGAGTATGCTCGAGGTGTTTTACGTTAATCCTTACTTCGTATCCTTCGCTTGGAGTAGTCGGTTTCGTATCATTCCCTCCTTTAAAAGAAATTGTCCTCAATTCCGCAATCCCATTGTCTTCGAGATAAGGAGATAGATCACCTATGTTGAAAGTAGTATGCACTCCATAATCACCTGGAAGTTCTATCTTGTAAGCGTTGTCATTCACCTTCGCAACTATTTTAAATGGTCCCTCAGCTCGTGGCATTAACTTGTTCTTACGCTTACTCGGGAATCGTTCTTTCCTCAAATGCACCCAAACTAAATCTCCAACCTCGAATAATCTCGGTTTTCTTTGCTTGTTCGACTTCCTTTTGTACGTCTCGCTTATCTCCTTGATTCGTTCACGCACCTCATTGATTTCAGTTTTGACTCCGCATCCTTATGCACCAATTCGTCACTTGGTAATGGAATTAGATCTAGCGGTATGTAAGGATTCAGTCCGTAAACTACTTCAAATGGAGAGTGCGTCGTGGCATGAGTAGGAGAACGATTATAAGCAAACTCCGCATGTGCTAGTTTTAGATCCCAGTCCTTTTGTGTTTTGTTTACCAAGCCTCGCAACAGTGTTCCAAGGGTTCGATTAGTCACTTTAGTTTGCCCGTCGGTTTGAGGGTGGTGTGAAGTGCTAAACAAGAGTTTTTTCCCACCTTCCTCCATAGGGTGTTCCAAAAGTAGCTGAGAAATTTGGTGTCTCGATCGGAAACAATAGTCTTCGTAATCCCATGTAAACGTACCACCTCTCGAAAATATAAGTCAGACACATTGCTTGCATCGTCTGTCTTGTGGCACGCTATAAAATGAGCCATTTTCGAAAAACGATCTACGACTACCATGATCGTATCCCTCCCTCGTTGAGTACGAAGTAAGGCCACAATATACTCCTGGTTTGAACGAACTCTTCGCAACATGGCATGTTACACACTTACTAATTATGTTACTAACACCCCCCTGCATCTTTGGCCAATAAAAATGTTCTTTCAGCACATCTAATGTTTTAGCCGAACCAAAGTGGCCAGCTAAACCTTCCCCGTGAGCCTCTCGAACCAGCAATTCTCGAATCGTGTGCTTGGTTCGGAAAAGACGATTTACCTTAAAAAGGAAGCCTTTCTGTATCGAAAATTCTCCCATCGGCCCAGATTTGCAAAGGGCGAAGGTCTCGCCGAAATCCGCATCACCTTCGTAATATTCCCTCACTGTCTCGAATCCAAGAAAACGAACATCAAGAGTGGCGAGTAAGGCATAACGCCTAGACAATGCATCTGCTATAATATTGCTCTTACCATCCTTATACTTTGATGAGAAAGTGAAATGATTGTAAGAATTCCACCCACTTCGCCTGGGACTCAACTTGTGTTGCCCGTTAATATACTTCAATGATTCATGGTCCGAATGTATGATGAAATGCTTCGGCCGAAGATAGTGACTCCAATGATCTAGAGCCCTCACAATAGCATAAACTCCTTGTCGTACGTACAATAATTGAGACGAGCACCGTTTAACTTTTCTGAAAAGTAAGCAATAGGCCACCTTCCTTGACTGAGAACCGCTACAATGCCAACTCCGCTAGCATCACATTCTACCTCGAACGGTTGCGAAAAATCGGGTAATGTTAAGATTGATGCTTCGCACAACTTTGCCTTCAAATTTGCGAATGACTCCTGAGCAGCCCGACTCCAATTAAACGTGCCCTTCTTCAAACATTCGGTTATTGCGCTTGCAATGGTACTGAAATCTCGAATGAATCTTCGGTAAAATGAAGCCAGTCCGTGGAACGATCTAACTTCCGTCACTATAGTGGGTACTGGCCAGGACTTGATTGCTTCGATCTTTGCTTGATCGACCGACACTCCATCCTTTGAAACAGCATAGCCAAGAAAGACTATACTCTCGACCAAAAATGAGCACTTCTCCTTTTTTCCATATAGCCTTTGTTTCCTAAGGGTTTCGAAGACTTGTCTCAAGTGTTAGAAATGTTCTTGCAACGATCGGCTGTAGATCAAATATCATCTAAGTATACAACTACAAATTTCCCTAAAAATGGCTTAAGTACCTCATTTATCAAGCGCATGAAAGTACTCGACGCATTTTTAAGGCCGAAGGGCATGACGGTCCATTCATACAGTCCGTGTTTAGTTTTGAAGGTCTTCTTCCACTCATCTCCTTCTCGCATCCGGATTTGGTGATAACCACTTCGTAGGTCAACTTTCGAAAAGATCATGGATCCGTGTAATTCATCCAACATGTCATCAAACCTCAGAATCAGAAATCGATACTTGATGGTTATATTATTCATGGCTCCACTGTCAATACACATTCGCCAAGATCCGTCTTTCTTAGGAACCAGTAATACCGGAACCGCACAAGGACTTAGGCTCTCTCGTACATACGCGCGGTTCATTAGTTCTTCGATTTGGTTTTGTTATTCCTTCGTCTCCTCGGGATTACATCTATAAGAAGCTTTGTTAGGGAGCGCCGCACCCGGTATGAGGTCGATCTGATGTTCAACCCCACGAATAGGTGGCAAACCCGACGGTAATTCTTCGGGAAAAACATCCGCAAATTCATGCAATAAGACATCCATCCTTTCGTCGTTCCGCACAACCATGTTACCATTCCGTTTCTCCTTCAAAATCAACAAGTATGTTCCACATCCCGCTCGCTAGCAAACATGGCCAGTTTTGGTTTTTCACTCCGACTAGAACTCATAGAGTGAATAGCTTGAGGTGACATTGGTTTAAGCACAATCTTTTTGCCCTTATCCCGTAACTCGTACTCATTGCTTCTTCCTCGGTGTAAAACGTCCCTATCAAACATCCATGGCCTTCCCAAAAGTACATGGCAGGTATCCATTGGGAGTACATCACATAGTACGTTGTCTTCATACGAGCCCATGGTTAGTCCAATCCTCACTTCTTTAGTCACCCTTATTTTGCTCCCATCATCGAGCCAATGTAAAGTGTAAGGTTTCGGGTGAGCTGTAGTGGTCAGCCCGAGTTTAGTCACCATCTCGCTGGAAGCTACGTTGGTGCAACTCCCTCCATCAATGATCAAACTACACCATTTATTTCCGATTTGACATTTTGTGTGAAATATTTGATCCCGCTGTGCCGAATCATTCGAAACAGCTTTGGCTTGTAGAGTACGCAGAACTAAAGCTGTGTCATAGTTTGGAGCATCGAAAGTCTCAAATTCTTCTCCTTCTTCGTCCTCCATGTTGAATTCAAACACATCACCCAGTCTCTCCCTTTCGTCCTCGACCAACAACTCATCTCGGATCGTGACAGCTTCTATTAGTGTTACCACTCATTTGTTTGGACAAGCATTTTGATGATGTTCGAACCCTTGACATTTGAAACATCTTACTTTAGCCAAACTCGTCTCCTTCGGTACATAGGGGGCCTTAGGAATCGCAACAGGGACCGGAGTCGGTACAGTTGCCTTAGTAGTTGAACTAGAACCGACACTTGGGTTTCCAAATTTGACTGGAAACTCGGGTTTATACAACTTCATCCTGTTTTGAGCTTCCAACTTCACACATAGCCCACATAAGGTATCTAAGTCCTCATATGGATATAACTCCACCGACTTAGCTATGCTTCGATTCAAGCCACGTAAGAATCGCGACACCTTCTGCTCCTCATTCTCCTCTATCTCTCCCATTAAGGTTAGATTCTCATACTCCTCAATGTATTCACTGACACTCAACTTTCCTTGCAAGAGATCTGCAATTTTTCTGTACAAGGACAACCGATGCGATGTTGGTACATATCTTTTACGGAGTTTTCTTTTTAACGATTCCACGAACGGATCTTTTCTTTTCCCTCACGGGTTCTTCGCGTTTTCACTCCTTCGTACCAAAGCGAAGCGCCTTTCCCCAACTTGAGAATTGCATACTTGCACCATTTCTCATCGTCTAGGTCTTTGAACTCGAACATACGATCAATTTTACGTTCCCATTCCAGGTAAACCTCAGGGTCTGTTCCGCCAACGAACTCCGGAAGCTCGTTCACCTTGAACTCTTCGACATGGCGTGAGGGTCGTTCATAGTCACCACGCCTAGGTTGCCAGTGCTGGTCGCGTTGTTCTAGCACGTCACGTAATGCGTCGCGAAGTTTTGCCAAGAAATCAGAGTCGTTGAGATCCATACTATCAAAGATCAAGAACTTGGGCTCCGATGCCACTTATGATGCGAATTCTTATTTATGATGCATTTCTCTATCGGTACAGCGGGAGGCTATTTTGGCGAGAGGAAGCGTATCAGCAAGAAACTGTCGGGAACTGATAGCAACAGTTCGCTACATCAATAACACTGGCTAGCGCGCACGTGATAGGAAATGATGGCGGCAGCTCGATACAGCAACAAGACAAGAATTGGCCGAATGAAGATGACTCGAAACAGGCAACCTCGAAATAGCAGCACTCATAACAGCAAGTTTCGGTCGGATGCTAATTAAAACAAGAAACAAGTTTGAACGATCGAACAGCACTCGATGCGAAAATCTCGAACAAGTGGAACCCTGTATCGAAAACAAGAAGAATATCGAAACAGAACAGGAAACAGTTGTTTTATCGAACTAGACCTATAATTCGATAAAGCGATTTCTTCTCAAGACCTATTGAGAATCAATCAGATTAAGATTCGAAAACGCGTCGAATAATAATCAAAGTTTTGAAGGAAACTCGTCCAACAATACACAAGGTATGTTGTTTTAACATTCAAAATCATCTCCTGTATTACAACTCCATCAACCCTATTTATAGGCAAAAGTAGCCTGACAGGATAATCTAAAATAATACAAGCTGGTCTTTAAAATAAGGAAAAGAAAATCCAAGGTTCCCCATGTCACTTGCAAACAAAAGTAAAAGATGGGTTTTGTCTTCAAGGTGGTATCCGGCCTTCATGCTGCCAAGAATCCTGCTACTTTTATAATAAAGAAAGTGTTAAAAGTTCTTTTTTATTCTTTTGTCTTCACTACTTGGACCCCTTCCCCAAGGTGTAAGTTGCCTATGTTTGATTTACTCTAAGCCCGATTATCAACGTAACTCCGGGACTCGTATCCGTTTTCTTGCCTAAGTACGTTGGAGTATGGTCGAGGTGTTTTACGTCAATCCTTACTTCATCTTCTTCGCTTGGAGTAGTCGGTTTCGTATCACCGAGGCATGCTAAGTGGGTGGAATTCCTACAATCGTTTCACTTTTCATCCATATACAAAGACGGTAAAAGCATGTCGTTGCGGATGCATTATCTAGAAGGTATGCTTTACTTTCTACTCTGGAGGTTCGGTTACTTGGTTTCAAAATGTTGAAAGAGTATTATGCAAATGATACGGATTTTGGGGATGTTTTTACTCGTTGCAATTCTGGTCTGTTCGGGGATTTCATGATACAAGATGATTTTCTCTTTAAAAGGAATAGACTTTGTGTTCCAAAACATGCGGTTCGATAATTGTTGGTTCGGGAGGCTCACGGAGGAGGCTTAGCGGGGGCATTTTGGCACGGCTAAGACAATGGAGGTAGTTAAATAACATTTCTTTTGGCCAAAAATGCTAAAAGATGTTTACAATGTTTTAAGCAAATGCGTAATATGTCACATCGCAAAGAGTTCGTTCAAACCAGGATCGTATATGCCTCTATCGATTCCAGAAAGACCATGGGAGGATGTATCAATGGATTTTATTGTTGCTTTGCCCCGTACTCAACGAGGTAAAGATGCTACCATGGTGGTCGTTGATCATTTCTCGAAAATGGCTCATTTCGTGGCATGCCACAAAACCGACGACGCAAGTAACGTGGCCGATATATACTTCCGAAAACTATTGTTTCGGATCGGGATTCGAAATTTCTTAGTTATTTTTGGAATACATTATGAAGGTCAAACCGAGGTTACAAACCATCCTCCGTGAGCACCTCACACCATCCTTATTTAGCACCTCACACCATCCTCAAATAGATGGTCAAACCGAGGTTACAAACTGAACACTAGGAACGTTGTTGCGAGGACTTCTGAATAAAACGCAAAAGGATTGGGACGTGAAACTTGCTAATGCGTAATTTGGCTTTAATCGATACCCTACACATGCCATGGCACACTCTCCATTTGAAATCATCTACGGGTTAAATCCTTATGTACCCTTAGACTTGATTCCATTGCCGAAGGACGAGTTGGTACACAAAGATGCGGAATCTAAACATAAATCGATGATAAAGTTACATGGACAAATATGTGATCGAATCAAAGAGGTGAATGACGCGTACAAATGGAAATATAACAATCAAATAAAATCGAGACTGTTTGAGGCAGGCGACTTGGTTTGGGTACACTTAAGAAAGGAGAGATTTCCTAGTAAACGCAAGAACAACCTTATGCCGAGGGCCGAGGGTCTCTACAAAATCGTGGGTAAGGTGAACGATAATGCATATAAAGTGGAACTTCCGGGCGATTATGGAGTACATGCCACGTTCAACGTGGGAGATCTATCTTCTTACCTTGACGACGAGGGAATTACTGAATTGAGGTCAATTCCTTTTAAAGGGGGGGGGGAGATGATGCGATATTGACATATCCAAACGGAGAAAACGAAGTAAGAATTGACGTAAGTAATGATACAACATTATATGCACATGCACATACGTACTTCAGTGAGAAAACGGACACAAAACGAGGAGGACCAAGGTGCCAAGTCTCGGCCGTGTCACATGACACGGACCATGTCATGCTGTGCCGGAAGATCCAAGTCCACTGCCTGCCGAACTCGGCCGTGTCATCTGACATGGCCCGTGTTGAGATGTCCCGGACAAAGAAAACTGACTGCCCGCTGGACTCGACTGTGTCCCGAGACACGACCAAGTCAAACTCTTCCATAACATGCCGAGAAACTGTCTGCCCAGCCCGGCTGTATCCCAAGACACGGTCGAGACCTACTCATCCAGAACTGCCGAAACGTCTGCCTGTCCAACTCGACCGTGCCAGGCGACACGGTTGAGTCCTACTCGCCCAGAACTGCCGAAACTGACTGTCACGCCAACCCGACCATGTCCTGGAGCACGGTCGAGTCACTGCCGACCAAGATTCGTGCACCACGGTCGTGTCAAGCGACACAGTCGAGTCCAGCAGCCGGCCAACTTATTTTATTGTTAGTTTTTGTGTGTTGTGTTGTTTTCCCTTCCCTCACATGTCATGATTAGACTTGCATGTTATGTGGGGTGACTTATAACTATGTTATTGTGTGATTCGTTCCCATTTGTTTCATTCCATCCTTATTTTTATCTTGATGTTTGGTTGTCATGTCAAGATCATGTGATCTTTGATTCCTTAGTTGATTAGAAGGCTAAATCTCCTATAAGTAGCCTTTGATTAGCTTTGTAGATATATTGTATGTTGAAGAAAAAGAATACACTTTGTGTTTTCACCATTGTTGAATGCTTTTCATCAAACCTTTGGTTTTTATTCGACACGTTTTCGAGTATTAATCCGATTGATTCTCAATAGGTCTTGAGAATAAATCTCTTATCGAATTATAGGTCTAATTCGATAAACCCTTGTTCTTGTTCGAATTTTCATTGTCATATCCGATATTACTTCCATAAAAAAATACACTCAAAACACCCTACTCGTAAAAAGCCTTCCGCTATCATACACTTACATATACTCCGACCGATACATATTCACTTTTATGGGCGAATTTGTATCGACTTCTGACTCGAATAAGATGGTCTTATCTTCTATTAACAAGACTTAATCAAGAAGTAAAGGCTTAATCGTAGCTATTATAACGAATCCTTGCTACAACAAGCCTTAATCAAGAAAGAAAAGATTAATCAGAGCGGTTATAGCCAATTCTGAGTGCAAAAGGCTCGAATCTAATCAATAAACCAGCGTTTCATAGAGTTCTGACTCGAATGCATGTAACGTAGTCTTATCTCATATTCAGAAGACTTAGTCAAGAAGTAAAGGCTTAATCAGAGCTATTATATCCAATCCTTGCTACAACAAGACTTAATCAAGAAGTAAAAGATTGATTGAAGTTGTTATAGCGAATTTTGAGTACAGAAGGCTCGAATCTAATCAATAAACCCGGGTTTTCGTACACTTCTGACTCAAATGCATGTAACATGGTCTTATATCCTATTAACAAGACTTAACCTAAAAGTAAGGAGTTAATCTAAGCTGTTATAGCCAATACTCAATACAATGTGCTCGAATCTAATTAATAAACCTGAGTTTTCATAGAGTTCTGATTCGAATGCATATAACATGGTCTTATCTCATATTAACAAGACTTAATCAAGAAGTAAAGGCTTAATTGAAGCCATTATATCCAATCATTGCTACAACAAGACTTAATCAAGAAGTAAAAGATTGACTGGAGTTGTTATAGCCAATTCTGAGTAAAAAAGGCTTGGATTTAATCAATAAACCCGAGTTTTCATAGAGTTCCGACTCGAATGCATGCAACATGATCTTATCTCCTATTAACAAGACTTAATCAATAAGTAAAGGCTTAGTCGGAGCTATTATAATGAGTCCTTGCTACAACAAGACTTAACCAAGAAAGAAAAAGATAATTGGAGCTGGTTTAGCCAATTCTGAGTATAGAAGGCTCGAATCTAATCAATAAACCTGAGTTTTCACAGAGTTCCGACTCAAATACATGTAATGTGGTCTTATCTCCTATTAACAAGACTTAATCAAGAAGTAAACCTTTAATCGGAGCTATTATGACGAATCCTTGCTACAACAAGACTTAGTCAAGAAAGAAAAGATTAATCGGAGCTGTTATAGCCAATTCTGAGTACAAAAGGCTCGAATCTAATCAATAAACCCGAGTTTTCATAGAATTTCAACTCGAAGGCATGGAACATGGTCTTATATCCTATTAACAAGACTCAATCAAGAAGTAAAGGCTTAATCGGAGCTATTATATCCAATTCTTGCTACAACAAGACTTAATCAAGAAGTAAAAGATTAATCGGAGTTGTTATAGTCAAATGTGAGTACAGAATGCTCGAATATAATCAATAAACCCGAGTTTTTATAGAGTTCCGACTCGAATGCATGTAATGTGGTCTTATGTCATATTAACAAGACTTAGTCAAGAAGCAAAGGTTTAATCGGAGCTATTATAACGAATCCTTGCTACAAGAAGACTTAATCAATAAAGGAAAGATTAATCAGAGCTGTTATAGAAATTCTGAGTACAAAAGGCTCGAATCTAATGAATAAACCCGAGTTTTCATAGAGTTCCAACTTGAATGCTTGTAATGTGGTCTTTTCTCCTACTAACAAGACTTAATCAAGAATTAAAGGCTTAATCGGAGCTATTATAATGAGTCCTTGATACAACAAGACTTAATCAAGAAAGAAAAGATAATTGGAGCTGTTATAGCCAATTCTGAGTACAAAAGGCCCGAATCTAATCAATTAACCCGAGTTTTCAAGTTATAGCTAATTCTGAGTACAAAAGGCTCGGATCTGATCAATAAACCCAAATTTCATAGAGTTCCGACTTGAATACATGTAACGTGGTCTTATCTCATATTAACAAGACTTTTTTTTAAAAAAAAAACAGGCAGCTTTTATAACAGAGAGAAAAACAAGGGTGGACGAGTCCCTCTACACGCCCGGAAGGAACAAGGGAGGGCAGAACCCTCTACACGCCCGAAAATGTAGAAAAAACAAGAAAGAGGAGCCTATCCTCAAAGAAGGTCAAGACTTGAAATGTTCACTTATGGAATAATGGCAATTAGATACGAATTCTCTTCCTCCTAATGTACGGGTAAGCCATTTTATCAAGTTTAACTAATCCGAGAATTTTCCCTTTAATATTAGAGGTATCATGGAGGTGAAAATCTTGCCTATCACATCCATGGTTAGCTAGTAAGTCGGCCACAGCGTTGCCTTCTCTAAAAATATGAGAAAGTGAATATCGATTTTTTCCGAGAAGGCTCGAATTTTAAAAATAAGACATTGGAGTTGCCAATGACACGTAGTGGAATGCTGAATCAAGTGGAGTGCAATTTTCGAATCGACTTCCACCCAAACTTTGTTAAAACTGTGATCCACACATAATTCGAGCCCTCTCCAAATATCGTAGATTTCGGCGAAATTGTCGGTTTGGGCCCCAAGAAATTCCGAGAAAATAACAAGCGTAGTCCCGAGATGATCTCGCACGATACCCCCTGCGGCCGCCACACCCGGATTGCCCTTCGCAGCGCCATCCGTGTTAAGTTTCCACCACCCCATATCCGGTTTAGACCACCGCACCGCCATGATTAAGAATCTCGGCCTCGGGGCCGGTTTGATGCCCACAAAGTCGGCTATTCTATCAACTCCCTTCCAAAAATTCTTATTAGTTTTGCCTTTATCTTTGAAGTTGTTAATGTAATTCCAAACATGCTCGCACACACGTTTTGGCGTAAAAGGAACATTATCAACCCTCTTGTCATTCCTACAACACCAAAGAAACCATAATATGAGAATAGGGAGGATGTGAAAAATGTGGATATTGCCCTTCGTTTTACCAAACCAAATGGCAATGATAAGAGTAAAATTAGAGGAAACAAGAATTTTAATGCCCGCGAAATTATGAAAAATTTTCCAAACATCTTTAGCAACCGGGCCATTAAGGAAAAGGTGGGGAAGATCTTCAACACCATCACAGCAATAACAATTATTGGTGGCAATAATGCCCCTACGAAAAAGACCATCCGGCGTTGGGATCCATTTATTAAGAACCTTGACCATAAATAAAGAGATGGTCAGTGTGATAAGTGGATTCCAACAATACCGAAGAATATTATCCACAGGTTTTTTATTCCGAACCAACTCCCAAGCGGATTTGAAAGAGAAATCCCCATGGGGGGATAAAGTCCAAGAAGGCTTATTATCGGGAGGGAAAGTGGGTAGAGAGCAGATATGATCACAAATACCTAAAGGAAGTTTGCGATTAATTTTCCTTCTATCCCACTCCCCATTAGTCCAATAATAGTCAATTGAATCTTTAGATTTAGTATGCTGGTAGTTGGTTAAAGGGCTGAAATCACACCACCTATCATGCCAAAAAAACACTTTACCATAACCACTATTCCAAAAAAATTTATCGTTCGCAATATTTCTAATGCCACAAAGGTTCTTCCAAATAGGGGAAGCTTTTAGGGTTGAATTTGCTAATCATCGGGTGGAGCCGAGAGCAGTATTTTTTAAATAGGAAATTAGACCAAATATTGTTGGAGGTTCTAAATCTCCACCACATTTTGATCTCGGCAGCACGGATAATATCATGGATATCCTGACAACCAAGACCCCCCTCATCCGTAGGGAAACAAAGCCGATTCCAAGACACCCAATGCAACTTCCGTTTGTTGTCATTAGTTCCCCATAGAAATTTGTTGAACAATCTTTCTATGTAAAGAATGACATTTTCAGGAGGTTTAAGCACTTGAAAGGTATAGAATGCAATGGAGTTTAAAACTGATTTAATTAATTCTAGGCGCCCTCCCGTAGAGAGTAAATGGTGGTTCCAAGTAAGAATTTTATTCATAATTTTTGAAATAAGAGGACCATACATTTCAAAAGCTTGAAAGCCTTTCCAAAGTGGCACGCCTAAATACATGATCGGTAAATCAATTCTATTAAATCCCGAGATCCTTTGCACCCAACTAGCGACTTGGGGAGTCGGATTGTTCATAATAAAATTACTTTTGGAGTTATTGATCTTTTGCCCAGAGACACTTTCATAGTGGGTGATGCATTTGTTGAAAATTTGGAAAAATTTTTTGGAAACATTAAGAAAAATGAGAATATAGTCTGCATATGCAAGATGCGTGATTTCCACCTTTTTCTTAATCTTGTAATACATTGAAGGCTTTTTAGAAAACATTTGATCAATACTCCAAGAAAACTAGTCCGAGGCAATAACAAAAATGAGAGGGGACAATGGGTCCCCTTGCCGAATACCCCTCTCGCTCTTGAAGAAACCAACCGATTGCCCATTCACAAGGATCAAGAACCAGCAATTAGAAATACAAGATTTGATAAAATTGATCCAAACACTAGAAAAGCCAAAGCTAGTCATAACTTGAAATATAAAATTCTAATTAATCCTATCATAGGCTTTTTCCATGTCAAGTTTGATAATAGTATTAGTAACCGATTGTGAAATGTCATGGGTAACTTCGTGAGCCGTCAAAATATTATCTGTAATAATCCTACCTTTGATGAATCCGGATTGGGCCGGATTAATTATGGATGGAAGGATAAGGCCCAATCTTTTGCAAAGAATTTTCGAAATGATTTTGTAAGAAGTGTTACATAAGCTAATCGGCCGAAAATCTTTCCAAGATCGCGGGTTATCATTTTTAGGGAGGAGTGAAATAGTGGTCGTAGTAAACGCCCGAGGCAACGGGGAACCACTAAAAAAATCCGAGACGGCAGCCACCACGTCCCAACATACAATATCCCAACAAACTTGGAAAAATTTAGCATTAAAACCATCCGGCCAGGCAACACTATCCCCGTCCATGTCAAAAACACAAAGTTTAATTTCGTTAAAGGAGGGATTATTACAAAGGCTATTATTTTGATCATTGGAAATAACATTCGGCACCAAACGAGGATCGATGTCGTCTAAAAAATGATTATCCTCCGAAAAACAGTTAGAGAAATAAGATACAGCGGAGTTATGCATCTCCTCGGGATCCGTGATCCTACATTCATTATCCCAAATAGAATGTAAGAAATTTTTTTGCCTTTTCTTTTTCACTAAATTGTGAAAAAATTCGCTATTCCTCTCGCCTTCAAGCATCTATTTCACATTAGCTTTTTGTTTCCAAAAATCCTCTTCCATGGACAACATGAGGGTGAGGTTGGCGTTCATATTTTTGAGGTGGATAAGATTGGCCATGGTGGGGTCTTGATCAAAACTATTTACAGCAATCTCAACCGCGTATTGGGCCTGATCAATTTTAGTAAAAATATTTCCAAATGTGACCTCATTCCATTCCTTGAGGGTGTGTTTGAGCCTCAAAAGATTATCCACAAGTTTACACATCCCTCTAGAAATGGTGTGAAGATCCCAAGACTCTTTTACGGTGGGTAAAAAAAGATGGTTTTTGACCCACATATTTTGAAATCTAAAAGAGGCTTTCGGTCTAGAAATTTCTTGACTAAATTGACATAACAGGAAGTTATGGTCAGACCTATACTTAGGAAGATGCCTAATGGACAGAAAAGGAAAAACATTATACCAATCATAGGAGATCAAGATCCGATCAAGTCTTTGCCACACTCCGTCACTATACCAGGTGTAGGGGGTGCCCTCGAATCCACCATCAGTCAGATTGCAGTTCAATAACGAGTCATTGAAATCTTCCATATCCGATTGAATTGGGGCGGCCTCACCTTAATCAAGAAGTAAAGGCATAATCGGAGCTATTATATCCAACACTTGCTTCAACAAAACTTAATCAAGAAGTAAAAGATTGATCGGAGCTGTTATAGCCAATTTTGAGTAGAGAAGGCTCGAACCTAATCAATAAACCCAAGTTTTCATAGACTTCTGACTCGAATGCATGTAACATGGTCTTATCTTCTATTAACAAGACTTAATCAAGAAGTAAAGGCTTAATCGGAGCTATTATAGTGTATTCTTTCTACAATAAGCATTAATCAAGAAAGAAAAGATTAATCAGAGCTGTTGTAGCCAATTCTGAGTACAAAAGGCTTGAATCTAATCAATAAAGCCGAGTTTTCATAGAGTTCCGACTCGAAGGCATGGAACGTGGTCTTATATTCTATTAACAAGACTCAATCAAGAAGTAAAGGCTTAATCGAAGCTATTATATCCAATCATTGCTACAACAAGACTTAATCAAGAAGTAAAAGATTAATCGGAGTTGTTATAGTCAATTCTGAGTACAGAAGACTCGAATATAAATAAACCAGAATTTTCATAGAGTTCCGACTCGAATGCATGTAATGTGGTCTTATGTCATATTAACAAGACTTAGTCAAGAAGCAAAGGTTTAGTCAGAGCTATTATAACGAATCTTTGCTTCAACAAGACTTAATCAAGAAAGAAAAGATTAATCAAGGATGTTATAGCAAATTCTGAGTACAAAAGGCTCAAATTTAATGAATAAACCCGAGTTTTCATAGAGGTCCGACTCGAATGCATGTAATGTGGTCTTATTGATACGGGACTGACTAATCCAAATGAGGAAGACGAAGTAAGGATCGACATAAACGGCCTTACAACACGCCATGCACGTACGACTACATATTTAGGCGAGAAAACGGACACAAGACGTGAAGTTACCATGGTGCTCGGTCTCGGCCGTGTCATATGACGTGGCCCGTGTCGCACTGTTTCGGAAAGGCGAAACATACTGCCCGCCAAACCCGGCCGTGTCAGGAGACACGGCCCGCTCAATCGTTCGGAAAGTGCCGAAGGCATCGCTCTCCAACCCGACCGTGTCGAACACGCCGAGTCCTCGCCTGAATTCGCTCGGAAAGTAAAAATGTATCAGTTGGAAAATGTATAGGTATGGAAGTATATCGTAGCGGAAGTATATTTTATGAATATGATAAATCGAACATAAGAATATGGATGTAATATCGGATGTAGTAACAAAATCGATCAAAGAGATTCGACCGAACAAGAACAAAGGTTTATCGAATTAGACCTATAACTCGAGAAAATAATTTCTTCTCAAGACCTATTCAGAATCGATCGGATTAATACTCAAAAACGCGTCGAATAATAATCAAGGGTTTGATGAAACTCATTCAACAAGGATGAAAACACAAAGTGTATTCCTTCTTCAACATTCAATAATTATTACAAGAATCACCAAGACTACTTATAGGATGGTAGTCTCCTACATCAACTAAAGAAAACAAGAAAAGGATTACATGATCTTTGAAAAAGAAAAAAAATCAAGATAAAAAAATAAAGGGGAACACAAAATCAAAATAAATCACACAATAGGGGAACACAATCTTGATAAAGGGTAAAGAAAGGAAACGAAGACAAACAACACACACAAAGTGTATAAAAAAAGGAGGCTGGAGACTGGACATGGGCTGTGTCGGTTGACATGGCCGCGGTGGCATGTGCGGGCTAATCATGGTCGAGCAGGACTCGACCGTGTCGTGAGACACGATCGGGTTGGGTAGGCAGCCCCTTAGGCACTTTCCGGAAGAGTTCGGCACGGGCCGTGGCATATGACACGGCCTGGTTCGGCGGGCAGCAAGTTCTGCATTATCCGGAATAGTGCGACACGGGCCGTGTCATATGATACGGCCGAGACCGATAATACAAATTCGCCCGAAAAAGTAAATATGTATCGGTCGGAGTGTGTATATGAATATCGTAGCGGAAGTCTTTTTATGAGTAGTGTATTTCGGATGTAGTTTTATGGGTGTAATATCGGATAAAGTGATGATATCGATCAAGAAGACTTGAACGATCAAGAACAAGGATTTATCGAATTAGACCTATAATTCGATAAGTGATTTCTTCTCAAGACCTATTGAGAATCGATTGGATTAATACTTGAAAACGCGTCGAATAAAAATTAAGAGTTTGGTAAAAATCATTTATCAAGGATAGAAACACAAAGTGTATTCTTATTACAACATTCAATTCATCTGTATTACAATAAATATCAAGCATATTTATAGGATGTAATATCCGACTGTAACTTTTTATTTTTACCTGTCGTTGTATTATTCGGATAATCTGATTATCAGAAATCGTTGCATTTAGTATTATGTTGAGGTATTATAGATTTGAATATCATATCATTGTTAGTTCATTTCAAATATGATGATTCGATGTTAATTAGAGAGTTGTATTTTCGGAATTTTTTCTATTGATGTAGCGCACGTTACACAGTAAGATTAGCGTACGCTAATCCTGTGTATTAGCGTGCGTAAGATTTTCCTCGGTTGCGTACGCTAAGAAGGAATCTGACAGCAGTTGACTTCAACACGTGAGCCTTTTAACCGGTAGCATGCATGCGATCTATGTCTGAGCTGTCATGTCGGCGAGAATCTACTTTTACTAGCGTGCGCTAACCCATTCTTCATTAGCGTGCGCTAACGGCCTGCAATAATTCAAGACGGTAGCCCGAAAGCCGTTTACGTCGTAATATCGTTCGGATAGCGTACGTAAGGGCCTTAGCGTACGCTAAAATGTCCCGATAGCGTGCGCTAAGTCTCGCGATCTATTTATAGGACCACTGCTTTTTCATTTCTCCACGAACCAAACCGAATTTCTCTCTTCGCATATCATCCCTCTGCACTCTAAAAACGTTATAAACCTTCACCAACTTATTTCTAAGCCTTGAATCTCGGAGTGGAGCTCATTTTCTTGGAGCCTTGGAGTTGTTTTTAAGCTTGGGATATATCCTCTCATATCATTGAAGTTATTCTTCATTTACGGAGGTTGGTGTGTTTTCTTCTCTGCATTATTTTCTTATATTAATTATTGATGACGAAATATACTTCACCTAGAGTACATTAAGCAAGTAAAACATGGTTATAATTAAACTCTTTAAGCATTTTGATGAATATGTTACATAAGGGTTTGAGATGGAGGTGTTCTTGATGATATAGTGATTTTAATCATGTTGTGGTTGTCATCACTCACCTTACGGACGAATTTAGCTCAAGAGAACGTTGATGGATCGGTTAGCTTCTTCATAATGGAATTAATCAAGAACTTAATATCATAAAGTGATTAAACACCATTTTAGGTATTTTTTTACTTTGAAAAGAACTTGATGATGTTAAATATGAGACTAGGTGATCTAGTTCGAAACCTTAGAAGCTTTAGCAAATCATGATTGTTCTGTTTCACTAGTCTTTGAAGATTGATAAAGGTTTTGATAATTACAACAATAACTTTTCACCAATCTATTGTGTTGATAACTTAGAGTGTAGTTCATCATAATGCTAAGTAGATTGTGTTCTTAAGTAGATGATCTTTGGTTATGAATGATACTATCATGGTAGATTGAGTATCAAATCCTTTATGACTATCCTTTTTGGTAATAAGAGATGTTGAAGAACATGAGAATTTGATTTAAACCAATTTTATTGGCAAATTGAAGATGTTATTGTTCATGGAATAACAAGAGAATTTCAAGACACTTTTGGTATGATAATCAGATTTTGGAAGATGAATTAGTTGTTTTGAAACCTTTCATTAATCGTTAAGGTATTAATCACGGGGAAATTATTCGAGTAGGTTGCGGGCGTCGTTTCCTACGAATTGATATTAATATTATGTGAATATATTATTGAATGAATTACGTTTCATTCAAGGTTGCTCGCTCGATTGAGTGTTTAATCGAGGATACCGTCCGTTTGGTCATTTGGAGAAGGACTATCTTTCACTTACGGATTTGAGGCAAGTTATCTTGCTTGGTTATAATGATGATTAGATTCTTCTGATGGTTATATTTTTCATATGTATGAATTGTTCATGAAATGTTGGTCGTGATTTGACACTGTCCTTGACGTTATTCCGTTTTCTTCATGGGGTTGCATTCCCAAGTATGTCGTTTGAATCATTGATCTCGTTGGCCTTATTTTCACTTCGGTGAGTTTTTCTTGATCCTTAATCGGATATGTGATTTGTTGAATTCGTTGTCATGTTGTATCGTGACATATCCGGAATCATATCTGCGTTCCGATTGGTTATTGTGTAGGATTTTTAGCCGTGCACATATAGTCATCGGCGGATATTATTCCGCGTTGGACTATGCACACGGGACGTAGTTTCGTGAGGCTAATTAGGTACATTGTCCTACGTATATTCCGGATTCCATATACGGGCGGACATGTGCACGGACACATTTCCGGATCGGGCGTACTGTGATGTCCATCTTTGAGCCATACCGTAAATCGTCCATAGTATTGGATGCTTGTGACTGTTCGTTTCATACGCCCGAGGGGTATGATCGATAGTCGGAATGATTTCTTTGAAATCTATATATGTGAATTGTATATGTCGAAGAATTGATTATCATGTATATCCGACCTGTGTTGGGCGAAATACTTGTATTGTATTTTAGGTCGAGGCAAGGGCAAGGCACGGGAAGAGCATGTCGACGGCGAAGGATTCGGAGGATACTAGTTCGGGGGCCCCTCATCTTTGTTGTCCGGTTATGTTAAACCGTGTTGTATTATTTCCTGTTCCGTTTAAATTACTTTTGGTTGTATTTGACATTTAAAGTATTTTCCATCTCCATATGGTTTATACTTTTTCTTTTCGGATCCTGTGTGTTGTAAGGCCGTTGGCCACATTTTAATAAACTCCTAATCGGAGAAATGACTTTTCATTGTGATTCGGTATCACAAATAATATTTATTTAACCTGTTTTGGATATCGCCTGGTGGGTCCCAGTGTGGGATTCACGGCACTGTAATAACCGCCATTTGGGGTGTTACATAGGAAAACTAAGTCTTCCTATAACAATTAAAGAAAACAATTCAAAGATTACAAAATCTTTGAATAATCAAAACAAATCAAAATAAAATATTCAATGGAACATAAATCACATAATGGGGGAAACATAATCCCTAACATGAGTAAATAAAAGAAAAGAGAAGACAAAAATACACAAAAGTGTATAAAAAACAAAAGGGTGGCTGCCGGACACGGGCCGTGTCATATGACACGGCCGCGGCTGCATGTGCAGACGCAACATGCTCGGCAGGACTCGACCGTGTTCGTCTGACATGGTCGGGCTGGACGACAGCAGGTTGTGATGTTTTTGGGTGAGTAGGACTCGACCGTGTCGCCTGGGACACGGTCGGGCTGGTCGACAGACTTTCGGCGCTTTTCGGAAGAGTAGGACATGGCCGTGTCTCGGGACACAGTCGATTTCGGCGGCAGTCCGTTCAGCACTTTCTGGAAGTCTGCTACACGGGTCGTGTCAGGCGACACGGCCGAGTTCGGCCGGCAGTAACTCTTGTTATTCTGGTACACATTGACGCGGGCCATGTCATACGACACGGTCGAGACCTAGCACTTTGGTCCTTCTCGTTTTGTGTCCATTTTCTCGCCTAAAAATGTAGTCGTACGTGCATGGCGCATTGTAAGGCCGTTTACGTCCATCCTTGCTTCGTCTTCTTCATTTTGACTAGTCAATTTTGTATCATTCCCTCCCCCTTTAGAAGGAATTGTCCTCAATTCCGAAATCCCTTCGTCATCATGACGAATGGCCACTGATTTCTGTTTGATGTTAGATATATCCTTGGTATCAACACCACCCCGCCGATATTTGAGTCGGTGATGATTTTAGCCTGAATAACAAATTCTCATAGATGTGTAATAATCATCCTAGTACCATTGCACATTCCTTGGGATGGATTTACATTCCTTAACAGCATAACTGGTAGCTCCTTTTTTAGCTTGAGGTCGTGCGGCGGCATCCCTTGGAACTTCAAAGAGTTTAAAAACTCCGGTGGGTATAACTGCTCCTGATCTAATGAATCAGTTGATGTTTTACAGATTTCATCGGAGCTTTTATAGGTTATCGACTGACCTTACAGCTTTTTAAACATATGTTCGTTGATGTCGTCTGTATCATCATTTTTCGGGGTTAATGTTGCCCTTTCTCTAGGATAGCCTTTGTTTGTTTGCCTCGTGGTGAAGTTTGGAAACATTTCTTTAACAATTTCGTCTATGGGACATCTCCATTCTTTAATTAGGAAACTTTCTGGAATTTGGATCCAAGTTGGTTCATCTTCGCCTTCTTTCATTTTCGCTGGCACCTTTCCATCCACAACATCTAAAACCCACCGATTAAAATTTTGTTTGTCAGTGTAAATGGGTCCATGCGGGTCATATTCATTAACTCTCATACTTCTTGTGAGTTTAAACACTTTACACTTTGCCCATAGTTTTGATCTGTTGATGCAAGACATGATCACTTCTTGTCTTTTCCCTTTTGGGATGACTGGTAAAATTTGCTGAAAGTCACCTCCAAGTAAAACAGTCATTCCTCCGAAGATCCGTTCTCTATTTTCCACGTTTGGGTATCCTAGTATGTCCCTAAGGGTCTTATCCAGTGCTTCGAAGGCGTACCGTTGAGTCATTGGTGCTTCGTCCCATATTATTAAGCTGACTTGTTTCATCAACTCTTCCATGTGCGTGTTCTGTTTTATCCCGCACGTGCTATTTTCCATTAACTCGAGCGGTATAACAAATCTGCTGTGAGCCGTTCTCCCTCCTGGAAGAAGCAACGTAGCTATTCCTGTGACATTGTGTTAATCAGAAAGCAACAAAAGCAATTTAGTCGTTTGTATATTATTTGTTGCAAGTAAAAGTATGTTTTAGGCTGTTGGGTACCTGACGATGCAACGGCAAGGACAATCATTTTCTCCGATCTTAATCGGGAAATGATGGTCTTGTACAGGAATGTTTTTCCCGTGCCCCCGGGTCCATAGACAAAGATAAAGTCTCCTATTTTTTGCTGCACAGAGGTAATGACTTTGTCGTAGATTACACGTTGATCCGGGTTCAGCGATGCGTGCAACTTTTCATGTTCAATCTTCAATTCTTTCATGTTGTAGCTTAACTCTTCCCTGATCATACGGTTGTCCATGTTTGTTAAAAGGGCAGGGTCAGGTTGTGGAAGACCACTAAAATCTGACAATGACTTTCCATTCCTATGCAAGAGTTCCTGTAACTCCACCAAGAAGTAGTTTTTAATTTGTTCCTCCGTTAGTTCTAAAGCTGGATACATGAACTGTTTTCGCTTCTTATACAAAATATCTTCGGAGATGGCTTCCCAGGTTTGGTCCCATAATCGTCGGGGGCTATTTAGGTCACAAAATAGTAAGACCGTCACAAATAAATCTCTTAGCTGTGTACCGGAAGACCAGAAGCTTGCCTCCAGTATAGCTTGCGTCCATTCCTTGTCATCACTGATTAAGACCCAAGTGGAGCAATCTTCTTTAAATGTTGCATAGCATGTGCCATTGTGTGTCTAAACCTCTTAAAACGACCGAGCACCTTTAACCACGTTTAACGACATTCTTAAATAGTAGCGTTCACCTGATGCGGGGTGACAGTAAATGATGCGACCAATATATTCTCTCTGTTTGCGTGGTTTCCAAATTTTGTCTTGCTCATGCCAAACATATTTTGTAGGTATTTGAGCATACGTGAGTCCCCTCGCATTTTTATCTCTTTTGTTTAACTCCAACCACTCTGTGAACATGGTATCTCTGATACTTTCTCGCCCAAGCAATTCCGGCAGGCTCTCCGAGTCACGGAGTGTGATTGTTTGCTGGTTATCTCCCTATTGCCATAATTTTTACCAAGGGAGTTGATTTCATTGATGATATCTGTGAACCTTATGTCCACCTAGTCTATAGATTCTCCGGACTTCATTTTGAAGTTGTCAGATTTCTGAGTAGCAATCGACAACTTGTTTTCTTTGATCAGCTCTGTACCCTCACACATCACCGCAGGGGTGTCCTAAATCTCCTTGGCATTTTTGCAGTTCTTGATCTTGACCATTGTTGATTTATCAAGTGTTTGATACAACACATATCTGGCCTGGTTGTCAATGTTGGCCGGCTTTCTTTCTTCAATGGTCAGCTCCGTCATCTTCTTTGGGATCTTCTCTGGCTTCCCGGCTGCAATCTCCCCAGGAGTGTTGTCTTTCTCGAAGGTGAAGGGACCATCCTCTATGATGCACCACATATCGTCATGGATGGAAGATAAATGTGCCTGCATCCTTATCTTCCAAAGATCATACTCGTCAACTGAAAAGACAGTTAATCTAGAATGCATGTGTTTCATTTGTAGAAATTAAAATATATATCCTCGATATATGGATCTGGTTCTTGAAATATTGAACCAACCTCTCCGATACCACTTGTAGGTCACAAGTCGTCCAGGAATAAGTCTAGAGGGGGGGTGATAGACTTATTGAAACTCTTTTCCAAAAAGGATGAGTTTCTCAGCTGATAGTATAGATGACTTAGAGTCGTCTGTAGTCAATTTAAGTGCGGAAGTCAACTGACGACGAATACAGAAATAAATCAATGGAACACTTAAGTATGAATGCAGCAGTTAAGTATGATGCTAAAAACAATAAAGTGCGCCTGCAATTTATAGTAGTCTCAGAGGTGTGGTAATACTCTACTAATATACTTTCTCCAAACCAGTTGGAGATGAACCCACTATAATTCTCAACCAATGATAAATATTACAGTGATTCTCTAACTTAGCTACAACAACTTCCAACCAGTGGAAATCCCGTCGTTGCAACTCCTTTCTGACTGCCTAGCACCACTCGATTCTTCAAATCCTTGGATGCCTATCAGTCGCGAAACTTCAACCAGTGAAGTACCCCTTACTCAGGTTTTAAGACAAGAGTGTTTTGTCTTCTCCAACTGAAGAGCTTTCTTCGTGTATGAACTTACAGTACTGCTCTTTCACGATGCTATAGTTTTCAGATTGCTTTTAATTGCTTTGATTGCTCGAGAGTGTTGTTCGCATCGTCCTGCTCAACTTCAAATCTTCGGATATATATAGGTGTCGATCCTTGATAATTTCTTCATAGCCATTGCAAATCTGTAACAAATTCCTCCGTTAGAGAAATAGACTTCATTGTTTTTCTTTCTGAACGTTGCAAGGCTGGATTCCCATATTTTAATTCAATTCCGACCGTTGTGAAGACTTCCATGTGATTGCGCCGAAACTTTTGAATATAATAAGATTAAAGTCTCCAGTGGTGGGTCTGGATGATTTATTTAAATCATTTCCTTTCCGGGAATCTCTCCAATCTGTCTCTAATCACCCGCATGTGACTTTCCGAAAATATTGACTATTCAACGCATTCTGACGTGGACTGGAGTACTTGGCTGATCACTAACTAATCTCTCTGTGGTCAACCTTTCTGATGTGCAGTCATCCTTCTCTGATGTCGACTTCTCTGATGTGCCGACTTATTGAAGTCTTCTGACCTGATTGAACTTTACTGATCTGATGGCCAAACTTCAGATGACTTGACTTTTCTTCTTGACTGCAGTCTGGTCCAACTTTGCTGATTAAACTGCTTGACCATAACTTCTCTGATAAGGGTTGCCTGATATAGCTCGGTTGTGGTCAACCTTATCTGAACAGTTGAGTTGACCAAGCCTCGGCTGATAAATACTTATCTGATCTGTTCTTAGCCGATTTTTTAAAGCCTAACTTATATGGTCTATAGAAGACACTCATTTGGTTCTTCTTTACATTTTGCCAAGTATCTAACTTATCACAAATTTGGCCTATGGAAGATACTCATCTGGTTCTTCCTTACATTTTGCCAAGTAATGAACATACATTTGAATATATAAAGATGACATCATCAAAATCTAATAAGTATTCCTATCATTTTAGTCACATACAATTAAGCATAAAGTGGCTAAAAGTGTTAATAAGTGTGACCATATGCTGTTTAAAGTGAAGAAATATGTATTTTATGTGACTATTGTTCATCCGATGGTCACATGAATTTTATGTTTGTGTGGCCATTTGTAATATTTAGTCACACAAAGCGTGGTTTTTTTGGAGTTAGTCACATACAATTTAACAAAAAGTGACCAAAAGTGTTAATAAGTGTGACCATATGTTGTTTAAAGTTAAGTGAATGTGTATTTTGTGTGACTATTGTTCATCCAATGGTCACATGAATTTTTAGTTTGTGTGGCATTTTGTAATATTTAGTCACACAAAGCATGTTTTTTTTTTTAATTAGTCCCATACAAGTCAACCAAAAGTGGCCAAAAGTGCTAATAAGTGTGACCATATGTTGATTAAAGTCAAGTGAATGTGTACGAAAATAATTAAAAATAATCCTTCCAAACATGAAATCAATTTCCTTTTGGCAAAATGAACATTGTATTGATTCAGATAAAGGAGATCGATTCATATTACAACTTACTTTCTATTGATACATCGAGATTAATCTTGCGACTGCTCTTGCAAACAACACATTTGAAAGAGCTAGAAGCTAACATAATTGACTACTTGAACGAAAATGAAAGTGAAAAATACACCATTGCGTTACTATGAGGTCTTGTTATTATGCATTTCCCTCGAGTAACCTGACCGAACGATAAGGTATGACGTCTCAGAGGAGATAAGATATGTTACTGATACTTGTAGACCACATACTCTTGCAGACCTCAAATTCGCAGACCACAATCTGAAATGCATATAGACACACATTCTGTTACAGATACAACTGAGACACATTTGTTACTGATATCTTATTGACGAAACACAGTTACTAAAAGAAATACCAACGCTCTATAGAACTTAAAAACCATTTTCTATCACGATGGCTTAGGAAATCTAAGAATAACAATCCATGAATATAAACTGTAATGCCTAAAAATCATTTTCTCTGATATAGAGCCGATTTGACGTAATGCCTAAAAATCACAAGAGACAGGGGTCAATATTTGGCCAGTTATTTGAGACTATAAATTGCATATAGCAGAAATAGGGGACATAAAGAAATACCGTTTGCTGCAACTAACTTCTTATGTAAACAAGAATATAAGTGTTGGTGTGCAGAAATAACTAGAGATGATATTATATGAACAGACGATAACCGACTCATTCACCTATGAAACTTGAATCTTTTTCTCTGTACTATGATCCTATGATGTATCTCTGCTGATTTTCGATCTAAAGCTGGTTGTGATATCTCCAGCCCTTCTTCTTTAACAATATCCAAATATCTGTAAATAAATAAATATATAAAATGGAAAACTTTAACATTCATAGTGAGACGGTCTTTACCAAATCAGGGTATAAAAGAATACGAAAGATAAAAAAAGATAGATAGATAAATATGATATAAATGTAGATCAATTGTGTACCTTCTGGGGTTAAAATGCTACACTCCTAGATCTTCACCCCAAAGAAATACATAATCATGCAGAAACCTTTTTGCAAACCACCTGAAACACGGTTAGATACATTAATTTGGCATTACATGTTACAACATGTTAGTTTCATATTATAACGAACCCGAAATATAGGAACATCATAGTGGCCTACATCATAATGTTAGTTTCAAACAGCAGTACTGTGGGAATAGAATGCTCTTTTCTTATTTTAAAACTAGGAGGACATCATAGTGGCCTACAAGTGTAATATCCGCAAATTTGATTTCCGGTAATTTTTTTTGTTTAGCGGGAATCCATTTTGACGAGTCGCTTGTGACCGTTTCGTCATTCTGAGAATGATTAATTCTGCACTTTTTGCCATCCGAGATCGTTTCGGTGCCGTTTTGTTGAGTTCCGTGCTTCTTAGCGACTTTTCCGCACTCGCGTTCGATTCTTGTGAATCTCGTTCGAAACTACAGTTTCGAGTTTCCCATAAGTCCGTTTAACTTTGTTATATGTGTTGTGAACTTCGGTTATTCGATCACGTATTGTGATTTTCGGGCATTTTGGGCCATTTTGTAATTTACCCAAAGTTGTGGGTATCCTCATTTGTATTTGTTGTCTTGATCGATTTTAGTGTTTATTTGGTCGCGTGTGATTCATTGTCTCGTAGTATTTCATTTCGGATCGATGATGTTGTGCGCGAGCATTTCGTCATGTTTCGTTCCGTGCGTTTTCGGAAACCGAATCGTCGGGTCAGGGCGGCTGGGCACTGGCCGGACGGGTGCGGCAGGCACTGTCGGAAGTGCTGGGCACTGGCCGGGCAAGTGCGGCAGGAACCGGCATTGCGCGCGCTACTGCGGAAGGCTGCGCACGCTAGCTGGCAAGAGTAGCGCACGTTATGCGGCCGGTCATGCACGCTATCGGGCTGGACAGAGAGGTCCCTGGAGTTCTGGACTCGGGGAGGATCGGCAGGTAGCGCACGCTTCTGGACAGGTCGCCTAGCGCGCGCTAGCGTCCACGCAGCGCACGCTATCGGGGTCGGGCAGGCAAGTCCTGATCGGCAGGTTGGTGGACAATGCCAGGCCGTATGGGCCACGGCCGAGAGTTCTGGGCTGATACTGGCCGATAGCGCATGCTACGGCCTGAAGGCTAGCGCACGCTAGGCCGCGCCAGTATAAATATGGCTGAGCAGTCATATTTTCATCAATTTTTCATTTCCATCTTCTTATTTCCGCGGCTGGAGGCTTGGTGGTCAAGGAGATGTTGTCAAGCAATTAATCCACGAAGTTTGGGAGTTCATATCATTGATTAATCATCCTATAACATCATTTGATCCAGCGAATCAAGGTTAGATTTCCTAGAACCCTATCTTTGGGAAATTTTGGGGTTTTTGGGTTTTTGTCTAATTCGTTCCGTATTGTTGATTAATCCATGATGGGTATGATTAATCTTAATATTATTCATGTGTTTAACATCATTTAATCCATTATTCTTCGTCGAATCAAGGTATATTTCTTGCTTTCCTTCTAGTTGACTTTTTGGGGGATTTGTTCTTGATTTCGTTTTCCATCCGTTTTTGATGAACCGATTGTTGAAACATGATGTTCTTAAACATATACTATGGATTTAATATCCATATTTCGGTTGGGAATTCCATTTTCATGTTTTGTCGGGTCGATTCGTGTTCTTGGCCGTTTTGGGGGAAACCCTTGAACTTTCATCGTTTGTTACTTGAATTCAGTGGCTTTGGGTCGTACTTTGGTATTCATTTTCATTGTTATTGTTGTCGTTTATAGTTTATTATTGCGGGTTGCCGTTCGGCAGAGTCGGCGGGTTCGTAGTCGGTCCGAGTCTCCTCACTTCGGTCGATTATCCGCGTCGTGGTTATTCGAGGCAAGTACCTTGTCCATACAATTCTTGTTTTATGGATATGATAATTAATGATCGTCTCCTTGTGTTTATTTGATCGTTTGAATTTCACTTTCAAAGATTCGGTTAGCCTTGTTAAAGGCCCTCTTTCAAAATGCGTGTGTTTTGTGAACATTATGTTCGTGGATGGTTACGTGAATTACTATGAATACACATGGTGTTGTCATTGTGCTTTGATAATATATATGTATATATTATCTCATATCGGTGTGTTGTGATTTGACCATTGCGTCGTGCATTGTGTTTGTTGCCATTGAGTGAATTACTTGGATATTATTGATGTGCTATGTTATTTCTGTGAATGTGTGGATATGGTTGAAGGTCTACGGTGACACATGGCATGTGATCATGTGGTCAGGATGCAACAAGCGATTGATCCGACCGTGAGAGCCTAAGATAATCTACGGTGACATATGGCTTGTGATCATGTGGTCAGGATGCAATAAGTGATTGATCCAACCGTGAGATATGGTGTGTGATTTGTTTCGCTAGCCAGCTCGGGAGGGTCCTTAAAGGCCTCAGGTGGGATTTGTGGCTTCGTCCCGGTCCTAGGCGACGCCCGTATGTGATTATGTTGTGTTGATTTTATGTTCGTTTAGGACACTTGATGTGGGATCTGGCCCTGTGAATTGTTGTTGGTTCTATTTGCGAAAACAAAACCTTTGGGCTGTGACACATGTTGATTTTGGAAAGAGAAGGATTCGAAAATCCTGGGTTGTTTCTATCAAAACTCCCGATGGCATTTTAAATCACTTTATAAACTTTTTCCCTTGACTTGGGATCTTTCGATTTTGGAAAGCTTTACCTAAACTCTTGCCTCGGAAAGTATTTTCGTTATGTTTAAATCATTGAGGATTCCTGGTTATTATTATCCTTGGAACTTATATTGTATGGCTCGTTTTTTTGCACTTTGTACTTGCACTAGCAAAATAGTGGAATTTTGCTAACCCTCGAGAAATCAGGGGGTGGATGTCTGTTTTGCATTCAGGTTTTGGAGCATAGCACAGGGTCGGCATGAAGGATGATGAAAGATGAACGATACTAATCACACGAGGACCCGTGATGTCATATTAGTTTAGTTGTATTTTATTTTCCGCTGCAGTATCCTTTTCCCGTTGTACGGGAGTGTGTTGTACTCGACCCCTGCGTGGGCATGTGTTGTGATTGAGTTTTATGTATTTATTGAAAGACCAAATTGGACTACTGAGTCATTTTAGCCTTAAAGGCATTGTTGAGATGTTCGATGTTGTTACCAGCCTGGTAGATCCTTGAGGAAAGGTTCTACAGCGTGTAATATCCCTGCGCGGATTGGGGGTGTTACATAAAGGGTATCGGAGCTTAGGTTGTGGAAACCTAGGCTGTCGGGTTTAGTGGTTTCTGTTGAGTTTTTGTCTCGTCAGATTTTGTCTGACTGAGTCGTGTCGCGATGCGTCGTCTGAGTTTATTGGTCGTGATTAGTATCGTGGGGCGATCATCATCTTGGTGCGACCTGTGGCCGTAAGTCTCCCTTCTTTGTATTGTGCCTCGTGTGACACGAGCTATTTGTTTGTTATTTGTTAAGTGATGGAACCTTCATGTAGATTCTTGGTTTCGTGATGCGTTTATGTGACTCTCATGTTTCGTTTATATGAGGAGTGTTGTCATTATTTATGTCTTTTTGACTAGGATATTTGACTGTTTGTTTCCGGTAAAAGACATATGTTGTCTTGGTTTTAAACGAGTTGATGCGTGTATTATGATTGTATACAAGTGAATGTCGATACGTGTGAGTTTTGGGCATTCTAGCCTATTAGATTTTTGAAAACCTTGAGTGTCTTAGAAAATAAAATTCGAGACGTACTTTTAAATGGATTGTATTTTCGGGGCGCCTACTAGCGCAACTATCTATTTCAAAATTCTTCTACTTTGAGAACCAAAATATTTTGAGATATTTTCAATTATTTTTAGAAGTGCAGTTGCTTAGACCCAAGGGTCGAATATTTCTGAAAGTTTCAATTTAAAGGAAAGTGTCCTCGTTTTATCAAACGCAAGATGGTTTTCAATGTCTCGATAACGATGTAGTACTACTTTTTGTAAGGTGATACTCAAGATCAACTAGTGTTTCCAAAATCATTTTTCAAAGGTGGTTTCCATTTTTAAAACCTATCAATTCCCGTTTGCGGTCTGGGGATGTATGTATAATGTTCGCATTGTCGTTATGATGTTAGATCCCGAGTATGATCGAATTGGTGGCATGAACGTTGAGGCGTTGCCACGCTATTGTTATACTAGCCCTCTGTGAGAGGTGTGAACTGGTATTTACTGTTTGTCGCCTCGTGGTGATTTGTGTGTTGTCGCACGAGTGTGTGCTATTGAAGCTTGGGTTGGTACGTTCGTGTATATGTGTGATTATTCCATGATGTTTTGTGATTATGTGCTGGTTATCGTTCGGGGTGTTGAGATCGCTGAACGACACCGTCGCTGCTATGATTTTAGTATGCGTGTTGCTTTACGATGGAAATCGTTGTATGTGGTATGTGTTATGATTTTTCTGTTGTGCTGAGTGATTACTTATTCAGTATGCCGAGGGGCCGAGGTCGTGGTCGTGGCAATCAGATGCGTGGTCGAGATCATGCTGTCGGTGATGATGCCGGTATCAGTGTCGCTACTATTTTACAGCAGGTAGCCACACAGATGACTCAGTTGACTGAGGCAGTTCAGCATGTTACAGATGTGACCCAGAACACTGGTGCAAATCAATGGCTTCGAGAAGTGGTTCGTATGAATCCCCCTTGTTTCGCCGGTGCTGCAGATGCATTAGGCTGGGATGGTTGGCTTTTCCAGTCGGAAAAGATATTCGAGGTAGTTGATTGTCTAGAAGAACGTAAGGTCCCGGTAGCTCACTATCTTTTTGACAAGGATGCCGCTAGCTGGTATGAGGCTGTTAAGCCTCAAGATCGTGTTGTCACATGGGCAGAGTTCCAAAGACTCGTGAGAGATGAGTTTTGTCCGGAGCCGATCAGAAATCAGAAGATTAATGAATTCTTTTCGGCGAAACCATAGGATGTACCGCTGTCTCAACCTATTATTGATTTTAGCAAACAGCTCGGCTATGTGCAGAATCAAGTAAGGACAGAGGAGGACAAGATTTGTCATTTTAGTAGGCGGATGAAGCCGGAGATTCGTCAGTACATGGCAGGTCTCGCTTGTACTTCCTTGAGAGATTATCAGAATAGGACGTTGGCCTATGAGCTATCCAGATTGCCGACCGAGATTATGTCCGCGTCGAAGAAACAGAAAACCATTGGGGACTTTTCAGGAAATCAGGGGAGTGGCCCCCCTGAGTTGGGGACTTCGTTTCATCCTCCTAAGGTGGTTCCTTGATCGCGTGATCAGGGGAGTAGTACCCCTGCAGTGAGTTATGTGAATAGCTCGATGTTATGTTATAACTGTAGTCGAGCGGGCCATACTGCGAAGAATTGTCGTTCACCGTTAGTCAACTGTTTCGAGTGTGGCCAGGTGGGTCACCGATCCGTACATTGCGAGATGGTAGATGAGAGATTTGGGGATCGAGGTTGCGTCTCTGCTCCGAAAGGACACGGAGATGCCTAGTGTGGTTTTGAGGATTTCGGCGTAGTCCGAATTATTTGTGATTGTCCTTGTGGATCGTTTGTGTGTTTATTTCTGTTTTCTTGATTGTGCGTGTTTCCTTGTAATAGGTGCTTAGTGTTTTGTGGTTGTTGGGATAATTGACTTGATTGTATTATCTGTTTGATGACGCTTGTCACTTGTTGGTTTTATTATGTTTCTACCGGTGGCGTTGTGTTGGTCATCGTGGAGCACGTTTTCACGCCGTATATTCCTTTGCGTTGCTTGCAATGTTTCGCCGATGGGTGAAAGATACGCATTTCTTGTGTATCTCGTTGAGTTTTCCTGGCGGGAGATTGTTTCTCCCTACTTGTTTTAAGTTTCGGGACGAAACTTCTTTTATGGAGGGTAGTATGTAATATCCGCAAATTTGATTTCCGGTAATTTTCTTTTTTTTTTATCAGGAATCCGTTTTGATGACTCGCTTGTGACCGCTTTTTCATTCTGAGAATGATTAATTCTGCACTTTTTGCCATCCGATATCGTTTTGGTGTCGTTTTGTTGAGTTCCGTGCTTCTTAGCGACTTTTCCGCACTCGAGTTCGATTCTAGCGAATCTCATTTGAAACTACTGTTTCGAGTTTCCCATAAGTCCATTTGACTTTGTTAGACGTGTTGTGAACTTCGGTTTGGTTATTCGATCACATATCGTGATTTTCGGGCGTTTTGGGCTATTTTGTAGTTGTGGGTATCCTCATTCGTATTTGTTGTCTTGATCGATTTTCGTGTTTATTTGGTCGCGTGTGATTCATTGTCGCGTAGTATTTCATTTCGGATCGATGATGTTGTCCGCGAGCATTTCGTCGTGTTTCGTTCCGTGTGTTTTCGGAAATCGAATCGTCGGGTCAGGGCGGCTGGGCACTGGCCGGACAGGTGCGGCAGGCACTGTCGGAAGTGCTGGGCACTGGCCGGGAAAACGCGGTAGGAAGACTGCTCACGCTAGCCGTCAGGAGTAGCGCACGTTATGCGGTCGGCCGGCGCACGCTATCAGGCTGGGCAGAGAGGTCCCTAGAGTTCTGGACTCGGGGAGGATCGGTAGGTAGCGCACGCTGCTATCGGTCATGGTGCGCGCTAACCGCCATATGTAGCACACGCTATCGTCCGACAAGCACACGTTACCTGGCCGAGCAGTTTAGTCCAGAGGGTTCTGGACAGGTCGCCTAGCGCGCGCTAGCGTCCACGCAGCGCACGCTATCGGGGTGGGGCAGGCAAGTCCCGATCGGTAGGTTGGGTCGACAGTGCCGGGCCGTGCGGGCCCCAGCCGAGAGTTCTGGGCAGATACTGGCCGATAGCGCACGCTACGGCCGGAAGGCTAGAGCACGCTACGGCCGGAAGGCTAGCGCACGCTAGGCCGTGCCAGTATAAATATGGCTGAGCAGTCATATTTTCATCCGTTTTTCATTTCCATCTTCTCATTTCCGCGGACTCCAATGAGGTGTTTTCAGTTCATGATACGGAGCAACAAGATGTTATGATTCCGGAACATCTATATCTTGAGCCTTACCAAGATTTTGACATGAAAGTCGACGATGAAGCATTTTTTCCAGGTCTTGAAGTGGCATCCGATGAGTTCGACCACCAGGATGATAACATTTCTGACTCACAAAATGATTATTATTTCTTTATTGCTCATGATAGTTATTTCCTTGGTGATTCTCTGAGACTTCCTACTACCTATCGTCTCAATATTTTGGGCCATGTACGCACTGCGGATATTTTCGAGATCAAGTACTTAGAGGCTTTGGTTAATTATCTTGATGACAAAGTGATTTCGGAATTGAGGACAATTCCTTCTAAAGGGGGAGGGAATGATACGAAATTGACTAGTAAAAATGAAGAAGACGAAGCAAGGATCAACGTAAACAGCCTTACAATGCGCCATGCACGTACGACTACATTTTTAGGCGAGAAAATGGACACAAAACGAGAATGCCCAAGGTGACTGGTCTCGGCCGTGTCGTGTGACACGGCCCGCGTCATGCTGTACCGGAATAACAGGAGTTACTGTCGGCCGAACTCGGCCGTGTCGCCTGAATATTTTATTTTTATTTGTTTTGATTATTCAAAGATTTTGTAATCTTGAATTGTTTTCTTGAATTGTTATAGAAAAACTTAGTTTTTCCTATAAATAGGCTTGATATTTCTTGTAATACAGATGAATTGAATGTTGAAATAAAATATTACACTTTGTGTTTTCATCCTTGGTGAATGATTTTCATTGAACCTTGATTTTTATTCGATGCGTTTTCGAGTATTAATCCGATCGATTCTCAATAGTTCTTGAGAAAAAATCACCTTATCAAATTATATGTCTAATTCGATAAACCTTTGTTCTTGCTCGTTCAAGTCTTCTTGATCGATATTATCACTTTATCTGATATTAAAACCATAAAACTACATCCGAAATACACTACTCATAAAAGACTTCCGCTACGATATCCTTATACACACTTCGACCGATACATATTCATCTTTCCAAGCGAATTCGTATCAACAACAAGACTTAATCAAGAAAGAAAAGATTAATTGGAGCTTTTATAGCCAATTGTGAGTACAAAATGCTTGAGTCTAAAATTCATGAAAGAAGTCTTGTCAAACAAAAGAAAGCTCGAGGAATATGAGACGGTCGCATTAACGGAGGAGTGCAGCGCTATTTTACAAAAGAAGCTCCCACCTAAATTGAGAGATCCGGGAAGTTTTACCATCCCTTGCATCATCGGAAATTCGTCTTTTGAAAGAGCCCTATGCGATCTCGTAGCCAGCATAAACCTTATGCCCCTTTGTATTTTTAAAAAGCTAGACATTGGGGAAGCAAAGCCGACGACGGTCTCCTTGCAATTAGCGGATAGATCGATTAAGTATCCGAGGGGAGTGATTGAGGACGTGTTAGTAAAAGTGGATAAATTCATCTTTCCAACGGATTTTATTGTTCTCGACATGGAGGAAGATCAAGATATCCCGATTATCTTGGGAAGACCATTCTTGGCGACCGGCCGAACTTTGATCGATGTGGAAAAGGGGAAGCTGACTCTACGTGTTCAAGAGGAGCAAGTAACATTCAATATCTTTCGATCCGTAAAATATCCGAGTGACGCTGAAAATTGTTTCCAAGTTGACGTCATTGACTCATGCGTGAGTAGAATTTTACGAGAAAATTATCCACCCGATCCATTGGAATCCGTTTTGATTGGGGCTGTTTCCGAACTAAATGCAGAGCATGCAGCCTACGTACGCCACATGGATGCTTCCCCACCAATTTTCATTCGTAAACCATTCGAGGAGCTCGGAAGTTCACTAACTCAACCAACCCCATCGATCGAAAAACCTCCAAAGTTGGAACTCAAGAAGCTGCCGCCTCATTTAAAATATGCATTTTTGGGGCCCGACGACTTCCTTCCAGTTATTCTTTCAGCCACTTTAGCGGGGGATCAAGAGGTGAAATTATTAAGAGTTTTGAGGGAGTACAAATCTGCTCTTGGATGGTCTATTGCGGATATTAAGGGGATCAGCCCGTCAATTTGCATGCACAAGATTTTGATGGAGGAAGACTACAAACCATCCGTGGAGCATCAACGCCGGTTGTATCCTAACATGAAGGAGGTGGTAAAAGTTGAGGTTTTAAAACTCCTCGACGCAGGTATGATCTTTCCGATTTCTGATAGCAAGTGGGTAAGTCCGGTCCAAGTTGTGTCGAAAAAGGGTGGGATAACAGTTGTTCAAAACGATAATAATGAATTAATTCCCACTAGGATTGTCACGGGGTGGCATATGTGCATAGATTATAGGAAATTAAATAAGGCCACTAGAAAAGATCATTTCCCCTTGCCTTTTATTGATCAGATGTTAGATAGATTAGCCGGACACGATTTCTATTGCTTTCTCGATGGTTACTCGGGGTATAATCAGATTTACATAGCCCCCGAAGACCAAGAGAAAACGACGTTTACATGTCCTTACGGCATTTTCGCTTATAGGCACATGCCTTTTGGATTGTGTAATGCGCCGGCTACTTTTCAACGGTGTATGATGGCTATTTTTTCTGACATGGTAGAGCAGTGTATTGAGATTTTTATGGATGATTTTTCTGTTTTTGGAGATTCGTTTGACATTTGTTTGAAAAATTTGCAGAAAGTCTTGAGAAGATGCGAAGAGACAAATTTAGTCTTGTACTGGGAGAAGTGTCATTTTATGGTGCAGGAGGGCATTGTGCTTGGCCATCGAATATATCCTCACATGGAATTGAAGTCGACCGAGCGAAAATTGAAACAATTGAGAAGATGCCTCCGCCCACTTCGGTCAAGGGGATTAGAAGTTTTTTGGGACATGCCGGTTTCTATCGCCGATTTATTAAGGATTTTTCGAAGATCACGAAGCCGCTGTGCAATCTACTCATGAAGGATGCTCCATTTACTTTTGACGAGTCGTGTAAAGAAAGTTTCGATTTATTGAAGAAAGCTCTAAGCACGGCACCGGTGATAGTCGCTCCGGATTGGGACATTCCGTTTGAGTTAATGTGTGATGCTAACGACTTTGCCATTGGGGCTGTTTTGGGGAAGAGACGAGGGAAGGTGTTCCATGTCATATACTATGCGAGCCGAACACTCGATGACGCCCAAAGAAATTATGCCACAACGGAGAAGGAATTGTTGGCGGTGATCTTTGCATTTGATAAATTCCGGGCGTATCTACTGGGAACGAAAGTGATAGTGTGGACCGACCATTCAGCAATAAAATACCTTTTGGAGAAGAAGGATGCCAAACCAAGGTTGATTCGGTGGGTGCTACTCCTTCCAGAATTCAACTTGGAGATTCGGGACAAGAAAGGGACTGAAAATGTTATAGCCGATCACCTTTCACGATTAGAGAGTCCCTTCGAGAACGGATAAAGTCAGCCACAAATCATAGAAACCTTCCCCGACGAGCAGCTCTACAAGTTGGATTCAAAACACCCGCCTTGGTATGCTGATCTAGTGAACTACTTGGCAAGTAAAACAATTCCGAACGACCTCTCATGCCATCAAAAGAAGAAGCTAATCTCGGACGCTAAGTATTATTTGTGGGACGATCCTCTTCTTTTCAAAATATGCCCTGATCAAATCATTCGTAGATGTATTCCGGATGAGGAAATCCACAGTGTGCTAAACCATAGCCATGCATCACCCTACGGTGGACATTTTAGTGGAAATAGAACAGCGGCGAAGGTCTTACAATCGGGGTTCTATTGGCCGTCCTTATTCAAGGATGCTCACTCCTTTGTGTCCGCGTGTGATCGGTGTCAACGGAAGGGAAACATCTCAAGACGACACGAAATGCCGCTGAACACCATACTTGAAGTTGAATTGTTCGATGTGTGGGTGATCGACTTCATGGGTCTATTTCCTCCATCAAATAAGAATCTCTATATTTTGGTGGCCGTAGATTATGTCTCAAAATGGGTTGAAGCGGTGGCACTACCAACGAATGGGTCCAATGTCGTAATAAAGTTTATAAAACAATATATCTTCACACGTTTTGGGACTCCACGTGCTATTATCAGTGATGGTGGGTCACACTTCGACAACAAATTTCTTGATGCGGTTTTGAGAAAATACGGAGTCACTCATCGTGTTGCTACAGCATACCATCCTCAGACGAGCGGTCAAGTCGAGATATCAAATCGAGAGCTGAAGTGGATCCTAGAAAAGACGGTCAGCTCGTCTCGAAAAAATTGGTCATTTAAACTCGATGATGCACTTTGGGCGTACCGCACTGCGTATAAAACACCTATCGGAATGTCGCCCTACAGATTGGTTTATGAAAAAGGTTGCCATTTACCCATATAAATGGAATATCGTGCTTACTGGGCGATAAAGAAACTAAACTTTGATCTGAAATCTGCTGGTGAAAAGCATTGTTTGCAGCTGAACGAGTTGGAAGAAATTCGCCACGACTCATACGAAAATGCGAAACTTTATAAGGAGCGGACAAAGATTTGGCATGATAAGCACATCACGCAGAGAGAATTTGTCCCGGGACAAGAGGTGTTGCTTTTTAACTCTCGCTTAAAGTTATTTCCCGGGAAATTGCGTTCACGATGGTCCGGACCATTCACCGTAGTTCAAGTGTTTCCACATGGTGCGGTAGAAGTACAAAAAGATGCCCGAAAATTCAAAGTTAATGGACAATGGTTGAAGGCATACTTGGGAAATCCAATAGACACGCAGAAAACGAGTGTCGTCTTATCCACCGCCGGATGAATGCGAGAATAGTCCGGCTGAAGACTATAAAATTAGCGCTTCTCGGGAGGCAACCCGAGTATTAGTTGTAGAATCTTTCTTGTTTTCTTGCATTCTTAGAGTCTTTATTTGTCGTCATTTTTCTTTGATCCGTCCATCCCTCTCGTCTTGATGTTTTCGTTTAAAAATTCTGTGCAGGAATCAACCAAGGGGAGGAATTCAATGATGGGCCGCGGCACAATTAAAGTGAGCCGCGGCATGCACCAGTTGATGAAACATGGCCAAACAAACTGTACTCTGTGCCGCGGCACGATCTTACTGAGCCGCGGCACACCAGGTCACTGAGCCGCGGCACACATACCCTGAGCCGCGGCACACCAAATGTTCAAGAAACGCCCAGGAGACTGTACTTTATGCCGCGGCACGGGGCAAATGAGCTGCGGCACACTAACACGTTGAGCCGCGGCACGCCTACACTGAGCCGCGGCACCCGACGGTATTTCAAAGAGTCCCAGGCCGACTGTACCTTGGGCCACGGCTCACTTATATTGTGCCGTGGCCCCCGTCGCAAAATAAGAACACCCAGGTAGGCCTCATACAGTCGATCGGCCTGCACAAGGTCCCTTCCTCCCTCCCTTCCTTCCTTCCTTCCTTCGCACAATGAGGTCAGTAGATACTATTCTCTTAGTCTCCTTCTCAAATTCTTCAGGTAATTCTTGATTTCTTAATCATAAGTGATACTTGATTTGAAAAGAATGGAAGTTATATATTGCTAGATGTTCTTCAATGTTTTCTCTAAAATGGAGTTGGAATATGGGGAATTTGGTATTTAATTGTGATGGAATTGGTAATTATGAACGAATTGGTGGTGATAGTTGTCGTTATTCATGGCTATTATCTGTGTTATTATTTTTGGGATTTGGAGTTAACCATCAAAATTCTTGTTCTTCATGTTAACTTGTGCATACCAAGTGTTTGATAAATTGCTGCAATGAAAAATTGGTAAGCCAAGCATCTTCAAATTGTATGCAACGAATCATTTTATCGAGTTACATTGTCCCCAACCCTTACATCATGTTAAACTTGAGAGCTCGTATTTAACTTCCTCTTTGATGATGCAAGCTCAATTATTCACGCTCCGCATAATGAAGTCGAGAAGCATGCAAGCTTGCCGAATGATGCCGGCACCGGCTCGTGAGAGGATTGGAGGGGAGTACTTGACCTTCTTATTCTATTGCATATTATATTTTGTCCATTGAGGTCAATGTACGTCCTAAGTTTGGGGAGGGGGGGGGGGGGTTTACTTTCTGTTGCTACATTCATTGTTGTAGTGATTTTGTTGCACTTTCATTACTTTGTGTTATTTTTTTTCGATAGCCTTGCTTGTCTTGATTTTACTCTATTTGTGAATTTTTCGTGCTTCTATTTGTGTAATACTGATGTTACGACACTGTTTTTCTCTCTGAAGAAACGGTCGAGTTTTAGTCGAGTTGTATTCAGTGATTTCTATTTCTGCTTGGTATTCATTTAGGTCCGAAATTTTTCTTGTGATTGTAGAGGTCTTGGCGGATAAGAGAGGATACATACGTGTTTTAAAATCACCATCGATACGTTTGGTTACATTTTTCGGTTAGTTAGTCGTCCAGTTACATTAGTCATGTTGGTACTTAGATTGCGTTTAGAGTCGGTCAGTTTTTCCCAAAAGTCGAGATATTTTTGTTCTATGATGGGAAGTCTAGTAACCGGGGGTATTCACGTGACCCGTTGTTTACTCTCGCGTAAAACGACGACCCTGATTAGACTAGTGATTTAGAGATTTCACATGTGCCAATGATAGGGAGCCTAGTAACCGGGGGTATTCACGTGACCCGTTGTTTACTCTCGCGTAAAACGGCGACCTTGATTCGGACATGCGGGAATTATATATTCGAGTTGTTTCTCCGCTGTAGAAGGGAACTTAGTAACTAGAAGCATCCATGTGCCCCATGAATGTCTTTTACGTCAAACGGTTCCCCAATACATGAGAATGGAAGTTCCACCCTAGGATTGTCCCGATGAAACATCCCGAGATCCGAACCTAGTGGTCAACTCGAATGAATTTCTTGAGCATATATATATATATATAAGGGAATACTGTCCGAGGATTATTTTTATGAAACTCGTGAAAATTTTGCCATCAGACTGTGGAACGGGGCGAACTAGCTTGTTTATTTTAACCTTTCATATTGACGATCGATTTGATTCACGTTTGTTAATCTTTGAGCTGGATTTTCTTCATGAACGAGTAATTAGGACCGAACTTGGTTACTTTGTAGAATCAGTGTTCTGAGTGTAGCTCGCTATTACGATACTCGTATTATTCAGAGAGAATTTCAGGATAGTATTGATTAGGTTGAGCACTACGAGTTGCACGATTATTCACGAGATTCTTTTGTTGAAATTAATTCTTTTTGCTTGAGGACAAGCAAAGGCTTAAGTTTGGGGGTATTTGTTAGGCGTATTTTTATACGCTTATTTATCATTATTTTGTATTATTTTGGAGAGTGAATTTGCTTAAATGAACTCTTAATGCCTTAATTTGGTATGTTTGTCAGGAGATTGGAGTCCGGAAGCTAAAACGAGGCGAAACGGGCGAAAACGGCAAATTTTGGCCGTGAGCCGCGGCACAAGGCAAGTGGGCCACGGCACAGGAAATCAACCAGCGGGCACAAAGTAGAGTGTACTTTGTGCCGCAGCACAGTCCAGGTGAGCCGCGGCACAGATGAATTAAATGGCGCCCAGGCGTCCAACTGAAGACTTAGTGAGCCGCGGCACACTAGGCGGTTTTTGTATGCTCCGCGCGGATTTGGGCCGTTTCGAAGCCAGTTCTCGACCTACTCACACGGACGCAATTTGGAGACTGTGCAGAGCTATAAATAAGGGTTTAAGACCCTAATTAATAACCTTTGGATCTTGGCATCTTGAATCTTTGGATCTTGGAAAATCTTGGAATCACAGGGGAGACGGCAGAAGAGGAAGATAAGCAGAAGACTTTAAGAGCAGAGGCGGAAGCCAGAAGAACGGAGGAATCCGATCTCTTCATCTGCGTTTGATTTTAATGTTTTTATTCATTAATTCTGTATTGTCATTAATTAGCATGTCAGGCTAAAACCCTAATCTAGAATTTTGATGAAACCTGCGTTTTGACGGATTTGCTTGAGATTATCTAATTAATTACCTTTTTGTTGAGTTTTCCCAATTGTGTTTAATGCTTTCAATTATCTGGACAATAGTTGTATTGTTTTAATCATTCAATTCGAATCGGGATAGGAGAATTGGTGAGGAACTATTGGTGAGGACCGTTTTATTCTGTGAGATAGGAATATACTCATAGGAACTACGTGGCCTTTTGGAGATTTTATGCTTTTTGCCTATTGACGAATTAATTCACCTAGGGATATAGTGCGTTATTCGCCTTTAGAAAAATCTATTGACCTCGGGAGAGGCGGTAGAATATATTAGCAATCTTCGCCTTCAATAAATTGGAAAAATCATTAACTTCAAGATAATCGAGAGTAAATTCGGATAAACCGAGGTGGATTCAGAATCCTAGAATTATTTATCATTTGATTCTCTTTCGTCAAGCAATCATTTTTACTGTCTAGTCTTTTATTAATTTCTTTTAGTAATTAATTACAAACCCAAAATTCGATTGTTCGAATAAAACTAGAATACATAAAAATCGGTAGTTAGTGATTCAGTCCTCGTGGAAACGATACTCACTCATCACTTTATTACTTGTATACGACAACGTACACTTGCGTTCAACAAATATCGCAACAATAGTTAGTGCACGCTACCTTGTGGATAGCGCCCACTAACGCGAGATGCAGAAACTACTGCATTCAACTGAGAGTTCAGCAGCGCACGCTATGTAATTATGTAGCGCGCGCTAAAGTGCAGCAGTTAGCGCACGCTATGGAGAGGGTAACAAGCACTAACTGGTAGTTCGGAGGCAGTCTAGAAGCTACTGACTGGGGGCTGGAAGTCTCGTTAGCGCACGCTAACGCTTGTAGTTAGCGCACGCTAATCTATCTGGAATATAAACCGTACAACAATCGTGATTCATCATTTCCACACTTTTCCTTTTTCTTCGCGGGTGACACCAAGGTGTGAATCGAAGGCGACTAGGGTTCGTGATCTTGGTCGATTCTGTTTCGCTCAAGGTGTTCTTCGTCAGATCGAGGCAATTCCTTGATTTTTCTTGAGTTAACCATTTTGTAGATTTTGTTCTTGATCGCATTTCCAACCCGATTCTGATGAAATAATTGATGTTAAATGTTGTTGTTGGTCATGTCCTATGAATTATATATCCATAATTCCGAATTGTTCAACTCGGTTAACGATTCTAAGGATTATGAGGAACCGTGAATAATTAACGTTCGATCAAATGTCCGTAAACTATCGGAGAACAAAGCAAATGATCAGGGGGCATCCGGTATCCCAGATGTTGGCAAGTGATGCTTTCATAATATGTCCGAATTGTTGATGCTTCCGACAATTGTGGCCTTGATTCTCTTTATCTTCTTGCTTTCCATCTCTAACTTGGTACGTTTCAAGGACAAAACTCCCTTTGATGGGGGAGAAGAGTATAATAATTGGGATTCTTGCGCTTGTATAATTTAGGGCCTTGAACCCTTATGCTTGACTCTGTTGTCGCACTACAGAACTTGCGAGTTTGGTGGTATTGCGATCTTTGGCCTGACGTATGAACTTATCGTGATTATGACTTCCGTTGTGTACTGATTCCCTATTGTATAGTCCCATTATCGATGAGTATTGAACCATATTTCCTTCGATAGCCCATGGTTCCACTCAAACAACCCATTTCCATTTGTGTGTTGTGCTTTATTTTGATTTCAACTTGTGTCGTTAACCGAAGCACGTCACTATCGAGAAATTCTCGTGATGTTAGTAGTCATTCCGCATTCGTTAGAATGCTTAGAGATTTGGTCATATGACCTTATGAGTTCCTTATCACGTTATTACCTTGTTTCTGTTGTTTTAAGTTTCAAGGACAAACTTCTTGTAATGAAAGTGGATTGTAATACCTGAATTTTTAACTTCTGCATTTTTCAATTATATCGACTCACTTATGCTCGTTGACACTTCTTAAGTTTGTTTGGTTCCTTGGTTTTTGCCGTTCGAAGGAGTTGTGATATTATTTCAAATTGATCCGTTCACCGTTATGACTTTTACAAGTTCGGTCCGATTCTTGTGAACCCTATGCGAAATGAACGTCTTGTAGTTCTTACGAGTTCATTTAATGTCTTGAGTTAAGGTGTGAACTTTGAAGTTGTGGTTTGATCGTTGTTGTCCGATCATTGTTGTTGGTTGTTGTTTGGTCATTATTGTTCGATCGTTGCTGTCCAATTGTCGATGTTCGATCTCGTATCGTGACTATTGAGCATATGGGCCACTTTTGTGCCAAATAATTTCCTCAAGATTCGAGTACTTTTCCCAAGTATGTTATCTTCCAAACCTTTGAGGTTGTCGGAATTATATACTTGTTCAGTGTTAAGCTCGTATTTTGGTAATTGTACTATTTGGATTATCAACCGTAGTGATTCATGATCGTTGCACTTCGTAAACATTATTGCGTATTGAATTGGACCGCAACAGCTCTGTACGACATGGAGTTTTGTGTCCGTTGTTGGCAGCATATAACGTGTGTCATCTAAAGTTTGCCTTGCTTTGATTGTTTCATGTCTCAAGTTTTGGGACGAAACTTATTCCGAAAGGAGTGGGAAGTATTAATTTTATTTCCCCGTTAGTTCCTTTTCTTTTTGATCTATTTTCATTTCTTCGGTTCGCTAGTCTCGACGATCAACATCTGAGAGATGGTCATCATGTCTCATTAAGAGGGAGTACCGAGAGTCCGTGATTTCGTCTTTTAGCTTAACCAATATTTTGGTCGTATTCGTACTATTAACCCGATCCTTATCAGGTATCTTTGTGAGTCTATCGCTAAGATTTTATTATTAATATTACCATTGTTGTGGCGGCGAGAGATAATTGACACTGAATAACGGCACCGCCATAATGACGACTGCTAAGAAACAACTATAGCGCCACTAGGACCGCCGACTTAAAGTCGGTTTGATGTGTATATAAGGCCCTGAGAGGTATTTCCATAGTAGACTTAAGACGTTAACCGAAAGGAAACAATTGAGTAATCTTGTGATACGGGATTGACGATTCCATGGGAAGAAGACGAGGTGATGATCGACGTAAGCGGCCATGCAGCCCGTGATGCACATGCGGTTACATACTTGGGCGATGATACGAAATTGACTAGTCCGAATAAATAAAACGAAGCAAGGATCGACGTAAATGGCCTTACAATGCGTAACGCATGTACGACGACATTTTTAGGTGAGAAAACGGACACAAGATGTAAAAGGACCAAGCTGCCGAGCTCGACCGTGTCCGAGGACATGCCCGTGTCATGTTGTGCCAGAAAATGCCGAAGGACTACCGACCGAACTCTGCCGTGTCATCCGACACGGTCCGTGCCACACTGTCCCGGATAGGCAAAGTCACTGTCGGCCAAACCCGACCGTGTCCGGCGACAGGGTCGAGTCCTACTCTTCCAGAACTGCCGGAACGTCTTCCTGTCCAACCCGATCGTGCCAGGCGACACGGTCAAGTCCTACTTGCCCAGAAATGCCGGAAATGACTATCCAGACACCCGACCGTGTTCCAGGCAACACGGTCGAGTCCTGCCGACCATGTTGCGCGCGCCGCGGACGTGTCTCGGGACACGGTCGAGTCCCTGCTGGCAGCCACTATATTTTATACACTTTTGTTGCTGATTTTTTTTTCCTTTTCTTTATTTACTTGTTTGAGGGATTGTGTTCCCCTATTATTTGATTTGTGTTCCCTTTTTGTATTTTATGTTGATTTGTTTTGATTATTCAAAGATTTTGAAATCTTTGAATTGTTTTGTTTATTGGATAGGAAGACTTAGTTTTTCCTATAAGTAAGTCTTGTATGAACAATGTAAGAATTGAATGTTGTTGTAATAAGAATACACTTTGTGTTTTCCTTGGCGAATGCTTTTCATCGAAATTTGATTTTTATTCGACGCGTTTTCGAGTATTAATCCGATCGATTCTCAATAGGTCTTGAGAAGAAATCATCTTATCGAATTATAGGTCTAATTCGATAAACCCTTGTTCTTGTTCGAATCTTTCATTGTCATATCCGATATTACTTCCATAAAAATACACTCAAAACACCCTACTCGTAAAAAGTCTTCCGCTATCATACACCTATACACACTCCGACCGATACATATTCACTTTTCCGGGCGAATCCGTATCATAAGTGGTATCGGAGCCCAAGGTCATCTCCTTGGGCGATTTGTTCAATGATTTCTTGTCAAAGAAATATCTCTTGACTCTTGTCATCGGAAACCACACCTGAATTTCTTAATTCAGTTAAGGTTCATGATCTTTCAGCAGAATGGAGTTCAACGATATTGATTTCTTGGCTAAATTTTGCAGCATACCGGAGTTTCATGGATATAGTAATCCAGATGCGTGCATAGATTGGCTCCGTGCTTGTGAGGAGCACTCGGACTTCAAGGCTGCCCCGATCAACCACAGCATTTCGCTTGTGACAAAGCGCCTCCGCGGTAGCACCGCCGTCTGGTGGCAAAAACTGAAACAGTCCCATTCACAACAACGTAAGCCAAAAATCAGAGATTGGCAAAAATTCATAAAACATTTCAATCGAAGGTTCAAATCATACCACCACTCGTTTTTCCCCCACCACCAGTCCTTCGATGCCCCGCCGCCGACATTCGATCTAAGATTTTTCCCCATCGAAGAATTTCCAGCGAAGCTTTTTTTTGATGAAGACGATGTCCCTACCACCATTTTGAATGAAGTAGACGAGACAGAGTTTTCAACGGCGCAATACAACGAAGAAGATGAGTTGAGCCGTGTTTCCCTAATTGACGAACCTGGATCTTGCTACTTTGAGCATGGGCCAGTTGGTTGTGTTGGCTAAATTGACCAAAACGGACCAAATTATTTTAATGGTGAGGAGCCTTTTAGTGTCATGGAAATTGGGCCGGATTATGAAGGGCAACCAGTATTTGATACAGAACCAGTTGACGAAGAGGAACCCATAATTGATCCCGTGTTTCCCATTTTTGTTGGTGAACCCGACGTGAATACATTAATGCTTCCCATTTTTGATGTTGTGCCCGACGACGATCCATATCTCGATGAAAGTTGTTTTGAAGATTTTTGTCCAATTTATGAGGCAGACTCCAATGAGGCGTTTTCAATTTTTGATATGGAGCAAGAAGATGTTACGATTCCGGAACATCTATATCTTGAGCCTTACCAAGATTTTGACATGAAAGTCGACGACGAAGCGTTTTTCCCAGGTCTTGAAGTGGCGTCCGATGAATTCGACCACCAGGATGATGACAGTTCTGACTCACAAAATGATTATTATTTCTTTATAGCTCAGGATAGTTATTTTGTTGGTGATTCGCTGAAACCCCCTACTACCTATCGTCTCAAGATTTTGGGCCATGTACGCACTGCGGATATTTTTGATTATCTTGATGACGAAGGGATTTCGAAATTGAGGACAATTCCCTTTAAAGGGGGAGGGAATGATACGAAATTGACTAGTCCGAATAAAGAAAACGAATCAAGGATCGACGTAAATGGCCTTACAACGCGTCATGCATGTACGTCGATATTTTTAGGCGAGAAAACAGACACAAGCTGCCGAGCTCGACCATGTCCCAGGACACGCCCGTGTCATGCTGTACCGGAAAATGCTGAAGGACTGCCGACCTAACTCGGCCGTGTCATCCGAAACGGCCCGTGCCGCATTGTCCCGGACAGGCAAAGTCACTGTCGGTTGAACCCGACCATGTCCGGCGACACGGTCGAGTCCTACTCGTCCAGAACTGCCGGAACGTCTGCCCGTCCAACCCGATCGTGCCAGGCGACACGATCGAGTCCTACTCGCCCAGAAATGCCGGAACTGACTGTCCAGACACCCGACCGTATTCCAGACGACACGGTCGAGTCCTGCCGACCATTTTGCGCACGCTGCGGCCGTGTCTCGGGACACGGTCGAGTCCCTGCCGGCAGCCACTATATTTTATACACTTTTGTTGCTGATTTTTTTTCCTTTTCTTTCTTTACTTGTTTGAGGGATTGTGTTCCCCTATTATTTGATTTGTGTTCCCTTTTTGTATTTTATGTTGATTTGTTTTGATTATTCAAAGATTTTGTAATCTTTGAATTGTTTTGTTTATTGGAAAGGAAGACTTAGTTTTCCCTATAAGTAAGTCTTGTATGAACAATGTAAGAATTGAATGTTGTTGTAATAAGAATACACTTTGTGTTTTCCTTGATGAATGCTTTTCATCGAAACTTGATTTTTATTTGACGCGTTTTCGAGTATTAATCCGATCGATTCTCAATAGGTTTTGAGAAGAAATCATTTTATCGAATTATAGGTCTAACTCGATAAACCCTTGTTCTTGTTCGAATCTTTCATTGTCATATCCGATATTACTTCCATAAAAATACACTCAAAACCCCCTACTCGTAAAAAGCCTTCCGCTATCATACACCTATACACACTCCGACCGATACATATTCACTTTTCCGGGCGAATTCGTATCAGGCGAGGAGATGGACACGAGGCTTGGAGTGACATTGGTGGTCGGGCTCGGGATAACTTAGTTTATCATTTTTTGTATTATTTAGTTAATAAAGGATACGACATGTGCATACCTATTTTACTTTACTTTGTTCGTTTTAGTATTTTCCTTAATAGGTAGTAGCCCAAACTTGTTCAAGGGCATTTTAGGGAGTAACCTTTATTTATGTTGCTAGGGTTTGGCGGCTATATATACATCATATAGCTCGGCCAATTTGATCATTGAATATACAAGTTGATTTTTCTCTCTTTGAGTTCTAATTGTTTGACGTGTCTCAAACATAAATTCTTGATTATTATTCGACGCGTTTTCGAATTCTAATCTGATCAATTCTGATACGGAGTCAATTAATATGAATGAAGAAGATGAAGTAAGGATCGACATAAATGGCCTTACAACACGCCATGCACGGACGACTACATATTTAGGCGAGAAAACGGATACAAGACGTGGAGTCTCGGTCTCGGCCGTGTCATGCTGTACTGGGAGATCAAAGTGCACTACCTGCCGAACTGGGCCGTGTCGTCCGACACGGCCCGTGCCGAGATGTACCGGACAAGCAAAACTGACTGCCCGTCGGACTCGACCCTGTCCCGAGACACGGCCGAGTCGAACTCTTCCAGAACTTGCCGAAGGACTGTCTGCCAAGCCCAACCGTGTCCCAAAACACGGTCGAGTCCTACTCGCCCAGAACGTCGGAACTGACTGCCCAGACAACTCGGACGTGTTCCAGGACACGGTCGAGTCTAGCCGACCAATATGCGCGCACTGCGGCCGTGTCAAGCGACACGGCCCGTGTCTCTGCCGGCAGCCCACCATTTTTTATACACTTTTGTGTTGTTTGTCTTTGTTTTTCCTTTTTTTACTCATTTTAGGGATTGTGTTTCCCTAAATTATGATCTTGTGTTCCCCTTTTTATTTTATTTTGATTTGTTTTGATTATTCAAATATTTTGTAATCTTTGAATTATTTTCTTTAATTATCACTAGGGAGACTTGGCTTCCTATAAGTAGTCTTGCCTAAGCATTGTAATGGCATTGAATGTTGAAGTAAAAGATTACATTTTGTGTTTTCATACTTGGTGAATGATTTTTATCGAACCTTTATTTTTATTTGACGTGTTTTGGAGTATTAATCCGATCGATTCTCAATAGGTCTTGAGAAGAAATCATCTTATCGAATTATAGGTCTAATTCGATAAACCTTTGTTCTTGATCGTTCAAGTCTTCTTGATCGATATTATCACTTTATTCGATATTACATCCATAAAACTACATCTGAAATACACTACTCATAAAAGACTTCCGCTACAATATTCTTATACACACTTCGACCGATACATATTCATCTTTCCGAGCGAATTCGTATCATTAGTGGCATCAGTGCCCAAGGCTATTTCCTTAGCGATTTTATTGACGATTTCTTGTTCAAAACTATCTCTTGAATCTTGTTATGGATTTCTCCGATCCCAATTTCTTGATGAAACTCTGTGACGCACTAAGCAGTTTACCGGAGCCACATATGCAAGCAAGACGCGGGGACGACGCACGTCAAATGCACCATGCGGGCGAGTTTAAAGTAAACGAACTTCCGGAGTTCGTTGAAGGTACCGATCCCGAAGCTTATTTGGAGTGGGAACGGAAGATTGAGTGCATGTTCGAATTCAAAGACCTTAATGACGAGAAACGTTGCAAATATGCAATTCTCAAGTTAGGGAAGGGTGCTTCTCTTTGGTTTAAAGGAGTGAAGACACGAAGGGCTCGGGCGGGAAAGGCAAAAATCCGTTCGTGGGATTCTTTAAAAAGAAAACTTCATAAGAGGTATGTGCCAACAACACACCGGTTAAACTTATACCGAAAGATTGCCGACTTCATACAAGGCAAGCTAAGTGTCGGTGAATATATTGAAGAGTTCGAAAGCTTGGTCTTGATGGGAGAGCTAGAAGAAAACGAAGAGCAAAAGATGTCACGTTTTTTACGTGGCTTAAATAAAACATAGCCAACACGATGGCGTTATACCCATATGAAGATTTCGATACTTTATGTGGATTATGTGTGAAGATAGAGGCCCAAAATAAATTGAAGTTTTCAAAACCCGAATTTCCTTCCAAATTCGGGAATCCAAGTGCCGGTTCGAGTTCGGGTACTAAAAGCACCACGCCAAGTCTTATCCCTATCACGGCACCTAAGGCTCCCTACATACCCAAGGAAACAAGTTTGGCGAAGGTACGATGTTTCAAGTGTCAAGGATTCGGTCATTACGAATCTAATCAATTAACGCGAGTTTTCATAGACTTTCGACTAGAATGCATGTAACATGGTCTTATCTCCTATTAACAAGATTTAATCAAGAAGTAAACGCTTAATCCGATCTATTATGGTGAATCATTGCTACAAAAGGACTTAATCAAGAAAGAAAAGATTAATCGCAGATGTTATAGCCAATTCTGATACGAAATCAACTATTCCAAGTGAAAAAGACGAAGTAAGAATCGACATAAGCAACCATGCAACCCGACATGTGGCTACATACTTAGAAGAGAAAACGGATATGAGGCTTGGTGTAACGTTGGTGATATGACTCGGAATAACTTAATTCATTATTATTTGGAAGAAATTTCAACCGCCCCTGTTGTCCCCTTGAAATCGTGACATCCCCCACCAAATAATGAAGAGTAATATTTTTTACATTTTGGGAAAGTTGGAAGAAGACTTCAGCCGTCCCTTTGTCCCCTTGGAATCATGACATCTCCCACCAAATCATGGAGAATAATATTTTATACACTTTAGTACCTTTGCTTTACATTTTTTATTAGATTGTAATCTTTCTATTTTTAACTAGCTAAGTTTTCTAATGGTTATTTAAGAACCATGTTTGGTCCTTGTAAGTCAGATCATTGAATCATCAAAAAATACATTGTGTATTGTTTTAAAAGTGTTGGACGAGTTTCCTCCCAAAATTTGGTTATTATTCGACGCTTGTTCGAATTTTAATCCGATCGATTCTCAATAGGTCTTGAGAAGAAATCACCTTATCGAATTATAGGTCTAATTCGATAAACACATGTTTCCTGTCCTGTCTCGGTAGAATTGCCACATTTTCGGACAATTCTTACATTTCGTTCCATACATCAAATTATTGTTCGTGTTCCCTGTTCGCAAAAGACATTTCTCTTGCCTTCGATACATGATTGTACTTGATCGGGAATTCACATCAGTTGTTGTTCATTGTCTGAAGCTTACTTCCTATTTCCGTTACCCCCTACCAAAACTTGCTGTTTCGAGTGCTGCTGTTTGGAGTTGGCTGTCCCTGTTTGTTTCCATTCGGCCCGTTCCTGTCTTATGCGCGTGCTGCTGTCCATTATGTAATACCCGGTTGTGAATTCATTTATTATCATTCAGTAACTGTCACTCAGAAATTTTTTTCACTCAGTAATAATCATTCATCATTCATATTCAGTCAACTATGTTCACCATTCGGCGTATTTTGGGATCATCACTGTTTGAGATCGAGCCGAGATTATTGTCATCATCATCATCATGTTTTGATTTTCAGTTTGAGAGGTAGCGCACGCTACACATTGTAGTTAGCGCGCGCTAATGAGGTGCATGTAACGCACGCAATGATTCAGTACTAGCGCACGCTAGCGCAAGTGAGGCGCATCCGAGAAGGTCTTGGGCTGATTTGGGAAATTGTAGCGCACGCTACGAGTGGTAAGTAGCGTCGCTAACTATGCGGGTAACGCACGCTAAGACTTGAGTAGCGCACGCCAGCGCGCTCGAGCAGGAAGGGCGATGAGTTACGGACTCCAGGATTTTGGATATCAACTATCTTGTAGCGCACGCTAACATAAGGTTAACGTACGCTAAGGTCAGCCGTTAGCGCACGCTACCAAAGGTACTTAGCGCACGCTAACGATTGATCTGGGGTACTTGACTACCGGTACCGCAGCGTTAGCGCACGCTAACATCGAGTTAGCGCGCGCTAACCTGGGATGATATATAGGACAGTTTGGTCCAACGTTCGTCATTTCTTCATTTCTCAATCATTTCGGACGAGCTCGGGCGATTCAGAAAGGTCTTTTCGAGCTACAATCATCTAGCATCATCTTCAACCTTCTAAGTTGGATTAATCATCATCTAAATCAGTTTCATCACTCCAAATCAAGGTAATGATTCTTGAATCTAGAATTTCGAGTCTTGGGTGTTTTGCCTCCGATCTCTTCGTGTTAAATCGATATTATGTTGGACTATGTTAGATATGGATTATCTATCTTGGATACATGTATTTCTACGGATTCATTGGTGTAAATTTCGGAATTTGTGAATAATTGAGGAATTGTTCAAGAACCCTTACGGGTTGACTTTGGAATTTTGGGGGTTTTCGACTAAATGTTGTTGAAATATCATTCTAAGTATTCCTATTGGATTATTGATAGTATTCATGAGTTTTTGTGGTTTTGAATCATTCATTGGGAGTTGGTTTCGGATGTAAATGAGTTTTGGTTGTAAACAATTGGAGATTGTTTACAACGCGTTTGTTTAAATGCCCCAATGAGTTTCGGGTATTGTTGTATCGACTTTTGAGTTGGTTGTGATTATGCTTGATTCATGTATTAAGAGAATTGTTGGTTTTTGTGTTGTTTAAGGTTTTTAAAGCGGTAATTTCATTAAGGACGTTGATCGTGGAAGTACCTTCTCGCCTTCGGTTTGAGGCAAGTTTTATACTTGTCCGGTCAATGAGCTAATGTCATCATGTATGTGTATGAATGTGTTGTATCATTCCGAGACTTAGTCTCTTCATGAATTCATTGATATCAAGAGATCGTTCGATACGATACCTTTCGGCAATTTTGCCAAATGTTATTGTTGTTCGTTAACGGCCGATTCAAGGCATTGTGATACTCATTATTAATGTCATTGTCGATAGCCGGTTCGCGGTATCGATGTATCGATTGTTGTTAATATAGATGTCAATTTAAGATATCGTTGAGATCATTGTTACTCCTGTTCGGATTGTCATTAAAACTGTACAGGCCGATTTAAGGCATTGGCTTACTCATTTCTCATCTTCGTCGTCGGTAACCGATTAAAGGTGCCGAGGCATCCTTCATATCATTGTTATCGAATTGCATTCTCAGGTAAATCGAAATGTTCAATCATTCACTAAATCATTGTTATCGATTGACCTTTCTAAGGCAATCGAGGTATTCACTCATTCATCGTATCATTGTTATCGATTGGCCGTTCTCAGGCAAATCGAAGTGTTCAATCATCCGCTGCATCATTGTTGTCGGTTGGCCGTTCTAAGGCAATCGAGGTGTTAATTTGGGACTGTCAAGGACGGTGTCTATCTGTGTGTTACTATCATCGTGTTGGCCGACTCAAGGCAGCACACTATCATTAATTGTGATACGGCTGGATGCCGTGTGGCCCGGCCCTAATTGTGATACGGTGGATGCCGTGGCTTCGCCCTAATTGTGATACGTGGATGCCCGCCCGGCCCTCATTGTGATACGGCCGTGCGTGGCCCGGCCCTCAATGTGATACGGCCGTGCCGTGGCTTCGCCCTCATTGTGATACGGCTTCGCCGTGGCTTCGCCCTCATTATTCTGACCGGCTGTTTTGACTTCAGGTGTTTGTGATATTTGTTAATTTCCGCTGAATGACTTTCAGGCCTTTATTATTGTCCTGGTAATTTCATTGGAGCCTTCGGGCATTGTGATTCATAATTAATTCAGTCCTGGTTTGGTTCATGTCTTGTCATTCATTGTGGTATTCTGTGATTTTGATTCGCCGTCGGGCACTTATGTTCTAACCTGTCGAACAGGTATTAATAGTATGCCGTGGGCATAGTATTGCACGAATGCTCGGTTCTTACCTTGGTTTGTGAGCATTTCGTATTATTATCATCATTGTACCATTTCATTCTGCCTTTGGATGCATATCATGTTATACATGTATTTGATGTTCATTATCTGGATGACTGACCCCGTGGGGGCGGAACATGTTTTTCATGTTTTAGGTGCTTGCGAGGAGAGAGTTGAGACACAGGGGCATGATGATGGCGACGAGGCATTCAAGCGATACTAGTACGAGTTGTTCATTGTCGGTCAGTCGGTTGGAGAGTACTCCAGTCTTGTCAGTGTTGTCGTGTTGTATTACCCGAACAGATGTTCGTGGATGTTGTTGTATTTCATTTTTAGCCATGTAGGCTACTTTTGTCGTTAAAATTCCTTATCGGAATATTGTGTCGGATATCATGGTAGGGACTATGATTTTCCCTTGTTGTGTTAATTATTGTATTTTTAGTCATGTTCGCCTGGTGGATCTCTTGGCGTGGGGTCCACGGCACTGTAATAACCCAATAGGATTTGGGGGTGTTACACATTATTGTTGCTGTATCAGGCTGTTATTGTCAGTTCCTGACTATGCTGTTCGATTCCTTTTGACTAAGTGCTGTTTGCTTCCGCTCGTAAAACAACCTTCCGCTATTCCGATAGAGATTTCGCATCATAAGTGGCATCGGAGCCCCGGTTCTTGATCTTTGGCGTTATGGATCTCAACGATGCTGATTTCTTGACGAAACTTAGCAATGCATTGCGTGACATACCAGAACAACACGACCAGCATTGGCACCCTAGGTGTGGTGATTATGAATGACCCTCACGCCATGTCGAGGAATTCAAAGTTAACGAGCTTCCGGAGTTCGGAGGTGGGACAGACCCTGAAGTGTACTTGGAATGGGAACGTAAAATTGATCTCATGTTCGAGTTTAAAGACCTCGACAATGAGAAACGTTGCAAGTATGCAATTTTCAAGTTGGGAAAAGGCGCTTCGCTTTGGTTAGAAAGAGTGAAAACACAAAGAGCTCGTGCGGGGAAAGAAAAGATCCATTCGTGGGATTCATTAAAAAGAAAACTTCGTAAAAGATATGTACCAACATCACATCGGTTGTCCTTATACCGAAAGATTGCCGACCTCATGCAAGGAAAGTTAAGTGTCAGTGAATACATTGAGGAGTTCGAAAATTTGACCTTAATGGGAATGAGGAGCAGAAGATGTCACGTTTCTTGTATGGCTTGACCAGAAACATAGCTAACTCGGTGGAATTATACCCATACGAAGACTTCAATACATTGTGTGGAATATGTGTGAAGTTGGAAGCTCAAAACAAGATGAAGTTTTATAAACCCGAGTTTCCATCCAAATTCGGGAACCCAAATACCGGTTCCAGTTAAACTACTAAAACAATCGTACTGACTCCTACCCTACTACGGTTCCTAAAGCCACCTACGTGCCGAAGTAGACGAGCTTGACTAAAGTATGATTTTTTAAATGTTAAGGGTTTGGTCATTATCAAAATGTTTGTCCGAACAAACAGGTGGTGACGCTAAGAGAAGCTCTCGTAGTCCGAGACGAGTTATTGGTCGGGGACGAAACAGAAAGGCTAGAGGAAGTGTTTAACGTAGAGGATGAAGAAGAAGGACAATGTGAAGCTTACGATGCTCCAGATTATGATACGGCTTTGGTCCTTCATACTTTACAATGCCAAATCTTTTTCGAATGATTCGGAATAACGAGGCCAAATATTTCATACGAAGTGTCAAGTCGGGAACAAATGGTGTAGTTTGATCATCGATGGAGGAAGTTGCACCAACGTAGCTTCGAGTGAGATGGTAACTAAACATGGGCTGACCACTAAGACTCATCCAAAACCATACACTTTACATTGGCTCGATGACGGTAGTAAAGTAAAGGTGTCAAAACAAGTGAGGATCGGATTGACCATGGGTTCGTACAATGATAACGTGTTGTGTGATGTACTTCCGATGGATGCATGCCATGTACTTTTGGATCATCCATGGATGTTTGATAAGGATGTTTTACATCGAGGAATAAGAAACGAATATGTGTTACAGAATAACGGCAAAAAAATTGTGCTTAAACCGATGTCAGCTCAAGCTATTCGTTCTATGAGCTCTAAACGGGTTGAAAAACCAAAACTTACCATGTTTGCTAGCGAGCGGGAAATGGAATACGCTATTGATTATGGTGAGTGCATGTACTTGTTAATATTGAAGGATATACGGAACGATAACATGGTTGTGCGAAATGAAGGAAAGATAGATGCTTTATTACACGAATTTGTGAATGTTTTTCCCGAAGAGTTGCCGTCGGGTTTGCCACCTATTCATGGGATTGAACATCAAATCAATCTCATACCGGGTGCATCGCTCCCTAACAAGGCTGCCTATAGGTGTAATCTTGAAGAAACGAAGGAACTACAAAAACAAATCCATGAGTTAATGAACCGCGGATAAGTTCGAGAAAGTCTAAATCCTTGTGCGGTCCCAGTTTTGCTTGTTCCTAAGAAGGACGTATCGTGGCGAATGTGTATTGATAGTAGGGCCGTGAATAACATAACAATCGAGTATCGATTTCCGATTCCAAGGCTTGTTGATATGTTGGATGAACTACACGGTTTGGTGATCTTTTCAAAAGTGGATTTACGAAGTGGATACCATCAAATTGGTATGCGAGAAGGTGATGAATGGAAGATGGCTTTCGAAACGAAAAATGGATTGTACGAGTGGACCATTATGCCGTTCGATCTTACAAATGCGCCGAGTACTTTCATGCGCTTGATGAATGAGGTACTTAAGCCGTTATTGGGGAAATTTGTAGTTGTGTACTTGGACGACATTTTAATTTATAGCCGATCATTGCGAGAATATTTCGGGCACTTAAGGCAAGTCTTCGAGACTCTTAGGGACCGAAAATTTTATGGGAAGAAAGAGAAGTGCTCATTCTTAGTCGAAAGTATAGTCTTTCTTGGCTATATCGTTTTGAAGGACGAACTGTCGCTTGATCAAACCGAGATCGAAGCAATTAAGTCATGGCCGATTCCTACTACCATGACGGAAGTTAGGTCGTTCCATGGACTTGCTTCATTCTACCGGAGATTTATTCGAGATTTTAGCACTATTACATGTCCGATAATGGAATGTTTAAAGAAAGGTACGTTTAAAGGGAGCGGGGCTGCCCAAGAATCGTTCGAAAAATTGAAAACAAGTTGTGTGAAGCACCAATCTTGGCATTACCCGATTTTTCACAACCATTCGAAGTAGAGTGTGATGCTACCGGAGTTGGCATTGGAGCGGTTCTTATTCAAGGAAAGCGTCCTATTGCATATTTTTCGAATAAGTTAAACGGTGCTCGTCTCAATTATTATACAGACGACAAAGAGTTCTATGCTGTTGTGAGCGCTCTAGATCATTGGAGTCACTATCTTCGGCCGAAGCACTTCAGCATACATTCAGACTATGAGTCATTGAAGTATATTAACGGAGAGCACAAGTTAAGTCCGAGGCATGCTAAGTGGGTGTAGTTCTTACAATCATTTCACTTTTCATCAAAGTATAAGAATGATAAAAGCAATGTGGTTGCGGATGCGTTATCTAGACAGTATGCTCTACTGTCTACTCTTAATGTTCGTTTGCTTGGATTCGAGATGTTAAAAGATTATTATGTTGACGATGCTGATTTCGGAGAGATTTTTATCCGATGTAAATCTGGTCCGTTCGAGGAATTCATGATACAAGACGATTTTCTCTTTAAGGGTAATCGACTTTGCTTGCCCAAACACACGGTTCGGGAGCTATTGATTCGTGAAGCTCATGGAGGAGGCTTGGCTGACCACTTTGGCATGACTAAAACCATGTAGGTGATGCGAAATCAACGTTCGTATGTAAACGTAATTCGCATGCGACGCAACGAAAGTGTATTTTGTGAATTTAGTATATGAATAATTATTTAATGTATGGAACACAATGTAAAAATCGTCCGAATGTAGGGCAATTCGGTCGAATAAAAATATATACAAGTTTTTTATCGAATTAGACCTATAACTCGATAAAGTGATTTCTTCCCAAGACCTATTGAGAATCGATCGGATTAAAACTCGAAAACGTGTCGAATAATAATCAAAGTTTTGGTAGGAAACTCGTCCAACACTTAAGCAATACAAGAGTATTTCTTTTTCATTAAATCTTCAATCCCTCCATACAAGCCATGAATGGCTACTTATAGGTAAGAGAATTATTACCAAATCAACTAAAGTATTCAAAAGGTAAGATTACACAAGACACAATCTTTGAAAAAGAAAGACAACATAACAAGCTAGTCAAGTAATTATTAATTAAAGAAAAACAATCAGAGACTTTGAAAAGGAAGACACACTTTAAGATAAAAGCGATGAAATCTTCATCAAACTTGGACACAATCTTCACAAATCTTCACAAATCTTCATCAATTTTCGGCCATAAACACCACTGCACATTTGAACGGTTCGTGTGGCTTGATAGAAGAATAATTGGACCTTGGACCATTGTACATTATTTATAGATCTTTCTTTTATCTTTCCATGGCCGCTTGAATCACCTAAATCGGACTTCGTATGAGAGAGTTATGATTAAAATACCAAAACTGCTATGAAGTCCTCGTACGCGCGGGAATTGGTAATTTTGTTCGGTTTTCGCCTTTTTCACTCGGACTAGTCAATTTCATATCATGACTAGTCAATTTTGTATCAGGAGGTACTTAGGAAATATTTCTATTGGCCAAAAATGCAAGGAGACGTAAATGATATCATGAGTAAATGCGTGACATGTCATATGGTGAAGAGCTCGTTCAAGCCGGGCATGTATATGCCTCTACCGGTTCCGGATAGGCCATGGGATGATGTTTCAATGGATTTCAATGTTGCGTTGCCTCGTACTCAACAGGGTAATGATGCTATTATGGTGGTCATAGATCGTTTCTCGAAAATGGCTCATTTTGTGGCGTGCCACAAGACCGACGATGCAAGCAATGTTGCCGACTTATATTTCCGAGAGGTGGTACGTTTACATGGAATTCCGAAGACTATTGTTTCGGATCGAGATTCAAAATTCCTTAGCTACTTTTGGAACATATTATGGAGAAAGGTGGGAACCAAACTCTTGTTTAGCACTTCAACCATCCTCAAACTGACGGACAAACCGAAGTGACTAATCGAACATTGGGAACGTTGTTGCGTGGTCTTTTAAGCAAGACACAAAAGGATTGGGATTTAAAACATGCACATGTGGAATTTGCGTACAACCGATCCCCTACTCATGCCACGGCTCACTCACGGTTTGAAATCGTCTATGGTTTGAATCCGTATATACCGTTAGATTTAATTCCCTTGCCGAGCGATGAGTTAGTCACAAAGACGCGGAGTCAAAACTTAAGTCCATGATGAATCTACATGAGCAAGTGCGTAATCGGATCAAGGAGGTTAATGATGCCTACAAACGGAAGTCTAACAAACAAAGAAAATCGAGACAATTTGAAATTGGCGACTTGGTTTGGGTACATTTGAGGAAAGAATGATTTCCGGGTAAACGCAAGAATAAACTTATGCCGCGAGCTGAGGGTCCTTTCAAGGTAGTTGCTAGAATAAACGATAATGCGTATAAGGTAGAACTTCCGGGTAATTATGGAGTACATGCTACTTTTAACATAGGGGATTTATCCCTGTATCTCGATGACGATGGGATTGTGGAATTGAGGACAATTCCTTTTAAAGAAGGAGGGAATGATACGAAATCAACTATTCCAAGTGAAGAAGACGAAGTAAGGATCGACGTAAGCAATCATGCAACCCGACATGTGGCTACGTACTTAGGCGAGAAGACGGATACGAGGCTTGGAGTAACATTGGTGATCGGACTTGGAATAACTTAATTCATTATTATTTGGAAGAGATGTCAGCCGCCCCTGTTGTCTCCTTGAAATCGTGACATCCCCCACCAAATAATGAAGAGTAATATTTTATACACTATGGGAAAGTTGGAAGAAGACTTCAGCCGTCCCTTTGTCCCCTTGGAATCGTGACATCTCCCACCAAATCATGGAGAATAATATTTTATACACTTTAGTACCTTTGCTTTACATTTTTTATTAGATTGTAATCTTTCTATCTTTGACTAGCTAAGTTTTCTCATGGTTATTTAAGAACCATGTTTTGTCCATGTAAGGCAGATCACTGAGTCATCAAAAATTACATTGTGTATTGTTTTAAAAGTGTTGGATGAGTTTCCTCCCAAAATTTGGTTATTATTTGATGCGTTTTCGAATTTTAATCCGATCGATTCTCAATTGGTCTTGAGAGGAAATCACCTTATCGAATTATAGGTCTAATTCGATAAACACATGTTTCATGTCCTGTCTCGATAGAATTGCCCCATTTTGGAACAATTCTTACATTTCGTTCCATACTTCAAATTATTGTTCGTGTACCCTGTTCGCAAAAGACATTTCTCTTGCCTTCGATACATGATTGTACTTGATCGGGAATTCACATCAGTTGTTGTTCGTTGTCCGAAGCTTACTTCCTGTTTCCATTGCACCCTACCAAAACTTGGTGTTTCGAGTGCTGCTGTATGGAGTTTGCTGTCCCTGTTTGTTTCCATTCGGCCAGTTCCTGTCTTGTGCGCATGCTGCTGTCCATTATTGTTGCTCTATCAGGCTGTTACTGTCAGTTCCTGACTGTGCTGTTCGATTCCTTTTTACTATGTGTTGTTTGCTTCCGCTCGTAAAACAGCCTTCCGCTATTCCGATAGAGATTTCGCATCAAATTCTAAGTAAAAAAGGCTCGGATCTAATTAATAAACCTGAGTTTTCATAGAGTTCCGACCCGAATGCATATAACATGGTCTTATCTATTAACAAGACTTAATCAATAAGTAAAGTCTTAATCGGAGCTATTATATCCAATCCTTACTACAACAAGACTTAATCAACAAGTAAAAGATTAATCAGAGATGTTATAGCCAATTCTGAGTATAGAAGGCTCGAATCTAATCAATAGACAAGAGTTTTCATAGAGTTCCGACTCGAATACATGTAACATGGTCTTATCTCCTATTAACATGAATTAATCGAGAAGTAAAGGATTAATTGGAGCTATTATAGCGAACCCTTGCTACAATAAGACTTAATCAAGAAAGAAATGATTAATCGGAGCCGTTATAGCCAATTCTGAGTACAAAAAGCTCGAATCTAATCAATAAACTCTATTTTTCATAGAGTTCAAACTCGAATGCATGTAACGTGGTCTGATCTCCTATCAATAGGACTTAATCAAGAAGTAAAGATTAATCGGAGCTATTATAGTGAATCTTTGCTATAACCAAACTTAATCAAGAAAGAAAAGATTAACCAGGGCTATTATAGTAAATTTTGAGTACAAAAGGCTCGAATCTAATCAATAAACCCGAGAGTTCATAGAGTTCCGACTCAAATGCATGTAATGTAGTCTTATGTCCTATTAACAAGACTTAATCAAGAAATAAAAGTTTAAGCGGAGATATTATAAGGAATCCTTGCTATAGAAAGACTTAATCAAGAAATAAAAGATTAATCAGAGCAGTTATAGCCAATTATGAGTATAAAAGGCTCGAGTCTAATCAATAAACCCGAATTTTATAGAGTTCTGACTCGAATACATGTAACGTGGTCTTTATTAACAAGACTTAATCAAGAAATAAAGGCTTAATCGAAGCTATTAGATCCAATACTTGCTACAACAAGTCTTAATCAAGAAGTAAAAGATTGATCGGAGCCGTTATAGGCAATTTTGAGTACAGAAGGCTCAAATCTAATCGGTAAACCCCAGTTTTTATAGACTTCTGACTCGAATGCATGTAACATGGTCTTATCTCCTACTAACAAGACTTAATCAAGAGATAAAGGCTTAATCGGAGCTATTATAGCAAATCCTTGCTACAACAAGACTTAATCAAGAAAGAAAAGATTAACCGAAGCTGTTGTAGCCAATTCCGAGTAAAAAAAGCTTGGATCTAATCAACAAACTTAAGGTTTCATAGAGTTCCGAATTGAAAGCATGTAACGTGGTCTTATCTCCTATTAACAAGACTTAATCAATAAGTAAAGGCTTAATTGGAGCTATTATATCCAATTATTGCTACAACAAGACTTAATCAAGAAGTAAAAGATTAATTGGAGTTGTTAAAGCCAATTATGAGTACAGAAGGCTCGAATCTAATCAATAAACCGTAGTTTTCATGGAGTTCTGACTCGAATACATGTAATGTTGTCGTATCTCCTATTAACAAGACTTAATCAAGAAGTAATGCTTTAAGCTAAGCTATTATAATGAATCCTTGCTACAACAAGACTTAATCAAGAAAGAAAAGATTAATCAGAGCTGTTATAGCCAATTCTGAGTACAAAATCACATAGGGAGAGCTACTACGTGTGATTTCACCTTCACAACGTGCGCCTCACCTTCTCCACGTCCATGCCGTCAATAGCTTTCTTCTACTGCCGCCGGTCCCTTTTCCAATCATAAGTACCTCGGTTTGTGATCACGATCAATATGCCCGATATTTGTAGCACCTTTGGTCACCTCTTCTCAGCCCTATGCGACCTCCACCCATGGCTGCCTAGGGTTTATCCGACATCAGCGGCGTCCTTGCCTTCCACGGCTCCTCATCCGTCAACTACCCCTCGATCTCTATTGTCGGAGGAGAGGGTACAACCCTCTGCACTCTGCAATGAATTTCCTTGCGTTCATCAGTTCACCAACGCCACGGGACCTGCACCTACTACAGTCGTTGCAGCCTCCCACTCGCCGGAAAGTTCAGCTATCGTAACTCCCCTCCCCGTTGATCAGTTGGTCTCTAACCCGATGGTTAGGGTTGAGACCCATTCCACGGACCCCCGGAATCCAGCGCCCGCTCACCCGCCTCCTTTCGCTAGGGTTTCTACCCACTCAGCGGTTAGCCCGACCTCCATCTCAAAAACCTACGACGCTCATCTCAGCACCGCCTTCCTCACCCCTCCGATGTTGTCACAAGTGTGCGAAGCTATATCCCAACACCCTTGGCTTCATTCATTCATCTCCGTCCCTACAGCGTCTCCGGCTGCCCGTCAGGTACACGACCCGCACCTATCTCGTAATCTGCATGTTAGCATCCTTATTAATTTGACCAACATTGCTAGCACTCTATTGCACAATCATGCGACTAATGGGTCGATCATGCATGACCATGCTGTCTCAGCATTATATGATCTCATGCATGCCCAACATCACCACCTACACGAACACTCCACATCGTCTATTCTTGTTTTGTTTGCCTCGTCATTTAATCCTCCTCTGCCCGTATTTTCTCCGGTCACGGGAGGTCTTTCTTCTTCTGTACATGCAGGTTCTTGCCCTATCAAATTCGGCTCTTTGCATCAGCCATTTTCCCCAGAAGCTCTCAATTTGGCCATACACAACATTCACCAACTTCCTTCCTACTCTCGCATCAAGCCATATGAGCCATACCGTCGAGGAGACTCAGTTTGTATATGTATGGACGATAATAGATACAGGGAACGGGTTCGGTTTCTCTCCAACACCTTGATCGGGAGAATATTCTACGTGAAGACTGACAAGCCTTGGGAGGTCCTGATACGGGATTGACTAATACAAATGAAGAAGACGAGGTAAGAATCGACATTAGTAGCCTTGCAACACGCCATGCACTTACGACTACATATTTTGGCGAGAAAATGGACACAAGACGTGGAGTGACCATGGTGCTCGGTCTCGGCCGTGTCATATGACACGGCCCGTGTCGCAATGTTCTGGAAAAACAAAAGTCACTGCCTGCCAAACTCGGCCCTGCCAGGCGATGATACGAAACCGACTACTCCAAGCGAAGAAGACGAAGTGAAGATTGACATAAAACACCTTGAACATACTCCTACATACTTAGGCGAGAAAATGGATATGAGACCTGGAGTAACCTTGGTGATCGGACTTGGAATAACTTAAACATGGTAACTTACATCATGTGGGGGTACAAGTGGTGCAGATAAAAGAATAAAGATTTCATCCATTTCTTTATAATAAAAGAGGCAGGATTCTCGGCCTGCATGTGAAGAACGGCTATCACCTTGGAGACAAAACCCATCTTTTATTCCTTTTGTTTGTAAGTGGCGTGGAGTACCTTTTTATTGTCTTTTCCTTTATTTTAAGATCATGTGGTCTTATCTTGTAATAGTTTAAGTAATATTGTCAGACTACTCTTACCTATAAGTAGTCATGTTGAGTTGTAATGAAGACATTATTGAATGATCAAAAAATACATTGTGTATTAGTGTGTTGGACGAGTTTCCTTCCAAAAATTTGGTTATTATTCGACGCGTTTTTGAATCTTAATCTGATCAATTCTCAATAGGTCTTGGGAAGAAATCACCTTATCGAATTATAGGTCTAGTTCGATAAAACAATTGTTTCTTGTCCTGTTTCGATATTCCTCTTGCTTTCGATACAGGATTTTACTTGATCGGGAGTTCGCATCAATTGCTGTTTGGTTGTCCGAAGCTTGCTTCCTATTTACATTGGCATCCGACCGAAACCTGCTGTTTCCAAGTGCCGCTGTTTGGAGTTGCCTGTTCCGAGTCATTTCCACTCGGCCAGTTCCTGTCTTGTTGCTGCATCGAACTGATGCTATCAGTTCTTGTCTTGTGCACGTGCCGCTATCCATTATTGTTACTGTATCGAATTGTTTTCCGTATTATTCGATTCCCTTTTGGCTAAGTGTTGTTCGCTTCCGCTCGTCAAAATAGCCTTCCGCTATACCGATAGAGGACTCGCATTGTATTTTGTATAGGGGAGAGGACTATACTGACTTACATAAATGTCCTGAATGTAATGCTTCGAGATATGAAGTAAACTTACATAATGGAAAGATAAAATAAAATGTTGCTGCAAGAGTATTAAGTTACTTTCCTATAATTCCAAGACTTCAGCGGATATTTCTTTCAGCATCCGTTAGTGAGCAGTTATCATGGCATTCTAGTCATCACAGTCAAGTTGACAAGATCCGTCATCCTGGTCTCAATTTCTTAGAGTTCCATAGATAAAAAAAAGTACCCCGATTTTGCATTAGATCTGAGGAATTTAAGATTTGGACTTGCAACTGATGGGTTCATCCCATTCAGCCATCTTAGCTCCACACATAGTTTTTGGCCAGTTATCTTAGTCATCTATAATCTTCCACCAAATGTGTGCATGTCTTCTCAAAACCTGATGTTGACTTACTTTTTCAGGCCCTAAAGTGTTGATATATATGATGCATATACTAAATCCATGTTTAATCTTAAAGGTTTCTTGTTGTGGACCATTAATGATTTCCCAGCTTATGGGAATTTATCTGCGTTAACTAATAAAGGGGAATTTACTTGTCCTGACCGTGGTCCTGAAACGTGTTATTACTGGCTGCCACATGCTCAGAAGACTATCTATGTGGATCATAGAAGATTTTTTTCCATCAAACCATGTGTTTCAGAGAAAACATAAGTGGTTCAGTGGAAAAAATGAGACAAGGTGCGGCCAAAGATATTTACAGGGAGAGCTATGATTCATGCTTTAGTTGGGTTCACAAATAAGTGGGGGGAAAATGAAAAAAACAAAAGAAACCTAAAAAAGGAGACCCAACAAAGTTATTAAAAAAGTAGTCCTTATTTTTTGACTTGCCGTATTGGGAGGTCAGAGTTATATTCTTACTATTATTTACTACTTTAATTCAATAAGATTATGATGAAGCATTATAATTAAATTTGATACGTATTTTTTTGCTAACTATAAGAACTACTTGTGCGACAAAATTTGGATGTTATGCATATTGAAAAAAATGTGTGTGAGAGTGTTTTAGATATACTCTTAGATGTAAAGGAAAAATCTAAAATTGGGGATGATACACGTAGAGATCTAGAGTTACAAGAATTGATGGGAGATGTTGTAGTAGAAGCAAGACAAAATAAGTTAGGTGCTTCTCATGCTTACATCTTTACAAAGCTTGAGAAGGAAAAATTTCTTTGGAGGCTATGTGTAACAACCCCAGAGCCATCCAGAAATATTACAGCGCCGTGGGCCCCGAGAGGGAACCCACAAGGCTAAAAGATATTTTCGCAAATATTTACAAATGCCCAAGAGGCTAACGACGGTACTATCTTTTAAAAACTTTCGAAGACTTTATAAAATCCGTTTATCAAAAACCGTCGTAACATCTCATTTGAAAGGACAAGGCCAGACAGCCGAAACTCGATAGTTTAGAAAACGATTTCCAAAATAACTCAAGTTGCCAAAAATCAAAAGGACATTTAAGAAATACTCATGCAGCGGAAAGGCAAAATTAAAAATACTCTAGCAGCGGAATACAACATATAATCAGAAGACTCGATTCACAAACACATGCCATAGCCAGTATCCTCCGAGACGCTCATCTCTTCACGACCGCTACAATCTCGATATCCCAAGAACCTAAAAAGAAATTCCACAACGGGGTCATCCATAATATCCAACAATGATAAGAATCACATCACGTCAATAATTACATACCAATGAAAATACTAAGTAAGAACACGACCAATGTAATCTTACTGCCGTAACTTTACTTACTCGAATAATCCTCATCAAAATAACCATTATCATATTGTACATCTCGTAATCTCGATTAACCAATAAACTCAAACATAGCATCTGTATTGTTCCTTAAACAATACTCAAGATTATCAGAATCACTAACTCATGATACGGAAAAATACCAGCTCTGACCAATTCGATCCATCGGATAACATCATCAAATCCCAACACGATAATTGATTGTCCATCAAAAGACAAATACCAAAGGAAAAACGGAACATACCTCAAGATATGAAATGCCACGACGAAATCACATCAGTCTAATCCAAGATCAGATTAACACAACATACGGACATGGTCTTAACACAAGACCTACAAATGCATACTCATATGACAATGTCAATATGTTAATATCAATAAGAACAATGTATACTTACGGAAATCCGATGATCCAGTGCACGCAGCATAGATCCCAAGATGATCCTGATAGATCAACACGAGGTGGATAACCCATAATATACATATGCACAACAACATATGAGTAATCCGATGATCCAGCGTTCACTGCCTAGATCCCAAGATGATCCCATCAGATCAATACGAGGTGGATAAACCCGTCCAATGATCCAGCGCACGCTAGCATAGATCCCAAGATGATCCCGTCAGATCAACACGAGGTGGACATACGACAACAATGCACAAATGCATATTAAGAACAATACACAATGTATCACAATATGATCGACACAAAATAATAGAAATGATTAGAGTACTTGCCCCGAGTCCTCCGAGAGCAATCTCAATCTCTAAACCATCACCAACCATTATAATCAATATTCGACGGTCCAATATGTCACGGACGGTAGATCATTCATGTTTTCACTTTTACCACAATGTATCCTCGATACCCAAGTATACCAATAGCAAAAGTAAATCATATACATTATGATTTAAATTCCCAAAATCCGAAAACAACATACAATCCCAAATCTCTAGTGTTCACAATTGTAATTATTGCTATACGAATTATAAATGAATGAAATCGAAACCATTCATTAAATATTATAAACTGTGCAAGTAATAACTTGCTTCGATACTGATATAATGATGAGAAAGCTGTTACAAATTCCATTGCCTTCGTCTACGAGATCCTCAGCCCCGGCCAAAGCAATCTACGAACATTCTCGAACACGACCACAAAGCATGGTTCTAATCACCAATCAATAATCTCAACCTATTACAATAATCGATTAACACACATTCGATAATAATCAACAACTGATATAACCAATCAACAAACCCAACGGTTCTACAATATCTAGGTAAAATATAGTCTGAACAACCCACCTCAAACCAGCACAAATTCATAACCCCAACACGATATACTACACTGCCTGACCACTTAGCGGACGTTAATCATATACCGTAGCGTGCGCTAAGTTATTTCCGTTAGCGTGCGTTAGCCAGTTCAGCTAGCGTGCGCTAATGTTATACAATTGCATGCCTTACAAGTATCGAATTAGCACCTTGCGATTACGGATACGAATGTAAAGGAAATTATACTCCAAGATCAATCACATCCTTTCAAAATTCAATCTCATCATCATGATCTATACCTTATCAAGAACATACAAAATCAACCACTATAATCAACATAATATTAGTTCTAATCATCCAATCCAAGTTCATATCCGAAACCATTCACATCTTATCACACATTCTTCTATGATGTGATATGTACCAAGAACACCATGATTCCATAATCATGTTCATAACAAAACAACATAATTATATATATATATATACACATATCATCATATCATCTATGAAAGACCAAGAACCATAACAACACTTCCATAATCTATCATTACAGAGAGTAAGCATCAACAATAACATCAATATCTGAAAATGAGGAGAGGGATTAACCAACTAATCTCAAGAAGACGAACAACACAATCCAAACCACTAGAATCATATCAATACCCATATATCAACAACAACATCACCACAACCCAGTAATCTATCTCATAATCATGCTTATCAACTTGTTTATATGTTAATCATCAACTCAAGAACATCAATATTCAATCCAAAATGAAATCCAAAGGTGAAGAGTAATTACCTCTTTGAAGGAATGGATTGAATCTCAAGGTTGAATCCGTTCTCAATCACTTCGAAGCTCCAAATGTTGTTACAGATGATTAACTCCACCATAATCCAGTGTTTGGAACCTCAAACATCTCTCTAAGAACTCTCTCTATCGGTTGCAAGGAAGGAATGGACGAAAATGAAGAAAAATGGCCAACTGCACATATATATACTATACATTATTAACGTGCGCTAACATCTTCATTTAGCGTGCATTACATTCTTTAGCGTGCGTTAACTTACCTTGTTAGCGTGCGCTATCGAGGTCCAGAGGCTACTGCCTTGATTCGCACAATGGTTTACGTACGTAACACCAAGATCATAGCGTAAGTTATAGAGACGTTGACTTACTACAATAATACACCATTAATGTGCGCTAATCTTCAACCTTAGTGTGCGCTAATCTTCATTGACCCGACAATCTACACATGTCCTGAATGTGTCTGGGTCCTATATGCCGAAAGTAACCAATAAAGCCAAGATTCCCTTTGACCAATCTACAATTAGCATGCGTTAAGACTCATGCTTAGCGTGCGCTAATATTCGTAGAAAAACATATGTTGACCTTATCGGAACATGGGCCGAAAGTAGCTGGGTCCACACGTAGATTCCCTCGGATCTGTTCTGCACTAGCGTGCGCTATCCTTTACCTTTAGCGTGCGCTAAACCTGCATGATAGCGTGCGCTATGCTTGAATATTAGCATGCGCTAATAAGGCTATACTTAGCCATTGACACTGATCTTGCTCGTCGATTGAATATACCGAATATGTATACACAACACACTATATCCTCAAATATAATTGTCGACCAAGTACGACAATTATACCAATACAGATGTCTCAGTCCTTCATTTATTTTATCCATACTGTACAGATTTCACGCTGTACAACATAACTCGGATAAAATAACATTAAACAATAGTACTAGAAATTCCGGATATTACATACTATACCACTTAAAATAAGTTTCGTCTTCGAAACTTGCAATCCGTCATAGAAAAACAAACAAAACCTTCAACCAAAATATTTTGAAGCCATCACGACAACGATCAATCATCATCATTAACGAATAACCAAAACAGTATACTTACATATGTGCCAAGTCGACGATCTCCTGAGATACTAGCAAGTGACTACACCGTAAAGCCTCAATACTCATACAATCACAATTCCGTTAGTCTCAACAAAATATATCATCTTCGGATGAAATAATCTATCCGTGTCAAATCTTGTTTGCCTGATTATACAGTCAAGTCCCAATTTCGATAAAATGAATAATACACGATACATCTATTAAACGACTGCCAAAACAATGAAACAAATCCCGAGACATCGACACCAAATTCGAACGCTCATATGATAAGTAACAATGATCAATCAGCAACTTAACCGAGAATATCATCAACATGATAACTCCAATATGACCAACCAAAGGTCAAAACACAATCGAGTATATCATCAACATGATAAACTCTAATATGACTATCCAAAGGTCAAAACACAACCGAGTATATCATCAATATGATAAATTTCAATATCATCAATGAACAATCGATGATAATCGGGAATACCCTCACACGGTAAACTTCAACATGATCAACACAGAACCGCAGAAACAGATATACGAAAGAATAACATTCTCAAAATGTTATACCAATCACATGCAGTGGATCTCATAGAAACACACCCGACTGGTGAACATACCCCTCGGCATACGAACAACCAATCACAAACCGACGAACATACCCAATCATACATGGAGTGGGAATGACCAATCAATATCCAAACAACCATATTGGGGTCACCATCCTTAAATCCACACTTACAATCATTCAAAAATCACTATGGTAAGATCGTACTACTACTATACCAATGGAATCACATAGCACATATGTCCCGGTTTCACAAAATACAAAGTTCCAAAATCATATTTTTTGCATGAATCTACAACACGCAGCATATTTCTCTTATCTGATCAATGAACCGATCATCCCTGGATAACCAAAAATACCATACTAAAGTTCGAATCTCTTTTTCATCATACCATACTGATATATTATCCAGTTCGTGAGTCACACTCATAACTTCACCATGATATGCATTATGCACTAAATGTGTATGTATATCAGTCACATTTTCAAAGTCAGTTTGAAACTATATAATCTTGTCAAGAGGACAGATTTTCGAAAGTTCTTTCAAGAATTTCAAAACTCGAAACATAAAGTTTCATAAGACCACGAAATCAATTTTCGAAAAGTTAAACCGGCTCGCTGGTGTCAAGTTCTCGTTGAAAATCCCTTTCGAATACACACGATTGAATAAATGAAATTATGCAAATGATTGACCACATCCATACTCCTGTATACCAGTTCAGCTTGTCACCGAATCCACTGACATTCCATCAGAAAACCACCCGATAGAGTTCCACAATCTCAATGTATAGACCCCGACAAAAACTCCTCTTCCACATATGACTCGCAACATCAACCATTAACCCATCCTGGATCACCTCAACCATGCTATGACAAAATATTGAATAATCAATAAATCAAACACAACGAAAGACTACCCGAGAAGTCTCATTTGAAAAAATAAATCAAAACCCCGAAAGGTAGTAATAAAATAGATAAACGATTGGTAAAGTGTTTTACAAATCTGGGGAGTTTTAGAAAACAAAAAAGCCTTTTGAAACATTAGGGTCTCATCCCGTATCTCGTTCCATATTACAGGAAGTTTAAAAGTAGAAAGCCCTTTTGGACCCCAAGTCCTGAGTTATAAAACTATTTCAAAATCGATTGGGTCTCGGCCCAAAATCATTTTCCGTAAAACATCCGTAAAATATTCATTTTGGAAAGTATCATTTTTAAATGCTAAAAAACAGTTTTATATATCTCAAAATGAACTAAAATGACTACATGTTCTTCTCAATAATCCACAGTCCTCCTCCCGAATACACAACTCCGTTTCTAAAATTTAACCGACATATTGCTTTCCAAAATCATAACTTCTGAAGATCATCAATCCTGTCCCAACTCTGTCACCTTATACTGTAACGCATAATATTCTGCTGAATCTCAAAGCATATCAACTTAGAACGGCAATAAATCTCAATGCAATTCAAGAATCCAAATACTTACAGATCGTGAAGCCGACAATTCCCCGTGATACTGGCACATGTCTCAACTCTAGAAAATACTCGACACAGACATTTACAAAACACACATTTTGCAAACTCAGTTCAACTCTAGAACACAACACATTTCTATCCGAAGAAACACGTTAACACTGTTTGAAAAAGTTACAACAACCCCAGTACCACACTGGTAAATCACATAATGCACAAGCCCGAATGAACAACAAAAACCTAGGGCTCTAATATTCGTCAATCGAAAACTCAAATGACGTGATAAAAACACGACTTAACTCGACCCAACTGCCTAGGTTTTCTCAACTTAAGCTCTGATACCATATTCTGTAACACCCCCAGAGCCATCCAGAAATATTATAGCACCGTGGGCCCCGAGACGGAACCCATAAGGCTAAAAGATATTTTCGCAAGCATTTACAAATGCCCAAGAGGCTAGCGACGGTATTATCTTTTAAAAACATTCGAAGACTTTATAAATTCCATTTATCAAAAACCGTCGTAACATCTCATTTGAAAGGACAAGGCCAAACAGCCGAATCTCGATAGTTTAGAAAACGATTTCCAAAATAACTCAAGTTGCCAAAAATCAAAAGGGCAATTACGAAATACGCATGCAGCGTAAATGATAACAATTAAAAATACTCTAGCAACGGAATACAACATATAATGAGAAGACTCGATTTACAAACACAAGCCATAGCCAGTATCCTCCGCGAAGCTCATCTCTTCACGACCGCTACAATCTCGATATCCCAAGAACCTAAAAAGAAATCCCACAATGGGGTCAGCTATAATATCCAACAATGATAACAATCACATCACATCAATAATTACATACCAATGAAAATACTAAGTAAGAATACGACCAATGTAATCTTACTGCCGTAACTTTACTTGAATAATCCTCATCAAAATAACCATTATCATATTATACATCTCGTAATCTCGATTAACCAATAAACTCAAACATAGCATCTGTATTGTTCCTTAAACAATACTCAAGATTATCAGAATATCATCACTAACTCATGACACGGAGCTCTGACCAATTCGATCCATCGGATAACATCATCAAATCCCAACACGATAATCGATTGTCCATCAAAAGACAAATACCAAAGGAAATACGGAACATACCTCAAGATATGAAACGCCAAGATGAAATCACGTCAGTCTAATCCAAGATCAGATCAACACAACATACGGATATGGTCTTAACACAAGACCTACAAATACATACTCATATGACAACGTCAATATGCTCATATCAATAACAACAATGTATACTTATGGAAATCCGATGATCCAGCGCACGCAGCATAGATCCCAAGATGATCCTGATAGATCAACATGAGGTGGAGAGCCCATAAGATACATATGCACAACAACATATGGGTAATCCGATGATCCAGCGTTTACTGCCTATACATCTTCCACCTCTCTCAAGAAGTCACTCAACTTCATTGACGGACGGATCTTCTATAGATCTGTTGTGCTGGAACGCATTCACACTGAAGGTGATGACGTTGATGCCATGGAGGTCGTTACTACAAGAATCCATCAACAAGGCCTCTACCACCTTGGCAGCCACACCGCCGAGAAATATGACGCTCATCTAGTTGAGGAATTCTACCTCAACGCCGTAGTTCGTTTTCTATCACTGGCTCAAGTCGCTGATATCACAGACCTTATCCACAGAGTGGAGATCCGCGTTGACCAAGAGCTTCTCCAGAACTTCTTCAGGCTACCTGATAATGGCCTGACTATGGAAGAACTTGAGACCTTTGGGTCTTAAGAACTGTTGACTCAGTACTATGGCTTATTCACCAGTTCTGCATCGGTGGAAGTGGTTCATACCACACGCCATAAGAAAAATTTTTGTTTACCTTTCGTTTACTTACATGATTTTTGATGTCGTATTATTGAGAATCGAACATGTGATTTTGATATGTGCACCAAACTCAGATTCAGGATGATGGTCGCGATAATGACCTGTGAGAAGGTCAATTGGTGTCAGATCATCCTTAAGCATTTGCAGGAAAAGGTGTCTAAACCTGCTTCGCAGAAGAAATCATTTGGTTTTTTTTTGAACCATGTTTTGACGAAATGCGGACTTCAGCAAACCACAAAGGCAAAGAAGATCAGTTCACGGATATTCTTAGGAGGCGTCAGGCCTACTGCCTTCAATCAGAGCGTCCTGATTGCCAACAGGCCTTTTATCCGCGTTGACCAAAAGCTTCTCCAGAACATCTTCAGGCTAACTGCTGATGGCCTGACTATAGAAGAACTTGAGACCTTTGGGTCCTAAGAACTGTTGACTCAGTACTATGGCTTATTCACCAGTTCAGCATCAGTGGAAGTGGTTCATACCACATGCCATAAGAAAATTTTTTGTTTACCTTTCGTTTACTTACATGATTTTTGATGCCGTATTATTGAGAATCGAACAGGTGCTTTTGAGATGTGCACCAATCTCAGATTCAGGATGATGGTCGCGATAATGACCTGCAAGAAGGTCAATTGGTGTCAGATCATCCTTAAGCGTTTGCAGGAAGAGGTGTCTAAACCTGCTTCGCAGAAGAAATCGTTTGGTTTGTTTTTGAACCATGTTTTGACGAAATGCGGACTTCAGCAAACCTCAAAGGAAAAGAAGATCAGTTCACGGATATTCTTAGGAGGCGTCAGGCCTACTGCCTTTAATCAGAGCGTCCTGATTGCCAACAGACCTTTTATCCGGAATTTGCCGCTGCCTGCCGATTCGAGGGACGTTTCTTCTAAGTCCCAAAGTGTTGAATCTTCGAAGAAAAGAAAAAGATCTCACAGCAAAACTCCAGTTGCTGTTGAGAATCCGAAAAGGAAGCCAAGGAGGCTTACAAAGGTTAAAGCTACAGAACCCTCCGAGGATGCTCCTCTCGTGGCGCAACCTACTGATAAAATCCCCCAGGGCCCAACCCCTGTGGAAGAGATGCCCGCTACTGTCGATATAGTATATCTTGAGCCCTTGGCAGCTACGACGGATGTTAGGACATCTGCCAACTCAAAAGACTCTGGCGAGTCGGCTGCCTTTTTGGAGCTAAAAGCTACCTATCCTATACGGGATTCCACACCTGTTCAGGATCCATCTTCCATCATGGTACCATCCCCTGTAAGGAATCCCTCTCCAATACAGGATTCCACACCTGTAGAGGAACCCATTCCTACAGCGAACTCAGGCGCTGTACGGAGCCCCTCCCCGGACACAATTATCTCCAAGACCCTGCTTTCCGTGCAGATCGAACAGTCTTTCAAACGGTTTCTCCAATGGAAGAGCTACAGACTTGCTCCGTACGAAACTCTGTACAACTGGATCGAGTGGAGTAACGAAGAAAAAATTGTTTTGGAAGTGACAAACACTCAAGAAATTGCTGTCCTGATCCAACGAGACAACTTATTTGTTAAGGAGCTTATTGAGAGCCATCTGTTTGATAAGGCTGAATCTAGAAGGAAAGGGAAAGCTTCGTCCATGGAATCTCTCGATAGTCTAAAGTTCGGTCCTGATTCCGACGACGATGACGACGCACTCCAGGCTGGTCTACGGATGAGTCGTGAGGAAGCCCAAGCAAAGAGAGATGAAGGGACATATACGCATCAGTCGCCCCATTCGCCACAGCAAGACACTATTCCCGACAATGAGGATTCAGTCCCTCATGTCGCGGAGGAACAACATGTTTCGCAACAGGCACCCGAGCCTATAGTCATTGACCCGCCGAAGAGAGATCTAGCGCCATCCAGCAAGAGGAATCAGTCCCTCTGCCGGAGCAGGCGGATGCTGAGAGACAGCAGGAGGAATTGGTCCCTCCTCTATCCATGTCTACAGAAAGCACTTCGACACAGGAGGATTCCGCACCCCCTGCCGCCGAACTAGAAACAGTTACTCCTGCCCCATCAACCGCCTTGGAATCCGACGACGGTATTGTACGTGAGGATGTCCAACTCATTTCACACCCTAATGTGAATTTGAGAAGATTAAATAGAGTCTAGGACTTTGCCTAGCCAGACTCTCCCAGCACTGCAACAAGAAAAGAGCGATTACGTGCTCTTGGCTTCCAAACTGTCTTTATTCAGGACGCAGTCAATGCTCTACACTCTGTAGAAAAAGCTCTTGATTGGCTTCACACATATGCTGTTGAAGAAATGGCTAGACTGAAGCATGAAGTCTCCAGAGTGGTGGAAGCCTTCTCTGTCCTGCCACATGTCTTCATGCAGGCCCTGAGCCAACTGCAAGAAAAAAAAAAGAACAGATCCTGAGAGAAGAGCAATCAAAACTCCGCGTGTCTGAGGCTAAGACAGCATCTACTCTGATCGAATCCGGTTCCCAACTGCGAGCCCATAATAAGAACATTAAAGATATGTCGTAGGTGCTCTCCTCCCTTGTTGAGAGAATGTCTAATATTGAGACGAAACAGGATACCGCTTTGCAAATCCTCGAATGTCTTGATGAAAAGGTGTCATACCTTGATGACGCCAAAAAGGGGAAGAAGCAAGGGAAGCCGCTAGGAGAACGATGTTAGAGCAAGAGAAAGAGTTGTTAGCTCCGTTTGTAGACTCCATCACTGCAGACATAGCCCGTATCTCAACACCGAATGTTAGGATACAGGGTGAACGACCAAAATTCCAGGATCCCAAGTATCCTTGGAAAAGCCTAGTCCGAAAGCCGCAATCTATGAACCTCCTGGCAGACCGATAGCCAACTGCTGTAGAGATCAATAACTGGAGGAGAAATGAACTGTTAAGATACTTTGTTGTACTTATCAGGGATTCCCCATTATTCAATAGATGCCAAATGGTGCAAGAAGCCGCAGAGAAATTCAAGACAAAGCTGGAAGATGGAACGTTCCCGCTACAGCTGCAGATGAAATCAAAGCACAAGAATGGTGACTTGGTTACCCACCGAGAGGATTGGATCCTTGTCTTCGATAAATCATATGAAGGTCGATCCATTTATCAGAATCTAGACTGGGAAGCCCATCAATACTGGTGGAAGTACACCAAGAATGACCCAAAAAGACCATGGAGGCATTCAGACTACAGGAGTTAAATTTCTTTGTATTAAAGTTTTTGTAATCTTATCTTCAGAACAACAAAATTTTGTACTCCTCATTTCAATATCAATAAAAATTTTGCCTGTCTTGAAAGATTACAACTCGTAATCTACTGTGTTCTTATATGTTTACAGTCACTTTATTTATTCTTACTGTATTCATATTATGAAACTTATCTCATACACAAACTGTAAGAACTTGTCTGCGAATAGTTCATAGTTTAAGTTGTATGCATCTAGAAAACAATGTAAGATTGTGCCTGCGCCCCAATCATAAGTTTTCAAATGTAACTTTCTTTTGATAAAAACTGAACTTGTCTGCGAGCAGTTCTTAGTGTTAAGCCAAATTCCGAAGGCCAGAACATTCGAAAGAAGACCAAGAAGTCTGCCCTACTTCAAACCGCTAAGTTTCAAAGTTTTGGCATCATCAAGGATGTTCGGATAACATCATAAGGTTTTAAAAGGAAGACTTGGAAGGACTTGGCAAATTATCAATGGGATAGCAAAAACCATGTATCGATGCTGTTGGGATAAACAATCCCTGTATCAATCGTATTGTCAGAATGTTTTGACAATATGCCAAATCCTACATACCGCCAATAGCTGTATCGAAAAGCTGATCAAGTATCAAATTGTATCGAAGACTTCTCGCAGTCCCAACCATACAATAAATCTATTATACAACAAAGAGTCCCCCAAAGCTAAGTATGGAAGCTGTCTCGAATATCAATACAGCAATCCTTCCATACAACCCTCAAACAGGACAAGAAGAAATCTTTAATATTCGGTAGAAGTCAAGTCCCATTTGATAAAGAAGTATTTAAATACTAAAGGATAAAGTATTTAAATACTGTAAGTCATCAGAAGATCTTCAAATCCCAAAATATCCGGATCTCAGTCTATTCAAGTCAAATATCAAGTTGTCGCAGAATCTTGCTCAACGGATATATTTCAAACATATATATTTCAGAGGCTATATATATATCCAGAGTTTGAAGATCATCTACATCAACTGATACATACATACACACGACTTACAAACGAACAAGTTCTTACAAGAATATTCAGAGCAAAACATATCTCCCAAAAGCTTTCTGCTATTCTGATAGAAGAGATATACAGTGCTCAAACCGTTAACAACACATCATCAGCTATAAGCTCATAAAGTCAAGCTGTAGTTCAAATATTGTTCTAACCCTCGAACAAACCCATTAGCCCTGTGTTGATTGAGAAACCTTGCTATTCCCGAACTGTGTGTGACGGACTTGCATTGAAGAAGACGAAGCTTCAGAACTGCATGTGAAGAAGCCAGTCACGTGTTAGCTCAAACCAATCTGTGAATGGTTGAAAGCTAAGATCTTTATATCAATCTGTGTGAACGATATATCGATTAGGTTTGGTTATAATTACGTAGTTGTGTACGTAGTAATTATAATAAACTTTTTACTCCTGTGTGGAGGACCAGTGGACATAGAGGGGGTTACCTTGAACCACTTTAAATATTGTGTTATTTACCTTCTGCCTTTATTGTTTTATTAATTGTGATTATTTAGGTATACATTGCACACATAGTTGTTGTATCCTCAGCAACTTACTGTATTAAAGACTTCCGCTACGCACTCAGATTTAAAAACCGTATAGCTTGTTGTTTCAAACACTTTCCAAGTTGTATCCTGTAGACTTAGTGGCCAACAGAAATCGAAACCATTCATTAAATATTATAAACTGTGCAAGTAATAACTTGCCTCGATACCGATACAATGATGAGGAAGCCGTTACAAATTCCATTGCCTTCGTCTACAAGCTCCTTAGCCCCGGCCAAAGCAATCTACGAACATTCTCGAACACGACCGCAAAGCATGGTTCTAATCACGGATCAATAATCTCAACCTATTACAATAATCGATTAACACACATTCGATAATAATCAACAACCGATATAACCAATCAACAAACCCAATGGTTCTACAATATCTCGGTAAACATAGTCTGAACAATCCAACTGAAACCAGCACGAATTCATAACCACAACACGATATACTACACTGCCTGACCACTTAGCGCATGTTAATCATATACCGTAGCGTGCGCTAAATTATTTCCGCTAGCATGCGTTAGCCAGTTCAGCTAGCGTGCACTAATGTTATACAATTGCATGCCTTACAGGTATCGACTCAACAACTTGCGATTAGGGATATGAATATAAAGGAAATTATACTCCAAGATCAATCAAATCCTTTCCAAATTCAATCTCATCATCATGATCCATACCTTATCAAGAACATACAAAATCGACCACTATAATCAACATAATATTAGTTCTAATCATCTAATCCAAGTTTATATCCGAAACCATTCATATCTTATCACATATTCTTCTATGATGTGATATGTACCAAGAACACCAAGAATACCATGATTCCATATTCATGTTCATAACAAAACAACATAATTATATATATATATATACACACACATATCATCATATCATCATCTTCCTCAACCCAAACTCCATGAAACACCAAGAACCATAACAACACTTCCATAATCTATCATTACAGAGAGTAATCATCAACAATAACATCAATATCTGAAAATAAGGAGAGGGATTAACCAACTAATCTCAAGAAGACGAACAACATAATTCAAACCACAAGAATCATATCAATACCCATATATCAACAACAACATCACCACAACCAGGTAATCCATCTCATAATCATGCTTATCAACTTTTTTATATGTTAATCATCAACTCAAGAACATCAACATTCAATCCAAAACGAAATCCAAAGGTGAAGAGTAATTACCTCATTGAAGGAATGGATTGAATCTCAAGGTTGAATCCGTTCTCAATCACTTCCAAGCTCCAAATGTTATTATGGACGATTAACTCCACCATAATCCAGTGTTTGGAACCTCAAACAACTCTCTAAGAATTCTCTCTATCGGTTGCAAGGAAGGAATGTACGAAAATGAATAATAATGGCCAACTACACATATATACTGTACATTATTAACGTGCTCTAACATCTTCAATTAGCGTACGTTACATTCTTTAGCGTGCGCTAACTTACCTTGTTAGCGTGCGTTATCGAGGTCCAGAGGCTACTGCCTTGCTTCGCACAATGGTTTACATACGTTACCCCAAGATCATAGCATACGTTATAGAGACGTTGACTTACTACAGTAATACACCATTAGAGTGTGCTAATCTTCAACCTTAGCGTGCGCTAATCTTCGCTGACCCGACAATCTACATATGTACTGAATGTGTCTGGGTCCTACACGCCGAAAGTAACCAATAAAGCCAAGATTCCCTTTGACCGATCTACAATTAACATTCATTAAGCCTCATGCTTAGCATGCGCTAATCCTTCGTAGCAAAACATCCGTTGACCTTATCAGAACATGCGCCAAAAGTAGCCGGGTCCACATGTAGATTCCCTCTGATCTGTTCTGCACTAGCATGCGCTATCCTTTGCCTTTAGCGTGCGCTAAACCTGCATGATAGCGTGCGCTATGCTTGAATATTAGCGTGTGCTAATAAGTCTATACTTAGCCATTTACACTGATTCTAGATCCTTAGCCCTGTCCTTTGCCCCAGGGGCAGAGAACCCGTCGCTGTCTCGGCTCGTCGATTCAGTATACCGAATACGTATACACAACACACTATATCTTCAAATACAATTGTCGAAAGTACAACAATTATACCAATACGGATGTCTCAGTCCTTCATTTATTTTATCCATACTGTACAGATTCCACGCTATACAACATAACTCGGATAAAATAAATTAAACAATAGCATCCAGATATTACACTATGGATGCAAAGGTTTCCTGATGGATATTGCTCTAATATTGGAAACTGCATCAAGATTACATCTGGAAAAATTCTAGGGATGGAGTCTCATTATTACCATGTCTTAATGCAATAACTATTGTCTGCTGCTATTAAGGGGCTTTTACCTGAAGGGTTACGAAAACCAATATTTCCTTTATCTTCATTTTTCTCACGAGTTGTGTCAAAGAGTAATTGCTAAAAAAAGATTAGAGAAGATAGAAGATGAAATTATTGAGACCTTCTGCTTGTTCGAGAGGTACTTACCTCCATCATTTTTCTCCATAATGATTCACCTTACAATTCACATAGGAAGAGAAGCGAAATTATGTGGTCCTGTCTATTATAGGTGGATGTACCATTTTGAGAGGTATTATTTAGCGCTTATAACTTTCATCATAAACTATATAATCAGACAGGATCTCCAAATGTAGCTAATCCAACAGTAGCTGATCAAACCATAGCTGATCCAACAGCAGCTAATCAACCTGCAGCTGATAAAGTGACAGCTGAACCAACCACAGCTGATGAAGATCCTCAAGACTCAACTGCAGCTGACAAAACCATAGCTGAACCAAATGCAGCTGCAGACCACCAAAACCATGCTGATGCAGAGTCAGATGTAGTTCCTCCAAACAACTCAACAAGGGGAACAAACCTTGAAGATCAACCTCCATAGGCTGAAGATGAAGATGAAATTCCAATATGTCTAAAAGATTACCCCATTCAACATATCATGGAAACCTAAATGATGGAGTCAAAACCAGGAAATCCCCAGAACCAGCAGGAATGGTAATTTTTTTCTTGCTTAATGTCTCAAATGTAGCCCAAAACAACAGAACAGGCCCTGGATAACTACACATGGGTGATTGAAATGAAGAAGAGCTAAACCAAATGGACAGAAACAATATCTAAAAACTAACAGACAGACCAGATCACAAGAAAGTCATGCACCAAATGGGCATACAAAAACAAGTGTGATGAAGATGGAGTTGTTGGTAGGAACAAATTGTAACACCCCAAAAGGCGGCTATTACAGTGCCGTGGACCCCACACTGGGACCAACCAGGCGATATCCAAAACAGATTAAATAAATATTATTTGTGATACCGAACCACAATGAATAGTCATTACTCCGATTAGGAGTTTATCAAAAATATGGCCAACGGCCTTATAATACACAAGATCCGAAAAACAAGTATAAACCATATTGAGATGGAAAATACTTCAAATGTCAATACAACCAGATAGCAATTTAAATGAAGCAGGAAATAAAATAACATAACACGGTTTAACATAACCGGACAACAAAAGATGTGGGGCCCCCGAACTAGTATCCTTCGAACCCTTCGCCGTCAACATGCTCTTCCCGTGCCTTGCCTTTGCCTCGACCTAAAATACAATACAAGTATTTCGCCCATAACACAGGGTCAGATATACATGATAATCAATTCTTTCGACATTATACAGTTCACATATATAGATTTCAAACATTCCGACTATTAATCATACCCCTCGGGCATATGAAACAATCAGTCACAAATCGTCGAACCCATCCAATCATACATGGACTATGAACGATTAACAATATAGCTCAAGATGGATATCACAGTACGCCCGATCCGGAAATGTGTCCGTGTACATGTCCACCCCGTATACGGAATCCAGAATATACGTGTGACGATGTACCTAATTAGCCTCACGAACTACGTCTCGTGCATACCCAATGCGGAATAATATCCACGCATGACTATATATGTGTCTGGCTAAAAATCCTACACAATGACCAATCGGAACGCAGATATGATTCCGGATATGTCACGATACAACATGACAACGAATTCAATAAATCACATATCCGATTAAGGATCAAGAAAAACTCACCGAAGTGAAAATAAGACCAACGAGATCAACGATTTAAAGCGACGTACTTGGGAATGCAACCCCATGAAGAAAACGGAATAACGACAAGGAAAATGTCAAATCACGACAAACATTACATGAACAATTCATACATATGAAATATATAACCATCACAAGAATCTAATCATCATTATAACCAAGCAAGATAACTTGCCTCAATACGGAGACGAGAATAGTCCTCTTCTTGTCGGAATGAACGAACGGTCCTCGACTAATATTGTTTACTTGAACAATCAACCTTAAACGAAATACATTTTACTCAATAACATATTTGTATAATTATCAATATAGGATTAGTAAGACGTCATCCTACAATCCTTTAGAATAGTTTGCTATCTCCAATTATCGAAGCCTTATGTCCGGAGTTCTTTTAACATCATTACAACCATAAAAATCGGTTTACAGTATTTTTACCGAATGTTAACATGGTTCATCATAAACAAGAATTCTATCAAGGGTATGTTGAATAACCAATTATGATGTTAAGATCATCTTATAATGATTAAACTTTCCAAAATATTAAAATGTTGAAAGAACAAAATCTGCACATTCATGATCATTCTTCTCTCATCTAAATTGAATATTAAGTTTACAGCAAGGTTATTTAGTTATGAGATTACACCATATTCATGAAGGTTATCAAAATCTTTCATTACAAGGCTGGAAAATCCATTAACATCATGATGAATTCACCATCTATCTAGTATGATGATCAAAACATTCTAAGTTCTCAACACATTAGATTAATGAAAAGTTGTTGTTGGTTTCACAAATATCCTTAACCATTCAAAATCTTGCTGAGCTAAACATAAGGAGAATATGATTCTTAAGAAATCTGAGCAAGAATACATCCTTCTACTTCTAACATGGCCAAGTTCTTCCCAAGGTAAGTGAAAACTTAAAATGGTGTTTAATCACTTTATGATAACAACTCTATTAGTTAAATCTAATTACGGTGAAGTTAACTGATTCAAAGGTATTCTACTGAGCTAAATTCGTCCAACAAGATGAGCATGATAGTTACAACGTGGTTAGAATCACTATATCATCAAGAACACATCCATCTCAAACCCTCATTTATCATATTCATCAAAAGTGTTAAAAAGGTTGGATTAAAACTATGTTTTACTTGATTAATCTACTCTAGGTGAAGTATAATTCGTTATTAACATCAACATATGAAAATAATACAGAGAGGGAAGTACACCTACCTCCAGAAATGAAGAACAACTTCAATGCTATGAGAAAATATACTCCAAGCTCAAGAACACCTCCTAATCTCCAAGGAAATGAGCTCCACTCCAAGATTTTAGGCTTAGAAGCAAGTTGGGGAAGGTTGATATCGGTTTGGGAGTGCAGAGGGACGATATATGGAGAGAGAATCGGTTTAGAGTTGTGAAGAACTGAAAAAGAGGCTGGTCCTATAAATAGACTGTACAGACTTAGCGCACGCTATCGGAACAGTTTGGCATACGCTAACACACTTACGTACGCTAACCGGTTGATATTACGTACGTAAGCGGCTTACAGTGGCTACTGTCTTGAATTCGCAGGTCGCTAGCGCATGCTAATTATAAAGGGGTTACGCACGCTAATAAAAGTTGACTCTGGCCGACATGACAGCTCAGACATTACTCACATGCATTCCAACGGCTAAGGAGTTCACATGCTGAAGTCAACTGATGCCAGATTCCCTCTTAGCGTACGCAACAGAGGAAACATTACGCACGCTAAGGCACAGGATTAGCATACGTTAATCATACTATGTAGCGTACGCTACATCAACAGAAAAATTCAAAAATACAACTCTCCAATTAACATCGAATCATCACATATGAAATGAAATAACAACGATATGAAATCCAAATCTATAATACCTCAACATAATACTAAATTCAACGATTCATGATAATCAGATTATCCGAATAATACAATGACAGGTAAAAACAAAAAATCACAGTCGGATATTACATACTCTCCCCCCTAAAAAGAGTTTCGTCCTCGAAACTAAGGGGTAAATAACTCGGGGTATCTCGATCGCATACTATCCTCGGTCTCCCACGTAGCCTCCTCGACTCCGTGTCGTGACCACTGAACTTTCAGTAGGGGAATCGTCTTGTTCCGCAACTGCTTGATCCTTCATTCGAGTATCCGCACAGGGCGCTCCTCGTACAAATGATCCTCTCCTAATTCAATCTCTTCGAACTGAAGCACATGGCTCGGATCAGCAACATATTTCCTCAATTGGGAGACATGAAACACGTTGTGAATCTTACTCAAAGTCGGTGGCAAAGCTAGTCGATAGGCCAGATCACCTACACGCTCCAAAACCTCAAACGGCCCAATGTACCTCGGGCTCAGCTTGCCCCTCTTCCCAAAACGAAAAACACCTCGGGTAGGAGACACCTTCATTAACACATGGTCACCAACCTCGAACTCAAGCGGTCGTCGACGGTGGTCAACATAAGACTTCTGTCGACTTTGAGCCATTAACAACCGACTCCTAATCAAAGTGATCTTCTCATGGGCTGCTAATAACATATCGGGTTCTGTACCCAGAGATTCTGATAGTTCGTCCCAACACAAAGGGGACCTACAGCGACGGCCATACAATGCCTCATACGGTGCCATCCGAATCGAAGCGTGCCAACTATTATTATAAGTGAATTCCACCAAAGGTAGCTGAGCTTCCCAATCGTCCTTCCAATCAAGAGCACATGCTCTCAACATATCCTCTAGAGTCTGGATGGTTCTCTCAGACTGACCATCGATCTGTGGATGAAAAGCCGTACTGAAATTCAACTGCGTGCCCATCGCACGATGAACTGCCTTCCATAAGTGCGACACGAATCGCCCGTCACGGTCTGATACAATACGCTTGGGGGTACCATGTAATCTCACGATTTCCTTAATAAACAGCTGAGCCAATTTTTCGGGACCCTAGGTGTCCTTAATCTCCAAGAAGTGGGCTGATTTGGTCAGACGGTCCACAATCACCCAAATCGTATTCATTTCTCGACGACTCGTCGGCAAGTTAGTGATAAAATCCATAGATATGTCCTCCCATTTCCACTCGGGAATCGGGAGCGGTTTCAGCATTCCTGCGGGGTCGCTGGTGCTCAATTTTAACCTGCTGACATGTTAAACATCTCGAAACGAATTCGGCAACCTCACGTTTCATATTCCCCCACCAATAATTCTGCTTCAAATCCTTATACATCTTGCAAGATCCCGGGTGAATAGAGTACGGGGTAGCATGGGCTTCTCTCATGATAGAGTTTCTCAACTCTTCGTCAGCGGGTACACAAACTCGATTTCTAAAACGTATCAATTTATCCTCGTGGATCATGAATCCAGGGGCTTTCCCTAGGGTTACCTCATCCCGAACTCGAGATAAGAATGGGTCCGTAATTTGCTTCGATTTGATCATATCATCAAGAGACGAAGAAATCTCAAAGGTGCAAAGTTGTCCCTGAATATGCTGTAACCAAACTTCAATTTCTGGCCTCATAAGTTCCAACTGCAACTCTCTCTGTGCTGTCAAACGGCTCAGCATCTGCTCCTGTACTGTCTTACGGCTCAATGCGTCGGCAACCACATTTACTTTACCCGGATGATAAAGGATCTCGATATCATAGTCCTTGATTAATTCTAGCCACCTTCTCTGTCTCATGTTCAACTCCTTCTGAGTAAAAATGTACTTTAGGCTCTTATGGTCTGTAAAGATCTGGCAGGTAACTCCATACAGATAGTGACGCCAGATTTTCAAATCAAACACCACGGCTGCTAACTCCAAGTCATGGGTCGGATAGTTAACTTCATAGGGTCGCAATTGTCTCGACGCATAGGCAATCACTTTCCGTTCCTGCATTAGTACACATCCCAGACCCTGTCTCGACGCGTCACTATACACCACAAATCCTTCCGTTCCTTTTGGTAAGACCAAAACAGGTGCCAAAATCAATCGACTCTTAAGCTCGTCAAAACTTTTCTGACATGCTTCTGACCACAAATACTTCTTATCCTTCCGCAGTAAGTTAGTCATCGGTTGCGCAATTTTAGAAAATCCTTCTACGAACCGTCGGTAGTAACCTGCTAGGCCGAGGAAACTACGAACTTCCTTCACGTTCTTCGGTGGTAGCTAATCTCGAATGATTTCCGTCTTTTGTGGGTCCACTCTCACCCCTTCGGCTGATATCACATGCCCGAGAAAGACAATCTCAGGCATCCAGAATTCACACTTAGAAAATTTCCCATAAAGCTGTTCCCGCCTCAATGTATCGAGAACTTGGTGGAGGTGACCCTCGTGCTCTTCGTGGTCACAAGAGTAAATAAGAATGTCGTCAATAAAAACGACTACAAAGCGATCCAGATAGTTAATAAAAACTCGATTCATCAACTCCATGAATACCGCCAGTGCATTAGTCAGTCCAAATGGCATCACCACAAACTCATAATGCCCATAGCGAGTACGGAATGCTGTCTTCGAAATGTCAGACTCTCGAATCCTCAACTGATGATAACCAGATCTCAAGTCGATCTTAGAAAACACGGCAGCTCCCTGAAGTTGGTCCAATAAATCATCAATACGAGGCAAAGGATACTTTTTCTTGATGGTTACCCTGTTCAGCTCACGGTAATCAATACATAAGCGCAGAGATCCATCTTTCTTCCGTACAAATAATACTGGTGCTCCCCAAGGGGATGCACTAGGTCGAATATAGCCCTTGTCAGTCAACTCCTCAAGCTGGTTCTTCAATTCTTGCATCTCAATCGGAGCCATATGATACGGTGCTTTTGAAAGCAGGGATGTCCCTGGTTCTAACTCAATAATAAATTCCATGTCACGATGAGGAGGTAAGCCTGACAACTCATCTGGAAATACATCTGGGTAGTCTCGGACTACCGGAATGTCGGCCAATTCAACTGGTCGATCTGCTGTTTTGGCCATGTAGCACCAATAACCAATACACCCTTGATTAAGCAGTTTCACTACTTTCATAGCGCTGATGACTCTCCCAGAATGGCTGGGATTATCACCTCGAAAAATACACTCGAAACCATCATCAGAAGTGACGGTTGCCATCCGCTTGTGGACACTGAGTATTGCATCATGACGATCCATCCAATCGATACCCAAAATTATATCATCCTTAGGTAAATCGACTACAATCAGATTTGACAACCACTCACAGTCGTTCAAACGAATCGGACAGTCCTGGACTTCGTGATTTCCAATAATTCTTCTACCATCAGGTAGACCAATCACGTAAGGCTCACAATTGATAACATGGTCTAGAGGCAAACGACTTAAACAAGAACAAGATATAAAGGAGTGTGAAGCACCGGTATCAAAAAGAACACACACAGGCTGGGAGTGGATCTCGAGTATACATGAAATCATGTTGGCCTCGGGATCATCAGCTTTCTTCATCTCATAAATCCTGGGTTTCGTAGTTCCGGCACTAGGTGTACCACTTTGATTCCCACGACCCATTCCCCTATTCGTCCTGGTGGTCTGATAGGAAGCGGACGGAGGCATCCGGTTCTGGATAGAGGACTGAACCGGAGCATGAGACGCTACTGGTTCAGGTCCGGGCCCACTCCTGCAAAAACGAGCACGGTGACCAATCTTGCCACAAGTATGGCATGTGACGGCAGGCTTCGGGCATTTGGAGCTGAAATGCCCCTGGTCTCCGCAGTTGTAGCACACAATAGATGAGGGGACCGCTCGAGAGTGCAATCCAGCTGGCTTCGACGCCATGGGTGGTCGATCAGAAGGGTTTGGCAATGACTGGGGCTTCCTGAATGTCCCCCGATTACTCTTAGTCTGGTTCTGGTTCCTGGATCTCTTGTTGTTGGACTGTGGTTGTTTCTTGGAAATCTCCTTCGCGGTGAGTTCGTACTCCAGAGCCTTCTCGATGAACTCTGGTAAGGTAGTACAGTGGTGATTCAATAGCTGCATTCTAATTCGGGGTTTTAGCCTCTTGAGAAAGTATTTGATCTTATCGGCCTCCGTTCGGATAATTGTCATGGCAAAAGGAAGGAGTGTTTGGAATTTCTCAGCAACAGATAATACATCATCGTCTTCAGACGGGTCAGGGTTCAGTAGTTCCGACAGTTTGGCCTCGCGGAGTGGCCCTGGATAGTAACGGTCTAGCATGAGGTTTTTAAATTCCTCCCAAGTGTAAACACCATCAGCTGGCCTTACTGAAAGCCACCAGGTGTGAGCGCCTTTGCTAAGATAGTACGCGGCTACCGAGACGCGGTTCTCTTCCGGGCAGTCCACCATCTGGAAAAGTTTCTCAAAATGCTCGATCCAATGCACAATGTCAGCAGGCTCAGAGGAGCCTTCAAAGGTCGGAGGTCGCTGGCGAGAGATGTCGCTGATAATCCGACTCACGGGTCCGCCAATCACAGGAGGAGGATGAGGCCCCTGTTGCTGGCCAGTAGCGGCCCTCTGCATAGCTTCCATTAGTTGACCCATCTGGGTCATCTGTGTCATCATGCCCTGCATCACAACATAAGGATCGACACGCGCATCCCCTCGCCCACTGTGGTGCGATTGTTCCCTAGAAGGTGAACCACTGTCTGCGGAACTCTGATCCGCATTTGCGGAAACATTACGCACGTTAAGGCGCAGGATTAGCGTACGTTAATCATACTATGTAGCATACGCTACATCAACAGAAAAATTCGAAAATGCAACTCTCCAATTAACATCGAATCATCACATATGAAATGAAATAACATCGATATGAAATCCAAATCTATAATACCTCAACATAATACTAAATGCAACGATTCATGATAATCAGATTATCCGAATAATACAATGACAGGTAAAAACGAAAAATCACAGTCGGATATTACACAAATATAGATTGGTTGCAAAAGGATATGCTCAGTGTGAAGGAATAGATTTTGATGAAACATATGCACCAGTAGCAAGACTAGAAGCAATTAGACTATTCCTTACATATGCAGCATTCAAAGATTTTGAGGTCTACCAAATAGACGTGAAAAGTGCATTTATCAATAGAGTACTAGAAGAAGAAGTCTATGTTGAGAAACCCCCCGGATTTGTCCAAGGAGACAAAGTATACAAGCTTCTGAAAGTTCTACATGGACTCAAGCAGGCACCAAGAGCCTGGTATGAAACTCTATCCGTATATCTGGAGAAAAATATATTTTTCAAAGTAAAGGTGGACAAAACTCTCTCCAGAATTGAACTTCAAGACCACATATTACTAGTTTAAATATATGTGCATGCCATTATATTTGGCTCAACCAACGTTGAGCTATGTGAAAAGTTCTCTAATCTCATTCAAGGCGAATTTGAGATGAGCATGATGGGCAAACTAAACGTCTTTATTGATTTGCAAGTCAAACAAATTGACATTGGAATATTCATCAACCAACCGAAGTACACAAGGGATCTAATCAAAATATTTGGCATGAAGACAACCAATCCCCTAAGAGTACCAATGAGCACATCCCTACAGATTGATGTAGATGAAGGATCCATCTCAGTGGATCTAACTCACTACAGAGGACTAATTGGATCACCATTATACCTCACTGCAAGCAGACCTGACATTTCATATGCAGTAGGAGTGTGTGCAAGATTCCAGTCCAAGCCAAAGCAGTCTCACCAGGAAGAAGCAAAAAGTATAATCAGATACCTTAAGTCTACAATCAATGTTGGACTATGGTATCCCAAGGATGACAACTTTGAACTATCAGGATATTCAGATGCTGACTTTGCAGGATGCAAGATTAATTGGAAAAGCACCAGTGGAACGTGCCAATTCCTTGGAACCAGACTAATATCTTGGTTCAGTAAAAAGCAGGTGTCCAACTAATATCCACAACTAAGTCAGAATACCTAGCTGCAGGTAGCTGTTGTGCGCAAATTCTATGGATCAGACAATAGCTAAGGGACTACAACATCATAGCAAATGAAGTTCCTATTTAGTGTGACAACAATAGCGTAATTGCTATAATAAACAATCCAGTCCTACACTCAGTAACAAAGCACATAGATGTCAAACATCACTTCATCAGAGACCATGTGCTAAACAAAAGAGTAAGAGTGGAAAGAGTCCGCACAGAGTATCAAATTATTGATATATTCACAAAGCCTTTACCAGAAGAAAGGTTTCAGGAACTAAGCAGGGATCTCGGACTACTAGACTGGAAATCTAGTGCATAGCTGAAGCATAGGAGATAAATCACTTGATCTAGAGAACAGACGAGGAAAATTTCATCTGACCTGAAGCAGTCAAGAAAAATCTTTGGATCTAATCCAGAGAAGGAACATCACCTGATCCGGAGAGCAGACGAGGAAAAGCATTCTGATCAGACCAGAACGATGAAAACCCATCTGACCAGACCAGAAAGATGAAAAGCCACCTGTTCAGACCAGACGAAGAAAAGTCAAAAAGGACAGACGAAAAAAAAGTTATCGAATCAGAAGTCAAAGAGTCAACCAGCTAAGTTTTCTATTTCTTTAAATACTTAATTTTATTACACGTGGCAAAAAACACATGACCACACTACTTCCACGTCTACCTCCATGATGTACAATCAATCACTCGAACCGCAATTTTTATTTAATTATCAAATTCAAATTACCTTTTCAAATGGCCATTTAAGACGGTCGACATCATTTTAGAAAAACCTTATCGTCTTCAAGCTCTAAGAAACCTAATTGTCAAAACTAGAAAAACTCTCTGAATATTCACTGCACTAAAACACCTTCGAAAATAATTGCAGAAATGGATTCAACTACCTACTTCAAGGGCGTCAACCTGAAGATGGTGAAAGAGCAAATAATCTTCAGCATCGTTGTCGACTTTGATGGTTTACTCGAATCCAACAACACGGCGTAGCTGGCGCACCTGGTCTCAATGATCAAGAAGAATGGTATCTACCATTTCCTAGATATCAACCCCACTCAGCTATTAAAGGAAGCTGTTATCTGTTTTTACAAGGAGGTCCAGGTCACGCAGTACGGAATTGAGAGTTCAATCTTTGGCGAACCAATTTCCATTACCAAAAAGAAAGTTGTAGACGCGTTCAAGATGGAAAATAGGGCTGCAGCGGAAGCCATGAAACAAAGTCCAATTGATATATGGTATGAAATCAAGGTGCCTGGCTAAAGAACGAAAGTAAAGATTACTGCCAAGAAAGGAGACCTTCGAAAGGAATACTGATACATGCATGACATCACAAACAAGATTGTGATGGGAGTGGCAGGTAGCTTTGACCAATTATCGTCATCTAAATACATAGTCATGGGAGTACTAATTCAAAGGCAGGGGATTAACTGGTCTGGCTACATATACAAGTAGTTAGTCCGAGAGGTCAACAATGCTAGCTGGGATAATGACGAGAAGAAGTTTAGACAGAAATTATCCTTTATTACTCAGATCAGTTGAATCCTGGAGTTCCTGGGAAAGGAAAAAGGGGAGATTGAGAACTTTCACACTAGCAAGAGACTTGGTCATCTAGACCAAGCTACAAAGGAGACGCTTGCAGTTAGACAGCTCACTGTATCTGAAATTCTGGAGAAAATGAGGACTGGAACATCCTCATATAAAGGAGTATCAGACTCCGATGAAGTAAAGTCAGATGCAGCTTCCAAAACCACAGCTGAGAAAATTGCAAAGGAGATTACGTCAGAACCAACCACAACTGCAGATGACATCCCAGACGAAGTCATCCCACCTGCTCTGACAAAAATCTCACCTACAGAGGACGTCATTCCATCTGCACCTGAAACCTTACCTGCACCTATCATCACATCTGTAGAGGATTTAGACAGTCATTCCCCTTTAAAAGTTCTTCAAAAAGAGGAAATCACGTGAAGCAACTGTCTACATTGTCTCCTCACCTGATCAGTCCGCAAAGAGACAAAAAGGATTGGTGGATCATCCATATGAAGAGATGCAGATAGTCATTTCACCTGCACCTGCATTACCTGAAGATCAACCAGCTCATCCCACTGAGCTGGTAGTAGAGGTGATCCCACTCCTAACACTTCCAAGTGTTTCCGAAGAAGAAGAGGCAGAAGAAACTATGAGGTGCCAGATGCAGGATACTCCTTCAACCTCAGGGAGAACAACCCCTTAAATCTTACCAAGACTCGGCTGAAATTGGTAAGACAATAGGCCCTCAAATACTCTTTTGTTATCATTTATGAGTGGAAGGAGTTGAAAACTTTTAGCTTCCCTTAGCTAAATTTGTTGAGAGAAGTAGCTGGGATCACCCCACTCCCACAGAACAAATCATTATGTTCTTCTGTCAAGAGACAAATGTGAAGTTGTTGCTGGAGGAGAACTGGTTCATCTCACATTTTAAACAAAACATGGACCAGTTCGTCCTTCATGTTATGAAAGGTGTATCCCAAGGTAAAACCATTAGTGAGGAGGAAGAAGTAGAAAAGGAAAAGGAAGGAGAAAGAGCTGAAAGAGAAGAAGTTGAAAATAGAAAAGAGGAAGAGAAGAAGAATGAGGAAGAAAAGAAAGAAGAAAATAAAGAAGAAGTTGAAAAGGAAATCGAAAAAGAAGAAAAGAAAAGAGAAGAAAAGGAAGTTGAAAAAGAAGAAAAGGAGGAAAATATGGAAGAAAAAGTTGAAGAAGAAAAAGAAGAAGAAAATAAAGAAGAAAAGGAGGAGAAGGAAAAGGAGGAAGAGAAAGAAAAAAGAACTGAAGAGAAAGAAAAAAGGGATTAGGAGGACGAAGACCATAATGCACCTGCTCAGGCATCTAGTTCACATCAGCCCTCATAAGATGATGAATCAGGAACACCTGATAAAACCCCCTCTGATCAACCAGAAACTGACAGGAAAATATCATCTGAGAAATCCACTGCTGGAAAGTCAGCTGAGAGCAGTGCAGACAACAATGTTCATGCAGAAGCACCTGCTGTCCAACTACAGTCAAGCTTTGCTGAGATGGTCAAAACAGTGGTTGAGGAAACGGTTGCGAAGATCCTAGCAACTGAAGTTAAACCTGACCTGGTGTCCTTAAATGCCAAAATGGACTCTCTTCTCAGTAGGAAGGAACCCTATCCACCACCTTCTTCTTCAAGAATGCCTCTTGGCATGACGGACTTGATGCTGAGGGTGGAGGAACAACTTGCCAAAATTCTTGATACTGGCAAAAGGGGGAAGAGAAGACTCAGGAGGAAGAGATGAGAATAGGAGAGGCGGAAAAGAAGAAACATGAGGCACTTACCTTAGTCCCCAGAAGTACACCTCAAACTATTCTCTTATGTGCAACAGGAACTTCAGGTTCCCGGAAGAGAAAGCTAGCTGCATCTTAGGAAGAACCTGCAGCCAAAAGAAGAACAACCAGGCAGGAACCTGTAATATCCTGAATTTTCAATATAGTTATTTAATGTAATTTTATCCGAGTTATACTGGAGAGTGTGGTATATGTACTATAGGGATAAAGTAATTGAAGGATTGAGAAATCTGTACTGGTATAATTGTCATACTTGGTCGACAATTGCATTTAAAGATATTGTGTGTCACGCGTATTATATGAGAATATTATTGAAAGGAGTATAAGTATTCAGTGTGTTTTGTATACGTATCCACTATGTCGAGACATACAGGAGCAATTACAATTGTCTAAGTACAGAAGCCATAACGTATGCTAAGTTGTGAAGCTAACGTATGCTAATATGGTAAGGGTAACGTACGTTATGTATCATGTATTACGTACGTTATGAGATGAATCGGACATGCGAATCTATACCTAATATATGGAGCCCAGAGAACGGTTGGCGTGTAAAAAGGCAAGTCAACGAAGAGTTTAACGTACGCTATGGACTGCTCATTACGTATGTTAAATGGACACACTACTGTAGTAAGTCAACTTTGTGTTACGTACGCTATGGCATGAGTGTTACGTACGTAAGACATGATACGAATTGAGGCAGTGGCCTCTGGACTGTCGTTACGTATGCTATCAAGGTCAGATAACATATGTAAGGATTGTTACGTACGTTAAGATGGTTCATGTAGCGTACGTAATGTCTGAGTCTATATATATGTATAGTTGGATATTGTTATTCATTTCAGCCATTTAATCCTTTCATCCGACAGAGAGAGTCTTGAAGGAGGTTTAGAGGTTCCAAAACACTTGAGTGTCATAGAGTTGATCATCTTTAACAATATTGAACTTGGGAGTGATTGGAAACGGAATCAACCTTGAGAATCAACCCACTTCTTCGAAGAGGTAATTAATACTCACTTTGAATTTCGTTTTGTATTGAATATTTGTGTTCTTGAGTTGATGATTTGAATTGATAAGTATGATTATGAGATGGATTACCAAATTACGATGATGTTGTTGTCGATATATGGATATTGAAATGATTCTTGTGGTTTTGAATTGTGTTGTTTATCCTCAAGAGATATTTTGGTTTTGGGTTTTAATGTTGTTGTTGTTGTTGTTTACTTCGTATTACAATGAATATGGAAATGATATGATGATTCTTCGTGTTTCATGGAGTTTGTATTGAGGAAGAAGATGATATATCAATATATATATATGTTTGGATTATGAGTTAGACGATGGTTTAGATGTTAGAACCTATTGGATTATGTTGTTTTGTTGGTTATGATCATGGTTATGTATTATTTGGTGTTCTTGAAGAACTTCTTGGAGAATATAACATAGCAAGATGACTATATTGTGAAGTATTGATGTTTTTGGATATGAACATGGAATGTTCATATCTAGAATTAAATTATGTTGATTGATGATATGATTCCCATATAACAATACGAGTATGATAATGAGATTGAAATGGAAAGATTATGGTTAATCTTGGAATATGATTATTCATAATATTTAAATATTCGGATAATTCAGATTAGTGATTATATCGGTATTATTTTACTACGAGTTTACAATTATGAGCAAGGAGGAATCTTGTTAAATCATATATGAGATTGGTTTCGGAAGTGAGTATGTTATAATCCTTGTTATCGGGTTAGATTGATTGTTGATTTGATTATCAGATTGAGAAATCGTATTATGGTTATGGTTTCGTAATTGTTTGAGTTGGAATTGTTCGCATTTGGTGTTTAAATGAGGTATTGTAGAATCGTTGGGTTTGTGGATTGGTTATGTCGGTTGTTGATTGTTATGAAATTGTTGTTTATTGACTATTTCATTAGGTTGCGATGATTGATCATTGATTAGAGTAATATGTTGCGGTCGAGTTCGAGGATGTTCGTGAATTACTATGGTCAGGTCTGAGGAGCTTGTAGACGAAGGCAAGGAAATTGGTAATGGCTTCATTATCATCGTATCGGTATCGAGGCAAGTTATTACTTGCTCAGTTTATAATCTTTAATGAATGGTTTCAGTTTCATTCGTTTATAATTCGTATAGCAATGATTATAATTGAACTTTGGAGATTTGGGATTGTACATTGTTTTATGATTTTGGGAATTTAATCATAATGTATACGATTTACATGTGTTATTGGTATACTTGGGTATCGAGGATACATTTTGGTAAAGACAAGGATATGAGTTATCTATAGTCCGTGGTATTTTGGATCGTCAAACATTGAGAATAATCGTCGGTGATGGTTTTTGACATCGAGATTGCTATCGAAGGACTCGGGGCAAATAATCTAATCATTTGTGCCATTTATTGTCAATCATGTTGTGATACATTCATGTATTATTGTTGTCAGGCATGTCGGTTATGTTGTTATATGTCGTGCATATGTGTTGTGATTGTTTTGTCCACCATTCATTGGTCCGACGAGATCATCATGGGAATCTATAGTTGTGTGCACAGGATCGTTGGACAGGTACTTCCACCATCTGTTCGTCTAACGGGATCATCATGGGAATCTATGTTGTGTGCGCTGGATCATTGGATTACCATGTGTTGTTGTTGTGCATAATTATATTGTGGGTTATCCACCACGTGTTGATCTAATAGGATCATCATGGCAATCTATGCTGTGTGCGCTGGATCGTTAGATTACCATAAGTATACATTTTTGTTATTGTCATGAGCATATTGATGATGTCATTTGAGTATGTATTTGTAAGTCTTTTGTAGGACCATGTCAGTATGTTGTATTGATCTGATCTCGGATTAGACTAACATGATTCGTCGTGGCATTGCATTTCTTGAGGTATGTTCTGTATTTCCTTCTTGGTTCTTGTCTTTGGATGGACAATCGATCATCGTGTTGATATTTGACGATGTTATCTGATTGATCGAATTGGTCAGTGTTGGTATATTTTGTATCAGTGAGTTATGATGATGTTTTGAGAATCTTGGGTATTGTCTGGGATACAGTACAAATGTTTGTGTACGATTCAGTGTGTTTTTGAGAATACGACATGTGGAATATGGTGAGGATTACTTTGATGAGGATTATCACGAATTGGTAGGTTATGACGGTAAGATTACATTGGTAGTATGCTTACTTAGCATCTTCAATGGTATGTAATTATTGATGTGATGTGATCGTTATCATTGTTGATTATTATGGCTGACCCCATCGTGGGCTTTATTTTTAGGTTATTGGGATACCGAGCTTGTAGCGGTCGTGAAGAGAAGAGGTTCCCGGAGGATACTGGCTATGGCGTGTGTTTGTGAATCGAGTACTTTGATTAATTATTATTTTCTGCTGCAAAAGTATTTTAAATTATTTATTATATCCGCTGCGAGTGTGTTTTAAAATAGCTTACTAGTATTTTGCGAACTTGTGTTTATTTTGGAAAATCATCTACTAAACAATTTTGTCGGTACGTGTAAGCGATGGCTTAACGTATACTTTTAGATTGATGAGTTTTTGCATTTCAGCCTTGTACTTTCAAATGAGATTTTACGAAGATATTGATAAATGGATTTCATAGTCTTTGAATATTTTTAAAAGGATATTATCGTCATCACCGCTTAGGCGTATTTGAAATGTTTGTGAAAATGTCTTTTAGCCTTGTGGGTTCCTTTTCAGGACACACGGCGCTGTAATATTCTTGGATGGCTCTGGGGGTGTTACAGAATATGGTATCAGAGCTTAGGTTGTGAAAACCTAGGTTGTTGGGTTGAGTCGAGTCGTGTTTTTGTCACGTCATTTGAGTTGTCGGTTGACGAATATTAGAGCCCTGGGTTTTTGTTGTTCACTCGGGCTTGTGTGTTATGTGGTTTACCAGTGTGGTACTGTGGTTGTTTTAAACTTATCCAAATGGTACTAACGTGTTTCTTCGAGAAGAGATGTGTTGTGTTCTCGAGTTGAACTAATTTTGCAAAATGTATGTTTTGGAAATATCTGTATCGAGTATTTTCTAGATTTAAGACATGTGCCAGTATCACGGGGAATCGCCAACTTCACAATTCGTAAGTATTTGGATTTTTGAATTGCATTGAGGTTATTCTCAGTTATAAATTGATGTACTTTGAGAAACATTCAGAAAAATATTATGTGTTACAATATGAGGTAGCCGAATATAATAGTTGGGACAAAACCGATGGTCTTGAGAAGCTATGATTATGGAAAATCAATATGTCGGTTAAACTTGGGAAAACGGACTTGTGTATTTGGGAGAATGTTGTGAGTTTTTGAGAGGAACATGTAGTCATGCTAGTTCATTTTGAGATATATGAAACTGTTTTTGAACATCTGGAAATAATACTTTTCGGAATGATATATTTTGAATAAACTATTTTGCTCGCTGTCATGAAAATGTATTTTCTTAAATTTTTTTTGAGAGACAATATTGTTGTCTTTAAAAACATGTTTCATCATGGCATAGTTGCAGTGTTGCAGAATCTAATAATAGTCGATGTTACGAGTCATTTGTGGAAAAAGAAATTTTATCAAAGTCTATCCAATAAAATTTTGGATTCTATCGTGTGATTTTTCGACCGAATATCAGTGGAATTTGTGACGAATCGGATTGGTATACAGGAGTATAGATGTGGTCAATTATTTGCATAATTTCATTTTATTTAATCGTGTGTATTTGAAAAGAACTTGTCATCGAGAACTTGACACGAGCGAGCTATTTTAACTTTTTGAAAATTAATTCTAGTCTCACGAATATATACAATTACATGTTTTGAGTTTTGAAATTCTTGAAAGAACTTCTGAAAATTGGTTTTTATTGACAAGATTATATGATTTCAAGGCTGTTTCCAAAATGTGATTGGTATACATACAAATTTAGTGCATAATGCATATCATGGTGAAGTTCTGAGTAAGACTCATGAGATGGATAACACATCAGTATGGTACGGTGAAAAGAGATTCAAATTTCAGCATGGTAGATTGGAGTATTCAGGGATAACCAGTTGGTTGATCAGATAAAGAGAAATATGGTGCATGTTGTAGATTCAGTACCGAATATGATTTTGGAGCTACGGTTTTTGTGAAACCGGGGCATATGTGCTATGTGGCTCTATTGGTGTGGTAGTATCGTGAATTTGCTATACTGATTTTTTACTTTTGAGCCATATTGATTGGAGTATGATTGGGTATATTTGACAGTTTGCGACTGGTTTTTCATACGCTGAAGAGTATGTTCAAAAGTCGGGTGTGTTTCTTTCAGATCCACTGTATGTGATTTGTATAACGTTTTGAGAATTTAATTCTTTCGTATATCTGTCCTTGTGGTTCTGTGTTGATCATGTTGGAGCTTACCGTGTGAGGGTATTCTCGGTTATTGTTGATCGTTCGTTGGTAGTATTGGAGTTTATCATATGGATGATATTCTCTATGATATTCTCAGTTAATTTATTGGTTGATCATTATTATTGAACGTATGAGCGTTCGGACTTTGTGTCGATGTTTCGGGATTTGTTGCCATTGTTTTGGGCAGTTGTTTCACAGATGTATTGTGTATTATTGGTTTTTATAAGGATTGGGACATGATTGTGCGATCAGGTAGACAGGCTTTGGCACGGAAGGATTATTCCATAATTGAGTTATAACGTTGTATTTTGTTGAAATTGGTGAAATTGTTGTTATAAGCATATTGAGGCTTTGAAGTGGGGTCATTTGCTAGTATCACGAGAGATAATCGACTTCATTGACTTGTAAGTATATTGTTTTGGTTATTCGTTAATGACGATGATTGATCGTTTTCGTGATGATTCTGGATATTGTGGTTGAACTTTTGATTGTGACCGGATTGCAAGTTTCGAGGACGAAACTTATTTTAAGTGGTGTAGTATGTAATATCCTGAATTTCTACTATAGTTGTTTAATGCAATTTTATCCGAGTTATACTGCACAGTGTGGAATCTGTACAGTAGGGATAAAATAATTGAAGTAATGAGACATCTGTACTGGTATAATTGTCGTACTTGGTCGATGATTGCATTTAAAGATATTGTGTGTCAGGCGTATTGTATGAGAATATTATTGGAAGGAGTATACGTATTCAGCATGTTGTGTATACGTATTCAGTATGTCGATACGGACAGGAGCAGTTATAATTGGCTAAGTACAGAAGCCATAACGTATGCTAAGTTGAGAAGCTAACGTACGCTACTATGGTAAGGGTAACGTACGTTATGTATCATGCATTACGTGCATTACGAGAGGACTCGGAAAGAGGAATCTATACCTGACATGTGGAGCCCAGAGAATGGCTAGCGTGCAAAAAGGCAAGTCAACGAAGAGTTTAATGTACGCAATAGACTGCTCATTACGTACGTTAAATGGACATACTACTGTAATAAGTCAACTCTGTGTTACGTACGCTATGGAATGAGTGTTACGTACGTAAGACATGATACGAATTGATGCAGTAGCCTCTGGACTGCCTTTACATATGCTATCAAGGTAAGATAACATATGTAAGGATTGTTACGTACGTTAAGATGGTTCATGTAGCGTACGTAATGTCAGTCTATATATATATGTATTTGGGTATTGTTATTCATTTCAGCCATTTCTCCCCTTCATCCGATATAGAGAGTCTTGAAGGTGGTTTTGAGGTTCTGAAACACTTGAGTATCATAGAGTTGATCGTCTTTAACATTATTAAACTTGGGAGTGATTGGAAATAGAATCAACCTTGAGAATCAACCCATTTCTTCGAAGAGGTAATTAATATTCACTTTGGATTTCGTTTTGTATTGAATATTGGTGTTCTTGAGTTGATGATTGTCATATAAACGAGTTGATAAGTATGATAATGAGATGGATTACCGAATTATGATGATGTTGTTGATGATATATGGATATTGAAATTTTACTTGTGGTTTTGAATTGTTTTGTTTATCTTAGAGATATTTTGGTTTTGGGTTTTGACGTTGTTGTTGTTGTTTACTTCGTATTACGATGATTATTAAAATGATATGATGATTCTTGGTGTTTCATGGAGTTTGTATTGAGGAAGAAAATGATATATCGATATATGTGTCTTGGATTATGAGTTGGACGATGGTTTAGATGTTAGAACCTATTAGATTATGTTGTTTTGTTGGTTTTGATCATGATTATGGATTATTTGGTGTTCTTGAAGAACTTCTTGGTGAATATAACATAGCAAGATGAATATATGTTGAAGTATTGATGTTTTTGGATGTGAACGCGGAATGTTCATATCTAGAATTAAGTTATGTTGATTGATGATGTGATTTCCGTATAACAATACGAGTATGATAATGAGATTGAATTGGAAAGATTATGGTTAATCTTGGAATATGATTATTCATAGTATTGAACTATTCAGATAATTCGGATTAGTGATTATATCGGTATTATTTTACTACGAGTTTACAATATGAGCAAGGAGGAATCTTGTTAATCCGTATATGAGATTGGTTTCGGAAGTATGTTATAATCCCTGTTATCGGGTTGGGTTAATTGTTGATATTATTATCATATTGAGGAATCGTATTACGGTTATGCATTCGTAATTTTTTGAGTTGGAATTGTTCGGATCTGGTGTTTAAATGAGGTATTGTAGAATCGTTGGGTTTACGGATTGTTATGTCGGTTGCTGATTGTTATCAGATTGTTGTTTATTGATTATTTCATTAGGTTGTGAGGATGTTCGAGTTCGAAGATGTTCGTGTATTACTATGGTCAGGTCCGAGGAGCTTGTAGACAAAGGCAAGGAAATTGGTAACGACTTCATTATCATCGTATCGGTATCGAGGCAAGTAATTACTTGCTCAATTTATAACATTTAATGAATGGTTTCAGTTTCATTCGTTTATAATTCGTATAGCAATGATTATAATTGTGAACTCCAGAGATTTGGGATTGTACGTTGTTTTCTGATTTTGGGAATTTAATCATAATGTATATGATTTACATTTGTTATTGGTATACTTGGGTATTGAGGATACATTTTGGTTAATATGAGGATATGAGTTATCTATAGTTCGTGGTATTTTGGATCGTCGAACATTTAGAATAATCTTCGGTGATGGTTTTTGAGATCGAGATTGCTATTGAAGGACTCAGGGCATATACTCTAATCATTTGTGTCTTTAGTGTCAATCATGTTTTGATTTATTCATGTATTGTTGTTATCAGGCATGTCAGTTATGTTGTTATGTGTCATGCATATGCGTTGTGATTGTTTTGTCCACCATGTGTTGGTCCGACGATATCATCATGGGAATATATAGCTATGTGCGCTGGACCGTTGGACGGGTACTTCCACAATGTGTTGGTCCGATGGGATCATCATGTGAATCTATGCTGTGTGCGCTGGGTCGTTGGATTGCCATGTGTTGTTGTTGTGCATATATATATTGTGGGTTATCCACCACGTGTTGATCTAATATGATCATCGTGGGAATCTATGTTGTGTGCGCTGGATCGTTAAATTACCATAAGTATATGTTGTTATTGTTGTGAGCATATTGATGTTGTCATGTGAGTATGTATTTGTAAGTCTTTTGTAGGACCATGTCCGTATGTTGTATTGGTCTTATCTTGGATTAGACTGACATTATTCGTCGTGGCATTGCATATCCTGAGGTATGGTCTGTATATCCTTCTTGGTTCATGTCTTTGGATGGACAATCGATTATCGTGTTGAAATTTGATGATGTTATCCGATGGATCGAATTGGTCACTGTTGGTATATTTCGTATTAGTGAGTTATGATGATATTTTGAGAATCTTGGGTATTGTCTGGAATACAGTACAAATGTTTGTGTACAATTCAGTGTGTTTTTCAGAATACGAGATGTGGAATATGGTGAGGATTACTTTGATGAGGATTATCACGAATTGGTAAGGTTATTGTTGTAACACCCCAAACTAGGCGAATATTACAGTGCCGTGGACCCCCAACTGGGACCCACTAGGCGAATGAAAATTAATGAATTAAGTGATATAATTGTAGTACCGAACCACAGTATATCATTAATTTCTCCGATGAGGACTTTCAAGTACAACACACCTAGGAAAGAACAGAATACATGTATATTTTATATGAAGATAAAATATACAACACCAATTAAAATGAGTATCTAAATGGAAGTGTGCAGCGGAATACAAATGAAGAAAACATGAAGACTGAAAGGACTGGGGCCCCCTACTAGTATCACTGGGTCTCCTCGCATTCAACGTTCTCTTCCCGTGCCTTAGCCTTGCCATGACCTAAAAACAACATCCCCCAACGGGGTCAGTTACATAGAACAACAATCATCAAGAGTTGAATAAACACAATCATGATATATCTTAATTATGAATTGACGCTGAAGAGAGGCATCATAGTACGCCCATAATGGTATGTGCAAGTGCACAAGACGAGTGTCCGGACACACCCGTCCTTGTACCTAATTAGTCTCACGGAGATGCTACCGTGTGCATACCCGATGTGTCGGTGAACCCAACACATGACCGTCACGTGCCCGACTAAAAATTCCACACATCCCCACCCAGCCACGCAATATGAACCCAGAAGGTCATATGGGCAAGAAATGACCATGAAGAATAATAATGAATAACAATCCGACAAAGTCAAGAATGACTCACCGAGATGAAATGATAGTGAAATGAATGATAGCTCGATGAAATGATTGGAACCGTCGTTCCTCGTGAATGAAGTGATTAATTGACAATTACAAGTCTCAATACGGTTAATACATTATGAATGAATTATAATTATGAATGAACAACAACTAAAGGAATGAATATTCTTTTAACCGAGTAAGAATTAACTTACCTTAACACCGGTGATGATACGTCCTCTCTCGAACAACGTCCTAAGGGAAACTACTGGTCGCTCGAACAAACTTGAATAAATCAACAACTTGCTTAATATACGAACCAAAAGCGATCATAACCAACTCAAGATGTTGATACAATAAATCCAAACTCATCGAGGCATTTCGACAAACACCTTGAAAACAAACTCCCATCCTAAACAACTAATCCCATTTGTATCGAAAACCAACTTCTATTGAATGATCCAAACCACCAAAACACCATCAATACAATCGATTATCTAAACGAAATACTCAAATCGAGTTTACGATAACATTAAATTGCAAAACCCAACTCCAAGTCAACCTTCAAAGTGTTCTTGAGAAAAACTTCCAACAATCCGATGATAACTCGTAAAAACTCATAATCATACATATATCCATCACAATTCATGATTATACCATCCAAAACATCATGCTCCAACTCAAAATCGAATTTAAGGGTTGAAGAAGTTACCTTAGATTAGGATGAAGAATCCATAAATATGTTGTTGATCCACACTACAACTTGAAGAAGATGAAAATCTCTGAGTTTTGATGATGTTAAAACACTCCAAAATCGCCCAAAATTTCCCCAAGGAATAGAGGAAGAAGTTAAATGAAGAAATGAGCTTGTTCTCCTCAACAAAACGCAGATATAATGAAGTCTGCACTGTGTGCCGTGGCCCGGACGAGTGTGCCGCGGCACAGGGCCAAAATCTGCCCCCAGTGCTCGGCAGTGTGCCGCAGCCCGGCCGAGTGTGCCGCGGCACAGGGCCAGAAATCTGCCCAGTGGTTCGGCAGCGTGCCGCGGCCCTGCCGGCAGGAGCCGTAGCCCCCGGTACAAACGGGTCAGCCACAATTCTGCAACATGTGTGTGCCGCGGCGCACACTCCCTTATGCCGTGGCTCACATCCCTCGGGTCCTAAAATGACGAAAAATGACCCTGAAAGAGAATAAAAGCAATAGGATTCAATATTTGGGAAATAATAACACGAAATAGAAGTGTGGAAACCCCAAAACGGTGGTTCCAAGCAATGATTACAAGGGTTCGCCCAACAATAGCATGATTTGAACAATGAGGAGATTTGAAATGACCTGAACTCTAATGTCAACATCAACTAATGAATCAATTACAACAATCAAGATAATATTCTTGTCTCGATTACCAAGCAAGGTTGAAATAATGAACAATATCGATACACGACTCGAAGTTATTCCGAAGTAGTGAACACGAATTAAGGAATGTGGATGATGAATGATTATTAACAAGTGAAAATTATTGAATGACAATTACTGAATGATAATGACTGAATTACAACCGGGTATTACATACACCCCCCTTAAAGGAGTTTCATCCCCGAAACTAAGGGTCAAACAACTCGGGATAACTCTCTCGCATACTATCCTCGGTTTCCCAAGTAGCCTCTTCGACTCCGTGTCTATACCACTAGATCTTAACCAAAGGAATCGTCTTGCTCCTCAACTGTTTGATTCGCCACTCTAAGATTTGTACGGGACGCTCCACATACGTATGATCATCCGTTATCTCGATCTCATCAAACTGAAGTATGTGACTAGGGTCGGCAATATATTTCCGCAACTGAGAGACATGAAACACGTTATGAATTCGGCTCAACGCTGGAGGTAAAGACAATTGATAAGCCAGACTTCGTACTCGATCCAAAATCTCAAACGGTCCAATAAATCTCGGACTCAAGTTTCCACATTTTCCAAAATGAAAGATACCTCGACTCGGGTATACCTTGACCAAAACGTGGTGACCTGTCTCGAACTCTAATGGTCGACGACGATTATCCGCATATGATTTTTCTCGACCCTGAGCGGTCAACAAGCGACTCCTATTCAAAGCTATCTTCTCGCGTGTGGCTATAAGCATATCGGGCTCAGTGCCGATTGATTCCGATAAGTCATCCCAACATAAAGGAGATTGGCAAGGACGACCGTACAAGGCCTCGTAGGGTGCCATGTTAATCGAAGCATGGCAACTATTATTATATATGAATTCGATCATTCCCAATCAACTTTCCAATCGAGAACACAAGCTCTCAACATGTCCTCCAATGTCTGGATAGTTCGTTCTGATTGTCTATCGGACTGAGGATGAAAAGCTGTGATGAAATTGAGCTGAGTTCCCATAGCACGATGAACTGATTTCCAAAAATGAGACACGAATTGCCCGTCACGATCAGAAATGATACTCTTAGGAGTACCGTGCAATCTCACTATTTCTTTGATGAACAACTAGGCAAGTCTCTCGGGACCCCACATATCCTTAATCTCGAGAAAATGAGCTGACTTAGTTAGACGGTCCACAATTATCCAGATTGTATTCATGCCACGGCGACTCGTCGGCAAACTCGTGATGAAGTCCATTGAAATATCCTCCCACTTCCACTCTGGAATAGGGAGCGGTTTCATCATACCCCCGGTCGCTGATGTTCTATCTTGACTTGTTGATAGGTGAGACATCTCGAAACAAACTCGGCGACTTCACGCTTCATATTACTCCACCAGTAATTTTGTTTCAAGTCTTTGTACATCTTGCTAGACCCCGAATGAATAGAATAAGGGGTAGCATGGGCTTCTCTCAAAATTGAGTTTTTCAACTCGTCATTTGCCGGTACACATAACCGATTCTTAAATCGCAAGAGTCCATCCTCGTGGACCTCAAATCCAGGGGCTTTCCCCTGCGCCACATCCTCGCGGATGCGCAACAAAAACGGGTCTGAACCCTGATTCTCCCTGATTGCTTCCTTAAGTGGCGATGAAATCTCTAACGTACAAAGTTGCCTTGTACTCACTGTAACTACACCTCGATCTCAGGTCTCAGAAATTCCTACTGAAGTTCCTTCGGAACTGTTAATCGAGCAAGCATCTGCTCCTGAACTGACTTACGACTCAAGGCATCGGTGACAACATTCGCCTTGCAAGGGTGGTAAAGTATCTCAATATCATAATCTTTGATTAATTCAAACCACCATCTCTGTCGCATATTTAACTCCTCCTGAGTAAATATATACTTTAAACTCTTATGATCGGTGAATATCTGATAGGTAACGCCATAAAGATAATATCGCCAAATCTTCAATGTGAATACCACGGCTGCTACCTCCAGGTCGTGGGTCGGATAATTAACCTCGTAAGGTCTCAATTGCCGTGAATCATAAGCAATAACTTTCCCGTTCTACATTAGTACACATCCGAGAGCCTGTCCGGACGCATCACTATAAACCACAAATCCTCCCGTCTCTTGCGGTAAAGAAAGGACAGGTGCTAAAATTAACCGGCTCTTGAGTTCCTCAAAACTCTATTGACACGCATCGGACCACATGTATTTCTTATCCTTCCTTAAAAGGTTCGTCATGGGTTGAGCGATTTTAGAAAACCCTTCCACAAACCGCTGATAATAACCAGCTAATCCAAGGAAACTTCGAATTTCCTTAACATTCTTCGGAGGTTGCCAATCTTGAATAGCCTCCGTTTTCTGAGGGTCGACACGAATTCCGTCTGATGAAATTACATGTCCGAGAAATGTCACCTCGGACATCCAGAATTCACACTTGGAAAACTTTCCATAAAGTTGCTCTCGTCTCAACACGTCGAGAACCTGATGAAGGTGAGATTCGTGCTCCTCTCGGTCACGAGAATAAATCAAAATATCATCAATGAAGACAACCACGAACTGATCCAAACGGCATTACCACAAACTCATAATGACCATAACGCGTTCAGAACGCCGTTCTAGCAATATCCGACTCTCAGATTCACAACTGATGATACCCAGATCTTAAATCGATATTGGAAAATACTGAAGCTCCCTGAAGTTGATCCAAAAGATCATCAATACGGGGTAGGGGCTATTTATTCTTGATCATCACTCGGTTCAATTCCCGGTAATCAATACACAAGCGAAAAGAACCATCCTTCTTCTTCACAAATAACACTGGTGCTCCCCACGGGGATGCACTCGTTCGGATATAACCTTTCTCGGTCAAATCCTCTAATTGATTCTTCAGTTCTTGCATTTCGGTCGGGGCCATCCGATACGGTGCCTTCGATATTGGGGACGTACCAGGCTCCAACTCTATCGTGAATTCCATATCTCTCTGTGGAGGCAAACCAGGTAACTCATATGGAAATACATCGGCATATTCTCTCACCACAGGAATATCCGTCAACATTACTGATGGTTCCTCGGTCTTGGTCATATAGCACAAATAACCGACACACCCCTGACAGAGTAATTTCACTTCTTTCATCAAGTTGATGACTCTCCCAGAACAGCTGGGATTACCTCCCTGAAATACACATTCGACCCCATCGTCTGAAATAATAGTGACCATACACTTATTAACACTAATGACGGCATCGTGACGATCTATCCAATCAATACCCATGATGACGTCGTCTCTCGGTAGATCTACCACGATTAGGTCTGCTAACCAATCACGGCCATGAAGTTGAATTGGACAATCCTTAATCTCATGATTCCCGGTAATTCTTATACCATCAGGTAGACCAATGACATAAGGCTCACAACTAGTAGCACTACCCAGACGTAGTCTACTCAAACATGACTCGGAAATGAATGAATGCGACGCACCAGTATGAAAAAGGGTACACATAGGTTGAGATAGAATATCAAGTGTACCTGAGATCATCCGGGCCTCCAGATCTTCAATCCTCTTCATCTCATAAATTCAGGACGCTCCCTGAGATCATCCGGGCCTCCGGACCCATCTGATAGCTCTTTGCTCCACCTTTGTTTGCTCCTGTCGTCTTAAACGACGCAGACTGAGTGGCCTGATTCTACACCGCTGAATGTCTCGGGGCCTGAGATGACGCCGGAGTAGGTATAGAGTCTCTTCGGCAAAAACAGGCCTTATGCCCAGCAATCCCACAGTTATGGCACGTGACAGTCTGCCTCAGACACTTGGTGCTGAAATGACCCTGTTCTTCACAGTTGAAATAGGTGATGGCCGAACTGGCCACCCGTAACTGAGATTCCACGGGTCTAGATGCCATAGGAGGTCGCTAAGAAAAGGTAGAACCTGCACGTGGTTTCTTGAAAGTGGCCTGACTGCCTTCAGACTGATTACGATTCTTTGACTTCTTGCCAGCAGATGAAGGTTGTTGCTTAGCAATCTCCTTAGCAGTAAGCTCAGAAGTAAGAGATTTCTCAATGAATTCGGCCAGAGTGGTGCAATTGTGATTAAGCAACTGCAATCGCATATGAGGCTTCAACCTCTTGCTGAAATATTTGATCTTGTCCGCCTATGAGTGAATAATAGACGAGGCGAAAGGAAGTAGCTCCTGAAATTTCTTGGCGATGGCGAGAACATCATCATCCGCTGAGAGGTCGGGAGTGAGTAATTCCGATAGCTTGGCCTCCCTGAGTGGGGCCGGATAATACCTCTCCATCATGAGAGTTTTGAATTGATCCCAAGTACAAGATCCGTCGGTGGGATTCAACGATAACCACCATGAATGAGCGCCCTGACAAGGTAGTAAGCTGAAACTGAAACTTTGTGCCCTTTGGGACACTCCACCATAGTAAACAACTTCTCAAAATGCTCCAGCCAGTGAACAATATCCGCCGGCTCAGATGAGCCCTCAAAAGTAGGTGGTCTCTGGCGAGAGATGTCGCCTATGATACTGCTCACACCTCTCTTCTACCCCTGAGGTGGCGGCGGAGGAGTCTGTTGATTCTGAGTACCTGAGTTCTGCATCGTCTCCATGAGGCGTGCCATTTGAGTCATCTGGGCCATCATGCCCTCCATAAAAGCGAGTGTATCAACCCGAACACCTTCTGATTGAGCTGTGTCCCGGGTACGACTCCCTAACAGTGAGTGATCATTTTTGGGTGAATGAGTGGTAGCGTCGCTGCTCGATGAATTCGCATTATTCCTCGTGTTCGCGCATGTATTCACACGAGCTCTCGGGTTTCGGCCCGCACAACGGCCTCATCCCCCGCGTCCTATGCCAGCTCTTTCCATACTGTAGTGGAAAGTTATACGATAATTATATATCTCGCATGAATATCACATTATGAGTACGTTATGAAATGATGAAAATGGGCATACGCGCTCAAACACGATGATTACATGAATGATCAACTGAAGTGACATGCTTATCTGATGAAATTCTTGAAATGATTATCTTGAACAAGTTAACAAGATTAATGATATGATCCTCAAGATCAACAACTGAACAATGAAATGAACTGAGTGATTAATGACTTAACATGATCGACTTGATCAAAAAAATGAAAATGATGAATGAGGATTGTTGACTGTTGAATGATGAATGAGTGATTCTTATTGCCAAAAATTATACCATGGCGTCAGAAATCTTACTGTTCTTTGGTCTGAGGGGCTCGGCTCTTGCACAGGTCACACGTGATGCGAAAGTCCAATGATACTAGTCTGATGAACGATGATTCCAAATGAGACGTGACTCAGAAGGTAGTATTCAAAACCACATTCCGATACCAACTCTGTAACACCCCAAACTAGGCGAATATTACAGTGCTGTGGACCCCCGACTGGGACCCACTAGGCGAATGAAAATTAATGAATTAAGTTATATAATTGTAGTACAGAGCCACAGTATTTCATTAATTTCTCCTATGAGGAGTTTCAAGTACAACACACCCAGGATAGAACAGAATACATGTATATTTTATATGAAGATAAAATATACAACACCAATTAAAATGAGTATCTAAATGGAAGTCTGTAGCGGAATACAAATGAAGAAAACATGAAGACTGAAAGGATTGGGCCCCCCTACTAGTATCACTGGGACTCCTTGCCGTCAACGTTCTCTTCCCGTGCCTTAGCCTTTCCATGACCTGAAAACAACATCCCCCAATGGGGTCAGTTACACAAAACAACAATCCTCAAGAGTTGAATAAACACAATCATGATATATCTTAATTATGAATTGATGCTGAAGAGAGGCATCATAGTACGCCCGTAATGGTATGTGCAAGTGCGCAAGACGAGTGTCCGGACACACCCATCCTTGTACCTAATTAGTCTCACGGAGGTACGTTACCGTGTGCAGAGTCCAATGTGTCGGTGAACCCAACACATGACCATCACGTGCCCGACTAAAAATTACACACATCCCCACTCGGCCACGCAATATGAACCCAGAAGGTCATATAGGCAAGAAATGAATGATAGCTCAATGAAATGATTGGAACCGTCGTTCCTCGTGAATGAAGTGATTAATTGACAATTACAAGTCTCAATACGGTTAATACATTATGAATGAATTATGATTATGAATGAACAACAACGAAAGGAATGAATATTCTTTTAACCGAGTAAGAATTAACTTACCTTAACACCGGTGATGATACGTCCTCTCTCGAACAACGTCCTAAGGGAAACTACCGGTCGCTCGAACAACCTTGAATAACACAATTATCAACAACTCGCTTAATATACGAACCAAAAGCGATCATAACCAACTCAAGATGTTGATACAATAAATCCAAACTCATTGAGGCATTTCGACAAACACCTTGAAAACAAACTTCCATCCTAAACAACTAATCCCATTTGTATCGAAAACCAACTTCTATTGAATGATCCAAACCACCAAAACACCATCAATACAATCGACAATCCAAATGAAATACTCAAATCGAGTTTACGAAAACAATAAATTGCAAAACCCAACTCCAAGTCAACCTTCAAAGTGTTCTTGAGAAAAAATTCCAACAATCTGATGATAACTCGAAAAAACTCATAATCATATGTATATCCATCGCAATTCATGATTATACCATCTAAAACATCATGCTCCAACTCAAAATTGAATTCTAGGGTTGAAGAAGTTACCTTAGATTAGGATGAAGAATCCACAAATATGTTGTTGATTCACACTACAACTTGAAGATGATGAAAATCTCTGAGTTTTGATGATGTTAAAACACCCCAAAATCGCCCAAAATCGCCCCAATGAAGAGAGGAAGAAGTGAAATGAAGAAATGAACTTGTTCTCCTCAATAAAACGCAGATATAATGAAGTCTGCACTGTGTGCCGCGGCCCGGCCGAGTGTGCCATGGCACTGGGCCAAAATATGCCCCCAGTGCTCGGCAGTCTGCCACGGCCCGGCCGAGTGTGCCGCGGCACAGGGCCAGAAATCTGCCCAGTGGTTCGGCAGTGTGCCGCGGCCCTGCCGGCAGGAGCCGCGGCCCCTGGTACAGATGGGTCGGCCACAATTCTGCAACATTTGTGTGCCGCGGCGCACACTCCCTTGTGCCGCGTCTCACACACCTCGGGTCCTAAAATGATGAAAAACGACCCGGAAAGAGAATAAAACAAAAGGATTCAATATTTGGGAAATAATAACACGAAATGGAAGTGCGAAAACCCCAAAACGGTGGTTCCAAGCAATGATTACAAGGGTTTGCCCAACAATAGTACGATTTGAACAATGAGGAGATTTGAAATGAAATGAACTCCAATGTCAACATCGACTAATGAATCAATTACATCAATCAAGATAATATTCTTATCTCGATTACCAAGCAAGGTTGAAATAATGAACAATATCGATACACGACTCGAAGTTATTCCGAACAGTGAACACGAATGAAGGAATGTGGATGATGAATGATTATTAACAAGTGAAAATTATTGAATGACAATTACTGAATGATAATGACTGAATTACAACCGAGTATTACAATTGTAAGACCCGAGAAATCAACCAGGAATATCACACGCCGTGGACCCCACACTCGAGGATCCACCAGGCTAAACATAATCATACGACCAAATGTTTGACCAGCCGGAATCAAACAGCATAAAGACACGGACCGATAGGGTCACCCAACAAAATCAAACTATAATAATTTGTTTACAACTCATACCGACGGAGGGGTCCAAAATACAAAACGATACAACACAGTGGAAGATTGAGAAATAATACAACGACACAACAATAACCAATAGAATACCATATATCTTGATTAGTAACGCGGCCCATCATCTTTTGTTCCGATCCTGTGACTGCTCCCACGCACCTGCATGAACCTGCACACAATACTGATTTCCACCCCCGATTACTCGGGGGTTAGCAAAACTCCACTGTCTTACTAGTACATGTATCAAACTATATAAAATATAACAAGCAATTACAAATCATAGATTACGCAACCACACTCTACCAATCACAAATTAACCAATCACGTATTCCCTAGAAGTTTTAATAATATAGAAACCAACACAAGTGGAATATTTATAAAATGAACTGTCATCTTGGGAATTTTAGAAAGCGCAAATCCTTTAGGAACTCATGTCCTAAGTTTGTCAAAATCTTTTAGGAACTCATATCCTAAATTTGTCAAAATCTTTTAGGAACTCATGTCCTAAGTTTGTCAGAATCTTTGTCAAACATTAGGGTCTCAACCCAAAATCCCATTTTAAAAGTCAATATTTTACAATCCGAAAATAATTCCACAAATCATTTGGGTCTCAGCCCAATAGTTCCGTTTCGTAAAACATTCTTTTCAAACACTTTGTTTATCAAACATACTTTCCGACTCCGTGATCCACCGCCACGAGTCACCGTAGGTTCAACAACCCGCACTGTCTTAGCCAAACACAACAATCACAAATATCAATCCTTGACTCCGTGTTCTACCTTCATGAGTCACCGTAGATTCAACAACCCGCACGGTCTTAGCCAAACACAACAATCACAAATATCAATCCTCAACTCCGTGATCTACCATCACGAGTCACCGTAGATTCAACAACCCGCACGGTCTTAACAAAACACAACAATCATAAATACCAGTCCTCGACTCCGTGATCTACCGTCACGAGTCACCGTAAGCCCCATCGAGCCCACATGGTTGGACGTAATGTGTCCTAACCCCATGATCCTCCATCATGTGTTATCTTATGCCTCGTCAGACCCGCACGACTGGACCATAGCACCACATACTAAGTTCCGATCCCATGGTCTTCTGCCATGAATCCTCGTAGGTCCCATCGAACCCACATGAGTGAACTTAGCATTACCAAACATAACATTCGCGTTCACATTCCTTCAACAATGAGAACGGCCAATCAAACACATTGATCACCACGAAATCACACATCATGCACACATAACACAACTCAACCATTCAACCATCATCATTCAATGACACACCACCAACCTAACTCACGATCAATACATAATACATTGTACAACCATGTGTACAACCAAGCCAACACGATTATCACAATCCTGCACACATAACACAACACACAATACATATACTAAAATAACGCAGCCATCACCAAGCCTTTACAACGGTTAACACATAATTAATTCACACGAACCATGTTTACAATGGTAAACCAATCATCAAAACACAAAAGACGATTTCTAATCACAGGAAACAAGTTGTATAAACAAGATACTTGACTCGAATCAATATGTAAATACTCCGACGGACACAACTCGACCAAGGTGCCTCGAAACCTACAACTTTCGCAAGACACAATGAAAACACGATCACAACGAGGATCAAGACCAACAACAACTGAAATCACGCCAAACTATCAAGAAAAACTCATTGGAACATTTAATCAAACATTAAATGTTCAATATTCCCCAAGAAATTCAAATCTCCAATCGAGTTAGACCAACTCGAAATATGGATATACAATCCATAGAACACGATTAATAACATCATACCACCCCAACCGATTAATCAAAATCAGACTAGGATCGATATCAAGAACAAATCTCCAAAAATTCAACTCGAAGAAAAATCAAGGAATTACCTCGATCCGACGAAGAACAATGGATTAGATGATGTTACAATCACCTAGAGACCTCCAAAACACCTTGGATGGAGTAAAAATTGGCCAAAAGTCCAAACCCTAGTCTCCCTCATCTCAAACCCGCAGAGAGAAGAAGAAGTGAAAATGAGAATTCACGACTGTTGTCCAGTATATATACTGGACAGCTTAGCGTGCGCTAATCATCCCAGATTAGCGTGCGCTATCGAAGCACATTCCACACAATCACACAGTTAGCGTGCGCAAATCGTAAAGCCTTAGCGCGCGCTAACAAATCCCGCATTCCAGTCCAGTAGCTTCTGGACTGCCCCGCACCCACCAGTTAGCGTACACTATCTCACCGTAGTGTGCGCTACTAATACACCTTAGCGTGCGCTATACCAATACATAGCATGCGCCAATCAACGTCCTGACCCAAGGCAGTAGCTTCTGCCTCACTTATACATCCTCCGTTAGTGTGTGCTAACGGATCTTAGCATGCGCTAACGAAACATAATAGCGCGCGCTACCCCAATCACGTAGCGTGCGCTATTCATGCTGAACATGCAATAGGATCGCACCAAAACTCATCACAACAATGATTCCCACCAACGGAACAACAAACACTCTACATTCTGAATCGAAACCAACACACATCAGTGCATGACACACGATCATATAGGCACAAACAACATATAATCCACTAAACAGTAGAAAATAAATTCAGCACAACCTGAAACAAAAATCTCGGGTATTACATTCTACCCTACTAAAAATATGTTTCGTCCCGAAACTTAAAACAAAAGCATCACAGTGCTACAAAACAAAACACAAACGTTCAAACATCAAGTGACCTCGTGATCTCCTATCACGTGTCTCCGTAGGTTCAACAACCCACACAGAAATATTGAAACCAAACATCAAGTATCAATATCAAATCTTTGCATGAGATACAACCCACAAAACTAAAACACAAAAATTACAATCACTGGGCACCACTAGGCCCTCCAGGAGTAGGAGCGGAATTCCGATTCCCGAAAATCTTAGCAACGGTATCACAATGTACCGCTTGATGCCCCATCTGGCCACACTTGAAGCAATTCACTTGAGGCGAATGACAATTCTTGCTGGTGTGGCCCACACGACTGCAGTTGAAACACATTTTCACATCTTTCACCTTACTCATGGTTACAACCACGACCACAACCTCGACCCTATCTCCTCGGCATACTGAACATACAATCACTAAGTACAGCGAAACGTAACATCGCAGAGCAACGTACCAAGATGCCAACTCAGCATAAGATATCAACGTAAAGCAACAAATATCAATCACAACAAAAACTCCACATCATTGTAACCAAACATTGACCACGTTCTCTTTTAAAAATCCACGAGGTATTCGTTTAAATAATCCCATTTGAAAATATTTGAATTTGTATATTTTCGAAAATAAAATTTGGAAATACTTTTTATACCTCGGGCTGTTTTACTAAAACCATAACCCATAGATCACAACAGTCTCATTTTGAAATCATTTACCAAACAATACTCCAGAACATCATCCGGAGTATTTCACATTTCCTTGAAAACAATATCATCACAAACGTCAACACACGTGGTAATCACCTGTTACCACTCAACATCATCACAATAAATCACACAAGGTAATCACATGTTACCACTCAACGTCATTATAATCAATGGCACATAAGGTATCCCGTGGTCATGCTCTCTTGGCATCGACCCCCAGAGGTTTCACCGAACCGTCCCCGGGTTGGCAAACCCATTCATACATACATCATACATTCCCACATATCAACAATCACGTCCAAACCATACAATCACATCTTAACGCGCGCTAAACCTACGATTAGCGTGTGTTAACTATCTAGTCAGGTTAGCATGCACTAACTAGCACAATTCAGAAAATTTCATCCTCCATCCTTATTGAAAATAAAAACGTGTCTGCTTTATAAATACAAAAAAATCATGGTGTGAAGGTTTTAATATCACATACTCAAATCATTTAGAAATAGCAGGAATACACAGAAGAGATTTTCTCAAAATTCTTTCAAACCCAACAAAAGTTCATCATTGGTAACATTTTACCAAGTATCCAAAATACTTCAAAACACTCGTTCACATACACACACACACACACACAACGGATATAATTAAATCAAAGATCTGAAATTTATTGATTTCGAAACACATGCCCATTCGGCATACAAAATCACCAATTCCATAACTACCCATAAATACCGGGTTTGAACACATGTCAACCCATCCATCCAAGTTTAACGACATAACTTACGAACTCCAATTCGAACACATCTTGAAACCATCAATGCTTCCCCTGAGCATCTCTGATCAATACACACGCAATGTACCACAAGTACCAAATATGAACTCCATTTCACAACATCCTTATAAAAAAATCACTAAACATAAGATGTAAAGCAGGATACCTACATCACAGGCCGCACGAAGATGACGGTCGCCCACGATATTAATGCCAACGATCAACATTGACAACAAGAAGTGACAATGCGCAACTCAACTTGTCAATCGACAACTCGAATGACAGAATACAACACAACTCGACTCGACCCGACAGCCTTGGTTTACACAACCTAAGCTCCGATACCATAATTGTAACACCCCCAGAAATCAACCGGGAATATCACACGTCATGGAACCCACACTCGAGGATCCACTAGGCTGACCACAAACATACGACCAAATGTTTGACCGGCCGGAATCAAACAGCATACAGACACGGACCGATACGGTCACCCAACAAAATCAAACTGTAATAATTTGTTTACAACTCATACCCACACAGGAGTCCAAAATACAAAACAATACAACACAGAGTAAGACTGAGAAATAATACAACGACATAACAATAACCAATAGAATCCCATACCTCTTGATTAGTAATGCAGCCCAAACCTTTTAGCTTGCAACCATTGCACAAAATTCTTTAAATGTATTATCTCTAGCATGTTTGAATTATTTATTAAATTGTTGGTCATAGCACCTTAACTCTTCCTTATGAAACCTAATGTGAAAACAAACCTAGACGCGCATATATGTATATATAAGGTATCTATAAAATGTGCATTAATTCAAGGAAATAAATATAAGTGATTGGAGATTTACTAACTCAATATAAGGTTCAGTTTCTTTACTATTGATAAGGACACAAAGATGCACAACCTTATGCAACTCATTAGTCAATTCTAAAGCTCGTGTAGGTCTTAAGTCCTCAGGAATAAGTCTAGAGGGGGGGGGGGGGTGAATAGACTTATCAAAACTTTTACTGTCACGGCCCCTTATCCCTAAGGACGGCTCAGCCAGGGCATGACCCGGGGTAGGAATTAAGAAGCGGGGAAGAAAGGGGGAGACATATGTTTCATAATAAATAGGGGTGAATTTCCGTGAATAACATATCAAGGCATCAGGAAGGGGAGTCAATCCCGTGGGAATGACTTAGAATCCAAACTAGGATACATAGTTATAATATTAGCCTTGAAGTTTAAAAAAAGGCTTCATAGCATATTACAATCAACATAACTTAGAAAGCAAAATCATAAAGAGTGTTTGCAGCGGAAAAAAATAGTTGGTTGCATATATGAAGATATGTAACCAGGGCCTAACATTGATCGTAAACAAAAGACTTCCACTCAACACCCTCCGTCACATCCCTTGTTCAACCTGCACATTTTTAAAACATATACAGGGCTGAGTACAACATACTCCATGAACATATTGCCAAAACATAAAACATGCTTTCGTATTTGTCATCATGCATAGAAGCAGTAACACACGGGGGTCTTAGGAAAAAGCCCATGTTTACTAAATCATTTCATTTCATAGCATATATCATCAGATTCACCAAATACATAATTTACGCTGGGGAAGGTGGCCACCTCCCGCGAACGTTACTCCCCGAGATCGGCCACTCCGAAGAGAGCTCACAATTATAATACCCGGTTGTAATTCAGTCATTATTATTCAGTCATTATCATTCAGTAATTGCCACTCAGTAATTTTCACTCATTAATGATCATTTGTCACTCATATTCAATCATTGTGTTCACCGTTCAGAGTAATTATATCGTGTATCAATCGTCATTCATCATCAATCTAATTGGAGAATTGTGCCGTGTTTATCATCATTGTCATCTTCATTGTGGGCTGTGTGTGAGGAGTAGCGCACGCTACGTACTCTCCTTAGCGCGCACTAGTTGAGTACAGGTAGCGCACGCTACCACTCAGCATTAGCGCACGCTATTGTTGCCCTGGCTGCAGTCCAGAAGGCACTGGACTGCAGGTGAGTTATAAGTAGCGCACGCTACGAATGGTAAGTAGCGCACGCTACGTACTCTCCTTAGCGCTAACGTCAGATCAGGTTGGGTCCAGTGGCTACTGGACTGCATTGGATTAATTCATAGCGCACGCTATGAGTGGTTTTTAGCGTACGCAATCGATGTTGTAGGGCACGCTAAATATTGATTGTAGCGCACGCTACCGCGATCAGATCAGAGGACAGAAGGTTCTGGACTCCAGTACTGGGCATCAGATAATTCTTTAGCGCACGCTAACATTTTGGGGTTAGCGCACGCTAAGTGTATAGCCGTAGCGCACGCTACAAAAAGGTACGTATCGCGCGCTACCGTTTTCGGACAGTGGGTACTGGACTACCCAAAACACCCGTTAGCGCACGCTAAGAATTGGGGCTAGCGCACGCTAGACTGGAATTTTTATAAATTGGACAGTGTAGCCCAGATTTCGTCATTGGTCATTTCTTCTCATTCTCTCATCGGTTCCGGGCGATTTGGAGCGATTTGGAAAGTGTTCTTCGAGGTGTAATCACCAATCATCATCTTCAAGTCTTTGAGTTAGATTAATCATCACTTCATCATCTCCAAAACATCAAATCAAAGGTATTAATCTCTTGGATTTAGAATTTCGGATTTTTGAGTTTTTCCTTCCGATTTCTTCGTGTAAGCTTGGATTGTTGTTGGAATATGTTAGATATGGATTATCTATCTTGAATAAATATATTCCTATGGATTTAATGGCTATTTTGGGGTTTTATTTCAAGAACCCTTGGGGTTGACTTCGGTTAATTTGGGGATTTCCGATTGATGTTGTTGTAATCTTGAATTCTGGATTCCTATTGGATTATTGATGCCTTTGATATTGTTTTGCTGGTTTGAATCAATCATTTAATAGTTGGTTTCGATAATTTGGGTTTGGTTGTAACCAACGGGAAGGATTTTTGCTTCGTATTTGTTTGAATGCCCCGATGAGTTTAATTATCGTTGTATCGACGTTTGAGTTGGTTATAATCGGGTTTGATTCATATAGCATGTTTGATTCCGTATGTTTCGATAGGATTGTGTATATTCAACTCTTGAGGATTTTTGTTCTGTGTAACTGACCCCGTTGGGGGATATTGTTTTTCAGGTCATGGCAAGGCAAAAGCACGGGGAGAGCACGTTGACGGCGAGGAGTCTCAGTGATACTAGTAGGGGCCCCCAGTCTTTTCAGTCATTTATGTTTCATTCATTTTATTCCGCTGCAGACATTCCGTTTGAATACTCATTTTACTCAGTGTTGTATATTTTATCTCCATATAAAATATACATGTATTCTTTAATATCTTGGGTGTGTTGTATTAAACTCCTCATCAGAGTAATTAATGTTGTAATGTGGTTCGGTACTACATTTACCCTGTGTAATTCATTCATTTTCATTCGCCTGGTGGGTCCCAGTCGGGGGTCCACGGCACTGTAATATCCGCCTAGTTTGGGGTGTTACAGAGTTGGTATCGGGGCGTAGTTTTGAATACTACCTTCCGAGTCATGTCTCATTTGAATCATCGTTCATTAGACTAGTATCATTGGACTTTCGTGTCACGTGTGACCTGTGTAAGCGCCACGCCCCTCAGACCAAAGAACAGTAAGATTTATGACACCATGGTATAATTTATGACAATAGAATCACTCATTCATCATTCAACAGTCAACAATCCTCATTCATCATTTTCATTTGTGATCAAGTCGATCATGTTAATTCATTAATCACTCAGTTCATTTCATTGTTCAGTTATTGATCTTGAGGATCATATCATTAATCTTGTTAACTTGTTCAAGATAATCATATCAAGAATTTCATCAGATAATCACGTCATTTCAGTTGACCATTCATGTAATCGTTGTATTTGAGCCCGTATGCTCATTTTCATCATTTCATAATATAATCATAATGTGATATTCATGCGAGATATATAATTATCATATGACTTTCCATCTCAGTATGGAAAGAGCTGGCAGAGGACGTGGGGGAAGAGGTCGTGGTGCGGGCCGAAACCCGAGAGCTCGTGTGAGTACACGTGCGAATGCCAGGAATAATGCTAACTCATCGAGCAGTGACGCTGCCACTCATTCACCTGGGCGTAATCATTCACTATCAGGGAGTCATACCCGGGACACAGCTCAGTCAGAGGGTGTTCGGGTTGACCCACTCGCTTTTATGTAGGGCATGATGGCCCAAATGACTCAGATGGCACAACTAATGGAGACGATGCATAACTCCACTACTCAAAATCAACAGGCTCCTCCGCCGCCACCTCAGAGGCAAGAGAGGGGTGTAAGCAGTATCATTGGCGATATCTCTCGCCAGTGACCACCTACCTTCGAGGGCTCATCTGAGCCGGCGGATATTGTTCATTGGCTTGAGCATTTTGAGAAGTTATTTGCTATGGTGGATTTCCCTGAAGGGCATAAAGTTTCAGTTGCGGCCTACTACCTTGGTAAGAGCGCTCATTCATGGTGGTTATCGTTGAAGCCCACCGACGGATCATGTACTTGGGATTAGTTTAAAACTCTCATGATGGAGAGATATTATCCAGCCCCACTCAGGGAGGCTAAGTTGTCGGAATTACTCACTCCCGACCTCTCAGCGGATGATGATGTTCTTGCCATCGCCGAAAAATTTCAGGAACTTCTTCCGTTCGCCTCATCTATCATTCACTCTGAGGCAGACAAGATCAAGTATTTCAGCAAGAGGCTAAAACCTTGTATGCGGCTACAGTTGCTTAATCATAATTGCACCACTCTGGCCGAGTTCATTGAGAAAGCTCTCACTTACAAGCTTACTGCCAAGGAAATTGCTAGGCAACAACCTTCATCTGCTGGCAAGAAGTCTAAGAACCGTAATCAGTCTGACGGCAGTCAGGCCACTTTCAAGAAACCACGTGCGGGCTCTACTTTTTCTGAGCGACCTCCCATGGCGTCTAGACTCGTGGAATCTCAGTCACGAGCGGCCAGTTCGGCCATCACCTGTTTCAACTGCGAAGAACAAGGTCATTTCAGCACCAAGTGTCCGAAACAGATTGTCACGTGCCACAACTGTGGGATTGCTGGGCATAGGGCTTGTTTTTGCCGAAGGGACTCTAAACCTACTCCGGCATCATCTCAGGCCCCAAGACATTCAGCGGTGCATAATCAGGCCACTCATTCAGCGTCGTTCAAGACGACAGGAGCTAATAAAGGCGGAGCCAAGAGCTATCAGATGGGAGCATCCGGTTCGGGGGCCGGCAAGCCCCGAATTTATGAGATGAAGAAGTCCGACGATCCAGAGGCCCGGATGATCTCAGGTACACTCGATATTCTATCTCAACCTGTGTGTACCCTTTTTGATACTGGTGCATCGCATTCATTCATTTTCGAGTCATGCTTGGGTAGAATACGTCTAGGTAGTGCTACTAGTTATGAACCTTATGTCATTGGTCTACCTGATGGTACAAGATTTATCGGAAATCGCGAGATTCAGAATTGTCCGATTCAGCTTCATGGCCGTGTATGGCTAGCAGACCTAATCGTGGTAGATTTACCGAGAGACGATGTCATTCTGGGTATTGACTGGATGGATCATCACGATGCCATAATTAGTGTCCGTAAGCGTATGGTCACTATCATTTCAGACGATGGGGTCGAATGTGTATTTCAAGGAGGTAGTCCCGGCTGTTCGGGTAAGGTCATTAACTTGATGAAAGCAGTGAAATTTCTCAGTCAGGGGTGTGTTGGTTATTGGTGCTATATGACCAAAACCGATAAATCACCAGTAATGTTGACGGATATTCCGGTAGTGAGGGAATATGCCGATGTTTTTCCAGACGAGTTACCTGGTTTGCCTCCACAGAGAGATGTGGAATTCACGATTGAGTTGGAGCCCGGTACATCCCCAATATCGAAGGAACCATACCGGATGGCCCCGACCGAAATGCAGGAATTAAAGAACCAACTTGAGGAGTTATTTGAGAAGGGTTATATTCGACCGAGTGCGTCCCCGTGCGGAGCACCAGTGTTATTTGTCAAGAAGAAGGATGGTTCATTCCGCTTGTGTATTGTTACCGGGAATTGAACCGAGTGACGATCAAGAATAAGTATCTTTTACCCCGTATCGATGATCTTTTGGATCAACTTCAGGGAGCTTCAGTATTTTCCAAGATCGACTTAAGATCTGGATACCATCAGTTGCGAATTCGAGAGTCAGATATCGTGAGGACGGCGTTTCGAACACGCTATGGTCATTATGAGTTTGTGGTTATGCCGTTTGGATTGACTAATGAACCTGCGGTATTCATGGAGTTAATGAATCGGGTTTTCATCGAATATTTGGATCATTTCGTGGTTGTCTTCATTGATGACATTTTGATTTATTCTCATAACCGGGAGGAACATGAGTGTCACCTTCATCAAGTACTAGACGTGTTGAGACGAGAGCAACTTTTTGGAAAGTTTTCCAAATGTGAGTTCTGGATGTCCGAAGTGACGTTTCTCGGACATGTAATTTCATCAGACAGAGTTCGTGTCGACCCTCAAAATACGGAGGCTATTCGAGATTGGCTACCTCCGAAGAATGTTAAGGAGATCCGAAGCTTTCTCGGATTAGCCGGTTATTATCGGCGATTTGTGGAGGGATTTTCTAAAATCGCTCAACCCGTGACGAACCTTTTACGGAAAGATAAGAAATACACGTGGTCCGACGTGTGTCAAAAGAGTTTTGAGGAACTCAAGATCCGGTTAACTTCAGCACCTGTCCTTTCTTTACCGCAAGGGACGGAAGGATTTGTGGTTTATAGTGATGCATCCGGACAGGGTCTCGGATGTGTACTAATGCAGAACGGGAAGGTCATTGCTTATGCTTCACGACAATTGAGACCTTATGAGGTTAATTATCCGACCCACGACCCAGAGTTAGCATCCATGGTATTTGCATTGAAGATTTGGCATCATTATCTTTATGGCTTTACCTGTCAGATATTCACCGATCATAAGAGTTTAAAGTATATATTTACTCAGAAGGAGTTATATATGAGACAGAGACGGTGGTTGGAACTAATCAAAGATTATGATATCGAGATCCTTTACCACCCGGGCAAGGCGAACGTTGTCGCCGACGCCTTGAGTCGTAAGTCCATTCAGGAGTAGATGCTTGCTCGATTAACAGTTCAGAAGGAACTTCAGCAGGAATTTCTGAGACCCGAGATTAAGGTATGGTTACAGCGAGTAGAAGGGCAACTTTGTACATTGGATATTTCATTGCCACTTGAGGAGGCGATCAGAGAGAATCAGGGTTCGGACCCATTTTTGTTACGCATTCGAGAGGATGTGACTTAGGGGAAAGCCCCCGGATTTGTGGTCCATGAGGATGGACTTTTGCGTTTTAAGAATCGGTTGTGCGTACCGGCGAATGAAGAGTTTAAAAAATTGATTTTGAGAGAAGCTCATGCTACCCCTTATTCCGTTCACCCGTGGTCTAGCAAGATGTATAAAGACTTGAAACAAAATTATTGGTGGAGTAATATGAAGCGAGAAGTCGCGGAATTTGTTTCGAGATGCTTAACCTGTCAGTAAGTCAAGATAGAACATCAGCGACCGGCGGGTATGCTGAAACCTCTTCCTATTCCATAATGGAAGTGGGAGGATATTTCAATGGACTTCATCACGAGTTTGCCGACGAGTCGTCGTGGCATGAACACAATCTGGGTAATTGTAGATCGCTTAACTAAATCATCTCATTTCCTTGAGATTAAGGATACGTGGGGTCCCGAGAGACTTGCCCAGTTATTTATCAAAGTGATAGTGAGGTTAAACGGTACTCCTAAAAGTATCGTTTCCGATCGTGACGGACGATTCGTGTCTCATTTTTGGAAATCAGTTCATCGTGCTATGGGAACTCAGCTTAATTTTAGTACAGCTTTTCATCCTTAGTCCGACGGACAAGCAGAGAGGAATATTCAGACTTTGGAGGACATGTTGAGGGCATGTGTCCTCGATTGGAAAGATGATTGAGAAGCCCAACTACCGTTGATCGAGTTCACGTACAATAATAGTTGGCATTCTTCGATTAAGATGGCACCTTACGAGGCCTTGTACGGTCGTCGTTGTCGATCTCCTTTGTGTTGGGATGACTTATCAGAATCAATCGGCACCGAACCCGATATGCTTATAGCCGCCCGTGAGAAGGTAGCTTTGATCAGGAGTCGTTTGTTGACCGTTCAGAGTCGACAGAAATCATATGCAGATAATCGTCGTCGACCATTAGAGTTCGAGATGGGTGACCATGTTTTGGTCAAGGTATCCCCGAGCCGTGGTATCTTCCGTTTTGGGAAGAGGGGAAAGTTGAGTCCGAGATTCATTGGACCATTTGAGATGTTGGATCGAGTAGGCGAGCTAGCTTATCGATTGGCCTTACCTCCGGCATTGAGCCGAATTCATAATGTGTTTCACGTCTCTCAATTGCTAAAGTATGTTTCCGACCCAAGTCACACACTTCAGTTAGACGAAATCGAGATCGCCAATGATCATTTATATGAGGAACGTCCTATACGAGCTTTAGAGCGGCAAATCAAACAGTTGAGGAACAAGACGATTCCTTTGGTGAAAATTCAGTGGTCTAGGCATGGAGTCGAAGAGGCTACTTGGGAAACCGAGGATAGTATGCGGGAGAGTCATCCTGAGTTGTTTGACCCTTAGTTTCGCGGACGAAACTCTTTTAAGGGGGTGTATGTAATACCCGGTTGTAATTCAGTCATTATCATTCAGTCATTATCATTCAGTAATTGTCACTCAGTAATTTTCACTCATTAATGATCATTTGTCACTCATATTCAATCATTGTGTTCACCGTTCAGAGTAATTGTATCGTGTATCAATCGTCATTCATCATCAATCTAATTGGAGAATTGTGCCGTGTTTATCATCATTGTCATCTTCATTGTGGGCTGTGTGTAAGGAGTAGCGCACGCTACGTACTCTCCTTAGCGTGCGCTAGTTGAGTACAGGTAGCGCACGCTACCACTCAGCATTAGCGCACGCTAATGTTTCCCTGGCTGCAGTCCAAAAGGCACTGGACTGCAGGTGAGTTATAAGTAGCGCTCGCTACGAATGGTAAGTAGCGCGCGCTAGTGGTTTGTAGTAGCGCACACTAATATTTGGTGTAGCGCGCGCTAACGTCGTATCAGGTTGGGTCCAGCGGCTACTGGACTGCATTGGATTAATTCATAGCGCACGCTATGAGTGGTTTTTAGCGTACGCAATCGATGTTGTAGCGCACGCTAAATATTGATTGTAGCGCACTCTACCGCGATCAGATCAGAGGACAGAAGGTTCTGAACTCCAATATTGGGTATCAGATAATTCGTTAGCGCACGCTAACATTTTGGGGTTAGCGCACGCTAAGTGTATATCCGTAGCGCACGCTATAAAAAGGTACGTAGCGCGCGCTACCGTTTTCGGACAGTGGGTACTGGACTACCCAAAACACCCGTTAGCGCACGCTAAGAACTGGGGCTAGCGCTAGACTGCAATTTCTATAAATTGGACAATGTAGCCCCGATTTCGTCATTTGTCATTTCTTCTCATTCTCTCATTGGTTCCGGGCGATTTGGAGCGATTTGGAAAGTGTTCTTCGAGGTGTAATCACCAATCATCATCTTCAAGTCTTTGAGTTGGATAATCATCACTTTATCATCTCCAAAACATCAAATCAAAGGTATTAATCTCTTGGATTTAGAATTTCAGATTTTTGAGTTTTTCCTTCCGATTTCTTCGTGTAAGCTTGGATTGTTGTTGGAATATGTTAGATATGGATTATCTACCTTGGATAAATATATTCCTACGGATTTAATGGCTATTTTGGGGTTTTATTTCAAGAACCCTTGGGGTTGACTTCGGTTAATTTGGGGATTTCCGATTGATGTTGTTGTAATCTTGAATTGTAGATTCCTATTGGATTATTCATGCCTTTGATATTGTTTTGCTGGTTTGAATCAATCATTTAATAGTTGGTTTCGATAATTTGGGTTTGGTTGTAACCAACGGGAAGGATTTTTGCTTCGTATTCGTTTGAATGCCCCGATGAGTTTAATTATCATTGTATCGACGTTTGAGTTGGTTATAATCGGGTTTGATACGTTTATTGAACGGATTATTGGTAATTGTGTTATTCAAGGTTGTTCGAGCGACCGATATTTCATTTAGGACGTTGTTCGTGGACGGACATTCTTCATCGGTGTTGTGTAAGTTAATTCTTACTCAGTTAAAAGGATATTCATTCCTTTCATTGTTGTTCATTCATAATCATAATTCATTCATAAGGTACTAACCGTTTCAAAACTTGTAATTGTCACTTAATTACTTCATTCACGAGGAACGACGGTTCCAATCATTTCATTGAGCTGTCATTCATTCCACCATCATTTCATCATGGTGAGTCATTATTCATTTTCAATGTCACTTTTGTTATATCGTGGCATTCCGGGTCATACTGGCGTGCCGATTGGTATGTGTAGGATTTTCATGTCGGGCATATTTAAGTCGTGTGTTGGTTGGTGGCCTCACATTGGACTGTGCACACGAGTTGATGGCTTCGTGAGACTGATTAGGTACAAGACCACACAAGTATTCGATCGATACTCGTTGGTGGCTTGTGCACGGACACATTTCCATCCCGGACGTAGTGTGGCGCCATTCCTTTGAGCCGTACTGTTAGTTGATTCATATAGCATGTTTGATTCCGTATGTTTCGACAGGATTGTGTATATTCAACTCTTGAGGATTGTTGTTCTGTGTAACTGACCCCGTTGGGGGATATTGTTTTTCAGGTCATGGAAAGGCAAAAGCACGGGGAGAGCACGTTGACGGCGAGGAGTCTCAGTGATACTAGTAGGAGGCCCCAGTCTTTTTAGTCATTTATGTTTCATTCATTTTATTCCGCTGCAGACATTTCGTTTGAATACTCATTTTACTCAGTGTTGTATATTTTATCTCCATATAAAATATACATGTATTCTGTAATATCTTGGGTGTGTTGTATGAAACTCCTCATCGGAGTAATTAATGTTGTAATGTGGTTCGGTACTACATTTACCCTGTGTTATTTATTCATTTTCATTCGCCTGGTGGGTCCCAGTCGGGGGTCCACGGCACTGTAATATCCGCCTAGTTTGGGGTGATACAACAATCCCGAGTACTGTGTACACTAACCATGGCCAACAACCTTTGTATAGCTCAGGATCCGATCATTTCATAGGTTGGTAAGCCAATAGTGATAGGTTCATAAGAGTCCACATAAAAGTTTTTATGCATCATAATCATTTGAAATCATAATTTGCTTGTAAAACATTTCATCAAGATAGAGCAAAGCACAAATCATTTTCGTATAGAAAGCCCACCTGCACAAGTAATAAACACAAGCAAAATGATTCTCGGCTCTTCCTTACGCTTCAGTCTGCTGCTCCACCTTTCATCGGAAACAACTAAGTTTAGCGATCAATCGAGCTTAACGATGTCTAACGGACAACGGACTCGATCTACATGTTTGGACTTTAGAGTTTTGCATTTGACTTAAGTTTAATAATAAAAGCTATGATTCTCTTAGAGAACCTAATTGACCATATAACATATAAATATACTAATAACAATAACCGATACTCAATTCCGTTACACATTATTTGGTTCGAAAACCATCATCAAACACTTAACATAATCATAACATAATGTGCATCAAGGCTGGAAAGAATTATCATTATGTTAATTCAAAGTAAGAACTAGATAGTGTATCTTATACCACTGGAAAGCACCTGAAGTTTGGTTACATGTCCATTTTACAGATCTCAAAAATATTAAACGTAGAGAAAGTTATGGCCATTTCCGTGAAGTGTAATGAAACTGCCAATATCCGACGAAAATGGGAAAAACATCATATTAACCTAGAGCTCGTTTCTAGCAACGAAAACCCAAAACATGTAAACTCTAATCATACATATCATACTTATAACACATATAGGGGTCGACATATAAGCATGCTTCTCGACATTACGAACTCCATTTCATAATCTTTTCTTTTGAAAACATGACTACTTATTTTTATTTCCCCAACATTAAACCTTCAAACATCATTCATATAAAGTATCATCAAGCATCAATTGTTTCCATCATCAAACAACACACTTAACATACACTCATGTTGATAATCAATGTCTTGGTCCTAACATACAAATGACCTAAACATGACTTTAAAATCCTCAATACATAACATGCTCCTTAACTACATCAAATATTACCAACACATCTTCCAACTTCATAAATCTAACTTCATGCTCTTGTTTTCAAATAAATTTTCAAAAACATTTTATAAAAATATAACAAAAACATATCATGTACTCATTTCATACCTCATCACAATTATGAAGTCACTTTTGAACATACAACAACATGTCAAGAACTAAATATGTTTCTTCCTTACTTTCAAAATACCAAACATTTTATAAAAATCCCATAAATTTATCATAGAATCATATCACCATATAGAAACATATTGTGTAAGAAAATCATAAGAAAAACAACACATGATTGGGTTATAATGTAACACCCCAAGCTAGGAGGATATTACAGTGTCGTGGACCCCCGACTGGGACCCACCAGGCGAATGAAAATTAATGAATTAAATAATATAATTGTAGTACCGAACCACAATATATTATCAATCACTCCGATGAGGAGTTTTATTACAACACACCCAAGATAATAACCGAATACAAGTATATTTTATATGGAGATAAAATATACAACACTGAATGAACTCAATAATCCAAACGCAAATCTGCAGCGGAAATAAAATAAAGAAAACACGGTGAATGAAAGGACTGGGGCCCCCTACTAGTATCACTGGGACTCCTTGCCGTCAACTTTCTCTTCCCGTGCCTTAGCCTTGTCATGACCTGAAAACAATATCCCCCAACGGGGTTAGTTACACAGAATAACAATCCTCAAGAGTTGAATAAAGACAATCATGATATATCTTAATTATGAAATGAAGCTGAAGAGAGGCATCACAGTACACCCATAATGAAATGTGCACGTGCACAAGACGGATGTCCGGACACACCCACCATTGTACCTAATTAGTCTCACGGAGGTACATTACCGTGTGCACAGTCCAATGTGTCGGTGAACCCAACACATGACCATCACGTGCCCGACTAAAAATCCCACACATCCACACCCGGCCGCGCAATATGAACCCAGAAGGTCATATGAACAAGAATGACCATGAAGAATAATATTGAATAACAATCCGACAAAGTCAAGAATGACTCACCGAGATGAAATGATGGTGAAATGAATGATAGCTCAATGAAATGATGGAACCGTCGTTCCTCGTGAATGAAGTGATTAATTGACAATTACAAGTCTCAATATGGTTAATATATTATGAATGAATTATGATTATGAATGAACAACGAAAGGAATGAAAATCCTTTTAACCGAGTAAGAATCAACTTACTCGACACCGGTGAACAATGTCCTTCCACGAACAACGTCCTAAATAAAATGTCGGTCGCTCGAACAACCTTGAATAACACAATTACCAACAATCCGTTCAACATACGAATCAAACACGAATATAACGAACTCAAAACGTCGATACGACTAAACCAAGTTCATTGGTGCATTATATCGAACACGTTGTAACCAATCTTCGATTGTTTACAATCAATCCTCAATTATACCAATATCAAATCCCCAAGGAGTGTTTCAAACCGACAAAACATCTTCAATACAAACAAAAATCCAATATGAATATCCAAATTCGTGATTTCAACAACAACTAATCGAAAACCCCCAAATCCAACTCAATATTCAAAGTGTTCTTGAATAACCTTTCAATAATCCGATGAATATTCATACATACTCATAATCATATGTATATCTCTTCATACAACATGATTATAACATCCAAAACATCATATCTCAACACAAAATCGAAATCCAAGAGGTTTGACGAATATTACCTTTGAAGATCCAAGTACTTTGATTCGATGAACACGCGTTAGATCGACAATCCGAGCTTCACTACCGAATGGAAATGATCAAAATCGAGTACTCAAGTGATTGATGATGAAAAATTTCTCCCACAAACCCTCTCTCTCGGAACTAGGATGAATAAATGGTGAAAATGAGGAAATCCCGTCGGTCCACTTATATAAGTCCCAGGGACGCACGACCAACCCGCACGACCAAGTGTTCGTGTGTCCGGTCGTGCATGAGGCTTCTTCCGGCTGCTGCTCTTAGCGCACGAGTGCCGCGCACGAGCAGCAACTCGTGTGACCTGCTCATGCGGCCCTGACTCGAACGCTGGGCCTCCTGCCCAGTACAGCCGCAACACACGAGCACCGCGCACGAGCACTTGCTCGTGTGGCCTGCTCGTGTGGCACTGACTTGGCCGCTGGGCCTCCTGCCCAATCAAGCCGCAACACACGAGCGCCGCGCACGAGCAGTTGCTCATGTGGCCTACTCGTGCGGCACTGACTTGGCCGCTGGGCCTCCTGCCCAGTCCAGCCGCAACACACGAGCGCCGCACACGACCAGATGTTTGTGCGTCCTGCTAGTGTGTCCCTGCTTGACAAGTAAAATAGCCTATAACGATGCACCGAGTACAAAAATCACAGAATTCGAGAAGTGCGGGGGCAAAAGCACGAGTAACACAATTATTACGCCGAACGGTGAATACAATTGAACGAGTATGAATGATGAGTGATTAATAGTGAATGAAAATTACTGAGTGACAATTACTGATTGATAATTACTGAATAAAAAATGACTGAATTACAACCGGGTATTACATACTCCCCCCCTTAAAAAGAGTTTCGTCCTCGAAACTAAGGGTCAAACAACTCGGGATAACTCTCCCGTATACTATCTTCGGTTTCCCAAGTAGCCTCTTCGACTCCATGTCTAGACCACTGGATCTTTACCAAAGGAATCGTCTTGTTTCTCAACTGTTTGATTCGCCGCTCTAATACTCGTATAGGACGCTCCAAATATGAATGATCATCGCCGATCTTGATTTCGTCAAATTGAAGTATGTGGCTCGGGTCAGCAACATACTTCTGTAACTGAGATATGTGAAACACATTATGAATTCGGCTCAAGGCCGGAGGTAGGGCCAATCGGTAAGCTAACTAGCCTACTCGATCTAAAATCTCAAACGGTCCCATGAATCTCGGACTGAACATTCCCCTCTTCCCAAAATGGAAGATACCATGACTCGGGGATACTTTGACCAAAACATGGTCACCTGTCTCGAACTCTAATGGTCGACGACGATTATCTGCATAAGATTTCTGTCGACTATGAGCGGTCAACAAACGACTCCTGATCAAAGCTACCTTCTCACGGGCGGCTATAAGCATATCGGGCTCGGTGACAATTGATTCTGATAAGTCATCCCAACACAAAGGAGATCGACAACGATGACCGTACAAGGCCTCGTAAGGTGCCATCTTAATTGAAGCATGCCAACTACTATTGTACGTGAACTCGATCAACGGTAGTTGGGCTTCCCAATCATCTTTCCAATCGAGAACACATGCCCTCCCTCAACATGTCCTCTAAGGTCTGAATAGTCCTCTCTGATTGTCCGTCGGACGGAGGATGAAAAGCTGTACTGAGATTAAGCTGAGTTCCCATAGCACGATGAACTGATTTCCAAAAATGAGACACGAATCGTCCGTCACGATCGGAAACGATACTTTTAGGAGTACTGTGCAATCTCACTATCTCTCTGATAAACAACTGGGCAAGTTTCTAGAGACCCCACATATCCTTAATCTCAAGGAAATGAGCTGATTTAGTTACGCGATCCACAATTACCCAGATTGTATTCATGCCACGACGACTCGTCGGCAAACTCGTGATGAAGTCCATTGAAATATCCTCCCACTTCCATTCTGGAATAGGGAGAGGTTTCAGCATACCGGCCGGTCGCTGATGTTCTATCTTGACGTGCTAATAGGTCAAACATCTCGAAACAAATTCCGCGACTTCCCGCTTCATATTACTCCACCAGTAATTTTGTTTCAAGTCTTTATACATCTTGTTAGACCCCGGATGAACGGAATAAGGGGTAGCATGAGCTTCTCTCAAAATCGAGTTTTTCAACTCGTCATTCACCAGTACACATAACTGATTCTTAAATCGCAAAAGTCCATCCTCATGGACCACAAATCCAGGGGCTTTTCCCTGCGCTACATCTTCACGGATGCGTAACAAAAATGGGTTCGAACCCTGATTCTCCCTCATCGCCTCCTCAAGTGGCGATGAAATCTCCAACGTACAAAGTTGCCCTTGTACTCACTGTAACCAGACCTCGATCTCGGGTTTCAGAAATTCCTGCTGAAGTTCCTTCTGAACTGTTAATCGAGCAAGCACCTGCTCCTGAACAGACTTACGATTAAAGGCGTCGGCGAAAACGTTCGCCTTGCCCGGGTGGTAAAGTATCTCGATATCATAATCTTTGATTAGTTCCAACCACCGTCTCTGCCGCATATTTAACTCCTTCTGAGTAAATATATACTTTAAACCCTTATGATCGGTGAATATCTGACAGGTAACGCCATAAAGATAATGACGCCAAATCTTCAATGTGAACACCACGGCTACTAGCTCCAGGTCGTGGGTCGGATAATTAACCTCGTAAAGTCTCAATTTCCATGAAGTATAAGCAATAACTTTCCCATTCTGCATAAGTACACATTCGAGACCCTGTCCGGACGCATCACTATAAACCACAAATCCTTCCGTCCCTTGCGGTAAACAAAGGACAGGTGCTGAAATTAACGAGCTCTTGAGTTCCTCAAAACTCTGTTTACACGCGTTAGATCACGTGTATTTCTTATCTTTCCGTAATAGGTTTTTCATGGGTTGAGCGATTTTAGAAAATCCTTCAACAAATCGCCGATAATAACCAGCTAACCCGAGGAAACTTCGGATTTCCTTAACATTTTTCGGAGTTTGCCAATCTCGGATAGCCTCTGTCTTTTGAGGGCCGACACGAACTCTGTCTGATGAAATTACATGTCCGAGAAACGTCACTTTGGACATCCAGAACTCACATTTGGAAAACTTCCCATAAAGTTGCTCTCGTCTCAATACGTCGAGCACTTGATGAAGGTGAAACTCGTGCTTCTCCCAGTCACGAGAATAAATTAAAATGTCATCAATAAATACAACCACGAATTGATCCAAATAGTCAATGAAAACCCGATTCATTAACTCCATGAATACCGCAGGTGCATTAGTTAACCCAAACGGCATTACCACGAATTCATAATGACCATAGCGTGTTCGGAATGCTGTCCTTGCGATATCCGACTCTCGAATTCGCAACTGATGATATCCAGATCTTAAGTCGATCTTGGAAAATACTGAAGCTCCCTGAAGTTGATCCAAAAGTTCATCGATACGGGATAGAGGATACTTATTCTTGATCGTCACCCGGTTCAATTCCCGGTAATCAATACACAAGTGGAACGAACCATCCTTCTTCTTGACAAAAAGCACTGGTGCTCCCCACGGGGACGCACTCGGTCGAATTTAACCCTTCTCGGTCAAATCCTTTAATTGATTCTTCATCTCCTGCATTTCGGTCGGGGCCATCCGGTACAGTTCCTTCTGTATAGGGGACATACCGGGCTCCAACTCAATCGTGAATTCCACATCTCTCTGTGGAGGCAAACCAGGTAACTCGTCTGGAAAGACATTGGCATAATCTCTCACTACCGGAATATCCTCCAACATTACTGATGGTTTCTCGGTCTTGGTCATATAGCACCAATAACCGACACACCCCTGATTGAGTAATCTCACTGCTTTCATCAAATTAATGACTCTTCCAGAACAGCTGGGATTACCTCCCTGAAACACACATTCGACCCCATCGTCTGAAATGATAGTGACCATACGCTTACGGACGCTAATGACGGCATCGTGACGATCCATCCAATCAATACCCAGAATGGCGTCGTCTCTCGGTAAATCTACCACGATTAGGTCTGCTAACCAATCACGGCCATGAAGTTGAATCGGACAATCCTTAATCTCATGATTCCCGATAATTCTTCTACCATCAGGTAGACCAATGACATAAGGCTCGCAACTAGTAGCACTACCCAGACGTAGTCTACTCAAACATGACTCGAAAATGAATGAATGTGATGCACCAGTATCAAAAAGGGTACACACAGGTTGATATAGAATATCAAGTGTACCTGAGATCATCCGGGCCTCTGGATCGTCGGTCTTCTTCATCTCATAAATTCGGGGCTTGCCGGCCCCTGAACCGGACACTCCCGTCTGATAGCTTTTGGCTCCGCCTTTATTAAATCCTGTCATCTTGAACGACGCTTACTGAGTGGCTTGATTCTGTACTGCTGAATGTCTCGGGGCCTGAGATGACGCCGGAGTGGGTTTAGAGTCCCTTCGTCAAAAACGGTCCTTGTGCCCAGCAATCCCACAATTGTGGCACGTGACAGTCTGCCTCAGACACTTGGTGCTAAAATGACCCTGTTCTTCACAGTTGAAACAGGTGATGGCTGAACTGGCCGCTCGTGACTAAGATTTCGCGGGTTTAGGCATCATAGGAGGCCGCTCAGAAAAAGTAGAGCCCGCACGAGGTTTCTTGAAAGTGGCCTGACTGCCGTCAGACTGATTGCGATTTTTAGACTTCTTTCCAGTAGATGAAGTTTGGTTCTTAGCAATTTCCTTAGTGGTAAGCTCATACGTAAGAGATTTCTCAATGAATTCGGCCAGAGTGGTGCAATTGTGATTAAGAAACTGCATCCGCATACGGGGTTTCAGCCTCTTGCTGAAATACATGATTTTGTCCGCCTCTGAATGAATGATAGATGAGGCGAAAGGAAGAAGTTCTTGAAATTTCTCGGCGATGGCGAGAACATCATCGTCCGCTGAAAGGTCGGGAGTGAGTAATTCTGACAACTTAGCCTCCCTGAGTGGGGTCGGATAATACCTCTCCATCATGAGAGTCCTGAATTGTTCCCATGTACAAGATCCGTCGGTGGGCTTCAGCGATAACCACCATGAATGTGCGACCTTACCAAGATAGTAAGCCGCAACTAAAACTTTATGTCCCTCAGGACAGTCCACCATAGCAAACAGTTTCTCGAAATGTTCAAGCCAGTGAATGATATCCACCGGCTCAGATGAGCCTTCGAAGGTAGGTGGTCGGTGGCGAGAGATATCGCCAATGATACTGCTCACACCCCTCTCTTGCCTCTGATGTGTTGGCGGAGGAGCATGCTGATTTTGAGTAGTCGAGTTATGCATCGTCTCCATCAGTTGTGCCATCTGAGTCATTTGGGCCATCATGCCCTGCATGAAAGCGAGTGGATCAACCCGAACACCTTCTGACTGAGCTGTGTCCTGGGTACGACTCCCTGATAGTGAATGATTACGTCCAGGTGAATGAGTGGCAGCGTCACTGCTCGATGAATTAGCATTATTCCTTGCGTTAGCGTGTGTATTCACACGAGCCCTCGGGTTTCGGCCCGCACCACGGCCTCTTTCCCCGCATCCTCTGCCAGCTCTTTCCGTACTGAAGTGGAAAGTCATATGATAATTATATATCTCGCATGAATATCACATTATGATTATATTATGAAATGATGAAAATGAGCATACGCGTTCAAATACAATGATTACATGAATCATCAACTGAAGTGACATGATTATCTGATGAAATTCTTGAAATGATTATCTTGAACAAGTTAACAAGATCAATGATAAGATCCTCAAGATCAACAATTGAACAATGAAATGAACTGAGTGATTAATGAATTAACATGATCGAATTGATAAAAAATGAAAATGACGAAAGAGGATTGTTGACTGTTGAATGATGAATGAGTTATTCTATTGCCAGAAATTATACCATGGCGTCAGAAATCTTACTGTTCTTTGGTCTTAGGGGCTCGGCTCTTGCACAGGTCACACGTGACGCGAAAGTCCAATGATACTAGTCTGATGAATGATGATTTCAAATGAGACATGACTCGGAAGGTAGTATGCAAAACCACGCTCCGATACCAACTCTGTAACACCCCAAACTAGGCGGATATTACAGTGTCGTGGACCCCCGACTGGGACCAACCAGGCGAATGAAAATTAATGAATTAAATAATGTAATTGTAGTACCGAACCACAATATATTATCAATCACTCCGATGAGGAGTTTTATTACAACACACCCAAGATAATAACCGAATACAAGTATATTTTATATGGAGATAAAATATACAACACTGAATGAACTCAATAATCCAAACGGAAATCTGCACCGGAAATAAAATAAATAAAACACGGTGAATGAAAGGACTGGGCCCCCTACTAGTATCACTGGGACTCCTAGCCGTCAACGTTCTCTTTCGTGCCTTAGCCTTGCCATGACCTGAAAACAATATCCCCCAACGGGATCAGTTATACAGAACAACAATCCTCAAGAGTTGAATAAACACAATCATGATATATCTTAATTATGAAATGAAGATCAAGAGAGGCCTCATAATACACCCGTAATGGAATGTGCACGTGCACAATACGGATGTCCTGACACACCCACCATTGTACCTAATTAGTCTCACGGAGGTACATTACCGTGTGCACAGTCCAATGTGTCGGTGAACCCAACACATGACCATCACGTGCTCGACTAAAAATCTCACACATCCACACCCGGACGCGCAATATGAACCCAGAAGGTCATATGGACAAGAATGACCATGAAGAATAATATTGAATAACAATCCGACAAAGTCAAGAATGACTCACCGAGACGAAATGATGGTGAAATGAATGATAGCTCAATGAAATGATGGAACCGTCGTTCCTCGTGAATGAAGTGATTAATTGACAATTTCAAGTCTCAATACGGTTAATACATTATGAATGAATTATGATTATGAATAAACAACAACGAAAGGAATGAAAATCCTTTTAACCGAGTAAGAATAAACTTACTCGACACCAGTGAACAATGTCCTTCCACGAACAACGTCCTAAATGAAATGTCAGTCGCTCGAACAACCTTGGATAACATAATTACCAACAATCCGTTCAACATATGAATCAAACACGAATATAACGAACTCATAACATCGATACGACTAAACCAAGTTCACTGGGGCATTATATCGAACACGTTGTAACCAATCTTCGATTGTTTACAATCAATCCTCAATTATAATAATATCAAATCCCCAAGGAGTGTTTCAAACTGAGAAAACATCTTCAATACAATCAAAAATCCAATATGAATATCCAAATTTGTGATTTCAACAACAACTAATCGAAAACCCCCAAATCCAACTCAATATTCAAAGTGTTCTTGAATAACCTTTCAATAATCCGATGAATATTTATACATACTCATAATCATATGTATATCTCTTCATACAACATGATTATAACGTCCAAAACATCATATCTCAACACAAAATCGAAATCCAAGAGGTTTGATGAATATTACCTTTGAAGATCCAAGTACTTTGATTCGATAAACACGCGTTAGATCGACAATCCGAGCTTCACAACCGAATGAAAATTATGAAAATAGAGTACTCAAGTGATTGATGATGAAAAATTTCTCCCACAAACCCTCTCTATCGGAACTAGGATGAAGAAATGGTGAAAATGAGGAAATCCCGTCGGTCCACTTATATAAGTCCCAGGGACGCACGACCAACCCGCACGACCAAATGTTTGTGCGTCCGTTCGTGCGTGAGGCTTCTGCCGGCTGCTGCTCTTAGCGCACGAGCGTCGCGCACGAGCAGCAACTCGTGTGGCCTGCTCGTGTGGCCCTGACTCGAACGCTGGGCCTCCTGCCCAGTACAGCCGCAACACACGAGCGCCGCGTACGACCAGATGTTCACGTGTGGCCTGCTCGTGTGGCACTGACTTGGCGGCTGGGCCTCCTGCCCAGTCCAGCCGCAACACATGAGCGCCGCGCTCGAGCAGTTGCTCGTGTGGCCTGCTCGTGCGGCACTGACTTGGCCGCTGGGCCTCCTGCCCAGTCCAGCCGCAACACACGAGCGCCGCGTACGACCAGATGTTCATGCGGCATACTCGTGCGTCCCTGCTCGACAAGCAAAACAGCCTATAACGATGCGCCGAGTACAAAAATCACAGAATTCGAGAAGTACGGGGCCAAAAGCATGAGTAACATAATTATTACGCCGAACGGTGAATACAATTGAACGAGTATGAATGATGAGTGATTAATAGTGAATGAAAATTACTAAGTGACAATTGCTGATTGATAATTACTCAATAAAAAATGACTGATCTACAACCGGGTATTACATATAAAACCCTAAAATTTTCGGCCAAGACATGAAAATGAAAGCATGATTAAAACCTGTTCTAAACACTTTCAAGAACCTTAAAATCAACTTAGAGACAACATACAAAACATTGTAACATTAAACCTAAACTCTTCATATATTCCCAAATTTTAAAGTTACCTAAAACCTATTTTTATTTGGATAGAAATGAAGAGGAGATTGTTACTTACTTGTATATGAACTTTGTTTCAAGTTTGGAACACAAAGTGAGCTTGTAACTTGAGTTCTTAATGAAGAACAATGGTGAACATCAATGGTGAAGTGGGAGGGGGCGGCTAAAGTGAGGAGAAGAGAGGAAGAAGATGAAGTGAGGAGGAAAAATGAAAGGGAGGTGATGTCCCTTTATATACTAGGTTAACCCCTAGACGTCATCATAAAGCGGTTGAATAATATTCTACATTTCGCTCCTCCACAAATAAAATTACTCGAGTATTAAACGTATGACATATACTTAAATTATAGTATCGCAATTACAGCTTAAAGTCGGAGAAAAGTTTCGCGATTTACGGAACGCGAATTATCCGAGAAAACGACTCGACATAAAATATACCCGAAAATTCAAAAAGTAAACTTTTGAGAATCGTACTCATAATGTAAAAGTGGTGTATATAGAAATCGACAGAATCACGATTCTGTCTATCGAAACATAAAAATCAAATTCTAGGTTAACATGAAAGGGAGGTGATGTCCCTTTATATACTAGGTTAACCCTAGACGTCATCATAAAGCGGTCGAATAATATTCTACGATTCGTTTCTCCACAGATAAAATTACTCGGGTATTAAATGTATGACATATACTTAAATTATAGTATCACACTTACAGCTTAAAGTCGGAGAAAAGTTTCGCGATTTATGGAACGCGAATTATCCGAGAAAACGACTCGACATAAAATATACCCGAAAATTCAAAAAGTAAACTTTTGAAAATCATACTCATAACGTAAAAGTGGTGTATATAGAAGTCGAGGGAATCACGATTCTGTCTATCGAAACATAAAAATCAAATTCGGAAAATAAACCCAACCGGATAACCGAACATCCAATTTCTGAATTTAAAATGTGTAAATAGTTCTAAACTTGCTTCATTAGTCAGAATTTTATTATTTGTGAATGCAAAACCCTAATGTCGCACTTGAGGTCATAATAATTCATGCATATAAAAGATCGGGGCATTACATCCTACCCCTCTAACAAGAAATTTCGTCCCGAAATTTACATACCTTATCAAAAAGTTCTGGGTATTTCTCCCTCATCTTGCTTTCGAGTTCCCACGTAGCTTCTTCGTGACCGTGGTGACTCCATAATACTTTCACCAAAGGAATCGACTTATTCCTCAGTTGTTGAACCTTATGGTCTAAAATAGCTTCAGGCCTCTCTTCATAACTCGCATCGTGACTAAGAATTATGTCACTCTGATGAATCACATGATTGGGATCAAATACATACTTCCTCAGCTAAGAAACATGGAAAACATTGTGAACATTCCCAAGACTAGGTGGCAGAGCCAACCTATAAGCAACTGGCCGATCCTCTCAAGAATCTCATATGACCCTATAAAATGTGGCCTAAGCTTGCCTTTAACGCCAAACCTGATTATTCCCTTAGAAGGGGAAACCTTGAGGAGAACCTTATCCCACTTTCGAAATGCAATTCAGTTCGGCATGGATCAGCATATGACTTCTGTCGAGTCTGGGCCTCTTGTATTCTCTGTCGTATCTTGTGGATAATCTCGATCATTTCGCTAACTGTGTCTGGCCCTAAACTATTTCTCTCACCCCACTTAATCCCAATAAAGTGGTGATCTGCATTTTCTGCCGTATAAGGCCTCATAAGTTGCCATACTTATCGTTTTCTGACGACTGTTGTTGTAAGCAAATTCAATTAACGGCAAAACCTGAAATCGTTAGCGCACGCTACGAACCCCAGGTTAGCGTACGCTAACCACACAATGATAGCGCACGCAAGTAAGTCCTGAATAGCGTGCGCTACTCAGGCAGCAGTTCTGCACCATACACTGCTGCCAACAGCGCAAAAGTGCCGAAAAACGAAGCAAGACCAGAATCCAGAATCATAAACACGTAATAATCAAGATGACAAAGTTGAGCGTTGAAAGAGGATATAATCTCGATCACTAGAGAGTTTGAAACGAAGCAAATAAAGCGAAATTCCCCAAACTTATGAAAATTACAAAAACGGCCTAAGTGCCCGAAAAATCGCGATACAACGTCGGATTAACAAACCGAAACTTCCAACACGACCAACTCAACCATACAAACTTATACGAATCGAGAAACAACGAAAACGAACAAGTTTTACGAGAATCGAACGTACATGCGGCAAGATATAATTCAAGATGAAATTATGCAAAAACACCCTCGAAACTCGACCAGACGGAAAAACTCCAAGAACAAAAATAGATTCAGAAACCCAAAACGGTGCTAAGCGAGTTGACCGAAACGAATATACACCAAAAATAGAAATTACTAAAAATAAAAAGTACGGATATTACATTCTCTCCCCCTAAAAATAAGTTTCGTCCCGAAACTTACAACGCGAATAACTCGGGGTATCTCGACCTCATACTCTCTTCCGTCTCCCACGTGGCTTCCTCGGATCCATGCCTCGACCACTGCACTTTAACCAAAGGAATGGTTTAGTGCCTGAGTTGCTTCACCCGACGTTCTAAAATCTGAATCGGCCTCTCCTCGATGGTAATGTCGGGTCCCAATTCGATTTCTCCAATATCGATAATATGGCTAGGGTCCGATACGTACCTCCTAAGCTGGGAAACATGAAATACGTTATGAACGTGGCTCAGGGACGGCGGTAAGCCTAACCGGTAGGCAAGCTCTCCCACTCTCTCTAAGATCTCAAACGGCCCAATAAACCTCGGACTAAGTTTACCCTTCAGGCTGAAGCGGTAAACTCCCCGTGTCGGCGACACCTTAAGCAACACATGATCTCCCACCTCAAACTCCAACGGACGGCGACGCGTGTCGGCATAAGACTTCTGACGACTCTGGGCCGTCAACAATCTATCACGAATCAGAGTAATGTTCTCTCTCGTCTCAACTACCATATCGGGCTCGGTACCAATCAGCTCGGACGCATCGTCCCAACACAACGGCGATCTGCACTTCCTCCCATACAACGCCTCAAATGGCGCCATTTTGATCGAGGTGTGCCAACTATTGTTGTACGTGAACTCGATCAATGGCAAGTGCGACTCCCAATCATCCTTCCAATCTAGGGCACAGGCTCTCAACATATCCTCCAACGTCTGGATCGTCCGCTCTAACTGCCCGTCAGTATGAGGGTGGTAAGATGTACTGAGTCTCAACTCAGTCCCCAAAGCTCGATGAACAGCCTGCCAAAAATGTGACACGAAGCGGCCATCACGATCCGAAACAATACTCTTAGGAGTCCCATGCAATCTCACGATCTCTACAATAAATACGCGTGCCAGTCTCTTTGGACCCCAAGTGTCCTTAATACCCAGGAAATGAGCTGATTTGGTCATTCGATCGACAATAACCCAAATCATGTTCATTCTAGTCCGAGTCCTAGGCATACTGGTAATGAAATCCATAGAAATATCCTCCCATTTCCACTCCAGGATAGGAAGTGGTCTCGATCTTAACATGCTGACAGGTCAAACATCTCGACACAAACTCGCTAACGTCTGTCTTCAAATTACTCCACCAGTAGTTACTCCGCACGTCCTTGTACATTTTACTCGTACCAGGATGTACGGAGTAAGGTGTGGTATGAGCTTCACTCAAGATCTTCTGTCTCAGCTCAACAACATTCGGTACACATAACCTGCCACGAAATCTCAGAACGCCATCATCCTGAACCACAAATCCAGGGGCTTTCCCCTTCTTCACATCCTCCCTCAACTGGACCAAAAACGGATCGTCATACTGCTTCGCCTTGATATCATCGATCGAGGCGAAGTGATCTCTAACGCACATAATCGACCTGAACACTCGAACCCAAACCTCAATATTGACAGATGAAATCTCATTTGGATCCTACTCTGCGGTGTAAGTACCTCTAACATCTGTAAAGCCATCGGTTTTCGGCTCAACGCATCAGCCACTACGTTGGCCTTACCCGGATGGTAAAGTATCTCGAGGTCGTAATCTTTAATTAGCTCTAACCACCTACGCTGCCTCATATTCAACTCTTTCTGGCTGAAGATGTATTTTAGACTCTTGTGATCCATAAAAATCTTACACGATGACCCATAGAGATAATGCCTCCAGATTTTTAAGGCGAAAACGACCGCAGCTAACTCCAAATCGTGCGTGCGGTAATTAACCTCATAAGGTTTCAATTGGCGGGACGCATACGCAATCACTCTGTCTCTCTGCATCAAAACACATCCTAGACCAAGGCCTGAAGCATCACTGTACACTACGAAATCCTCGTTCCCCTGAGGCAATGCTAACACGGGTGCGGTAGTCAAACGTCTCTTTAACTCGTCAAAACTGTCCTGCCTGTCTTCAGTCCACTCGAACTTCTGAGTTTTATGGAGCAACTGAGTGAGTGGTCTGGCGATCTTAGAAAATCCCTCAACGAATCTACGGTAATAGCCGGCAAGACCCAGAAAACTCCTCACCTCCTTCACATTCTTAGGCGGCTCCCAAGCCATCACTACCTCTATCTTCTGTGGATCTACCCGAACTCCCTCTGCTGAAATCACATGCCCGAGGAACGTCACTTCCTCGAGCCAAAACTCATACTTAGAGAACTTCGCGTACAACTGCTCAGCCCTCAAAGTGTCTAATACAATCCGGAGATGTAAGGCATGCTCCTCCCGACTCCATGAATAGATAAGAATATCATCGATAAAAACGACTACGAATTTGTCCAGATACTCAATAAAAACTTTGTTCATCAACTGCATGAACACTGCTGGGGCATTGGTTAGCCCGAAAGGCATAACCACAAACTCGTAATGGCCATATCTCGTCCGAAAGGCAGCTTTCGGAATATCGACGTCCCGAATCCTCAACTGGTATTAGCCCGATCGCAAATCAATCTTCGAAAAGACTGTCGCCCCCTGAAGCTGATCAAACAAATCGTCAATCCTGGGCAAAGGGTATTTATTTTTGATGGTTAGCTTGTTTAATTCTCGATAGTCGATGCATAAACGAAGCGATCCATCCTTCTTCTTAACAAAAAGTACAGGCGCACCCCAAGGCGATGCGCTCGGTCGAATATACCCTTTATCTAACAACTCTCCCAACTGATTCTTCAACTCTAGCATCTCCGACGGTGACATACGGTACGGTTCTCGAGAAATAGGGGCCGCATTCGGCTCAAGATCAATCGGAAACTCCACCTCTCGATGTGGTGGTAATCCCGGAAAGTCATCCGGAAATACATCGGGATACTCACTAACAACTGGAATCGATGATATGTCAACCTCACCATCTTCCGCCTGCAGAGCGAAACACCAGTAGCCGACACAACCCTGGTTCAAAAGTTTCATCGCCTTCAAGGCGCTAATCACACTCCCCGATCTACCCGGCTTACAGCCGACGAGAGTATGCTCGGTTCCATCCTCGGCAACTATCGAGATGGTACGAGTCCGATAGTTCATGATAGCACCATGACGATCCAACCAATCGTCCCCGAGGATCAAATCCTCACCCTTAAGGTCTATAACAATGAGATTCGAGGGCCAATCCCGGCTCCCGATTCTCACTGGGCAATCCCTAACTTCCCGGTCCCCAACCATACGATCCCCGCTGGGCGTACCCACTACAAATGGCTCACACTCAAACAAGCAGTCAAAACCAATACGACTCACACAATCCGAAGCTATAAAGGAATGGGTCGCACCCGAATCAAAAAGCACCAAACCGGATGAGAAAGGATCGAGTGGTACTGACGCCACCGAACGTCTGCCTCCTCCGTGCGCCTCATCTAATATAACCGGATGGATGAGCCCGAACTCGGCCGCTGCGCGATCCGGTGACTCCGACCTCTACCACGACTCGAACCCTGCGGAACATGGGTAGCTGGAGAGCTGTGATCCCTCTGATCGGCAGTGGTAGTCGTAAATCTAGCGGCCCTGGTGGCCCTCTCACAATGAGTTGCCCGATGCCCGGTCTGTCCGCAAGTAAAGCAAGCAACTAACGAAAATGGGCAATTAAAACAAACTCTCCCACCAGGTGCAACAGACTGGACTGAACGGTTACCCTGAGATCCACCAGCCTGATGAAACGGCCTCTTCCCAGGTGTAGGAGAAGAACGAGACCTCGGCTCCACCACCTTTTCCGCCGAGAACTCACCAATAGTCTTACGCTTCTTAGCTTCAAACCGACTCGATTAGGACCGCCATCTCGATCGCGAGCGCGATCACAGTATTCCTTCAAAGTGGCACACATGAGCGGCGCCATACTCTGCCTAATATGCGGCTTCATGCGCATATTGAAGTAACGGATCTTATCAGCCTCCGTTCTCACTTGATCTCTCACGAAACCCAACTGCTGATTGTAAGAAATGATGGCCTGAGAAATAGGCACATCCTGAGGTGTAGCGGTGAAGAACTCCACAATTCTGCGCTCCTTGACTGGCGGCGGACAATATTCTGCTTCCATAGCAGCCCTGAACTCATCCCAAGTGGCCCGACGGTCTCTGGGCGCAACGGCCTCCCACCATTCCGCAGCTTCCTTATCCAGGAGGTACTGGGCAATATGTACCCTCCTGTCTTCAGGACAAGCTACGGCATCAAAGGTCCTGGACAACTGAAAGAGCCAATTCTCCCAACCGAGAGGGTCAGAAGATCCGGAGAAACGAGGTGGGTGCATCTTAGTCACCGTCTGAAGCCACTTACTAGCTTCCTCTTCCGGTGTCGGGGGCGGATTATGGCATCCACCCTGAGCTATCTGAGCAAGCTGGGCTACTAACTGCTGAAGTACGGCAGTAGCCCCGGCGTCGGCATTATTACCCGACGGCACTGAGTGAGAGGCTGAGTCCGTAGAGGACTGAGAAAGTGAGCCCTCCTCATTATCAGCACCACGACCACGGCCTCGGCCGCGTCCCCTAGCCGGTCTACCACGACCTCTCAACATACTGAAGGAAAATAAGAAAAGAACAAGATCAGAAAGATTAACAATTCACAAAGTTGGTAACACAAGTCACGATTCCGTACAGCGCAAGAAAAACGAATTACAGAAATATAAGAGTTCGAGGAGACTTGCAGCCACGGGTCGCACGAAAAGATGGTAGCATGATGATATTAGGCTCAACAACTGACTCTAATGACGCAACTGACAGACCCAAAATTCACCGACAGCCTAGGTATTTAAAACCTAAGCTCCGATACCATAATTGTAACACCCCAAGGATGGATCGCTTCGTTTATGCATCGATTATCGAGAATTAAACAAGCTGACCATCAAAAATAAATACCCTTTGCCTCGGATCGACGACTTGTTTGATCAGCTTCAGGGGGCGACAGTCTTTTCGAAGATTGATTTGCGATCGGTCTACTACCAGTTGAGGATTCGGGACATTGATATACCAAAAGGCGCCTTTCGGACGAGATATGGACATTACGAGTTTGTGGTCATGCCTTTCGGGCTAACCAATGCCCCAACAGTGTTCATGTAGTTAATGAACAAAGTTTTTATCGAGTATTTGGACAAATTCGTAGTCGTCTTTATTGATGACATCCTGATCTATTCACGGAGTCGGGAGGAGCACACCTTACATCTCCGGATTGTATTAGACATTTTGAGAGCTGAGAAGTTATATGTGAAGTTCTCCAAGTGTGAGTTTTGGCTCGAGGAAGTGATGTTCCTCGGGCATGTGATTTCAGCAGAAGGAGTTCGAGTAGATCCACAGAAGATAGAGGCGGTGATGGCTTGGGAACCGCCCAAGAACGTGAAGGAAGTGGGGAGTTTTCTGGGACTTGCGGGATATTACCGTAGATTTGTTGAGGGGTTTTCTAAGATTGCTAGACCGCTCACTCAGTTACTCCAGAAAACTCAGAAGTTCGAGTGGACCGCAGACAGATAGAGTAGTTTTGACGAGCTGAAGAGACGACTAACTACCGCACCCGTGTTAGCGTTGCCTCAGGGGAACGAAGATTTCGTGGTATATAGTGATGCTTCGTGCCTCGGGCTCGGATGCGTTTTGATGCAGAGAGACAGAGTGATTGCTTATGCGTCCCGCCAGTTGAAACCGTATGAGGCGAATTACCCCACGCACGATTTGGAGTTAGCTGCGGTCGTTTTCACCTTAAAGATATGGAGATATTATCTCTATGGATCGTCGTGTAAGATTTTTACGGACCACAAGAGTGTGAAGTATATCTTCAGTCAGAATGAGTTGAATATTAGACAGTGTAGGTGGTTGGAGCTAATTAAAGATTATGACCTCGCGATACTTTACCATCCGGGTAAGGCTAACGTAGTGGTGGATGCGTTGAGCCGGAAACTGGTGGCATTACAGATGTTAGAGGTACTTACACCACTGAGTAGGATCCAGCGGGATTTTATTTGTCAGAACATCGAGGTTTGGGTTCAGAGAGTTCAGGGTCAATTATGTACGTTGGAGATCACTTCGTCCTTGACTGATGATATCAAGGCGAAAAAGTATGATGATCCGTTTTTAGTCCAGTTGAGGGAAGATGTGAGGAAGGGGAAAGCCCCTGGATTTGTGGTTCAGGATGATGGCGTTTTGAGATTTCGCGGCAGATTATGTGTACCGGATGACAATGAATTGAGGCAGAAGATCTTGAGTGAGGCTCATACTACGCCTTATTCCATACATCCTGGTACGAGCAAAATGTATAAGGATGTGAGGAGTAACTACTGGTGGAGTAATTTAAAATCATACGTTAGCAATTTTGTGTCGAGATGTTTGACCTGTCAGCAGGTTAAAATCGAGCATCAGCGGCCCGCGGGGCTTTTGCGACCACTTCCTATCTCGGAGTGGAAATGGGAGGATATCTCTATGGATTTCATTACCGGGATGCCTAGGACTCGGACTGGAATGAACATGATTTGGGTTATTGTTGATCGACTAACTAAATCAGATCATTTCCTGAGTATTAAGGATACTTGGGGACCGGAGAGGCTGGCGCGAGTGTTTATTGCAGAGATCGTAAGGTTGCATGGGACTCCTAGGAGTATTGTTTCAGATCGAGATGGCCGGTTTGTATCACATTTTTGGCAGGCGGTTCATCGAGATTTGGGGACTGAGTTGAGACTCAGTACGTCTTACCACCTTCAGACTGACGGACAGTCAGAACGGACGATCCAGACGATGGAGGATATGTTGAGAGCCTGTGCTTTAGATTGGAGGGATGATTGGGAGACGCACTTGCCGTTGATCGAGTTCACATACAACAATAGTTGGCATGCCTCGATCAAAATGGCACCATTCGAAGCATTGTACGGGAGGAGGTGCAGATCGCCATTGTGTTGGGATGATGCGTCTGAGTTGATTGGTACTGATCCCGATATGTTAGTGGAGACGAGAGAGAAGATTGCCCTAATCCGCGATAGATTGGTGACGGCCCAGAGCCGGCAGAAATCTTATGCCGATACACGTCGCCGACCGTTGAAGGTTGAGGTGGGAGACCATGTATTGCTTAAGGTGTCGCCGACACGGGGAGTTTACCGTTTCGGTCGGAAGGGTAAACTTAGTCCGAGATTTATTGGGCCGTTCGAGATTCTGGAGAGAGTTGGAGAGCTTGCATATCGGTTAGGTTTGCCGCCGTCCCTGAGCCACGTGCATAACGTATTTCATGTTTCCCAGCTTAGGAAGTACGTACCAGACCCTAGCCATATTATTGATTTTGGAGAGATCGAGTTGGGGCCCGACATTACCTTCGAGGAGAGGCCAATTCAGATTCTAGAGCGTCGGGTGAAGCAACTCAGGCACAAAACCATTCCTTTGGTTAAAGTGCAATGGTCGAGGCATGGGTCCGAGGAAGCCACGTGGGAGACGGAAGAGAGTATGAGATCGAGATACCCTGAGTTATTCGTGTTGTAAGTTTCGGGACGAAACTTATTTTTAGGGGGAGATAATGTAATATCCGTGTTTTCTATTTTTGGTAATTTCCATTTTCGGTGTATATTCATTTCGGACAACTCGCTTGGTACTGTTTTGGATTTCTTAATCTATTTAGTTCTTGGAGTTTCTCCGTTGGGATGAGTCTCGATGATGTTTTTATGTAATTTCATCTTGAGTTGTCGCATGTGTTTTCGACTCTCGTTAAACTCGTTCGATTCCATCATTTTCCTATTTCCATGAGTTCGTATGGTTGAGTAGAGCATGTTGTGAGTTTCGGATTGTTAATCCGACGTTGTATCGTGACTTTCGGATGTTTGGGCAATTTTTGTAATTTCCTATAAGTTTAGGGAATTTGTTCGTTGTTCGATTTTGGTTGTGTACCTCAGGCCGTTTTGGGGTCTCCGTAGTTTCATTTTGTGTTGTTGTTGCCCAAATATCGATTCTTATTGCTTTTATTCTCTTCCCGGATTATTTTTCTTCATTTTGGGACCCAGGGGGGGGTGTGGGCCGTGGCACAAGGAATGTGCGCCGCGGCACACATTGTCGATTCTGCGGGCGATGCTTGTGTGCGCGGCACATGCCGGCGAGGCCGCGGCACCTTCTTGAGTCATGCCGCGGCACACTGCAGGCGCGGCACACCCGTGTGACATTTTTCGACCAGACCTTCTGTACCTTGTGCCGCGGCACATGCCGACAGGGCCTTGGCACAATGCCGAGCCATTGCCGCGGCACACTTCAGCTAGGCCGCGGCACATCGAGCGGTCTGCTGATCACTGGGCGCGATTTTTGGCCGTGTGCCGCGGCACACTTCAGCTGGTCCGCGGCACACATAGCAGTCAACCTATAACTGCGTTTTCTTTCAGCGAAATTCACTCATTCTCTCATTCCTCCTCTCTTCTTCACGTCGGGGCGATTTTCCAAGGCGGGGGTTCATCGGATTTTCATCCAAACACCGGTTGGGAAGCATAACTTGGCATCATATTATCACCACAACATCAAATCATCTATTGTTCGGCTTTGAATCAAGGTAAAAACTCCTATAACCCTAGTATGATTTTGGGGAGGGTTTGGTGGTGATCTTGCCTTTTAATCCGATTTAACCGTAGTTGTTGTTAGATTTCGATAGTTTACTCGTGATCCTTGATTCCCTTGTTATTGAATGGGATGAAATCCCGTTATTACACCGTTGACCGAACATACGGAACATACCTCAAGATATGAAATGCCACGACGAAATCACGTTTCCAAGATCAGATCAACACAACATACGGACACGGTCCGAACACAAGACCTACAAATACATACTCATATGACAACGTCAATATGCTCACATCAATAATAGGAATGTATACTTATGGCAAAACCATAATATACATATGCACAACAACAACATATGTGTAATCCGATGATCCAGCATTCACTGCTTAGATCCCAAGATGACCCTATCAGATCTGTAACACCCCCAGATCTGACCGGGAATATTACAGCGCCGTGGGCCCCGAGATGGAACCCACAAGGCTGAAGGAAATTTTCACAAACATTTACAAACGCCCAAGAGGCTAACGACAGTATTATCTATTAAAAACATTCGAAGATTTAATAAAACTCGTTTATCAAAACCGTCGTAAAATCTCATTTGAAACCACAAGGCCCGAAATGCTAAAACTCAACAGTTTAAAAACATACGTTAAGCTATCGCTTACACGTATCGACAGAATAGATTTAGAAAATGATTGCCAAAGTAACTTAAGTTACTAGATACCAAAAGGCCATTTAAAAATACTCTAGCAGCGGAATACAACAACAGATCAGAAGCTCAATACACAAATACATGTCCTAGCGAGTATCCTCCGGGAAGCTCATCTCTTCACGACGGCTATAAGCTTGATAATCCAAGAACCTAAAAAAAGAAAGCCCACGACGGGGTCAGCCATAATATCCAACAATGATAACCATCACATCACGTCAATAATTACATATCAATGGAAATACTAAGTAAGAATACGACCAATGTAATCTTACTGTCATAAATTTACCAACTCGTGATAATAATCACCAAAGTTCACATCTCGTATCCTTTCAACAACACAACAAGCTCGTACCGAAATATTTGTATTGTATCTCAACAATACCCAATACGATAATCGATTGTCCATCAAAGACAAGTATCAAGGAAATACGGAACATACCTCAAGATACGAAATACCATTACCATCACGTCAGTCTAATCCGAGATCAGATCAACACAACATACGGATATGCCCCTAACACAAGACCTACAAATGCATACTCATATGACAACGTCAATATGATCACAACAATAACGACAATGTATACTTATGGCAAGCCCATAATATACATATGCACAATAACAACACGTAGGTAATCCGATGATCCAGCGTTCACTGCCTAGATCCCACGATGACCCCGTCAGACCAACCGTGGTGGAAAAACCTGTCCGATGATCCAGCGCGCGCTAGCATAGATCCCCCGATTATCCCGTCGGACCAACACGAGGTGGACATGTGACAACAACGCACAACTGCACAAAACAACAGTACACAATACACGACAACAACAATGCACAAATGCATGACAACAACGATACACGAATGTATCACGACATGATCGACACAAATGATAAAAATGAATAGAGTACTTGCCCCGAGTCCTTCGAGACTGATCCCGATGTCTAAACCATCCCGAACCATTATCCTCAATACTTGACGATCCAAAACGTCACAGACGGTAGATAATTCACGTCTTCGTCTATACCACAACGTATCATCGATACCAAGTATACCAACAATAAATGTAAATCATATACCTTATGATTTAATTCCCAAAACTCGAATACAACCTATAATCCCAAATTCCCTGTGATTACGAATATAAACATTTCTATACGAATTATAAACGAATGAAACTGAAACCATTCATTAAATATTATAAACTGAGCAAGTAATAACTTGCCTCGATACCAATGAAGTCGTTACCAATTCCTTGCCGTCGTCTAAATGTCCCTCGGCCCTGATCAAAGCAATCTACGAACATTCTCGAACACGACCGCAACATACGGTTATAAACACCGATCAATAATATCAACCTATTACAATAATCGATAAACAACAAGTTCGACAACAATCAACAATCGATAAAACCAATTCACAATCTCCACGGCTCAAAAATATCTCGGTTAACCACAAGTCTGATCAAACCAACTTAAACGATCACGAATTCATAATCGAAACAGAATATACTACCCTGCCTGTTGACTTAGCGCACGTTAATCACTTAACATAGCGTGCGCTAAGACGTTCCCGTTAGCGTGCGCTAGAAAGTAACACTAGCGTGCGCTAATGACATGAAGTTGCATGCATTTCATATACCGATCAACACATGGTGATTATCAAGAACACTAAGTGATTCTAAACCATGTTCATAGCTATCAAAACAACAAAATCGGATATCCTTTAACATATAAGTAATCATCCAACCCTTAATCCAATTCTTATATCCATATATCATCTTCCTTAATATCAATACATGAAACATCAAGAACGTAACGACACTTCCTTAATCTTCCATTATAGAGAGTAATCAACGACAATAATATCAACGTCCGAAACTGAGGAGGAGGATTAATCCACTTATCTCAAGAAAACGAACAACATAATTCAAACCACAAGAATCATATCCATATCTTCATATCAACAATAACATCATCATGATCCGGTAATCCATCCCATAATCATGCTTATCAACTTGTTTATATGATAATCATCAACTCAAGAACATCAACATTCAATCCAAAATGAAATCCAAAGATAAAGAGTGATTACCTTTATGACGGAATGGGTTGATTTTCCAAGGTTGAAACCATTTCCAAGAATCACCAATGATTTCAAGAACAAAGCTTTAATCCATGATTTCTATCTTAATCTTGTTAAAGATCACCACCTCACCGTGTATGGGAACCTCAAGAACCTCCCAAAGCTCTCTCTATCGACTGAAGGTGAAAGAAAGGACGAAATGTTTCATAATACCCGTCTGTCCCTTATATAGAATACATTACTAGCGTGCGCTAAACCTTATGTTTAGCATGCGCTACGGCCTTAGCGTGCGCTAACTGACCTTTGTTAGCGTGCGCTATCGCAGTCCAGAGACTACTGTATGGCTTCGTACATGAGCTTACGTACGTAATGCCCATGCATTAACGTACGTAACTTAAACTATATAGCGTACGCAAGTCCTTGCATTTAGCGTGCGCTAACATCAGTTAACTCGTTTGTCTGTATGCTCCAAAGACTGGTCCACACGCCGAAAGTGCTTACGAGGATAAGATTCCTTTTTGTCCGATATACAGTTAGCGTGCGCTAACCATCATGCATTAGCGTGCGCTAACACTACATTACAATATCCGTTGACTTACCAGAACGTGCGCCGAAAGTGGCCTGGTCCACACGTAGATTCCTTCTGATCTGACTGCACTAGCGTGCGCTACATTCTGCCTCTAGCATGCGCTAACCATGAACGATAGCGTGCGCTATACTTGACCATTAGCGCGCGCTAGTCAGGCTATACTTAGCTATTTCCAACTCTTCTTGTCTGTCTCGACATACTGGATACGTACACTCACACACTGAATACATATACTTAATTCCATAATATTCTCATATGATACATAATATCCTCAATTGCAATTGTCGACCAAGTACGACAATTATACCGATACTGACATCTCAGTCCTTCATTTATTTTATTTATACTGTACAGATTCCACGCTGTACAATATAACTCGGATAAAATAATATTAAACAACGGTAGTAGAAATTCCGGATATTACATACTACACCACTTAAAATAAGTTTCGTCCTCGAAACTTGCAATCCGTCATAGAAAAACAAACAAACCGTTCGACCAAAATATTTCGAAACCATCACGACAACGATCAATCATCATCATTTACGAATAACCAAAACAGCATACTTACCAATGCGCAAAGTCGACAATCTCCTGATATACTAGTTAGTAACTTCACTGAAAAGCCTCAACACGCTTACGATCACAATTCCATGAATCTTAACAAAAATATAACATGTTCGGAAGAATTAATTTATCCGTTTCAAATCATGTCTGCCTGATTACACAATCAAGTCCAAACCCTGATAAAAATCAATAATACACGATACATCTGTGAAACAACTGCCCAACACAATGGCAACGAATCCCGAAACATCGACAGATAATCTGGACGCTCAGATGATCACCAGCAATAATCAACCAATAAATTAACCGAGAATATCATCGACATGATAAACTCTAATACTACCAATCCAAAGGTCAAAACACAGTCGAGAATATCATCATCATGATAAACTCCAATATTACCAACGAACGATCCACGAAGATCGAGAATACCTTCACACAGTAAACTCCAACATGATTAGCACAGAACCACAGAAACCGATATACGAACGAATAAAATTCTCAAAACGACATACCAATCATACCCGACTAGTGAACATACTCCTCGGCATACGAACGATCAATCACAAACCTACGAACATATCCAATCATACATGGAGTGGGAACGACCACTCAATATCCAAAACAACCAGCATGGGGTTACCATCCCTAAATCTACACTTACAAAAGAAATCATTCAAAGTCACTGGTAAAATCGCGCTACTACCATCACATAGCACATATGTCCCGGTTTCATAAAACCCATAGTTCCAAAATTACATGATGTACCCAAACCTGCAACACGCAGTATATTTATCTTATCCGATAAATCAACCGATCATCATTGGATAACCAAACTACCATATTGAAGTTCGAATCTCTATTCATCATTCCATACGAACGTCTTATCCAGTTCATGATTCACATTCAAAACTTCACCATGATATGCATTATGCACTAAATGCGTATGTATATCAGCCACATTTTCAAAACAAGTTTGAAATCATATAGTCTTGTCAAGAAGACAAATTTTTGAAAGTCCTTTCAAGAATTTCAAAACTCAAAACAAAATTTTTCGTAGGTCCACGAAATCAATTTTTGAAAAATTAAATGGGTTTGCTGGTGCTAAGTTCTCGATAAGAATTCTTTTCGAATACACACAATTAAATAAAGTGGAATTTATGAAAATGCTTGTCCATATCCATACACCTGTATACCAATTCGGCTCGTCACCAATTTCACTGATATTCCATCGGAAAACCACAAGATGAAATTCCAAAATCTCAATATATAGACTCTGATAAAAACTCCTCCTCCACATACTACTCGCAACGTCAATCCTTAATCCATCCTGGACCACCTCAAATATGATATGACAAAACATTGAAACAAATCAACAAATCAAACACAGCGAAAGATTTCCCGAGAAGTTCCATTTGAACAAGTAAACCAAAGCCTCGAAAGGCGGAAATAACATAGGAAAATGATTGGTAAAGTGTTTTACAAATCTCGGGAGTTTTTTTTAGAAAACACGAAAAAGCCTTTTGAAACATTAGGGTCTCAGCCCGTATCTCGTTCCGCATTACAAGAAGTTTTTAGAAAAAATAGAAAACTCTTCTGGACCTCAAGTCCTGAGTTATAAATCTATTTCAAAATCGATTGGGTCTCGGCCCAAAAATCATTTTCCGTAAAACATCCTTATGACATTCATTTTGAAAAGTATCATTTTCAAATGTTCCAAAGCGGTTCATATATATCACAAAATGAACTAACATGACTACATGTTCTTCTGAACAATCTAAAATATTTCTCCCAAATGCCCAACTCTGTTCCAAGGCTTAACCGACATATTGATTTCCAAAATCATAACTTCTCAAGATCATCAATCCTGTCCCAACTCTGTCACCTTATGCTGTAATGCATAATATTCTGCTGAATCTCAAAGCAATCAACTTAGAACGGCAATAAATCTCGATGAAATTCAAAAATCCAAATACTTACAGATCATGAAGTCGACGATTCCCCGTGATACTGGCACATGTCTCGACTCAAGAAAAATACTCGACACAGATATTTTCAAAACACATATTTTGCAAACTCAGTTCAACTCGAGAAAACAACACAGCTCTATCTGAAGAAACACGTTAACACCATTTGAAAAAGTTACAACAATCCCAGTACCACACTGGTAAATCACATAACGCACAAGCCCGAGTGAACAACAAAAACCCAGAGCTCAAACACTTGTCAACCGACAACTCGAATGACACGACAAAAGCATGACCCAACTCGACCCGACTGCCTAGGTTTTCACAACCTAAGCTCCGATACCATATTCTGTAACACCCCCAGATCCGACCGGGAATATTACAGCGTCGTGGGCCCCGAGATGGAACCCACAAGGCTGAAGGAAATTTTCGCAAACATTTACAAACGCCCAAGAGGCTAACGACGGTATTATCTATTAAAAACATTCGAAGATTTAATAAAACTCGTTTATCAAAACCGTCGTAAAATCTCATTTGAAACCACAAGGCCCGAAATGCTAAAACTCAACAGTTTAAAAACATACGTTAAGCTATCGCTTACACGTATCGACAGAATAGATTTAGAAAATGATTGCCAAAGTAACCTAAGTTACCAGATACCAAAAGGCCATTTAAAAATACTCTAGCAGCGGAATACAACAATAGATCAGAAGCTCAATACATAAATACATGTCCTATCCAGTATCCTCTGGGAAGCTCTGTAATACCCGGTTGTAATTCAGTCATTATCATTCAGTAATTATCAGTCTGTAATTGTCACTCAGTGTATTTTCACTCAATTATAATCATTCATCAATCATGTTCTTTCACCGTGTTCACCGTTCGGAAAACTTCGAGTTGTGTATCGTTATTGTTCATCGTTTCAACTTTACTCATATGAGTTCGACTTTGTTAGATCACCATTAATTTTTGGTAACTCCAAAAATTCTAAATCTTTGCAGTATTATAGAGCATCGAATTAGCTTTCCAGTGGTTCAAACGGTGAGTCAATCGGAGTCCGGACGAGAGAGTTATGGTCGTTTTAGCTCACCCGCTCATTTTTCAGATTTTGGCCGATCACGGCCGACCGGACTCGGTCGTGTCGTCCGGCACGGCCCGTGCCGTACTCGTCCGGATAATGCCGAAGTGTCTGCCTCAGGACCGGCCGTGTCGCAGCACGGCCGAAGTCGCACCCTTCCGGATAGGCTGTAACCGTCGACCGGAGGCCCGACCGTGTGCCAGGACACGGCCGAGTCAATGCCGAGCGCCGCGGACGGGTCCTATCGGTAGGCCCCTTTGCGCCGCGACCGTGTCATGCGACACGGTCGAGTCCCTGCCCGGCCAGCTGCGCGCGACCGTGTCGGCGGGCACGGTCGAGTCTGGGTCGCGAGTCAACCCCTATAAATTCATTTTTTGAGCATTTTGAGCTCATTTCTTCCATTTTTCCATCTTCTTCACCGCAACCGAGAGAGAATAACTTGAGGGAGAGATTTCTTCATCAATTATCATTTGAGTGTGTATTTTCTTCATCTTTAATCATTTGGGAAGCTTGGATAGTCGTTTTACGCGTTTTCATCGGATCGAATTGGTTGGATCTTCAAGAGGTAAATTCTTCAACACTTTGGACTTCGATTTTGTGTTGAGATATGATGTTTTGGACGTTATAATCATGTTATATGAAGGGATATGTATATAATTATGAGTTTGTATAAGGATTCATTGGATTATTGAGGAATTATTCAAGAACACCTTGAATATCGAGTTGGAATTGGGGATTTTCGACTAATTGTTGTTATAATCACGTTTTCGGATATTCGTCTTGGATTATCAATCATATTGGAGATGTTTTGTTGGTTTGAAACATTTCTTGGGGATTTTGATATTGGTATATCGAGGTTTGATTGTAAACAATCGGAGTTTGGATACAACGTGTTTGATTTAATGCCTCTATGGACTTGGTTTAGTCGTATCGATGTTTTGAGTTCGTTATATTCGTGTTTGATTCGTATATTGAACGGATTGTTGGTAATCGTATTATTTAAGGTTGTTCGAGCGACCGATATCTCAATTAGGACGTTGTTCGTGGAAGGATAATTGTCATCGGTATTTTGTAAGTTAATTCTTACTCGGTTAAAGAGGATATTCATCCCTTTTGTTGTTGTTCATTCATAATCATAACTCATTCATCATTATATTAACCGTATCAAAACTTGTTGTTATCAATTAATCATTTCAGTCATAAGGAACGCAGCGGTTCCAATCTTTTCATTGAGCTGTCATTTATTTCATTACCATTCTATCTCGATGAGTCATTATTCATTTTCGATGTCACTTTTGTTATAGCGTGGCATTCCGGGTCATACTGGCGTGCCGGTTGGTATGTGTTGGATTTTCATGTCGGGCACATTATAGTCGTGTGTTGGTTGGTGACCTCACATTGGACTGTGCACACGATTCATATTGTCTCGTGAGACTGATTAGGTACAAGACCACACGTGTATTCGATCGATACTCGTTGGTGGCTTGTGCACGAACACATTTCCATCCCGGGCATAGTGTGGTGCCATTTCCTTTGAGCCGTACTGTTAGTTGGTTCATATAGCATGTTTGATTGCGTATGTTTCGACAGGATATTTCATAACTTGATATAATCATGATTGTGTATTTTCAACTCTTGAGGATTGTTGTTCTTTATCGACCCGTTTGGGGATTTTGTTTTTCAGGTCATGGCAAGGCAAACGCACGGGAATAGCATGTTGATGTCGAGGAGTCCTAGTGATACTAGTAGGGGCCCCGATCTTTCAGCTTATTCATGTTATTGTCCTTTATTTTTATTATGAGACTTTCATTTGAATACTCCGTTTCATTCGGTGTTGTGTATTTTATCTTCATATAAAATACACTAGTATTGAGTATTGTCTGGTGTGTTGTAATTAAACTCCTCATCGGAGTAATTATTGTTGTAATGTAGTTCGGTACTACATTTATCTTGTGTAATTCATTCATTTTCATTTGCACGGTGGGTCCCAGGTTGGGGATCTACGGCCTTGTAATATCCGCCTAGTTTGGGGTGTTACGAGTTGGTATCGGAGCGTGGTTTTGAATACTACCTTCCGAGTCATGTCTTATTTGAAATCATCGTCATCGACTAGTATCATTGGACTTTCGCGTCACGTGTGACTGTGCAAATGCCGAGCCAATCAGATAGGAAGAAGCGTAAGATTTCTAACGCCATGGTATAATTTCGGCAATTATCATTCATTCATAATTCATCAATTAACAATCCTCAAACATCATCATTCATTGTGATTAAGACGATCATGTTAACTCATTAATCACTTAATCCATTTCATTACTCAGTTAATAATCAGGACGATCACGTTAACTCATTAATTACTCAATTCATTTCATTACTCAGTTGTCAATCTGGAAGATCATATTATCAATCTTGTTAAGTTATTCAAGATAATCATTTTAAGAATTTCATCAGATAATCATGTAACTTCATTAAATCATTCATATAATCACTAAGTTAGAGCATATATACTCATTTTCATCATCTCATGATATAATCATAACGTGTTAATCATGCGGGAAATATAATCATTATGCGACCTTCCTACTTCAGTATGGAGAGAGCTGTCAGGGGATGCACGGGGAGAGGCCGCGGTGCGGACCGAAACCCGAGAAATAATCACTCGCTGCCGGGAAATCGTGCCCAGGACTCGGCTCGATCAGAAGATATTCGGGTTGATCCACTCACTTTTATGCAGGCCATGATGACCCATGTGCAGTTGCTCAATCATCATTGCGCCACTCTGACCGGATTAATCGAGAGAACTCTCCCGTATGAGCCAGCTGCTAAAGAAAGTGATGAACAACAACCTTAATTTGTCAGCAAGAAATCAACGAAGCGTAATCAATCCGAAGGCGGTCAGTCAACCTTCAAGAAGCCTCGTGTGAGTCCTATCGTTTCTGAGCGACCTCCTACGGCGCATAATCGTGCGGGATCTCATTCCCGAGCGGCCAGTTCGGCCATCACCTGTTTCAATTGTGGAACGCCGGGTCATTTCAGCACTGAGTGTCTGAAACCGTCTATCACGTGCTATAATTGTGGGAATTTTGGGCATAAGGCCCGTTTTTGCCGAAAGGACTCCAAGTCAGCTCTGGTGGCATCTCAGGCCCCGAAGCAACTAGCGTTTCAGAATCAGACTGCTTTGTCATCGTCGTTTAAGGCAATGGAAGCAAGTAGAGTTGGAGCTCGTATTTATCAGACGGGAGCGTCCGGTTCGGGGGCCGGCAAGTCCCAGATTCATATGATGAGGAGGATCGACGATCCGGTGGCCCGAATGATTTCAGGTATACTTGTAATTTTATTTCAACTTGTGTGTACCTTTTGATGCTGGTACACCGCATTCATTCATTTTCGAATCATGCTTGAATAGACTTATTTCGGGATAGTCCTACTGCTTGTGGACCTCATACCATCGGTCTACCTGACGATGGAAGAATTTTCGGAATCATACCTAAGTAAGCTTAGTAACCGCGATTGGTTGGTGGACCTAATCGTGGTGAATTTATCTTAGACGATGTAATTTCGGTATTAGCTGGTTTAACCGTCTTAATACTATCCTCAGTGTCTGTTAGCGTTTGGTCGCTATCTTTCCGTCGTTAGTTGTCGAATGTGTGCTTCAGGGAAGTAATCCCCGTTGTTCCAATAGAAATTCTATTATGGCGGAAGCAGAGAAATTCCGCAATCGAGCTATCCAATCATTCATTGTATCATTTTCATCGATTGACCTTTCTAAGGCAATTGAGTTATTCAATCATTCCTTGTATCATTTCCATCGATTGGCTTTTCTAAGACAATCGAGTCATTCAATCATTCATTGTATCATTTTCATCGATTGGCCTTTCAAAGGCAATCGAGTTTTCAAACATTCCTTGTATCATCTTCATCGATTGGTCTTTCTAAGACAATCGAGTTTTTCAATCATTATTGGTATCTCTTTTTATCGATTGACTATTCTAGGGCAATCGAAATGTTCAATCATTCGTGGTATCATTGTCATCGATTGACAATGTATTTCCAGACGAGTTATCTGGTTGCCTTCACATAGAGTAGGGGAATTCAGGAGTGAGTTGGAGCCGGTACGTCCCATTTATCGAAGGCACCGTATCGGATGGCCCCGACTGAATGCGGGAGTTGAAGACTCAACTTGAGGAGTAGTTCGAGAAAGGTTATCTCCGATTGCGTTCCCGTGAGGAGCACCGGTGTGATCTGTCAAAGAGAAGGATGGCTCGTCTCATGTGTGTATTAATTACGAGGAGTTGATCGGGGTGATGATCAAGAGTAGTATTCCTTACCCGTATTGATGATCTTTTAGATCAACTTCGGGAGCTTGATATTTTCCAAGATCGACTTAAGATCTGGATATCACCGATTCTTGGATTCGAGAGTCGGATATCGCGAGGACAGCGTTTCGTACACGCTATGGTCATTATGAGTTCGTAGTTATGCCGTTCGGGCTAACTATTGCACTGCAGATTCGGGGAGTTAATGAATCGGGTTTTCATCGACTTTTTGGATCAGTTTGTTGTTGTCTTCATCGAAGACATTTTGATTTATTCTCTTAGCCGAGAGGAACACGAGGTTCATCTTCTTAGTCCTCGACGTGTTGAGGCGTGAGCAATTTTTATGGAAGTTTTCCAAATGTGAGTTACGGAGGTCCGAAGTGACTTTCTCGGGCATGTAATTTCATCGGCGAGTTCGTGTCGATCCTCGAGAAGACGGAGACTATCCGAGATTGGCAACCTCGAAAGTTATTAAGTAAATCCGATGTTTCCTCGGAATAGTTGGTCAATTATCGACCCACGACACGAAGCTAGCGGTAGTGGTTTTCGCGTTGGGGATTTGGCGTCGTTACCTTTATGGCGTCACCTTTCGATTATTCACCAATCACAAGAGTTGAAGGATATATTTACTCACAATGAGTTAAATATGCGGCAGGCGGTGGTTGGAAATAATCAAAGATTTTGATATCGAGATCCTTTACCACAGGCAAGGCGAACGTTGTCGCCGACGCCTTGAGTCGTAAGTCCGTTCAGGAGCAGATGCTTGCTCGTTTAACAGTTCAGAAGGAGCTTCAGCAGGAATTCCTTAGACCCGAGATCGAGGTCTGGCTTCAGCGAGTTCAGGGACATCTTTGTATGTTAGAGATTTCATCGTCACTTGAGGAGGTAATCAGAGAGAATCAGAGTTCAGACCCTTCATTGTTGCGCATCCGTGAAGATGTGGCTCAGGGGAAAGCCCCTGGATTCGTGGTCCACAGGGATGGACTTTTGAGGTTTAAGAACCGGTTGTGCGTACCGGCGAATGACGAGTTGAAAAATTCTATTTTGAGAGAAGCTCATGCTACCCCTTATTCTGTTCATCCGGGGTCCAGCAAGATGTACAAGAACTTGAAACAAAATTTCTGGTGGAGTAATATGAAGCGAGAAGTCGCAAAATTTGTTTCGAGATGCTTAACTTGCCAACAAGTCAAGATTGAACATCAGCGACCGGCGGGTATGCTGAAACCTCTCCCTATTCCAGAGTGGAAGTGGGAAGACATTTCTATGGATTTCATCACGAGTTTGCCGACGAGTCGTCGTGGCATGAATACGATCTGAGTGATCGCGGACCGCTTAACTAAATCAACTCATTTCCTTGAGATCAAGGATACGTGGGGTCCTGAGAGACAGGCCCAGTTGTTCATCAAGGAGATAGTGAGGCCGCAGTACTCCTAAGAGTATTGTTTCCGATCGTGAGGGTCGATTGGTTTCCCATTTTAGAAATCGATTCATCGTGCTATGGGAACTCGGCTTAATCTCGATCGCCTTTCATTCTCGGTCCGACGGACAATCGGAGAGAGCTATTCAGACATTAGAGGACATGTTGAGGGCATGCGTCCTCGATTGGAAGGACGATTGGGAAGCCCAATTACCGTTGATCGAGTTCACGTATAATAATAGTTGGCATGCTTCCATTAAGATGGCACCTTACGAGGCCTTGTACGGTCGTCGTTGTCGCTCTCCTTTGTGTTGAGATGACTTGTCAGAATCAATCGGCACCGAGTCCGATATGCTTATAGCCGCCCGAGAGAAGGTAACTTTGATCAAGAGTCGTATGTTGACAGCTCAGAGTCGGCGAAATCATATGCAGATAATCGTCGTCGACCACTAGAGTTCGAGACGGGTGACCATGTTTTGGTCAAGGTATCCCCGAGTCGAGGTATTTTCCATTTCGGAAAACGGGGGAAGTTGAGCCCAAGATTCATTGGACCGTTTGAAATTTTGGATCGAGTAGGCGAGTTAGCTTATCGATTGGCTTTACCTCCGGCTTTGAGCAGGATTCTTAATGTGTTTCACGTCTCTCAGTTGCGGAAGTATGTTGCCGACCCGAGTCACATACTCCAGATCGACGAAATCGGGATCACGGATGATCATTCATACGAGGAGCGTCCTGTACGAGTGTTAGAGCGGCGAATCAAACAGTTGAGGAACAAGACGATCCCTTTGGTCATGATTCAGTGGTCTAGACACGGAGTCGAAGAGGCCACTGGGGAAACCGAGGAGAATATGCGGGAGAGTTATCCCGAGTTGTTTGACCCTTAGTTTCGGGGACGAAACTCTTTTTAAGGGGGGGAGTATGTAATACCCGGTTGTAATTCAGTCATTATCATTCAGTAATTATCAGTCTGTAATTGTCACTCAGTGTATTTTCACTCAATTATAATCATTCATCAATCATGTTCTTTCACCGTGTTCACCGTTCGGAAAACTTCGAGTTGTGTATCGTTATTGTTCATCGTTTCAACTTTACTCATATGAGTTCGACTTTGTTAGATCACCATTAATTTTTGGTAACTCCAAAAATTCTAAATCTTTGCAATATTATAGAGCATCGAATTATCTTTCCAGTGGTTCAAACGGTGAGTCAATCAAAGTCCGGACGAGAGAGTTATGGTCGTTTTAGCTCACCCGCTCATTTTTCAGATTTTGGCCGATCACGGCCGACCGGACTCGGTCGTGTCGTCCGGCACGGCCCGTGCCGTACTCGTCCGGATAATGCCGAAGTGTGCGCCTCAGACCCGATCGTGTCGCTCGCACGGCGAGTCGCACCCTTCCGGATAGGCGAGCCGTCGACCGGAGGCCCGGCCGTGTGCCAGGACACGGTCGAGTCAATGCCGAGCGCCGCGGACGGGTCCTTGTCGGTAGGCCCCTTTGCGCCGCGACCGTGTCATGCCGGACACGGTCGAGTCCTCCCGGCCAGCTGCGCGCGCGGCCGTGTCGGCGGGCACGGTCGAGTCTGAGCGAGTCAACCCCTATAAATTCATTTTTTGAGCATTTTGAGCTCATTTCTTCCATTTTTCCATCTTCTTCACCTGCAACCGAGAGAGAATAACTTGAGGGAGAGATTTCTTCATCAATTATCATTTGAGTGTGTATTTTTCTTCATCTTTAATCATTTGGGAAGCTTGGATAGTCGTTTTTACGCGTTTTCATCGGATCGAATTGGTTGGATCTTCAAGAGGTAAATTCTTCAACACTTTGGACTTCGATTTTGTGTTGAGATATGATGTTTTGGACGTTATAATCATGTTATATGAAGGGATATGTATATAATTATGAGTTTGTATAAGGATTCATTGGATTATTGAGGAATTATTCAAGAACACCTTGAATATCGAGTTGGAATTGGGGATTTTCGACTAATTGTTGTTATAATCACGTTTTCGGATATTCGTCTTGGATTATCAATCATATTGGAGATGTTTTGTTGGTTTGAAACACTTCTTGGGGATTTTGATATTGGTATATCGAGGTTTGATTGTAAACAATCGGAGTTTGGATACAACGTGTTTGATTTAATGCCTCCATGGACTTGGTTTAGTCGTATCGACGTTTTGAGTTCGTTATATTCGTGTTTGATTCGTATATTGAACGGATTGTTGGTAATCGTATTATTTAAGGTTGTTCGAGCGACCGATATCTCAATTAGGACGTTGTTCGTGGAAGGATAATTGTCATCGGTATTTTGTAAGTTAATTCTTACTCGGTTAAAGAGGATATTCATCCCTTTTGTTGTTGTTCATTCATAATCATAACTCATTCATCATTATATTAACCGTATCAAAACTTGTTGTTATCAATTAATCATTTCAGTCATAAGGAACGACGGTTCCAATCTTTTCATTGAGCTGTCATTTATTTCATTACCATTCTATCTCGATGAGTCATTATTCATTTTCGATGTCACTTTTGTTATAGCGTGGCATTCCGGGTCATACTGGCGTGCCGGTTGGTATGTGTTGGATTTTCATGTCGGGCACATTATAGTCGTGTGTTGGTTGGTGACCTCACATTGGACTGTGCACACGATTCATATTGTCTCGTGAGACTGATTAGGTACAAGACCACACGTGTATTCGATCGATACTCGTTGGTGGCTTGTGCACGAACACATTTCCATCCCGGGCGTAGTGTGGTGCCATTTCCTTTGAGCCGTACTGTTAGTTGGTTCATATAGCATGTTTGATTGCGTATGTTTCGACAGGATATTTCATAACTTCAGATATAATCATGATTGTGTATTTTCAACTCTTGAGGATTGTTGTTCTTTGTAACTGACCCCGTTTGGGGATTTTGTTTTTCAGGTCATGGCAAGGCAAACGCACGGGAATAGCATGTTGATGTCGAGGAGTCCTAGTGATACTAGTAGGGGGCCCCGATCTTTCAGTTATTCATGTTATTGTCCTTTATTTTCCGCTGTAGACTTTCATTTGAATACTCCGTTTCATTCAGTGTTGTGTATTTTATCTTCATATAAAATACACTAGTATTCGGTATTGTCCTGGTGTGTTGTAATTAAACTCCTCATCGGAGTAATTATTGTTGTAATGTAGTTCGGTACTACATTTATCTTGTGTAATTCATTCATTTTCATTTGTCTGGTGGGTCCCAGTTGGGGATCTACGGCACTGTAATATCCGCCTAGTTTGGGGTGTTACAAGCTCATCTCTTCACGACCGCTATAAGCTTGATAATCCAAGAACCTAAAAAAAGAAAGCCCACGACGGGGTCAGCCATAATATCCAACAATGATAACCATCACATCACGTCAATAATTACATATAAATGGAAATACTAAGTAATAATACGACCAATGTAATCTTACTGTCATAAATTTACCAACTCGTGATAATAATCACCAAAGTTCACATCTCGTATCCTTTCAACAACACAACAAGCTCGTACCGAAATATCTGTATTGTATCTCAACAATACCCAAGGTCCTCAAAACATTATCATACTTCGCGATACGGAAATTATACCAACTCTGGCCAATTTAATCCATCGGATAACGTGGACAATTCCAATACGATAATCGATTGTCCATCAAAGACAAGTATCAAGGAAATACGGAACATACCTCAAGATACGAAATACCATAACCATCACGTCAGTCTAATCCGAGATCAGATCAACACAACATACGGATATGGCCCTAACACAAGACCTACAAATGCATACTCATATGACAACGTCAATATGATCACAACAATAACGACAATGTATACTTATGGCAAGCCCATAATATACATATGCACAATAACAACACGTAGGTAATCCGATGATCCAGCGTTCACTGCCTACATCCCACGATGACCCCGTCAGACCAACCGTGGTGGAAAAACCTATCCGATGATCTAGCGCGCGCTAGCATAGATCCCCCGATGATCCCGTCGGACCAACACGAGGTGGACATATGACAACAATGCACAACTGCACAAAACAACAGTACACAATACACGATAACAACAATGCACAAATGCATGACAACAACGATACACGAATGTATCACGACATGATCGACACAAATGATAAAAATGAATAGAGTACTTGCCCCGAGTCCTTCGACAATGATCCCGATGTCTAAACCATCCCGAACCATTATCCTTAATACTTGACGATCCAAAGCGTCACGGACGGTAGATAATTCATGTTTTCGTCTATACCACAACGTATCATCGATACCAAGTATAGCAACAATAAATGTAAATCATATACCTTATGATTTAATTCCCAAAACTCGAATACAACCTATAATCCCAAATTCCCTGTGATTACGATTATAAACATTGCTATACGAATTATAAACGAATGAAACTGAAACCATTCATTAAATATTATAAACTGAGCAAGTAATAACTTGCCTCGATACCAATGAAGTCGTTACCAATTCCTTGCCATCGTCTACATGTCCCTCGGCCCTGATCAAAGCAATCTACGAACATTCTCGAACACGACCGCAACATACGGTTATAAACACCGATCAATAATCTCAACCTATTACAATAATCGATAAACAACAAGTTCGACAACAATCAACAATCGATAAAACCAATTCACAATCTCCACGGCTCAACAATATCTCGGTTAACCACAAGTCTGATCAAACCAACTTAAACGATCATGAATTCATAATCGAAACAGAATATACTACCCTGCCTGTTGACTTAGCGCACATTAATCACTTAACATAGCGTGCGCTAAGACGTTCCCGTTAGCGTGCGCTAGAGAGTAACACTAGCGTGCGCTAATGACATGCAGTTGCATGCATTTCATATACCGATCAACACATGGTGATTATCAAGAACACTAAGTGATTCTAAACCATGTTCATAGCTATCAAAACAACAAAATCTGATATCCTTTAACATATAAGTAATCATCCAACCCTTAATCCAATTCTTATATCCATATATCATCTTCCTTAATATCAATACATGAAACATCAAGAACGTAACGACACTTCCTTAATCTTCCATTATAGAGAGTAATCATCGACAATAATATCAACGTCCGAAACTGAGGAGAAGTATTAATCCACTTATCTCAAGAAAACGAACAACACAATTCAAACCACAAGAATCATATCAATATCTTCATATCAACAATAACATCATCATGATCCGGTAATCCATACCATAATCATGCTTATCAACTTGTTTATATGATAATCATCAACTCAATAACATCAACATTCAATCCAAAACGAAATCTAAAGATGAAGAGTGATTACCTTTATGAAGGAATGGGTTGATTTTCCAAGGTTGAAACCATTTCCAAGAATCACCAATGATTTTAAGAACAAAGATTTAATCCATGATTTCTATCTTAATCTTGTTAAAGATCACCACCTCATCGTGTTTGGGAACCTCAAGAACCTCCCAAAGCTCTCTCTATCGACTGAAGGTGAAAGAAAGGACGAAATGCTTCATAATACCCGTCTGTCCCTTATATAGAATACATTACTAGCGTGCGCTAAACCTTATGTTTAGCGTGCGCTACGGCCTTAGCGTGCGCTAACTGACCTTTGTTAGCGTGCGCTATCGCAGTCCAGAGACTACTGTATGGCTTCGTACATGAGCTTACGTACGTAATGCCCATACATTAACGTACGTAACTTAAACTATCTAGCGTACGCAAGTCCTTGCATTTAGCGTGCGCTAACATCAGTTGACTCGTTTGTCTGTATGCTCCGAAGACTGGTCCACATGCCGAAAGTGCTTACGAGGATAAGATTCCTTTTTGTACGATATACAGTTAGCGTGCGCTAACCATCATGCATTAGCGTGCGCTAACACTACATTACAATATCCGTTGACTTACGAGAACGTGCGCCGAAAGTGGCCTGGTCCACACGTAGATTCCTTCTGATCTGACTGCACTAGCGTGCGCTACATTCTGCCTCTAGCGTGTGCTAACCATGAACGATAGCGTGCGCTATACTTGACCATTAGCGCGCGCTAGTCAGGCTATACTTAGCCATTTCCAACTCTTCTCGTCTGTCTCGACATACTGGATACGTACACTCACACACTGAATACATATACTTAATTCCATAATATTCTCATATGATACATAATATCCTCAATTGCAATTGTCGACCAAGTACGACAATTATACCGATACTGACATCTCAATCCTTCATTTATTTTATTTATACTGTACAGATTCCACGCTGTACAATATAACTCGGATAAAATAATATTAAACAACGATAGTAGAAATTCCGGATATTACAAGATCAACACGAGGTGGATAAACCCATCCAATGATCCAGCACACGCTAGTATAGATCCCAAGATGATCCCGTCAGATCAACATGAGGTGGACATACGACAACAATGCACAAATGCATATTAACAACAATACACATATGCATGACAACAAAAATACAGGAATGTATCACAACATGATCGACACGAAATGACAAAAATGATTAGAGTACTTGCCCCGAGTCCTTCGAGATTAATCTCGATGTCTAAACCATCACGAACCATTATCCTCAAAACTCGACGGTCCAAAATATCACGGATTGCAGATAATTCATATCTTCATCTTTATCACAATGTATCCTCGATACCCAAGTATACCAATAACAAATGTAAATCATATACATTATGATTTAACTCCCAAAAATCGTAAAACCACATAAAATCCAAATCTCCAGAGTTCACAATTATAATTATCGCTATACGAATTATAAACGAAGGAACTAAAACCATTCATTAAATATTATAAATTGTGCAAGTAATAACTTGCCTCGATACCGATGAAGTCGTTACCAATTCCATTGCCTTCGTCTACGAACTCCTCAGCCCCGACCAAAGCAATCTACAAACATTCTCGAATACGACCACAAAGCATGTTTCTAATCACCGATCAATAATCTCAACCTCTTACAATAATCTATAAACAACAAGTTCGATAATAATCAACAATCGATATAACCAATTCACAAACCCCACGACTCAACAATATCTCGATTAACCACTAGTCCGAACAATCTAACTCAATCCATTATGAACTCACAACCGTAATACAATTGTGTACACTGTCTGTTGACATAGCGCACTTTAATCACTTAACGTCGGGTGCGCTAAGTCGCTTCCGTTAGCGTGCGCTAGCGAGTAACACTAGCGTGCACTAATGACATGCAGTTCCATGTATTTTAGGTACCGATCAACATATGGCGATTACAAATACGAGTGTAAAGTAAATCATACTCCAAGATCAATCACAATCTTTCCAGATTCAATCTCGGTATCATACTCACATGATATATACCATTAATCAATCATTAATCAACATGACTTAATCATAGATATGAACATTTCATCTTCGTATCTAAAACACCGATAATTCAACACACAATCGTCTTGCTATGGTATATTCATCAATAAGTTCTTTAAGAACACCAAGTGATTCGAAACCATGTTCATAATCATCAAAGCAACATAATCTAACATCCTTAAACATGTAAATAATCATCCAATTCATAATCCAAGTCATATACATCCATTAAACCTCATATAACATCATCACATGATAATCCAACATACGCCCTCCCAGGTAATCATCCTTTAAAATGAAACACAAAGGGATACGAAAATTACCTTGTAGACGAACCATGAAGAAGAACAATCGAACTCCATTCCAAAAATCATCAATAATCTTCAAGAACAAGGCTTTAATCCATGCTTTCCATCTTATTATTGTTCAGAATGATCATCTCTCAGTGTTTGGAACCTCAAACTTCTTTCTAAGAACTCTCTCTATCGAAATAAGGGAAGGAATGGTCGAATGAACATAATTCACATCTGCAATCATATATAAACTGACTATTATTAATACGTTTCATAAGAAATAGTGGTGAATTTCCATGAATAACCTATCAAGGCATCATGAAGGGGAGTCAATCTCGGGGGAATGACTTAGAATCCAAAGTAGGATACATAGTTATAATATTAGCCTTGAAGTTTAGAAAAAGGCTTCATAGCATATTACAATCAACATAACTTAGAAAGCAAAATCATAAAGAGTGTTTGCAGCGGAAAAACATGGTTGGTTAAATATATGAAGATATTTAACCGGGACTTAACATTGATCGTAAACAAAATACTTCCACTCAACACCCTCCGTCACATCCCTTGCTCAACCTACATATTTTAAAACATATACAGGGCCGAGTACAACGTACTCCGTGAACATATTGCCAAAACATAATACATGCTTTCGTATTTGTCATCATGCATAGAAGCAATAACACATGGAGATTTTAGAAAAAAGCCCATGTTTACTAAATCATTTTATTTCATAGCATATATCATCAGATTCACCATATCGATAATTTACGCTGGGGAAGGTGGCCACCTCTCTCGAATGTTACTCCCCGAGATCGCCCACTCCGAAGAGAGCTCACAATCCCGAGTACTATGTACACTAACCCTGGCCAGCAACCTTTGTCTAGCTCAGGATCCAATCATTTCATAGGTTGTCAAGCCAATAGTGATAGGTTCATAAGAATCCACATAAAAGTTTTTATGCATCACAATCATTTGAAATCATAATTTTCTTGTAAAACATTTCATCAAAATAGAGTAAAGCTCAAATCATTTTCATATAGAAAGCCCACCTGGACAAGTAATAAATGCAAGCAAAATGATTCTCGGCTCTTCCATACGCTTCAGTCTGCTGCTCCTGTAATACCCGTAATTTTGATTTACGGTAATTTTTTTTTCGGCGGAAGTCCGTTTTGACGACTTGCTCATGACCGTTTCGTCATTCTGAGAATGATTAATTCTACACTTTTTGTCATCCGAGTTCGTTTCGGTGTCGTTCTGTTGAATTCCGTGTTCTTTAGCGACTTTTCCACGTATGAGTTCGACTTTGTTGGATCGCCATTAATTTTTGGAAACTCCAAAAATTCTTAATCTTTGCAATATTATAAATCATTGAGTTAGATTTCCAATGGTTCAAACGGTGGGTCAATCGGATTCCGGACGAGGGAGTTATGGTCGAAATAGCTAAGTCACTCTCATTCCCAATTTTTGGCCGAGCACTCTGTACCTTGTGCCACGGCACATGCCGGCAGAGCCGCGGCACACTGCCGAGTCACTGCCGGTAGATTTGGCCCTGTGCCGCGGCACACTCCCTCTGCGCCGCGGCACACTGTGCAGCCTATTTATGGCCCTGCAGACGGGTTTTTGGCCATTTTTCTCCTTCTTCTCCTTCTCCTCCGCGGCTGAGGGTATGCTTATCATGGAGCCATGTTGTTTAACAACAAATCCACGAAGTTCTTGAGTTCATAACATCAATCAATCATTCTATATCGTCCTTTAATCCAGCGAATCAAGGTAATCTTCCTTAGAACCCTAATTTCGTGAATTTGGGGGTTTTTGCATTTTTGTCCGATTCGTTCCGTGTTGTTGATTAATTCATGATGGGTATGATTAATCTTGGTAGTATTATTGTGTTTAACATCATTTAATCCATTGTTCTTCGTCGAATCGAAGTATATTTCTTGATTTCCTTCGAATCGACTTTTTGGGGGATTTGTCCTCGATCTCGTTTTTCATCCATTTTTGTTGGATAGATTGTGGTTAAATGATGTTGTTAAACATATTCTATGGATTGTATATCCATATTTCAACTTGGAATTCCGTTTTCGTGTTTTGTCGGGACGAATCGTGTTCTTGTCCGTTTTGGGGAAAAAGACTTGAACATTCGTCGTTCGTTCTTTGAATTCTACGGCTTTGAGTCATGCTATGGAATTCATTTTCATTGTTGTTATTGTCCTCCGTAATTTATTATCGCGAGTTGGCATTCGGTGGAGTCGGCGGGTTCGTAGTCGGTTCGTGCCAACCTACTTCGGTTGATTCTCCGCGTTGTGGTTGTTCAAGGCAAGTATCTTGCCCATACATTTCATGTTTCATTGATATAATTCTTGATAAATGATTTTATGCGAAATCCAATGTTTAATGAACGTAAAAAGGGGTTGGTATGTTCTCGATAAATGTTGTCTTTCAACGATAATTCGTATACTTCGTGAATATGTGTTCTCAGAATATGTGTGTTGGTTTGGTATGTTGAAAGATAACATGATCTCTTCGAGTGAGTTAATAGACCGTAATCCTTTGCCGGGGATTACATATTGTTATTGTGTACTTGTTTGGTAAGAACGAAATGTGTGTGATATTAGTTGCTACTCCTTGAAAGGAGGTTGTGATGCTTAATGTTGTTTGGCTTCATAAGTGATTATTGTTGTGTGCTTGATGCATGTGATGTGCCTCCAGGTATGATTGTTGTTGTTGCCCAAAATATTTATCCGAAGATTAATACTGCTGGAAGACGGACAACAAACAACAATTGCGGGAGCACTTCCGAGAGAAGATAAATAATACAAGATTTGTCGGGTTTGTTAGGCCCGGGCTTGAATGCTCTCGCGAGATGTTATTAATACGAATATTCGTGGATACAAGTATTAATGAGAGAAATCTAAATACAATGAGTGTAAAAAGACTCTGTTAATCCGGCTCTTGAGCGAAGCTCGGTGTTCTTCGTCCCGCCGATAATCTGCTCGAGGAGAAAGGCCGGGAGAAGTAAGACCGAATGATAGCTGTTGCCAAGAGTTGGAGATTAGCCAAGTGCTTGATGTTTTTCTTCTGTATTGCGTGTATAATGTCAGAATGCCCGAGAGAGTTTACAAATGCAGGAGGCCTTGTATATATAGGGGCAGCCGGGTCCTGTCCTGTAGTGGCCGATCGCCTGCCGGCCATTATAATAATGTGCCGATCGCCTGCCGGCCAATATTATAATGGGGCGATCTCCTGGGCTGTCGGGATAAAGTCCAAGGAAGATGCTGGCTGTCGGGCTAAAGTCCAAGGAAGAGGCTGGCACAGCTGGGCGGTCCAATAAGGAGCCAACACGCGTCCGGAATCAGTCAACATGTGGCCCTACTGACAAGCTTTCGGCGGCTTGTCGGCTGGTGGAGAGATTCTGCCAGGCTGTGGTCAATGGCCCGAGATTCGCGGATCTTGTCTCGGCCCTTGCACGTGGTGCTAGTCTTGAGGCTCGGCCTTCGCCGACTGGATGGCCATCGGTGGTGATCGACATGAGGCAGTCGTCCCTGGATGGTCATCGGAGGTCGCCATTGGCCAGTTGTCGAGGGTCGGCATTGGCCGGTCACCAGGTGTAGGTCGGCAAGATGCCGAGAGAGGATCGCCCGCTTGTCGGTCGTCAGGAGTCGGTCGCTGAATACCGAGAGGGGATCGTCCATTAGTAGATCGCCAGGGGTCGGTCGCCGAGTATCGAGAGGCGATCGTATCTGAGGTTGATCGCTCGATACCGGGACTTGTCCTGGGGCCTTCGGTTGGCCAGTCTAGCATGTCCGCTGGGATAAGGCTTGGTCGCTAGGTCGCTGATCGGTAGATCTGCCTTGGCCGCTCGGCAGTGACTCGGTCGCCCGACCTCCTAGTCGATCGCCGGTCGGAAGGTGTTAATTCTTGACACAACAATTGCCCCCCAGCTTGCTCCTATGTTGAAGACATGGGGCGAGGTGGTTCTTGCTGGTGATCGTGTCTGGATGAGGACGGGCGACCTGAGCTGACTTAGGACTTGGACTTGGGCTATCATGGTCGATTGGCTAGCTATCTTTCGGTCTTGTACCTGCAAAAACAACATTGGCCGATCCCCCATGGAAACTTGGGTGGTTTCGCTTTGTTTGAGGAATCGTGCACAGTCGCGGAGATCGATGGACCGACTCCATGACCGTGTCTTGGTGCGCGAAGACATTGAGTGTCTCGTGACTCACTTTATTATGAGGGTCCTCTCATAGCCGCGCCGCCTCGTATTTAAACGAAGGGCGTGCGGTCTCGGTCTAGAGGAGTCCTTGCGCGGGGCAGCGTCGGATGAATCAACTCCACGCCCGCGGCTTGTTAGCTCTGCTTCCACCTCGGCCAGCCATGGAGATGGCCGACCTCGACGGTGTACGTTGAGACGGGGTTGTGGCATGTGTCCACTGATTAATGTTGGAGAGCCCTCAGACTACGCCGGCCTCGTATTTAAACGAAGGGCGGGCGATCTCGGCCGAAAGGGACCTTGCATGGCCGAAGCAGCCGGTTCCATCGACTGCCAGGACCATGGCTTTATGATGCGCGGTGGAGGCGATCTTATGCCTTAGTCCGTCATGTTATATGCTGGACTGTAGATGGCGATCGTGTCCACCGGGTTGCTGATGATGTAGCGATCTGGCCGGAAGACTGGCGATCGTCGCTCGGCAGCCGATCGCTTTATTCGTAGGTCGATACTGGCGATCGGGCGGCGGCTAGTCCCTCATTTAAAATGGACTGTAGGCGGGGATCGAGTCCTCCGGCTCTGCTGGGTAGTAGCGATCGGGCTGGGAGACTGGAGGTCGTCGTACGGGCGCCGATCGATCTACTCCTAGGCTGAGAAGAAGCCTTTGCCTGGACAGGAAATCTGCGGCTCTAGCCCGGAAGGCTGCGTAGGTCGTCGGCAGGGTCTTCGTGAGATGCCTGAACATAGGCGAGAAGCCCTGAAAACCTCCTAGGACCGCGTAGAGGGCGGTCTCATCGCTTACGGGCTCGCCGTTGAGGATGATCACGTCTACCCGGTCGATGTAGTCCGAGTCGGACTCTTCTTCTCCCTGCCTGATTTGCATCATGCGATGGCGACCTTCTGGCCGGGCGACCCTGGTGGCGAAGTGTTCCGTGAAGACGTGCGCCAGCTCGTTAAAGGAGCCAATGGACCGAGGTGGCAGTGAGGTGTACCACCGGTGGGCGAGGTCGTCCAGTGTCAGAGGGAACATTCGGCACCTGGTCGCGTCTGATGCCCCACACCCGGTCATGTAGATGTTGAACTTGTGCAGGTGTGTTTGGGGGTCCGATCGCCCAAGGTACACGGGTGTCTGAGAAGGAACGATCTTGTGCTGCACGGGGGCGAGCTCGATGTCGATCGCGAGCGGCTCGCTCGGCTCGGCGATCGTCTTCATGGCGCCTGCCCCGGATTGCAGGAGCGCCTTCACGTCGTCGATCTGACGTTGCATTGCGGCAATCGCCGCGGCTCGGCTGCTTGCGGATCAGCTTTGGGAGCGGGGGCCGAGGCGATCGTGTGCGACCTCCGACCCGCCGCCGCCGACCTCGGGAATCCGCGAGCGGTAGCTGTGCGGCCGGGATCACCTTGTGGGAGCCGGGTAGTCCGAGATCCCGGTGACGGACACAAACTCCGCTGCCTCGTAGCCGGGCCGGATCGCCCGGCCGCTGTGTCGGGTCGCGCCAGCGATCGAAGACAGAGGTGCCCCGGCCGCGAGCGCCTCTTCTTGCGGGCGAGAGCCTCTCGGCGATCGCTCGGCAAGCAATGCCTTGAGCTTCCGCTTGGACTTCCGGCGGGAGACCGAGGGGTGATAGCAGGAGGGGCGTCGAGAGCAATCCGTCGTTCTGAAGGGCGGCTATGGCCTCTTCGATCTGTTCATTGGTTCGAACCGATCGAGCGAGAGGCTCGGGCCGCCGTCCGGATGGGATCGAGCGTCTCGATCGCGGCCGCCTTCCACCATCGGGCCGCGGCTCGGGCCGGGACGGAACAGGTCCGGCCGGCCGTGGCCGGCTTTCTTCGACGTGGAGGCGGAAGACATGTTTTCGAAGGATTACTTTGAAGTGCGGTAAGTGTCACTTCAGTATCCGCCCGAGAACGATGAGTGTTCTTCGGGACGGTAGGTATAAAAATTCGAGGTTGGATCCCTTCCTCTAGCGCCAATTGTTGTTGCCCAAAATATTTATCCGAAGATTAATACTGCTTGGAAGACGGACAACAAACAACAATTGCGGGAGCACTTCCGAGAGAAGATAAATAATACAAGATTTGCCGGGTTTGTTAGGCCCGGGCTTGAATGCTCTCGCGAGATGTTATTAATACGAATATTCGTGGATATAAGTATTAATGAGAGAAATCTAAATACAATGAGTGTAAAAAGACTCTGTTAATCCGGCTCTTGAGCGAAGCTCGGTGTTCTTCGTCCCGCCGATAATCTGCTCGAGGAGAAAGGCCGGGAGAAGTAAGACCGAATGATAGCTGTTGCCAAGAGTTGGAGATTAGCCAAGTGCTTGATGTTTTTCTTCTGTATTGCGTGTATAATGTCAGAATGCCCGAGAGAGTTTACAAATGCAGGGGGCCTTGTATATATAGGGGCAGCCGGGTCCTGTCCTGTAGTGGCCGATCGCTTGCCGGCCATTATAATAATGTGCCGATCGCCTGCCGTCCAATATTATAATGGGGCGATCTCCTGGGTTGTCGGGCTAAAGTCCAAGGAAGATGCTGGCTGTCGGGCTAAAGTCCAAGGAAGAGGCTGGCACAGCTGGGCGGTCCAATAAGGAGCCAACACGCGTCCGGAATCAGTCAACATGTGGCCCTACTGACAAGCTTTCGGCGGCTTGTCGGCTGGTGGAGAGATTCTGCCAGGCTGTGGTCAATGGCCCGAGATTCGCGGATCTTGTCTCGGCCCTTGCACGTGGTGCTAGTCTTGAGGCTCGGCCTTCGCCGACTGGATGGCCATCGGTGGTGATCGACATGAGGCGGTCGTCCCTGGATGGTCATCGGAGGTCGCCATTGGCCAGTTGTCGAGGGTCGGCATTGGCCGGTCACCAGGTGTAGGTCGGCAAGATGCCGAGAGAGGATCGCCCGCTTGTCGGTCGTCAGGAGTCGGTCGCTTAATACCGAGAGGGGATCGTCCATTAGTAGATCGCCAGGGGTCGGTCGCCGAGTATCGAGAGGCGATCGTATCTGAGGTTGATCGCTCGATACCGGGACTTGTCCTGGGGCCTTCGGTTGGCCAGTCTAGCATGTCCGCTGGGATAAGGCTTGGTCGCCAGGTCGCTGATCGGTAGATCTGCCTTGGCCGCTCAGCAGTGACTCGGTCGCCCGACCTCCAAGTCGATCGCCGGTCGGAAGGTGTTAATTCTTGACACAACAATTGTTGAATCTCCGGGATCCATACTTGCTAGTATGGGTCGGGCGTGACCGTAGGGTTATCCAAATCGGGTATGTCTTGCGGGGACTCCGAGGTTCGTGGCTTGTTAGCCCGATGCCGAGATAACTTGTGGGGTTATCATCGGGTATGTCTTGCGGGGATTCCGAGGTTCGTGGCTTGTTAGCATGATGCCGGGATAAGTTATGGTTGTGGTTTGATTATGTATGTATATGTGCTTTTAGTCACATGACTGCGGTTACGGTGACATGTGATTTGATATAGTTTCCCTATGGGTTATTCACTCGGGTTTGTTCTACGGGAGCATCTGAGGTCCGTGGCTTGCTAGCACGGGACGCGAATAATCTGTGGAAATAGGTTGTTATGGTATGATCGGGTCGTGGACCCCACTTGTTGTTATCGAATTTATGTTTTGGGAAAATGACTTTTGGGCTGTGTCCCTAAATGTTTTCGAAAGGCCTGAGAATTCTGAAATCCCAATGTATTCAAAACTCCCGAGGTCGTAAAATGTTTTTCACAAGATGTATATCAGGTTTACCCTATCTTTCGATTTAATCGTTTGATTAAGTGAATCACCTCGGGAAGTATGTTTATGATTAACATGTTTCGTGGAGTGTGATATGTATGGCTCGTTTTCGTATTTTATACTTGCACTAGCAAAACAGTGGAGTTTTGCTAACCCCCGAGTATTCGGGGGGTGGATGTCTATTTTTGCATTCAGGTTTTGGAGCATAACACAGGGTCGGCACGAAGGATGATGAAAGATGAACGATACTAATCACACGAGGATCCGTTGATGTCGTATTGGTCTAGTTGTATTTTCTTTTCCGCTGCAGTATCTTTTCCCCGTTGTACGGGAGTTTATTCTATTTTGACCCCTGCGTGGGTATGTGTTTGTAATTGAGTTGTATATTTTTATTGAAAGACCAAATTGGTCTACTGAGTCATTTTAGCCTTGAAGGCATTGTCGAGATGTTAAATGTTGTTACCAGCCTGGTAGATCCTCGAGGAGAGGGTCTACGGCGTGTAATATCCCTGAGTGGATTGGGGGTGTTTAAGCTCCACCTTTCATCGGAAACAACTAAGTTTAGCGGTCGATCGAGCTTAACGAAGTCTAACGGACAACGGACTCGATCTACATGTTTGGACTTTAGAGTTTTGCATTCGACTTAAGTTTAATAATAAAAGCTATGATTCTCTTAGAGAACCTAACTGGCCATATAACATATAAAGATACCAACAACGGTAACTGATACTCAATTCTGTTACACATTCCTTGGTTCGAAAACCATCATCAAACACTTAACATAATCATAACATAATGTGCATCAAGTCTGGAAAGAATTAGCATTATGTTAATGCACAATAAAAAATAGATAGTGTATCTCATACCACTGGAAAGCCACTGAAGTCTAGTTTCAAGTCCATTTTACAGATCTCAATAATATTAATCGTGGAGAAAGTTATAGCCATTTTCGTGAAATGTAACGAAACTGCCAACTTCTGGCGAAAATGGGAAAAACATCATATAAACCTAGAGCTCGTTTCTAGCATCGAAAACCCTAAACGTGTAAACTCTAATCATGCATATCATACTTATAACTTATATAGAAGTCGACATACAATCATGCTTCTTGACATTATGAACTCCATTTCATAATCTTTTCTTTTGAAAACATGACTACTTACTCATTTTTATTTCCCAACTTTAAACCTTCAAACATCATTAACATCAAGTATCATCAAGCACCAATTGTTACCAACATCAAACAACACACTTAACATACACGCATGTTGATAATCAAAGTCTTGGTCCTAACATACAAATGACCTAAACATGACTTTAAAATCCTCAATACATAACATGCTCCTTAACTACATCAAATATTACCAACGCATCTTCCAACTTCATAAATCTAACTTCATGCTCTTATTTTCAAATAAATTTTCAAAAACAATTTATAAAAATCTAACAAAAACATATCATCTACTCCTTTCATACCTCATCACAATTATCAAGTCACTTTTGAACATACAACAACATATCAAGAACTAAACATGTTTCTTCCTTACTTTCAAAATACCAAACATTTTATAAAAATCCGATAAATTCATCATAGCATCATATCATCATATAGCAACATATTGTGTAAGAAAATCATAATAAAAACAACACATGATTGGGTTATAGAACCCTAAAATTTTCGGCCAACATATAAAAATCAAGACATGATTACAACTTGTTCTAAACAGTTTCAAGAACCTTAAAATCAACTTAAAGACAACATACAAAACATTATAACATTAAACCTAAACTCTTCATATATTCTCAAATTTTAAAGTATGCCAAAACCTATTTCTATTTGGATATAAATGAAGAGGAGGAGGTAACTTACTTGAATATAAACTTTGTTTCAAGTTTGGAGCACAAAATGAGCTTGTACTTGAGTTCTAATGGAAGAACAATGGTGTTTTCTTCACTTGAATGGGGAGGGGGCGGCCAAAGGAGCAAAAGAAGAGGAGGAAGATGAAGTGAGGAGGAAAAAAGGAAAGGGAGGTGATGTCCCTTTATATAGTAGGTTAACCCTAGACGTCATCATAAATCGGTCGAAGAATATTTTACGTTTCGCACCTCCACAGATAAAATTACTCGGGTATTGTGTGTATGTCATATACTTAAATTATAGTGTCGTTCTTATATATTAAAGTCGGAGAAAAGTTTTGCGATTTACGGAACGTGAATTATCCGAGAAAACGACTCGACATAAAATATACCCAAAAATTCAAAAAGTAAACTTTTGAAAATCGTACTCGTAGCGTAAAATTAGAGTATATAGGAGGCGATGGAATCACGATTCTGTCTATCGAAACATAAAAATCAAATTCGAAAAATAAACCCAACCAGATAACCGAACATCCGATTTCTGAAATAAAAACGTGTAAATAGTTCTAAACTTATTCCATTAGTCCGAATTTTATTATTTGTGAATGCAAAACCCTAATGTCGCACTTGAGTTCATAAAAATTCATGCATATAAAAGAGCGAGGCATTACATTTCGTGTCGTGGCTTCAGACCTCATTGTGATACGGCTTCGTGCCGTGGCTTCGGCCCTCATGTGATACAGCTTCGGGTTGTTTGGCTTCGGGCCATTTTGATGATTGGCAGCTTTGGCTGAGTGGTTTTTAGGCCATTGTGATATTTTGGCAGCTTCGACAGAGGGCATTCAGGTCGTTGTGATGTTTTGGTATTTCTGTTGGAGCCTTCGGGCATTGTGATTCGTATCTATTTCAGCTCTGGTCTGGTTTACATTTGGGTAATTCATTGTTGTGTTCTATATTGATGATTCACCATTGGGTACTTGTGTTCTAACCTGTTGAGCAGGTACTGATCGTATGCCGTGGGCATAGTGTTTCACGAATGCTCGGTTCTTACCTTGGTTTGTGAGCATCTCGTATTACCATTGTTATACTATTTATTCTGCCTTTGGATGCATATCATGTTGTACATGTATTTGATATTCATTATCTGGATGACTGCCCCGTGGGGGCGGAACATGTTTTCATGTTTTAGGTGCTTGCGAGGAGAGAGTTGAGACATAGTGGCATGACGATGGCAACGAGGCATTCGAGCGATACTAGTCCCGAGTTGTTTTGTTGTTCATGTTGGTTAGTCCGTTCGGAGTGTTATCCAATTTGTCAGTCGTTGTCATTATGTATTTTCCGAGCAAGGATCGTGGATGTTGTTGTATTTTTAATTTGTCCATGTAGTCCCATCATTATCATTGAAATTCCACGTTGGAATATTATGTCGGACATCATAGTAGGGACTGTGATTTTTCTTTTTGGTCAGATTGATGTATGTTAGTCGTGTTCGCCTGGTGGATCTCCTGGCATAGGGTCTACGGCACTGTAATTCCCCAATGGGATTTTGGGGGCGTTACAGAAGATGGTATCGGAGCATGGGTTGTGATAAAATCTGGTATGTGAGTTACGTGGCTCTAACGACATGGTAGTAGTGGAGCTGTCAGGTTATGACAATCTGGACAGTCGGGGTTTGTGATTCGTGATAGTGGGGCGACTGTATGAGTCATTCTTTCATCGACTTGTCGTCAGTGAAGACTAGTATCGCAAGACCTCGGAGCTTTGTATGACCTGTGTAATGACTCGATTCTCCTTTATGTTCATACATTCATTATGTCATTGATTATACATTTGAAACCAGTATGTCATTGATTATACATTTGAAACCTGTATTGGTTATGATTGACATGATTGATGTAATTGTTTATGTGTTGAGTATGTATACTTGTGTTTGGCTATTGACTTAGCATTTTGGATTGGCCGTTGAGGCGTATTTGAGCTACGATCATGATTGAGCGTTATTCTTTCAGCATGGAAAGAGGAATCCGAGGACGTGATAGAGGGGGTAAGGGCTGCAGAACGATCCAGAACCCAGAACCTCATGTTTATACATGTGCGGATGCCGAGATGGATCAGAGTTTGTCCGGAGGTGTTACTTACGCGACCGATATCCATTCGGGACGTCATACTCTAGAGGTCAATCAAACTGAGAGTGGACACGTCGAACCTTTCTTGCTTATGAGGGGCATGATGGCCCAGATGACTCAGATGACGCAGATAGTATAGACCATGCTGGCCTCGATGGTTTGTGGTACACCGCAGCAAGGATTTCAGGTGACGTTTAATGGGTAGAGTGGGAGAGTGAGTCAGATTGTTGGCGATATCTATTAATAGAGGCCGCCTACTTTTGAGGGTTCGTCGGAACGAGCTGACATTATTCATTGGCTCGAACATTTTGATAAACTCTTCAACATGGTTTGGTGTCCGGAAGAGAGTAAGGCGGTAGTAGTGGCTTACTACTTGAGTAAGGGCACTTATTCTTGGTGGATTTCTGTGAAACCCACCGATCGTGATTGTGTCTGGAGCAATTTCAAGACCCTCATGTTAGAGAGGTATTATCCGGCTCCACTTCGTGAAGCCAAGCTGTCAAAGGTTTTGAACCCGGAATCCGTCGAGGACGAGGGTGTTATTGTCATTGCTGAGAAGTTTCAAGGACTTCTTCAGTTTGGTTCATCTGTTATCTGTACTGAAGCGGATAAGATCAAGTATTTTAGCAAGAGGCTAAACCCGCAGTAGAGGATGCAGTTGTTCAACCACAATTGTAATTCACTTGGTGAATTTATCGAGAAGACTCTTGGAGAAGAGATTTTGATCAAAGAGATTGCACGGAAGAACCCTTCAGTTTCTTCTAGTGAGAGGAACAGGTTGCCGGTTCGTTCAGAGGGACATCAGGCTCCGACATCCAAGAGTTCGTTTTCTAGTCGTCTTCATGCTGGGAAAGCATCTCCCTTTCGACTGTTGTTTGCTTTAACTCTGATTCAGCAGGGCACGTTAGTACTTGGTGTACTATGCCAGCTTTTATTTGTCGTTCATGTGGGAGACAGGGACACCTACAAAAATACTACAGGAGTTCTAGTGCCAGTAGATCTCGAGAGAGCTCACTGGCCTCGAGAGATTTTGTTACTCCCGTCCGTACTTCATCAAAGGGGTCCTATCAGGCTTCTGAAGCTAGAGGTAAGGACAGCCGAGGAGGAGTAGCGAGTTCAGAATTGGGTCTTCCTCGAGTCGTTGAGATAGAGGATGTCGATGATATGGAGGATATCGATGCTGGGTACACTTGAGATGTAACCTTGATTTGTATTTTCCTTGTTTTCGGATTGATGTTTGACTTAATTTGTATTATGGTGTTGTGTTTGTGAACCATTTGTTATTGATCTATCATGTAACGATGGTATTTGAGAATCTTGAGATTTAATGTAGTTTGATGCGTTTTCTTTCCTTTTGATGTTGTACCCGAGATTTCGTGATAATCTGGTGAATTGTTCATTGTGTTTCGAGACGTCAAGTCGTGAGGACTTGGGCATACGATTGATATGGTCCTGACAACTATGTCTGTGCGTTGTTATTTTCTTTTTGTGGCGTGAGTCACCGAATGCATAGGTTTTCGATGCTGACGAGAACGGAGAAGTGCACACCGATGGTTGTGGACATGTACACTGGGCGGCTCCCGCAGGGTGTGTATGCTGGTGTTACAAGTCATGCGGTTGGTACAACTTTCTGGCTGGTCTCTAGCGGATGAGTCATGATTCGACTGATCTCGCATTCAATTGAGTGTTTTTATCACTAGGTTTTCGCCGTGTTCGGGCAGGGGAGATGCGGGGACCCGAGAGGTTGACCCAGTTACTCAGGCGGAGTTGTTCGTATTGAGGAGTATTTCTGGAGATGTTTTTTCCAGATCCCGATAGATAGTTCATATCCCGAGTTGTGTACCCTTAGTTTCGGGGACGAAACTTTTTAAAGGGGGAGTATGTAATATCCAGGGGTAATTTTTTTTCGTTTCACTATTGTGTTGTATGTATTCATTTAGAATTGTACAAGTGTTGTATTTGACCGATACAAAGCATTACGTACGTTAAGTGTTGTAGGTTATGTATGTTAAACCATATTGGTTACGTACGTAATACAGGGTATCTGATCGCATCTGACTTTCGGCCTATGGGGCCGAATATGATTGTATCATGTTGGCCTTTCAAGGCAGCCAAGTCAACAAGCATTACGTACATAATGCTTGTGCTAATAACGTACGTAATGCATGGTTCGTTTTGAGGCAGTGAGTTCTGGAAGAAATTAACATACGCTACGTTAAGGTGATAACGTACGTAATCGCTCTTACGTACCTTAAGGAGGGAGGATAGCGGCTGTAATATGATGTGCAGATTATAAAGACATGCTTCATCTTTCATTTTCTCACGATCCATTTTCTATTTCTCTCCCTATAAATCACCCCTCTGCGTCTTTTAGTGAATTCCAGCCTCTTCCAACTTTATTTGTATCTTCATAACTTGGATTGAAGCTTAGGAACTTGGAGTTTGGAGTGTTTCTTAATGGTTTGAGGTTGTTCTTCACTTCTTCAAGAGGTATGTGTTTAATGTTGTGATTATCTCGAGATTATGTTGTAGCTATTGTTGATTACATCATGTTTTGATGGATGGATGGAGGATAGCATGATTCTTGATGAGTTTTTATAACTTATGATTAAGAGCATGATGATTATGTCTTGAGGAGGAGTTGTTCTTGATGTTTTAGGATACTTGGAGGTTATAATCATGTCTAGCAAGAGTTATGTTAAGATTGTTAGATGATTAACATAGCTTTGAGATGATTATTGTTGTTGGTTGTGTTCTTGAGAGATTATAACCATTTTGATATAGGATTATGATGAATTATGTGATAATTGTCATAATCTTGAAATGGTTGAGTTGATCTTGTTTGTTAATCCGAATTCTTGACGAATTGGTGTAGGATTATCGGTTGGACATCATGTTAGTAGAGTTGATGTTGTTCTTGAGGTGATAGTGGTGATATTGGTAATATTATCATTATAGGGTGATTAGTATAATGTTGTTCTTAAGTGATTCTTGTTGAATTATTTTCACAAGTGTTAAGAACATTTGATCATATCAATCATTGAGGTGTTGAAGGATGTTAGAATTCATAGTTGAGAACTATGATATTTCGTTTGTGGAGTTTGACCGATTCATGATTGAATCGGGATTGTCTTTGGTGTTGTTTTCCATTGATTTTGTGTTATTGAATGAATTGTATTTCATTCAAAGTTGTTCGAGTGCTTGTGACTGTCGGAGGATGCTGTTCGTTGTTTCTTGGGAGGACGTTGATCGTGGAAGGACTTTCTCGCCTTTGGTTTGAGGCAAGTTTTATACTTGTACTAGTCAATGAGATAAATGTTATCATATATGTGTATGAATGTGTTGTATCATTTCGAGACGTAGTCTCTTCATGATCTCTTGATGTCAGGGAATTTTTGAAACAAAACCCTTCGGTAATTATGCCAACGTTGTTGATTGATCGTCTTGTTGTTATTATTGTTCGTTAACGGCCGGTTCAAGGCATTGAGATACTTGTTAGATTATGTTATTGTCGATGGCCGGTTCGTGGTATCAATGTATTGATGGTTATTGTTGACTGATGTTCTATTGAGATATCGTTGTGATCGTTGTTATTGATATCAGTGTTTTTCTGTTGATGTTGTATTGGCCGATTGAATACATTGACGTATTTGATTATCATCTCTGTTTCTGGTGGTCGATTAAAGGCACCAGGACATCTGTTCTAATTGTATTGCTGTTTATCGATTGACTGTTCAAAGGTAATCGATGTATTGAATTCGGACTGTCGAGGACATTTCCCATCCATTGAGTTGTTACCGATTGACCGTTCAAAGGTAATCGATGTATTGAATTGGGACTGTCGAAGACATTTCCCATCCGTTGTATCGTTGTTATCGATTGTCTATTCTAAGGTAATCAATGTATTTAATTGGAACTGTCAAAGACATTTCCCATCCATGGTATCGTTGTTATCAATTGGCCGTTTTAAGGTAATCGATGTATTGAATTGGGACTGTCGAAGACATTTCCCATCCGTGGTATTATTGTTATCAATTGGTCGTTCTAAGACAAATCGAGGTATTGAATTGGGACTGTCGAGGATAGTTCCCATCCGTTGAGTCGTGTGATCGATTGACCATTCCAAGGCAGTCGACACTACGCCATAGATGACCTACGGCAATGGATTTTGTTAGTGTTGCGCTCAAAAATGTTGTAGTAGCTCTAAAAATTTTACCTCCTGCAACATTGCTTTTTTGATGTTGTTGTATATGTTTACAAAGTGTTGCCTTAGTAGCAAAGTGTTACATGCTATAGCATTTTATGACATAGTGTTGCCGTAGATATACTATTTAAAAAAAAACTTCATTTTTTATGTAAAATTAAAATTAAATAAACTTTTATATATTAATATTAAAAATTATATTACATTTTATAATAAAAATTATAATATATACATATTATTTTATAAATTATATTATATCAAATGTGGAATATATTGAATATTAATATATTTTGTTATATATTAATATTAAAAATTATATTACATTATATATTAAAAATTATAATACATACATATTATTTTATGAATTATATTATATTAAATGTGAAATATATTGAATATTAATATATTTTGTTATATATTAATATTAAAAATTATATTACATTATATATTAAAAATTATAATACATACATATTATTTTATGAATTATATTATATCAAATGTGGAATATATTGAATATTAATATATTTTGTTATATATTAATATTAAAAATTATATTACATTATATATTAAAATTATAATACATACATATTATTTTATGAATTATATTATATTAAATGTGTAATATATTGAATATTAATATATTTTGTTATATATTAATATTAAAAATTATATTACATTATATATTAAAAATTATAATACATACATATTATTTTATGAATTATATTATATCAAATGTGGAATATATTGAATATTAATATATTTTGTTATATATTAATATTAAAAATTATATTACATTATATATTAAAAATTATAATACATACATATTATTTTATGAATTATATTATATTAAATGTGCAATATATTTAATATTAATATATTTTGTTATATATTAATATTAAAAATTATATTACATTATATATTAAAAATTATAATACATACATATTATTTTATGAATTATATTATATTAAATGTGCAATATATTGAATATTAATATATTTTGTTATATATTAATATTAAAAATTATATTAAATTATATATTAAAAATTATAATACATACATATTATTTTATGAATTATATTATATCAAATGTGGAATATATTGAATATTAATATATTTTGTTATATATTAATATTAAAAATTATATTACATTATATATTAAAAATTATAATATATACATATTATTTTATGAATTATATTATATCAAATGTGGAATATATTGAATATTAATATATTTTGTTATATATTAATATTAAAAATTATATTACACTATGTATTAAAATATTTTTTTAAATATTAATATATTTTGAAAATAATTCTGAAAATATTAACAAAAATATACATATAATATATATATATATATATATATATATATGGTTTAATGTACACTTATATAATACAAATCAATATTAGAACAACAAATAACTTTTGATCACTGATTTGATACCCACCTCCATCTCATTGAGGTCACAGGTTCAAATCCCGTGAGTAGCGGAAATGCACATTTATACATATTATGTGCGGGTCGCGTGGGGGCGGGTGGCGGTGGGTTTGGGCGGGCGGGGCGGGTGCGGACTGGGCGGGAATATAATATATTTTTTTAAAAAAATAATATATTAAAAAAATAATTTCAATTTATTAAAAAAAATTATTTAAAAAAATAAATAAATTTAGTAGTGCCCCCTACTTTTACAGAAAATTGGCCTTTGCTGCAACACTTGTTTAATGTTGTTGTAGACTATAGGTAACGATGCCTTGCAGTCTTATGGTAACAAAAGGAGTGGTGTTGCAGTAGGTGACATAAGTGTTGCTATAGGGACCTACGGCAGCGGTGAAAAGTGCAACACCAAAAAAGTGTTTCCGTTTTGATTTTCTTGTCTGCAGCAACGATTTTTTTGGTTCTTGCAACATTTTGTAGGAGTTGCCGTAGGCCATCTATGGCGTAGTGCGAGGTATTTGAATTGGGACCGCCGAGGATGATGCCCATCCGTGAGTTATTGTTATCGTGTTGGCCGACTCGAGGCAGCACACTATTATTCTTGTGAATTCGGTAATCCTGAGATTGTTGCCATTTGTGATTAATTGTGTTTTGGAGGTTAGTCTCGGCTAGTGATCGATGGGTATGTTTGGGGTTGAACCTTCGCAGTTGGTTTCCCAACACCTACAGTTCAGTAGGTCACGGTCATGTTGATGATATCATTATGGGCAAGTTTGGGGCTTAAACCTTCGCGGTTGGTTTCCCAGCACCTGCAATTCAGCAGGTCATGGTCATTGAATGACCTCATTGTGATACGGCTTCGTGCCGTGGCTTCGGCCCTCATTATGATACGGCTTCGTGCCGTGGCTTCGTCCCTCATATGATACAGCTTCGGGCTGTTTGGCTTTGGACCATTGTGATGATTGGCAGCTTCGGATGAGTGGCTTTCAGGCCACTGTGATATTTTGGCAGCTTTGGCTGAGGGCTTTCAGGCCATTGTGATGTTTTGGTATTTCTATTGGAGCCTACGGGCATTATGATTCGTATCTATTTAAGCTCTACTCTAGTTTACCTTCGGGTAATTCATTGTTGTGTTCTATATTGATGATTCGCCATTGGGCACCTGTGTTCCTGTTGAGCAGGTACTGATCGTATGCCGTGGGCATAGTGTTTCACGAATGCTTGGTTCTTACCTTGGTTTGTGAGCATCTCGTATTACCATTGTTGTACAGTTTATTCTGCCTTTGGATGCATATCATGTTGTACATTTATTTGATATTCATTATCTGGATGACTGACCCCATGGGGGCAGAACATGTTTTCATGTTTTAGGTGCTTGCGAGGAGAGAGTTGAGACACAGGGGCATGCAGATGGCGACAAGGCATTCGAGCGATACTAGTCTGTAATATCCAGGGGTAATTTTTTTTCATTTCACTATTGAGTTGTACGTATTCATTTGGAATTGTACAAGTGTTGTTGTTTTGGACTGATACAATGTATATTGTATTGGGATATTTCGGGATCGAAATATTTATACTTGTCGTCGGTATTATTTCGTCGTTTGGTTGTTGTTTGGAGAGTTGGATTTATTTTGGCTAAGTATATAGACATCGCGTGTTGGGATTCGGTGCCTAAATCAAAGGCCTAGCGGAAGTGGTAAAATAAAAATTAATTCGATCTGAATTCCTACGAAAATCGATCGAGCTACATATATACGAATATTATACGAAACACGAGAGAAATAGAAACTCACCCTTGTAGTCCGTTCATTAAATGGATTTCTTCTCTTGAGCTATTCCCCAAGCTTTAGATTGATTTCCCTATGACCCAATCCGCTCCAAGCTCTTGGATGATCCAATGCCGAAAATACCGCGTCTCTACTTGCCACGCGCCGGAGAAACGAACGGAACGACGATCACCTTGATATCCTCTAAGGATACGGCTAGAGCTAGGATGATGAAGCTTTATATGTGATTATGACACTCTAAGTGTATAACTCACTATCTCTCTTTTGATTTCTTGATTTTTCTCTAAGAACCACCAAGAACACTTAAAGAAGATGATTATGACTTTGAGAAAAGTTTTTTCTCTCTCTCTCACACTCTCTTTCATGTATGAATGCAAAATGGTGAGAAAAAGATGAAGTCTTCTCTCCTAATTATATTCCAAATCCACCTAATGACAACTACTTTCTCATTATATTAATAGATACTATATCTATTAAGTCTTTGTCTTCCATTTAAAAATGGAAACAAAGACTAAAGGAAGGTGGGTGGAAATGGGGCGGCCTTCATGAAGAAAACGAACGAGTTCGGTTCGTTTCGGACTCCCGTGAGTCCAAACAGATAAACTCCGATTCCGTTCTGATGTATTTATATCAATTAATTAATATAATTAATTAATCATATCAAATACCTAAAAACATAATTAATTTGTCCAAGAAATAAGTATATTCATGAATTAAATTAACCACCCAGTAATTTATTTAATTCATTAGGCCGTAAATCAAATTATCCAATAAATCAATTTAGACATCTAATGTCCCAATTAATTAGATATCCAATATCTAATATTGATAATGAGAGAATAAGCTCGATTCATTCCGTCATCAATCCTATTGCGCGACTTGGTAGGTCCGTCTTAATCAGCAATGGGAGGAACCAAAGAGTAGTAGCACCACCCAGCCAGCCTGGCGGCCTACACTGTACCCCAACTGAGAACGAATGATTGGGATCATTCAAGAACCATTCTGTCGTGAATACCAGTAAATGTATAAACCCTTCTATCAAATGTCCCGATCAAGTTATAGGGTCATGGTCAGTCAAACCCTATCTGTACTTGACGCTATGCATGTGTTAATGCAAATCGAGATCATCGAGCTCTCATGTATCTAATACAGCTAGCTCCAATGCTTTGTCCAAAGACTTATGATCTCATCTGCCAATAACCGGATAGGACATATAACCCACTCACTAATGGGAGAAATAATTCTATCTTGGTATTCAGTAGGGCCTGCTACTTGCCCGTCAAGATGCACGTCGAGGTTGACCCCCGCCTTCCAGGTTACAGGGTCGCACTACTCTAATGAAAATCTTGACGTCACAAGCACATCCCTACTAAATCCTCAAGTCGAAGGTTCACGAATACCTATCACAACCTTTCGATTCCGTCATTGACTGTCCCGGAGTGAAATCCATGTGATGAATCGAGGGTGAGTCGGTTCGAGTATATTAATCCAATTAGCATACCTATAACATGTGCTCCCACTAACCATTAGTGTTCGACCGGCACTCTCCATGTCAAAGAACACGTCATACAAGTCTTCGCATAAACTTAACGCCCAGTCAAGTTTCATCGACTTGCGAAAAATTAAGTATTTGAGCTATAAACCTTTCCAGTGCTGACCCCCTTATCCAATAAGGAGTGGAACGTTTTGCCCTCAAAGACACGGACTAGTTTCTATATGTATATTTACGAGTGAGGAATGCTAGTAACTACCAGTAAATAAAGAAACATTCAGTGCCTTATATTAATGATTTACATAATTACAAGTACAATGCCCTCACTCAACAACCTCTGAGTGGCGTTCGAGGGCATACTCCTAACAATCTCCCACTTGCACTCAATGCCACACACTATGGTATCTAATACCCATGTTCTACAGATGATGCTCTAAGGTAATCTGAGAAAGTGGCTTGATCAGTGGATCAGCGACGTAGTCGGATAACTCTACTCTATGCAGCACAATGTATCTCTTTGCGAATAAATTCTCTTAAGAGATGATACCCTCTCTCAATATGTTTGGTACTATTGTGAAACCTCAGCTCCTAGGCCTGCGCTACCGCTCTATTGTTATCGTATAAAAACGAAAATACGCAGCGCAACACATGGTGTCACATGAAGTTTACCGAATAACTTCTTAATCCTACATTTGGAGGCCTCCGAGGCCGCTTTATACTCAGCCTAACAGGTGGAACCAGCAGTCGCGCTATACTTGGCACTATGCCATGATACTGCTCCTCCATTAAGAGTAAGTGCAGCCAGAAGTAGACATAGAATCGTCTTTCTATCCTTAGAAGTCTAATACAGTGAATCCCATTACATTCAGTTCTTTACTGCCGTATTTAAGAACCAGGTCTCTAGTCCTTCTAAAGTACTTGAGAAAATTCTTTTACGGCATTCTAATGTTCTCTAACTGGGTTAGGCCGAAACCTACTTACCACGCTCCCAGCATGCACAATGTGAGGTCTCATACACAATAAAGTATATATAAGGCTACCCAAATTATGAAGCATATGTTATATTACTCATTTCTTTTCATTGTTCCTCACTATGTGGACACATCTTCAAGGTAAGTTTTATTCCATGTCGCATCGATAGGAACCCTCTTTTAGAATCATCCATCTTAAATCGCTTTAAGATTTTATCTATATAGAGGGATTGGGAAAGACCTATTGTTCTCTTTGCTCTATCCCGGTAGAGTCGAATTCCAAGAATATAGGTAGCTTCTTCCGAGTCTTTCATGGAGAAATAACTTGAAAGCCAAGATTTCACAGAACTGAGCATTCCCACATCATTTCCTATTAGTAGAATGTCATCCACATATAGTACTTAAGAATGCGATCTTGCTCCCACTAACCCTCTTGTATACACAAGGTTCCTCTTCATTTTGCACGAAGTCAAACTCTTTGACTGCCTCGCCAAAACGAAGGTCCCAACTATATGAAGACTGCTACAGTTCATTTCATGGAGTCTACATCCACCATTACTAGGTAATTGGTCGCGGGTCGGTCTCTTGTTTATCACCTGGAACCTCGTGGAAACCCAGTTCCTCTAAGTGCATAAAACTATACCTCTCAGGTAATTGAGACACCCTACTTGACCTATGAGGTGGTTGTACTTATGTTACAGAAGGTTCGGTTCCAATTTCTTGCACAGGTGTATCCTGAGAAGCTAGATTGTATTCTTCCAAAGAAATATTTCTACCTACTCCGCCTTCCTAGATGAACTCTTCTTCCAGGAAGTGTGCATGCAAAGCAACAATGATCTTTCGATCTTTGGGAATGTAGAATAGATAACCCATCGTCTCAGATGGGAATCCAATGAAACGTCTCCTCACAGACCTCGCTTCTATTTTATCCACCTTAGTCTTCTTGACATAGGCGGGACATCCCCAAATCCTAATGTGATTAAGACTTGGTTTCCTGCCCCCCACATCTCATGTGGAGTTTTAGGAACGGATTTGGAAGGACATCTATTCAAGAAATATGCAGTAGTCTGGAGTGCATAACCCCACAGGTAAATCGGTAAGTCAGAATAGCCTAGCATGGAACGGACCATGTCCAATAAGGTCTGGTTCCTTCTTTCTGACACACCATTTAACTGAGGAGTGCCTGGAGGTGTTAGTTGTAATATTATTCCATGTTCCTTAAGGAACTTGTCAAACATCGTACTCATATACTTGCCACCGCGGTCCGACCGAAGTGTTTTGATATGATTTCCAGTGTGTTTCTCGACTGGGGCCTTAAATTCCTGGAATTTCTCAAAGGCCTTGGATTTATATTTCATTAAGTATACATAACCATACCTAGTATGATCATCTGTAAACGTAATGAAGTACTGATATCCGTGACGTGCTACTTTCTAAGCACTACATACGTCGGTATGGATTAATCCCAGTTTATTAGCGGCTCTTTCAAAAGTCCCTGTGAAGGGGGACTTAGTCATTTTTCCTTTAAGGCAAGTTTCACAAGTAGGAAAGGGATCCGATCCCAATGGACCCATAAGTCCATCTTTTTCCATCTTGTAAACCATTGTCTGATCAACATGACCAAATCTAAAATGCCATTTGAAAAGTGACAGGTTTCATCCCTACCACGTTTTCTAGTCATTGTATTCACAATGATTTTGTTGCTGAAGTTTAGATGATATAGTCCATTTAACAATGTAGCAGTACCCACTAATTTATTTCTAAAATAAATTTTGCAGGAACCATAACCAATGAAAAATGATAAAGCCTTTCCGATCCATGACCGGAATGGATACAAAGTTTTTATGCCCCTTGCACAAAACAAGTACATCTTCTAAAAAGAAATCCGGATTCTAAATCCAAAAGTAGTGATCCTTATGTCGGTTGCCTAGACACTATGCCCGCTTCCGACAGTGACCATCACTTCCCCAGCTCCAAGCTTCCTCCTTTGTTCCAGATCCTGATTCACGGTACAAATATGAGAACTAGCACAAGAATTCAGTATCCAAAAAGTAGAAAATATTGTAGCAGAACAATTCGTTTCCAAAACTAAAATTTCTGTGCCTGAAGCGCCATGAAGAATCAGACAGTCTCTTGCCCAGTGGCCCAGCTCACCGCACTTGAGACATGCGTCCTTCTTCTTCTTGTTCTTTGGAACCATCGGGGCCTTAACCTTACCCTTGAAGTCCATGACTTGTGGTCCCGTCTACTTCTTGGTATTTTTATTTTTGTTCTTAGACCTCCGAAGTCCAGAAGAAATCACAAGGGCAGACTCCTTCATCCGCGGAGTCGTCATCTGAGACTGAGCACTCAAGAGTTTGTTCATTAGCCCAGCTAAGTTATATGCAATCTCATTGCAGTTGAAGTTCATAACAAACTGTGAGAAGGAATTAGGGAGAGACTATAGAATAAGGTCGGTTTGAAGAGAAGTATCCATCTTAAAATCAAGAGCCTCCAATCTCTCGATCATGGTTATCATTTTTAGGATGTGGTCCCCAACCTTCTCATCTTCCTTCATCCTTGCACCGAACAGTTGCTTGGATATCTCATACCTAGCAGTTCGACTGTGCTAACCATAAAGCTCAGTTAAGTGAGATAGAATCCGCCTAGCAGAATTCCTTTTCTCATGAGCTCTCTGAAGCTCATGCCATCATGTAAGCACGGACTTCTACGTCATCCTTAACCCACTTTTCGTGGTTTTCAATCTCTTCCTGTTTGGCTCTTGTCCACACCGGAGGCGCCGGAATATCCGTCTCCAAGACATATACCAGTGCCTCTATACTGAGGACTATCATCAGATTGCGGAGCCAATCCACAAAGTTAGGTCCGTTCAAGGTGTTCTTTTCAAGTAGAATTGCGAGTGGATTCATTGTCATATTGAGAGTTATGACTGCATTAAGTACGACAGATTAATTAGTGACTCGTTTAATTATGTTTTGAGTATAGAATTAAGGTCTTTTCTATTTTTGTTACCCATCTCCCACTATTTTTATCGGAATAACACACTCCCATGTGAAAACCGGAAGTATCGTTCGCTCTACTTCATAGTGGCGATCGAGTTCTTTATAAATATTAATAGAGGGCAACCGAACAGGTTTCTAGTCTATTAATTTTTATAAAGTGGTGTCCAACACCATCCCATCTAATGGATGATTTGATCTTCTTTTTCCCCTTATTCACTCCCCTCAACCTATACGGTTTCTATGGTTCGTGAACAAGTTAAGTTTACACCATCGACGCAAATCAGTTTCACAATTGAATCTTATCCGGTAACCTAGCAGGTTTCTAGGGATAAAATTTGCTCCAACCGAAGGCATCCAATGCGCTCCCGATAATTTATCCGTCCTCCCCGAACGACTACCCCGATAACTCGGAAGCATAGCATATCCGGTTTGGTTTTCAATTTCCTGAAAGCTCGATGGAGGGAAGGAAAATCTTGAAACCTTATAAACTTAATAATTTGTCGTGGGAGAATTTTCACGATTAATGTTACACTTTGCACATTAATTCATTTAAGCGCGTTTGTGGCAATCATACAATATGAAACAACCTTTCACAACCTAGTTGCTACCAACATGTGGTTCATGGACCGTTCCTAGAAAACAAAAACTCTGTAATCTAATTACAAGTCTTCCTCTTGAATCTTCGTCTTCTCGAAACGGATCTTCCTCCAGTCTTCGTCATTACATATAAATTTTACATTGAAAATTGCATCCTAGATACAAATATTTCTAGTAAAATAAATAGGCTCAAAACGGCCTTTACAACCTAATCGAATAAACTGAACGATTCAAAACTAAGTCCACGAACGACATCCCCATTTAAAAGCATTCATCCAATAAATACTATATAAATGGAAAGCGTAGAGATACATTGATCCAATCAACAATACGAACCGATCCAATCGAAACACACTATCGGTAATATGAAAACATTCAAAATAATTCGGTCAATCACAAGTATTCCATTAAATCAAATTTTCCTTATAAAATGAAATACCATAAATCATTTTAATCATATTAAATCCAATTTAAAATGTGGGAAATCATTTTAAGGAATACACGAAGAAAAAGTCCAAAACGGGTCCGAAAAGGGCTGGACCGCGCCCGAAAACACATCGGGCAGCAAGTAGAGCTGCCCAGCAGCCCTGGGCCGCGGCCCCCTACTTCCGGACCACTCCCGGACCGTCCAACGGCAATTCGGGGCTAGTTTTTTTCGACCGGATATCCAATATCTATATTTCCAACATTCATATCTTCAATATAAATCATATTTTCTAGAAATTTAAGATTTATATTTAGACATAAACTTACGAAAAATATAACTACAACGAATGTAAAATATATACTACGATTATGACTAAAATGATTCCAAATCATTCACCATCTAATCGAGCATTCCAAATTCCAATATCGTATATACGATTACAAGACCTACTCTCCGATACCACTGTTGGGACTCGGTGCCTAAATCGAAAATTAATTCGATCTGAATCCCTACGAGGATCGATCGAGCTACGTATATCCGAATATTATACGTAACACAAGAGATATAGAAACTCACCCTTGTAGTCCGTTGATTAAATGGATTCCTTCTCTTGAGATATTCCCCAAGCTTTAGATTGCTTTCCCTATGATCCAATCTGCTCCAAGCTCTTGGATCCAACGCCGAAAATACCGTGTCTCTACTTGCTATGCGTCGGAGAAATGAACGGAACGACGATCACCTTGATATCCTCCAATGATACGGCTAGAGCTAGGATGATGAAGCTTTCTATGTGATTATGATACTCTAAGTGTATAACTCATTATCTCTCTTTTGATTTCGTGATTTTTTTTCTAAGAATCACCAAGAACACTTAAAGAAGATGATGAAGACTTTGAGAAAAGTTCTCTCTCTCTCTCTCTCTCTCTCTCTCTCTCTTTCACGTATGAATGCAAAATGGTGAGAAAAAGATGAAGTCTTCTCTCCTAATTATATTCCAAATCCACCTAATGACAACTCCTTTCCCATTATATTAATAGATACTATATCTATTAAGTCCTTGTCTTCCATTTAAAAATGGAGACAAAGACCAAAGAAAGGTGGGTGGAAATGGGGCGGCCTTCATGAAGAAAACGGACTAGTTCGGTTCGTTTCGGACTCGCGTGAGTCCAAACAGATAAACTCCAGTTCCGTTCCAATGTATTTATATCAATTAATTAATCTAATTAATTAATCATATCAAATACATAAAAACATAATTAATTTCTCCAAGAAATAATTATATTCATGAATTAAATTAATCACCCAGTAATTTATTTTATTCATTAGGCCATAAATCAATTTATCCAATAAATTAATTTAGACATCCAATGTCCCAATTAATTAGATATCCAATATCTAATATTCATAATGAGAGAATAAGCTCAATTCGTTCCGTCATCAATCCTATTGTGCGACTCGGTAGGTCCGTCTTAGTCAGCAATGGGAGGAACCAAAGAGTAGTAGCACCACCTAGCCAGTCTGGCGGCCTACACTGTACCCCAACTAAGAACGAATGATTGGGATCATTCTAGAACCATTCTGTCGTGAATACCAGTAAACATATAAACCCTTTCCTCAAATGTCCCGATCAAGTTATAGGGTCACGGTCAGTCAAACCCTATCTGTACTTGAGGCTATGCATGCGTTAATGCAAATCGATATCATCGAGCTCTCATGTATCTAATACAGCTAGCTCCAATGCTTTGGCCAAAGACTTATGTTCTCATCTGCCAATAATCGCATAGGACATATAACCCGCTCACTAACGGGAGAAAGAATTCTATCTTGGTATTCAGTAGGACCTGCTACTTGCCTGTCAGGATGCACGTCGAGGTTGACCCATGCCTTCCGGTTTACAGGGTCGAACTACTCTAATGAAAATCTTGACGGCACAAGCACATCCCTACTAAATCCTCAAGTCGAAGGTTCACGAATACCTATCACAACCTTTCGATTCCGTCATTGACTGTCCCGGAGTGAAATCCGTGTGACAAATCGAGGGTGAGTAGCATACCTATAACGTGTGCTCCCACTAACCATTAGTGTTCGACAGGCACTCTCCATGTCAAAGAACACGTCATACAAGTCTTCACATAAACTTAACGCCCAGTCAAGTTTCATCGACTTGCGAACGATTAAGGATTTGAGTTATAAAACATTCTAGTGCTGACCCCCTTATCCAATAAGGAGTGGAACGTTTTGCTCTCAAATACACAGACTAGTTTCTATATATATATTTACGAGTTAGAAATTCCAGTAACTACCAGTAAATAAAGAAACATCCATTGCCTTATATTAATGATTTACATAATTAAAAGTACAATGCCCTCACTCAACAACCTCTGAGTGGCATTCGAGGGCATACCCCAAACATAGCGTACACTACATGTGTAGCATTACGTACGTTATTGTGTTGCAATTACGTACGTTACACCGTGAGGGTTACGTATGTAATGTTGGTTATTAGATTGATGTTAACTTTCGGCTGGTAGGGCCGGGTATCTTTCAACCAGATCTCACTATTGCAGTCAATGGGTTCTTTACGTACCTTAGGATGGGAGCTTTACGTACGTTTTTCATGTACCTTGTTAACGTATGTATATGGTTGTTGTTTACGTACGTTAAGGTCTTCTTATTTTTGGTCAGTTGGTTCTAGACTAGCATTACATACGTTAAGTTATTAATATAGCGTACGTAATGGCCCTTACGTACGTTATGCTTGGTGTATAGCATACGTAATGAGCTTGTCAGTTTATATATCTTGGTTTCGTATTTCATTTCTTCACGAACCAAAACTTCCTTTCTCTCTCTAGAACCGTCCCTTTGGACTTGTTCTTGATATTTAGACTCTTCCAACGTGATTTTGATCATCCTAACTTGATTTGGAGCTTCGAGTTGGAAGCTTTTATTACTCCTTTGGTGTTTGGAGAGTTCATCTTGTTCTTCTTGGGTAAGTTCTCTTAATCTCTTGTTCTTCAAGTGATTTTCGAATATGTTTTTGTTGTGGTGGTGGTTTACTTCGGGTATTGATTGATTGTTGGAGTTTATCATGATTCTTGATGAGTTTTTATAACTTGTGATGAAGAACATGATGATTTTTGTCCTGAGGAGGAGTTTTTCTTGATGTTTTAGAATGTTTGGAGGTTATAATCATGTCTAGGAAGGTTTATGTTAAGATTGTTATATGATTAACATAGTCTTGATATGATTGATGTTGTTGTTTGTGTTTCTTGGGGAGATTATAACCATTTTGATTTAGGGTTATGATGAATTATGTAATGATTATCATAATCTTGAAATGGTTGATTTAATCTTGTTGATTAATCTGAATTCATGATGAATTGGTGATTGATTATTGTTTAGAGATCATGTTTGTTGTGTTGATGATGTTCTTGAGGTGATAGTGATAATATTGATGATATTATCATTGTAGGAGGATCAATTTGATGTTGTTCTTAAGTGATTCTTGTTGAATTGTTTCCACAAGTGTTAAGAACATTTGATCATATCGATCATTGAGATGTTGGAATTCATAGTTGGGGACTATGATATTCGTTTGTGGAATTTAACCGATTCAGGGTTGAATCGGGATTGTCCTTGGTGTTGTTTTCTATTGATTTTGTGTTATTGAATGGATCGTATTTCATTCAAGGTTGTTCGAGTGCTTGTGATCATCGAAGGATGCCGTTCATCATTTCGTGGGAGGATGTTGATCGTGGAAGGACTTTCTTGCCTTCGGTTTGAGGCAAGTTTTATACTTGTACTGGTCAATGAGATTAATGTTATCATATATGTGTATGAATGTGTTGTATCATTTTGAGACATAGTCTCTTCGTAATTTGTTGATATATGGGGATTGTTTGATGCAATACCCTTCGGTAATTATGCTAGATGTTATTGTTATTCGTTAACGGCCAGTTTAAGGCATCTAGACTCTTGTTGTTATTGCTGTTGTCGATAGCCCGTCTGCGGTATCGATGTATCGATTATTATTGTTGACGGTGATGTAGATATAAGGCATCATTGGGATTGTTGTTATCAAATTGGTATTGTTGCTATTGATGTTGTATTGGCCGATTCAATGCATTTGACGTATTCGATTATCATCTCTGTTTTCAGTGGTCGGTTTAAGGCACCGGGACATCTATTCTAATTGAGTCATTGTTATCGATTGGTCGTTCTAAGACAATCGAGGAATTGGATTGGGACTGTCGAGGACATTTTCCATCCGTTGAGTCATTGTTATCGATTGGTTGTTCTAAGAGAATCGAGGTATTGAATTGGGACTGTCGAGGACATTTCCCATCCGGTGAGTCGTTGTCATCGATTGGTCGTTCTAAGACATTCAAGGTATTGAATTAGGATTATCGAAGATAATTTCCATCCCTTGTATCGTTGTTATCGATTGGCCATTCTAAGGCAATCGAGGTATTGAATTGGGATTATCGAGGATAATTCCCATATGTTGTATCGTTGTTGTTGGTTGACCATTCTAAGGTAGTCGATGCATTGAATTGGGACTGTCGAAGACAATTCCCATCCATTGTATTGTTGTTATCGATTGGTCATTCTATGACCATTGTGGTATTTGAATTGGGACCGCCGAGGATATTGCCCATCCGTGAGTTATTTTTTATCATGTTGGCTGATTCAAGGCAGCACACTATTATTCTTGTGAATTCGGTAATATTGGGATTGTTGCCATTTGTGATTAATTGTGTTTTGGAGGCTAGTTCGGCTAGTGCTCGATGGGTAAGTCTGGGGCTTGAACCTTCGCGTTTGGTTTCCCAGCACCTGCAGTTCAGCAGGTCACGGTCATTGGATGACCTCATTGTGATACGGCTTCGTGTCTTGGCTTCGGCCCTCATTGTGATACGGCTTCGTGCCGTGGCTTCGGCCCTCATTATGATACGACTTCGTGTCGTGGCTTCGGCCCTCATTGTGATACGGCTTCGTGCCGTGGCTTCCGCCCTCATTGTGATACGGCTTTGTGCCGTAGCTTTGGCCCTCGTTGTGATACGGCTTCGTGTCGTGGCTTCGGCCCTCATGTGATACAGCTTCGGGCTGTTTTGGTTTCAGACCATTATGATGATTGACAGTTTCGGCTGAGCATCTTTCAGGTGATTGTGATATTCGGCAGCTTCGCTGAGCGTCTTTCAGGCCATTGTGATGTTTTGGGTATTTCCATTGGAATCTTCGGGCATTGTAGTTCGTATTTACTTCAGCTCTGGTTTGGTTTATCTTCGGGTAATTCATTGTTGTGTTCTATATTGATGATTCGCGGTTGTGCACTTGTGTTCTAACCTGTTGAGCAGGAATTGATCGTATGCCGTCGGCATAGTATTTCACGAATGCTCGGTTCTTACCTTGGTTTGTGAGCATCTCGTATTACCATTGTTGTACCATTTATTCTGCCTTTGGATGCATATCATGTCATACATGTATTTGATATTCATTATATGGATGACTGACCCCGTGGGGGCGGAACATGTTTTCATGTTTTTGGTGCTTGCGAGGAGAGAGTTGAGACACAGGTGCATGACGATGGCGACGAGGCATTCAAGTGATACTAGTCCGAGATGTTTTGGTGTTCATGTCGGTTAGACAGTTTGAAGTACTCCAGTGTTGTCAGTTGTTGTCATTTTGCATTATCTGAGTAAGGCTCGTGGATTCTGTTGTATTTTATTTTGGCCATGTAGGCCCACTGTTGTCGTTGAAATTCCATATCGGAATATTATGTTGGATATCATAGTAGGGACTGCGATTCTTCCTTTTTGGTTAGTTTTGTAATACCCCCAAACCGCTTGGGAATATTACAGCGCCGCAGACCCTCTCCGTGAGGATCTACCAGGCTAAAAACAAAAACAATACCTCACATTACATGCCGACATGGATACATAATGAACTTCTAGACCGATTTGGTCTTTTACCACAATACCATACATCAAACATATACAACTCGACTTAAAACTCATACCCACGCACGGGTTGGAATACATCAATATACCCATAAAATGGGAAAACTACACAACGGAGAGCCAAATAATGAGACTCTACCAAAATACTCAATGAATGGTCTTCATGTGATTAGTATCGTCGTCTTCCATCATCCTTCGTATCGATCCTATGATTCGCTACCTGGACGCAATACAGACATCCACCCCTCGAATACTCGGGGGTTAGTAAAACTCCACTGTTTTGCTAGTGCAAGTATAAAACAGAAATACAAGCCATACACAACATACTCTAAGAATATAAAAATCTTGAATATATTTCCCGAGATAATTCACTTAATCAAAACAGTTTGATTTGTAAAAGGTAGGAATAGAACCATGAATCTCATGCAAAATATTTTACGATCTCGGGAGTTTGAAAACATTTGGAATTAAGGAACTCTCAAGTCTTTCGAAAACACATGAGGACATGGCCCAAAATCATCTTTTCAAAACACGATTCCAATAATAAAATGTGGGTTCACAACCCAATTCACAACACACGGGGCCCAAGACCCATGTCATAAGCCACAGGGTCCACGACCCAAATCACAGAACACATGCTCCTAAGGATTATTCGCGTCCCGTGCTAACAAGTCACGAACCTCAGATGCTCCCATAGAACATACCCTAGTGAATAACCCAATAGGAAACCATACCAAATCACATGTCCTCATGACAATAGTCACGGAACCATTCCAATCCACAACCATAAGTTATCCCAGCATCGCGCTAACAAGCCACGAACCTCGGAGTCCCCGCAAGACATACCCGGATTGGATAACCCTATGGTCACGCCTGACCCAACATAACAATGATCCGAACATCAATCCAAGCAACACTTAAACATCACAACCTCCTTTCAAAGGAGTAACAACTAATATCACACCCAATACGTTCTTACCGAACAAGTACACATAACATTACGTAATCCCCGGCAAAGGATTACGGTCTATTAAACTCACTCAAAGTGATCATAGCATCTTTCAACATACAAAACCAGCACACATATTCCGAGAACACATATATTCACGAAGTACATGAATTATCGTTGAAAGACAACATTTATCGAGAACATACCGATCTCTTTTTACGTTCATTAAACATTGGGTTTCACATAAAATCATTTATCAATAATTACGCCTACGAAACATGAAACGTATGGACAAGATACTTGACTCGATATCACGAGCGACGAAACGATGAACGGGAACGATCGGGCAGCCTTCGAACTTCCAAAAATGACCAAGACTTCGACAACCCACGAATACTATAAAAATAGTACAACCATGAATCAACAACACTTCGAAAATATAGGAATCATCCTAATTTCTACCGATTGGAGCATTTCGCCGGACATCTCAAAGCCTCATACTAACATAATCGACGAACATAAGGATTTACGAAGTTCATACCACAAGGTCTCAACATTAACAAAGGATCTCGAGTATACAATGAAGATCTTACAAAAAATGTGGTCTAAATCGGTTTAAATCGGCCGAAACTTTACAAATCCCCAAAATTCAAGAACTATGGTTCTAAGAAGAGATTACCTTGATTTGGACCAAGAAGACGATTAGATGTTGTTAAACGTCTAAAAATCCGTTCCAAAATGGAGCTTAATGAACAAGATTGCTCCAAATCTCCTCTGGAGCTCACTCCCGTCGGAAAGGATGAAGAAAAGTGGGAAATGACGACTTAATGCTGTTGTCCAGTATTTATACTAGACAGTTATTAGCGCGCGCTAAACACCCTGCATTAGCGTGCGCTAACGGGGTCAACGCTCCAGAGAATATCCGCCCATAACATAGTTAGTATGCGCTAGCCAAAAGCCGTAGCGTGCGCTAACGGGTCACAAAACCAGTCCAGTAGTCCCTGGACAGATCTGCACCTACCATGTAGCGTGCACTAGAAATAACGATTAGCGTGCGCTAAGCAGTCGATAGCGTGCGCTAGCTATCGACCTTAGCATGCACTAACAAAGCCCCAGTCCCAGTCCAGTAGCTCCTGGACTGCCAGTTAGCGTGCACTACACATTCGGTAGCGTGCGCTAACCACAACGCCGTAGCGTGCGCTATGCCATAAGCATTAGCGTGCGCTACAGCACAAAAACCCAAAAACTCACAAAGTTATCCGAAATGCCTCCAAACACATGCCCCAATAAGGCACGACCAAAATATGACACAAAATTCCAACGATGAGGACAATGACAATCCAATAAAACCCAGAAAACCCAACGAATCCAGAATAAAGATCTCGGGTATTACATTCTACCCCTCTTAAAAGAAGTTTCATCCCCGAAACTTGAAACATAAAATGAATAACGCAAAACAATTCCAGATTACACAAGCTATCCGTTGCTGACAACCTGTAACGAATCACATGCAGCACGTGGCTGCTACCATTCATGTCGCTACGTCAGAAAGATAACAGAACACAACGAACAAAATCAATATGGTTGACCAGCCCGAACAGTACGCCAATCAAAATGCAATCTAATTGCTGAACAAATACGAAATTCCACAACACGAGGATTGGGAGATCGAAAATGAAGCAAATTTCCCGAACTTAAGGAAATCACGAAGGAGTCCGAATGCTCAACAATTACGAAACGAGATCAACAAAAACTGAACAATCAAACGATTGAGTTACAACGATCGAGACAACAACTGTCGATCAATCATGGTCGAATCACGATGAACAATAATACTCAAACAACAACCCCAAAGTTCACATCTCGACTCGAGACAATATATGATCCGGTGAAGACAACAAGATGTGCATTCACATAAGATCCAGAGGAAAGGGAATAGCAATTGGAAAGTCATAACGACAAACGGGTTATTCTGAAACAATACCACAACTCGTTCGATCAACAAAAGCACAAGACAGGACAAGTTCAGAAAATAACAACGAACATAAACGATTCGACAGAGTCGAAAGTACAGAGTTCAAAATCCGATCCACTTCAAATAAAATAAGTTAATCTCCAGAATATCGAAACAACAAAATGAAGGAAATAACATAACAAACAACTGATAGGCTAAGCCACTCAGGGGCTTCTCAGAGTCGATCCAGATATCGGTGCTCAAGTCCGCGCCCCGGAAGGCTCGGTAACCATCTCGCAAAACTGAACTCCGTGTCCCTTGAGTCCGCACCTGTAACACGTTACAGGCGGAGAAGGACAATGTGCACGAACATTTCCCGCCACATTACAGTTAAAACATCTCCTGGCTTTACCAGGAGTCAGAGCAGACGACTTGGAACTCTCAGTTCCATGCATCGAGCGATGGAGCTTCACAGCGGAAAGGCTACGACATTGAAAATTAGAAACACCAACTCCTGCACTGTCCACACGGTCATCGGACTTCGTATGCTTCTTCGACTCGGGCACACGCTCCGACGAAAACGAAGCTAGTTCATGGGATAATGCTCGATCTTGATAGTCCCTCAACGAAGTGCAATTAAATCCCGACATATACACGCGAATATACGGCTTCACCCGTCTGTCAAAGTGAAGGATCCTCTCTTCCTCGGTTCTCACCCGATCTCGCACATAACTGAGTTGTTTGCTATAATGGATGATAGCTTGCGACACCGATATATCTTGCGGTTCTGCCAAATAGAATTCGCGAATCCTCTGCTCTCTAATCGGTTTCGGACAGAACTCAGCTTCCATAAATGCTTGGAACTCTGCCCACGTGACATCACGATCACGAGGTTTAACAGCTTCCCACCAATTAGTGGCATCTTTGTCAAGAAGGTACTGAACGATAGGTACCTTCCGCTCTTCAGGACATCCGACAGCCTCGAAAATCTTTCCTAACTGGAAAATCCAACCATCCTAGCCCAACGCATCTGCAGCACCGACGAATCGAGGGGGATTCATACGAACTACCTCGCGAAGCCATTGATTTACACCAACGTTATGACTCGTGTCAATGCTACGTTGAACCACATGGGTCAACTGAGTCATCTGAGTCACTACTTGTTGCAATATAGTAGCAACACCCAAACTAAAATCATTCCCAGCAACATTCTGTCGATTCTGCATCTGATCCCCGTGGCCATCAGCACCACGATTACGACCACGACCTCTTCCCCTCGGCATACTAACAAACAACCTATGGCAACGAAAGATCATAACACATAGCAAGATATTCACATCTCCGTCTTTAATCAAACACCATTAAATCATATACATATTACGATTTAATTCCAGCTAGAGCACAATATACAAAATATTATCCCGAAAATCTTCATTTATGATGCCGTTGTTATGTGAATTATAAACGCAATTAAATTAAAGTCATTCATTATATCAAAATCATTTTCTGTACGGGTTCCGCGCCGGAACTCACCAAGTTGAAAACCATTTTAAAAAACGTTCAAAAATGTCAAAAAGACAAATGACGGTAATACTTTCCAAATACTCACCAAAAGTCCTTTTCCAAATACCAAATACTGTCATAAAATACCATTTCAAATTACAAGGCGAAGATGCGAAAACTCAATAGTTTCAAAATATACGTTAGGTCACCCGACAAAAGAGTTAGGAAAAAGGGTCAACGAAATAACTCAAATCTACGAACCCGAAAGGTCATTTTAAAACACACACTATTTGGTAAAAGTACCAAAAAGTCATTTTGAACTTTACACACGCAGCGGACAAGAACACAGTTCAAATTACACATAACCACACACAACAATTGTTATTCATGAACAACACACATAGAGTACGTTCTCAAACGGTCAGCCTAACAATCGCAAAAGTTAGACTTACAGCCAGAATGTAGTTTCTGGGCTTCTGATCAGACCATTTAGTATATGATTTAACAGAGACTTATCGTGCGCTAGCCATGCCACGTTAGCACGCGCTAACTATTCCAATCCAGCAACACATTCATGAACATATACCAAATAATATCAAAAGTCTAAGGTTACAATTAAACAATAACATACGAATCCAAACGCCAACAATTTACATCCTCACTACATATCTTTTAACCGAAAAGTTGACGGCGAAAGTCACGTCTCAAGTAAACTTTTGGTAGACCTCGTTTGAGCATTTCAAAATCGAATTTTGAAAATTTTCAATGCAAGATGAACATAAAATACATGTAGTTGAATTCCTAAATTCTTTAGTCCCGAGGTCAGCATACGAAAATCAAATCATTTTTCCTCCTCGAAGGATGTTTTTAAATAGAATTTACGTGACTTCCCCAAAACATTTGAAGTTTAAAATACCACATTGATAAACTTTTATTGAGTAACCAATCCAAAACTTCACTCCTGTAAAAATGATTTTACACAAGGATGTATACATATACATACATAGCCGTACTACTCTTTACTCCAACACAATACGAGAATCAAACAAGTATGGAGTAAGTATTCACGAGGCACAATTAAACTCCACATAATAACACAGAATCACATAAACTCGTATAACACGAGACACAACAAAGTAGGGAGACTTACATCCACAGATCGCACGAAGATGATGGTTGCGCCTCGATACTAATCACGACCGAAAACTCAGACGACGCGTCGCGACACTACTCAGTCAGACCAAATCTGACAAGACAAGACCCGACAACACACAACTCAACCCGACAGCCTAGGTTTCCACAACCTAAACTCCGATACCATATTTTGTAACACGCCCAAACCGCTTGGGAATATTACAGCGCCGCAGACCCTCTCCGTGAGGATCTACCAAGATAAAAACAAAAACAATACCTCACATTACATGCCGCCATGGCTACATAATGAACTGCTACACCGATATGGTCTTTTACCACAATACCATACATCAAACATATACAACTCGACTTAAATCTCATACCCACGCAGGGGTTGGAATACATCAATATACCCATAAAACGGGAAAACTACACAACGGAGAGCCAAATACTGAGACTACCAAAATACTCAACGAATGGTCTTCATGTGATTAGTATCGTCGTCTTCCATCATCCTTCGTATCGATCCTGTGATTCGCTCCCCAACAACCTGCAAGTACCTGGACGCAATACAGACATCCACCCCCGAATACTCGGGGGTTAGCAAAACTCCACTGTTTTGCTAGTGCAAGTATAAAACAGAAATACAAGCCACACGCAACATGCTCCAAGAATATAAAAATCTTGAATATATTTCCGGAGATAATTCACTTAATCAAAACAGTTTGATTTGTAAAAGGTAGGAATAGAATCATGAATCTCATACAAAATATTTTACGATCTCGGAAGTTTGAAAATATTTGGAATTAAGGAATTCTCAAGTCTTTCGAAAACACTTGGGGACATGGCCCAAAATCATCTTTCCAAAATACGATTCCAATAATAAAATGTGGGTTCACAACCCAATTCACAACACACGGGGTCCAAGACCCATATCATAAGTCACAGGGTCCACGACCCAATTCACATAACACATGCTCCGAAGGATTATTCGCGTCCCGTGCTAACAAGTCACGAACCTCAGATGCTCCCGTAGAACATACCCGAGTGAATAACCCAATAGGAAACCATACCAAATCACATGTCCTCGTGACAACAGTCACGAAACAATTCCAAACCACAACCATAAGTTATATCGGTATCGGGCTAACAAGCCACGAACCTCGGAGTCCCTGCAAGACATACCCAATGATAACCCCCACAAGTTATCCCGGCATCGTGCTAGCAAGCCCCGAACCTCGGAGTCCCCGCAAGACATACCTGGATTGGATAACCCTACGGTCACGCGTGACCCATACTAACAAGTATGGATCCCGGAGATTCAAGAATCCTACCCGGAGGCACATCACTTTCAACGATCACATAACAATGAGCCGAACATCATGCCAAGCAACACTTAAACATCACAACCTCCTTTCAAAGGAGTAACAACTAATATCACACCTAATACGTTCTTACCGAACAAGTACACAACATTACGTAATCCCCGGCAAAGGATTAAGGTCTATTAAACTCACTCAAAGTGATCATAGCATCTTTCAACATACAAAACCAGCACACATATTCCGAGAACACATATATTCACGAAGTACAAGAATTATCATTGAAAGGCAACATTTATCGAGAACATACCGATCCCTTTTTACGTTCATTAAACATTGGGTTTCGCATAAAATCATTTATCAATAACTACGCCTACGAAACTTGAAACGTATGGACAAGATACTTGCCTCGATATTACGAGCGACGAAACGACGAACGGGCATGATTGGGCAGCCTTCGAACTTCCAAAAATGACCAAGACTTCGATAGCCCATGAATACTACGAAAATAGTACCACCATGAATCAACAACACTTCGAAAATATAGGAATCATCCTAATTTCTACCCATTGGAGCATTTCGCCGGACATCTCAAAGGCTCATACTAACATAATCGACGAACATAAGGATTTACGAAGTTCATACCACAAGGTCTCAACATTAACAAAGGATCTCGAGTATACAACGAAGATCTTACAAAAAATCTGGTCTAAATCGGTTTAAATCGGCGAAACTTCATAAATCCCCAAAATTCAAGAACTAGGGTTCTAAGAAGAGATTACCTTGATTTAGACCAAGAAGACGATTAGATGTTGTTAAACATCTACAAATCCGTTCCAAAATGGAGCTTGATGAAGAAGATTGCTCCAAATCGCCTCTGGAGCTCACTCCCGTCGGAAAGGATGAAGAAAAGTTGGAACTGATGACTTAATGCTGCTGTCCAGTATTTATACTAGACAGTTATTAGCGAGCGCTAAACACCCTGCATTAGCGTGCGCTAATGGGGTCAACGCTCCAGAGAATCCGCCCATAACACAGTTAGCGTGCGCTAGACAAAAGTCGTAGTGTGCGCTAATGGGTCACAAAACCAGTCCAGTAGTCCCTGGACATATCTGCACCTACCAAGTAGCGTGCGCTAGGAATAACGATTAGCGTGCGCTAAGCAGTCGATAGCGTGCGCTAACAAAGCCCCAGTCCCAGTCCAGTAGCTCCTGGACTGCCCCTGGACTGCCAGTTAGCGTGCGCTACACATTCGGTAGCGTGCGCTAACCACAACGCCGTAGCGTGCGCTATGCCACAAGCATTAGCGTGCGCTACACCACAAAAACCCAAAAACTCACAAAGTGATCCGAAACGCCTCCAAACACATGCACCAATAAGGCACGACCAAAATATGACACAAAATTCCAACGATGAGGACAATGACAATCCGATAAAACCCAGAAAACCCAACGAATCCGAAATAAAGATCTCGGGTATTACAAGTTTGTTGTATTTTGGTCATGTTCGCCTGGTGGATCTCCTGGTATGGGGTCCACGGCACTGTAATGACCCATTGGGATTTGGCGGTGTTACAGAAGATGGTATCAGAGAATTGGGTTGTGAGATACCCTGATATGTGAGTTATGTGGCTCTACCGACGCGGTATTAGTGGGGCTGTTAGGTTATGACAATCTGGATAGTCGGGTTTTGTGGGTCGTGATAGTTGGATGACTGTATGAGCCATTCTTTCATCGAGTCGTTGTCAGTGAAGACTAGTATCGCAAGACCTTGAAGCTTCGTATGACTTGTGTAAGGACTCGATTCTCTTTTATGTTCATACATTCATTATGTCATTGATTATACATGTTTTGTTGAAAACCTGTATGTAACATTTGTGTTACTATTCATTCATGATTATTTATTTTGGAGCGTGTGGGCTCAGTATTGGCGATAATTAGCATGTTTGAGGTGATTGTTTATCAGTTGAGTATGTATACTCGTGTATGGCTATTGACTTAGCATTGTGGATTGGTCGTTGAGGCATATTTGAGCTTTGTTCATGATTAAACGTTATTCTTTCACTATCGAAAGAGGAATCTGAGGACGTGGCAGAGAGGGTAAATGCTGCAGGGGAGGCCGAAACCCAGAACATCATGTTTATACACGTGCAGATGTCGAGATGGATCAGAGTTTAGTCGGCGGTGTTACCAACGCGATAGATTCTCCTTCGGGATGTCATACTCGAGAAGTCAATCAGACTGAGAGTGGACACATCGACCCTTTCTTGCTTATGAGGGGCATGATGGTCCAGATAACTCATATGATGCAGATAATGGAAACCATGCAGACCTCAGTGGTTCGTGGTCCACCGCAGCAGGGATCCCAGGTGTCGTTTTCTGGACAAGCTGGGGGAGTGAGTCAGATTATCGGCGATATCTCTCATCAGAGGCCGCCTACCTTTGAGGGTTCATCGGAACCAGCAGATATTTTTCATTTGCTTGAACATTTTGATAAACTCTTTGACATGGTTCAGTGTCCGGAAGAGAGTAAGGTGGCAGTAGTGGCTTACTATTTGAATAAAGACGCTTATTCTTGGTGGCTCTCTGTGAAGCCCACCGATCGTGATTGTGATTGGAGCGAGTTCAAGACTCTCATGTTAGAGAGGTATTATCCGGCTTCACTTCGTGAAGCCAAGTTGTCAGAGGGTTTGAACCCCGAATCCGTCGAGGACGAGGGTGTTATTATCATTGGTGAGAAGTTTCAAGGACTTCTTCAATTTGCTTCTTCTGTTATCCGTATTGAGGTGGATATGATCAAGTATTTTAGCAAGAGGCTAAACCTGCAGTTGAGGATGCAGTTTCTCAATCATAATTGGAAATCACTTGGCGAATTCTTTGAGAAGGCTCTTGGAGCAGAACTTTTGATCAAGGAGCTTGCTCGGAAGGACCCTTCAGTTTCTTCTGGTGAGAGGACTAGGATCCCAGTTTGTTCAGAGGGACATCGGGCTCCGACGTCCAAGAGGTCATTTTCTAGTCGTCTTCGTGCTGGGTAAGCATCTTCTTCTCAGACGAAGAGTTCGACTATTTTTTGCTTTAACTATGATTCAGCGGGGGATGATAGCACTCGTTGTACTGTGCCAGCTATTATTTGTTTTCCCTGTGGGAGGCAGGGACACCTTCAGAAATACTGCAAGAGTTCTAGTGCCAGTAGGTCTCGAGAGAACTCATGGGCCTCGAGAGATTTTGTTACTCCAGTCCGTACTTCATCCAAGGGGTCCTATCAGGCTTTGGGAGCCAGAGGTAAGGACAGACTAGGAGGAGGAGCGAGTTCAGATTTGGGTCTTCCTTGAGTCGATGAGATTGAGGATATCGATGATCTGGGGGATATTGATGTTGGGTACGTTTGAGATGTAGCCTTGATTTGTATTTTCCTTGTTTTTGGATTAATGTTGAACTTAATTTGTATTGTAGTATTGTGTTTGTGAACCATTTATTATTGATCTATCTTGTAATGATAGCTTTTGAGAATCTTGAGATTTGAGGTCGTCTGATGCGTTTTTCTTTCCTTTTGGTATTGTACCTGAGATTTTTGTGATAATTTGAGTAATTGTTCATTGTGATTCAAGACGTCAAGTCGTGAGGACTTGGGCGTGCGATTGATATGGTCCCGAGGACTATGTCTGTGTTTTTATTATCTTTGTGTGGCGTGAGTCAGTGTTTGCATGGGCGTCCGATGCCGATGAGAACGGGAAAGTGTGCACCAATGATTATAGACATGTACAATGGGCGGATCCCGCGGGGTGTGTACCCCGGTGTTACGAGTCATGCGGCTGATACGACTTTCTGACTGGTCTCCAGTGAATGAGTCATGATTGGACTGATCTCGCACTTGGTTGAGTGTTTTTATCACTTAATTTTCACCATATTCGGGCAGAGTAGATGCGGGGACCAGTGGGGTTGGCCCAGTTGCTCAGGTGAAGTGTTTCGCAGTGAGGAGTATTCCTGGAGATGTTGTTTTCAGATCCTGATAGATAGTTCGTACCCCGAGTTGTGCACCCTGAGTTTCGGGGACGAAAATCTTTTTAAGGAGGGAGTATGTAATATCCGGGGGTAATTTTTTTTGTTGCACAGTTGAGTTGTACGTATTCATTTGGAATTATACAAGTGTTGTTGTTTTGTACTGATACAATGTATATTGTATTGGGATATTTCGGGATCGAAATATTCATACTTGTCGTCGGTATTGTTTCGTCGTTTGGTTGTTGCTTGGAGAGTTGGATTTATTTCGGCTAAGTATATAGCCATAGCGTACGCTACATGTGTAGCATTACGTACGCTATTATGTTGCAATTACGTACGTTACACCGTGAGGGTTACGTACGTAATGTTGGTTATAAGATCGATGTTAACTTTCGGCTGGTAGGGCCGGGTATCATTCGACCAGATCTCACTATTGCAGTCAACGGGTTCTTTACGTACGTTAGGATGTGAGCTTTACGTACGTTTTTCATGTAGCTTGTTAACGTATGTAAATGGTTATTGTTTACGTACGTTAAGGTCTTCTTATTTTTGGTCAGTTGGTTTTGGACTAGCATTACGTACGTTAAGTTATTGATATAGCATACGTAATGGCCCTTACGTACGTTATGCTTGGTGTATAGCATACGTAATGAGCTTGTCATTTTATATATCTTGGTTTCGTATTTCATTTCTTCATGAACCAAAACTTCTTTTCTCTCCCTAGAACTGTCCCTCTGTATTAGACTCTTCCAACGTTATTTTGATCATCCTAGCTTGATTTTGAGCTTGGAGTTGGAAGCTTTTCTTACTCCTTTGGTGTTTGGAGAGTTCATCTTGTTCTTCTTGGGTAAGTTCTCTGAATCTCTTGTTCTTCAAGAGATTTTCGAGTATGTTGTTGTTGTGGTTGTGGTTTACTTCGAGTATTGATTTATTGTTGGAGTATATCATGATTCTTGATGAGTTTTTATAACTTGTGATGAAGAACATGATGATTTTTGTCTTGAGGAGGAGTTGTTCTTGATGTTTTAGAATGTTTGGAGGTTAAAATCATGTCTAGGAAGGATTATGTTAAGATTGTTATATGATTAACATAGTCTTGATATGATTGATGTTGTTGTTTGTGATTCTTGGGGAGATTATAACCATTTTGATATAGGATTATGATGAATTATGAAATGATTATCATAATCTTGCAATGGTTGATTTATTCTTGTTGATTAATCTGAATTCATGATGAATTGGTGATTGATTATTGTTTAGACATCATGTTTGTTGTGTTGATGATGTTCTTGAGGTGATAGTGATAATATTGATGATATTATCATTGTAGGAGGATCAATTTGATGTTGTTCTTAAGTGATTCCTGTTGAATTGTTTTCACAAGTGTTAAGAACATTTGATCATATCAATCATTGAGATGTTGGAATTCATAGTTGGGGACTATGATATTCGTTCGTGGAGTTTAATCGATTCAGGGTTGAATCGGGATTGTCCTTGGTTTTGTTTTCTATTGATTTTGTGTTATTGAATGAATCGTATTTCATTCAAGGTTGTTCGAGTGCTTGTGATCATCGGAGGACGCCGTTTGACATTTTATGGGAGGACGTTGATCGTGGAAGGACTTTCTCGCCTTCGGTTTGAGGCAAGCTTTATACTTGTACTGGTTAATGATATTAATGTTATCATATATGTGTATGAATATGTTGTATCATTTCGAGACATAGTCTCTTCGAGATTTGTTGATATATGGGGATTGTTTGATGCAATACCCTTCGGAAATTTTGCTAGATGTTATTGTTATTCGCTAACGGCCGGTTTAAGGCATCGAGACTCTTGTTGTTATTGTTGTTGTCGATATCCCATCCGCGGTATCAATGTATCGATTATTATTGTTGACGTTGATGTCGGTCTAAGACATCGTTTGGATTGTTGTTATCAAATTGGTATTTTTGCCATTGATGTTGTATTGGCCGATTGGAGGCATTTGACGTATTCGATTATCATATCTGTTTTTGGTGGTCGGTTTAAGGCACTGGGACATCTATTCTAATTAAGTCATTGTTATTGATTGGTCATTCTAAGACAATCGAGGTATTGAATTGGGACTTTCGAGGACATTTTCCATCCGTTGAGTTGTTGTTATCGATTGGTCGTTCTAAGACAATCGAGGTATTAAATTGGGATTGTCGAGGACATTTCCCATATGTTGAGTCGTTGTCATCGATTGGTCGTTCTAAGACAATCGAGGTATTGAATTGGGATTATCAGAGATAATTCCCATCCGTTGTGTCATTGTTATCGATTGGCCATTCTAAGGCAATCGAGGTATTGAATTAGGATTATCGAGGATAATTCCCATCCGTTGTATCGTTGTTGTCGGTTGACCATTCTAAGGTAGTCGATGTATTGAATTGGGACTGTCGAAGACAATTCCCATCCATTGTATCGTTCTTATCGATTGGTCGTTCTAAGACCATTGTGGTATTTGAATTGGGATCGTCGAGGACGGTGCCCATCCGTGAGTTATTTTTTATCATGTTGGCCGATTCAAGGCAGCAAACTATTATTCTTGTGAATTCGGTAATCTTGGGATCGTTGTATTTGTGATTAATTGTGTTTTGGAGGCTAGTTCGGCTAGTGCTCGATGGGTAAGTCTGGAGCTTGAACCTTCACAGTTGGTTTCCCAGCACCTGCAATTCAGCAGATCACGGTCATTGGATGACCTCATTGTGATATGGCTTCGTGTCGTGGCTTCGGCCCTCACTGTGATAGGGCTTAGTGCCATGCTTCGGCCCTCATTGTGATACAGCTTCGTGTCGTGGCTTCGGCCCTCATTGTGATACGGCTTCGTGTCGTGGCTTCGGCCCTCATTATGATACGACTTCATGCCGTGGCTTCGGCACTTATGTAATACAGCTTCGGGCTGTTATGGTTTCAGACCATTATGATGATTGACAGTTTCGGCTGAGTAACTTTCATGTGATTGTGATATTCGGCAGCTTTGGCTGAGCGGATTTCAGGCCATTGTGATGTTTTGGGTATTTCCGTTGGAGCCTTCGGGCATTGTAGTTCGTATTTACTTCAACTCTGGTTTGGTTTATCTTTGGGTAATTCATTGTTGTGTTCTATATTGATGATTTGCCGTTGTGCACTTGTGTTCTAACCTGTTGAGCAGTTATTGATCGTATGCCGTGGGCATAGTGTTTCACGAATGCTTGATTCTTACCTTGGTTTGTGAGCATCTCGTATTACCATTGTTGTACCATTTATTCTGCCTTTGGATGCATATCATGTCATACATGTATTTGATATTCATTATTTGGATGACTGATCCCGTGGGGGCGGAACATGTTTTCATGTTTTTGGTGCTTGCAAGGAGAGAGTTGAGACACAGGGGCATGACGATCGCGATGAGGCATTCGAGCGATACTAGTCCGCGATCTTTTGGTGTTCATGTCGGTCAGACAGTTTGTAGTACTCCAGTGTTGTCAGTTGTTGTCATTTTGGATTATCCGAGTAAGGCTCGTGGATGCTGTTGTATTTTATTTTGGCCATGTAGGACCACTGTTGTCGTTGAAATTCCATATCAGAATATTATGTTGGATATCATAGTAGGGACTGCGATTCTTCCTTTTTGGTTAGTTTGATGTATTTTGGTCGTGTTCACCTGGTGGATCTCCTGGTGTGGGGTCCACGGCACTGTAATGACCCAATGGGATTTGGGGGTGTTACATAGTCCCGAGTTGTTTTGGTGTTCATGTTGGTTAGTCCGTTCGGAGTGTTATCCAGTTTGTGAGTCGTTGTCATTATGTATTTTCCGAGCAAGGCTCGTGGATGTTGTTGTATTTTTAATTTAGCCATGTAGGCCCATCATTGTCATTGAAATTCCACATTGGAATATTGTGTCGGACATCATAGTAGGGACTGTGATTTTCCTTTTTGGTCAGATTGATGTATGTTAGTCGTGTTCGCCTGGTGGATCTCCTGGCGTGAGGTCCACGGCACTGTAATAACCCAATGGGATTTTAGGGGCGTTACAGTATCCTTGAATTAATTCATATGGACTTAATTAGGACCATCCTGACATACTAGCTTGAGCGGTAAACGTTACACTTTAGTTATTGTTGATGATTTTTCCCGATTTACTTGGGTAAGATTTTTAGCTAATAAAAGCGATGCTTTTAAAGAATTTGTCAAATGGTGTAAGGAAATGCAAAAAGAAAAGGACTTGCCGATTACTGCTCTTAGAACAGATCATGGTGGAGAGTTCGAATCAAATGATTTCGAAGAATGGTGTGACAAGTATGGCATTGGTCATAATTTTCCGGAACCCCGAACACCTCAATGAAATGGAGTTGTCGAAAGGAAAAATTGTTCCCTTGAAGAAATGAGTCGAACAATGCTAAATGAATATGGCCTTCCAAAATAATTCTTGGCCGAAGCAGTCAACACCGCGTGTTATGTCATAAATCAAGTCCACATTCGGAGGAATAAGATGTTGACACCATATGAAATTTTCAAAGGTAAAAAGCCTAGTTTATATTATTTTCATCCATTAAGTTGTAAAGTATTTATCCATAATAATTGTAAATATAATTTGGGTAAATTCAATTCAAAATCAGATAATGGTATCTTTCTTGGATATTCTCTAAAACAGTAAAGCTTATCGTGTTTATAATTGTAGAAGAGGTTCTGTAGAAGAATAAAACTAAACCAATCATACCCAGTATATCCCGCTCAGAGCAGGGTCTGGGGAGGGTAAGATGTACGCAGACCATGCCCATACTTTTTACAGTAGGGGGACTGTTTCCGTGAAGACCCCAGCTTAGTGCACAACAAAATATTGAGTGATATATACAAAGAATCAAATTATTCGAAAAAGTTCAAAACCATACCTGAGCCCATGGCTTAATTCACATGAGACTTACCTAAGGGGACTATGGATATTACACTCTCGATGAATGCTGCTCTAACAGAAGAGAGGTTGACTCTGCGCACAGCTCCCTGTAGAAGAATATATTCATGTAAAATTCGATGATACAGTTTTACCCCCGAGAAAGATTGTTTTTGATGATGATGCAGGTATGATTCCAGCAAATGAAGTCTCAGAAGCATCAAAGGAATTATAGAAGCTTGACATTAATTCTGAAAAAGCTGTAGAAAATCCATACAATCTTCCTAAGGAGTTGAAGAATATGAAAGATCATACTATAGAACAAGTTCTCGGTGAAATAAATGAATGTGTACGGACCAAAAAAATATAAATGATTATCTAAATAACTTTTCTTTCATCTCCCATATAGAACCAAAGAATGTTGATGAAGCAATTAACGATGAAAGCTGGATCATTGTTATGCAAGAAGAGCTTAATCAGTTTGAAAGAAACAAAGTTTAGGAATTGGTTCCGGCTCCCGCACATAAAACTATCATCAGAACTAAATGGGTTCATAAAGTGAAGACAGATGATAACGGTCTACCGGTCAAGAATAAATTGAGACTAGTCACTCAAGGGTACAATCAAGAAGGACTAGACTACGAAGAAACCTTAGCACCGGTTGCTTGTCTTGAGGCTATTCACCTCCTTTGTCACATCGTACAAAAAGATCAAACTTCATCAAATGGATGTAAAAAGTGTGTTTCTTAATAGAGTCATTCAGGAAGAATTTTATGTCACGCAACCTCCAGGATTCGAAGATCATGATCATCCGGATTATGTGTACAAGCTACATAAAGCTCTCTATGGATTAAAACCAGCGCCGAGAGCATGGTATGAAAGACTCAGCACTTTCTTTATCTCTAACGGGTATAATATTAGGTCATGTAGATAATACCTTATTTATTAAGAATTTTGATAATGATATGCTTATATGTCAAATGTACGTTGATGATATTATATTTGGTGCTACTAACGATACTTTGTCCCATGAATTTGGAAATTGAATGAAAGGAGAATTTGAAATGAGCATGATGGGGGAATTGAAATTCTTTCTCGGACTTCAGATTAAGCAACTCGAAGATGGAATTTTTATTCATCAAACAAAGTACGTCAACAAGCTGTTAAAGAAATTCTAGATGGAAGGATGCAAAGAAATTTCTACTCCCATGTCATTCGTCTTGAAACTTGATAAAGATGAGAAAGGTAAACCTGTCAACCAAAAATATAATCGAGGTATGATTGGAACGTTACTTTATTTAACTACCTCTAGACCCGATATTATGTTTGCTACATGCTTATGTGCTAGATTTCAAGCCAATCTTAAAGAATCTCATTTAATTGCATGCAAAAGGATTTTGGGATATTTAAAAGGAACCACTAGATTAGGATTATGGTATCCATCAAGCATTGGTTTTAAATTATTTGCATATAGTGATGCTGATTTTGGTGGGTGCAAAATTGAAAGGAAAAGGACCAGTAGGACTTGTCATTTCATGAGTTCCTGTCTAATATCTTGGGGTAGTAAGAAACAGACTAGTGTGGCTACTTCCACAGCTGAAGCCGAATATATGGTTGCGGGAAGTGCATGTGCACAAGTTCCGTGGATGAAAAATCAATTACAAAATTATGGCATTGATCTTAAAAATACTCATATCTTTTGTGACAATACTAGTGCCATACATTTAAGCAAAAATCTCATTTTACATAGTAGGACAAAAAATATCGAAATTCGTCATCATTTTATTTGTGATCATGTCCAGAACGGGAATGTTCGTCTCCAATTTGTAGGAACAAATGAACAATTAGCAAACATTTTTAGAAAACCATTACATGAAGATTCATCTAATTTTATAAGAATAAATTTAGGAATGGAACATATTGATCATTTTTAAAATTTGCATCATACATACATGAAAATGGTCATGAAAAACAGACAGAAATCATCATAAGATCTGTACTTGTCATTTGGTCACCCTAATGGCAGCTATAGACACAGCATTACGGCCGCTATCAACTGCCACCACACATCAATTTCAGATGAATATAGCAAACGCTATACAAAAAGGGTTACGTAAGTCAAAGCTAATTACATACGTTATTGGTGCTTGATTACGTACGTAATATGACGTGAAGTTTTTGATCAGTAGCCTCTGGACTCGTTGTTACGGCTGCTATCTCGTAATATAACGCACGTTAAAGGACCTAGTGTATGTTAGCCATGTAACATTACGTACATTAAGTTATTACAGAATCAGGCAGAAACCACTGGAGCATCCTCTACATACGCTATACTCGCGTATAACGCACGTTAAACCTTCTTAATAATGTCCGTTATATACTATAACGTACGTTATGCTCCTTTTCTAGATTGTTATAACCCATTGACCCTCATTCCTCTTCACAAACCTAATCTCTAAATTTTGCTCCGACGACCATCCCTCTTTAAAACCCTCATGATACCAGTTGATTAATCCTCAAAATCTTCAAACCTATCCTTAATCCTCCAACAATCATGACAAACACACATTGGGAAATAAAAGAAGAGGTGAATCAACCTCAAATCCGCCCGAATCAAATCAATTCGTGAATCCGCAGGCTGAGAAAATCTTCACCAAAATTCTCATCGATGAAGAGGTAACATCCAGCCATGACTACAATTTTGAGTCTCTTCAAGGTAATTGGAGTTAAAATAGACGAATTTTTGACATGCTATGGATCGATAAATTCGTTACTTTTGCTAAACCTGTTTTTGAAGATTTGGTTCGTGAATTCTATACAAATTTTTCGGCAAATTATAATACGGATGGATTAGTTGTAATTCACTCTTTAGTTCGAGGAAAACATATCATTGTGGATGTCGTTAAACTCGCTGAAATATTTAGTTTACCGAACGAAGATATTGGTTGTAATGGAAATTTTGCTTCAGAAAATTATTCGTCTGACGAGAAGAATGATAACCTGAACGAACTTGTTGTCGTGATTTTTTGAAATCTCAAGCTGTGATTGATGTTAATTCTGATAAATTTGAAAATGATGATTTTGTCTTGAACATCCATTTGTAACATGATGTTATTACTCGTTCGTTGATGTCGAAGGTGAATGCACAACAGAAAATGCTATTACCATGTTTTAGAAGATCATCAATTAAACTTTGCTCGTGTTGTGTTAAAGTGGTTTGTTGAAATAGGGTCAATTTTTCACAAAAAGGGTTATGTGAGAAAAGACCGACAAAGGAAATTCGGGATTCCCTTTGGATCCATTATGACAGGTATTTTTGAGGTTGTTGGTGTTGATCTCTTGCGACTTCATGGGGTGGAGATCCCGAAGGGAAATATGGTTCATGAATATATGTGTAAAATAGAAACAGATGATTGGTATATGTGGATTATCTGAGGGATGGCGATTCTCTTGATGGTAGTGCCTTACCTCGTCTGGAGGATCGGATTTTTGCTAGAGGTATTCAGGCTTAGAGATCTTGTCTACCGGCTCCTATGTCTCAGACTGGTCTGTCTCGTGGAAGTCAGACAGGTTCATCATCTTATCTGCTGTAAGCCCATGTTGGTGGTGTGGAGAAAGACATGCAAGAAGTTAAGATCTGAGTCAAGTGGTCTGAAACTATGCTAGAGAATATTTGCAAACATTTTGGATAGCTATTCCTCCCCAGCCTTCAGAGACCGACCTCGACTAGTGTTGTCTTCTTATTGATGACTTTCTTCTGTTATTTATTGATTAAAATTTATATTTTTCAAAACTTGTTTTATGCCCTTATTTGCATCTCTTACTGTGTGGATGATTTTTTTTCATACTTATAATTTAAGTACTTTTATGGTTATTCAAAATTGCCTTATCTGCTAACGTTTCCTAGTTAATGAGATTTTACTAACCGTATTCTTGAGACTTGATTTGCCAAATATCGAGTCTTTCGTTTTTTGTTAACGACAAAAAGAGGTAGAAATATGCTTGTTATGAACTTCAAAATGTTTTTTATTGGTTTTTATGAACTTTTTATTCATGCCATTATATGTTTCGGGAATTATTGCTTATCTCAAGGGGAGTTATTCTCAGGGGGAGTTTTACAAAATAAACTTACAATCCCTTCATTTTTTATGTTCTAACAAGATTTCAAAATTACTTTGTCATAATCAAAAAGGGAGGATTGTTAAACCAATATTGTTTCATACACATTTTGATGATGTTTTTATAAACAAAATATTCATAACGTACGGTACATAGTGAAGATAACATATGCAAGGTTTTGTTCAATGTTTTTGTAATATCCGGATAATTGTTGGGTATTTTCATCTGTATTTGAACCCTGGATTACCTGAATTAGTGCTATCAATGATCGAAGTACGGTCGTTTCCGTATTCGTATCCTCATGCATGATAATATCAATTTTTAATCCTTCACATGCAACTACGTCGTAACGCACGCTAACAGGCAAGCGTGACGTACGTTAATAAATCTATATAGCGTACGCTACGAGCTAGACGTAGCGTACGTAAGGAGGTCAATAATTAAACAGACTGGCTGGCACATGGACAGCTGGTGGTGGGGCTCGGGAAGATTCCCGCGGATGAATCTGGACAGTTTTGGTGTCAACGGGTGTTAACGTACGCTAAGGCTTGTAACTAGCGTACGCTAATATGTGTAGCTTACGTACGTAATGCATAGGGTGTAACGTACGTAAGCTAGTACAAAACGAGACAGTAAGCTATCAGTGAACGATAGCGTACGCTAAGATCGAATTGTAGCGTGCGCTAAGCCTATTACGTACGTAAATGGCTAAGGCTGACGTACGTAAAGCTCAAGATATTATATATATGGACAACACCCCATTTCATTTCTCTTCGTCCCTTTCACTTGTAATTCGTTTTCTTTCATTTCTTGAGGGTCTCCAGCCCTCTAAAACACATATAGAACACGTAGCCTCGATCATTAAGTTACAAAACATCTTGGATTGACATTCAAGCAATCGGAATTGGATGCTACCTCTTGCCTCTGCGTTTCTTTCATATTAAGGTATGTTAATGTTACCTCAACCTTGAATTCATGTTCTTAAGGATGTTATGAACATACCACCGGGATTATTAGGCTCCATAGATGATTCTTATCCGAACACCATGTTTTTGGAAGTTGGAATGTTCATGCTTTACTTACCCGAGTTAAGAACGTTATAGTCCGATTCTTATTATGATGATCAAGTAAGGTAAAATTCTGAGATTAATAAACCGTATTGTATGGTGTTTCCATAATGATCATAGACTTAATGTTGGCAACAACCTCAGATTTTCCGAACTACCTTTGAAGATCTATAATCAATATTTGGAGTGAGTCTTATGATGAGAGGATTAACCGGGAATTCGTAGACATCAACACCATAGGGTTATTCTGATTCACATGAGTATGATATGTGTGAATATAACGTCGTTAAGCTCTATGCATTACGACGTTATACCCTCGAGCAAGGCGATCGTCGACCGGGTAGAATCGTCGATGCATGCTTAGCGTGCGCTAATCCTTGTAGCTTACGTGCGCTAACGTGCGGGCGTAGCATGCGTTACGTATGTGTGTAACGTACGTTACGAAGAGAACAGTTAGTGTTCGGCCATCTCTTTATGCTTTTCCTCGTGTGATTGATTGTTTATTTAATGATAGGATATTAAGGACGAACTTCCTACGATAATCCAGTGTTGAGCCTCTCCGATCGTCGTTTTTCGTTGGAGTTCGGATTGTTCCAATCAATCGTATTTCCAGAGCATTCGCGAGAGATTACCAAGGCAAGTACCTTGATATACGAATTATAATTACGTGAAATCATTGTTCTTTGAAGAGTATGAATCATGTTATGAATATCGTATTTATATTATATATTATGTAGATAGATATGTGTGGATATATGTATAGATATATGTGTATGTATATAAATATACATATAGAGATAAATGTTGGGTGATTCATACCAATATTAGTCGACGTATGCAACTTAGACTAAAGTACGAATGATGTTTGTAGAGGTAATATGGTAATGTTTGTATTTTCGGTTGAGTTACGATATAAATATAATTATGTAGTATTGATCGATAGTGTTGAAGGCCTAATGTGCTAAGTCTTGATGAATAACGTGCGAGTTATTGTTTATCTTGTGTAGTTGTGTATTGGCGAATAGATTCTGTGAATTGAGGAACTGATTTGATAATTGTTGCAACGGTTGACTGTGTGCTTGGTATTTGTAATAATGTGAATACTTGTTATGAGAGACGTCATATCCGGGTACCTCTGAGGGCGGGGCGTGCACTCCGGCCTGATGTACGCTGCAATGAGCGGCTCCATATGATTGGTGAACACCGGTGTTACTTAATGCGCGAGCAAGGGGCGCTCTGTGGGAGTGAACGCCGGCGCGGTGACATGTGCAATGGGCGGCCAATATAGTGGAGTGAACGCCGGTACATAGGTGTGCAAGGGAGGCGCCTGGCAGGCTTATTGGTAACGGATATTTGAGTGATAGCTAAGACCCCGTTACCAAATGATTTTTTCGAAATTTAATCTTTGCAATTTGCTTTTAATGTTGGTCTTCATGTAGACCGCGAATTGTGTTTCTGGAGTTCGTTCCAACTTGTTTTAAATGTTGGTATCATGGTTAATTAACCAAGGATATTTGACGAGATCTCCGAGGGTTAATTAATCAGGGGTCTTGAGCAGGATTTGTCGAATGAGAGGCTGTGCCTTTGATTGTACTGTGTTGATTATTCTGTGTATTGGGTCGAGGACCCCGTGAGATGTTGAGATTCGGTCTCGTGATGATATTATTTGGATTGGGCCGAGAACCCCGTGAGATGTTGTAATGATTCACCTGTGATAGTGTTTTATCATTTGGGTCGAGGACCCCGAATAACGTTGTAATGGTTTTCTTGCAAATTGTTTTCCACATGATGGGTCAAGGACCGAGAGCTTTGAAGTATTTTCTAAAATATATTTCCATCCGATTTTCAAAATCCCAAGATGGCCCGAGTCAATATTAATGTTTTGAACTATCTTATCAAAACACTTTTCATTTTATTAAAAGGGAATTTTCGACTCCTTGGGCTCGTTTAAAGTTTCATTTGTTTTATGTTACGTACGGAGAATATGACAATGCGATTATCTTTCACCTTGTGTATGTAATACTATTCTGTGTTAGCCATTTGAATGTGTGGGTTGTGTTAAGGTTTCACGACTGTTGAGTTTGTGTTATTATTATTCGTATATCTTGTGTGTTATGTACTTGCACTAGCAAAATTCCAGTTTGCTAACCCCCGAGTTTTCGGGGGGTGGGTGCCTGTTATGCGCTCAGGTATTGGCGGCTCGGGAGCGATCACGGGATTAGGGGAAGGAGATGGAGGACAATGATACTAATCACACCAGAGTTAGAGTCTTTTCTTTTGTTCCATTTTGGTCGGTATTTCTCTGTCGTTCGAGTATTCACCCTTGCATGGGTGAAGTTTTCATTTATTAAATTGAATTGTCATTCTTTTCTGTGTTCATCTTTATTTTCATCATTGAGATGTAAATTTCATTTGTTTCTGAATTGTTTAATGACCTTGTCGGTCTGTGTTGTATTTAGATTGACCCCGGTCGGTCAGTCATTTTGTAGTCTAGTAGAGTTTAGCCTTGTAGACCCTTGTAAGAAGGGCCTACGGCGTGTAACATTTCCGGATGTATTCTGGGGGTGTTACAAATATGGTATCGGAGCTTAGGTTTGCGAAAAACCTAGGCCGTTGGGTCAAGTCCATGTCTTGTGTAAGTCGCGCACGTCAAAGTTGTGATTAGTATCGTGGTTCCAACATCATCTTCAAGCAATCCGTGATGGTAAGCCTTCCGAATTGTAAGTCCCCTTATATACGTATTTGATTATATTGTGCTTAACGTGAACCTAGGATTTGAACTTGTTAGAGATTATATTGTTTTACGATATCACCTGCGTATACGGTTCGAGTGAGAATGGTTATACTTCGGTAGTCGAACATATTTATCGGTTTCTACATTTCAGTAGGATAAATCTTTGAGTGTTAATTTTATCCGCTGCGTGAGTATTTTGAAATGACTCTTGACATTTTGGCATTTTTAGTCTTGCACATTTTAACGGTATTTTTATGACGGTATTTAATATTTTACAAATGATTTTGTAAGTTTTGGAAAATGCTACCGTCATCGGCTTTTGGCATATTTTGAAATGAATTTAAATGGTTTTTAGCACAGTAGGTTCCTGACGTAATCCCGGCATGTAATATTTCCGGGCCGAATTACGAACATTTCAAAGTAGTGTTTTAAAATTTTCCTAGCATTGTAAACCTCATGATTTAATGTAGTCGTGTCGAATAGTCACGTATTTTGGTAAAAAGTTCTTTCGAATAAACATTTTGGTAGAAGAGGAAGGATTTTCAAAATTGTGGTATTTGGGACTCAACACTTTTGAAATATTTTAAATTAGTTACAATTCGATTTTCAATTTTCTTGTAAGCATTACTCGAAAATAAATTTTTTTTTTTGAGTCAGTGTATAAACTTCCTCTTCCAAAACAAAGGACAGTATTTACAAGTTTTGAGCACAACGTGATTCGACTTTTGTTTCAAATTTTTTTGCGCATAATGATCGTCCTGGACGAAGGACTGGAAGTTGATTTCAGAAAATTTCGTGCTTTACGATATTACCGTTATTCTAAGGATGCTAATTAAACCTTATGTTGATAATTGTGGTATACCGTACAATCGACTATGTGATAACAATATACGGTACTATCTGCATTAGCATGACGAGCCCTGGCGGATGTAGACATAATATAGGAAGCGGAAGAGGTGAAGTGGTTCGTACGACAACGATTCATGTTACGGTGAAGGAATATCAAGATCAGACGATAACCTATGAAACCTCCTCAGTGACCGAGCCAACGAGCGGAGAAAAGAGACCGAGGACATCTGGAAAATTTTTGGGCGGTGAAGAGATTAAGGTTCTCAAACCCCCACGTCGCTCGAATACGTCATCTTCGCGGTCGAGAATGAGCATCGGGAATCCCCAGCCAGCATCGGTGACTCCCGGTAAGAAGAGAGTGTGCTTCAACCGCAACCGTATGGGACATATCCGTGTAACCGTACCTCCCCACTCTTGACTTGTCATCGGTGCGGGTGTGAAGGCCATCGGGAGAAACATTGTGAGATAATTTCCGAATTGGCAAAGAATGCTACTCTGTCGGTGAGCAGAGCAAGTGGACGGAGAATGACCCGAAACCTTATGTCTTCTGCTGAAGAGCCTATCATAGGCGAATGAAGATTTTGTCTTTGTGTTCTAGTCGTTCTTTGTTTCCAACAATCGTGACTTCGATTGTTTTTCATTTTAATTGCTTTTCGTTTCCAACTCCTGCTGTTTTAAGTTTCGAGGCTGACATGTCTTCTTAGTACGGGGACACGTAGTACCCGTGCTCTTCTTAGTATTTCCGATGTGGGGAGGCTTTCATTGTTGATGATTCATCTGTGATTCTCTTGACAATTTCAAACTACCATGTTCTACTGAACCTACCATCATTCGAACGAATTTCAGAACCGATTTGTTAGACTCTTTGAATTATTGTGGTCTATTCACATCTGAACTTAATCCTTGCAGAATTTTGTTCGAAACTATTTGTTCCCATTCGTATGATTAATATTTCCAATGTGTTATGAACTTGAATACGGTGGGTCGAGCTCGACACGCGATTTTAGTACATCTGAGCCGTTTGCGAATTTCCTTAATTTCGTGAGCTTCTACTTCTCCACTCTAACTTCTCGTGTTCACGTGTAATTTATCGCCTCAATTGACGTGCCTGATACTTCCTAGGTCCAATCATTGTATTTTTAGAACCTTGCATTCGCGCATCGCTCGTGATGTTTTGGGGCTGAGCAAGTAGTTACTTTTCCGTGGTTGTTCCACCACTCTACTTTAAGTTTCGGGACGAAACTTCTTTTAAGAGGGATAGTATGTAATATCCGGATAATTGTTGGGTATTTTCATACGTATTTGAACCTGGATTACCCGAATTAGTGCTATCAATGATCGAAATGCGGTCGTTTCCGTATTCGTATCCTCATACATGATAATATCAATTTTTAATCCTTCACATGCAACTACGCCGTAACGCACGCTAACGAGCAAGCGTGACGACGTTCTGGCCGGATATAGCGACGCTACGAGCTAGACGTAGCGTACGTAAGGAGGTCAATAATTAAACAGACTGGCTGGCACATGGACAGCTGGTGGTGGGGCTCGAGAAGATTCCCGCGGATGAATCTGGACAGTTTTGGGGTCAACGGGTGTTAACGTACGCTAAGGCTTGTAACTAGTGTACGCTAATATGTGTAGCTTACGTACGTAATGCATAGGGTGTAACGTACGTAAGCTAGTACAAAACGAGACAGTAAGCTATCAGTGAACGATAGCGTACGCTAAGATCGAATTGTAGCGTGCGCTAAGCCTATTACGTACGTAAATGGCTAAGGCTAACGTACGTAAAGCTCAAGATATTATATATATGGACAACACCCCATTTCATTTCTCTTCGTCCCTTTCACTTGTAATTCGTTTTCTTTCATTTCTTGAGGGTCTCCAGCCCTATAAAACACATATAGAACACATAGCCTCGATCATTAAGTTACAAAACATCTTGGATTGACATTCAAGCAATCGGAATTGGATGCTACCTCTTGCCTCTGCGTTTCTTTCATATTAAGGTATGTTAATGTTACCTCAACCTTGAATTCATGTTCTTAAGGATGTTATGAACATACCACCGGGATTATTAGGCTCCATAGATGATTCTTATCCGAACACCATGTTTTTTGGAAGTTGGAATGTTCATGCTTTACTTACCCGAGTTAAGAACGTTATAGTCCGATTCTTATTATGACGATCAAGTAAGGTAAAATTCTGAGATTAATAAACCGTATTGTATGGTGTTTCCATAATGATCATAGACTTAATGTTGGCAACAACCTCAGATTTTCCGAACTACCTTTGAAAATCTATAATCAATATTTGGAGTGAGTCTTATGATGAGAGGATTAACCGGGAATTCGTAGACATCAACACCATAGGGTTATTCTGATTCACATGAGTATGATATGTGTGAATATAACGTACGTTAAGCTCTATGCATTACGTACGTTATACCTCGTGCAAGGCGATCGTCAATCTGGTAGAATCGTCTAATGCATGCTTAGCGTGCGCTAATCCTTGTAGCTTACGTGCGCTAACGTGCAGACGTAACGTACGTTACGTATGTGTGTAACGTACGTTACGAAGAGAACAGTTAGTGTTCGGCCATCTCTTTATGCTTTTCCTCGTGTGATTGATTGTTTATTTAATGATAGGATATTAAGGACGAACTTCCTACGATAATCCAGTGTTGAGCCTCTCCGATCGTCGTTTTCGTTGGAGTTCTGGATTGTTCCAATCAACTGTATTTCCAGAGCATTCGCGAGAGATTACCAAGGCAAGTACCTTGATATACGAATTATAATTACGTGAAATCATTGTTCTTTGAAGAGTATGAATCATGTTATGAATATACGTATTTATATTATATATTATGTAGATAGATATGTGTGGATATATGTATAGATATATGTGTATGTATATAAATATACATATAGAGATAAATGTTGGGTGATTCATACCAATATTAGTCGACGTATGCAACTTAGACTAAAGTACGAATGATGTTTGTAGAGGTAATATGGTAATGTTTGTATTTTCGGTTGAGTTACGATATAAATATAATTATGTAGTATTGATCGATAGTGTTGAAGGCCTAATGTGCTAAGTCTTGATGAATAACGAGCGATTTATTGTTTATCTTGTGTAGTTGTGTATTGGCGAATAGATTACGTGAATTGAGGAACCGATTTGATAATTGTTGCAACGGTTGATTGTGTGCTTGGTATTTGTAATAATGTGAATACTTGTTATGAGAGACGTCATATCCGGGTACCTCGAGGGCGGGGCGTGCACTCCGGCACGATGTACGCTGCAATGAGCGGCTCCATATGATTGGTGAACACCGGTGTTACTTAATGCGCGAGCAAGGGGCGGCGCTTGTGGGAGTGAACGCCGGCGCGGTGACATGTGCAATGGGCGGCCAATATAGTGGAGTGAACGCCGGTACATAGGTGTGCAAGGGAGGCGCTGGCAGGCTTATTGGTAACGGATATTTGAGTGATAGCTAAGACCCGTTACCAAATGATTTTTTCGAAATTTAATCTTTGCAATTTGCTTTTAATGTTGGTCTTCATGTAGACCGCGGTGTGTTTCGGAGTTCGTTCCAACTTGTTTTAAATGTTGGTATCATGGTTAATTAACCAAGGATATTTGACGAGATCTCAGGGTTAATTAATCGGGGGTCTTGAGCGGGATTTGTCGAATGAGAGGTGTGCCTTTGATTATCTTGTGTTGATTATTCTGTATTGGGTCGAGGACCCCGTGAGATGTTGAGATTCGGTCTCGTGATGATATTATTTGGATTGGGCCGAGAACCCCGTGAGATGTTGTAATGATTCACCTGTGATAGTGTTTTATCATTTGGGTCGAGGACCCCGAATAACGTTGTAATGGTTTACTTGCAAATTGTTTTCCACATCTTTGGGTCAAGGACCGAGAGCTTTGAAGTATTTTCTAAAATATATTTCCATCGATTTTCAAAATCCCAAGATGGCCCGAGTCAATATTAATGTTTTGAACTTTCTTATCAAAACACTTTTCATTTTATTAAAAGGGAATTTTCGACTCCTTGGGCTCGTTTAAAGTTTCATTTGTTTTATGTTGCAGACGGAGAATATGACAATGCGATTATCTGTCACCTTGTGTATGTAATACTATTCTGTTAGCCATTTGAATGTGTGGGTTGTGTTAAGGTTTCACATTTGTTGAGTTTGTGTTATTATTATTCGTATATCTTGTGTGTTATGTACTTGCACTAGCAAAATTCCGGTTGCTAACCCCCGAGTTTTCGGGGTGGGTGCTGTTATGCGCTCGGTATTGGCGGCTCGGGAGTAGTCACAGGATTGGCTGGGAAGGAGATGGAGGACAATGATACTAATCACACCAGAGTTAGAGTCTTTTCTTTTGTTCCATTTTGGTCGGTATTTCTCTGTCGTTCGAGTATTCACCCTTGCATGGGTGAAGTTTTCATTTATTAAATTGAATTGTCATTCTTTTCTGTGTTCATCTTTATTTTCATCATTGAGATGTAAAGTTCATTTGTTTCTGAATTGTTTAATGACCTTGTCGGTCTGTGTTGTATTTAGATTGACCCCGGTCGGTCAGTCATTTTGTAGTCTAGTAGAGTTTAGCCTTGTAGACCCTTGTAAGAAGGGCCTACGGCTTGTAACATTTCCGTATGTATTCTGGGGGTGTTACAGTTTTAACATGCAGGATTATGTAGTGACAGCCTACATTACATAATATATATAATGTACGCTACAAGTACTGGTTAACGTACGCAACGTACGAAAATTATCCGTTGAACAGATTCTAGAAAGTCAACCAACTGAACGGTCATATGTACATAACATACGTAACACCTATGTTATAACGTACGCTAAAGACTTTGACTTTGAATTCAAAATCGAACCGTTGATTTACTAATGATGGCACCCAGTAAGTCATCATATCCAACGACTATCTGAAGACCTCATTGCGTACGCTACCATTGATTATAACGTAGCAAAGTATGAGCTAAGTGCTACTACCCAGTTCTGGATTTCCATTACGTGCGCTAAGAGATAAAGCAACATACGCTATATGACTTTACTTGCGCTACGCAGACTTCATAACATACGCTAAGAGTGCTCACTATATACAATGGAAAAGAGACTCCAAAATGCTATAAATAGAAGCATTTGGAGATGATGGATTAGACAAGAATATACAGAGCATATCAAGCTATTACATCATTCTCTTACACTCTGAAAGATAATACTTATACCAGAAGAATTGTTCTAACAATCTTCTATATAGATCCTTGTATCACCCCGTGCTATTACTTTGTAAGGACGATTATCTATACTCACAATATCTTTTGGATTTGTGTAAGGTTGTTTTGTATCCTGAAGAACAAGAGAGATTTTAGTTGAGGTTATTCTTGAGCCCGGAAATCAAGAAAATGTAAGTTCGGCACTAATCTTGGAAAGTGCTATTGTAAAGAGTTGGCACTAAATTAGAAATTGCATTTAAGTTTTCAGAAAAGTCTTAGTCAATAATACCAGGTAGGGGACGTAGGCTGGTTGATAGCCAAACCTCTCGAACAATATCATATCTCTTTACTTCCGCACTTTGTTTTTACTCCTTATACTTGCTTCCGCACAAAAAGAGTTCAAAAATCTACTCTGCACTATTCAAGCCCCCTTCTAGTGGCAGTACCAATCCAACAAGGGCCGAAACCCTCTATTCTTCCCGATGAATTTGAAGGAAAAATATGGCTGAATCTCGCCATTTATCCTCAAAAACCCGTAAGGTCGGTTATAGGGGTAATTTAGTAACTTCACCGTGATAGACTGACATCCTTGTCTTATTTCAAACATAACTTGCTCGTTCGGGCTCAAAACAACTTGCTGTTTGTTCTATTGGAAAGCTACTCAATAATCTAAAATTCTCTAAAATTTTAGAGCTTTTGAATTTTTCTACAATTTATGGGGACTGATCAAAGTCGGTTCTAGCGCAGAGCGCCTTCCAGAAAGGTCCACATTTGTTTTTAGTGACTCCCTTGTGGTACTCCATTTATTTTATGAATTGTCCAATAGTATAATACGCGAAACAAAAAATGTAAATCTCGAGGCCAATCGGATAGTACTATCAAGATTTGATTAGCGAGTCTAGAATGTTCCTCAAAATGTTGAGAAACAACGAAAAGGTCACTGAGACGTTGAAGTGAGTTCTTAAGGTCTCATAATCAACTTTAAAGTATTTTAATGAACACGATTGAACCTGACATTATTAAGATGACCGTTAATGATATCGCAGGTCGGTTCTCATCATCAGTCAGATTTATAGAGCATAATAAAGTGTATTGAAAAGTAACATGTGGGATCATGAGTTTTGCAACGACAATAGTGTCAATAATTCACTAATCTCAAGATGAGACAGAGGACGTCATATAATAGATACGTGTCGATATTCAGAATCCCAAAAGTTGAACAATAAGTTAATAATGAAGAATGGTAATAATTACAAGTTCGACAAAACGACAATGGAATTCACAAAACGGGTCGAAAAGTTGGAAGTTATTTAGGGGTAAAAATCTGGGGTCTCCCACCCTCTCCCCTTAAAAAGAAGTTCTATCCCGAAACTTAGGATGCAATGGGAAGAATGTTACAAGTGTGTCGTACTAATTGACAACAAAATTTCAAACTCAATTCAAAGTAAAACCACTGGGAAATAATTGCGGGAGGTTTGCGAGGCTGAAAATCAACATAGAAAACAAGTTCGAATATTACTCCTCATATGGGTCGACTGCTCAGGCTAGGTACTGGATATGACCATATCCCATAGGCAGGTTCATGGTTTGATCCTCGAGTTCAAATAATTCTCAAAATTATAAAAATGCTCTGAAGCAGTGATCAAATGAAGAAGTAGTTTCTGAGGTTAAATAGATAAATTCAGGATATTCCAACGAGGTTATTGTTTTAACAATACAAGGGTCCAACTCTCGGCGCTACAGCAATGGCCGTCTAGTTCGTAACATCCACTAAGACTTTATTGGCGAGCGATAAGTCCCCGATAAGTTCCGAGGAAAGTCTCGTATCTCCTGGTCGTTAACGTCTGGGTTCTTGCTAGGCGCACCTACCTCTAAAGGCTCACGAAAAGATCTATCACTGAGGTTTACTCAACATCCACTCAAAATATGAATAAAAGAGGACGAACAATATCAGGATAAGAGTCAATTTTAAATTAAAGGCTCCGCCCGATATAAGAATTTGGTTGGCTCTATATGTAAAACGAGGAAGGCATTATACGCGCAAAAGGGGACATCAGGTAAAATGGTCTAAATAATAATAAATCATATTTTCACTTGAACAATCAGACAACAGATACCGATTATGAATTTCATCCTTAGGTTTATATTCACATGCTCTTTTCGAAATGTTTCTAACACAAACAACCATTTCCCCAAAATAAAATGTGCAACTAAAAATGTTTTATTAATCATCATATATTACTACTATTTCCCTAAGATGAATCAAGAAAGAATTTTCATTCTCGCTGTCTCGACTGGATCATCGTGTCACAGTTAAATTATCAAACCTTACTTTGCATGATTAACTATAACGTAAGTTTCAAAAAGTACGAATAAGATTAAAAATCTTTAGGTGATGGAGTTTGATTTTTGAAAAGAAAATTGAAGATCACGTCTTTTGCCAAAAATTTAAAAAAAGTTCTTGTTGTCCCGTGAAAATAGTATCTATTGTAATTTTATATAATAATTTACTCTTATTCATATAGTATATGCTTGCACAATGTGCAATGCTTAGGATGCTTGTCTCATTTCTCGAGTAGGTCAAGAAGTCATCCACAAACTATAACCATGAGCTCATCGAAATTACTGGATAAGGTTCGAGTTCATCAAGTTCGCAAATATGACCAAAGTATTGTTTAGGCCAAAAAAGTATATTCACAAACTCGTGATATTCATAATTTATGTCAAGATATGATAGAAATCTCTTATAAAATAGTCATTGAGGCCAGCGAATCGAAAGATACGAAGATGAATCAAAAGAAAAGGATTGGCAAAAAGAAGTTGGCATTACGATTTATAGATCTGTTGTTCTGTTACGGCCGTAAGTAAAGATTCGCTACGTCCGTAACACGGCTTCTAGAGTCTTCAGCTAACCACCATCATTATGGCCATAACAGGTGATGTATAACGACTATAACATGGGTTCGGGATTATTTCGACAACCGAGTCGCTTGCTCATAACCGGTACTGAGTATAGTTAAGCTTCGTCACTCTCGAGCCTCGTCACATAGCATCTGTAGTTAGTACAGCTTTGCCTCAACAATATCATCGCTTTCATAGCTTACATCATCTCCCAAAAGTACTCGGTTCTCTTTTGGTGATTCATTATCGCTTTATACTGTCCAATGGGTCCTCATCGTGGATTATATCCCCGTCCAGTACCTCAACATCGGTATAATTTAGAAATCAATCTTTGTTCTGGACACGCACAAGCAATCGTGAGTCTCGCGATTCCTCTAATCCGATCTCTACCTGCCATGCCCATAATGAAGGGCTACTAAGAAAATATGTCATCGAGGTTCAACTAGACGCGCATAAGACCAACATATCAAAGACAGGGTGGTACAATAACAAAAGTTGATCCTAGCTTAAAGATTTCAATTAGGCACAAGAAAAAGAGCTTGCTTCTCAAGAAAGGTAAAGGAGAAAAATGTTTAAAGCATCAAAGAGAGAATCATCCGCGACGGGTTGGAATGTCAATATGTTGCATTTCGACTGGAGCTATGAGATCACCAAGATCCAATTTTGATCTTATTCTTCTAGCTGTTACACATTAACAATATCGCACGTAAATAATCCGTGCTCAACCATTCACGTGACGCTCTTATAGGTTGTAGCTATGATGCATCTTTTACTCCCGATACATGGGCTCGTATTTTTGCTTTTCAGAAAGAAACTTTTTTTTCTACATTCACATGTTATGTTTATACGTATATACTCCCGTCGAGGAGTTCTTAGTGCATAAATCAATTCTCTATTTTAACTTTAAAAATATTCGGTTTGAAAAGTACAAAAGCTCGTCGTCCATCACCGAGAAGGGCCGACATTTTCTCAAACCGAGGACAGTTCATAATTCTCATTGTTTCTGAAAGAACTTAGAAGATACGTCTCATCAAAATAATGTTGCAAGGTAACTTAATCTGCATGAAACATCTGCACGTCATACATCCGAATCCAAAATCCAAAATTAAATTTACCGGCTTTCATAAGAACATCTAGATCAAAATTAAATTACTTTTTAAAATGGCATGCTTAATTTTTCCAAGGTTCTGTAAACTTTTGCTGTTATCTTAAAAGAAAATTGCAATAGCATGGGTGTAAAATATCTTACTCCCATTCAAATAATACATGAGTCTAAGTACCGCCGAGCATTTGAACCAAACAGTGACTTCGCTATCTCGAAAGATTTTGTCTTATCTCATTGAGATCCGGAATCTCTAGACCAACGAGTAGAATCTCGCGGGTACTGAATTTGAATAAAAGATCAACATGATATATTTCTGTTCTCAGGGAATTTTACTCTTGGTAACCATCACCATACGCCAGTATACACAAACTCCTCAAACTTATATGGAAAGGAAAAATAATGAACATAATTCGAATGAGATCAAAGTACGAACAGGTTACCCTAGTTCCTCGCAGGATTCAGATAGGATCAGAATAAGATCACTGGGCACGATCCTAATGAAATACAAGCATAAGCAGTGCCATGTCACGCCATTATTCCAGAAAAATACACATATCACATTTCAATAACCACATGGGATATACTGATACTAGGTTCGCACCCCATTGTATTGCATAGTCCTCATCAGGGCAGTTCCCGATTGTATAACCCGTCGAGTGATACGAGGTTCGTACCCCATCGTACCACAGTCCCCGTCTTTATTCGACCACAAACCACAATTTCACAATATTGGTACAACTTCAAAAATATCATATTCCAATCATATCATTCATATTTCATAGTACGTTGTCACATAACTTTGATGACGCAAGTCTCAAATCATTATCCAAAACTTTCAGCAACTTTGCTTTTCAATCGCATTTGAAATAACTTTTCGAGGCATCCTCGATAAATTGTTTACAAAAGGGTATTATTCTATAAAACAGTAATCAAGATCAGTCATCAAGTATTTACAAAAATCTTTCTCAAAACATTTTCAAAAACATTTTTTGAAATCCTTTCGAAACACAGTTTATTTCAAAATTATTTTCAAACACTAAAAGTCATTAATTTGAATGAAAAATCCCTTTCAAATCATTTTAAAATATCAATGTAGAATTATTTATTCAGAGCATCAACAAAACCATATAAAAATCATAGTTTTTAAATATTCAATTACTATTTAAAAATAAAGCACGATCAAATACTTGCCTAGCGACTTTAAGGACCAGAACGTTTCGAACGGTTTGTAATTATGATTTGAAACTCTGAAATTTTCGACCTAAAACAAGGAAGTCAAGATAATTGGCATTAGGGATATTCATTCTAATTGAAATAACACCTAAAACCCTAATCGAATCTCTAAGAGAACTTTTATCGGACACTTCGCAGACGGTATCCTCTTACGACAATTTGAATGAAAGTTTTGATTTTCGTTCTGCTAGAATCGATAAGAACAACCCTAGGATACTTGATATATACTCATTTATGAATTCTAAACAATAATTCATCAAGAATCTAGATAAATAAGTTTAGGATTCAGGGCCATATTACCTCTAATCTGGCAAAAATCACTGAAATCGGCTGAGGACTTGCTAATTTGATTCTCTGGCATTCATTACGTGTTCAAACTGCTCGAAACCAAGCCAAAATGGAATCCCAAGGTGAGGGCCGAGTCCATATGTTCGTCCTGCTGCTTTTCAAGGAAAAATATGGCTGAAGCTCACCATTTATCCCCCAAAACCCGTAAGGTCAGTTATTGGGGTAATTTAGTAACTTCGCCATGACAGACTGACACTCTTGTCTTATTTTGATCATAACTTGCTTTTTCGGGCTCGGAATGACTCTCCGTTTGATTTATTGGAAATGTAACTCAATAATATACAATGATGTCAAATTTTATAATTTTTTAATTTTTATACTCCCTCCGTCCCACAGGAGTTTGCACACTTGCCTTATTCGTCCGTCCCACAGAAATTTGCACGCCCATAAATGGTAAAAAATAAACTCTTTAACACCCTCACTATACACAATTATTTACACAATTGCCATTACCTTTTCATCTACTTCACTTACACATGAGTTACCTTTTATATCCTCCCTTTAAATTGGTCAACTCTTCAAAGAGTGCAATTTCTTAATCTCCATGCCATGTCAGCTGTGCAGACTGCTCTGGATGGTGGGAGTACAATTTATGGTGACTGATCAAAGTTGGTCCTGGTGCACAGCGCCTTCGAGAAAGGTCCACGTTTATTTTTGTTGACTCCCCTGTGGTACTCCATTTATTTTATGAATGGTATAATAGTATAATACTCGAAACAAGAATTGTGAATCTCAATGCCAATTGAACAGTCCTGTCATAGTTCGATCGACGAGTCTAGAACGTTCCTCAAAATGTCAAGAAACAACGAAAAGGTCACTGAGACGTTGAAGTGAGTTCTTAAGGTTCATAATCAACTTTAAAGTATTCTAATGAACACGACTGAACCTGAAATTATTAAGATGGCTCTTAATGATAGTACAGGTCGGGTTCTTGTCATCAGTCAGATTTATAGAGCAAAATACACGGTTAAGAAAAGTAATACATATGGGATCATGAGTTTTGCAACGAGAATAGTGTCAATCAATCACTGATCTCAAGATGAGACGGAGGACGTCGTATAATCGATATGTGAGAATTCTCTAATTACAAGATGACATTTATTTCTGAGTTTGTTGTGTTTATAATTGAGTTTAGATGATATGCACGAAAAGTATGATGTTATCGCTTAAGAAATAGCGCATGAGTTCGTGACGAGTGCGCCGCTTAAGCGCGAAATTTTCATGTATTTGATATGTTGTAATTCTTGTAGGAGATCGGTTTATATTTCAGTGTTATACTATATCGTGTGGAGTTGTTTCTTAGATTGTACGGTATCATCTTCGAGAGAAATGATAGCGCTTAGACCCGTATGTTGCATACACACGTAGGTGCTTCACATTGTTCCATATCTCGGTATTGTGGCTACCCTTCGGCGGATTTTTTAGGACTGCTGAACACTTACGGATGTAAATGTTCTTGAGTTACGTACATATGATTATCAGTTAAGATCGTGAGACTCATCTTTTGTAGTCGTGACTTTTATGTTTTGTTTGTGAGAGTATGCCTTAAAATGTCACTCTGAGGATAAGAGAGTGAGGGCATTTACTTGTGATTATGAACTTATGTTGTATTAATAAAAAGCAGTGATTATTTCTTTATTTATTGTATATCATTAGTGTTCTTGATTTGGTAATTAAATAGAAATAATGTTTGTGCTTTTGAGTAGAACGTTCCACTCCTTATGAGATAAAGAGTCTTGCACTGGAAGTGTTTAGAACTCAAAATCTTAATCTATCCGCAAGTCGATGAAACTTAATTGGAAGTTAAGTTTTATGAAGACTTGTATATTGTATGCTTGGATATGTGCATGTCTTCACTCAGGAGTAGTGGGAGCATTCGGTATAGGTATATCAACTAAATAAATATATTTAGATATGACTCACCTTGATTCAGTCACATGGATTTTACTCTAGGATAGTCAATGATTGAATCGTAAGGTTATGCTAGGTATGCATGAACCTTTGACTTGAGGGTTCAGTAGAAGATGTGCTTGTTTCATTAAGTTAGTCATTAGAGTAGTTCGATCCAATCACCTGTCTGTAGGGATCAACCTCGAGGTGCAACTTAATGGGCAAGTAGCAGTCTTAATTGAGTACCAAGGAAGGATTCTTTCGCTTGTAAGTGAACAGGATAATGTTCTATGCGGTTAGTGGCAAATGAGATCAACAGTATTTGGCCAAAGCAATTGAGCTAGTTGTATTTGATACACCAGAGCTCTATGATCTTGATTTGCACTGACACATGCATAGAGTCAAGTATAGACAGTGTTTGACTTGACCGTAACCCTATAATTTGATCGCGACATATGATTGAAGCGTTTATACGTATACATTATTCATAACAGGTTCCGGAATGATTCCTATTATTCGTTCTTAGCACAGACTGGCTAAGTATTCATCACACTCTTTTTATCCTCCCATTGCTGACTGAGATGAACCTACATAGTCGCTCATACAGGATCAATGATGGATTAAATTAATCCCATTCTCTCTTAGTAAATATTGGACACTGGATGTCTAATTGAATATAATTTATTGGATAAATTAAATCAGTCAGATGAATTCAATAATTACTGGGTGATTAATTTCATTCAAATATAATTATTTCTTGCAGAAATTAATTATATAATATTTGATATAATTAATTAATTGTATTATTAATTAATATAAATATATTGTGATGGACAAAGGTTTATCGATCGAAGTAGACACACGGTGGTCCATAACATGGACTAAATGGTTTGACCATTTAATAGTCCGCTTGGCCGCCCTCCTCTCTCACTCTCATTGAGTCTTCCCTTTATTGGTGGAAGACTAAGACTTTGTTAGGTCCTTACTTCACATGTGAGGAATATAATATAAAGAGAAGACTTTTCAAAGGTGGAAGAGTTTGTGACATAGTAATATATATTACACTACTGCACTTGAAAAGTTTGGACGTAAGAGAAAAATAAGTGAAGAGGAAAAAGATTTCTACTACTTTTTCTACAGTAAACAAAGGAGAGAAAAACTTGAATTTACCTTTCATTTTGTTAAGGCTTAACTAGATGATAGAGTTTTGTTCCAGTTGTTTTTCCGATGCGTGAATCATAGAGATGTTCGACATTTTCGGCGTTGGAATTTCCAAAAGCTCAACGGATTGGATTCGTGCTCGTATTCAGTCGATAAAGAAGTCGGGTCTACTACGGTATGAGTCTTATTCTTTTATTTTTTCATTTGGATCGATCCTCTTTAGAAGTTCGGATGAGCATGGTTATGCGACTTTTATTTCCGCCGCATATTCGAGTTATGGCCTGAATTCCAACAATGGTATCAGAGAGAGGTCAATGCGATCGTATAGACGATATTTTTGCATTTTTTTAATGCATATGTGATGTTATTTTATGATTTGGAATCATAAAAAAAAAGATATTTAATTGTTCGTGGAAGTAAAAAAAATTTCGTGATCTTATATTATGATATAAATTTGATTTTTATTAGAAAAGGATTTATATTAATAATATGAAAGTCAAAAATAATAAGATTTTAGAAATATGCCCGAAAATGAGCCGAGTGCTTTCGTTGGACGAAGCAGCATGTGGCTGCCGAACCCAGCTGATGCTGGGAGTATCCGGCTGAGTGCCGAAGGGAACCCATCTGATACTGGGAGTATCCGGCTGAGTGACGAAGGAACCCATCCGATGCTAGGCCAGTACCCATCTGATGCCGAAGGTGTAAAGCCCCGACTTTCTAGGGGTAATTATAGGGGAAAATAGGTAAAAGGTAATTTTGACGAAAAATAATTTCTTTTGAGAATATTAAAATCCTCGCCTACAAAGTCGAGTCGCTACACTGACATAAATTAAATAACTTTAATTAAACAATACGTCATAGATACAAGATAATAATTGCGGCGGAAGAATAAATTATAAATTATTAAGTTTTTAACAAAAGTTTCCCCGAATAAATTTTAAAAAACATGAGATATAAAGAAAACATCGTTTAATAAAATTTCATTCATATGCCCTCTCAGCTCGCTTCTTCGTCCATCCGGCTCGGTTTAACCTGCAGGATCAATAAAGGTTGGGGTGAGCTTCCTTCAGCTCGTGGAAATCACACATATCAAAGTAATATATAATCTCATGGAACGCATTTAAATGATTATTCTACCAATAACATTTTCCTCAACATGAATACATACACACAATACCACATATTGTAATATCCGGATTTATTACAGTGTATTTCATCTGTATTCAACCATGTATTATTTCAGATTGATGATTTTGATTATTGGAGTGTGATATTTAGTGCATTAATATCATTATACATAAGTATAGCAACTTGCAAAATTGCTCAAACAACCTCGTGATAGCGCACGTTAAGAATGTATCTTAACGCGCGCTATCGGGCCATTATTAGCGCACGCTATGCAGGTATGAGTAACGTGCGCTAAGGACTCAATTATTGAGGCGGTGGCTCGTGCGCCCGGTAGGACATGGGTCGGATAAGATTCCCGACGCACCCGGACAAATTAAAGTCAACCATTATTAGCGCACGCTAAGGGATGCTTAGTAGCGTGCGCTAACTTGTCAATAATGCAGAATTTTATAAATGGGACATCAACCGTGTTGGGTTGCATTTCTTTCGCACTTTCCTCAATCTTGAGAGTTCAGAGAGTTGTAGAAATACTCTTATACACTTAGAACACATATTGTTGATGTTTATACATTGGTTACCACGTGGAATGTTCATGGAAGTGGAATAGCACCTTGGAAGGGCATACAACCAACCGGAGTTGGATTCTACCTTACGGTTCAGTGATTTCGTCATTTTAAGGTATGTTCAATCTATCCAGACTTAGAGTTGGATTCTAACGATTTGGATGATCATGTTAACAAGATATGGATTTTCATAGATGAATTATCCAAGTATATCATGTTTGGAATAGTGAGTTGTATAAGCCTAGAATACCTTGATTATAATCATCATGATTCGAATCTTAGTACACTGGATATGTGAATAGAAGCTTCTATCATTGGTTAACCGAATCTAATAGATGATTTCATAGTAATCTTGGACTAGACGTTAACATCCTTATTGTTAGATAAATCTAAAGGTTTGATCATGGAAGGATTTATCTAGTATATATAGGACGTTTATCAACTTCAGTAGGATAATATGGATTGATATAGAGGTGTTGATATCAACCATTTAGTTTTTCGTATTATCGTATGAAGATTTGAAGTCGGAAAAGAATATGGTTTTATATTGGCATGCATATCCTTGAATCCGAAGTTGTCTTTATCCGTATAATCATTCATAAGGGTGTAGACATAGTATTCATGGAAGTAACATGAATTATCACGCAAGATTTCGTTGTTTCTAACATGGCAAGAACAGTTTGCTGCTCACGAGTAAACTGCCATGCATAGATAGCGCACGCTATGCTATGCAATGTAACGTGCGCTATCGAGCAGTTGTTAGCGTGCGCTACGTTTGGTACGTAACGTACGCTAGACCATCAGACGAGTCAATTGGCTAGTCAGTGAGGTACTGACCATGCATCGTTAGCGTGCGCTAGGCTTTGTTGTTTGCGTGCGCTATTGGACAGACGTAACGCACGCTACACAGAGTACTTAGCGTGCGCTAAGCTATTCGGGCAGATTGCAGTTTATGAACTTTTGACCGTTAATCGAATTGTTTAACATTCATACGACGTGAGATAAATCCTATATCATTTCTTTTGTTAAGGTTTGGTCTCGTTACGTGATTGATTGAGGAGGAGGACCTTCGAGTGTTCATTTTCGTGGAAGTATTATTATTGTCTTCAAATCGAGGCAAGTACCTTAATTGTTTTACGTATTTTTGTTATACATATTGTCGTGCATGTATGTCGTTATTGTATGTCCACCTCGTGTTGGTCCGACGGGATCATCGGGGGATCTATGCTAGCGTGCGCTGGATCATCGGACGGGTTTTTTCACCACGGGTTGGTCTGACGGGATCATCGTGGGTTCTAGGCGAAACGCTGGATCGATGGAATTACCATGTGTATGTATTGATATCATGTTGTGATTATCGATTGTGTATGTTATGTTTGAGTTTCGTAGGAGAAGACTCGTTGGTATTTTGTCGTTTACGTTATCATTATTATTCACCGTGAGATATGAATAATATCTTTGTGGTACTTGTACTAGCATCGTTGTGCTAACCCCTTCGGGGGTGAACATTTTGTTTGTGTTCGGGATCCGGGAGAGAGTGAAACAACCACTGGAACAGTATGACGACGAGGGTGCAGAGTGATGTCCCGACCGGGTTTATTTATCTGTTGTTTATTCGTTATTTCAATAAGTACTCGAGTACGAAGTCGGTTGTGATATTTTGAATTTGGTGATGTATTATTAAGTTCTGTTGAACAATTGTACTATTCCTGTATTGGGTCGGGCGATGTCTTGTAATTCCGTTATTTCCATTTATTAGTACCTTTTTATACTTGTTCAATTCTTCAGCCTTGTAAATCCTTACGTAAAGGATTTACGGCGCTGTAATATTCCCGAATATATCGGGGGTGTTACAGAATATGGTATCGGAGCTAAGATTATGGATATCTTGGCCATTGGGTTAAAATAGGGGTCATTTATGTCTTTTGGGGTAACCGGCCGTGAATGACACCACTGCACTGCCTACGTCTTCATGCGAACAGTGGTTGTAAGTTCCTAAACTCTATCGCGTTCTTTACATATTGTATCTCTTTATACTCGAATATTAGAACGATGTTGTTTCCTGTATATTGAGTATTTATGCTTACAGTATGTTGAGAGGCGGGCGTGGACGTGGTCGCGGTCGTGGACGCGGACGAAGAAATGCCGAAAGGGAGGCGTCGCCTTCTAACCAGGCCAGTCATAGCTCGTGAGCATGACAATCTATTAATAATGAACCGAGATCTGTGTGCAGAGATCCTTCGTCAAGTGGTGAACCAGATGACTCAGTTCGCCCAGGTCGTGGACCGAATGCAAGTGGCGGTGGGACTACAGCAGGGAGAGAGACAGCAAGGGATCCCAGATATGGGAAATCGAGGTGACCGGTGGCTGCAAGAAGTGGCAAAGATGCAACCACCCAAATTCGACGGTATTTACGAGACTCCCACAGGATCATTGGTTAAAGGAGCTGGAGAAAATCTTTGCGGAATCAAGCGCCCAGACCCAGGAGAGCCTCTATCGCTCAATATTTACGATAGGGAAGCGTCAGAATGGTGGGAAGCCATCCGGCTGTAGACCATGACGCCGATTGACGAGTTTAGAATGATGATGGAAGCTCGATGTGCCCTCGTCTGTGAGGGAAGCCAAAGTTCGGGAGTTTTCTCCGCTCGGCCTTACGATGTGCCGGTATCCTGGGCGATCAAGGCGTTTAACCAACGGTGGCATTTGTTCGACATCCGGTGAGCAGATGCGAGAAATGATGATCCATTTCGATATGAGAATGAAACGAGAAGTTCGAGGTACATGTCGGATTTGAATGTACCACACTCCGCCAATACCAGGATAAGGCGTTGGCATATGAGATCAAGGAAGCGGCCATGGAGAAATTTGCGGAAACCAAGAAGCAGAAAGTCTCGGTACTTTTACGAGCACAAGAATAGTGGGGCCCGTAAGGCCCGGTCGTCCTTTCACTCTTTCAGAAACCTCCGCACCCGGCTAGGAGCGGAAAGAACTTCGGGCGACACCAACTCTTACCGATGTTACCAGAAATGCTTTAAGCTGCGCCAGACGGGCACTATCGACGGAATTGCCCCCTTCTGCCGTGATTTGTTTTGATTGTGGACGAGAGGACATCGGGCGGTGTTTTGTGAAGAGGCTGCAAAGTATTTTAGAGCCCGTACACCACGGCCGATCGAAGGAGGCCGGTATTCCACGACGCGGCAAAGTGTTCGGATGCCTCGGAATTTTGGCCGCGGGCGAGGCGAGAGGACAATGGGACCGAAAGGGGACATCGAGTGCGGATCTTCTCCCCACGTGCATGCGAGATGAGGAGGACAGACGATCGGAGATCTTCTGTCGCATCGAGTCTGTCGAGATCCTTTCCCGGCCAGTTAGTGTTTTATTTGATCTGGAGCTACACATTCTTTCATATCCTTGTCTTGTGTAAATCGTTTGAATATTTCCGGTTTTCATGCTTGTGAACCTTATGTGGTTGGGTTACCGAGTGGAGAAAGGATTGTCGGAAACTTAGAAACTAGAAATTTCCTGTATCATTTGGAGGCAGAGAGTGGCTCTCAAATCGATCATGATAGAAATGCAAGGAGATGACTGATACTCGGAGACGATTGGCTTAATCGGTGCGGAGCAATTGTAAACTACCGAAGGAGGAATATCTCGCGATCGGCGACGATGGTTCGAGATTTTGTTTGAGGATGGAAACCGGGAAGCTCGGGAAAGTTGATCAAGGCGATGAAAGTGTCAAATTGTTGAAACAAGGGTATCTTAGATGCTGGTGTTACGCAATGAAGAAAGAAGACGAAATGGTGGAACTTTCATCTATTCTGTTGTGAACGAATTTCAGATGTATTTCCTAATGAATTACAGGCTACCTCCACGAAGGGATGTAGAATTTACTATTGAGTGGAACACGGAGCAACACCAATTTCTAAGGCGCGTATCGTATGGCACCTCTTGAGATGTACGAATCGAAGAAGCGGTGGAGGAGTTCTTGGGCAAGGGCTATATTCACCAAGCGTTTCACCACAGGAGCGCCGATTCTTTTGTCCGAAAGAAGGATGGATCGCTCATTGTGTATTGACTATCGAGAGCTGAACAAGATGACGATTAAGAACAAGTATCCGTTGCCACGGATTGATGATTTGTTTGACCAATTTCAAGGAGCAACAGTATTTTCTAAGATCGATCTGAGATCAGGATACCATCAACTGAGGATTAAGGAGTCTGATGTTCCGAAATCAGCGTTCAGAACTCGCTACGGGCATTATGAGTTTGTAGTGATGCCGTTTGGTCTCACTAACTTTCTTTGTATTTATGCAATTAATGAACCGTGTGTTCATTGAATTTTTGGATAAATTTTTGGTCGTGTTTATTGATGACATTCTGGTGTATTCTAAGAGTCCGGAAGAACATGCGCAGCATTTGCGGATTGTATTGGGACTCTTGAGAAACGAGCAATTGTACGCCAAACTTTCTAAATGTGAATTCTGGCTAAAGGAAGTAATGTTCCTCGGCCATGTGGTGTCAGCTAAAGGAGTCCGAGTGGATCCTCAGAAGATCGAGGCAATATTGGATTGGAAGCCTCCAAAGAACGTGAAAGAGGTCCGAAGCTTCTTAGGACTTGCTGGATACTATCGTCGATTCGTGGAAGGGTTTTCTAAAATCTCCCGCCCACTTACTCGACTCCTTCAGAAAACTCAAAAGTTTGAGTGGAATGAATTGTGTCAGATTAGCTTTGATGAATTGAAGAAGAGATTGACGACGGCACCGATTCTATCACTTCCGCAGGGAACTGAGGGATTCATAGTTTACAGTGATGCTTCGAACCAAGGACTTGGGTGTGTGTTGATGCAGAACGATAAGGTGATCGCTTATGCGTCGCGACAAGCGAAACCTTATGAAGTAAATTACCCGACACATGATTTGGAACTAGCGGCGGTGGTTTTGCCTTGAAGATTTGGAGGCATTATGCATGCGGGACTCACCGTCGGATCCTTACGGATCATAAGAGTCTCAAATACATATTGATCGAAAGAGTTGAACATGCGGCAAAGAAGATGGTTAGAAGCGATTAAGGACTATGACTTGGAGATTTTATATCATCCGAGCAAAGCAAATGTAGTGGCCGATGCACTTAGCCGCAAGCTGTCTCTATTCGGATCCGGAAACGCCGACATCCCAACTTAGCCTTCAACGAGAGATGATTCGTGAAGGGATTGAAGTGTGGTTACAAAGAGTCCAGGGACGGTATGCGTGATGGAGATAACCGTCATTAAGAAGGAATCAAATCTAGGCAGGCGAGATGATCCTCGATGATTCGGTTACATGATGAAGTGATCCAAGGAAAGGCCCCGGATTCATAATTCATGACGATGGAGTTTTGAGATTTCGTAACCGACTCTGCGTTCCGATGTTGATGTTAAAGCAGACGATTATGAAGGAAGCACATGGTTCGCCCTATTCTATCCACCCGGGCACCGATAAAATGTATAAGGACTTGAAGCGAGAACTTGGTGGGGCAACATGAAGAAAGACGTAGCGGACTATGTTTGAAATGCTTGACTTGTCGGCGAGTTAAGATCGAGCATCAACGGCTCTTTGGAATGTTGAAGCCGCTCCCGATTCTGAATGGAAGTGGGAGGACATATCGATGGACTTCATCACTAATATGCCGAAAACCGGGACAGGAATGAACATGATTTGGGTGATAGTTGATCGTTTAACCAAATCGGCTCATTTTCTAGGCATTAAGGATACGTGGGGACCAGAGAGGTTGGCACGAGTCTTTATTTCGAGATAGTTCGATTGCATGGTACGCCGAAGACCATTGTTTCGATCGAGATGGCCGTTTTGTGTCTCACTTTTGGAAGGCGATTCATAAGGCCTTGGGGACCGAATTGAACTTGATCTGACTTATCACCGCGATCGATGGACAATGCGAGAGAACTATACAAACGGTGGAAGACATGCTAAGGGCACATGCCTTAGATTGGTCAAACGATTGGGAAGTTCATCTACCGTTGATTGAATTTACTTATAACAATAGTTGGCATGCTTCCATTAAGATGGCACCGTTTGAGGCATTATACGGAAGGAGATGCAGATCGCCCTATCTTTGGGGACGATTCATCGGACTTGATCGGAGCAGAACGAGTTGATCGAGCGGACTCGAGAGAAGATAGCCTTAATTCGTGAAAGGCTGCTCACTGCCCAGAGTCGCCAGAAATCCTATGCGGACGTACGCCGCCATCCATTGGAGTTCAGTACTGGAGATCACGTACTTTTGAAGGTTTCTCCTACCCGGGGAATCTTTCGTTTCGGTAGGAAAGGAAAGCTGAGTCCGAGATATATCGGACCATTTGAGATCCTCGAGAGAGTTGGGGATTTGGCATACAGATTAGCATTACCGCCGTCATTGTGCCATGTTCATAACGTGTTCCACGTATCCCAGTTGCGGAGATATATACCAGATCCCAGTCATATCATCGATTTCGGCGAGATCGAAGTCGAACAGGATGGGACGTTTGAAGAAAGACCAGTCAAGATACTCGAGAGTCGAGTTAAGCAACTGAGGAACAAGTCAATCGTTTTGGTCAAAGTTCAGTGGTCATGTCATGGAACGGAAGAAGCCACTTGGGAAACGGAAGCTGATATGAAGTTTAGATATCCCGAGTTATTTTCATCTTGAGTTTCGGGACGAAACTCCTTTTTAGTAGGAGTGTATGTAATATCCGGATTTATTACAGTGTATTTCATCTGTATTCAACCATGTATTATTTCGGATTGATGATTTTGATTATTGGAGTGTGATATTTAGTGCATTAATATCATTATACATAAGTATAGCAACTTGCAAAATTGCTCAAACAACCTCGTGATAGCGCACGTTAAGAATGTATCTTAACGCGCGCTATCGGGCCATTATTAGCGCACGCTATGCAGGTATGAATAACGTGCGCTAAGGACTCAATTATTGAGCGGGGCAGCTGGCTCGTGCGCCCGGTAGGACATGGGTCGGATAAGATTCCCGGGCCTTTTGGACAAATTCAAGTCAACCATTATTAGCGCACGCTAAGGGATGCTTAGTAGCGTGCGCTAACTTGTCAATAATGCAGAATTTTATAAATGGGACATCAACCGTGTTGGCTTGCATTTCTTTCGCACTTTCCTCAATCTTGAGAGTTCAGAGAGTTGTAGAAATACTCTTATACACTTAGAACATATATTGTTGATGTTTATACATTGGTTACCACGTGGAATGTTCATGGAAGTGGAATAGCACCTTGGAAGGGCATACAACCAACCGGAGTTGGATTCTACCTTACGGTTCAGTGATTTCGTCATTTTAAGGTATGTTCAATCTATCTCCAGACTTAGAGTTGGATTCTAACGATTTGGATGATCATGTTAACAAGATATGGATTTTCATAGATGAATTATCCAAGTATATCATGTTTGGAATAGTGAGTTGTATAAGACTGGAATACCTTGATTATAATCATCATGATTCGAATCTTAGTACACTGGATATGTGAAGAGAAGCTTCTATCATTGGTTAACCGAATCTAATAGATGATTTCATAGTAATCTTGGACTAGACGTTAACATCCTTATTGTTAGATAAATCTAAAGGTTTGATCATGGAAGGATTTATCTAGTATATATAGGACGTTTATCAACTTGATAGGATAATATGGATTGATATAGAGGTGTTGATATCAACCATTTAGTTTTTCGTATTATCGTATGAAGATTTGAAGTCGGAAAAGAATATGGTTTTATATTGGCATGCATATCCTTGAATCCGAAGTTGTCTTTATCCGTATAATCATTCATAAGGGTGTAGACATAGTATTCATGGAAGTAACATGAATTATCACGCAAGATTTCGTTGTTTCTAACATGGCAAGAAACGATTCTTGCTCACCAAGAAGCGCCATGCATAGATAGCGCACGCTATGCTATGCAATGTAACGTCTTCTCGAGCGATTGTTAGAGTGCGCTAATTTTGGTACGTAACGTACGCTAGACCATCAGAAGAGTCAATTTGATGGTCATTGAGTTACTTACCATGAATCGTTATCGTGCGCTAGGATTTGTTATTTGAGTGAGCTATTGGGACGAGCATGCGCACGCTACGAGTACTTAGCGTGCGCTAAGCTATTGGGCGGTGCGGTTTATGAACTTTTGACCGTTAATCGAATTGTTTAACATTCATACGACGTGAGATAAATCCTATATCATTTCTTTTGTTAAGGTTTGGTCTCGTTACGTGATTGATTGAGGAGGACGACCTTCGAGTGTTCATTTTCGTGGAAGTATTATTATTGTCTTCAAATCGAGGCAAGTACCTTAATTGTTTTACGTATTGTTGTTATACATATTGTCGTGCATGTATGTCGTTATTGTATGTCCACCTCGTGTTGGTCCGACGGGATCATCGGGGGATCTATGCTAGCGTGCGCTGGATCATCGGACGGGTTTTTCCACCACGGGTTGGTGCAGCGGGATCATCGTGGGTTCTAGGCAGTGAACGCTGGATCGATGGAATTACCATGTGTATGTATTGATATCATGTTGTGATTATCAGTTGTGTATGTTATGTTTGAGTTTCTCGTAGGAGAAGACTCGTTGGTATTTTGTCGTTTACGTTATCATTATTATTCACCGTGAGATATGAATAATATGCTGTGGTACTTGTACTAGCATCGTTGTGCTAACCCCTTCGGGGGTGAACATTTTGTTTGTGCTCAGGATCCAGGAGAGCTGGGAAACAACCACTGGAACAGTATGACGACGAGGGTGCAGAGTGATGTCCCGACCGGGTTTATTTATTTGTTGTTTATTCGTTATTTCAATAAGTACTCGAGTACGAAGTCGGTTGTGATATTTTGAATTTGGTGATGTATTATTAAGTTCTGTTGAACAATTGTACTATTCCTGTATTGGGTCAGAACTGATGTACTGTAATTCCGTTATTTCCATTTATTAGTACCTTTTTATACTTGTTCAATTCTTCAGCCTCGTAAATCCTTACGTAAAGGATTTACGGCGCTGTAATATTCCCGAATATATCGGGGGTGTTACACATATAACATGAATCGAGCACACATGTGAATATTGAGGTTGTGCAGGTATCCCCACACAACATATATCTTAAGATAGTCTCTTTACACGTATACAGGTGAGCCTGATTTATAACATGTATGATAATTTTAAACATGAATAGAATATCACATATACAATCCAATTAAAGCAATTAAAGTGATAGTGAAAATTCCCACCTGAATAAATGATGTTGCTTGAACTTGAATATGAAGATGCTCGACTCACAGTCCTATGCCCGTCAATCCTCGTTAATGTCTACATATAATAATAATTTAATAATTATAAAATATTATGATATAATGACTGAAATTAAAATATATATGCATAAAATCGGACTGATTATTAATATTAATTGAAAAGTCGATATTCTAATGTCTTGGTCAAAATAGGGCTGAATTGAAGGTTTTAAAGTTGACTGGGGTTAAATTACAAGAGCTGAGAAATCTGGAGGCTTAATACGAAGGAATGGAAAGAACTGAGGTTAAAATCGAAGTAATTAAACGTGTCTGGGTTAAATTGAAAGTTGCTGGAAAAAATGAGGGCTTAACTGAGAAACCCTAATTTTTCGCGGGTATAAATACCCTTAACCTATTTTGCAAATACTCAAATATTCCCCAAAAATCTATTTTCCAAATACCGTCATTAAATTACATTTGAAAACAAAAGGCCAAAATGCCAAAATTCAACAGTTTCAAAATGTACATTAAGCCACCACTTATACGTACCGATAAAATAGTTTAGGGAAAAAGGGTTTAACGAAATAACCCAAGTTTACGAGATACCCAAAAAAGCCATTTTGAAAGTTATACATGAGTTGGTAAAAATACCGGAAAAGTCATTTTAAAATACACACGCAACAGATATAAACACAGTTCAAAATATACATTTGCAGCGGAATAAAACAACCAGTTAAGAATACTCGATTCCCAAAATAATGCCATTGCCAGTATCACCCGGGAAGCTCATCTCTCCACGACCGCTACTAGCTCGATCTCCGAGTACCTAAAAATAAAGTCCACGACGTGGCCAGCCATAATACTCAATAATGATAACGATCATATCACATAAATAATTACATACCAATGTAATTACAAGTAAGAATACTACCAATATAATCTTACCGTCATAACCTCACCATCTCGTGATAATCTATATCAACCCAATACTTATCATAACCCACATTCGCATTCTCAAATGACGAAATGAATTCAACTACAACCATTTGTACTGTATTCAAACAATACCAAGGATTCTCAAAACATCATCATAACTCATAAGTGGGAATAATCCATCTATGCCAAATCCTATCAGTCGGATTGCACAGTCAAATCTCAATCTGGATAAAAACCAATAACACAAAATATATCTGTAGATCAACTACCACAAAACAATGATAACAAGTCCAGAAACATCGACATACAGTCCGAATGCTCATACGATCAATAACCAGATCAGCCAATACATCAACCGAGAATACCATCGACATGATAAACTCCAACACGATCAACAAAGGATCAATAATACCCGAGAATACCATCGATATGATAAACTCCAACACGATCAACAAAGGATCAACAATAACCGAGAATACTATCGACATGATAACTCCAGAACGATCAACAAAGAATCAACAATAACCGAGAATACTGTAATATCCGCAATTTCGATTTTTCGGTAATTTTCTTTTTTCGGCGGAAGTCCGTTTTGACGACTCGCTCATGACCGTTTCGTCATTTCGAGAATAATTAATTCTGCACTTTTTGTCATCCGAGTTCGTTTCGGTGTCGTTTTGTTGAGTTCCGTGCTTTTTAGCGACTTTTCCGCACTTGAGCTCGATTCTTGCGAATCTCGTCCGAAACTGTTGTTTCGAGTTTCTATAAGTCCATTTAATGTTATTATTCATGTTGCGAGCTTTGGTCGGTGTTTCGATCACGTATCGTGATTTTCGGACGTTTTGGGCCATTTTTGTAATTTCCCAAAGTTTGGGGTAATTATTTCGTTGTCGAATTCCGACACTTCGGATGGTCGAATCGTGTGTTCTCTTAGTGCTTGGATTCGTCTTTGCGAGTACTTTGTAACCGTATCTTGATTTCTACTCGAGTTCGGGTTTCGGGGTCGTCCGGCCGTCGGAGTGGCCACGGCGAGTCACGGCCGGGCGAGGCACTGCTTTGGCGAGTTACGGCCGTAAGGTGCGATTACGGCCGTAAGGTGCCGAGTTACGGCCGTAAGCGTGATCGAATGCGGCCGTCTGGCGGATTTTGTGGCCGATTCTGGCCGTAAGGTGGGCGATTCTGGCCGTAAGTGTCCATTTGGTCTTGGCGATTTTTGAATGCGGTTACGGCCGTAAGGCTGCCGAGTACGGCCGTAAGGTGTCGAGTTACGGCCGTAAGGCTGCCGATTCTGGCCGTAACCTGTCGGCCATATAGGCCGAGGACGGGCGGACCTTCATTTCATCACTTTTACGCACCGGGTGCGGTGGCGACAGGAAAAATCGGGAAGTGGAGTTTTGGTCGATTCCACTCGATTTCTAAGCGTTTTTGAGGATCCTTATCGATTATATCATCATCAAATCATTGTTATTCGTCGGATCGAGGTAATTTCTTGAAATCTCCTAGGATTTGGTTTTGAGATTTGTTCTTGATTTTTGATTCTAGTCCGATTTTGATGAATCGGTTGATGTTAGTAAACATTATTAATCGTGTTCTATGGATTGTATATCCATATTTTCGATTCATTCAACCCGATTGATGATTTTTAGGCTCTTGAGGAACTTTGAACATTTAGTGTTCGATTAAATGCCTCAAAGAGTTTCTTTCGTCGTTATGTTGATTTCGATTGATATTGTGTTATTGAGCAATTGTATTTCATTCAAGGTGGTTCGAGTACTTGTGTTTATCGGAGGACGCATTCGTTGTTCGTGGAAGGAATTCATCGCCTTCGGTTGAGGCAAGTTTTATACTTGTACTAGTCAATGAGCTAATGTCATCATGTATGTGTATAGATGTGTTGTATCATTCCGAGACTTAGTCTCTTCATGAATTCATTGATATCAAGAGATCGTTCGATACGATACCTTCCGGCAATTTTGCCAAATGTCATTGTTGTTCGTTAACGGCCGATTCAAGGCATTGTATTACTCATCATTAATGTCATTGTCGATAGCGGTTCGCGGTATCGATGTATCGATTGTTGTTCATATAGATGTCAATCTAAAACATCGTTGAAATCATTGTTATTCTGTTGGGGTTGTCATTAAAGCGTATTGGCGATTAAAGGCATTAGCGTATTCATTTCTCATCTTCGTCGTCGGTAACCGATTAAAGGTGCGAGGTATCCTTCATATTACTCTTATCGATTTGCCGTTCTAAGGTAATCAAACACTCAATTATTCATGGAATCATCCATTGCATCATTGTTATCGTGTTGGCGACTCAAGGTAGCACACTATCATTCTCACGAATTCGGTAATCTACGAATCGTTGTCATTTGTGATTTATTATATTTTTGGAGGCTAGTCTCGGCTAGTGCTTATTATGGGTAAGCTTGGGGCTTGAACCTTCGCGGTGGGCTTCCCAACACCTACAACTTAGTAGGTCACGGTCGTGTTTATGATCTTATGGGTAAGCTTGGGGCTTGAACCTTCGCGGTTGGCTTCCCAACACCTACAACTTAGTAGGTCACGGTCGTGTTTATGATCTTATGGGTAAGCTTGGGGCTTGAACCTTCGCGGTTGGCTTCCCAACACCTACAACTTAGTAGGTCACGGTCGCGTTTATGACCTTATGGGTAAGTTTGGGGCTTGAACCTTCGCGGTTGGCTTCCCAACACCTACAACTCAGTAGGTCACGGTCGTGGTTATGACCTTATTAGCCCTCATTAACTATAGCTTCGGTACATTACGGTTTCAAGTGTTTATGATATTTGTTAACTTCATTGAATGACTTTCGGGCCTTTTGTAATGTCTTGGTATTTTCATTGGAGCCTTTGGGCATTATGATTCATATTAAATTCGATTGGTTTGGTTCATGTCGTTTAATTCATTATGGTATTACGTGATTATGATTCGCCGTTGGGCACTTATGTTCTAACTTGTCGGCGGTATTAATAGTATGCCGTGGGCATAGTGTTTCACGAATGCTCGGTTCTTACATTGGTTTGTGAGCATCTCGTATTATTATCATTGTACCGTTTCATCCGCCTTTGGATGCATATCATGTTATACATGTATTTGATATTCATTATCTGGATGGTGACCCCAGTGGCGGAACATGTTTTCATGTTTTAGGTGCTTGCGAGGAGAGAGTTGAGACACGGGGCATGATGATGGCGGCGAGGCATTCGGCGATACTAGTCCGAGTTGTTCATTGTTGGTCGATCGGTTGGAGTGTACTCCGGTCTTGTCGATTATTGTCGTGTTGTATTACCCGAGCAGATGTTCGTGGATGTTGTTGTATTTCATTTTGGCCATGTAGGCCACTTTTGTCGTTGAAATTCCTTATCGGAATATTGTGTCGGTTATCATAGTAGGGACTATGATTTTCCCTTGTTGTTTAATTTAATGTATTTTAGTCATGTTCGCTGGTGGATCTCTGGCGTGGGGTCCACGGCAACCGTAATAACTTGATAGGATTTGGGGTGTTACGAAATGGTATCGAGCGTTGGGTTGTGAAATACCCGAGATGTGAGTTATGTGGTCCTACCCGCGGTAGTAGTGGGATTGTCGAGGTTATGACAATCTAGTCGATCGAGTTTTGTGAGTCGTAATATTAGTGCGGCACGAGTCATTCATTCATCGAGTCGTCGCCGGTGAAGACTAGTATCGCGAGACCTCGAAGCTTCGTATGACCTGTGTAAGGACTCGATTCTCTTTATGTTCATACATCCATCATGTCATTAATCGTTCATGCTTTGCTGAAACCTATATGTGATATTAGTGCTATAATTGATTCATGATCAATTGTTTTGGAGCACGTGTGACTTGTGTAAGCATTAAGGATCAACTCATTTATCAGTTAATAATTTTCAATCATCATTTTGATCTCATCACTCAGTTAATTCATTCATCACTCAGTCAATAACATCACCCAGATAATTCATTCATCACTCAGTTAATTCATTCATCACTCAGTCAATAACATCACCCAGATAATTCATTCATCACTCAGTTAATTCATTCATCACTCAGTCAATATCATCACTCAGATAATAGTCAGTTAATTCATTCCTCACTCAGTCAATATCATCACTCAGATAATTCATTCATCAGTCAGTTAATTCATTCGTCACTCAGTCAATATCATCACTCAGATAATTCATCTATCACTCAGTTAATTCATTCCTCACTCAGTCAATATCATCACTCAGATAATTCATTCATCAGTCAGTTAATTCCTTCATCACTCAGTCAATATCATTCATCACTCAGTTCATTCGTTCATCACTCAGTCAATATCATTCATCACTCAGTTCATTCGTTCATCACCCAGTCAATATCATTACTCAGATAATTCATTCATCACTCGGTCAATTCATTCATCACTCAGTCAATATCATTGCTCAGTTAATTCATTCATCACTCAGTCAATTCCTTCATCACTTAGTCAATCTCATTGTTCAGATTAATTCATTAATCACTCAGTCAATCTCATTGTTCAGTCAATTCATTCATCACTCAGTCAATATCATTGCTCAGTTAATTCATTAATCACTCAGTCAATTCCTTCATCACTTAGTCAATCTCATTGTTAAGATTAATTCATTAATCACTCAGTCAATCTCATTGTTGATCAATTTATTCATCGCTCGATTAATCTCATCGCTCGGTTAATTCATTATCACTCGATCAATCTCATTGTTAGTCAATTCATTCATTACTCGATCAATCTCATTATTGATTAATTAATTCATCACTCGAGATAATTCATTCATCACTCGGCCAATATCATTAGTCGATTAATTCATCACTTAGTTAACTCATTCATCACTCAGTTAATTCATTCATCATTCAGTCAATATCATGGCTCAGTTGCTTCGTTCATCACTCAATTAACCTCATCGTTCAGCTAATTCATTCATCACTCAATTAATCTCATCGTTTAGCTAATTCACTCGTCACTCAGTCAATCTCATTGTTCAGTTAATTCATTAATCATTCAACCCATCTCACGGTTCAGTTGTTGATCTTGAGGATCGAATTTTCAACCTTGTTAACTTGTTCAAGGTAATCATTTCAGGAATTTCATCAGGCAATCATGTTACCCCATTTGAGGTCTCATGCGATCTTATCATCTCCCGACATCATGTCGACGATCATTCCATTGCATTATTAATGCATTCATTATGTTAGAGCGTGTATGCTCATTGTTATCGTTCCGTCTCGTAATCATAATGCGATCTTCATACGAGATCTGTAATTATCACGTGACTTTCCTGCCTCGGTATGGGAAGAGCTGCCAGAGGGACATCGGACTCCGACGTCCAAGAGATCGTTTTCTAGTCATCTTCGTCTTTGGGAGAGCATCTTCATCTCGGACGACGAGTTATTTGTTGGTTGCTTTAACTGTGATCGTCACCGGTTTTGAGCAAGTTAATTCTTGCTCGGTAAGAGGATAATCATTCATTTCATCGTCGTTCATTCATTCATATAATTCACTCATCATATATTAAACACGTTGAGATTTATAATTATCAAACTAATCATTCAATTCACGGGGAACTATGGTTCCAATCATTTCATTTGAGCTGTCACTCGTTTATCATTTCACAACGGTGAGTCATTCTTGATCCTTGTTAGATTTCGATTCATTATCATTCATTGTGATCATTCTTGTTTTAAGTTTCGGGACGAAACTTCTTTTAAGGGGGGTAGTATGTAATATCCGCAATTTCGATTTTTCGGTAATTTTCTTTTTTCGGCGGAAGTCCGTTTTGACGACTCGCTCATGACCGTTTCGTCATTTCGAGAATAATTAATTCTGCACTTTTTGTCATCCGAGTTCGTTTCGGTGTCGTTTTGTTGAGTTCCGTGCTTTTTAGCGACTTTTCCGCACTTGAGCTCGATTCTTGCGAATCTCGTCCGAAACTGTTGTTTCGAGTTTCTCGCAAGTCCATTTAATGTTATTATTCATGTTGCGAGCTTTGGTCCGGTGTTTCGATCACGTATCGTGATTTTCGGACGTTTTGGGCCATTTTTGTAATTTCCCAAAGTTTGGGGTAATTATTTCCGTTGTCGAATTCCGACACTTCGGATGGTCGGAATCGTGTGTTCTCTTAGTGCTTGGATTCGTCTTTGCGAGTACTTCGTAACCGTATCTTCGATTTCTACTCAGGTTCGGGTTTCGGGGTCGTCCGGGCCGTCGGAGTGGCCACGGCCGAGTCACGGCCGGAGCGAGGCACAGCTTTGGCGAGTTCTGGCCGTAAGGTGCCGATTCGGCCGTAAGGTGCCCGAGTTACGGCCGTAAGCGTGATCGGGTACGGCCGTCTGGCCCAGGCGGATTTTGTGAAGGCCGATTCTGGCCGTAAGGTGGGCGATTACGGTAGTAAGTGTCCATTTGGTCTTTGGCGATTTTTGACGAATGCGATTACGGCCGTAAGGCTGCCGAAATACGGCCGTAAGGTGTCGAGTTACGGCCGTAAGGCTGCCGGTTCTGGCCGTAACCTGTCGGCCATATATAGGCGAGGACGGGCAGACCTTCATTTCATCACTTTTACGCACCGGGTGCGGTGGCGACGGAAAAATCGGAAGTGGAGTTTTGGTCGATTCCACTCGATTTCTAAGCGTTTTTGAGGATCCTTATCGATTATATCATCATCAAATCATTGTTCTTCGTCGGATCGAGGTAATTTCTTGAAATCTCCTAGGATTTGATTTTTCGAGATTTGTTCTTGATTTTTGATTCTAGTCCGATTTTGATGAATCGGTTGATGTTAGTAAACATTATTAATCGTGTTCTATGGATTGTATATCCATATTTTCGATTCATTCAACCCGATTGATGATTTTTAGGCTCTTGAGGAACTTTGAACATTTAGTGTTCGATTAAATGCCTCAAAGAGTTTCTTTGATCGTTATGTTGATTTCGATTGATATTGTGTTATTGAGCGAATTGTATTTCATTCAAGGTGGTTCGAGTACTTGTGTTTATCGGAGGACGCTGTTCGTTGTTCGTGGAAGGAATTCATCGCCTTCGGTTGAGGCAAGTTTTATACTTGTACTAGTCAATGAGCTAATGTCATCATGTATGTGTATAGATGTGTTGTATCATGCGAGACTTAGTCTCTTCATGAATTCATTGATATCAAGAGATCGTTCGATACGATACCTTCCGGCAATTTTGCCAAATGTCATTGTTGTTCGTTAACGGCCGATTCAAGGCATTGTATTACTCATCATTAATGTCATTGTCGATAGCGGTTCGCGGTATCGATGTATCGATTGTTGTTCATATAGATGTCAATCTAAAACATCGTTGAAATCATTGTTATTCTGTTGGGGTTGTCATTAAAAGCTGTATTGGCGATTAAAGGCATTAGCGTATTCATTTCTCATCTTCGTAAGTGGTAACCGATTAAAGGTGCGAGGTATCCTTCATATTACTCTTATCGATTTGCCGTTCTAAGGTAATCGAAACACTCAATTATTCATGGAATCATCCGCCGCATCATTGTTATCGTGTTGGCCGACTCAAGGTAGCACACTATCATTCTCACGAATTTGGTAATCTACGAATCGTTGTCATTTGTGATTTATTATATTTTTGGAGGCTAGTCTCGGCTAGTGCTTATTATGGGTAAGCTTGGGGCTTGAACCTTCGCGGTGGGCTTCCCAACACCTACAACTTAGTAGGTCACGGTCGTGTTTATGATCTTATGGGTAAGCTTGGGGCTTGAACCTTCGCGGTTGGCTTCCCAACACCTACAACTTAGTAGGTCACGGTCGTGTTTATGATCTTATGGGTAAGCTTGGGGCTTGAACCTTCGCGGTTGGCTTCCCAACACCTACAACTTAGTAGGTCACGGTCGCGTTTATGACCTTATGGGTAAGTTTGGGGCTTGAACCTTCGCGGTTGGCTTCCCAACACCTACAACTCGATGAGGTCACGGTCGTGGTTATGACCTTATTAGCCCTCATTAACTATAGCTTGGTACATTAGGTTTCAAGTGTTTATGATATTTGTTAACTTCATTGAATGACTTTCAGGCCTTTTGTAATGTCTTGGTATTTTCATTGGAGCCTTTGGGCATTATGATTCATATTAAATTCAGTTCTGGTTTGGTTCATGTCGTTTAATTCATTTTGGTATTCTGTGATTATGATTCGCAGTTGGGCACTTATGTTCTAACCTGTCGAGCAGGTATTAATAGTATGCCGTGGGCATAGTGTTTCACGAATGCTCGGTTCTTACATTGGTTTGTGAGCATCTCGTATTATTATCGTTGTACCGTTTCATCCTGCCTTTGGATGCATATCATGTTATACATGTATTTGATATTCATTATCTGGATGACTGACCCCGTGGGGGCGGAACATGTTTTCATGTTTTAGGTGCTTGCGAGGAGAGAGTTGAGACACAGGGGCATGATGATGGCGACGAGGCATTCGAGCGATACTAGTCCGAGTTGTTCATTGTTGGTCAGTCAGTTGGAGTGTACTCCAGTCTTGTCAGTTATTGTCGTGTTGTATTACCCGAACAGATGTTCGTGGATGTTGTTGTATTTCATTTTGGCCATGTAGGCCACTTTTGTCGTTGAAATTCCTTATCGGAATATTGTGTCGGTTATCATAGTAGGGACTATGATTTTCCCTTGTTGTTTAATTTAATGTATTTTAGTCATGTTCGCCTGGTGGATCTCCTGGCGTGGGGTCCACGGCACTGTAATAACCCAATAGGATTTGGGAGTGTTACAAATACCATCGTCATGGTAATCTCCAACAAGATCAAATATAATGGATCTCAAAGAAATAACCCCGACTGTCGAACATACCCCTCGGGCGTATGAGCAACCAGTCGCAAACCGTCGAACATACCTAACCAGAAATGGAGAATGAACAATCAATCAATATGGCTCAAAGATAGACATCATAGTACGCCCGATCCAGAAATGTGTCCATGCACAAGCCACCCCGGGTATCGATCAAATACACGTGTGGTCTTGTACCTAATCAGTCTCACGAAGTACATCTGGTGTGCACATCTCAATGTGAGGACATGAACCCATCACATGACTATACGTGTCCGCCCTGAAAATCCTACACATAACCAATCGGCACGCAGATATGACTCCAGATATGTCATGATGCAACATGACAACGAAACTAAAGGAATCACATATCCAATAAGGATCAAAAGACTCGCCGAAGTGAACAATGACACACGGATAATGAAAGATCGACACGACTAATAATATCCAAAACAACCATCCTGGGATCAGAATCCCCAAATAATGATCAACACGATCAACAATATCAACACAATAGTCCTGGAATCAACATCCCACAACGAAACAATCAACACAACCATTAATACCAAACAATGGTCCTTGGATCAACATCCTTTAATGAACAGTCAATACGAATCTCATTATACGAAACCTCACCATACAACATGTACAATAACTCAACAAAAATAATTATCGTCATAACTGAACCACACTTAACTTACCTCAAGGCCGAAGATAACTCCTTTCCACGAACAAACGTCCCTGAACGAATACCCAACTATTCAAAGAACCTCAAATGAAATACAGTCAGTTCAGTAACAATAAAGCATTATTCCAATATAAATATCTTCATGATAAACTACCCTCGATATCCGACAATCCATAACATAGATCGAAGATAACCCACATCATCGCCTTCATCAAACACATTTAAATCATACAGATTATGATTTAATCAATCAAGGCACAACCTACAAACTATTATCTCCACAATTCATATTTATAATATCATTGCTATATGAATTATAAATGAAATGAAATCGAAACCATTCATTAAATATTATGAACTGAACAAGTATAAACTTGCCCCAATGTCGATACGACGAAGCCGAATCTGTCCTGTAACATGCAGCAGCAATAACTCACGGTCTAGAAGTCCAAATTACGATCCAGCCAGTCAAAATGAAGGACCATGAGTCGGCAACAAGCTATCCAAAATTCAATAAAATCGGACCACATCTTGCCCTTCATCGAGCTAGTCAATCATGGCTGCTTCATCGAAAATGGAACTCCAAATATGGAAGAAAAGCACGATCCACTCAAAAGAGACTTCACTATATGATAAATTTCTACAATCATATAGAATTTCTTTCTTTTAACTGGACACCTCTACACTATTACAAGTCTACATGATTCTCACACTTCTCACCACTCTCTTTAAAGAGAATACAAGAAAGGAATTTAATTTGAATCAAATAAGATTAAAGTGTATTACTTGGGTGTACTTGTAAGAAAGACACCAAGACTCCTTATATAGAATAAAGAAGGCTTTTCCCTTTCATTCTCAACTGATGTGGGACAAAAATACATTCTTATAGCATACCCAATGCTTCTCATCTTTATTCTCAACCGATGTGGGATAAAACACATCCTTCAAAATACAACTACAACCCGAGAGCCATAACTCTTACAAATAAAACCTAAATATAATCTTCACCCTTCATATTATAACAAACTATTTTTTGAATAACATATCCAAAATTTAGCATAATACAACGGTTAAATCTTCGGAAATCTACAAAATACCGAGACTTCTCAATATGAATCCGAAAACAGGAACCTCTCGTTCTTTTAATTATTACGCTCACATTGTACATCCAAACCCAATCTCCACCGTTCAAAATATACTTTACGGTGTTGAAAACTGACTGCCAAAATTTCAGATTAATCCGACGGTTGTATTTTTCTACGATATGTCCGTAATATTGCTGCATGGGTGAATATCTTCACTCGTGAATTACAGTACAACTCTTCAAGAATCGAGATTAAAACTGAACGAAATTCTCTAGATGCTGATGGTAAGATAATATGCAATACAACAAAAACTATTTATGATAAATATTACCACACGACTGCCTCCATACGACGCGATTATATCGGATCGGATACGGGCCATGTCTATTGATGGAACTAAATTTCTGCAGATAGTTTCCACTAATTCGACCATAACTTTCTCGTCCAAACTCAGATTGACTCACCGTTTAGACTATCATAAAGATAACTCGATGATGTCTCAAACTGTTATGTTTCAAAATTTTTGAAGTTTTCAAAAATTAGTGGTGATTTTCCAAAGTCAAACTTTGTGCACAACACTTTCCAAAAAATATCCAATCTTATTTTCACTAATACTTTCAGTACTTTTTCGTACTGTAAACCATCCGAGAACATAATTGCATCTTCAATATATCTATGATAACTCAAGAATCCCTTACTTAATCCGGATAATTTCTCTAACCTTCGTCGAATAATTTATCGGATAATATAACGTTGTACACCGCTGCATTCTACCAACGATTATTCGACGGGATTAGAAAGTACCATCCGACATATTAAATCTCATTCACATGAAATCACGAAAATAAATTCACCATATCAATATTCCAATAAAATCATCGAAAAAAATACTGCTTGAAAATTCAGGATATTACATACTATTCCCCTTAAAATAAGTTTCTTCCTCGAAACTTGCAATTGTGTCATAAACAATAGCTCAACCAGAGTATACAAAAGTCATCACGAAAACAATCAATCATCACCGCAAGTGAATAACCAAAATAGTATACTTACATATGCGTGAAGCCGATGATATCCCGTGATACTAGCATGACTCCCATACGAACTCTCAATAGTCAACACAATACCAACATACACCAATATCGCAATTATAGAAATTTTAAAAATATCTCCAAAAATTTTGAAACCTCCAAAAATCGGTTTGACTCAAAAGTTAGAAAAAATCATTTTCAAAAGTCACGCTACTACCGTACCAGTAGAGCCACATAACACATAAGCCCGGATTTCACAAAACCCAAGCTCCGATACCATCTTCTGTAACGCTCCCAAAACCATCCCGGGATATTACTGTTGGGTACCAAATCGGATATTTGCGCCGTTTTATGCGGAAGCGAAAATAAATTGCGGAAAATAAAGGACACGAGGATTTATAGAGGTTCGGCTATTAACGAAGCCTACGTCCTCTCTCGATGTATCTTTTTTCCTTAAGCTTAGGATCAAAACCTCTACGCCTCTCTTCTATCGGTCGTGGGATTACCGTTACAAGCTCGTCTTCTATTGGTCCGAGTAAAACCGTTTTTCCTTTTCTATTGGATAAGGAATCAACCACTCTAGCTTTCTATCGGTAATAGATAAACCTCACTAAGATAGCGATTGTGATTCTAACAATGCCGGATCCTTGATCCTAATAACACCGAATCAAATCGTATCTTTTCTTTTTATCGCTCGTGTATGATCTTGTGTATAACACTCAATCACTCTTAATTAAGCTCAAGAACAACAACTATAATGTTTACAATGATATAACGCGTATGTATGCTTTGCTCAATGTTGTTGTATGGAATAATACCAACTCCTTGGTATTTATAGCCTTCTTCCTCCTTACTAGCCGTTCTTTGCCAGTTGACTAGCTAGCGTGCGCTAGCCTTCCTTCTTAGCGTGCGCTATCGCACATTTTTGCTCTAGCGTACGTAAAGGCTTTCATGTAGCGTCGTTAATCACTTTATATTTGATCCGGTAGCTCGCCTTAACGATTAGCGTGCGCTACCACTTCCTTTGTAGCGTGCGCTAATCTAATATATCCGTTGCATGGATTGTCAAAGTGACCGTTTGATATGCTGACTTTGACCTGCTTTTCCCAACGTTCGGATTGACTAGATTCAAACATCTTAGCGTGCGCTAATCATCCTTTGTAGCGTGCGCTAATGATGACTTCATTGCATACGTCATTCTGTGTTTGAATATCTTCCACAACAGTAACATGGCTCGATAGCGTGCGTTAATAATAGAGGGTAGCGTGCGCTAATAATAGAGTGTAGCGTGCGCTATCCATCTGCTGACTTTACTGCAGCTTTCTTCGATACTAGGCTGGAATGCAGCTGACTCCTCGTTAGCGTGCGCTAACATATGTCCCTTAGCGTGCGCTAATGCGATCCAGTTGCAATTTTTGCGTCTTAAATGCCTTCGCCGTTTTGCTTCGCCTCGATGTTGTTTTGTAGTTTAGCAACTTTAATCATCAAAACACAAATTAAATAATGTGTGGAATAAATATTCCAACAATCTCCCCCTTTTTGATGATTACAAAACAACCCTTGAATTGGATAATCGTAAAAATAATATACGTATATTTATACGAATCAAAGTTTTGGCTTTGATCGTTTCGTTAGTTTCTCCATTTCTTTTCTTTTTCTTCTTTTAGACTTCTTCATTTTTCAAATCCGTCGTTTTTCGTTTTCAATTTTTCAACTCCCCTATTTGTATGCTTTTCTTTTCTTTTCGACTTCTTGATTTTTCTCATTTTTATCTCCTCTTCATCTCCTTCTCATTTTTATCATTTTTATCTCAATTCATATCTTTCTCCCCCTTTTTGTTTTCATCAAAAAAATATAAAGGATACCAAATGAAATATAAATATGCATGATACCAATTTATGCATTAGTAAGGGTATAAACTCCCCCTGAAAATATTATTTCCTTCTCCCCCTTTGTAAAATATCATTTGTCAAAATTTATTTTTGGGGATCCAACCGATAGTTGGTTTTCTTTTGAAACATAGACGATGTTTGAAGCGTTTGTTCCTTTAGGAACCCAAATCTTTTAATTTTTATCGTCCGTTTTGGGCTTTTGCAATTTGAAATGTGATGCCCAATTTTCAAACTTTTTCACATCGGGGTATTTTGAAATTGTGGATTCATTTTTGAACGTGATTTGAATCCTAACCCCTCTTTATTTAGAGTATATTTTTGAACACATAACATTTGTTCAAATTTATCGTTACCATACGAGAATTTCTTTGTCAAAATTTTTAGTTCATCTTGAACTTTTAAAAGATCATTTTTCAAAATATTTTCATTTTCAAGGCATTTCGAATGATCAATTTCGACAAATTTCCCTTTTTCAAGTATTTTGGAATTTTCAATTTCCAAAGTTTTATATTTAGACTTGAGGGATTTAATTTCATTTAAAGCATTTTGATAGTCCGTATGTAATAATTCGAATGCTTCAAAAAGTTCGTCGTAAGAATTACTTACTTGGCTTTCGACGTCGCTATCGTCGAATGAACTCCGGGCCATGAGCGCGAGATTATTTTGTTCAAGAAAATCTTCATCGGGATCTTCGTCGCTCCATGTTGCGATTAGAACCTCCTTTTGCTTTACTCGACAGTTCTTAGCAAAGTGGCCTAGTTTACCACATAATCGACAAGTGTTGTCGAATTTCTTAGGTTCGCACGCTTGAATGTCCTTCTTTCTCCGGTTTAATAAGTGTTGGAACTTATTAATATTTTTGGCATAATATGCCATTTCTTCGTCACTTTCGTCCACCGTGGTTTCTTCTTTCTTCTTCGACATTTTAGCCTTGAAGGCTATCGACCTCTCCTTCGGTTTTGGTTTGGCATTCCGAGATTTTAGAACAATCTCGTAGTTGATAAGAGAACCAACGAGAGCACTAAAATCGAGAGTATTTAAATCTTTGGATTCCATTATTGCCGTAACCGTACCGTCCCATTCTCGAGGTAGTGATCGGAGAATTTTCTTTACTTTCTCACTACTCGAAAGTGGTTTTCCAAAACATGCTAATCCATTAGTGATGACCGAAAATCGGTCGAGCATAATCGAGATGGATTCATCGTCCTTCATTTGGAATAATTCATAATCGTGAAGGAGCATATTTATCTTCGTCTCTTTAACTTGAGACGTACCTTCGTGTGTTACCTCAAGCATTTTCCAGATTTCTTTGGCACTATCACACGATGATATCCGGTTGTGTTCTTCCAGATTTAAGGCACAATAGAGAAGTTGAGTTGCCTTACATTTGTAGTGGTCGTTTTTCCAATCGGAATCGTCAAATTCTTCGAAGGTTTTGAGCGTACCGTTGGAATTTGTTAGAATTTTCGGACCAAGACAAATCACCTTCCAAAGCTCGATGTCATATGCTCGGATGAATATAGACATCTTCTTCTTCAACGTCATGAAGTTTGAGCCATCAAAAAATGGTGGTCGGTTGAGAGCAAGGCCTTCGACGGGACCCATTTGAAACGCCATTGGATCTTTTCTCCTCGGATGTTAAGCCGCGTATTGGAGTACCGCTCTGATACCAATTGTTGGGTACCAAATCGGATATTTGCGCCGTTTTATGCGGAAGCGAAAATAAATTGCGGAAAATAAAGGACACGAGGATTTATAGAGGTTCGGCTATTAACGAAGCCTACGTCCTCTCTCGATGTATCTTTTTCCTTAGGCTTAAGATCAAAACCTCTACGCCTCTCTTCTATCGGTCGAGGGATTACCGTTACAAGCTCGTCTTCTATTGGTCCGAGTAAAACCGTTTTTCCTTTTCTATTGGATAAGGAATCAACCACTCTAGCTTTCTATCGGTACTAGATAAACCTCACTAAGATAGCGATTGTGATTCTAACAATGCCGGATCCTTGATCCTAATAACACCGAATCAAATTGTATCTTTTCTTTTTATCGCTCGTGTATGATCTTGTGTATAACACTCAATCACTCTTAATTAAGCTCAAGAACAACAACTATAATGTTTACAATGATATAACGCGTATGTATGCTTTGCTCAATGTTGTTGTATGGAATAATACCAACTCCTTGGTATTTATAGCCTTCTTCCTCCTTACTAGCCGTTGCTGCCCGTTGACTAGCTAGCGTGCGCTAGCCTTCCTTCTTAGCGTGCGCTATCGCACATTTTTGCTCTAGCGTACGTAAAGGCTTTCATGTAGCGTGCGTTAATCACTTTATATTTGATCCGGTAGCTACGCATACTTGATTAGCGTGCGCTACCACTTCCTTTGTAGCGTGCGCTAATCTAATATATCCGTTGCATGGATTGTCAAAGTGACCGTTTGATATGCTGACTTTGACCTGCTTTTCCCAACGTTCGGATTGACTAGATTCAAACATCTTAGCGTGCGCTAATCATCCTTTGTAGCGTGCGCTAATGATGACTTCATTGCATACGTCATTCTGTGTTTGAATATCTTCCACAACAGTAACATGGCTCGATAGCGTGCGTTAATAATAGAGGGTAGCGTGCGCTAATAATAGAGTGTAGCGTGCGCTATCCATCTGCTGACTTTCTGCGGCTTACTTGATACTAGGTGGAATGCGGTGACTCCTCGTTAGCGTGCGCTAACATATGTCCCTTAGCGTGCGCTAATGCGATCAGTTGCAATTTTACGTCTTCGTCTGCTTCGCCGTTTTGCTTCGCCTCGATGTTGTTTTGTAGTTTAGCAACTTTAATCATCAAAACACAAATTAAATAATGTGTGGAATAAATATTCCAACAATCTCCCCCTTTTGATGATTACAAAACAACCCTTGAATTGGATAATTTGTAAAAAAATAATATATGTATATTTATACGAATCAAAGTTTTCGGCTTTGATCGTTTCGTTAGTTTCTCCATTTCTTTTCTTTTTCTTCTTTTTCGACTTCTTCATTTTTCAACTCCGTCGTTTTTCGTTTTTCAATTTTTTCAACTCCCCCTATTTGTATGCTTTTCTTTTCTTTTCGACTTCTTCGATTTTTCTCATTTTTATCTCCTCTTCATCTCCTTCTCATTTTTATCATTTTTATCTCAATTCATATCTTTCTCCCCCTTTTTGTTTTCATCAAAAAAATATAAAGGATACCAAATGAAATATAAATATGCATGATACCAATTTATGCATTAGTAAGGGTATAAACTCCCCCTGAAAATATTATTTCCTTCTCCCCTTTGTAAAATATCATTTGTCAAAATTTATTTTTGGGGATCCAACCGATAGTTGGTTTTCTTTTGAAACATAGACGATGTTTGAAGCGTTTGTTCCTTTAGGAACCCAAATCTTTTAATTTTTATCGTCCGTTTTGGGCTTTTGCAATTTGAAATGTGATGCCCAATTTTCAAACATTTTCACATCGGGGTATTTTGAAATTGACGGATTCATTTTTCGAACGTGATTTGAATCCTAACCCCTCTTTATTTAGAGTATATTTGTGAACACATAACATTTGTTCAAATTTATCGTTGCCATACGAGAATTTCTTTGTCAAAATTTTTAGTTCATCTTGAACTTTTAAAAGATCATTTTTCAAAATATTTTCATTTTCAAGGCATTTCGAATGATCAATTTCGTCTAATTTCACTTTTTCAAGTATTTTGGATTTTTCAATTTCCAAAGTTTTATATTTAGACTTGAGGGATTTAATTTCATTTAAAGCATTTTGATAGTCCGTATGTAATAATTCGAATGCTTCAAAAGTTCGTCGAAGAATTACTTACTTGGCTTTCGACGTCGCTATCGTCGAATGAACTCCGGCCATGAGCGCGAGATTATTTTGTTCAAGAAAATCTTCATCGGGATCTTCGTCGCTCCATGTTGCGATTAGAACCTCCTTTTGCTTTACTCGGCAGTTCTTAGCAAAGTGGCCCGGTTTACCACATAATCGACAAGTGTTGTCGAATTTCTTAGGTTCGCCCGCTTGAATGTCCTTCTTTCTCCGGTTTAATAAGTGTTGGAACTTATTAATATTTTTGGCATAATATGCCATTTCTTCGTCACTTTCGTCCACCGGGGTTTCTTCTTTCTTCTTCGACATTTTAGCCTTGAAGGCTATCGACCTCTCCTTCGGTTTTGGTTTGGCATTCCGAGATTTTAGAACAATCTCGTAGTTGATAAGAGAACCAACGAGAGCACTAAAATCGAGAGTATTTAAATCTTTGGATTCCATTATTGCCGTAACCGTACCGTCCCATTCTCGAGGTAGTGATCGGAGAATTTTCTTTACTTTCTCACTACTCGAAAGTGGTTTTCCAAAACATGCTGATCCATTAGTGATGACCGAAAATCGGTCGAGCATAATCGAGATGGATTCATCGTCCTTCATTTGGAATAATTCATAATTGTGAAGGAGCATATTTATCTTCGTCTCTTTAACTTGAGACGTACCTTCGTGTGTTACCTCAAGCATTTTCCAGATTTCTTTGGCACTATCACACGATGATATCCGGTTGTGTTCTTCCAGATTTAAGGCACAATAGAGAAGTTGAGTTGCCTTACATTTGTAGTGGTCGTTTTTCCAATCGGAATCGTCAAATTCTTCGAAGGTTTTGAGCGTACCGTTGGAATTTGTTGGAATTTTCGGACCAAGACAAATCACCTTCCAAAGCTCGATGTCATATGCTCGGATGAATATAGACATCTTCTTCTTCCACGTCATGAAGTTTGAGCCATCAAAAAATGGTGGTCGGTTGAGAGCAAGGCCTTCGACGGGACCCATTTGAAACGCCATTGGATCTTTTCTCCTCGGATGTTAAGCCGCGTATTGGAGTACCGCTCCGATACCAATTGTTGGGTACCAAATCGGATATTTGCGCCGTTTTATGCGGAAGCGAAAATAAATTGCGGAAAATAAAGGACACGAGGATTTATAGAGGTTCGGCTATTAATGATGCCTACGTCCTCTCTCGATGTATCTTTTTCCTTAGGCTTAAGATCAAAACCTCTACGCCTCTCTTCTATCGGTCGAGGGATTACCGTTACAAGCTCGTCTTCTATTGGTCCGAGTAAAACCGTTTTTCCTTTTCTATTGGATAAGGAATCAACCACTCTAGCTTTCTATCGGTACTAGATAAACCTCACTAAGATAGCGATTGTGATTCTAACAATGCCGGATCCTTGATCCTAATAACACCGAATCAAATCGTATCTTTTCTTTTTATCGCTCGTGTATGATCTTGTGTATAACACTCAATCACTCTTAATTAAGCTCAAGAACAACAACTATAATGTTTACAATGATATAACGCGTATGTATGCTTTGCTCAATGTTGTTGTATGGAATAATACCAACTCCTTGGTATTTATAGCCTTCTTCCTCCTTACTAGCCGTTCTTGCCAGTTGACTAGCTAGCGTGCGCTAGCCTTCCTTCTTAGCGTGCGCTATCGCACATTTTTGCTCTAGCGTACGTAAAGGCTTTCATGTAGCGTGCGTTAATCACTTTATATTTGATCCGGTAGCTCGCTTGCTTGATTAGCGTGCGCTACCACTTCCTTTGTAGCGTGCGCTAATCTAATATATCCGTTGCATGGATTGTCAAAGTGACCGCTTTGATATGCCGACTTTGACTCGCTTTTCCCAACGTTCGGATTGACTAGATTCAAACATCTTAGCGTGCGCTAATCATCCTTTGCGGCGTGCGCTAATGATGACTTCATTGCATACGTCATTACGTGTTTGAATATCTTCCACAATGATAACATGGCTCGATAGCGTGCGTTAATAATAGAGGGTAGCGTGCGCTAATAATAGAGTGTAGCGTGCGCTATCCATCTGGCGACTTTCTGCGGCTTACTTGATACTAGGTGGAATGCAATCGACTCCTCGTTAGCGTGCGCTAACATATGTCCCTTAGCGTGCGCTAATGCGATCCAGTTGCAATTTTGCGTCTTAAATGCCTTCGCCGTTTTGCTTCGCCTCGATGTTGTTTTGTAGTTTAGCAACTTTAATCATCAAAACACAAATTAAATAATGTGTGGAATAAATATTCCAACAATTACAGCGCCGTGGACCCCGCGCCGGAACCCACAAGGCTAAAAATTATTTTCGCAAACGTTTCAAACACGCCAAAGAGGCCAAGATGGTAGTATTTTGCAAATACTCAAATAGTCTCCAAAAATCTATTTTCCAAATACCGTCATTAAATTACATTTAAAAACAAAAGGCCAAAATGGCAAAATTCAACAGTTTCAAAATGTAAGTTAAGCCACCACTTATACGTACCGATAAAATAGTTTAGAATGTAATTGTTGGGAATAGTGCCCTAGGACATTCGATGTGCCTAGATTTGTAATTTTCACATTTAAATAAAGTTATTTGATATCATTTATTTCTCGTTGATTATTATAATGTGTGCATGTTTTAATATTATAATAATCGAATAATAGTTATTCACGAATAATAAGATTATTCAAATGTCCCTGGTAAAATCGCGTTGAGTAGAGACTCAAGTGATTAATATACTAGTATAAGTTTGATTGATAATCATCGGATGATTATGCGTATGGTACGGATCAATCTTATGGGTATTGGTTGGAGAACTAATACTGGACCGACCCGCATTGAGATCACTGCATGGAAATGTCATAAGTGAATCTCAATACAGTATGTCAATAAATCCTTGAACCTGAGATTATCATAGAGTCCAACATGATAATCATATGCCTTGACGTAATCCAACGCGTCATCTGAAACATGGTGATCATAAAGGTTAGCGATCGGGATTAGTGGAAGTCATGTTGAGGGCAATGAATAATCAAGATGGAGATTTGTCCCTCTCTTAAGTGAGAGAGATATCTCTTTGGGCCCTCGATAAGTAGGATCAAGGAAATGCATGGCCATGCTCAAATGAAGAGTCATTTGATTCAATCGATCTACTTAAGATCGAGAAAGCATTTGAACATAAATAAGTATGACAGACTCCATGACTTAGTTCAAATATGATATCGCGTGACAAAGGGATTTGACACGTTAAAAGGTTTAATGGACTATTAACTTATATTATTTGGGTAATCATAATGTCTTGCTAGAGGCCGCTTATGATTTATTATTTAATAAGGTATTAAATAATTGCCAACATAATATAAGCCTTTTGGGTCGCACATACGACAATTATAGACAAGTAGAAATAAATATCAACTGGGAATAATAAATATAATATTGGATATTATATTTATAGGGAGATTAAATAATAAGTAATATATAATATTGGATATTATATATATTGTATTATTTAATAAGTTGAGGGGCAACTAAGCAAATACTAGATTATTGAATCTAGGGTTTACTTAGTATAAATATAAGGTCTTGGACAAGGAGTTGTAACCAGAAAATAAGACCTAAAATCGGCCCTTCAAGAAGAAGAAAAATCGGCCATCTACATTATATTGTAGGAGAACGGAGTCGGTCGTTCCTCTTCCCTTAGTTGATCTTGATCAATAGTACAATCCTTCTAGTAAGGAATTTGTGTTGTACTATTTATCAATATTATTCGTAAGGATCTAGCAATCCGGCTTGTGGAATTGTTCGTGTGTGGATCACCAGAAGAGGAAGGAGATATTCATCTGCTTCTAGTCCGGATCTAGAATTGTTCAATTGGATTAAGGTAATTCGATTAACTCTTTAATTAAACAATTAAATTACTGCATGAGATTCTAAATTGGGTTTTCACTTTTATTGTTCCGTTGCGTTTTTACTCCGATTATTTTGTATTCGATACATAGAAAACCCCAACAGTGGTATCGGAGCCAACTTGCATGTAATTTAATTGTTTGTGTAGAACATATTTATGTGTAAATTATGTTCCTGATTATGTTTATAAAATATAGATTTTATAAAATATTTTTTCTGGTTTAATTTGATTAAATCGGATCGTCAAAAATAATTTTCTGGACTGTTTTTCGCAAAATCGCTGTGAATCAGCTTCGAAACAAGATAAACAGGCGTGTCGGGCATTCGGTCCGATCGGGTCGGGCCTGGACCCGCGGGTTGTATTAATTAGCAAAAATGATTTTACATCACCAGGGGTTCGAACCCTGGTAGTCCAGGCCAGCCGCCTAGCTACTTACCAAGTGCGCTGCAATTTTGTTTTGCAATTTTTCTCACGGATGTTTTATTAAAGGCAGGAAATCTGTTTTAATATTGCAAAATTAATTCCGCAAAACACGGGATTCGAACCCGAGTCCATTGCCTTGAAATCCGGCGCTTTACCATCTCGGCTGGGAACTGTTTTGGTAATTTCAAAGTAATCCTTTTCTTATAAGCCCTTTTAATATAAAAGTAAATTTGGAAATAATAGTTGCAAAATATTACAACTGCAACCGCCGGGTTTCGAACCCGGGCAAACCCGTGCCCAGATCTCGCTGGCAGCTATCTCGGCCAGAGTCCATTTTTGTTCATGTGATGACTCAAATTTTAATTATTGTCTGATTGTCAGATAAATTGATTATTTAGTATATTACATGCTTTATTAATTATTTGATAATTATTTATGGTATGTGTGTGGTGTATGGCATGACCATAAATTGACCAATGTGATTGGATAATTTAATTTCTTATGGGTTGGTTTTACGGCCTGCGTGTCGTTTAATTATAATTGGTTTTACGGCCTGCGAGTCGTCTATTTAAATTGTTTATTATTTTACGGCCTGCGTGTCGTTTGTACTTCTTGTAATTTAATTTATTAGTGTAGTATTAAATTTCATTAATGTAATGAAGACAAGAAGGACGAGATAGATGGACTCGAGGAGCAAATTGATCGCGTATGACGTTCCAAGGAGTTGGAAGATCAATGAAGACCATATTTAACCCTTTAGATGACCTTTGTGATTTTCATGTTGGCTCATGAAAATCACGTTAGGATTATGGTCATGCTATACACGGTCCTATGCTTTATTGTCATGTGATGCGATGTATGTTTAAATTTATGCATGTATGTGATGCTATGTATGTTTAGATGTATGTTAGCAAACATAGACATTAACATAGGATAAAAATCCCTCGTTAAAATTTTAATGTCGTTCATTTGAAAAACACCTATCAAGACTTCGATCATCATGAGTGGGTCATGCCAAAGCTGGGCACTCAGATTATCTTAGTAAGGTAGGATAGGTAATGGTGATACCTATACGTTTAATGAATTTGGAAATCAAAATAGTTTTGAACCTTAAGGCATAAGATGGGATTATAACATGCTTGGGCATACGATGCCAAATCCCATGATATAATCTAAGAGTTACATATGATGTAATCGATAAAGAGTTATCCACCTAAAGTAGTTCAATTCTAGGCATCATGCCAAAGCTGAGTTTAGGATTGTGCGAAATGGGATCTTAGCCCACTAAAATTACAAATGTTGTAAATTGAGGGTACTTTGTTTTAGTGGGAGTATTTTTCGAGAAATTAAATAATGTGACTAAATATTTTGCATATTGAATTTTGTAGAATGGCATCAAACAACACATCCACCATTTCACTACGATCCGTCCTTGAGAAGGACAAGTTGAAAGAAAATGGCAGCAACTATCTGGATTGGATCCGGAGCCTGAGAATAGTTCTCAATCAAGAAAGAAAGCTGTATGTTCTTGAGGAAGAAATTCCCGATGAGCCAGCTGACAATGCAAATAAAGCAACAAAAGACAAATGGAAGAAACATTGTGATGATTCCATTGATGTCAGTTGTCTTATGTTGGCCACCATTTGTCCGTAACTTGGAAGAATGGAGGAGATGGAAGCTTATGAGCTAAATGCTCACCTCAAGGAAACTTTCTCGAAGCATGCTAGGCAAGAGAGGTATGAGACCTTTCAAGCCTTGTATGCTTGCAAGATGGTTGAGGGACATCTCGTCGCTCACGTGCTCAAGATGAAAGGATATATTGATCATCTTGAAAGGCTTGGTTTTCCACTTTCTAAGGAGCACTCCACGGATGTGATCCTAAACTCATTGCCCAAAAGTTTCGGTCAGTTCATTATGAACTATAATATGAATGAGATGGAGAAGTCCATTCCGAGCCGCATGGGATGCTTAAAACGGCCGAGAATATTAAGAAGAAACCAAACCATGTGTTGATGGTCAGCAAAGGGAAATCCTTTAAGAACAAAGGCAAGGGCAAGGGTAAGGCAAAAGTTGCCAAATCTAAAGACCCTACTAGGCCGGGTTTCAAGGCTAAAGCTCCCAAAGATGGAAATTGCCATCATTGCAATAAATCAGGACATTGGAAAAGAAATTGCAAGATTTACTTGGAAGAGCTAAAGCGTACCAAGGCGTGAGACCGCCACGGTATATTTGTTATAGAAGTTAACTTATCTACCTCTAACTCCTGGGTATTAGATACTGGATGTGGATCTCACATTTGTACAAATGTGCAGGGGTTGAGAAGCAGTAGAGAACTGAAGAAAGGGGAAGTAGATCTAAGAGTCGGCAATGGAGCAAGAGTTGATGCACTAGCCCTAGGAACTTATGATCTAGTTTTGCCCAATGGGCTTTTGTTAGTTTTGAACAATTGCTATTATGTTCCTGCTATGAATAGGAATATTATTTCAGTTTTTACATTAGATTGTGAGGGTTACGGTTTTCTTATTAAGAATAAGTTCATTCGTATTTTCTTTGATGACTTGCTTTATGGTACTGCAAAGTTATATACTGGCCTTTACAATATTGATCTAGATGAGTCCGACACTTTGGAAGTCTATAAAATTGCATCCAAGAAACCTAAGCTCAATGATTCTAATCCGACTTACTTATGGCATTGTCAACTTGGTCATATAAACGAGAAACGCATTTCTAAACTCCATAATGATGGACTTTTAGACTCTTTTGACTATGAATCATATGGGACATGCGAATCTTGTTTATTGGGCAAGATGACGAAGAATCCTTTCACCGGTCATGGAGAAAGGGCTAGTGATCTATTAGGCCTAATACATATTGATGTATGCGGACCTCTTAGCACTCATGCCAGATGCGGATACCAATACTTCATTACATTCACCGATGATTTTAGCCGATATGGATATGTTTATCTTATGAAGTATAAACATGAATCTTTTGAAATGTTCAAAATATTCCAGAATGAAGTACAGAATCAACTTGGCAAGACAATTAAAGCCCTTCGATCAGATCGAGGTGGGGAATACTTGAGCCAAGAATTCGATGATCATCTTAGGAGTTGTGGAATTGTTTCGCAACTTACTCCTCCCGGCACACCTCAGCATAACGGAGTGTCCGAAAGGAGGAATCGAACTTTATTAGATATGGTTCGATCCATGATGAGTCGAACAGAGCTTCCATTATCATTTTGGGGCCACGCCTTAGAAACAGCAGCATTCACCCTTAACCTTGTTCCATCTAAAGCAGTTGAAAAGACACCATTTGAGAAATGGACTGGTAAAAGACCATACTTGTCTTTTCTAAAGATCTGGGGTTGCGAAGCGTTCGTAAGGCGCCAAGTCTTTGACAAACTGGCAGCCAGATCTAAAAGATGTTTATTTGTGGGATATCCTAAGGGAACTAAAGGATATTACTTTTACAAGCCCGCAGAGAACAAAGTGTTTGTTGCTCGAAATGCTGTATTCTTAGAAAGGGAATTTATTTCCAAAAGAGACAGTGGGAGAAGAGTAATTCTCGAGGAAACTCGAGAACCACAAGAAGACATCGCTTCACCGATGGAAACCGAACAAGCTCAACAAACAGTTGAAGAGCCCGTTCAAAGTACACAAGTCCCACGCAGATCTGATAGGATGCGACATGAACCTGAGAGATATGGTTATCTCGTAACAGAGGATGATGATGCATCGCTCATAGATGATGAGCCTAGTACCTATCAGAAGCCGCTGTGACCGAGTCCGAGGAATGGCTAGAAGCCATGAAGTCTGAGATACAATCCATGTATGACAATCAAGTTTGGAACTTGATAGATCCACCTGAGGGTGTTAAAACCATTGGGTGCAAATGGGTCTATAAAAAGAAGAAAGACATGGATGATAATATGCAAGCCTATAAAGCTAGACTAGTGGCAAAAGGTTATAGATAGATTCATGGTGTTGACTATGATGAGACCTTTTCGCCAGTAGTCATGCTTAAATCAATTAGAATTTTATTTGCCATTGCCGCATACTATGATTATGAAATATGGCAAATGGATGTCAAAACAGCATTCCTTAATGGAAACTTACTCGAGGATGTGTACATGACACAACCTGAAGTTTTTGTTCATCCAGAAAATTCTAAAAAGGTTTGCAAGCTTCAAAGATCAATTTATGGGTTGAAGCAGGCTTCTCAGAGCTGGAATCTTCATTTTGATGAAACTGTCAAAGAGTTTGGGTTCATTCAAAATGAAGATGAACCTTGTGTGTACAAGAAGGTTAGTGGGAGAATAGTTGTTTTCTTAGTCTTATATGTACATGACATATTACTCATTGGAAATGACATTCCCACCTTGCAGACAGTCAAGACTTGGTTGGGAAGTTGTTTCTCAATGAAAGACTTAGGAGAAGCTGCTTACATTCTTGGGATAAAGATCTATAGAGATAGATCAAAGAGATTGATTGGTCTGAGTCAAAGTACATACATTAATAAAATATTGAAGAGGTTCAATATGCAAGACTCCAAGAGAGGACTCTTGCCAATGTCACATGGCATTCATCTGAGTGAGACTCAGAGTCCTAAGACTCCTGATGAGCGAGCCCGTATGAGCAAGATACCATACGCTTCGGCTATTGGATCGATCATGTATGCCATGATTTGTACTCGACCAGATGTATCGTTTGCTCTTAGTATGACAAGTCGATACCAATCGAATCCAGGTGAAAGTCACTGGACAGCAGTGAAAACCATCCTAAAGTACTTGAGAAGAACTAAGGATGATTTCCTAGTTTATGGAGGGGTGGGAAACGAGCTGGCTGTAAGAGGTTACGCCGATGCAAGTTTCGAAACCGACAGAGACGATTTCAAATCGCAAACTGGTTATATGTTTGTATTGAATGGAGGTGCTATGAGTTGGAAGAGTTCCAAGCAAAGCACGATTGCTGATTCTGTTACAGAAGCTGAGTACCTGGCGGCATCGAATGCAGCTAAGGAAGCCGTATGGATCAAGAAGTTCGTTACCAAACTAGGAGTGGTGCCAACCATCCAGGGTCCCATAAGCCTTTATTGTGACAATAATGGTGCTATTGCACAAGCTAAAGAGCCTAGGTCCCATCATAATTCCAAACATATACTCAGAAAATATCACCTAGTCAGAGAGATCGTCAGACGAGGAGATATTACAATATGCAAAGTAGCAACGGAAGAGAATGTTGCAGATCCACTTACCAAGCCTCTCTCACAAGGAAAGCATGTTGAGCATGCTAGAGCGATAGGACTAAAAGTCATGAATGAATGGTCCTAGTGCAAGTGGGAGATTGTTGGGAATCGTGCCCTAGGACATTCGATGTGCCTAGATTTGTAATTGTCACATTTAAATAAAGTTATTTGATATCATTTATTTCTCGTTGATTATTATAATGTGTGCATGTTTTAATATTATAATAATCGAATAATAGTTATTCACGAATAATAAGATTATTCAAATGTCCCCAGTAAAATCGCGTTGAGTAGAGACTCAAGTGATTAATATACTAGTATAAGTTTGATTGATAATCATCGGATGATTATGCGTATGGTACGGATCAATCTTATGGGTATTGGTTGGAGAACTAATATTGACCGACCGCATTGAGATCACCGCATGGAAATGTCATAAGTGAATCTCAATACGATGTCAATAAATCCTTGAACCTGAGATTATCATAGAGTCCAACATGATAACTGCTATGCCTTGACGTAATCCAACGTCATCTAAAACATGGTGATCATAAAGGTTAGCGATCGGGATTAGTGGAAGTCATGTAGAGGGAAATGAATAATCAAGATGGGGATTTGTCCCTCTCTTAAGTGAGAGAGATATCTTGGCCCTCGATAAGTAGGATCAAGGAAATGCATGGCCATGCTCAAATGAAGAGTCATTTGATTCAATCCCTACTTAAGATCGAGAAAGCATTTGAACATAAATAAGTATGACAGACTCCATGACTTAGTTCAAATATGATATCGCGTGACAAAGGGATTTGACACGTTAAAAGGTTTAATGGACTATTAACTTATATTATTTGGGTAATCATAATGTCTTGCTAGAGGCCGCTTATGATTTATTATTTAATAAGGTATTAAATAATTGCCAACATAATATAAGCCTTTTGGGTCGCACATACGACAATTATAGACAAGTAGGAATAAATATCAACTGGAATAATAAATATAATATTGGATATTATATTTATAAGGAGATTAAATAATAAGTAATATATATAATATTGGATATTATATATATTGTATTATTTAATAAGTTGAGGGGCAACTAAGCAAATACTAGATTATTGAATCTAGGGTTTACTTAGTATAAATATAAGGTCTTGGACAAGGAGTTGTAACCAGAAAATAAGACCTAAAATCGGCCCTTCAAGAAGAAGAAAAATCGGCCATCTACATTATATTGTAGGAGAACGGAGTCGGTCGTTCCTCTTCCCTTAGTTGATCTTGATCAATAGTACAATCCTTCTAGTAAGGAATTTGTGTTGTACTATTTATCAATATTATTCGTAAGGATCTAGCAATCCGGCTTGTGGAATTGTTCGTGTGTGGATCACCAGAAGAGGAAGGAGATATTCATCTGCTTCTAGTCCGGATCTAGAATTGTTCAATCGGATTAAGGTAATTCGATTAACTCTTTAATTAAACAATTAAATTACTGCATGATATCCTAAATTGGGTTTTCACTTTTATTGTTCCGCTGCGTTTTTACTCCGATTATTTTGTATTCGATACATAGAAAACCCAACAGAAATAACCCAAGTTTACAAGATACCCAAAAAGGCCATTTTGAAAGTTATACATGAGTTGGTAAAAATACCGGAAAAGTCATTTTAAAATACACACGCAACAGATATAAACACAGTTCAAAATATACATTTGCAATGGAATAAAACAACCAGTTAAGAATACTCGATTCCCAAAATAATGCCATAGCCAGTATCACCCGGGAAGCTCATCTCTCCACGACCGCTACTAGCTCGATCTTCGAGTACTTAAAAATAAAGCACACGACGTGGTCAGCGACAATACTCAATAATGATAACGATCATATCACATAATTACATACCAATGTATACAAGTAAAAATATTGCCAATGTAATCTTACCGTCATAACCTCACCGTGTCGTGATAATCTATATCAACCAAATACTTACCATAACCCACATTCGCATTCTCAAATGACGAAATGAATTCAGCTACAACCATCTGTACTGTATTCGAACAATACCAAGGATTCTCAAAACATCATCATAACTCATAAGTGGGAATAATCTATCTGTGCCAAATCCTGTCCGTCGGATTGCACAGTGTTATGTCGAGATTTATACACCTCAACAGGCGATCGGCACAAATACCGGGCGACCGAACCAGAGTCAAATAGACCAAGGCAGACTTGCCGATCGAAGGACCCAGAACAGGACTCAGTGCCGAGCAATCGACTCCCAAGGCGATCGTCTCCCGGCAACTAGCGATGGTCTCAAGTGCCCGATCACGGACGACCGCCTCATGCCATGAAAAGCCAACATCCGTCAAGCCTACAAAGACTGGATCACGAAGCAAGGACCCATGTGCATATCCGCGAATGGCGCCGCAGAACATGGATCGTTGACTCCAGCCCATCAGCAGCTGTCAGTGACAAGGACAGCCTCACCTACCGACAGACCCGCCGAAAGGTCCTAGGTGGGGCCTCCCAAGACAGCGACATAGACACGTGTTGGCCTCCCATTGGTTCGCACATCCGGCTACCAGCAGCTGTTGTGGTATTTAAGGAGACCAACCCATGTGCTAAAGACGATCGCCCGCTTATTATAATATAGCAGGGGCGATCGCCCAGCGACTCCCAGTCCTATAAATAGAGAACCTCGAGCAACTGGAGAAAGGTTCAGAAATTCAGACTCTCGCCTTTCACTTGAATCTATCTAGGATTTCTCTCTCAGAACCTCTTAACCAAATGACGGTCGGCAGCAACGAGAACTCCCTACAATTCAGATTTGAAGAGATTGACAAGTTCAGAAACTACTTCCAAACGAGAATTTAGCTAATTCGCACAGTGAGAGACCGTCAATTTCTCACAGTCAGGACAGCACTCCATCGTTGTTGTGAGAACTCACAGAGCACCATCTCTGGTCCATAAATGGAGGATGAACAATCAATCAATATAGCTCAAAGATGGACGTCATAGTACGCCCGATTCGGAAATGTATCCGTGCACAACCCACCCCGGGTATCGATCAAATACACCTGTGGTCTTGTACTTAATCAGTCTCACAAAGTACGTCTCATGTGCACATCTCAATGTGAGGACATGAACCCATCACATGACTATACGTGCATGCCCTGAAAATCCTACACATAACCAATCGGCACGCAGATATGACTCCAGATATGTCATGATGTAACATGACAATGAAACTAAAGGAATCACATATCCAATATGGATCAAAAGACTCACCAAAGTGAACAATGACACACGGATAATGAAAGATCAACACAACGGACAATATCCAAAACTACCATCCTGGGATCACAATCCCCAAAGAATGATCAGCACGATTAACAATCTCAACACAACAGTCCTGGAATCAACATCCCTCAACGAAACAATCAACACAACCATCAATACCAAACAATGGTACTGGGATCAACATCCCTCAATGAACAGCCAATACGAATCTCATTATACGAAACCTCAACATACAACATATACAATAACTCAACAGAAATAATTATCCTCATAACTTAACCACACTTAACTTACCTCAAGGCCGAAGATAACTCCTTTCCATGAACAAACTTCCCTGAACGAATACCCAACTATTCAAAGATCCTCAAATCAAATACAGTCAATTCAGTACCAATAAAGCATTATTCCGATATAAATATCTTCATGATAAACTACCCTCGATATCCGACAATCCATAACACAGATCGAAGATAACCCACATATTTGCCTTCACCAAACACATTTAAATCATACACATTATGATTTAATCAATCAAGGAACAACCTACAAACTATTATCTCCACAATTCATATTTATAATATCATTGCTATATGAATTATAAATGAAATAAAATCGAAACCATTCATTAAACATTATGAACTGAACAAGTATAAACTTGCCTCAATGTCGATACGACGAAGCCGAATCTGCCTAGTAACGTGCAGCAGCATTAACTCACGGTCTAGAACTCCAAATCACGATCCAACCAGTCAAAATGAAGGACCATGGGTCGGCAGCAAGCTGTCCAAAATTCATTAAAATCGGACCACGTCTTGTCCTTCATCGAGCTAGTCAATCACGGCTGCTTCACTGAAAATGGAACTACAAATACGGAAGAAAACTACGATCCACTCAAAAGAGACTTCACTATATGATAAATTTCTAAAATCATATAGAATTTCTTTCTTTTAACTGGACATCCCTACACTATTACCAGTCTACATGATTCTCACACTTCTCACCAGTCTCTTTAAAGAGAATACAAGAAAGGAATTTAATTTGAATCAAATAAGACTAAAGTGTATTACTTGGGTTTACTTGTAAGAAAGACACCAAGACTCCTTATATAGAATAAAGAAGGCTTTTCCCTTTCATTCCCAAATGCTTCTCATCTTTATTCTGAACCGATGTGGGACAAAACACATCCTTCAAAACACAACTAATGTTCGAGAGCCATAACTATTACAAACAAAATCTAAATATAATCCCCACCGTTCATATTATACCAAACTATTTGGTGAATAACATATCCAAAATTTACCAACGGTCAAATCTTTAGAAATCTACAAAATACTGAGACTTCTCAATATGAATCCGAAAACAGGAACCTCTCATTTTTTTAGTTATTAGGCTCGCATTATACCTCCAAACCCAATCTCCATCGTTCAAAATATACTTTACGGTGTTAAGAACCGACTACCAAAATTTCAGATTAATCCGACGGTTGTATTTCTGTAAGTTATGTCCGTAATATTGGTACACGGGTGAATATCTTCACTCGTGAATTCCAGTATAACTCTTCAAGAATCGAAATTAAAACCGAACGAAATTCTCTAGATGCTGATGGTAATATAATATGCAGTACAACAAAAACTATATATGATAAATATTACCACATGACTGCTTCCATACGACGCGATTATATCGGATCGGATACGGGCCATGTCTGTTAATGGAACTAAATTTCCGCAGATAATTTCCACTAATTCGACCATAACTTTCTCGTCCGAACTCAGATTGACTCACCGTTTAGACCATCGAAAATATAACTTGATGATGTCTCGAACTGTTATGTTTCATAATTTTTGAAGTTTCCAAAAATTGGTGGTGATTTTCCAAAGTCAAACCTTGTGCACAATACTTTCCAAAAAATATCCAATCTTATTTTCACTAATACTTTCGGTACTTTTTCGTACTTTAAACCATCCGAGAACATAATTGCATCTTCAATATATCTATGACAACTCAAGAATCCCTTACTTAATCCGGATAATTTCTCTAACCTTCGTCGAATAATTTATCGGAGAATATAACATTGTCCACCGCTGCATTCTACCAACGATTATTCGACGGGATTAGAAAATACCATCCGACATCTTAAATCTCATTCACATGAAATCACGAAAATAAATTCACCATATCAATATTCCAATAAAATCATTGAAAAAAATACTTCTTGAAAATTTAGGATATTACACATTTCTCACCTCTCTTCCTCCCGTCCCCCACTCTCGATCCTCCTCTACTCTCTCTCTCTAATATTCTGCACCGATTCACGATCTCAAAAACTCTCCCTCATCTACATCTCTCTCACAACACACTCACACACACACACAAAACCTTACACACACACACACACACACACATAAACATCGGTCAATCACACACACACAATAGTTCGCACCCCACAACAAAAGGTCGGCGACGATGATTTGATAGTGTGGCAGTTTTCGACGGGGATCTCGCGGTAAAGGTTCAGATTCGGTGATGATTTCGGTTTCTGGTTTGAATGACTTGAAGGGTTATTGGGGTTGATGGTGGTGGCTCATGGCGGCGGCACACAGGTAATGGTTTTAAAATTTTTGGACTTGCTTGGTCTGGGTTAGTTCAAGGTTGTGGATGTTTCGTCGGGTCTACTGGGTTCGACCCGGATCAGGTTTAGTAGGTTGGGTTTGGATAGATGTGTAACTGATTTGAAGATTCTGGACTTGGTTGGCCGCGCCGGGGTGGTGAGGTGCGACGAAGGTGAACTGGGTTTTGGGATGGCCGAAGTTTGAAGGGATTGAATTCGTGTACAGGACTGAACTTTGAAGAATTCTGGACGTGATTGAACGGGCTGAAGAACTGGGTTTCTGTTTGTCTTTTACGTTTACAGTAGATACTGAATTTGATAGATCTCCAGGGCTAGATGAAATATCAATAAAAAAAACATAAAGCTGAAGAGATTTTTGTTTACCTTGCTAGGAAATTTGCAGAAAGGTGTTGAAGAGTTGCAGCTGAAACGATCGGATGGGAAAATCAACTGGGAGAGTTATGTCGTTTGAAATTTTCTATGTAATGTATTTTTTTTTGTTTTCTGTTCTGGATGTTGATCGATTGTAAATAATTTCGCAGTAGGATTAATAGTGTATTTATAGGTAGGTTTTTAAGTGTTTTAGTTGGATTAGGATTGTATGTTGGATATGTATTAAGAAGTTTGATAAAGTGAGAATTGTGAGGGACGATCTGGAAAGAGGAGTTCTTAATTATGATTAGTTTAGTTTAATCAAGTTGGTTAATTCATAACACATGATTAAATATAAATGATATAATAATAATAGTAATGTAAAGATAATAATTTGGTAATGTGATAATAATGTCGGAAAAATAATAATGATAAAAATAATAATAGTAATAGAATAGTATTAATAGTATTATTAATAATAATATTAATAATCGTAGTGTTAGTATTATGCTTGGATGAATAATAACACTATTAAAAAATATAAACAATAACTACTTGAATATATATCTGACAAAATGACTCTTGCTAGGACTTGTGATACGTCGAAATAAATATTCATGATCCTCTAATGAAATTAAATGAAATGAAATGCATTATAATATTATTATGAATAATATTACATTATGAAAATGGCGGGTATTACATCCTACCCCTATTAGAAAAATTTTCGTCCTAGAAAATAAATGACATACCCCGATTGAAGAAATTCGGATAACGAGATTGAAGTTCTTCTTCGCACTCCCATGTGGCTTCATCTTTACTGTGGTTACACCATTGGATTTTGACAAACACCTTCTCTTTGTTCCTCAACTGCCGGACTGATCGATCGAGAATAACTTCTGGTTGTTCTTCATAAGTAAGATATTTGTTCAGCTCCACGGAGATATAGTTGATGATGTGGCAGGGATCGTGAACATACTTCCTCAACAATGATACGTGGAAAACATTGTGCACAGCCAAAAGTTCTGGGGGTAAAGCCAAACGGTAAGCTAATTCTCCAATTCGTTCAAGAATTTCGAACGGTCCAATGTATCTCGGCCTCAACTTGCTCTTTGGACCAAAACGAACAATTCCCTTGGTAGGAGATACCTTCAGGAATACTTTATCGCCAACACAGAATTCGGGATCTTTCCTACACTTGTTGGCGTAAGACTACTGACGATCTTGTGCTATCTTGATCCTCTCTTGAATCTTATCTACCATACCTACTGTCTGTTCAATCATCTCGGGACCCAAGATTCTCATTTCACCTACTTCGTCCCAATATAGTGGCGATCGACACTTCCTACCGTATAAGGCTTCATACGGCGCCATACCGATCGTCGACTGATAATTGTTGTTGTAAGCAAATTCTACCGAAGGCAACAGTGGTTCCCAATTATTGCCCATGTATAACACATATGCTTGAAGCATATCCTCAAGAATCTGAATTGTCCTCTCAAACTGACCGTCAGTCTGAGGATGATATGTCGTACTAAAATTCAACTGCGTTCCCAAGCCTTCTTGCAAACTTTCCCAAAAACGCGATGTGAAACGAGTATCCCTGTCAGATACTATAGAGACTGGCACTCCATGCAATTTAATAATCTCACCGATGTAAAGTCGAGCATACTTATCCATTCGAAAGTTCATCTTGACTAGGATGAAATGAGCTGACTTTGTGAGTCGGTCAACAACATCCTAAATAGCGTGGTTTCCTCTTTCCATTCGAGGCAAACCTACCACAAAGTCCATCGTAATGTGTTCCCATTTTCATTCCGGAATATGAAGTGATTTAAGTAGTCCAAAGGGGCGTTGGTGTTTTGCCTTAACTTTTTGACAAACTATACACCTTCTGACAAAGTCTGCCACATCTGTTTTCAATCCTTCCCACCAAAATGTCCCCTTAAGGTCTTGGTACATCTTTGTACTCCCAGGGTGTGGTGTATAGGGAGTACTATGTGCCTCTTTCAATATTGCTTCTCTCAGCTTGACAACATTGGGCATACAAATTCTCCCTTCATAGTACATTGTTCCATCAACGGACACACTGAATCCCTTATCTTCACCTGAAAGATTACGTTCTTTTATTTTGACCAAAAAGTCATCTTGTCCTTGACCTTCTTTGATCTGCTTTCTCAAGGTTGGATGTACCACCAAACTAGCCAATAACGGCTCAATTGGATTCTATGGTGTAGCCATCTCAAGGTTCATTCTTGCAAATTCCTTGACCAAGCTTTCCCCTTTGGTCAACAAACAGGTTAGGTCTCCTCTCGCCTTACAGCTTAGTGCATCAGCAACTAAGTTTGCTTTACCAGAGTGGTAATGAATTGTAAAATCGTAGTCTTTGACCAACTCTAGCCATCTGCGCAGCCTCATATTCAATTCCTTTTGTGTGAAAATATATTTCAGACTTTTGTGGTCTGTATAAATTTCACACTTACCTCCATACATGTAATGTCTCCAAATCCTCAAGGCATGCACTACTGTTGGTAGTTCCAAATCATGAGTAGGGTAGTTCAGCTCGTGTGGTTTTAACTGTCTCGGAGCATAAGCAACTACCTTGCCCTCCTACATCAATACACATCCCAAGCCTTGCTTGGATGCATCACTGTAGATGACGAATTCTCTCATCGGATCAGGAATGGTCAAAACTGGTGCTGCTGTAATAACCCGTAATTTTGATTTCCGGTAATTTATTTTTTTTCGGCGGAAGTCCGTTTTGACGACTCTCTCATGACCGTTTCATCATTCCGATAATGATTAATTCTACACTTATTGTCATCCGAGTTCGTTTCGGTATGGCTTTGTTGAGTTCCGTGCTTATTGGCGACTTTTCCGCACTTGAGTTCGATTCTTGCGAATCTCGTCCGAAACTGCTGTTTCGAGTTTCCAGTAAGTCCGTTTAACTTTGTGATACGTGTTGTGAACTTCGGTTTGGTGTTTCGATCATGTATCGTGTATTTCGGACGTTTTGGGCCATTTTCGTAATTTCCCAAAGTTTGGGGTAATTACTTTCCGTTGTCGAATTTCGAGCCTTCGGGTGGTCGGAATCGTGTGTTCTCTTAGTGCTCGGATTCATCTTTGCGAGTACTTCGTAACCGTATCTTCGATTCGTACTCAGGTTCGGGTTTCGGGGTCGTTCGGGACGTCGGAGTTGGTCCCGGCCGAGTCATGGCCGGCATCTGGGGCGAGCGCCACGGCCGAGTAACGACGGTAGTGATCGGCGATTACGCACGTAAGGCCGGTTATGTACGTAAGGCCCGGCCGGTAACGTACGCAACGCTTCCGCATTTCAGGCGTGAGTCGGCCATGGCCGATTACGACGTAAGCCATGGCGATTACGTACGTAACCCGCCGGCAGCCACTATTTAAGGCACTCGGCGTTTTCTTGACCATTTCTCATTCTTTTTCTTCCCGTACGCGGCTGTGGGTGTGTGAATCATCTAGAGATGTTGTTGGACAATGAATCGATGAAGTGTTGAGGTTCATATCATGAATCATCCGTCCTATAACATCCTCCGATCTACCGAATCAGGTCAGATTTCCTAGAAATCTAGTGTTGGGGAATTTGGGTGTTTTGGTTGTTTTCGTCCGTTTAATCCATTTAACTTAGGATTGTAATGGATTGATGATTATTTAGATGTATTATATCATTTCCCTTGTTATTCCATGGTTGGATCGTATCGATTCGTTGTTTTGGTCGAGTTCTTGACCGACGCCTTGAAGGTGTCCGGTAAAATGTCTTAGAGGGGTTTTCGGGCATTCTACGCTTATCCTCCCTCGTATGATTGTTGATTTATGGATTATATGTTTTTAGGGTCGAGTTTCTTGCGAAGAAACCAAGTTGAACCCTTTCGTTCGTTGTCGTTTTCCTTTTCGAAAGCATCGGGCGTTTCGAAGCTTTCCGGTTGAGCCGTGTTCGTCAGGATACTTGCGTGCCGATTTTGAGGCAAGTACCTTGTCCATATAATTCTTGTTTTGTGGATATGATAATTGGTGATCGTCTAAATGTGTTTGTGTGGTCGTTTGAATTGAACTTTCAAAAGATTTGATTAGCCTTGTTAAAGGCCCTCTTTCAAAACGCGTGTGTTTTGTAAATTATGTGGGTTATAAGTGACTATGTGAATCCTACGGATATGTTTGGTGTTGATGTTGCGCTTGATAATGCGTGTATACATATATTATCTCCTTTCGATGCATTATGGTTGGACGTGTTGTTTTGTCAGGTGTTTGATGCCTCTTGTTGAGTTGTTTTGGATATCCTTGGTGTGATATTATATTTGTGCTTGATTGTTTCACTAGCCAGCTCGGGAGGGTCCTTAGAGGCCTCGGGTGGGATTCATGGTGGCGTCCTGGTCCTAGGCGATGCATGTGCGTGTATGTTTGGTGAATGTATTTTGCTCACCCTGGGACGGTCCGATGGGGCCTCGGGGGAATCTATGACTTCACTCTGGGTTCACGAGTAAAAACTTCACAGCTTGGTGTGTATGTTTAGTGAATGTATTTTGCTCACCCTGGGACGGTCCGACGGGGCCTCGGGGGAATCTATGACTTCACTCTGGGTTCACGAGTAAAAACTTCACAGCTTGGTGTGTATGTTTAGTGAATGTATTTTGCTCACCCTGGGACGGTCCGACGGGGCCTCGGGGGAATCTATGACTTCACTGCAGGTTCACGAGTAAAAACTTCACAGCTTGGTGTGTATGTTTAGTGAATGTATTTTGCTCACCCTGGGATGGTCCGACGGGGCCTCGGGGGAATCTATGACTTCACTCTGGGTTCACGAGTAAAAACTTCACGAGTGCGTGTGTATGTTTTGTGAATGTGTTTGCTCACCTCGGGAGGGTTCGACGGGGCCACGGAGGGAGTCCAATGGTTTCGCCCTAGATTCACGAGTGAAACTTCACGGGTGCGTGTGTATTTTATGTCCGTCGAGGACACGTGATGTTGGGTTCTGGCCCTGTGAATTGTTATCGGTTTTCTATGTGTGAAAAGAAAACCTTTGGGCTGTGACCCTGTTGATTTTGGAAAAAGAAGGATTTGATAATCCTAAATTGTTTTCTATTAAAACTCCCGAGGGTATTTTAAACCATTTTGCAAATCATTCTCGTTATTTGTGATCTTTCGAATTTGGAAAGTTTTACTCAAACTCTTGCCTCGGGAAGTATTCGTTTCGTGTATTTGAATCTTTGAAGATTCCCGGTTATTGTTATTCTTGGAACTTGAATTATATGGCTCGTATTTGCACTTTGTATTTGCACTAGCAAAACAGTGGAGTTTTGCTAACCTCCGAGTATTCGGGGGGTGGATGTCTATTTTTGCATTCAGGTTTTGGAGCATAGCACAGGGTCGGCACGAAGGATGATGAAAGATGAACGATACCAATCACACGAGGATCCGTTGATGTCGTATTGGTCTAGTTGTATTTTCTTTTCCGCTGCAGTATCTTTTCCCCGTTGTACGGGAGTTTATTGTATTTTGACCCCTGCGTGGGTAAGTGTTTGGAATTGAGTTGTATGTTATTATTGAAAGACCAAATCGGTCTATTGAGTCATTTTTATTGGGATTCGGTGCCCAAAACGAAGGCCCAGCGGAAGCGGTAAAACGAAAATAAATTCGATCCGAATCCCTACGAGGATCGATCGAGCTACGTATATACGAATATCAAAAATGAAATACAAGAGATACAAGAAACATACCCTCGTAGTCCGTTGATTAAATGGATAACCTTCTCTTGAGCTATTCCCCAAGCTTTGCTTGATCTCTACGAATCTATTCCACTTCAAGCCCTTGAACGATCCAACGCCGAAAGCACCGCGTCTCTACTTGCCACGCGCCGGAAAAACGAACGGAATGACAACACCTTGCTATCCTCCGAGGATACGTCTAGAGCTAGGTGATGAAGCTTGTTATAGATATCAATATCACTCTAAGTGTATGAATATCTATCTCTTTCAATATTTTCTCACAAAATTTCTCTAAGAAGTTGTGAAGAAGATGAATGAAGAAGATGAATAAAGAAGATGATGAAGAAGACTTCTATCCCTCTCTCCTCTTCAACCTCACGTTGGAAATGGAATCAAGTAAGTGGGAGAGTTTGTCAAAGACATCATCTTATATTATTTCCACCCTCATGTGTACAACCCATGTAACATGAAGTCTTGTCCCACCAAGTCATTATCATCATTTAATAAATGGAAGAAAAGACAATGGGAAAGTGGGTGGAAGCATAATGGGGCGGCTATCATGAAAAACGAATGAGTTCGGTGCTTCGACTCCGTGAGTCCAAACAGATAAACTCCGATTCTGTTCCGATGTATTTGTGTTGATTAATTAATCCAATTAATTAAACATATCAACCACAAAATAACATAATTAATTTCTCCAAGAAATAATTATATTCATGAATTAAATTAATCACCGAGTGATATATTTAATCCATTAAGCCGTAAATCAATTTATCCGAAAAATCGATTTAAACATCCAATGTCCCAAATTTAGATATCCAATATCCAATATTCATAATGAGAGAATTAGCTTGATTCATTCCTTCGTCAATCCTAATGCGCGACTCGGTAGGTCCGTCTCATTCAGCAATGGGAGGAACCAGAGAGTAGTAGCACCACCTAGCCAGCTTGGTGGCCTACACTGTACCCCGACTGAGAACGAATGATTGGGATCATTCAAGAACCATTCTGTCGTGAATACCAGTATACGTATAAACCCTTCTTTCAAATATCCCGATCAAGTTATAGGGTCACGGTCAGTCAAACCCTATCTGTACTTGACGCTATGCATGCGTTAATGCAAATCGAGATCATCGAGCTCTCGTGTATCTAATACAGCTAGCTCCAATGCTTTGGCGAAAGACTTATGATCTCATCTGCCAACAACCGCATAGGACATATAACCCGTTCACTAACAGGAGAAAGAATTCTATCTTGGTATTCAGTAGGACCTGCTACTTGCCCGTCAAGATGCACGTCGAGGTTGACCCCCGCCTTCCGGTTTACAGGGTCGAACTACTCTAATGAAAATCTTGACGTCACAAGCACATCCCTACTAAATCCTCAAGTCGAAGGTTCACGAATACCTATCACAACCTTTCGATTCCGTCATTGACTGTTCCGGAGTGAAATCTGTGTGACGAATCGAGGGTGAGTCGGTTCGAGTATACTAATCTAATTAGCATACCTATAACGTGTGCTCCCACTAACCATTAGTGTTCAACATGCACTCTCCATGTCAAAGAACACGTCATACAAGTCTTCACATAAACTTAACGCCCAGTCAAGTTTCATCGACTTGCGAACGATTAAGTATTTGAGCTATAAACCTTTCCAAAGGCCGACCCCTTATCCAATAAGGAGTGGAACGTTTTGCTCTCAAATACACGGACTAGTTTCTATATGTTTATTTACGAGTTAGGAATGCCAGTAACTACCAGTAAATAAAGAAACATTCATTTGCCTTATATAAATGGTTTACATAATTACAAGTACAATGCCCTCACTCAACAACCTCTGTGTGGCATTCGAGGGCATACTCCTAACAATCTCCCACTTGCACTCAATGCCACACACTATGGTATCTAATACCCATGTTCTCCAGATGACGCTCCAAGCTAGTCTGAGATAGTGGCTTGGTCAGTGTATCGGCGACGTTGTCGGCCGAGTCTACTCTATGCAGCACAATGTATCCCTTCCGAACAAATTCTCTTACGAGATGATACTTCCTCTCAATATGTTTGGTGCTGTTGTGAAACCTCGGCTCCTTGGCCTGCGCTACAGCTCCGTCGTTGTCGCAAAGACAAATGAACAGCAACAAAGACATGGTATCATTTGAAGTTCTCCCAGAAACTTCTTAATCCATAACCCTTCCTTGGAAGCCTCCGAGGCTGCTTGATACTCAGCCTGACAGGTGGAATCAGCATTCGCACTTTGCTTGGCACTACGCCAAGATACTGCTCCTCCATTAAGAGTAAATATGTAGCTAGAAGTGGACATCGAGTCGTCCTTCAGTCCTTGGAAGTCCGAATCAGTGAATCCCACCACATCCAAATCTCCACCGCCATACATAAGAACCATATCTCTAGTTCTTCTCAAGTACTTGAGAACGTTCTTACTGCACCCAATGTTCCCTACAGGTTTGCTCGAAACCTACTCACCACGCTTACAGCATGCGCGATGTCAGGTCTTGTACACAACATAGCATACATAAGGCTACCCAAGGCCGAAGCATATGGTATATTACTCATTTCCTTGCGTTGTTCCTCACTTTGAGGACACATATTCAAGGCGAGTTTTATTCCATGTTGCATCGGTAGGAACCCTCTTTTAGAATCATCCATCTTAAATCGCTTTAAGATCTTATGTATATAGAGGGCTTGGGAAAGGCCTATTGTTCTCTTCGCTCTATCCCGGTATAGCCGAATACCATGAATATAGGTTGCTTCTCCCAAGTCTTTCATGGAGAAATTACTCGAAAGCCAAGCTTTCACAGAACTAAGCATTCCCACATCATTTCCTATTAGTAGAATGTCATATACATATAGTGCTAAGAATGCGATCTTGCTCCCACTAACCCTCTTGTATACACAAGGTTCCTCTTCATTTTGCACGAAATCAAACTCTTTGATTGCCTCGTCAAAACGAAGGTTCCAACTACGCGACGCTTGCTTCAGTCCATAAATGGAACGCTGAAGCTTGCACACTTTCTGAATATCGACTTCAGACACAAAGCCTTTAGGCTGCTCCATATAGATTTCCTCCTCGAGGAATCCATTAAGGAAAGCCGCCTTTACGTCCATTTGCCATATCTCATAATCGTGGTAGGCACCTATAGCAAGCATCATGCGAATAGACTTGATCATGGCTACGGGCGAGAAGGTATCGTGGTAATCGATCCCTTCCTTATGGGTATAACCCTTTGCCACAAGCCTGGCCTTATAGGCGTCAACCTTGCCATCACCATCAGTCTTTCTCTTGTAGATCCACTTGTTCCCAATAGGCACTATGCCCTTGGGGCGGTCTACTAGAGTCCAGACCTGATTGACATGCATCGAGTCTATCTCAGCTTCCATAGCTTCACGCCATTTCGCGGAGTCTACATCCACCATCGCTTGGTCATAGGTTGTTGGGTCGGTCTCTTGGCTATCACTTGGAACCTCATGGAGACCCAGCTCCTCCAAGTGCACAAGCCCATACCTCTCAGGTAAATGAGACACCCTACTAGACCTACGAGGTGGTTGTACTTGTGTTTCAGAAAGTTCGGTTCCAGTTTCTTGCACAGGTGTCTCTCGAGGAGTTTCAATGTATTCTTCTAAAGAAATACTTTTACCTGCTCCGCCTTCCTGAATGAACTCATCTTCTAGGAAGTGTGCTTGTAAAGCAACAATGATCCTTCGATCTTCGGGCATGTAGAATAGATATCCCATCGTCCCAGACGGGAATCCAATGAAACGTCCCTTCGCAGACCTAGCTTCCAACTTTTCCACCTTAGTCTTCTTGACATAAGCGGGACATCCCCAAATCCTAATATGATTAAGACTTGGTTTCCATCCTTCCCACATCTCATGTGTAGTTTTAGGAATGGATTTGGAAGGACATCTGTTCAAGATATACGCGGCAGTCAGGAGTGCATACCCCCACAGGTAAATCGGCAAGTCAGTATAGCCCAGCATGGAACGGACCATGTTCAATAGGGTCCGGTTCCTTCTTTCTGACACACCATTTAACTGAGGAGTACCTGGAGGTGTTAGTTGTGAAACTATTCCATGTTCCTTAAGGAACTCGTCAAACTCCGTGCTCATATACTCGCCACCTCGGTCCGACCGAAGTGCTTTGATATGATTACCGCTTGTTTCGACTAGGGCCTTGAATTCCTGGAATTTCTCAAAGGCCTCGGATTTATGTTTCATTAAGTATACATAACCATATCTAGTATGATCATCTGTAAACGTAATGAAATATTGATATCCGTCACGTGCTGCTTCCAAAGCACCATATACATCGGTATGGATTAATCCCGATTTATCGGCTCTTTGAAATGTCCCTGTGAAGGGGGACTTAGTCATTTTGCCTTTAAGGCAAGATTCACAAGTAGGAAAGGGATCCGATCCTAATGGACCCATAAGTCCATCTTTTTCCATCTTGTAAACCTTGGTCTGACCAACATGACCAAGTCTAAGATGCCATTTCAAAACTTGATTGGTTTCATCCCTACCACGTTTTCTAGTTATAGTATTCACAACTACTTTGTTGCTGAGATTTAGATGATACAATCCATTCAACAATGTAGCAGTACCCACTAGTTTATTTCTAAAATAAATTTTGCAGGAACCATCACCAATGAAAAATGAAAAGCCTTTTTGGTCCATGACCGGAATGGATACAATGTTTTTGTGCCCCTTGGGCAAAACAAGTACATCTTCTAAAGTCAAAACAAAGCCGGATTCTAAACCCAAAAGAAGTGATCCTATGTCGGTCGCCTCGACACTATGCCCGCTTCCGACCGTGATCATAACTTCTCCGGCTCCAAGCTTCCTACTTTGTTCCGCATCCCGATTCACGGTACAAATATGAGAACTAGCACCGTAATCCAAGATCCAGAAGTAGAAAATACAAAGAGAACAATTTGTTTCCAAAACTAAAAGTTCTCAGACTGAAGTGCCATGAAGAATCGGACAGTCTCTAGCCCAAAGGCTGACTCACCACACTTGAGACAAGCATCCTTCTTCTTCTTATTCTTTGGAACCATCGGGTCTTGCCCTTTCCCTTAAGGTCCTTAGCTTGTGGTCCACTCCGCTTCTTGGTCTTTTTCTTCTTATTCTTAGACTTCCGAAGTCCGGAAGAAATCACAAGTGCAGACTCCTTCATCCGCGGGGTCTTCATCCGAGACCGAGCGGTCACCAGCTTGTTCATTAGCCCGGCTAAGTTACATGCAATCTCATTGCGATTGAAGTTCATAACAAACTGTGAGAAGGAATCGAGGAGAGACTGTAGGATAAGGTCGGTTTGGAGAGAAGTATCCATTTTAAAATCAAGAGCCTCCAATCTCTCGATCATGGATATCATTTTTAGGACGTGTTCCCCAACTTTCTCACCTTCCTACATCCTTGCACAGAACAGTTGCTAGGATATCTCATATCTAGCAGTTCTGCTGTGCTCACCATAAAGCTCGGTTAAGTGAGATAGAATCTGCCTAGCAGAAGTCATTTTCTCATGAGCTCTCTGAAGCTCATTAGACATGGAAGCCATCATATAAGCATGGACTTTCACGTCATCCTTAACCCACTTTTCGTGGTTTTCAATCTCTTCCTGATTGGCTCGAGTCCGCATAGGAGGTGCCGGAATGTCCGTCTCCAAGACGTATCCCAATGCCTCTATACTGAGGACAATCATCAGATTGCGGAGCCAATCCACAAAGTTAGGTCCCATTAAGGTGTTCTTTTCGAGTAGAATTGCGAGTGGATTCATTGTCATATTGAGATTTGTCTGCATTAAGTATAACATATTAATTAGTGACTCATTCAATTATGTTCTGAGTATAGAATTTAAGGTCTTTTCTATTCTTGTTACCCAGCTCCCACTATTTTTATCGGAATAACGCACTCCCATGTGATATCCGGAAGTATCGTCGCTCTACTTCATAGTGGTGATCGAGTTCTTTATAAATCTTAATAGAGGACAACCGAACAAGTTTCTAGTCTATTAATTTTCATAAAGTGGTGTCCAACACCAACCCATCTAATGGATGATTCGATCTTCTTTTTCCCCTTGTTCACTCCCCTCAACCTATACGATTTCTATGGTTCGTGAACAAGTTAAGTTTATACCATCGACGCAAATCAGTTTCACAATTGAATCTTATCCGGCAACCTATCAGGTTTCTAGGGATAAAATTTGCTCCAACCGAAGGCATCCAATGCGCTCCGGTAATTTATCCGCCTCCCGAACGACTACCCCGATAACTCGGAAGCATAGCACATCCGGTTTGGATTTCAATTTCCCGAAAACTCGATGGAGGGAAGGAAAACCTTGAAACCTTATAAACTTAATTATTTATTGTGGGAGAATTTTCGCGATTAACGTTACACTTTGCACATTAATCATATTAGCGCGTTTGTGGTATTCATACAATATGAAAAAACCATTCACAACCTAGTTGCTACCAACATGTGGTTCATGGACCGTTCCTAGAAAACAAAAACTCCGTAATCTAATTACAAGTCTTCGTCTTGAATCTTCGTCTTCTCGAAATGGATCTTCCTCCGGTCTTCGTCATTACATATAAATTTTACATCGAAAATTGCATCCTAGATACAAACATTTCTAGTAAAATAAATAGGCTTAAAATGGCCTTTACAACCCAATCGAATAAAACGAACGATTCAAAACTAAGTCCACGAACTACATCCCCATTCAAAAAAAACAGTCATCCAATAAATACTATATAAATGGAAAGCGTAGAGATACATTGATCCAATCAACAATACGAACCGATCCAATCGATTCACACAATCGGTAATTTGATAACGTTCAAAATAATTCGGTCGACTATAAATATTCCAATTAATCAAATTTCCCTTATGAAATGAAATACCATAAATCATTTTAATCATATTAAATCCAATTTAATGTGCGGGAGATTAATTTTTAAGAATACACGGAAAAATCGAGCCGGGGTGAAAACTGGCTTGCATGAACGAGTCACCATCGGCAGCCTACCGGCAGACAGGCCTGGCACGGCCGAGTCACGCTCGGAAGATGCCGGCCAGGACACGACCGAGTCACCTAGGACACGGTCGGGTCGCTTGGCAGTGACTTGGTAGACTGCCGGACACGACCGTGTCACCCAGGACACGGTCGAGTCACTCTCGGCCAGATTACCCTTTTTGTCCAAAAAATCGTCCGACGACGATTCGGGGCTAGATTTTCGACAGGATATCCAATATCAATATTTTCCGACTTTCATATCTTCAATATAAATCATATTTCCCAGAAATTTAAGATTTATATTTAGACATAAACTTACGAAAAATACAATTATTACGAACGAAAAATATATACAACGATTATGACTAAAATGATTCCAAATCATTCACCATCTAATCGAGCATTCCAAATGCCAATATCGTATATACGATCGCAAGACCTACGCTCCGATACCACTGTTGGGATTCGGTGCCTAAAACGAAGGCCCAGCGGAAGCGGTAAAACGAAAATAAATTCGATCCGAATCCCTACGAGGATCGATCGAGCTACGTATATACGAATATCAAAAACGAAATACAAGAGATACAAGAAACATACCCTCATAGTCCGTTGATTAAATGGATAACCTTCTCTTGAGCTATTCCCCAAGCTTTGCTTGATCTCTACGAATCTATTCCGCTTCAAGCCCTTGAACGATCCAACGCCGAAAGCACCGCGTCTCTACTTGCCACGCGCCGGAAAAACGAACGGAATGACAACACCTTTCTATCCTCCGAGGATACGGCTAGAGCTAGGTGATGAAGCTTGATATAGATATTAATATCACTCTAAGTGTATGAATATCTATCTCTCTCAATATTTCCTCACAAAATTTCTCTAAGAAGTTGTGAAGAAGATGAATGAAGAAGATGAATAAAGAAGATGATGAAGAAGACTTCTATCTCTCTCTCTCCTCTTCAACCTCACGTTGGAAATGGAATCAAGTAAGTGGGAGAGTTTGTCAAAGACATCATCTTATATTATTTCCACCCTCATGTGTACAACCCATGTAACATGAAGTCTTGTCCCACCAAGTCATTATCATCATTTAATAAATGGAAGAAAAGATAATGGGAAAGTGGGTGGAAGCATAATGGGGCAGCTATCATGAAAAACGAATGAGTTCGGTTCGTTTCGGACTTCCGTGAGTCCAAACAGATAAACTCCGATTCTGTTCCGATGTATTTGTGTCGATTAATTAATCCAATTAATTAAACATATCAAAAACAAAATAACATAATTAATTTCTCCAAGAAATAATTATATTCATGAATTTATCCGAAAATCAATTTAAACATCCAATGTCCCAAATTTAGATATCCAATATCCAATATTCATAAAGAGAGAATTAGCTTGATTCATTCTGTCGTCAATCCTAATGCGCGACTCGGTAGGTCCATCTCAGTCAGCAATGGGAGGAACCAAAGAGTAGTAGCACCACCTAGCCAGCCTGGTGGCCTACACTGTACCCCGACTGAGAACGAATGATTGGGATCATTCAAGAACCATTCTGTCGTGAATACCAGTATACGTATAAACCCTTCTTTCGAATATCCCGATCAAGCTATAGGGTCACGGTCAGTCAAACCCTATCTGTACTTGACGCTATGCATGCGTTAATGCAAATCGAGATCATCGAGCTCTCGTGTATCTAATACAGCTAGCTCCAATGCTTTGGCCAAAAACTTATGATCTCATCTGCCAATAACCGCATAGGACATATAACCCGTTCACTAACAGGAGAAAGAATTCTATCTTGGTATTCAGTAGGACCTGCTACTTGCCCGTCAAGATGCACGTCGAGGTTGACCCCCGCCTTCCGGTTTACAGGGTCGAACTACTCTAATGAAAATCTTGACGTCGCAAGCACATCCCTACTAAATCCTCAAGTCGAAGGTTCACGAATACCTATCACAACCTTTCGATTCCGTCATTGACTGTCCCGGAGTGAAATCCGTGTGACGAATCGAGGGTGAGTCGGTTCGAGTATACTAATCTAATTAGCATACCTATAACGTGTGCTCCCACTAACCATTAGTGTTCGACAGGCACTCTCCATGTCAAAGAACACGTCATACAAGTTTTCACATAAACTTAACGCCCAGTCAAGTTTCATCGACTTGCCAACGATTAAGTATTTGAGCTATAAACCTTTCCAGCCGACCCCATTATCCAATAAGGAGTGGAACGTTTTGCTCTCAAATACACGGACTAGTTTCTATTTGTTTATTTACGAGTTAGGAATGCCAGTAACTACTAGTAAATAAAGAAACATTCATTTGCCTTATATAAATGGTTTACATAATTACAAGTACAATGCCCTCACTCAACAACCTCTGAGTGGCATTCGAGGGCATACTCCTACCAATTTTAGCCTTAAAGGCGATGTTTAGATGTTTGATTTTAGTTATCAGCCTGGTAGATCCTCGAGGTGAGGGTCTACGGCGTGTAATATCCCTGAGTAGATTGGGGGTGTTACAGAATGGTATCGGAGCTTAGTTTGTGGAAACCTAGGCTGTCGGGTCAGTGGTGTCTATTGAGTTTTTGTCTCATCGGATTTTATCTGACTGAGTCGTGTCACGACGCGTCGTCTTAGTTGGTTGGTCGTGATTAGTATCGTGGGCAATCATCATCTTCGTGCGACCTGTGGATGTAAGTCTCCCTTCTTTGTGTTGTGCCTCGTGTGACACGAGCTATTTTTATGATTATGAGTTAATTGACGGAATCCTCTTATGGATTTTGATTTCGTGATATGTGATTGTTTGACTCCCATTTTTCGTTCATATGAGGAGTAGTGTTGCTGTCTTGTGCATGTTTGACTTTATTTCTTTTATCCGCTGCGTGAGTTCTTTTGTAATGGCTTTCGGTATTTTACCGACTGAGTTTTATTTCGAAAACCGATTCCTTAACCGAGTTTTTGGCATTACGGCCTTAATCGTTTTGGCGAAATTCTTATGACGGTATTTATTATTTTCTAAATGGCTTCTGTGAGTTTTTGAAATATTACCGTCATCAACTTTTTGACGTTTTTGTAAATGGTTTTTAGCCTGGTGGGTTCTGGCGTGGGGTCCACGGCGTTATAATGTTCCGCGTAATTACCTGAAATTTTTGGGCATTCTAGCCCATTGAATTATCCTTGAAAAACTTGAGTATCTTAGAAAATAAATTTCGAGACGTACTTTTAAAATGAATTATTTTCTCGTGGTACGTCCAAGGTGCCACAATATATTTCAAAATTCTTCTAACTCGAGGACCAAAATGTTTTGAGATATTTTAAATGTTTTATAAACACTTTTACTTAGACCCGAGGGTCGAATATTCTGAAAGTCTTTCACTACGAGAAGGTGTCCTCATTTGTGTTCAAACGCAAGATGATTTTCAAAGTCTCGATAACAATGTTTGCACTACTTTTTTTAAAGTGATACTCAAGATCAACTAGTGTTTCCAAACTATTTTCAAAAGGTGGTTTTCGTTTTTAAAACCCATCATTTCGTGCTTGTGGTCGGAGAAGGTGTGTATGATGTTGGTATTGTTGTTAGGGTGTTATCCCTCCGAATTGTGATTGAATTGGTGGTGTGAACGTTGAGTCGTTCGCCACGCATATGTTTTGTTAGCCCTCTGTGAGAGGTGTGAACTGGTGTTTACTGTTTATTGCCTCGTGGTGATTTGCGTGTTGTCGCACTAGTGTGAGTTGTTAAAGCTTGGATTTTTGTGCGTTATACACATGGGTGATTGTTTCATGATGTTTGTGATTGTGTGCTAGCTATCGTTCGGGATGTTGTAATCGTCGAACGATGCCGTTGTTGTTGTGATTTTTGTATGCGTTGATATGTTATGCTGAGTTGGAATCTCCGCTATGTTGTTTTGCGACGTTATGCCCCATTGTATCTAGCATTTGTATTTTCGGTATGCCGAGCCGAGGCGTTTCAACCGTGATGTGCCGGGGCATGCACGTGTAAATTGTCCTTCTCGCCGGTAACACATTTCAAGTGTGGAATCGAGGGACACCGAATTCAGTTTTGTGAATTGGCTACCGAGACTTTCGGAGTTCGCGCTTCAGCGCAGTTATCAGAATCGGATTTGAGAGGCCTTTTAAGGATGTTTCTGTCGGTTGCTTGTTGTGTTGTCGCCTTGATTTAGTGTTATGAGTTTCGGGAACGACACTTCTTTTAGAAGAGGTCGACTGTAATGTTGTATCATTTTTGACTTCCGCATTTCCTCTTTCTCATGTCTATCGACTCGCTCGTGTTCGTTGATACTTTCTGAACTTGTTCTGTATTTCGGTTTCATCTTCCGAACGAACTGTGATCTTGTTGTGGGTCGATCTGGTTATCGCTGTGACTTTTTCAAATTTGGTTCGATTTTTGTGAACCTTGTTCGGATGTAACATCTTTTGGTTCTACTAGTTCTTTTATTCGAAGTGGATCGGATTTGGAACTCCTGTGTTTTCGACTCTGTCGACTGGTTTATGCTCGTTAACATTTTCTGAACTTTCCCTATCCCTTCCTTTTGTTGATCGAACGAGGGTGGTATTGTTTCGGAATAACTCGTTTGTCGTTATGACTTTTCAATTGCTATTCCCTTTCCTGTGGATCTTATGTGAGTGCGCATCTTGTTGTTTTCACCGGATCATGTTTTGTCTCGAGTCGAGATGTGAACTTCGGAGTTTGTCGGTTGAACCTTATTGTTCTTCGTGATCCGAACATGACTATTCGATTTTTGTTGACTCGATCGTTGTGGTTGATCATTGATTGTTCGGTTTTTGTTGATCTCATTTCGTGATTGTTGAACGTTCAGATTCCTTCGTAATTCCCTTATGTTCGGGAAATTAGTCTCGTTTTCGATCTTCCAACCCTTAGGCGGTGGAATTCCGTATTTGTTCAGCGTTTGGCTCGCGTTTTGATTGATGAACCGTTGGGTTGGTCAATCGTATTGATTTTCGTTCGTTGTGTTTTGTGCTGTTCGGATGATCGGATTGATTGTACTATCTGTTTGATGATGCTTGTCACTTGTGGGTTTTATTATGTCTCTACCGGTGGCGTTGTGTTAGTCGTCGTGGAGCGTGATTTCACACCGTATATTCCTTTGCGTTGCTTGTAACGTTTCGCCGTTGGGCATGAGTTACGCGCTTCTTGTGTATCTCGTTGAGTTTTTCCTTGCGGGATATTTCTTCTCCCTACTTGTTTTAAGTTTCGGGACGAAACTTCTTTTAAGGAGGGTAGAATGTAATAACCCGTAATTTCGATTTCCGGTAATTTCTTTTTTTTTCAGCGGAAGTCCGTTTTGACGACTCGCTCATGACCGTTTCGTCATTCCGAGAATGATTAATTCTACACTTTTTGTCATCCGAGTTCGTTTCGGTATGGCTTTGTTGAGTTCCGTGCTTTTTGGCGACTTTTCCGCACTTGAGTTCGATTCTTGCGAATCTCGTCCGAAACTGCTGTTTCGAGTTTCCCGTAAGTCCGTTTAACTTTGTTATACGTGTTGTGAACTGCGGTTTGGTGTTTCGATCATGTATCGTGTATTTCGGATGTTTTGGGCCATTTTCGTAATTTCCCAAAGTTTGGGGTAATTACTTTCTGTTGTCGAATTTCGAGCCTTCAGGTGGTGGGAATCGTGTGTTCTCTTAGTGCTCGGATTCATCTTTGCGAGTACTTCGTAACCGTATCTTCGATTCGTACTCAGGTTCGGGTTTCGGGGTCGTTCGGGACGTCGGAGTTGGTCCCGGCCGAGTCATGGCCGGGCATGCTGGGGCCAGGCCAGCCCTGGCCGAGTAACGTACGGTAGTGATCGGCAGTTACGTACGTAAGGCCGGTTACGTACGTAAGGCCCTGGCCGGTAACGTACGCAACGTTTCCGGCATTTCCAGGCAGTGAGTCGGCCATGACCGGTTACGACGTAAGCCATGGCGATTACGTACGTAACCCGCCGGGCGATCGGCTATTTAAGGCCCGGCACGTTTTCTTGACCATTTCTCATTCTTTTTCTTCCCGTACGCGGCTGTGGGTATGTGAATCATCTAGAGATGTTGTTGGACAATGAATCCATGAAGTGTTGAGGTTCATATCATCAATCATCCGTCCTATAACATCCTCCGATCTACCGAATCAAGTCAGATTTCCTAGAAATCTAGTTTTGGGGAATTTGGGTGTTTTGGTTGTTTTCGTCCGTTTAATCATGGATTGATGATTATTTAGATGTATTATATCATTTCCCTTGTTATTCCATGGTTGGATCCTATCGATTCGTTGTTTTGGTCGAGTTCTTGACCGACGCCTTGAAGGTGTCCGGTAAAATGTCTTAGAGGGGTTTTCGGGCGTTCTACGATTATCCTCCCTCATATGATTGTTGATTTATGGATTATATGTTTTTAGGGTCGAGTTTCTTGCGAAGAAACCAAGTTGAACCCTTTCGTTCATTGTCGTTTTCCTTTTCGAAAGCATCGGGCGTTTCGAAGCTTTCCGGTTGAGCCGTGTTCGTCGGGATACTTGCGTGCCGATTTTGAGGCAAGTACCTTGTCCATATAATTCTTGTTTTGCGGATATGATAATTGGTGATCGTCTAAATGTGTTTGTGTGGTCATTTAAATTGAACTTTCAAAAGATTTGATTAGCCTTGTTAAAGGCCCTCTTTCAAAACGCGTGTGTTTTGTAAATTATGTGGGTTATAAGTGACTATGTGAATCCTACGGATATGTTTGGTGTTGATGTTGCGCTTGATAATGCGTGTATACATATATTATCTCCTTTCGATGCATTATGGTTGGACGTGTTGTTTTGTCAGGTGTTTGATGCCTCTTGTTGAGTTGTTTTGGATATCCTTGGTGTGATATTATATTTGTGCTTGATTGTTTCGCTAGCCAGCTCGGGAGGGTCCTTAGAGGCCTCGGGTGGGATTCATGGTGGCGTCCTGGTCCTAGGCGATGCCTGTGCGTGTATGTTTGGTGAATGTATTTTGCTCACCCTGGGACGGTCCGACGGGGCCTCGGGGGAATCTATGACTTCACTCTAGGTTCACGAGTAAAAACTTCACACTTGGTGTGTATGTTTAGTGAATGTATTTTGCTCACCCCGACGGTCCGACGGGCCTCGGGGGAATCTATGACTTCACTCTGGGTTCACGAGTAAAAACTTCACAGCTTGGTGTGTATGTTTAGTGAATGTATTTTGCTTACCCTGGGACGGTCCGACGGGGCCTCGGGGGAATCTATGACTTCACTCTAGGTTCACGAGTAAAAACTTCACAGCTTGGTGTGTATGTTTAGTGAATGTATTTTGCTCACCCTGGGACGGTCCGACGGGGCCTCGGGAATCTATGACTTGATGCAGGTTCACGAGTAAAAACTTCACGAGTGCGTGTGTATGTTTTGTGAATGTGTTTGCTCACCTCGGGAGGGTTCGACGGGGCCACGGAGGAGTCCAATGGTTTCGCCCTGGATTCACGAGTGAAACTTCACGGGTGCGTGTGTATTTTATGTCCGTCGAGGACACGTGATGTTGGGCTCTGGCCCTGTGAATTGTTATCGGTTTTCTATGTGTGAAAACAAAACCTTTGGGCTGTGACCCTGTTGATTTTGGAAAAAGAAGGATTTGATAATCCTAAATTGTTTTCTATTAAAACTCCCGAGGGTATTTTAAACCATTTTGCAAATCATTCTCGTTATTTGTGATCTTTCGAATTTGGAAAGTTTTACTCAAACTCTTGCCTCGGAAAGTATTCGTTTCGTGTATTTGAATCTTTTAAGATTCCCGGTTATTGTTATTCTTGGAACTTGAATTATATGGCTCGTATTTGCACTTTGTATTTGCACTAGCAAAACAGTGGAGTTTTGCTAACCCCCTAGTATTCGGGGGGTGGATGTCTATTTTTGCATTCAGGTTTTGGAGCATAGCACACGGTCGGCACGAAGGATGATGAAAGATGAACGATACCAATCACACGAGGATCCGTTGATGTCGTATTGGTCTAGTTGTATTTTCTTTTCCGCTGCAGTATCTTTTCCCCGTTGTACAGGAGTTTATTGTATTTTGACCCCTGCGTGGGTAAGTGTTTGGAATTGAGTTGTATGTTATTATTGAAAGATCAAATCGGTCTACTGAGTCATTTTAGCCTTAAAGGCGATGTTTAGATGTTTGATTTTAGTTATCAGCCTGGTAGATCCTCGAGGTGAGGGTCTACGACGTGTAATATCCCTGAGTGGATTGGGGGTGTTACAGCTGCGGTCAACCTCCGCTTAAGTTCTTGGAAACTATTTTCGCACTTCTCATTCCATAAGAAAACTTCTCCCTTTCTAGTCAATCTAGTCATTGGTGCAGCTATCTTCGAAAATCCCTCGATAAATCTCCAATAATAACCGGCAAATCCCAAGAAGCTGCGAACTTCATTTGCATTACTCGGTACTTTCCAATCATTAACTGTCTCTACCTTAACCGGGTCGACCTCAATTCCTCTAGAAGTGATCACATGTCCCAAAAATGCAACTCGGTTAAGCCAGAATTCACACTTTTTTTTTTTTTTTTTTAAAAAAAACAAAACAAAATTTATTAACTGGACCAGAAATGTGGGGGGACGAGGCCCACTACACGCCCAAAGAGATTGAGGGAGGACGAGCCCCTCTACACGCCCCAATTAACGGCAATAACAGCCGAGGAGATTATTTAAACCTAACATATGGAAAATTATTTTTATCGAGCCTAATCAAGCCATTAATCTTCCCGGACAGATCAGACGGGCTATAAAGCTGAAAATTTCTGAACTTATAACCTTCATTAGCGAGGTGGTCCGCAATGGTGTTCCCTTCCCGATAAATGTGAGAGAATGAGATATTCATGACATGCCTGAATGATGCAATTTTGTGACAGATGTTTAGCACTTGCCAATTACCCTTGTTAGGCGAGTTGACTAGAGAAAGGGCAACGGCCGAGTCCATCTCAACCCAAACCTTACGAATGTTTCTGTCGTGGCAAAGGTCCAGCGCTCTCCAAATAGCAAAAAGCTCGGCAAAATTATTAGAATGGTTGCCGATAAATTCGTGAAAAGCAAAGATAGGTTCGCCCAAAAAATTCCTAGCAATCCCCCCCACAGCCGACTCCCCAGGGTTGCCTTTTGAGGCCCCGTCTGTGTTGATTTTGGTTGTCCCAGGAGTCAGCCTGACCCATCTCACTATGTAGATTTTTTTCTTTTTTTTGTTTTTACAATTACATGCAAAATTATTAATAAAATTGCAGGGGCAGAAATGAAGACCCAAAATATCCGAAAGAGCGGGCGCCTAGCTGTGCCCGCGGCGGAATGCATTTGTGGCCTTTAATCATGAACAGAAAGTTCCAAATTCGATCGCACACACGCTGAGCCGTGAACGGAATCTTCTTGACCCGCATGTCGTTCCTAGAGCACCAAATAAACCACAGAATGAGTATAGGAATGATGCGTAAAATGTGGATAGCACCAGAGGCTTTATTAAACCAATGGGACATAACTAAAGAAATAGATCTGGTTTGTAAAAGAGGGATGCCCAATAAGGTACAGAATTTGGCCCAAACCGAAGATGCGATCGGGCCATTAAGAAAAAGATGGGGCAGGTCCTCGGTGCTATCACAACAAAAACAAGAATTATCAGCAATAATGCCCCTCGATCTAAGGCCGTCCGGAGTGGGAATCCATTTTTTCAAAAGTCTAACCATGAAAAACGACATAGTAGGGGTAATAATTTGATTCCAACAATGTTTTAAAATAAGATGAGTATCATGACGTTGGCGGATAGCCTCCCACGCACTTTTAAAGGAAAAACCGCCGTGGGAGGTAAGTTTCCAGACGTCCTTATTAGCGATAAGGCCTGACTCTACATGAGTGGGAAAGGTCATAACATAATCCCCAAGATCCGAGGGAATGACGGAGAGATGTTTGGATCGATCCCACCCGTGTGAAGTCCAAAAATGGTTAATGGTGGTGTTTAGCCGGGGGTTAGAAGCCCATTGGGACAGCGGGCTAAAGTCACACCAATTGTCGTGCCAAAACGATATATCGCCATCACCAATAAACCAAAAAATCCATTTATCAGCTAAGGAACGAATGTCACAAAGATTTTTCCATGTAGGAGAGTCATTGGGGTTGGATTTAACCACCATGGGGTGGAGACGTTTACAATACTTAGCCTTCATGAATTGGGTCCAAACATTAGATGAGGTACGAAACCTCCACCAAAGTTTAATTTGAGCCGCTTTAATGATGTCCCCCAGACTCCTACAACCAAGACCACCTTCTTCCTTAGGGTAACAGAGCCTAAGCCATGCTGCCCAATGAAGTCTCTTTCTATTGTCGTTGGAACCCCAAAGAAATTTGTTAAAAAGCCGTTCGAAGAAAATAATGACATTTTTAGGGGGTTTAAGGACTTGGAGACAATAGAAAGGAATAGAGCTCAGGGTAGTTTTAATAAGTTCTAGTCTGCCACCCGAGGTAAGTAATAGGTGATTCCACGACTGGAATTTGGCGCTGGTTTTAGCAATAAGCTCACAATACATGTCAAAAGTTTGATTCCCTTTCCACAATGGGGCTCCCAAATAATTAATTGGGAGACTCGTTTCAGAAAATCCAGTCGTTTGTTTCACCATACGAACCAACAAATTGTTCGGCTTGGCAAATATAAAAGAACTTTTAGAGTTATTAATTTTTTGTCCTGAGCTCGTGGTGTAGTGATCTAGGCAATTTTTGAGAATGAGGAGATTATTGTAGGAAGCATTGGTAAAGATTAACACATCATCAGCATAAGCAAGGTGTGAAATCCGAACCTTCTTCCTGATTTTGAAAAACATATCGGGGTGGGCAAGAAAAGTTTTATCCAATAGTCTAGATAAATAGTCGGACGCAATCACAAAGAGAAGAGACGACAGGGGGTCACCTTGTCTGATGCCCCTGTCGGATTTAAAAAAGCCCACAGGACTCCCATTAATGAGAATCGAAAACCAACAATTTGAAATGCAACGATAAATCATGGCAGCCCAAGCATCCGAGAAGCCGAAGGCTTTTAAAATTTTTAATAGAAAAGCCCAGTTAAGCCTATCGTAGGCTTTTTCTATATCTAATTTAATCAAAACGTTTGAGTCAGCTGTAGATATGTCATGACAAACTTCTTGGGCCGTTAAAATATTATCAGTAATGAGGCGGCCTTTAATGAAGCCAGATTGGACAGGGCTGAGAATTTTCGGAAGAAGGCGGCCCAATCTGGTACTTAGGATTTTCGCAATGATTTTATAAGTGGTATTACAAAGGCTTATCGGCCTAAAATCCTTCCAAGCAAGGGGGGGAGAGCATTTAGGGATAAGAGAAATAGTAGTACACGAAAAGGATTTGGGCATGGGGTTTCCGGAGAAAAAATCCCACACTGCCTCACATACATCAGTAGCAATAATGTCCCAGCACTTATGAAAAAATAAGGCATTAAAACCATCCGGGCCGGCCACACTGCCTGGATCAATACTAAAAACAGCTTGTTTAATTTCATCCACATCCGGCATGGCACACAAATTGTGGTTATCAACAGTATTAATGAGACAGGGGATAATGTCAGGCTTAATATCAGCCGGAGTAAAATCAGAACATTTAAAAAAAGTAGAGAAGTAATTAACTCCATAATTTTGGATATCGACGGGGTCCGTGATTTGGATGCCATCCATAATTTGAAAGATTTTGCCTTTGCTCCTTTTGGATTTGATAAGGTCATGAAAAAATTTGGTGTTCCGTTCCCCTTCGAGGCACCATTTAAGATTGGTTTTTTGTTTCTAAAAATCCTCTTCCATAGCCATCGTAAGATTGAGATTGGCTCTGGTATTTTTTAAAAAAATAAGATTGTTGTCGAAAGGCTTATTATCAAACTTGATCTCAGCATCCGACACTAGCTCCCTAGCTTCAGCAACTTTAGTGAAAATATCGCCAAAATGTGTTTTATTCCAATCTTTTAAAGAAAGTTTAACTCTCGAAAGTTTGTTCAAAAGTTTGGGCATACCCGATGAATGAACCGGGATCTGCCATGAATCTCTAACAATCCCCATAAAATCTTTATGCTTGATCCACATATTTTGAAAACAAAACGAGGGTTTAGGTTTGAACTTGTTGTTACCAAAACTACATAAAATCGCCGAATGGTCCGAGTGTAGGCGGGATAGGTGTTTTACACTCGAATCCGGGAAGGTATCAAACCAAGCCGGAGAGTGTAAAACTCTATCAAGCCTTTGCCAAATAAAATTGCTATACCACGTAAACGGCGAACCAATGAAGCCAAAGTCAATAAGATTACAGTCAAAAAGAGCATCATGGAAGTCTTCCATCTCCGAAGGGGTAGGAGACGCACCACCTTTTTTTCATGGGAGTGTAAAGTGATATTAAAATCGCCTCCCACAATCCACGGCCCCTGATTATTGCTAACAGTAAGAAGGTCATCCCAAAGAGCCCTCCTTTCGACCCTAGTATTTTTCCCATATACAATGGTTAAATAATAGGGGACAGGAGAAGCATTTGAACTGACTTCCATATGGAGCAAGTGAGCAGAGTTTTTCAAGATTTGAAAAGAAAAATTGTGATCAAAGAACACCCAAATGTGGTTACTTTGATTAGCAACCACTTTATCGAAACAGAGATATTTACAAAAGTAGGCCGCATCAAGTGAAATTTTAGGCTCAATTAGAGCCAAAATATTCACGTGGTGGTCTCTACTCAGGTTTTTAACATTCCGTTTAGCATCTTTCTTACCCATCCCCCTAACATTCCAAATGAGGGTGTTAATCATTAGAAACAGTAGGGGGTTTTTGGATTCTAGCGCTTCTCCTCCTGCGCTCCGTGTTGTTGACGTCATTCGGGTCATGGTCTTTGGGTGGACCAACGAGGCCCTGGGCCTCCCTTTCCAACTGTCTCCCATATTCAATATCACGTAACCGCTGTTCATCCCTTTCACTCCGGGGGGGTTTCTGGGCTAGAGCCAACACTACTTGCCCTGCAACACGATCAGAGTCAATATCAGAGCCCACGTCGGGGATGCCCAAGTCAGACTCAGCATTGCCACAAGAATCAGATGAAGCAGAGTAAGTGTCCCGAGAAAAGTCACTATTCTCTACTTCGTTAGGTTTCTTGTGAGCACACTCAGAAATATCCTTGGGTACTCCTTCCGTCTTGGGGAGGGGATTACCGACATGTTTCTGGGAGTCCTACCGGCCGCTGCAAGTTCAGGGGAGAGTAAGTCTCTCCCAGGCATGTCTGGCTTGTCAGCCAGGGGAGGAGTCAAAGAAACGTCCTGCAAACCATGTTCATCAGTAGGTTCAACCGAATCTAGCACAATAATTTCATCATTCTCAACATGATTCAGAACATGAAATGGGTTATTAGATAGAGCATCCTTAACCGGAAAGGCCTCTTCCTGCACACCACGAGATACAGTAGTTGTGTGCAAGTCAAGATCAATATTATCATTCTTTTTATGTTGAAATATTTGTTCTTCCTGCTCAATCAACAAAGGGGGTTTTCGATTTTTGTTATTTTTGGCGGCTGATTGACGTGAAAGCTTTTCAAAGAAGGCGTTTATTTTCTTGACAAAATTCGCCCGAGTTTATGGTTCTTAATATAACAGTCCATTTCCGCGTGGCCAATATGATTGCAAAAATGACAGTATTTTGGCAGCCGTTCAAATTGAACATTTATATCAACAGATTTACCATTACAAGATATTTCAAATTTCTCGACCGGGGGAGTTTCCAGATTAATTTCAACACAAAAGCGAGCATAGTTTAGGCGAGATTTTGAAAGAGTAGCTTCGTCAGCCATGACAAATTTACCAAAAACACTGGCAATTGTTTTTAAACTCCGAGCATCAAACCATTGAATAGGGAGAGCAAATGCTTTAAGCCAAACCGGAACAACCGGTGGTTCATTTTTAAAATCGAAATCTGGTGTCCATTTCAAAACCCTCATCGGAAGTCCGGCTATCGGTATTTCCCGCTGAATATGGAGTTTAGCAAATTGTTCCTCATTAAAACATGTAATTAAAACATGGCGGAGGTTAAGATACTGAACCTTGCACGGTTTGTAACCGAGATTATGAAGGGTGGTTCGGATTACCTCATTAGTCGGTTTGCCATAGGAGAACTTACCGACCACCGACAAACGGAAAGCTTCTGATGCCTTGTCACACTCCGGTTTAGAGAAAACCACTGTAGGTACCTCCCCGGACCGGTCAACCGTGCCGAAAGCACCCTGCAAGTGCGCCGCGCCGCCGGAAGTAGCGGCAGCATAAGATTTTGTCGCCGGGTTGGTTGGAGTATAATTACCTTCTATGATAGGCCCGAGATCGGCAGATGTAGCCTGAAAATAAGCACCATCTTGACCCGAGATTTGCGATTTGGGCTCCATACGTTTGTTCTGGTCCGCATTTTCACCACAAACAGGAGGTGGGATTTCGCCGGAAGATCTTGGAAGGTCTGGCGCCGCCACTTCAGAAATGGGAGCAGCCACGAAATCGGTGGTAGAGGGGGTCGGGAAATCGTCACGGGTGACAGGCTTCGTTCCGATATTGCTTTCCGAGCGGTTTATATGGTCAGCCGAAGAGGCTTCTCCCGTCGGATTAAGCTTGGGAGGATTTAAGATAAGGTTTTTTGTAGAAGAAATGAGAGAAATCGGGGGGAGTGGTGTGTTGGAGAAGTCAGAAGGAAGAGTTGGAGAAGAGGGTAATGAAGGACAGCCAGGATTAACGGGTGAAATAATATTAAAAGAAGCAAGATCTGTTTTGGGGGGGAGGGATAGTTGACGGGCGGGGTAATTTAGGGGGGTGTCACGAGGAGCCGGCCCGAAAATAAGATTCTTGTCTGCCATGATGCAGGGATTTTTTAATGCGGGACCGCCGCACGAAGCGGCGGAAATGAAAAAATTCGAGACGTTATCAGTTGAATGTCTCCCGGAAAACTCAAAAAATGAAGAAAAGTGTATGAAGGTTGTAGAGAGAAGGAGGAGAAAAATTCTAGAGAGAGAGAGAGCATTCAGAAATTTTTTGACTATAGCCAGAATTCACACTTGCTGAACTTCGCATACAACTTCTCCTTGCGCAGTATTCCCAATACTGTTCTAAGATGCTGCTCATGTTCAACCTTGCTCTTTGAATACACAAGTATGTCATCTATGAACACAATGAAAAACTTATCCAAATAAGGTTGAAACACACGGTTCATGAGGTCCATAAATATCACTGGCGCATTACTCAAACCAAATGGCATCACTATAAACTCATAGTGTCCATATCGAGTTTGAAATGCTGTCTTCGGAATATTGTCATCCTTAATCCTCAGTTGGTGATATCCGGATCTCAAATCTATTTTCGAGAACACTCCTGATCCTCCAAGTTGATCGAATAGGTCCTCTATTCTAGGAAGTGGATATTTATTCTTTATCATGAGTCGATTAAGTTCATGATAGTCTATGCACATCCTCAAACTTCCATCCTTTTTCTTCACGAAGAGCACTAGCTCACCCCATGGTGAAACACTCGGTCGGATAAAACTAGAGTCGAGTTGTTCCTGAAGTTGCACTTTCAGCTCTTGTAATTCCTTGAGCGCCATTCTATAGGGAGCTTTCGATATTGGTGCCGCTCCTGGCACTAAATCAATCGAGAACTCAACTTGGCGACTCGGCGGAACTCCGGGCAAGTCTTCGGGAAAGACATCTGGATACTCCTTGACGATAGGTACATCAGCTACCATCTTCTCCAAAGTTGTTTTCCCCATCACATTCACCAGCAATCCTTGGCAACTACGCTTCTTCAACATCTTCATAGCTTTCATGGCTGAAATCAATTTCGGGGTACTACTATGTATTACTCACTTGAATATGGTCTTAACATCAATATACGGACCTAAGGTTACCCTCATTTCGGAGCATTCAACTACAGCTCTATCTTTGTCCAACCAATCCATACCCAAAATAACATCAAAATCACTAAGTTCGACTATGTGCTAGTCGGCTAAGAAGCTATGCTCGTTAATCTCTATCTTCACATTGTTAGTTATCGAATCTACATGCACTACTCCCCCCGCAGGCATGCTAACTAATAGATATCTAGGGGATTTACTACTTCTACAACCAATCATAGTACAAAGCTTCCTAGAGATAAATGAATGAGATGCACCTGTATCAAACAACACCAAAGCAGGAATATTTGCAACTGACAACATACCTGACATGGTTTGGGGTTCAGTCTCTTCTTCGGCCTCGGCCATGCTATAAACTCAAGCTTTGCCTCCTGAGCCTTGACCTTGCACATTATTGCCTGGGCCTTTTCCTTTCTTCGGACATGCTGAGGCCATGTGTCCTTCCTCACGGCAAAAGTAGCACCGATTTTGACCAAGCATGCATGCACCTTTATGTCCCTTGCCACAAGTAGCACATGTAGGTTTATCAGACTGGGGTTTCGCCCCCGAAGATCCAGTCTTAACATTCTTCTTACTACCACTCTCTTGATCGTGCCACTTGCGCTTGTTATTTGCTGCAACTGGTGGTGCTCTTGCCTTCTCCACATCCAAACTAGCAGAAATGTCCTCGGCCCTTGCAACTGCTTCATTATAGGTCAGACGCCCATGACCAGCCAAATGGTGATGAATCCGGACACGTAGTCCATCTCAGAATTTCTGAGACTTCTTGTCATCCGTCTTGACCATGTGAGGAGCAAAACGGCACATATGGTTGAACTTGCGCTCATAATCGGTGACCGACATTCCTCCTTGGGTCAGATCGAGGAATTCCTTTTACATATTGGCTTTGTACGCCCTTGGGTAGTACTTTTCCATAACTGTTTCCATGAACTGGTCCCAAGTGAACGAGTCCTTCTCGTCTTGGGTTTTGAGTCTCCACACTCCAATCCACCATGTCCTAGCATCCTCCTTAAGCTGAGACACGACACATGACACCTTCTAAGCATCGGTGCATGCCATGTAGTCGAAGATGCTGTCTAGGTTCAACAACCACTCTTCTATTGCTGCTGGTCCCTCACGGCCAAGAAAGACGGGCGGCTTGAAATGATTGAACTGCTTGATAACTTGGGCTTGAGCTTGCTCAGGATTATTAGGCGGTAAAATGGTTGCGCCTTGGAGCAATGTGGCCAATCCAGCCAAAAGCTGACCTAGGGTGGGTTGAGCGTTGCAGTTTCCTCCGTTAGCCATGAGTCTGCTAACGAGTTGTAAAATCCACTAGTCGATGCTGTGCGAGAAATAAAGAATGAGAAAATAGGTAGAACACATAATAGTCGCAACACATAGAAATATAAATGCAATAGAATAACTGATTTTCATTATATAATATGTTTGGAACATCCACTGGAAATTTCAACATAATAGTTATATAATAATATAGACTAAGTCTACGGCTACTCCTCTTCGTCACTGCTAATAATCTCTATAACAGGATAGGGGGTCGCGGCTCAATCCACGAAGTGACGTCATCATCAGACTCAATGTCTGCCAACAACACATCCTTCATACTATCTGCGAGGTCCACCTTTGAGCTCTCATCGGGAACTTCCTCTGGATCTTCCTCTGGATGTTCTTCAGGGTCTTCTTCGGGATCCTCTTCTGAGTCTTCTTCATCCGTAGAGTCAGAACTCCAATTTGCAACTGGTATCGCCTCTCGAGCGTACATATCCAATAAAAATCCAGCTACGAACTGGAAATCATCTGCGGTCTCTCGCTCTTCTAGTGATCTCTTGATGGACTCTTTTCAAAGCCGGAAGATGCAATAACTCCAATCTTCGGATAACTTCCCCATTAGGTGTTCCCACTGTTGCGTGATGGAACCTCGTTTCCCAGACTGCAACCACTTGCTCAACCTATTGATTACATAGTGTGGTGCATTTTTTGGTAAACTCGGATCGTCCCAACAATATTTGCATGCCAGAAGATGCGAGTCAAATGTAGCAGGAACCCTCTTACGTGGCGTCATCCTAGGTTTGGCCATTCTAACAATTCGTACATACATATACAATCACGTAAATAAAATAGAATGATATATGCATGAATAATGACTGAAATTTGGTACATTAGACGGAGTGACGAAGTTGCGAAGCCAAGAGCATATGATACTTTTACATTTTAGCGAGTCTACAGAAAGGTAAAACCCGCTCTGATACCACTATGTAACGCCTCGACTTTCTAGGGGTAATTATAGGGAAAAATAGGTAAAAGGTAATTTTGACGAAAAATAATTTCTTTCGGGAATATTAAAATTCTCGCCTACAAAGTCGAGTCGCTACACTGACATAAATTAAATACCTTTAATTAAGGCAACGATACGTCATAGATACGAGATAATAATTGCGGCGGAAGAAAAAATTATAAATTATTATTTTTAACAAAAGTTTCCCCAAATAAATTTTCAAAACATGAGATATAAAGAAAAAATAATTTAATAAAATTTCATTTATATGCCCTCTCAGCTCGCTCCTTCGTCCACCCGGCTCAGTTTAACCTATGGGATCAATAAAGGTGGGGGTGAGCTTCCTTCAGCTCGTGAAAATCACACATATCACAGTAATATACAATCTCATGGAAAGCATTTAAATGATTATTCTACCAATAACATTTTCCTCAACATGAATACATACACACAATACCACATATAACATGAATCGAGCATGTATGTGAATATTGAGGTTGTGCAGGTGTCTCCACACAACATATATCTAAAGATAGCCTCTTTACATATATACAGGTGAGCCTTATTTAAAACATGTATCATAATTTTAAACATGAATAGAATATCACATATACAATCCAATTAAAGCAATTAAAGTGATAGTGAAAATTCGCACCTGAATAAATGATGCTACTTGAACTTGAATATGATGATGCTCGACTCACAGTCCTAAGCCTGTAAATCCTCGTTAATGTCTACATATAATAATAATTTAATCATTATGGGATATTACGATATAATGACTGGAATTAAAATATATATGCATAAAATCGGAATAATTATTAATATTAATTGAAAAGTGGACAATTTAATGTCTTGGTCAAAATAGGACTGAATTGAAGGTTTTAAAGTTGACTGGGGTTAAATTGCACGATCTGAGAAATCTGGAGGCTTAATACGAAGGACTAGAAAAGAGATGGGGTTAAAATCGAATTAATTAAAAGTGTCTGGGGTTAAATTGAAAGTTGATGGGAAAAGTGAGGACTTAACTGAAAAACCCTAAATTTTCGCGGGTATAAATACCCCTAACCTATCCTCAGACGAAACAAACATTTCTCACCTTGCTTCTTCCCGTCCCCCACTCTCGGTCCTCCTCTACTCTCTCTCTCTCTCTCTAATATTTTGCACCGATTCACGATCTCAAAAACTCTCTCTCATCTACATCTGTCTCACAACACACACAAAGAAAACCTTACACACACAAATAATCGGTCAATCACACACACACACAAAAGTTCCCACCCACAACAAAAGGACGGCAGCGATGATTTGATAGCGTGGCGATTTTCGACGGGGAGCTCGTGGTAAAGCTGCAGATCCGGTGATGATTTTGGTTTCCGGTTTGAATGGCTTGAATGGTTGTTGGGGTTGATGGTGGTGGCTCACAGCGGCGGCGCACAGGTAAAGGTTTTAAAATTTCTGGACTTGCTTGGTCTGGGTTGGTTCAAGGTTGTGGATGTTTCGTCGGGTCTACTGGGTTCAACCCAGATTAGGTTTAGTTAGTTAGGTTTAGAGAGATGTGTAACTGATTGGAAGATTCTGGACTCGGTTGGCCGCGTCGGGGTGGTGAGGTACGACGAGGGTGAACTGGATTCTGGGATGATCGAAGTTTGAAGGGATTGAATTCGTGTTCAGGACTGAACTTTGAAGAATTCTGGACGTGATTGAACGGGCTGAAGAACTGGGTTTCTGTTTGTCTTTTACGTTTACAGTAGATACTGAATTTGATAGATCTCCTAGGCTAGATGAAATATCAATAGAAAAAATACATAAAGATGAAGATATTTTTGTTTACCTTGCAGGGAAAATTGCAGAAAGGTGTTGAAGAGTTGCGGCTGAAACGGTCGGCTGGGAAAATCAACTGGGAGAGTTATGCCGTTTGAAATTTTCCGTGTAATGTATTTTTTTTGTTTTGTTTTAGGTTCTGTATGCTGATCGACTGTAAAGAATTTTGTAGTAGGATTAATAGTTATTTATAGGTAGGTTGTTTTAGTTGGATTAGGATTGTATATTGGATATGTATTAAGAAGTTTCATAAAGTGAGAACTGTGAGGGACGATCTGGGAAGAGGAGTTCTTAGTTATGATTAGTTTAGTTTAATCATAGTTGGTTAATTCATAACACATGATTAAATATAAATGATATAATAATAATAATAATTGTAATGTAAAAATAATAATTTGGTAATATGATAATAATGTCGGAAAAATAATAATGATAATAATAGTAATATTAGTACTAATAGAATAGTATTAATAGTTTTATTAATAATAATATTAATAATATTATTGTTAGTATTATGCTTGGATGAATAATAACACTATTAAAAAATATAAACAATGACTACTTGAATATATATGATAAAATGACTCGTGCTAGGACTTGTGATATTATTATGATAATATTACATTATGAAAATGGCGGGTATTACAGAAGGGAACCCAGCTGATGCCGAGTGCTACCTATCTGGGTGCCTAAGTAACTTTGGCCGATGCGGCAGGATATGCACTGGTGGCGAGTAATGCCATTGCCGCTGACAAAGATCCTCGGTTGGGCATCGTGTCTCGTTTTTCAGTATATTTTTGAAAATTAATTTTCTTAATATTAAATTATATCTAATTTGATTAAATCAAAAAATTTGGAATATTTTGATGGTGAGAAAATTTAAAGAAAATATTTTGAGGGTTTAGAACGGACAAATTAAATTGTCGATTAATGTTCATTTTACTGGATTTATTCAAACAATCACTTGTTGTATGTTTGACATATTTATGTGATGGGTATGTAGTTTATTGAATTCGTTTTTGAATCATTAATATCGATGGGGTTGTAAAGGCCGGTTAGGGCCTATTTATTTATTCTAATAAATATTTGTATATGATACAAATTATTCAAATGTAATAGATAGTTGTTTCAAGACGATGGCCCAAGGCAATCCATCATGAAGATAATGATTCAAGACTAGATTTATTCCTTTTCTTTTGTTGGGTCATTCGCTTGGCCCAATATTTAGGAAATGTCCATGAACTACATATTGGTCGCAACTCGGTCGTTATTTACTTTATTCATATTGTATGAATATCAAATCGCGATTACAAATGAATTAATGTGCAAAGTGTAATGTTAATCGCGAAACTCCCATATAACAAACACTAAGTTGGAGAGGATTCAAGGTATCCTACCCTCCACCAAATTCTTGGAAGAATGAAACCTAAACCGAAATGTTGTTCTTCCGAGTATATCGGGGTAGTATTTTAGGGAAGGTCAATAAATCCTAGTGCGCATTATATGCCATCAGTTGTGACAAATCGACCTCTATAAGCCGTATGGGTTGTCGGGTAAGATTTAATTGCCAGACTGATAGGAGTTGACGGTTCAAACTTAGATAGTTCAGCGAGCCATAGAAACCATATGGGTTGAGGGCAAGTAAACTAGGGGCAAAAGAAAGATTAGATCATTCATTAGATGGGTTGGTGTGGACACCACTTTGTAAAAATAGTAGACCATAAACCGTATGGGGTGGACTCTATTAATTTTATAAATAATTTGATCACCATTAAGAAGTCGATCGCTTGATCACTTCTTTTTTTAACATAGGAGTATGTTTTTCCGATAAAATTAGTGATAACCAAGTCATGAATAAAAAAGTCTTCTATTATAAGTACTCAGACCATAATTCACATAACACTAATTAAATCTAATTTACTTTTTGCATAATTAAAATCTCAAAATTACAATGAATCCACTTGCAATTTTTGAAAAGAACAACCTAACCGGACCAAACTTTATGACTGGCTCCAAAATCTGAGGATAGTCCTTAATATGGAATCGCGGGGATACGTGTAACACCCCCAATCCGCTCAGGGATATTACATGACGTAGAACCTTTCCTCAAGGATCTACCAGGCTGGGAACAACATCAAACATCTCAACAATGCCTTCAAGGCTAAAATGACTCAGTAGACCGATTTAGTCTTTCAATAAATACATACAACTCAATCACAATACATGCCCACGCAGGGGTCGAGTACAACACACTCCCGTACAACGGGGAAAGAATACTGCAGTGGAATATAAAATACAACTAAACCAATACGACATCAACGGGTCTTCGTGTGATTAGTATCGTTCATCTTTCATCATCCTTCATGACGACCCTGTGCTATGCTCCAAAACCTGGATGCAATACAAACATCCACCCTCCGAATACTCGGGGGTTAGCAAAACTCCACTGTTTTGCTAGTACAAGTATGAAATCATACGAAATGTAACAAACAAGTAGAAATCACGAATCAGGTACGACAAATAATTACAAAAGACTTCCCGAGAAGTATTATTAATTAGAAACCCTCAAAGAAGTGTTTGAAAATAAATTCCTCATCTCGGGGATTTTAAAAATAGAAACTTTGTTAGACCTCAAGTCCTTAGTTGAAAAATAACCATTTCAAAATGAATGGGTCTCGGCCCAAAATCCCTTTCCATAAAACGACCTTTACAAACCGTTGGATCTCATCCCAAATCTCATCAAATCACAGTACACGAGAATAATATCAAGGTTCGTTTTTCAACTTCAAAATCAACATCCAAAGGATTAAACACAAACGACAAAATACTCTGGTGCCATCCTAGCCAAGTAAGCCAAACGAACAACTTACCTCTTACACACTTAGTCAATGCATGCAATCATGAAAACCGTTCAAAAGCACTCATTTACGGAAATGCCAAAATCAAATCACATTTGTGAAATACACCACAATTAACCGTGGATCCACCTCTCCGTGGACCCCTACCGAGACCCCGTCGGATCTAACCCATAGTGGTTAAAAGCAAGCTCAAGGATCCACCCCTCCATGGACCCCTACCGAGACCCCGTCGGATCTAACCCATAGTGAGCATACACACATACACGTTACTCATGCAATACTAATATGCTAATAATGTAAGTTCATTAAGAATACTTACTAGAGATGGCCACTTATCCGACACCATTATCAAACTCTTCATAACACATTAACACTATTAACACGGAATACACGATTCCACAACATTAAACCATTGGAAACATCATTAAAACCTTCAACGTTCAAAATAATCAAATCAAAATCAACTCACACGAATCACAGTCACGAGGATAAACCAACCATCGTAAATCCAACATGTAAACTCTATTTGCAGGACACAACTCGTATAAGAAAATACTTGCCTCGAAACTACGATTGAAGTGAGACGATGAATGAGATATGGTCGGGCAGCCCCGAACTCATGAACGTAATCAAGCACACAATAGCACCGCGAAAACTATGAGGATAACAACGCACGAATTACCAACACAAAATGATGATCGACTCGGAATCCTCGAGCACCTATAATCCTCCGGGAGAAACAACAAAAACAACATCACAATGTGGACTGAGACCAACAACACTAGGAATTACATCAAGACATTGAAAGAAACTCATTGAAACATTTAATCGAACATTAAATGTTCAATGATTCCCAATAACACGCAAATCGTCAATCGATTTTAACCAACTCGAAGTATGGATATACAATCCATAAAATATGATTAATAACATCATTAGACAATAATCGGTTTATCAAAACCGAATGGAAAACGAAATCAAGAACAAAACTCCTAAAAAGTCAACTCGAAGGAAAATCAAGAAATATACCTTGATTCGACGAAGAACAATGGATTAAATGATGTTAAACACAAGAATACTACTAATATTAATCATACCCATCATGGATTAATCAAAATATGGAACGAATCGGACAAAAACCCAAAAACCCCAAAATTTCTCAAAATAGGGTTCTAGGAAATCTCACCTTGATTCGCTAGATCAAAGGATGATATAGGATGATAAATCAATGATATAAGCTCTAGAACTTCGTGTATTCGTTGTTCAACAACATGTCTCCTCGATCACTAAGACTTCAGCCGAGGAAACTAAAGGATCGAAATGAAAAACGGGTGCAAATATGACTACTCTGTCATATTTATACTAGAACGGCCTAGCGTGCGCTAGCCTTCCGGACTAGCGTGCGCTATCGGCCAGCATCGGCCTGGAACCCTCGGCCGGGGCCCGCATAACCCGGCACTACTGACTCAACCTACTGACCGGGACCTGACTGTCCGACCGCGATAGCGCGCGCTGTGCGAACGCTAGCGTGCGCTAGCCGATCTGTCCAGAACTCTCTGGACTGAACTGCTCGGCCAGGTAACGTATGCTAGTCGGTCGGCAACGTGGCCTACACATGCCGATTAGAGCGCGCCACGACCGACAATACCGTGCGCTACCTGCCGATCCTCCCCGAGCCCAGAACTCCAGAAACCCCACTGCCCAGTTCGATAGCGTACGTCGGCCGACCGAATAACGTGTGCTACTCCTGCTGAGCTAGCGTGCGCAGTCTTCTGGCAGTAGCGCGCGCTACGCCGGTTCCTGCCGCGTCTGCCCGGCCAGTGCCCAGCAGTCCCGGCAGTGCCTGCCGCACTCGTCCGGCTAGTGCCCAGCCGCCATGACCCGACGATTCGGTGTCCGCAAACGCACGGAACGAACACGACAAAATGCTCGCGGACAACATTATCGATCCGAAATGAAATACCATGCAACAAATAATCACACACAACCAAGAAAAAGGGTCAAGACAACAATTACGAATGCGGATACCCACGACTTTGGGTAAATTACAAAATGGCCCAATATGCCCGAAAATCACGATACGTGATCGAATAACCAAACCAAAGTTTACAACACGTCTAACAAAGTTAAACGGACTTACGGGAAACTCGAAACAGTAGTTTCGAATGAGATTCGCAAGAATCGAACACGAGTGCGGAAAAGTCGCTACGAAGCACGGAACTCAACAAAATGGCACCAAAACGATGTCGGATGGCAAAAAGTGCAGAATTAATCATTCTCAGAATGATGAAACAGTCCCAAGCGAGTCGTCAAAAAAGACTCTCGCCAAAAAAAGAAAATTACCGGAAATCGAATATTGCGGATATTACAATACGTTTTGGAAGCAGATATCCCACCAGCTCCTACTCGGACCAGGGGTAATCAGTAAGAGGTTTAAAGCTATGGAAGTGGGTCAAAGGTGATGTCTGAGTCCGTGGCTTTATGATGGGCTCTATGACTAATGAGCTATAGAGAGCACACCAGACAATAACTTCTGCTAGGCAGATACTGGCTCATCTGACCGAACTCTATGGGGAGCATAGCCGTACAGCTCTATATGAGATATCAAAGTAGCCGTTTGGAGCTCGGATGAAGTAAGGAGAGAAAGTTGGGTACCATGTCCTCAAGATGATCTCTATGATCGAAAGATTGGGAGCTCTTGAGTTTAGGATGCATGCTTCTCTCCTAACAGATCTTATCCTTCGATCTCTATCTGACTCCTTCTCACGGCTTGTCATGAATTTCAACTGCAATGAGATTGCTTGCAATATGGCAGGCTTAATAAATAAATTGTCAATCAATCGGTCTAAGATGAAGACACCGAGGGTGAATGAGGCTGCGCTTGTTATCTCTTCTAGGCCTCGGAGGTCCAATAACAAGAAGAAGAAAAATAAGGAGAAGCTGAGGCCCAAAGTTGTGGTCGGAAAGGGAAAAGGCAAGGCCCCAATGGTTCTGAAGGGAAGTATGGCCAAGCCAAGGGACAGGTGCCTAAAATGCATTGTGCTAGGCCACTGGAGATAGGACTGTTCTCAGCTTGATGGTGCTTCAAGTACAGAACATTTAGTTTTGGAAACAAATTGTTCTTGTATAGGTTATTCTACTTACTGGATTCTGGATTTTGGCGCTAGTTCTCACCTTTGCACTGTGAATCAGGTTTGTTGTTACCCAAAATATTATACGTAATGGTTTGCTGGATATGGCTACAGGTGAGTAACAAACAAAATGCGAGAGCACGTCCAAGGGAATGTAAATAACATAAGATTTGCGAGGTTTGTTAGGCCCGGGCTTGAATGTTCTCGCGAGATATTATTAATACGAATACTTTGGAGTACAGATATTAATGTTAGAGTACAATTACAATGAGTGTAACTACCCTAGTTATCTAGCTCTTGAGTGCTGATGATTTCCGGAAGAACCAGAGTTGATGCTCTGTGAGTTCTTGTAACAAAGAGATGAAGTGCTGTGTAGGATTCAAATCTGTAGGATTTTAGCCGTGTTCAACAGTGTGAGTTTGACTTCTTTCTGAACCCTTTTCCATTTGCTGGAGGTTTCCTATTTATAAGAGTGGAGGTAGTTGGGCGATCGCCTTTCATGTATTATAATAAACAGTGATCGTCTTTAGCACATGGGTTGGTCTCCCTAAAGTCTGCAGCTGCTGCTGGCAGCTGGATGTGCGAACCAATGAGACGACAACACGCGTCCTATGTCGCTGTCTTAAGAGGTCCCACCTAGGACCTTTCGGCGGATCTGTCAGTAGGTGAGATGCCGTCCTTGTCACCTATAGCTGGTGACAGGCTGGGGTCAAACCTTTTCCTGCGGCGCCTTTTACGGATCTGCACGTGGGACTTCATCACGAGATTCGGTCTCCGTAGACTTGACGGATGTTGGTTTTTCACGTGGCATGAGGCGGTCGTCTTTGGTCCGTTGTCAAAGACATGGGGTGAGGTGGTTCTACTGGCGCTTGACTCAGACGAGTGACTCAGCATTTTATGGAGCAGATGATCATCTCTCGAACAGACTGATTTTGAATTTGGACGACCTATTTGATCGCTGAAATGAGCTGGAAATGAGAGCGGTCTTGAAATGTCATGGGGCACGTGTCGCGTTTCTGTTGGGGGAGTCCGAAGGTTTGCCAGACTTTCCTTTGGCGTGCCCTTGACACAACGCGCACGCGGGATTCAAGGGTGGCATTAAATGCTGAGTTTCCCGACCTTTGCGCTTCGGCCCCCGAGATTCGGTTTATTTGCCCATAAGCCTCCACCCTTGCCTATAAAAGGGACTAGGGTCACAGGGTAAAAACCTTATGCATTTTTGTCTGAGAAGAAGACATAGCCGAATTCCCTGGAAGCTTCGTGTGACGATCGTCGTTCGAATCAGATCCTTTAGGTAAGAACAAAAACTTCTCTCTTCCTTTTCTTTCATCTGAAAATGTCCGGAGGAAGACCAAATGAAGCGGGTAGTACTTCTGCCACCGGGGATTCAACTGCCTGGGATGAACTTACCATGGATTTCCATGTGGACACCGCCATCGAGGCTATCCGCACCGGGATTGAGCCCGTGGAGGTCGAAGAACTTTTTAATGAAGCTGACGCGGCCAAGGGGGCAGAGGCCGTGTGGATCCGTTCGCTGAAACAAGAGGAGATGGATACGAAAGTGCACTGGGAGCGGAACAGTGCGTTCGGCAAAGCTTTCACAGACTTTGCCGAACTCATGGAGAGGTTGGCCGGACCACTTCCCACATTTAACTATACTGAATACTCGATCGCCCATCCTTATGAACCTCTAAGGCGGACGTTGTTCCGGGCTGCTCGCCGCTCTCCATGGACCCTTGGCTAGATCAGGAGCTTGGCAACCAGGAAGGATCTGTACCGTTGGAGGGTGAGGTTCCATGTTCCTTCTGATGTTTGCCTCCACGTGCCCGCCGAGAACAAGCGAGCCGATCAACCTCCCGAGGGCATGGTCGCCGTCAACGAGGCGATAATGGAGACTGGGCTGCGATTCCCGTTGCCGTTTGCTGTCTCCTACCTGCTGACTGCCTGGAACGTGGCGCCGCTTCAACTAACTTCGAACGCCTGGCTGCAGTTCGTCTGCACCCTTACTTTGTTTCGTGGCCATCGGCTGTATCGTCTTCCTTCGCCATTGGAGATGAACCATCTCTTCAAATTAACGGTTCAAAAAGGCTCTGTCAGTGGCTACCACATCCAAGGTCGCTCAGGCCGGGTGATTCTTGGGGTCCCGAACAAAGTAAGGGGTGATCCGTCGAAGTGGTTCGGGGTCGGCGGCGCGTGGAAGTCGGCAGCGAGCGACAACCCAACCGACGAGTTGGATATTCCCACTGGCTTTCGGGAGAGGAGTCCGAGTAAGGATTTAGACTCTCCTTTTATTCAGATAAATTATGAACTGATCTAATTTTGCCCTTTTCGCAGGTGTCATTGTTCCGGCGGCAGGCGACCTCGCTTTTGATTTCGCGATCGTCTGGGAGAAGATACGGAGTCTTTCTGACGACCATATAGACGCACGCCAAATCAACAACGAAGCTTTTTGGCTGGCCACCCGGCTATTTTGCTACCCTCGCCATCTAAGGGTTCCAGGTACGAACTTTTCACAATCTTCTTTGACATGTCGATCGGCTTGACTGAGGAAGATTACTAACTTTGTCGATTGTTTTCTTTTGCAGAAATTCGCTTCCCTTGTTTCCCAGAGCCCCCTGCTGCGATCACCATGTCTAATCCGGGGATCATGAGCCGCCTTCGTCAAGGGAAGAAGGTGAGCCGAGCTCTTACTACTCCGCTCCGACCGATCCCGAAGGCGAGACCTCTCCAGGAGCCGGTCGTCGAAGAACAGGAACCTCGGGAGGAGGAGCAACTTCGGCTCATCCGCAAGAAATGGAGGGTTGTGGATCCCTCGGCCCCTGCCACTGCTGACGAGCCCCCGATCTCCGTGCCTCCGCTTTTCCCGATTCCTCTGGTGGAGAGGTCCACGCCCTCTTCGGCTTTTCTTCAGGCCATGGCGACCGCTGAGTCCGAGACCCCGCGTGGCAGGCCGTTTTTCAGGCGTGACCCAGAGAAGGTCGAAAGGTAATCCCGGTCGCTTTGCCGAGTTATTGTCGGGATTCGGTGATTAAAATCGAAATACGCAGCGGAAAATAAACTGGTCCAACCGGATAAAACCAAACCCCAAAAACGAACCGATCAAGCATCATATAAACAAATATAAATAACGAGGATGAAAAAAAAAAGAATACTTACCCTCGTAGTCCTTTGATAATATAATCTTCGAAGGAAAAACCCGAGCAAGCCTTTTCCCGATTACCAACACGAACACGAATCCAATTCGTTGTAGCTTGTTTGAATGTTCCAATGTCTCTACTTCACACAGGTCGGATATTGATCGGAAAAATAGTATGTTAATTCGTTCCCAAAGAACACGGCTAGGAATCGACACAATATTTTTCTTCTCTTCTCTTCTTCCTTTTCTTTCTCTCTAAGATGAGCCAAGAAATTGAAGAAATTATTTCTCCTCCTCACCAATATGTTCTCACGGCTGATGTTATGTGTGTGTATGTGTGTGTTTATTTCACAAGTCATCTTCAAAACAAAGACCAACACACCATTTAATATAACTAATGAGATAATATTATGAGATATGGAATCTAATCCCAAGTCTTCATCATTTGCCATATAAAATACAACTCAGATGTTAGAAAGTAACATGGAGGGTGTGGAGAAGGTGAGGGGGGCGGCCCACTTGGTATTAGGTGAGAAAACGAGCCGATCCACTCGGTTCGTGTACCGGACATTCGCGTGTCTGGTCTGTTAAATACACATCGTTTTATCCCAAATGTATTTATACTTAATTAATCTAATTAATTAATTTTATCAAATACAAAATTATAATAATATATTTCCAAGAAATAATTATTTATGAATTAAATTAATTACCCGGTAATTCATTTCAATTCACTAGACCGCATAATTTATCAAATAAATCAAATTAGATATCTAATATCCAATATTCATGAAGAGATAATAAATACATATTTATCCATCCAATATCCTTGTACGCGACTCCGTAGGTCCGTCTTAGTCGGCAATGGGAGGAACCAATGAGTACGGGTAACACTTAGCCAGTCTAGTGCTTCGTACCGTAACCCAACTAAGAACGAATGATCGGATCATTCCAAAACCATTATGTCGTGAATACCGTATACGTATAAACCCTTCAATCATATGTCCCGGTCAAGTATTAGGGTCACGGTAAAATCAAACCCTACTGTAACTTGACTCTATGCTTTCTGTTAATGCAAACTGAGATCATCGAGCTCTCGTTTATCAAATACAACTAGCTCTAAACGCTTTGGCCAAAGACTTATAATCTCATTTGCCATTAACCGCATAGGACATTTACCTGCTCACTTATAGGAGAAAGAATTCTATCTTGGTATTCAGTAGAGACTGCTACTTGCCCACTAAGTTGCATTTCGAGGTTGACCCCACACATCGGCGATTGGATCGAACTACTATAATGACTAACTTAATGTCACAAGCACATCTCCTACTGAAACCTCAAGTCAAAGGTCCACCTATACCTATCACAACCTTTCGATCCAGTCATTGACAATCCCGGAGTGATATCCATGTGACCGAATCAAGGTGAGTCGTGTTCGAGTATGCTAATCTCACTAGCATACCTATAACGTGTGCTCCCACTAACCCTTAGTGAATACCGTCACTTTATATGTCAAAGTACACGTTATACAAGTCTTGTCTAAACTTATTGCCCAGTTAAGTTTTATCGACTTGCGAACGAGTTAAGCATTCGAGCTCTAAACACTTACAGTGCCTATCTCCTAATCTCCATAAGGAGTAGAATGTTTGCTCTCAAATGCAAGGACTATTATTCTATATACCAAATCACAATGCCAGTGATATACAATAATATAAAAATAATTATTGCCTTGTTAAATATTCATAATTACAGTACATATGCTCTCCTTCTCTCATCCTCTGAGTGGCATTCGAGGGTATATCCCTAACAATCTTCCACTTGCACTCAATGCCACAAACTATGGTATCTAATACCCATACTCTCCAGATGTCTCTTTAAGACCTTCTGAGATAGTGGCTTGGTAAGTGGATCAGCAACGTTATTTGCCGTGTCTACTCTTTGCATTACAACATTTCCTTCCTGAACCATTTCTCTCACAAAATGATATTTTCTCGCAATATATGTTTGGTAATTTGGTGAGCCCTAGGCTCCTTAGCCTGTGCAACAGCTCCGTCGTTGTCACAAAACAATGTCATGGGCTTCTCCGCATTAGGAACCACTTGAAGTTCCTCAGTGAACTTCTTAATCCAAAAAGCTTCTTTAGCAGCCTCCGTGGCTGCCTGATATTCGGCTTGACATGTAGAGATAGCAGTTGAACTTTGCTTGGCACTTCTCCAAGAAACTGCCCCACCATTCAGAGTGAAGATATACCGTGATGTGGACATCTAAGCATCTATGTCCCCCGAAAAATCTGAGTCTGTATAGCCCATCAGTCTAATTTCTCCACTGCCATATGTAAGAACCAAGTCTTTAGGTACTTAAGAATGTTCTTTACATCAGTCCAATGTTCCTGCCCTGGATTTGACTGAAACCGACTTACTACGCTCATAACATAGGAAATGTCCGGTCTAGTGCAAATCATAGCGTACATGAGGCTACCTACTGCCGAAGCATAGGGCACCTTACTCATTTCCTTTCTGACTTCCTCACTTTGAGGACACATCTCTAAGGAAAGTTTTGTACCATGTTGCATAGGAAGGAACCCTCTTTTAGAATCTTCCATCCTAAATCGCTTCAGGATCTTTTCTATATAGAGGGCTTGGGAAAGACCTAACATTCCTTTCGCTCTATCCCGGTAGAGACGAATACCCAGAATATAGGTAGCTTCTCCCAAGTCTTTCATTGAGAACTCTTTAGAAGCCAAGCTTTCACAAAACTGAGCATTCCTACGTCATTTCCTATAAGTAGAATGTCATCTACATATAGTATTAATAACGCAATTTTGCTCCCACTAACCTTCTTGTAAATACAGGGCTCCTCTTCGTTTTGGACAAAATCAAACTCCTTGATTGTCTCGTTAAAACGAAGATTCCAACTCTGTGAAGCTTGCTTCAGTCCATAAATGGCATGCTGAAGTTTGCATACTTTATGAATATTAGTTTGAGATATGAATCCCTTAGGCTGTTCCATGTAAATCTCCTCCTCGAGGAATCCATTTAGGAATGCTGTTTTCACATCGATTTGCCATATTTCATAATCTAAGTGGGCTGCTATGGCAAGCATCATGCGAATAGACTTAATCATAGCTACAGGCGAGAAGGTCTCGAAGTAATCGATTCTTTCTCTTTGGGAATAACCCTTTGCACAAGCCTGGCCTTATAGGTATCAACCTTGCCATCTCCATCAGTCTTTCTTTTATAGATCCATTTGTTTCCAATAGGCACTATGCCTTTAGGATGATCTACTAAAGTCCAGACCTGATTAGCATGCATTGAGTCTATCTCAGCTTCCATAGTTTCTTGCCACTTGGTGGAGTCAACATCTACCATCGCTTGGTCGTATGTAGAAGGATCATTCTCTTGACTACTTTCTGTCCTCTCATGGACACCCAGTTCCTCTTGATGCAGTTAGCCATACCTCTCAGGTAATTGAGAAATTCTACTAGACTTGCGAGGTTGTGTTTGTATTTCAAAAGGTTGGGTTCTAATATCTTGCATAGGTTTCTCATTTGGTGTTTCTTTTATTTCTTCCAAAGAAATATTTCTACCTGCCCCTCCTTCCTGAATAAACTGATCTTCCAGGAAGTGTGCTTGTATAGCAATGATGATCCTATGATCTTCGTGCATGTAGAATAGATATCCCATGGAATCCCCTGGATATCCTATGAAACGACCTTTCACAGACCTAGTTTCCAATTTCTCTACTTTAGTCTTCTTGACATAAGCAGGGTATCCCCAAATCCTAATGTGATTAAGACTTGGTTTCCTACCTCTCCACATCTCATGGGGAGTCTTAGGAACGGATTTGGAAGGACATCTGTTCAAGATATGGACAGCAGTAAGGAGCGCGTAACCCCACAGATAAATCTGTAGATCAGTATAGTTAAGCATGGAGCGAACCATGTCCAACAAGGTTCGGTTCCTTCTTTCTGATACACAATTTAATTGTGGAGTAGCTGGAGGAGTGAATTGTGATAATATTCCTAGTTCTTTTAAGAACTCATCAAATTCGGTACTCATGTACTCACCACCCCGGTCTGACCGAAGAGTCTTAACATGGTTACCTGTTTGATTTTCAACTAGGGCTTTAAATTCCTTGAATTTAGCAAAATCTTCAGACTTATGTTTCATTAAGTACACGAATCCATACTTAGTATGGTCATCAGTGAATGTAATGAAATACTGAAAGCCATCTCGTGCCACTTGAAAAGGTCCACAGACATCGGTATGGATCAATCCAAGTTTTTCAGCAGCTCTTTCAAAAGTCCCTATGAAGGGTAACTTAGTCATTTTGCCTTGAAGGCAAGATTGACAAGTTGGATAGGGATCTGATCCTAATGGACCCATAAGCCCATATTTCTCCATTTTATGAACCTTGGTCTGATCGATATGACCAAGTCTAAGTGCTTGGTTCGTTTCATCCCTACCACGCTTCCTAGTTATAGTGTTCACAGTTGTTTTATTCTTTAGATTTAAATGGTATAAACCATTTAATAATGTAGCAGTACCAACCAATTTATTTCTAAAATAAATACGACAGGACCCATCTCCAATAAAGAAGTGAAATCCCTTTCGGTACATGACCGGAATTGATACAATATTTTTGTGCCCCTTGGGCAAAACAAGTACATCATCTAAAGTAAGAATAAAACCAGATTCTAAATCCAACATAAGGGATCCGATATCACAAGCCTCGACACTATGCCCACTTCCGACAGTGACCATCACCTCCCCTGAATCTAGCTTCCTACTTCGTTCCAGATCCTGATTTATTGTACAAATGTGAGAACTCGCACCGGAATCAAGTATCCAAGAAGTAGAATATACAGTTACAGAACAATTTGTTTCTAAAACCAGTAGTTCCGTACCTGAGGGCGCATTACGGTCAAGCTTTGGATAGTACCTCTTCCAGTGGCCTAGCTCACCGCAGTTGAGGCATACATCCGTTTTCTTGGCCCCCTTGCTCTTTTGAACCTTTGGGCCTTGCCCTTTCCCTTGTCGATCTTGGCTTTTGGACCTAACTGCTTCTTGTTCTTTTTCTTCTTATTCTTGGACTTCCAAGTCCCAGAAGAAATCACAAGTGCAGCTTCCTTTCCCTTTGTCTTCATCCGAGATCAAGGCGGTCGTCGGTTGTTCATTAGCCCAGCTAAGTTACATGCAATCTCATTGCAGTTAAAGTTCATGACAAATTGTGAAAAGGAGTCAGGAAGTGACTGCAGGATAAGGTCAGTTTGGAGAGATGCATGCATCTGAAAATCAAGAGCTTCCAATCTCTCAATCATCGAGATCATCTTGAGGACATGGTCCCCAACCCTCTCTCCTTTCTTCATCCTGGCGCCGAATAATTGCTTCGATATCTCATATCTAGCAGTTCGGCTATGCTCTCCATAGAGCTCAGCCAGGTGCGAAAAGATGGCTCTCGAAGACGTCATCTTTTCATGGTCACGTTGAAGCTCATTGGTCATTGAGCCTAACATGTACCCTCGCACTCTTATGTCGTCGTTTACCCATTTCTCATGGGCGTTGACATCTTCCTGATTGGCTCGGGTTCTTGCAGGAGCCGCTCGGATGTTCGCCTCCAAGATGTATCCCAGCATTTCCATAGTTAGGACAATCCTCAAGTTCCGAAGCCAGTTCACATAGTTCGGACCAGTCAGGACGTTCTTTTCAAGTAGTATAGCGAGTGGGTTCATTGTCAAATTGAGAGTTTTGTTAACTGCAGAGAATAATTTAAGATTCGTTAGTGATTATTTAATTATGATCCGAGAAAAGAATTTAAGGACTTTCTTTATTCATAACTCGGCTCCCACTATTTTATCGGCATTTACACACTCCCATGTTAAATCCGGAAGTCTTGGGTGACTTCATAGTAGTGATCGATTTCTTTACAAAGTTTAATAGAGGGCAACCCATATGGTTTCTATTCTAGTATTCTTTATAAAGTGGTGTCTAATACCAACCCATCTAATGGATGATTCTATCTTCTTTTACTCCTAGTTCACTTGCCCTCAACCCATTCGGTTTCTATGGCTCGCTGAACTATCTAAGTTTAAACCGTCAACTCCTATTAGTTTGACAATTAAATCTTACCCGGCAACCCATACGGTTTATAGGGGTTTGATTTGTCACAACCAAAGCCATCTAATGCACTCTAGGAATTTATCAACTTTCCCCAAAAATATTACCCCGACATACTCGGAAGATTAATATTCTGGTTTAGATTTCAATTTTCTATGAGTTTGACGGAGGGTAGGAAACCTCGTAATCTTTATAACTTAGTGTTTGTAAGTGGGAGTATTAACGCGATTATATGTTACACTTTGCACATTAATCCGTTTATAAGTGGGTCCGACCAATTTTCCGGCTCATTTTTTTCGTCCCGAATCCAAAAATAATATTTTTCTAATTTTTATATTACACAATTAAATCAGTTTTTCAAAAGAAAAATAGATTTATATTGTAACATAAAATCATGAAAAATAATTTTTAGAAGAACAATTAAACATCAACAATTAAAACAATTATGATACTAAATCATAAAAAATAATCAAGCATTCCAAATGCAAATATTGAATATAAGATCGCACAGACCTGGCTCCGATACCACTGTTGGGATTCGGTGATTAAAACTGAAATACACAGCAGAAAAGAAACCGGTCCAACCGGATAAAACCAAACCTAAAAAACGGACTGATCAAGCATCATATAAACGAATATAAATAACGAGGATGAAAAAAAAGAATACTTACCCTCGTAGTCCTTTGATAATATAATCTTCGAAGGAAAAACCCAAGCAAGCCTTTTCCCGATTACCGACACGAACACGAATCCAATTCGTTGTAGCTTGTTTGAATGATCCAACATCGAAAATGCCGAAAGTCTCTACTTCACACGCGTTGGATATTGATCGGAAAAATAGTATGTCAATTTGTTCTCAAAGAACACGGCTAGGAATCGACACAATATTTTTCTTTTCTTCTCTTCTTCCTTTTCTTTCTCTCTAAGATGAACCAAGAAATTGAAGAAATTATTTCTCCTCCTCACCATTATGTTCTCACAGCTGATGTTATGTGTTTGTGTGTGTTTATTTCACAAGTCATCTTCAAAACAAAGACCAACACACCATTTTATATAACTAATGAGATAATATTATGAGAGATGGAACGTATCCCAAGTCTTCATCATTTGCCATATAAAATACGCCTCACATGTTAGAAAGTAACATGGAAGGTGTGAAGAAGGTGAGGGGGGCGGCCCACTTGGTATTAGGTGAGAAAACGAGCAGAGCCACTCGGTTCGTGTTCTGGATATTCGCGTGTCTAATCCGTTAAATACACTTCGTTTTATCCCAAATGTATTTATACTTAATTAATTAATCTAATTAATTAATTTTATCAAATACAAAATTATAATAATATATTTCCAAGAAATAATTATTTCTGAATTAAATTAATTACCCGGTAATTCATTTTAATTCACTAGACCGCATGATTTATCAAATAAATCAAATTAGATATCTAATATCCAATATTAATGAAGAGATAATAAATAAATATTTATCCATCCAATATCCTTGTGCGCGACTCCTTAGGTCCGTCTTAGTTGGCAATGGGAGGAACCAAGGAGTACGGGTAACACTTAGCCAGTCTAGTGCTTCGTACCGTAACCCAACTAAGAACGAATGATCCGATCATTCCAAAACCATTATGTCGTGAATACCGTATAAGTATAAACCCTTCAATCGTATGTCTTGGCCAAGTATTAGGGTAATGGTAAAGTCTAACCTACTGTAACTTGACTCTATGCTTTCTGTTAATGCAAACTGAGATCATCGAGCTCTCGTGTATCAAATACAACTAGCTCTAAATGCTTCGGCCAAAGACTTATAATCTCATTTGCCATTAACCGCATAGGACATTTACCTGCTCACTTACAGGAGAAAGAATTCTATCTTGGTATTTAGTAGAGACTGCTACTTGCCCACTAAGTTGCATTTCGAGGTTGACCCCACACACCGGTGATTGGATCGAACTACTCTAATGACTAACTTAATGTCATAAGCACATCTCCTACTGAAACCTCAAGTCAAAGGTCCACGTATACCTATCACAACCTTTCGATCCAGTCATTGACAATCCCTGAGTGATATCCATGTGACCGAATCAAGGTGAGTCGTGTTCGAGTATACTAATCTCACTAGCATACCTATAACGTGTGCTCCCACTAACCCTTAGTGAATACCGGCACTTTACATGTCAAAGTACACGTTATATAAGTCTTGTCTAAATTTATTGCCCAGTTAAGTTTTATCGACTTGCGAACGAGTTAAGCATTCGAGCTCTAAACACTTACAGTGCCTATCTCCTTATCTCCATAAGGAGTAGAATGTTTGCTCTCAAATGCAAGGACTATTATTCTCTATACCAAATCACAATTCCAGTGATATACAATAATATAGAAATAATTATTACCTTGTTAAATATTCATAATTACAATACATATGCTCTCACTCTCTCATCCTCAAAGTGGCAATTGAGGGCATATCCCTAACAGTTATGTCACTTGTGTATGAAACATACTAACTCTTTTGCTCTTTGTGCAGGATCCGCCACTCCGAACCGAATCGCTCGCCGATGGTGTTGGACTTCTTGACGAGCAAAGTTCCTCGCGAGGCCAAAGATGTCCCATCTTACGTTGCTCGGGCTACCGCCTCCCTGCCGAAGGCCTGGACGACCGATCTGGATGCGAATACGTGCTGGCGATCTGCTGACGTGATGCAGGCGACTTTCGCGCTGGCCCTTCAGACGGCGGCGATGGCTGCTCAGGCCGTGAGGGACTACGAGGGGCGGCCGTCCACCGCTAGTCTCCATGCGGACCTCGAAGCCGCATGGAAATAAAACATTGAGTTTGCCGACAAGCTCGCGTCCATGGAGAAGAGCTCCATGGAGGCGGCCAAGCAGGCGAGGCAGGATCTTGACCGGGCGCGGGCGGCGACTGATCGAATGTAGGACCAGATGATGGAAGCCTGCAGGTTGCACGCAGCCGTGCATAAGGAGGCCGACCAGCTGAAGGTGACCATCGCCCGACTGACCAGCGAGATGGCATCCTCGAAAGAAGAGGTGGCCGCTAAATCTGCCGAGCTCGAGGGCGTGAACCAAATGGTTGTGGAGTTGAGGGGAAAGCTGGAGGCAACTGAGGTCGATCCCTTCCTTAACGTGGAGTACGTCAGCGAATTTGCCTATTATATGGCTTATGCTGACGCGATCCGCGCCGCTAAAAAGGGAGGGCTCGAGGTCGGCCCTTTGGCTGATAACTTCAAAACCTATGTGCTTGAGCATCCTTTGCAGCCAGCCTTCTTCGTGCCGATCCTCGACCTCTCTGATCTCAGAGTGGACTTGAGCTGGTATCCATCGCCGGATAACCTTGTTCATCCGGGTGCCCCAGATGATGGGGGTTCAGAGCCTGCTGCTGGCGAGGGAGCGAACGCCGATCCCTGAGCTTTTCTCGCTTTTTACTTGTAATTTTGTAGCTTTTGTTGTATTCCGCCTTCGGGCGATCGTGAAGGTCCTCCGTAGGCTACGTTTTACCTCGCAATGTAGCGATGGGCAGGCGATCTCTGCCTGGAGGAGTCCTTGCACGGGGCGTCGTCGGATTAATCGACTTCGCGACCGTGGCTTATTAGCACTTTTCTGCCAGGGACCGACATGTTAGATGACGGGCCTTTGTGGGCATACATTATGATGGGGGAGGGATGCGTCGCATTTTTCGGGTCACCATGTAAGATGATGGACCTTTGAGGGCGGGCGAGCGTGTCCACAGATTAGTTTGGAGGGTCCTTCGGCTACGCCCGCCTCGTATTTAAACGAAGGGCGAGCGATCTCTGCCCAAAGGAACCTTGCATGGATGGGTTGTTGGTTCCATCGATCTCCAGAACCATGGCTGAACTTTTTGTACCTCGGATCGTCATGTTAGATGGCGGTCCTTGATAGTATATGTTGTGTTTGGGGAGGCGATCACTTGCCTGGGTCCATCATGTTGGATGACGAACTTTAGAGGGCGAGCGAGTCATCCTCTTTTTGGAGGCGTTGCTCAGGCAATAGCCTTTCGTTTGACATGGTGGGAATCGGGGAAAGACCTCCGAGGTTCCCACCTCTTGACTGAAGCATATAGATCCGGCCACCGAGGCTGATCGGGGGGTCGACTCATATGAGTCTTCCGGCCTGTCGCGTTCGACTCTGGAGACCGGTTTGGGAGATTGACGGGGCTCCAGCTAAGCCACTAAACTGTCTAGCTTGCCCTCCTCGAATAATCTCCAGAGTTGTCTAAGGAGGTCCCGACATTGGTTGGTGTTGTGGCCGGGACTCTTGTGGTAAGCACAAAATTTATTGCGGTCCAGATGACCGTTGTCCCTTATCACTTTTGGCTTGCTTAGCCACTCGTGCCCCTTGATGGCGTTGAAAATACGGGCCGGAGATACATTTAGGTTGTGGAGGAGGTGGACTTCCACATCCTCGAAGGCCTTGAAATCACCTGGTGGCTTGGTGACCACCTTTTTGGACTTGGCGATCGCGGTCTCTTGGATGGGAGACGGCATCCCCTCGCCTAGACGAAGGGTGAGCAGCCTCTGCCTGGCCAGAAAATCGGCAGCCTTGGCGTGGAAAATCACGTAGGTTGGGGGGATGTCCTTCGTGAGGTGCCTGAACATGGTCGAAAGACCATCGAATCCCCCAGGGCCGAGTAGAGGGCGAGCTCGTCGCTTACGAGCTCTCCGATAAGGACTATTTCATCCACCCGGTCGATGTAATCTGCATCGGAATCGTCTTCCCCCTGCCTGATCTTCATCATGCGGTGGGGACCTTCCAGTCGAGCGACCTTGGCGGCGAAGTACGACGTGAAGCCGCTCGCCAGTTTTTCAAAGTAATCGATGGAGCGCGGTGGCAATGAGATGTTCCACCTATGGGCAAGATTGCCCAATGTTAATGGGAGCATTCAGCTTCTCGTTGCCTCTGACGCCCCTCATCCGGTCATGTAGATCCGGAATTTACTTAGGTGATTCTCGGGGTCCGATCTCCCCTCATACAAAGGTGTTTGAGGAGGAGCGATCTTTGGTTGCACGAGGGCAAGCTCGATCTGGACCGCGAGCGGCTCACTTGGTCAGGTGACCTTCCTCCTGGTGCCTGCCCCAGTTTCTAGGAGCGCCTTCATATCATCGAGCTGGCATTGCATTGCGGCCATCGTCGTAGCCTGGCAGCTCATTGTTTGGCACTCGAAGCGGGAGCCGAGGCGATCATGTATTGATATCCTGGCTCCGTGGTAGGCGATTAGGTCCTCACCACCGAGCTCCATTTTTCAGCAACGTGGAGCCAAAAGGCCGACCTGCCTTCTGGGGGTTGGGTATGTTGAACTCCTAGTGACGGATTCGGGCTCTGACGCCTCATGGCTAGGGCCAGATTGCCCCGGTCACCATGAAGGATTGCTTCCTAGGCGGCCGAAGACGGAACTGTCCCGCCTCGCGAGTGCCTTTCCTCGTGAATCGGGGCTTTCTGACGATTGCTCGACAAGTAACCCCTCGAGCTTCTGTTTGCCCGCGCGGCGGATGGCTTAGGGGATTATAGCGGGCGCTTCACATGCTCTCCGTCGCTCCCTTTGGATGGCCATGGCCTCCTCAATCTGTTTCGCGGTTTGGAACTGATCGAGTGAGAGGCTGGGGCCGTCCCTCGGGGGCGGGATTGAGAGTCTCGCATCACCGCGGATACCCTCTGCCGTAGGTTGGGACTCGGCTCAGGCCGGAATAAGATGTCTGGCGGATCGGAGAGTGGCTCTCTTCGAAGTGGTGGCAGACGTGATTATCTTGCAGGTTTTTCTTTGAAGAACAGTGAGTGTTTCTTCAAGTATATGTTCTGGAGAACACTGAGTGTTCTTCGAAACGGTCGGAGAGAAAATAAAGGTATAACCCCTCCTTCTAGCGCCAATTGTTGTTACCCAAAATATTATACGTAATGGTTTGCTGGATATAGCTACGGGTGAGTAACAAACAAAATGCGAGAGCACGTCCGAGGGAATGTAAATAACACAAGATTTTCCGGGTTTGTTAGGCCCGGGCTTGAATGCTCTCGCGAGATATTATTAATACGAATACTTTGGAGTACATATATTAATATTAGAGTACAATTACAATGAGTGTAACCACCCTAGTTATCTAGCTCTTGAGTGCTGATGATTGCTGGAAGAACCAGCGTTGATGCTCTGTGAGTTCTTGTAACAAAGAGATGAAGTGCTGTGTAGGATTCAACTCTGTAGGATTTTCGCCTTGTTCAACTGTGTGAGTTTGACTGTTTTCTGAACCCTTTTCCATTTGCTGGAGGTTTCCAATTTATAGGAGTGGAGGTACTTGGGCGATCGCCTTTCCTGTATTATAATAAGCGGGCGATCGTCTTTAGCACATAGGTTGGTCTCCCTAAAGTCCGCAGCTGCTGCTGGCAGCCGGATGTGCGAACCAATGAGACGACAACATGCGTCTTATGTCGCTGTCTTAGGAGGTCCCACATAGGACCTTTCGGAGGGTCTGTCGGTAGGTGAGATGTCGTCCCTGTCACCTACAGCTGGTGGCAGGCTGGGATCAAACCTTTTCCTATGGCGTCTTTTGCGGATCTGCACATGGGCCTTCATCCCGAGATTCGGTCTCCGTAGACTTTATGGATGTTGGTTTTTCACGTGGCATGAGGCGGTCGTCTTTGGTCGGGCATCAGACTCGATCGCTAGGTGCCAAGAGATGATCGCCCTGGACGTCGATCGCTCGACACTTGATCTTGATCTGGGTCCTTCACTTGGCAAGCCTTCCTTGGGTTTATTTGATGCTGGCTTGGTCGCTCGGCCCGTATGCCGATCGCCGTCGAGGCATATAAATCGCCGCACAACAAGGTTCTCGAATGAAGTAGACGGCTTAGAGCTAGAAAAGTGATGATAACTGTCGGAAGCGAACATAGTGTCGAGGCTACCAATATCGGACCACTTCTTTTAGATTTGGAATCTAGTCTTGTTCTAACTTTAGATGATTTATTGGTGTTTCTTAATTGGCATAAAAATATTGTATCCATTCCGGCTATGGATCGGAAAGGTTTTCACTTTTTCATTGGCAATGGCAATTGCAAAATTTTTATTTTGGAAATAAATTAATTGGTACTACAACATTGTTGTATGGACTTTATCATCTCAATCTACAGAACAAAATAGTTGTGAGTATGATGACTAGAAAGCGTGGTAGATATGAAAATAACCAACATTGAAGTGGCATCATAGACTTGGTCATGTTGGTCAGACTAATATTCATAAGATGGAAAAATATGGACTTGTGGGTCCATTGGGATCTGATCTCTATCATACTTGTGATTCTTGCCTTAAGGGCAAAATGACTAAGTCCCCCATCACAGGGACTTTTGAAAGAGCATATGAAAACATGGATTGATTCATACCGATGTGTATGGTGCTTTATAAGTAGCACGAGATGGATATCGGTACTTCATTACATTCACTAATGATCAAACTAGGTATGTATCGTATACTTGATGACGCACAAATCCGAAGCCTTCGAAAAATTTAAGGAATTTAAGGCTATAGTCAAAACTCAAACTGGTCGTCATATTAAGGCAATTTAGTCAGACAGAGGAGGAAAATAGATGAGTACGGAGTATTATGAGTTCTTAAAAGAACATGGAATAGCATCACAGTTTACACCTCCAGTAGCTTCTCAATTAAATGGTGTTTCAGAAACAAGAAATCAAACCTTGTTGGACATGGTTCGGTCCATGCTTAACTATACTGATTTATAAATTTATCTGTGTGGACATGCACTACTTACTGCCACGCACATCTACAACATGTCCTTCCAAATCCGTTACTACAACACCACATGAGAGTAGCGAGGTAGGAAACTAAGTCTTAATCATATTAAGATTTGGGGATGCCCCGCATATGTCAAGAAGACTAGGTGGAGAATTAGAAGCTAGGTCTGCTAAAGGACATTTCATAGGATACCCATCTGATTCAATGGATTATCTGTTCTACATGCCTGATGATCATAGAATCATCGCAGCTTTACAAGCACACATCTTGGAAGAAGAGTTCATTCAGGAAGGTGGAGTAGGTATAAATATTACTTTGAAAGAACATACTGGAACTCCAGAGAAGATACCTGTGTAAGGTGAAAGAATCAAACCTTATGAAGCATAACCACCACCACTGTATAGGTCGAGTAAGATATCTCAACTACGTGAGAGATATGACTACATGCATCTGGAGGAACTGGGTCTCCACCAAGCAGATTGTAGCCAAGAGGATGATCATATGTCATACAAACAAGCAATGGTACATGTGATCTCCGCGAAGTGGCGTAAGGCCTTGGAAGTAGAGATAGACTTGATGCACACCAGTCAGGTCTGGACTTTGGTATATCGACCACTGGTCATAGTGCCTATTGGGAATAAACGGATCTTCTAATGAAGACTGATGGGGGTGGCAATGTAGGTGCCTGGAAATCTAGGCTTGTGGGTAAAGATTATACCTAAAGAGAAGGAATCGATTATCAGGAAACATTCTCACCAGTTGCCATGATCAAGTCTATTCGCATCATGCTTGCCATAGCCGCCCACTATGATTATGAGATATGGCAAATGGACGTGAAGATTGCTTTTCTAAATGGATACCTCGAAGCAGAAAAATATATGGACAGCCTATAGGCTTCATGTCTACTATCGATATTCATAAAGTTTTCCAACTTCAGCGTGTCATTTATAGATTGAAGAAAACTTCACGAAGTTAGAATCATCGATTTTACAAAGCAGTCAAAGAGTTTGACTTTGTGCAAAATGAAGATGAGCTTTGTGTTTACAAGAAGGTTAGTGGGTGCACGATCGCATTCTTAGTACTATATGTAGATGACATTCTATGAATAGGAAACAATGCTGGACTGCTTAGTTCTGTGAAAGTTTGGCTTTCGAACACATTCTCCATTAATGACTTGGGAGAAGCTTCCTATATTCTATTTATTCGCATCTATAGGGATAGAGCGAAAAGAATGATAGGACTTTTCGACGCCCTCTATATATAAAAGATCCTAAAATGGTAAAGGATGGAAGATTCTAAAAGAGGGTTCTTACCTATGCGATATGGTTTAAAACTCTCCAAAATTATATGCCCTCAAAGTGATGAGGACGTGATGCAGATGCGACTGGTACCCTATGCGTCAGTATGATAGCCTCATGTATGCTATGTTGTGCACGAGAGCAGCTATTACATACTCCATGAGCGAATTTAGTCGGTTTAAAGTAAACTCGGGTAAAGAACATTGGAAAGCCGTAAAGAATGTTCTAAGGTACCCTAAATGGACTAAATAAATTATTTCTTACATACTGTGGTGAATAATTGAGAGTGGTTGGGTTCACGGGCTCAGATTTCAGTGGCAATGCGGGAAAGTCCACTTAAATGTACCTATTTACTCTGAATGGTGGAGCAGTTTCTTGGATGAGTTCCAAGAAAATTGCAACTGCACATTCCACATATAAGGCCGAGTACCAGGCTGCCTCATAAGTGTTAAGGGAAGCATTTTGGATCAAGAAGTATCTTGAAGAACTTCAAGTGGTCCCAAGCGCAAAGATGGCGGTGCCGCTTTACTGAGACAATGAAGGAGCTGTTGCACATGCTCAAGAACCTAGGTCTCATAATAAGACCAAACATATTTAGAGAAGTATCACAATGTCAGAGGGATGGTGAATAATAAATACGTTGAACTGCAGAGGGTAGACTCAGCAAATAACCTTGATGACCCACTTACCAAGCCACTACCGCAGATTGTCTTGGAGCTACATCTGGATAATATGGGTAATAGATACCATAATATATGGCATTTAGTGCAAGTGGGACATTGTTAGAGTATGTCCTCGAATGCCACTCTAAGGATAAGAGAGTTAGGTCATTTATATATGATTATGACCTTATGTTGTATTAATAAAATCAGTAGTTATTTTTTATTTATTGTATTTCATTAGCGTTCTTGATTTGGTAAATAAATAGAAATAATGTCCGTGCTTTTGAGTAAAACATTCTACTCCTTGTGAGATAAAGAGTCTTGCACTGGAAGTGTTTAGAACTCAAAAGCTTAACTTATCTGCAAGTCGATGAAACTTAATTGGAAGTTAAGTTTTTAAGAAGACTTGTATATTGTATGCTTGGACATATGCATGTGTCCACTCAGGAGTAGTGGGAGCATTTGGTATAGGTATAATAACTAAATTAATATACTCAAATATAACTCACCTCGATTCGGTCACATGGGTTTCACTCTATGATAGTCAATAACTGAATTGTAAGGTTATGATAGGTATGCGTGAACTATTTGACTTGAGGGTTCAGTAGAAGATGTGCTTGTTTCATTAAGTTAGTCACTAGAGTAGTTTGATCCAATCACCTGTCGGTAGGGATCAACCTCAAAGTGCAAGTTAATAGGCAAGTAGCAGTCTTTATTGAATACCAAGAAAGGATTCTTTCTCCTGTAAGTGAACTGGATAATGTCCTATGAGGTTAGTAGCAAATGAGATCAGAAGTCTTTGGTCAAAACAATTGAGCTAGTTCTATTGCATACATAAGAGCTCTATGATCTTGATTTGCACTGACACATGCAGAGAGTCAAGTATAGATAGGGTTTGACTTAACCGTGGCGCTAAAACTTGACCGGGACATATGATTGAAGGGTTTATATGTATACAATATTCATAATAGGTTTTGGAATGATTCCTATCATTCGTTTGCAGTTGGGTTACATTGTGAGCCATAGACTAGCTAAGTGTTCCTCACACTCTTTGGATCCTCCCACTGCTGATTCAGACAAACCTACAGAGTTGCGCATACAGGATCAATGATAGATTAAATTAAGCCTTTTCTCTCTTAGTAAATATTGGACATTGGATGTCTAATTAAAATTAATTTATTGAATAAATTAAATCGGTTAGTGAATTAAGTAAGTACTGGGTAAAACTTTTGGAGTGTTATTGGGTAATTAATTTAATTAAGATATAATTATTAATTGGAGAAATTAATTATATAGTATTTGATATAATTAATTAATCAGATTAATTAATAGAAATACACATTGACGAATCAAGGTTTATCTATCAGACTAGATACATGGGGTCTATAACATGGACTAAATGGTTGGACCATTAATAGTCCACTTGGCTTCCCCTCTCTCTCACCCTCACTAAGTCTGCCCTTAATTGGTGGAAGACTAAGACCTTGTTAAGTCGTTACTTCACATGTGACAAATATAAAATAAAGAGTAGACTTTTCAAAGGTGGAAGAGTTGGTGACATAGTAATATATATTACACCACCCAACTTGAAAAGTCTGGACGTGAGTGGAAAATAAGTGAAGAAGAAAATACTTTCTACTACTTGTTCTAAAGTAAACAAAAGCAAGCAAATCTATGTTTAGAACTTAGCTTTCATTTTGTTAAGGCTTACTCTATTTTCTTCTAACCGTGTTCTTGGAGAACTAGATGATAGAGTTTTATTCCAGATGTTTTTCCGACGTGTGAATCAAAGATACGTTCGGCATTTTTGGCATTGGAATTTCCAAAAGTTTCACGAATTGGATTTGTGCTCGTCATCATCGTTTAAAGAACTCGGGTCTACGAGGATATGATTTTGATTCTTTTATTTATTCGTTTATATGATCCTTGAACGATCCTCTTTAGGAGTTCGGATGAGCAAGATTTGTGCGATTTTCCCCCCGCTACATATTCGATTTATAGCCTGAATTCCAACATTGTTTTATTGCCTTTTCAGTGTAATTTTATATGTTGTTATATTTTGTTGTGTTGAGTGGTTGTTTGTTTAATATGCTGAGAGGCAGATGGTGGTCATGGTTGTGGCTGTGGTCGTGTTAAGGCGAATGGTTCACTATCGAGTGCCAACCGGTATAGTGCCAATAGTCTGGAAGGCCAGTTGCTCAGTCAGGGACATTCAGATGGCAACGATGTGAATATTGGTGTCATTACCATCCTTTAGCATATGGCGAATCATATGGCCATTTTGACTGAGGCAGTTCACTGTGACCCAACTCCAGGCGAGAATATTGGGACGGGCAGGTGGCTTCAGGAGGTGACTAATATGCATCCTTCTTGTTTTGCTGGTTTGGTCGATGCTTTAGGATGGGATGGTTGGTTATTCGGGCTTCGGAAGATTTTTTAGGCTATTTATTGCCCCGAGAATCGGGGAGCACGTATTGCACAGTATTTTCTCGGCCAAGATGCTGTTAATTGGTGGGAGGTTTAAGCCTAGGGATCGTATTGTCACCTGGGACAAGTTGACACTATCAATGGAGTTCGAGTTATCTCTAGGACTGGATACAGAGATGCGATTTTGTGAGTTTTTCCCAGCTCGCAAGAGATATTTGTATCTGAGTCTATCATTGACATTAACCGATAGCTTAATTATGTGCAGAAGCAAGTGAGGGATGAGTAAGATAAGATCCTTCATGTCGATATATGAATGAAACCGCATATTCGTCAATATATGGCTGGTTTTTGTTGTGTGACTTTGATCGAGCTTTGGCGTATGAGATGACTCTCTTATCGACAGAGCCTGCATCTGTGCATAAGAAACAACATACTTCTGATGGTTCATCGGGAAGCAAGGAAATAGGGGTTTCTAAACCTCAGTCTTCATATCATTCGTACATGGCACACTCTATGTCAGTCGATAGGTTTAATAGCACTAGGTCGGTATCATTAACCTCTGGTAATGTGCCTAAATGCTTTAACTGTAGTGTCTCGGGCCACGAACATGTGTATCGTAAGGCACCACCAGTGACTTGTTATAATTGTGGAAGCCAATGGCACTGATTTCAGTATTATGAGGTAGTCCCTGGATCGTTGGACACTCGGGCTTCAGCGCCGGTGTTGAGATTGACCAATAGAAATATTTGATGTTTGTGTTTACTTGCGTGTTTGTTTCTGTTTGTTCTTGGACGCTCTCTATTCTGAGTTTTAGGACGAAACTTCTTTTTAGAGTGAGAGAATACAATATCCATATATTTCAATTTTCGTATTTTTCCAATTTCAGCGGCTCATTTGTAGCCATTCTTAGATGACATGTTCTCTTTTTTTACTTTGTGTTATTCGGGCTAGTTTTGTGGTTCTTTCAGATTATTCTTTGAATTCCACCTTTTTCTTATATTTGACGTGTTGTTGGGGCCGGTTTTATTGTTTGTCGGCTTGATGTTTTCCGAGTTTGATTTAGCGCCTGAGTTTGTATGTTGATGTTCTTCATAAGGGCTTCGTGTTTTGATGTAAACCTTCGAGTTTTGCATCATCTGGGGCGTTGTCGGACTGATCGGGTTACAGAATTGTGTTGTTGTGCAGTAGGCATAGCGCAGGCTATGCAGTTTCATAGCGCGTGTTAATATGCAACATTAGTGCACGCTAAGAGGTGCTTAGCGCATGCTAACGGGGCCATAAAGGAACTCCAAGTTTTGAAGCTCGATAGCGCGCGCTAATTACACCCCTTAGCACATGCAACTCCATCTGAGTGTGTATATATATATACATATATATATATATATATATATGTGTGTGTGTGTGTGTGTGTGTGTGTGTGTGTGTGTGTGGATAGTAGCCTTTTCTGCATTTGTCTCACTTCTTACCCTAAAACCGACAAGAGAGAGAGGGTGCGGGGACTTGGAAGAGATTTGGTGCGATTCTACACTATCTAACATCAATCTTGGGTTCTTATTGTGGATTATTTTGGAAATAAAATGCAACAGGACGAAGTTTGGAAATAGTTTCATAAATACGTTTTACTCATCCACAAGTACAAGATCTACTTATGCATGCTAATTAATTACTAAGATTATGAATAAAAATTAAAATATTATTTCTATTTATCTAATAAAAATGTTGGAAAACTAATATCCTAATCGAGATCATAAGATCATAGGATATTTACATTTCAAGTGAAGTGGTTGTTTCGATCTCTTCCCTAAAATTTTCTAGACACTACAAGAAAAACGCAAGTTGGTGTGAGCGACAAGCTACCGGATCTTGCTTGAACTTCGAGGCTAGTCGATCAAAATTTTTGTCAAGAGCCTCACAATTTTCTCTCTATTTTCCTGAATATGTTTGGTACTTTAGAAAGATTAATGTGTTATCTAAATTGTAGAAAAAAAAAACACAAGTTAATATCTACAATTAGCTTTTGAATATTGATTTCCTGCTCTTGCATTAGTGATTTCGATCGCCCCCTTTAGTCCTATTTATTGGCTTTGGGTTACCCAAGAGATCTTAAGGAGGATTAGGGTTGGAACAACTAGTATTGTTGGGAAAACAAAGACCCTGTATCGAAACAGCCGGGAATACTCGAATCCCTGTATCGAATGTTATTTAGAGGTTTTGACATATATGCCAAATACAGTAAAAGAAACTGTATCGAAGCTTTGAGGCTTTATCATGTATCGAAGACCTGCCTCGAATCAGCATAAAGTGAAGCTCGTCAGTACAGCAAGAAGACTTGTAAAAGGCCAAGTATGGAAACTGTCTCGATGCTCAAAATACAGTTATCTTCCATACTGTTCACAAAAGGACAAGAAGGAACACAAGTCAAGTCCCGTTGAACAAAGAAGTATTTAAATACTCAAGGATAAAGTATTTAAATACTGCCAGTCTTCAGATCTTCAGAATCCCGCGAAATCCGTATCTTGTCATATTCCCGTTGAAGGAAATCTTATTCAAACGGATACATCTCAACGGATACTTTCTTCAGAGACTATATATATCCGATGAAGACATTGAAGATCAGTTACCAAAAAAAGTAACCTAACACTCAAGCTATCAAAAGTTATCATCAGAGCAAACATATCTCCAAAGCATACTGCTATTAAGAACGAAAGAGATATACAGTGCTCAACATCAAGAACAGCCATCATCAGCTCAAGAACTTCAAAGCTGTTGTTCTTACCTGGTTACCTACCCTTTTACCTCTGTGTAAAAACCGAGCTCTGTGTGAACTCAACAAGTTATTCTGACCTGTGTGGGACGAATAAGGACGAAGCTTTGGAACTGTGTGTGAAGAAGCTAGTCAAGAAGAAAGCTTTAACCAATCTGTGTGAACGGTTTAAAGCGACATTCTTTGTATCAATCTGTGTGAACGATACAAGGATAGGTTTGTTTATAATTACGTAGTTGTGTACGCAGTAATTATAATAAACTTTACTCTGTGTGGAGGACCGGTGGACGTAGAGGGTTTACCTCGAACCACTTAAATTCTTGTGTCATTTACCTTGACTTTTCTTGTTTTAAATTACTGTGATATATTAAGTATACACTAAATACTTCGTTCTTTGTATCCACGGCAACTAATCGTATCCAAGACTTCCGCTACGCACTCGATTTAGATTCCGTACGGTTTGTTGTTTAAACTATTTTCCAAAGCGTATCCAAGATACTTAAGTGACCAACAAGTGGTATCGAGCGGTTGATTCTAAAAAGAATCGGTCGTATTTCTTTTAACCGAATCGATTCAAATCACTTATTTTCAAAACAGTCTCTTTCATTCCTATATTATCGGTATGGATACTTCGTGATTAACAAAGTCCCTATGTTCTCTATTAACGAATTTGACGTTGGAGAATTAGAATGGAAGCTCATCTTGCGGCAATGCACGAAGAGATGATTTTTGTTATACAGGATGGTCGATCAAGATCATGAAGGTCAATCCCCGCAAGGATTGAGGGCCAAGCCCATCTTTGAAATGCTCGAGAAAGAACGCGAGCAATGGACAAGATGAAAGGAAGCGAGCCAATCTCGACAACGTGGCTAAGAACGCGTTATTTGTCACTCTTGACAAAGGCACGTTCTCAAAGGTAAAGAGCCGCAAAACAGCCAAAGAAATCGGGATAAACTCAAGTTAATTTGTGAGGGAACTGAGCTCTCAAAAGAAAACAAGATTTCAAAACTTACTCGGCAATTTGAATCTTTTGAAATGAAACCAACGGAAACACTTGAGGAACTTGACCTCAGATTTACTGGTATTGTTGGTGAACTTGAAGCGTTGGGCAAGATTTACACCCAAAAGGAGAAGAACTTAAAAATTTTCAGATCTCTCCCGGCCGATGGGACATTAAGACCACAACTATGCGTGTATCCTGTAATCTTAATGAAATATCCACTTTTGATCTCTTCTCGACCTTAAAGCTTTTGAGTATGACATTGTGAAGAGAGAAAGTGAAGAATCTCCTTCAAAGGTCACGACTCTCGGCCAGTATCGAACCGTCGGACAAAGCATGCCTAGCTCGTCGAAGCCCGGTCACAAAAATGCCGTGATGGCGACGACATCACATCCCAAGATGAAATGGCGCTTCTAATGCATAAATTCAAAAAGTTCATCAAACGATCTGAAAGACTCCCTACAGCCCAAACACATCAACAAGGTAAATACCAAACATCATCCGGTGATGCTAACTCGTGTTATAATCACAGGAAACCGTGCCATTATGCAAACAAATGTCCTCATCCCAAAGTCCAAAGATTGCACGAGGCCGAGCAACAAGAGAGAGATGAAAGAAGACGTGCTTGGAAAGACAAGCTCAAGGCCCCGATTGGAGAATCGAAGCCTCCCCACACCATCCAAATCAGCAGAATGTCTTCGTGGTCATCGAAAGTGATTCATCCGACGATGAGTTCGATGATAAAGCATACATGTGCTTTATGGCCAAAGATGTTCCGAAGGTGAAGAGTGACGATGAGGTAAGTTCAACCTCGGCTATTCCATCTAATGCATCTCATACTTTGAAAATATGATGAATGAATTTAAAAACATTCAAAAGGCCCATGAGACTCTAAAATCGAGAATATACGGCTTCAATTAACAAATTTAGAGTGAAAGATGAAAATGACTTCTTGAAAATAAATTATGTAAATAAGTCACTTGAATGTGAAACAGCAAGGTAGACTTAGAAAAACACATTGAGATCAATCATCAACAAGATCATGAACTCAATGAGTTTAAAACCCACAAAGAGAGCCAGACAAATGAATTGGGTCTACTACAAACCAAAATCACAAATCTCGAAAAGCGGCGAACTTGAGACCATTAAAGTCTTTTGAAAAATCGTCCAAAAGAATGGAAGAAATTCTAAGCACTGGGCAACATGCTCATGATAAAAGTGGCTTAGGATACAGCTCATGTCCGAATAAAGGGAAAACTAGTACAGTGTTCGTCAAGAGTGTGGAACACATTCCAGAATCGGAAGATACTCCTAGTCCCATAAAGGAACCTGCTGTACCGAGAAAACCGAAGGCTGCAATTCCGCCCCCTCAACTCTACTATTCGAGACAGTGGAACCAACAACCACTCAGAAGGCATAATCTACAGCATGCTCCACAAGCATATCATCAAAGCCGACAGTCATTCAGAAAGAAAGCGGTATCCAACCACCAAAGGCCCGCGGCGGTACCCTCGGTCAAGATGCGCCTAGGTATTGGATACAGGAGCCCCGTTATCCCTCAAGACAGCAGATGCCAGTTCAGTATCAACAACAGCATTGGGAATCCAACTGGAGACCCAGAAGACAAGTTGTTAGGCCTATGAAAATGGCTCCACCTCCTAGACGGCACTCGTACTGGAATAATAATAATAACCCTGAATTTTACATGCATAGTAATTATCATGATTATAACAACTACGGATATGCCCCCCGTAGATATCGCAACACTGTACCGAGTACATCCTACAGTAAACCAATTGCTGTCAGGAAAGTTTGGGTACCTAAAGGAACTAACATATATGGACCCAAAAATCAAAGGGGACCTAAATCTACCTAATTTCTTTGTTACAGGACATTCTAGAGGAGGATACCTGGTACTTTGATAGTGGATGCTCTCATGACATGACTGGAGATAGGAGCAAGCTATCTGATTTTATAGAAGGTCGCAGTCCAAAAGTTCGCTTCGGTGATAAGTCTAAAGGAAGAACAAGAGGGAAAGGAAACCTACTTGTCGGGAAATTCAAGGTCACCGACGTTGCATATGTTGAAGGCTTACAGTACAATCTACTTAGTATTAGCCAGTTCTGTGATAAACAGTTCTCGGTGAAGTTCTATATAGATCGCTGTAGATTCAAGAACACCCAAACCAAGGAAGTTGTGCTTACAGGAAGCATATCAGGTAATATGTACATTCTTCTGAAGCCTATGAGCTCCTCAATTCCATGTTTTGTTGCCAAAGGCACTGCAGATCTTAGTTTGGTTATGGCACAAGAGGATGTCTCACGTCAACTTCAAGACGATCAACAAGCTTTCAAGACAGGGTATGGTTAGAGGTTTGCCGGATGTGTCATTCAAGAAGGACGGTCATGGACCATGCCGTAAAGGCAAGCAAATCAAGTCAACCACGAAAAGCAAATCCTACCTTTCAACCCAAAGAGTGTTGGAAATGCTACACATGGATCTCTACGGTCCTGTAGACCCAGTAAGTTTGGGAGGTAAGAAATATTGCATGGTTGTTGTTGATGATTATTCCAGGTATGCTTGGACGATCTTTCTTAGCAAGAAGAAGGAAACAACATCAAGGCTGCCCGAGCTCCTGAGGAAGTTGCAAAATGAAAAAGCGTCGAGTATCGTGTGCATTCGTTCCGACAGAGGTACTGAATTTACTAACCGCTTTATAGAGCAATACTGTTCGGAGAATGGAATACAGCACGAATACTCAGCTGCCCGTACACCTCAACAAAATGGTGTTGCCGAGCGAAAGAATAGGACGTTGAAAGAAGCAACAAGGACAATGATTGCCGCAAGTAAATGGCCACAGCGTTTCTGGGGTGAAGCAACCAATACAGCGTGCTACACTCAAAACCGCTGTATCGTCAACAAGCACCACAACAAAACAGCTTATGAGGTATGGAATAACAAAACTCCATTAGTTTCGTATTTTCACATTTTTGGATGCAGGTGTTATGTATTGAACAATGGGAAGGACCAACTTAGAACCTTTGATGAAAAATCAGATGAAGGAATATTCGTAGGATACTCCTCCACAAAGAAAGCTTTAATCTTCAATAAAAGGAAGGCGACGATCGAGGAATCGATTCATGTAGTGTTCGACGAACCACACCATGACCCTACAGGAGTAGATGATATCACTCAGGACTTTCACCATCTATCTATCTTGGATCCATTCTGACCATAGAACCCGTAGTTTATTTAGAAATCAACCCCGCACTGTAAGAATCGATGTGGATGAAGGCGACGCTGCATGTCAAGCCGTACCCACGAAACTTTCGATACAAGACGGATCCCGAACTAGAACCCGACCGAAGATGGTTGAGAGATCACCCGCAAGAGCCGATCATTGGAAACATTAATGCCGGTGTTTCTACTCGTAGGAGAATACAAAGTACACAAGGAAATGTACTTTGTGCACAAGAAGAATCTAATGTCAAGTTTCACAGTTTCGAATGGAAATCGAATCCGAACTTAGGAGACTAAATATGTGCACTATCGCCGTATTTTTAGCCCATCCGAACTGTTTCGACCATAGACGCTCTTAACAACTCTCATTGGATAACATCTATGGAAGAAGAGCTTAACGGTTTGAAAGAAACAATGTATGGTATCTTGTACCTGCAAGACGCACCAATCGGTTATAGGAACCAAATGGGTATTTCGAAACAAAAAGGATCGAAATGGACTTATCATAAGGAACAAATCCAGACTAGTAGCACAAGGCTATTGTCAGGAAGAAGGAATCGACTATGATGAAACCTTCGCCCCTGTAGCGAGACTAGAAGCCATTAGGATATTTTTAGCCTTTGCCGCCCATAAGAGTTTTATCGTATACCAAATGGACGTCAAGAGTGCTTTCCTGAATGGAGAACTTGCAGAAGAAGTTTATTTTGAACAACCACCAGGGTTTGCCAACACAGACGGTATCGATCTAGTTTATAGGCTAAGGAAAGCGCTGTACGGACTTAAACAAGCCCCTAGAGCCTGGTATGAAACCCTGTCCCAGTATCTAACCAACAACGGATTTGAGAAGGGTGATGTGGACAAAACCTTGTTCAAGATACAGGAAGGTGATGACCTTCTAATGGTACAAATCTATGTCGATGATATTATTTTTGGTTCAACTAACCTTGCTCTATGTCAAAGGTTCTCACATCTCATGCAAAGCAAATTTGAAATGAGTATGATGGGGGAACTTAGTTATTTCCTAGGTTTGCAGGTAAAGCAGTTGCCTACAGGTATATTCATCAACCAGGAGAAATACAGCAAGGAACTTCTCAACAAATTTGGAATGAAGAATTCCAAATCCTCGCCAACCCCCATGAGCACTTCCGTGCAAATTAGTGCTGATGAAGTCGGAAAGCCGTTTGACCAATCACTCTACAGGAAGCTCATTGGTTCGCTCCTGTACCTAACGGCTAGCAGGCCCGATATCCGATTCATTGGAGTGTGTGCGAGATACCAAGTTGCACCTAAGGAATCACACTTCAATACGCCTAAACGAATCTGAAGTACATTAAAGGAACAGTCGATGCGGGATCGTGGTATCCTAAGGAAGGCGGATTCGATTTAGTTGGATACGCGACTTGGATCTCGGAGGTGCAAGCTAGATAGGAAGAGTACAAGTGGAACTTGTCACTTTCTCGGACCTAGACTCGTTTCTTGGTTCAAGAAGAAGCAATTGGCTAACTCTCTTTCCACGGTGAATCAGTACTATGTCATTGGTAGGCTGTATGCGATCCTTTGATGCGGCAACAAGCTGCCGATTATGGAATCGATGCTAGAGAGACTCCAATCATGTGTGATAGCACGAGTGCAATTGCAATCACGCACAATCACATTACGCACTCGCGCACTAAGCATATCAACATGAAGCATCACTTTATCAGAATCATGTCGAGAACAAGGATGTTCGCTGGAAAAAGTTCATACAGACGCTCACCGGCCGACATCTTCACCAAGCCTCTCGACACCAAGATTCAACATGCTCGTAAGCAGGTGGGAATACTACGGCCGGACTCCTGTAAGTAAATTTACGCTTTTACTCAACAATTGAGGGAGAATCTTTGTAAGACCCGTGAATACTGATATCAACATTAATTATCTCGTACACTCGGAATCATCAATACAAGACTATAGCGAACGAAGGCATATGAATCCTACAATTGTGTGTGCAATAATTAAGGGGGAATCTCAGGACCCATGAATACTGATTAATCCAAATATTCTTTGTATAGAATTCAAAACCTATTAGTACCTTTTTAAGGGGGAACGTCAGTATCGACGGAGAACAAAGACATGCTATAGGATTTCGATTCAAGATATAATATAATATTATTTCCTTTTAAAATAATTTTTGTCCACGTGCCCTGTTTTTATGTCAAACGTCATGTTCATTAAATGCCTTACACGACATCTGGACAACTGAATCTCAAAAGCCGCGATGTTTTTAAATTGTTTATTATTTTTAAACCGCCGTTTTAGGCATTTAGGGTATCAACCTATGTCAGAAGTGGGACCCGCTATATTTTAAAACCTTTTAATGGATTAGCGTACCAGTTACACTCAGTCCATCCTAACCGTTAATTTCAAAATCGGTTCCCATCCCTTAAAATCTGACCATTCGTACTCTGAAAAACCCTATTTCGCCGCCCAAGTATAAAAGTACTGTATCTGCCATTAGAGACTCTTTACGCTTCCTGCAATTACAAGAGTTACCAAGCAAACAGCCTACATATTTTTCTGCATATTCACTGCGAAATTCGACTGTTTTCTTCCACCTTTGTTTTAAGAAAGCATCAATGGCTAGTCAATCTTCTTCCCCTGTTCTGAAGAAATTCTCCAACATCATTGATGGCCGGATCTTCTCCAAACCTGTCATGATCGAGCGTATTCTCTCGGAAACCAACGACTCAGAACCGATGGAGTATATCATTACTCGTCTTGAACAACAAGGTCTCTATCGCTTCGGGAGCAAGACCGCCGACAAATACGACGCCCATCTGGTTGAGGAATTCTACCTCAACGCCGCCGTCCGTTTTCTGTCACTGGCCCAGGGAGGTCATGTTGCTGACATCACTGCAACAGTGCAGGGAGTGGAAATCTGCATCAATCGCGATCTACTCCAGAGAATCTACAGGCTGCCCTCCGATGGCCTGACCATGGACCAACATGAGACGTTCGGGTCTCAAGAGCTTATTACTAAGTTTTATGGACTATTTACAGGGTCCAAAGTGGTTGATATGGTGACAACCACTTGTCATAAGAAAAATTTTCTCCTTCATTTTGTCTATCTTCATGACTTTTGCTCCAGGATCATTGAAAACCGAACCGGTGCGTTCGAGATGTGCACGAATTTAAGGTTCAGGATGATGGTAGCTATTTTGACCTGTGAAAAAGTCAATTGGTGCCAAATCATTCTGAAACGTCTTCAAGAAGAGGTGTGAAAACCTGCCACCCAAAAGAAATCCTTTGGTTTAATGCTGAACTACATTCTGACGAAGTGCGGACTGACGCAATCCGCCGATGCAAAGAAAAATAGCTCGAGGATATACTTAGGAGGTGTCAAACCCACTGCGTATAACCAGAGCACCATGCATTGCAACCACCCGAGAACCAGGCACATGCCTATTTCTGCCAACCCAAGAGATGAAACCGTGAAGGTCCCAGAAATGGAATCTTCAAAGAAACGAAAGCGATCTCACAGCAAGAAACACTCTGCTGGTGAGAAGTCCAAGAAGAGACTCAGGAGGCTCTCAAAAATCAAAGCAAAGCACTCCAAGGATGTCTCCCCCGTGGCGCAACCCACTGATGAAGAACCCCAGGGCCCAACCCCTGTGGAAGAGGTGTCTCCTACTGTATCGACAGTAGATCCCGAGCCTTTGGCGGCTACGACGGATATAGAGACATTTGCCAATGCTCAAGACTTTAGCGAGTCGGCTGCCCATTCGGAGCCAAAAGCTACCTCTCCTCTGCGGGATCCCACACCCGTACAGGATCCAATTTCCTTCGGGGCACCATCCCCTGCAAGGAGTCCATCTTCCGTACAGGATCCCATACCTGTACAGGAATCCTCAAACAAGATCTCAGACGTTATTCGAAGTCCCTCCCCTGACTCGATCATAAATCAAACACTTCTTTCGGTTCAAATTGAACACGCGTACGAAAGATTCCTGCAATGGAAAGGCTATAGGCTAGCTCCGTACGATACACTGTACAACTGGAGCGAATGGAGCCACGAAGAGAGATTCGTCTCCGAAGTAACAGACTCAACTGAAATTGAGGCCCTGCTTCGATGGGACAACGCCTCTTGCAAGGATCTAATTGAACGCCACCTGCTGCACAAATCTGACGCCAGGAGGAAAGGAAAGAAGAAGTCAGAGGATTCTCCCATTAATCCAAAAGATGACGACGATCATGACTCAGACGACGACGACGATGCTCTACAAGCAGGTCTGAGAATGAGCCGTGAAGAGGCTGAAGCTCGAGACGCCTATCCACCCAGAAATGACGAAGGGCCTTCTACCCTAGCCAATACCCCTTCGCCACAACCCGAGAACATTCCCGACCAAGAGGAATCAGTCCCTCCAGTCGTGGAACTTCAAGAAATTTTGGAACAGGCACCCGAGCCTGCTGCGACCGAAGAAACTATTCCTGAAAGCCAACAGGAGGATTCAGTCCCTCCTGCATCCATGATTGCTGAAGAGTCTTCGCAACAGGAAGCTTCTCCACCAACTGTCGCCGAACCACAGGAAGCTGCTCCCGCCCCTTCAATAATGGAATCCGAGGACGGTACCAAACCTGAGGATGTCCAACTTACTTCACGTCTATCCATGAATGTAAGAAGGTTGAACGGCGCTGCAGACCTCGCCCAACCAGATTCTCCGATCTCTGCTGCACGAAAAGAGCGCCTGCGAGCTCTTGGCCTTCAGACTGTATTTATCCAAGATGCAGTAAACGCTCTATCTTCCGTTGAAAAGGCACTGAATTGGATGCACACCTCTGCCGTCGAAGAAATTACCACTCTTCAACATGAAGTATCTCGAGTTGTCGACGCATTCATTCTTTTGCCAGAAGTTTTCAAGCAAGCCTTGAAGATCATGGAAGATAAGCAGGAGCAACTGCTGAAGGAAGAAGCTACAAAGACAAGGATTGCTGAAGCCAAGACCGCTTGTGCAATGATTGAGAACAGCTCTCAACTGCGTGCTCACGACAAATGCATTCAAGAAATGTCGTAGACTCTTTCCTCCCTTGTTGAAAGAATGACCATCATCGAGACCAAATAGGATGCCGCTCTTGAAATCCTGCAAAGTCTTGATGAAGCCAAAAAGGGGGAAGAGGCACGAGAAGCTGCTAGGAGAATAAGGCTGCAACAAGAAAGGGAATTTGAGGCTGCTCAGAACAGTATCACTGCCGAATTGAACAAGCTAGCACCTCAATCCCAAAGTTTTAAAATTTCAGGCTCCAGACCGGAATTTCATGACCCTAATGTCCCTTGGCAAACTCTTATTCAGAGGCCTTCGTAAATTCGTCTGCCGACCAACCGCAACCCAACTGCCGACGAAGTGAAGCACTGGAGGAAGAACGAACTGATGAGATATTTTGTCAGACTCATCAGGGAATCTGCCATCTTCAAAAACTATAAAACGTTAGCGGAAGCGGCAGATAAGTTTACGAAGATGCTAGAAGAAGGTAAACTCCCTCTCCAAATCGAAATGAAATCCAAACATAGAAGAGGAGATCGGGTCACCCATCCAGAAGATTGGATACTTGCCTTTGATCGTTCATATGAAGGAAGAGCGATATACCAGGATCGAGGCAATGATTCACTTCAAAGCGGTGGCGCGGCAGAACGAACCCGGAAAAAGACCATGGAGGTATGCGGATTATAGATAAAGAGCTGAAATTTATGTTTATTATTTTTGTTTTTGTAATTTCTATTCGAAGCGACAAACTTTGTACTCAATCATTTTGAATATCAATAAAAACCGTTTGTTTGTCTTGAAAGATTACAACTCGTAATCTACTGCGTTTATGTATGATTACTTAAAATTGTTTGATAGGAATCTCAAGTTAGATAAACTTGATTGAAAAATAAGCTGTACGAACTAGTCTACAAACAGTTCATAATTTCAGTTGTAAACTTAGAATACATTGTAAGATTGTGCCTGCGCGCCAATCATAGGCTTAAGTTGTAATAAATCTCAATCTGTATCGAACGTGCCTGCGAGCAGTTCATTATTGTAGACTAAGTCACTAAGTCAGACCTTTTGACAAAAGACCAAGAAATGCCGAAGTCATCAAAGAAGAAATGCTTCATGAAGAAGGTTTTGGCATCATCAAGAAGACTCGAAGAGTTAAGAAAGTTAGTCTTGGGAAATTGTCAAAAAGGGGGAAATTGTTGGGAAAACAAAGACCACTATCGAAGCAGTAGAATACTCGAATCCTGTATCGAATGTTATTTAGAGGTTTTGACATATATGCCAAATACTGTAAAGGAAGCTGTATCGAAGCTTTGAGGCTTTATCCTGTATCGAAGACCCGCCTCGAATCGGCATAAAGTGAAGCTCGTCGATCTGCAAGAAGACTTGTAAAAGGCCAAGTATGGAAACTGTCTCGATGCTCAAAATACGGTTATCTTCCATCTGTTCACAAAAGGACAAGAAGGAACACAAGTCAAGTCCCGTTGAACAAAGAAGTATTTAAATACTCAAGGATAAAGTATTTAAATCTTGCCGATCTTGAATCTTGAGAATCATGAAATCCGGATCTTGTCATATTCCCGTTGAAGGAAATCTTATTCAAACGGATACATCTCAACGGATACTTTCTTCAGAGACTATATATATCCTATGAAGACATTAAAGATCAGTTACCAAAAAAAGTAACCTAACACTCAAGCTATCAAAAGTTATCATCAGAGCAAACATATCTCCAAAGCATACTGCTATTAAGAACGAAAGAGATATACAGTGCTCAACATCAAGAACAGCCATCATCAGCTCAAGAACTTCAAAGCTGCTGTTCTTACCTGGTTACCTACCCTTTTACCTCTGTGTAAAAACCGAGCTCTGTGTGAACTCAACAAGTTATTCTGACCTGTGTGGGACGAATAAGGACGAAGCTTTGGAACTGTGTGAAGAAGCTAGTCAAGAAGAAAGCTTTAACCAATCTGTGTGAACGGTTGAAAGCGACATTCTTTGTATCAATCTGTGTGAACGATACAAGGATAGGTTTGTTTATAATTACGTAGTTGTGTACGCAGTAATTATAATAAACTTTTTACTCTTGTGTGGAGGACCAGTGGACGTAGAGGGGTTTACCTCGAACCACTTAAATTACTGTGTCATTTACCTTCAGCTTTTACAGTTTTAAATTACTGTGATATATTAAGTATACACCAAATACTTCGTTGCTGTATCCACGGCAACTAACTGTATCCAAGACTTCCGCTACGCACTCAGATTTAGATTCCGTACAGTTTGTTGTTTAAACTATTTTCCAAACTGTATCCAGTATACTTAAGTGGCCAACAAGTATATTCAACCTTCTATATTAAGTCCTTCCTAATGTAGTTGAATGTACTAATATTGCACTTTCAACCTAAATCCCAATTTACGAAATCTGGATCCTTATTTAAATATGTTACTTCCCTTGTTTAAGATATCGAATGTCCATTAGTTAATTTAAACTATTGAAAGCTTTATTTAATTAATTGCTTATCCAAGAATAGTACCACTCGAACATTATTATTACATCACAATTAAATCCACCTGAAAGATTTAATATAATAATCATTCCGGAGCTCCTCAAGAGGACATCTGCAAGATTTAATTGTCATATAAAAAAATATTATTGCCGAAAAAAAATCATATTAAGGAAATCATTGTGACTCTCACCCATGAGTAAAGCATTAATTATTATAAATACGTAATTAAATATTATATATCAAAATTATGAAATAATAATTATTCAAGATTTATATTCTTACAATCAGTACCGAATAATCTATCCCGCTGCGATAATAGTCAACACAGATTAATTTAAAGTATACACTACAACCTTTCACATTATTTGTCTAATGATTACATAGATTGTGAACTATTATATTATTTTTATAAGAAACCGATAATGTGATCTTCCATGTGACACCAACATCATATTATCTATAATATAAAATAACCAAAAAATGAATTAATGTACAAAACATGTGAAAAAATAATATTCTCATAGACAGTTACACGAAAATGAGGTAATACAAGTATAAAGTATATTTTGTAGTATACAACCCTAACAATCTCCCACTTATACTGAAAGCATATTTTTAGGTATACTACTCAATTACATAGTCTATTGTATCTCACACATACTCAAGGCAACGCTGCCATACACTGTATACCATTCCCTAAACGTGCCCTTTAAAAACTTTTCAGGGCAAGCCTTTTGTGAAAGGATCAGCAAGATTATCTTCCGATGCAACCATGTTCATAACTATGTCTCCTTCCTTTATGAAGTGTCATATGATAATTTGCGGGTTGATATGTTTACTTGCATGTTGGGCTTGTATCTCCCTCGAATGCGCGACTGCAGCGGTATTATCACAATAAAGTGTAGTACCCTCTGGCAAATCAGGAATCACATAGGCGTCCTATAGGAAGGACTTGAGCCATACCATTTCTTTGGCTGTTTTTGCACAAAATGTACTTGTAAATATAATAGTGACTCGCAAGTATACAAGGTGTTTCTAGTTTGATAATTTACCAAGATCGCTTCGCTTGATGATCATTTTAATTTGTTAAAATTACCATAATTATAGATTCACAAAATATTCCCAGACATTTTAAGGGTTTTTATTTTAGCTAGTTTGTGGAAGTATAAAAACAGGAAATAAATTTTAAATGAGAATTTTAAATACAATGGTTTTAATAAGACAAAGGAATAAGAATAAAAATGTCTTGATGTAAATCTTGAAATTCGGGGCCTAAATTCGAAGATGCAACGGGGTAACAATATTGATCCAATCAATAAACCGTTCCCCTAAACAAAATCGATCGTGCATCATATATACGAATATAAAATACAAAGTATAGATTTAGAAATTATACCCTTGAAGACCTTTGATTAATTATTGATGACAAGCACAATTCCAAATTGTGAATCTTTGCAAAATTCCGAGTACCGAAACCACCGTACCTCTACGTACCATGCGTCGGAAAGATGACCAGAAAAATCTTCTATCTTCTTGTTCTTCGAGAACACGGCTAAGTTGATAGCAGGAAATTATATCTATTTATTTAAACCACTCTAAGTGAATGATAAATAAACTTTCTCTCAAAAATACCCTTAGTCTTCCTTGATTATCAAGTGTAAGAGAAAAAATTCTCTCTCTCACGGCGGATTTGCTTGGGATTCAAACGATGAAGTGTTTTTCTTGTTTTATAAGATAAAAAATCACACCTCACCTCATATTGCAAAGTATTTCCCATCAAATTATACACCATGTATAATTAAATCATCACATGAAGTGTATGACCAAATAAATGATATTTTATGTGACATGATGAGGAATGGGCATCCAAGCTTTGAATAAAGTGAGTTGGTTCATTTCGGTCCGTGAAACGGACCCTCGTGTATCTAGTTCGATATATTCAGTACGTTTCAATATTAATACTATTAATTAATCCAATTAATTCGCCAAAAAAAAAATTAATCCAATTAATTAATTGTAGGTCACAAGTCGTCCATGAATAAGTCTAGAAGGGGGGCGGGGGGGTGAATAGACTTATTGAAACTCTTTTCCACAAAGGATGAGTTTCTCAGTTGATAGTAGATGACTTAGATTCGTCTATGTAAGTGCGGAAATCAGCTGATGACGAATACAGAAATAGTCAATGGAACAGTTAAGTATGTATGCAGCAGGTAAGTATGATAATGAAAGCAGTAAAACACGCAGGCAGTTATAGTGGTCTCAGAGGTGGGGTAATCCTCTACTAATCCACTTTTCTCCAAATAAGTTGGAGATGAATTCACTATAATTCTCAACCAGTGATAAATATTATAGTGATTCAACCAATTACAACAACTTCCAACCAGTGGAATTCCTTGCCAATGCAACACCTTTTGACTGCCTTGCACCTCTTAATATATGATCCTTGGATGCCTTTACAGTCTCTCGAACTTCAGCCAATGAAGTACCCCGAACTCAGGTTTTAAAAACACGAGTGATTATCTTCTCCGACTAAGAGCTTGTTCAAATAAGTACTTTTGAACTCTTGCTCTTTCACGATGCTATAGTTTGCTTTGATTGCTTTGTTTGCTTTGATTGCTTGTTAGTGTTGTTCGCATCGTACTGCTCATCTTCAAATCTTCAGATATATATAGGTGTCGATCCTTGAGCATTTCTTCATAGCCGTTGAAGATCTGTAACAAATCCGTCCGTTGGAGAAATAGACTTCTTTGTTTATCTTTCTGAACGTTGCAAGGCTGGATTCCGATATTTTAATCCAATTCCGACCGTTGTGAAGATTTCCATGTGATACGCCGAATATTTTGAATATAATAGGATTAAAGTCTCCAGTGGTGGGTCTAGATGAATTACTTAATTCATAGCCTTTTCGGGAATCTCTCCAGTCTGTATCTTATCGCCCGCATGTGACTTTCCATAAATCTTGACTATTCGACGCATGCTGACGTGGACTGGAGTACTTGGCTTGTCACTTAACTGACCTCTCTGTTGTCAACTAGGCTGATGTACAATCAACCTTCTCTGGTGTCGACTTCTCTGATGTGCCGACTTGTCTGTAGTCTTCTGAACTTATTTGAACTTGACTGATCTGATGATCAGACTACAGATGACTTGACTTTCCTTCTTGAGTGTAGTCTGGTCCAACTTCACTGATTAAACTGTTTGACCAGAACTTCTCTGATACGGATTGCCTGATATGACTCGTCTGTGGTCAACCTTATCTGAACATGTGATTTGACCAAGACTCGGCTGATAGATACTTATCTGATCTGTACTTAGCCGATTTTTTAACGCCTAACTTATGTGGTCTATAGAAGATACTCATTTGGTTCTTCATTACATTTTGCTAAGTATTCTAACTTATCAATCTGGCCTATGGAAGATACTCATTTGGTTCTTTCTTACCTTTTGCCAAGTAATTTAAAACATACATTTGAATAAAGATGACATCATCAAAATCTAGTAAGTATTCCTAACAAATTCCCCCTATTTTGATGATGGCAAAACTTAAGCAATTATTCAAATGAAGAACAGGTTTGCACATAAGTGCAAGACAAACTAAAATCAGTCTTGTTTTGAGACAACTAGAGGTTGTCATTCAAATGATTATTTATATTACTTTTATGTATGTTTACAAGTACATATCTTTGAATGAACAAATACAGAAAAAATTACAAGTCTTCCATAATCAAAAAATTACAAGAAAAATACAAGTACTGACAAGTCCTATCTACCTCGGCCTCTGCGGACAGGTTGCTTGGAAGGCCTAAAAGGCTTTGCACCAATAGGTCTTTTGTTGATGGGTGTTAGGCCGTACTTCCTCTTAATTACAAGCGCGGCAAAATATTGTTCTTCTTGGGAAGAGAACTTATGTTCTTCACACAGCTTCTTTATCTCCCTCTGTAAGGCTAACTCATCCAGTTCATTGTTTAGCAAGGAGGGAGGTTCTTCAGGTCTGAAGGGAGGAATCATGGGGTAGGCATTCCAATCTTTTGCACGCTTTACTAAGATGGCCCAGAGCATTGGATGTGTTGATTCCATAAAGTCAATAAGGGTCTGCCGTGGGGAGCAATTTTTCTCCTGGAGTAACTCCCAGATATAAAATTTTTCAATGAACTGCTTCTTTGCAGATCCCCACATTGGACTGGCTTCTACAGGTAGGAAATATTCAACAAACCACAACTCCTTACCATCCCATTCTAATGTAGGCTCTTCCCCATGACGGGTACACCTTCTATTCTCTACAGGCTGATCATCAGTCTGCTCTTGGTCAGCTATTTCCTTCCTCTTTGCAGTTGATGCCCCAGTTCTAATTAATTGGACATCTTGCTTCTTCTTCGTCCTGAGCTCCTGAACTTCTCTTACTTCCCCCTGCCAGCATCAACTAATAGAGTTAATTGGTGCTCCATTCTGTGCATCTAGTCTGACATGCCAAACGGCATCCTGGAGTTGTTGGGAGGAGGTGGTTGAGGGGCATTCCTCTGCAGAAGGATGTCAATTTTTGCGTTGATTGACTGCAGGTCAGGTGATATTCCTGCGGCAAGCACTTCTTCTAAGGATTCTCTGACAATGCTTCGGATCTGCTCAGTCATCACAGGGGTGATTGGTGATGACTGAGGTGATTGCTCACCGACGCTCTCTGTGCCTGCAGGTAGGTTTGCAATGGACCTACCTGTCTGCAGACTCCTGTCTGCAGGCGGATGATCAGGTGGGGTCTGCTCTAGTGTCCCCGACCTGTCATCTTCTTCAGCTAGGCTGGCATCCAGGCTGGTGTAGCGGGTAGCTGCCCTAGCCTTATCTGCTTCATCTTCATCCTGGCCTTCTTTCTCTTCTTCAACCTCTTTTTCCTTTTCTCCTTCCTCTTCCTTATCTTTCTTCTCCTCTTCATTTTCTTATTCCTCCTTATCATCATTATTATTTTCTTCCTCCTTCTCAGCCTCTCCATCATCATTCTTATCATCATCACCATATTCTTCATCATCATCCTTTTTATCATATTTTTCTTTATCATCATCATCCTTTTCTTCATCCTGATCAACTTTCTCTCCTTCTTCTTCGCCTTCATCCACCAACTCCTCAGTTTTTTCGATTTTTTCTTCTTCTTCTTCAGACTGTTTTTAAACTAAAGTGTTTTCTTCTTCTTTTACTTTTTCTCCTTCTTCCTGTCTCTCCTCTTCTTCATCTATTACAATGATTTCTTCTTTTTCAGCCTCCTCTTCTTGAACTATGATATTTTCTCCTGCCTCCACTACTTCTTCGATTCTTATCTCCTTTTCAACTACCTCTCCATCTCCATTTAGGGTACCATAAAAAACACTTGCCATTATAAGATGGAGAAGATGGTCCATGTTTGTTTTAAAATTGGACATGAACCAGCCTTCCTGAAGTAGTAAAATCAGATCTGACTCATTGCAAAAATGTGTGAGCAGATCCTCTGGAGCCTGGGGATACTCCTCGTTACTCCCTTCAATAAAATCTTGAAGTTGAGTGAATGGAGAAGATTTAAGGGTTTTCCATTCCTCAAAAATTTCAATAAAAGAATGTTTTAGAGCATGAGATTTTACAAGCAAAAGTTGCTCTATAGACAGGTTGAAACCATTATTTTCAAGTAGGTTGAAAGAATAGTTTGCTTCAGGAATCAGGATAATCAAACCTGCTTCTTCTTCCGCAGATGCAAAATGAGGGGTTAGAATAGGAACCAATTGGGTCTCCAGGCTGGAGGGAGCAGGCTGATCCTCCATGTGCGTGGGTTCAGGGGTAATAAACTGATCTGGCTGCTCCTCCTCATCAAACAATCGCCTGGGTCTTTTGGGTGATGGTTCTGGTGAGGAGTGAATCACGGATGGCTCACCAGGGGCTGGTCCCCTTCTTTTGAAAAGGATGGCAATGGGGGTGTTGTCTGACTCTGTCTCAGACTGGTCTGCAGCTGCAGCTTGGTTGGACTCGTCTGAGCTCAAAGGATATCTGTAGGAAGTTCGCTCTTCAGACATCTCTTTTAGAATCTGAGCTTCTTTCCTCTAACCTCCTAGCCTCCTCAGGGTCTCTTGGTCTAAATGACCAAGTCTCTTGTTGATGTGGAAGGGGTCAGTGTTTCCCTTTGCCACACCAAGCTGCTCCAACATCCAATTAAGCTGCGTTCCGAATGCCAGCTTGGATTTGAATCTCTTTTCTTCAACTAGCCACTCAGCTTTGTTCACCTCATGCACCAATTGCCTGAAGATGTAATCAGCCCAGTCAATTCATTCGTCTTGAATAAGTGCTCCCAACACCATGAACTTGGTTGACGACAATTGGTCGTAGCTGCCGGCCATACCCATCACTATTTTGTTGGTTATATCCAACGCATAGCGGTAGGCCGTCTTCAATTCGCTCCTTTTGGTGGTCAGCTTCAATTTTTCCGGCTGGTCGGCAGCCTTGATTTTCAGCCACGTGTCGGCTGCGTTTTGCTTGAGGGCTTCCACAGCCACGCCGTGGGATTTCATCCCGAAGATTGACCGATTATGGAGTAATATCCACTTGGACTCCACAAATAGAACTCCTTATGCCTGATTCGAGCACTCGGGCCTGTCGGTAAAAAGCGATAACAGCCTCCTTTAAAAGATGTTTAGAGCTGATATCCAAAAATGGGTAGATCCCATTTGCCTTTATCGATCTGATGAGGTGTAGCACATCGTTGTTGTCCAGATTTGCCTCGAGTAATCCTTCGAAATCGACGACCAGAGAGAAGATGATCTGGTCCTTCACTGCCTTAAGGTTAACTCTGTTAAAGTATGCTTCCATTTCTGCTAGAAAAATTTCTTCTGAGTGTATGAAAATTCGAAATGGGTTTTTGCTCTGTGGAAATTAGGGTTCGTAGGCGTGAAGAAGGTAAAGTGAAATGCCTTTCTGTATTTAAAAGGAAATTGAAGCGATGATTGGCATATTAAATTATTTTAATTTCAATATTATTTTAATTTGAGTCGGTTCAAATTTTGAATTAGTGGGGTCGTGTGCACGTGTAAGCATGCTACCTTGTCATCATGTAATCATGAACGTGGGATTGACACATATAAAATAAATAATAATAAATTATTCAGTAGTCGGTCAAAATTAGAATACTTAGCTGGTTGACCGTTGACTGTTTGACTGTTTGGCTGCTCTGCATTAGGTAGCTCGCCTTGTCTGCTTCAGGTAGGTTCTAATGCCTGTGGTCAGCGTAGTCCGTCCTTCGTCTCGTCTGATCAGGTAACTCCTTTGCTCAGCTGGTCTAGTCTTCAGGTAGCTTTCTCATCTGTACTAGATTCCCAATCTAGTAGTCCAAGTTCCCTGCTCAGCTCCAAAAACCTTTCTTCTGGTAAAGGTTTGGTGAAAATGTCAGCAATTTGATATTCTGTGCTGACTCTTTCAACTCTGACTCTCTTATTAAGCACGTGATCTCTAATGAAGTGATGTTTAACATCAATGTGCTTCGTCCTTGAGTGCAATACCGGGTTGTTGGTGATTGAAATTGCACTATTGTTGTCGCACCAAATTGGGAATTCATTTGTAATTATATTGTAATCCCTTAGCTGTTGTCTGATCCACAAAATCTGGGCACAACAGCTACCTGCAGCTAGATATTCTGACTCTATTGTTGAGATAGAGATAGATATCTCCTTCTTGCTAAACCAAGATATCAGTCTGGTTCCTAGGAATTGGAACGTTCCACTAGTGCTTTTCCTATTGATCTTACAGCCTGCGAAATCTGCATCTGAATATCCTGATAGCTCAAAGTTGCCATCTTTAGGATACCATAAATCGACATTAATGGTAGTTTTAAGGTATTTGATGATCCTCTTAGCTGCTTCCAGGTGTGACTGCTTGGGTTTAGACTGAAATCGTGCACATACTCCTATAGCATATGAAATGTCTGGCCTGCTTGCAGTCAGATAAAGAAGTGATCCAATGAGTCCTCTGTAGTGGGTTGAGTCCACTTATATGCCTTCTTCATCTGCTTCAAGGTGTGTGCTTGTGCTCATGGGGATTCACGCTGTCTTGGCTGATTCCATTCCAAATCTCTTGATTAGGTCTCTGGTGTATTTGGCTTGGTTGATGAAAATTCCATTTTCCACTTTCTTAACTTGCAGTCCTAGAAAGAAATTAAGCTTGCCCATCATACTCATCTCAAACTATCCTTGCACGAGATTTGAGAACTTCTTACATAGCTCAGGGTTGGTTGAGCCAAATATGATGTCATCCACATATATTTGGACTAATAATATGTGGTCTTCATGCTCCACTCTGAATAGGGTCTTATCCACCTTGCCTTTGCTGAATCCATTCTTCTCAAGAAACACGGATAATGATTCATACCATGCTCTTGGTGCCTGGTTGAGTCCATATAGAGCCTTCAAAAGCTTGTAGACTTTGTCTCCTTTGACAAAAACAGGGGGTTTCTCCACATAGACTTCTTCCTCTAGAATTCCATTCAGAAAAGCACCTTTTACATCCATCTGGTAGACTATGAAATCTTTGAATGCTGCATATACAAGGAATAGTCTGATGGCTTCTAATCGTGCAACAGGTGCATAAGTTTTATCAAAATCTATCCCTTCGCATTGTGCATAGCCTTTAGCAACAAGTCTGGCTTTATTCCTAACAACAGCTCCATCTTCATCGCATTTGTTCTTGTACACCCATTTGGTGCCAATAACCTTCTTATGATCTGGTTTGTCTGTTAGTTCCCAAACATTGTTTCTCTCCATTTGATTGAGCTCTTCTTGCATTGCATTGATCCAAGAGTAGTCTTCCAGGGATTGCTCTGTTGTCTTGGGTTCTATTTGAGACATAAAGCCTGAAAACATTGCCATTCCTACGGGTAGAGTTGATGGTCTGGGCTTGACTCCATCAGTCAGCTTCCCAATGATCTGTTGAATAGGGTGATCTTTGAGCCACTTAGGAATGTATTCTTCTCCAGGGTCTGTTCCCCCTGTAGATTTGCTTTGGTGGATTTCTTCTCTCTCTGCATCAGCTTGGATCTAATCTCCTTGGTCTGCAACTAGATCAGCTATCGCCTTGTCATCTGCAGGTTGGGATCTGGTCTGGTCTGCAGATGGGTCTTTATTAGCTACGGATTGGTCTTTATCACCAGCAACTGGATCAGGTAGGTTTTGTGGTCCTGATTGATCTGCAGTTGGGTCTTCATCAGCTACAGATGGGTCTTCATGCTGGTCTGCAGGTGATTCCACCATTCCTATGTCATGGACAATGACTTCTTCTAGGGTTGCATATTTGAGCTTATTCTCTATAAGCTCCACCTTTTTCCTGTACTCAGAGTAGTTTCATCAAATACGATATGAGGTGTTTCCTCCACAACTAAGGTTCTTTAATTAATAACTCTATATGCCTTGCTTCTTTGTGAATATCCCATAAAGAGACCATCATCAGTTTTAGCATCAAAGGCATTTAGTTGGGTTTTACCGTTGTTGTGGATGAAACACTTACAACCAAAAATATGAAAATATGCAAGAGTTGGTGTTCTGCCATTCCAAACCTTATAGGGAGTTTCGCCATGTCTCCCTACTATCATACTCCTATTCTGAGTGTGACATGCTGTATTGACAGCTTCATCCCAGAACCTCTTGGGCAGGTCAGCTTCTGCAATCATAGACGTGGCAGCTTCCTTCAAGGTTATATTCCTTCTTTCAGCAATACCATTCTGCTGAGGGGTCCTGGCTGCAGAGACTTCATGCTGGATCCCATTCTGATCGCTGTAATCAGTGAGTGCCTTGTTGAGAAATTCTCCTCCTCTATCTGATCTAATCTTGATGATTGGTAGATATTTCTCATTCTGGATCTGCCTTAGCAGCTCAGGTAACTTGGTTAGTGTTTCACTCTTTTTGTAGAGAAAAACAACCAATGTGTATCTTGAGTAGTCATCTACTACTACTAGAGGGTGCTTTCTGCCACTTAAGGTCCTTGGCTTGATGGGACCAAATAGATCCATGTGTAAAAGATCCAGGATCCTTGTTGTAAGAGTGGTAGGTTGAACTGGCTTGAATGATGCTCTTGTTTGCTTCCATTTCTGACATGCATCACAAAGAGCTTCCTTCTTGAATACTTCTTCTGGAAGTCCTCTGACCAGCTTCTGAGAACTAATCTTGTTGATGGCTTTGAAATTTAGGTGACATAGCGTCTTGTGCCATAGCCATCCATTCTCAGCTATTGTCTTAGATAGAAAATAGGTATTAGGGGTTCCTGTGTTCCAATATATCATTTAGACATCTCTCTTTCTGAGTCCTTGTAGATTCACTTCTCCAGATAAGATATCTATCACCATGCATTTCCAAATGGTGAAGACTACTAGATTATTCTCATCACAAAACTGGCTTATGCTCAGGAGATTATACTTGAGTCCTTTGACATAGTGAACTTTGGATATGGTGATGTTTCCGTGGTGCAGCTCTCCAAAACCTTTGGCCTGACCTCTTGAGCTATCTCCAAAGGTAACGTCTAGACCTCTTTCTTTGGTATATTTTGTCAGCACCTTCTTGTTCCCGGTCATGTGCCTTGAGCATCCGGAATCTACAAACCATTCTTCACCTCCAATGTTTGAATTTGTGGAGATGTGGTAGTAGTCCTTCCACCTTTTCTGTAATCAGACAAGCAGAGATTTAGGTACCCAAATATGTGTGGGTCCTTGGGGGTTAGTTGGTTTCCTAGAGAACTAGTTTCTCCTGGGATTATGTAAGTTTTTATCATTATTAACCCTAAAAGGTGTGTAAGGTCTGGGCCTATATCCTCTGTTAGGATTGTGTACTGGATATGCCTCATAAAACTGATGGTGTGGGCCATGCCTAAATCTTGGCTGAGACCATTTATTAAATCTTTGAGGTCTCCAAACCTGTTTGTTTTGAAAATTAGGATAACCTTGAGGTTTCCATTTGCCCCTCCCATTTTGAAATCTGTTTCTGGGGAGTCTTTGATAATAGTGGGCATGTTTTCTGGGCTGCTGCTTCTGCCTTGGCCATTGCATAGTCTCATGTCTAGGTGGCTACCTTGTATAACTTAGCTGCAGCCTAGACCTGTGACTTGGCTGCTGCCTGTTTTGAAACATAGGTTTGTATATTGGCTCAGCAGTCGAGACAATTGTTTCTCCCTTAATGAAAGTGGTTTTAGAACTAGAGGGAGTGTGTGGTTCATATCCAAGGCCTGATCTGGAATATAATGGCCTTTTATTTGTACACAATTCATCCAGGGTTAGAGATGCCTTCAAGGAGGTTATTTCCTTCGCCTGTGTTTTACTTAGCTGAGTCAGTTTTGCAAACTCAACTTTGACATGAGCAACTGCAGCTGATTTTTCACTATTCAAAATAGTTAGTCGTTTTATCTCAACTGTGGTATTATCATCGAGGTTTGTAGAGTTGTCTGAAACCTGTTTTTCAAGATCTTTGATTTTATTAAATTCTAGGCTGAGTTTTTCAAAGTCATTTTTCAGCTGCCCATTCTCATCTTGCAGCTGGGTCCTCTCGGCTGATACAGTTTGGTGTGCAGATTTTAATCTCTCAAAGTCTTTGAGAAGATGATTGACAGACTCGTGTAAGTCCATGTCTTGTGACATGTCTGAGCGGTTATTATTTTAAACTGAGGGTTTAGATGTTACCTCTTCATCAGCTAGGTTGGCCATCAGACAATCATATTCTTCATCATCATCAGAGAAGAATCCGCTGCTTGATTCTACTCGCTCTTGATCTTCTCCGATGAGGGCCTTCCTTCGATCTTCTTTTCTGCTTACCTCCTTCTTGCTCTCGTCCTTCTTGAGGTCAGGACAATCAATTTGGATGTGTCCTGTCTTGTGGCAATTATAACACTCCACCTTCCAGCTTCCAGCTTTTTGATTTCTCCTGGGGTTCTCCTTATAATTCTTTTTGTATTTGGTGTAGTTCTTTCTGATGTTGCTGAACCTTTGCATTATGAATGCCATTTCTTCCTCAAAATAAAGTGGATTTGGAGGTTTGACTTCAGATAAGCTTTTGGCAAGGGACTCGGCTGCAAAGGCTATTCCCTTCTCTGCAGGCTCGGTAGATGATGAACTTGGAAGTTCAAACTCATAAGCCTTTAGATCAGAGAACAGCTCTTGGATCTTTATTTTGTTAAGATCCTTGGATTCTCTCATGGCCACTGCCTTCATGCTCCATTCAGGATTGAGAGATCTTAAGACCTTCAGTGCCATCTCCCTGTTCCCATATGATTTTCCCAGGGAGTTAATCTCGTTGATGATTTCAGTGTACCTTGTGTCCACTTGGTCTATGGATTCTCCATTCTTCATTTTGAAGTTGTCAAATTTTTGGGTAGCAATTGACAACTTGTTTTCTTATATTAGCTCTGTTCCCTCACACATTAAGGCTAATGTGTCCCAGATTTCTTTGGCGTTTTTTCAGTTCTTGATCTTGACCATTGTTGATTTGTCAAGAGTTTGGTACAACAAGTCTCTGGCTCGGTTGTCAAGGTTGGCCAGCTTCCTTTCCTCATTGGTTAGCTCCGTCCTCTTCTTTGGGATCTTTTCTGGCTTCCCGGCTGCAATCTCCTCAGGAGTGTTGTCCTTCTCGAAGGTGAAATGACTGTCCTCTATGATGCACCACATGTCATCATGGATTGAAGATAAGTGTGCCTGCATCCTTATCTTCCAAAGATCATACTCGTCAACTGAAAAAATAGGTAATCTAGAATACATGTGTTCCATTTCTAAAATGAGCTTAAAATATATCCTCGATATATGGATCTGCTTCTTGAAATATTGAACCAACCTCTCTCATACCACTTGTAGGTCACAAGTCATCTAGGAATAAGTCTAGAGGGGGGGTGTGAATAGACTTATTGAAACTCTTTTCCAAAAAGGATGAGTTTCTCAGCTGATAGAAGATGACTTAGAGTCGTCTATGTAAGTGTGGAAATCAGCTGATGACAAATACAGAAATAGTCAATGGAATAGTTACGTATGTATGCAACAGGTAAGTATGATAATGAAAGCAGTAAAACACGCAGGCAGTTATAGTGGTCTCAAAGGTGGGGTAATCCTCTACTAATCCACTTTTCTCCAAACCATTTGGAGATGAATTCACTATAATTCTCAACCAGTGATAAATATTACAGTGATTCAACCAATTACAACAGATTCCAACCAGTGGAATTCCTTGTCGTTGCGACACCTTTTGACTGCCTTGCACCTCTTGATCTATGATCCTTGGATGCCTTTACAGTCTCTCGAACTTCAACCAGTGAAGTACCCGGAACTCAGGTTTTAAAGACACGAGTGACTGTGTTCTCCAACTAAGAGCTTCTTCAAATAAGAACTTTTGAACTCTTGCTCTTTCACGATACTATAGTTCGCTTTGATTGCTTTGTTTGCTTTGATTGCTTGTTAGTGTTGTTCGCATCGTACTGCTCATCTTCAAATATTCAGATATATATAGGTGTCGATCCTTGAGCATTTCTTCATAGCCGTTGCAGATCTGTAACAAATCCGTCCGTTGGAGAAATAGACTTCTTTGTTTATCTTTCTGAAGGTTGCAAGGCTGGATTCCCATATTTTAATCCAATTCCAACCGTTGTGAAGACTTCCATGTGATGCGCCGAATCTTTTGAATGTAATAGGATTAAAGTCTCCAGTGGTGGGTCTGGATGAATTACTTAATTCATATCCTTTTCGGGAATATCTTCAGTCTGTCTCTAATCGCCCGCATGTGACTTTCCGTAAATCTTAACTATTCAACGCATGCTGACGTGGACTGGAGTACTTGGCTGGTCACTTAACTGACCTCTCTGTGGTCAACTAGGCTGATGTACAGTCAACCTTCTCTGGTGTCGACTTCTATGATGTGCCGACTTGTCTGTAGTCTTCTGACCTAATTTGAACTTGACTGATCTGATGATCAGACTATAGATGACTTGACTTTCCTTCTTGACTGCAGTCTGGTCCAACTTCATTGATTAAACTGTTTGACCAGAGCTTCTCTGATACGGATTGCCTGATATGACTCGTCTGTGGTCAACCCTTATCTGAACATGTGTGTTGACCAAGACTCGGCTGATAGATACTTATCTGATCTGTACTTAGCCGATTTTTTAACGCCTAACTTATGTGGCATATTGAAGATACTCATTTGGTTCTTTTTTACATTTTGCCAAGTATTCTAACTTATCAGTCTGGCCTATAGAAGATACTCATTTAGTTATTCCTTACATTTTGCCAAGTAATTTAAAACATACATATGAATAAAGATGACTTCATCAAAATCTAATAAGTATTCCTAACATTAATTATATTAAATATAATTTCTCTAAGAAATAATATGAATTAATTACCCAGTAATTTATTTAATTCACTATACTGATTCAATTTATTAAATAAATTAAAATAACATTTTTTCAATAATTTAAATTAGACATCTAATGTCCAATATTCATTAAGAGATAATATCCTAAATTTAATCTGTCATCTATCCTGTGCCGCAACTCCATAACTTCATCTCAATCGGCAATGAGAGTAACCAAAGAGTGTGAGTAACACTCAGCCAGTTCCGTCACTCACTCTATAATCGAATTGAGAACAAATGATAGGGATCATTCAAAAACTTTTGGTTATGAATACCGTATACATATAAACCCTTCTTTCATATGTCCCGATCAAGTATTAGGGTCATGACAATGTCAAACCCTATTGTAACTTGACTCTATGCATTTGTTAGGGAAAACCGAGATCACCGATCTCTCGTGTATCAAATACAATTAGCTCTAAATGCTTCGGCCAAGACTTATAGTCTCTTTTACCACTAACTTCATGGGACATCTACCTGTTCACTTACCGAAGAAATAATCTTATCTTGGCATTTAGTAGAGACTGCTACTTTCCAATCATGTCGCGCTTCGAGGTTGACCCACCAAATGGCGATTTGATCAAACCACTCTAATGACTAACTTAATGTCATAAGCACATCTCCTACTGAATCCTAAAGTCAAAGGTTCACGTAGACCTATCACAACCTTTCAATACAGTCATTGATTATCCTCGAGTGAAATCCATGTGATTGAGTCGAGGTAAGGTGAGACCGAATATACTAATCTTATTAGCATATCTATAACGTGTGCTCTCACTAACTCTTAATGAAGATAGGCACTCTACATGTCAAAGTAGATGTTATACAAATATTGCCTAAACTTATTTCCCAGTTAAGTTTTATCGACTTGAGAACTATTTAAGCATTTGAGCCTTAAGCACTTCCAATGCCTATCTTCTTATCCCATAAGGAGTGGAATGTTCACTCTTAAATGAAAGGAAAATTATTCTATATACCAAATCATGCCAATGATATACAATAATATAGTGATAATTAATGCCTTGTTTGATTTGTGTTCATAATTACAATACAATGCTCTCACTCTCATATCCTCTTAGTGGCATACGAGTGCATATTCCTAACAATCTCCCACTTGCACTTAATGCCACAAACTATGGTATATAATACCCATACGATCCAGATATCACTCTAAGACCTTCTGAGAGAGTGGTTTTTTCAGTGGATAAGCATCATTATTTTCTGTATCTACTCTTTGGAGTGTAACATTCTCTTTTGAACCATATCTCTAACAAAATGATATTTTCCCTCAATATGTTTGGTGTTGTGGTGAGTCCTAGTCTCCTTAGCCTGTGTAACAACTCCGTTGTTGTCGCAAAATAGTGCCACGGTCTTCTCTGTGTCAAGGACCACTAGAAGTTTATCAGAGAACTTTTTAATCCAAAAAGCTTCTTTAGCAGCCTCTATGGCTGCCTGATATTCCACTTGACATGTAGAGATAGCAGTCGCACTCTGCTTGGCACTTCTCCAAGATATTGCTCCACCAATCAGAGTAAAGATATACCCTGAAGTGGACATCGTCACATCCATGTCTCCCGGAAAATCCAAGTCTATATAACCACTACAAGAATAAACGTCAAAGACTTCGGATAATATCTAAAGTAAAAACGTTATAATTACCGAAGTCTATGTTCATGTATTAAAAGATATACTTCAGACTTCGCTTTTTATGCGAAGTCTAATATCCTAATAACCGAAGTCTATCTCAGTTTTTTTCTAATTATGATCCAAATGTGGGGGTAAGTGAAGTAAAAGAATGCCTTTAACTTCGGTTATTTTATAATTGACGTAGTAAATAAAGAACCTTTTACTTCAGTCATTGTATAATATATATTAGTATTTTCTGCAGTAATATATATATATATATATATTAATATTTCACATTTTAATTTAAAATTCATTGCCAAAATCTACAATTCAACTATAAGTAACCATCAACCACAAGAGATCAATAATATAAGAACCAACAATTTCATATCATCCCATCTTAAAATAATAACATGCTTTCCAACCAATTCAAAACTAGATACATATCATAACAAAGACAAAGAATGTGTAATAAGATTCTATCTATTTCATCGTAAACACCACAAATAGGACAAAAGGAATTAAAAAAGATCATATACTTCGTAATGACAAAGTCTCTCTTCAGTATATCATTGCTTTTCATCAGACGATCATACTTCTTGTTCATGAAATCATCTTCTCATCAACTTTCTTCTTCAAATCTTCAAAACGGATATAAAGCGAAAATTCTAAAACATGAAACGAAAATCCTAAAATATGTGATTTCTCGACAACCTGAAGAAAATAAAGAGTTAATACTCCAATGAAATCCCAACAAAATACAGATATTAAGCTTCAAAACCTTAGTACAGTTCCATGATTCCTTGGCTAATTAAATGTATTCCAAAATTATCTCAGCACCACAATCAAACACTTTAGCTCTTGGCAGCAAACTTTTCCTTTGCTTTCTGTATTTTCAAAACCTTCTTCACAATCTTGTATTCCTAAACCAAGAAAGCTCTAATGATCCTTTGAAACCAACAATATACAATGTAAGAAACTCAACAATTCAACGGAGTACACAAAATTATAATATCACATATATATATATATATAGTTAATTATTCTCATTAAATACATGAAAAGAACCAACCTCTCCTTCACCGCACCACCAGACAAGACTCCACCATAAGGACGACTTACAGTCCTCCGATTTCTAGGTAATCTAGACCTCTTGTACTCAGCAGGTCTCAAGTGAGGAATCTGAAGGGGAAAAAAGAGGCAAATTGCTATGAATAATTTCAAATGATGTAGAAATAATTGCTCAATTCTCAAAACTATCAATCCAAAGGACATCAACCCTTGGATGATAGAACAAAAAGAATTATACAAAGAATGACACCTCTTTGGTTGTCCCTAGTATCATACCTTCTACGAGATTTACCATCTATCTAGAGCAGATACAAGGAGTAACAATAGAATCAGACCTTCCTAACGTTGAAAACAGGCAACTAATCAGAAAAGCAGAGAGAAAGAAAACTTTACCTAAAATTTGAAAGCTCTAGAACCTCCAATTACACCCAAAGCAAATCAAATCAACATAATCCCTTCTCTAAACAACAAAGAATCCATTTGTGGAAGGGGGGATATGAATGTTATAGCTGTATTGGGGACACCTACCTACCTCATTAACATGAAGAATATCTAAGATGCTTGTAATCTCAAAAAAGCTGAACGACATCTGAGTTACGACAAAAAAAAGTTCCCAATTACTCGGTTATTTTGAATGATGACACCCCTTTTTCATTTAAACAGATAGAAACAGTTTTGATTTTGTGAAGCAGATAATTAAAAAGCAAACACAGGCGAGCCACTATTCGTAGCGAGACAATGTAGTGTGTGCAAGGAATCTTGATTTCGTCTGATTCATCATTTATGTGCAATTTGACGAATTGAGGCGACATCCGTATAAAAGTAAAACATGACGAGCATATTTATTTATTTCAAGAGCACAAAGACACAAATGGCTAACAAGATCACGGTAAAAAAAAGAAGCCTTGCGTGTGTTTTTCATAGAACAAAGAACTAACAAAGATAAGGTGGTGTGTGTGTGTGTCTGCGTATGGGGGGGGGCAATAAATAAAGTACCAATCATCATTTGAACCGTGGGGTGTTGCGTAAAGTGCCCCAGCATTTTTCCAGCTTTTCGGCAATTTATTGTTCTTAGGATGCTGAGCAGGACCACCAGTTACTCGGCTCTAGTGTAGAACAACAATAGGTAATCTCTTTGAAGGACTGATATCACGCATTTGATTGACAACTCTTGCAATCTTCAAACAAAATCACTAACATGAGTCATTCATTTATGCACTATTCAGGAGTAAACAAAGACATGTCCCATATATAGCCTTTTGCCTTGGTTCATAGCACTCTTCAATAGAGGAAAAGATGCAAACATAGGAAAAATAAATAAAATTATATCTGTTACCTCAGAGGAACTGAATTTATGCCTATTAGCAAGCCCCTAATTTGCAGCATCAACTACAGCATGAAATGGATCGTGTTGTTCAAGCCACTCCTGAACAAGCATCTTTAGCATTAGACTCGCAAACCTTATTTATTAAACTAAATGACTGAAGGTAAGAGACGTACTGAGCCTGGGCAATGACAATTACATATTTTTAGATTAAATTCATCAAAACATCAGTTTTTTTAAACTTTTCAAATAATAAAAAAGACTAGCATGATCCTAACATCAACGACATTAGCTATATGCAGTGTCGTCTACCATTGGCCTTTTTGTCTGTTTACTTCATAATTAGCACCATGATGAGGAAACTGGCAACTTGTTAACAAGCAAAAGACACAGCCGTCAGCGGACTGTGGGGTACTTCAACAGAATCTGCTCCCATATACCTTATATTATATGGGATTTAATGTTATCTTAACTATACTTATGTCACAAGAATAACAATACAAGATCAACACAACAGACTTGTTAAATTCATGTGATATGAATTGTCAACTATATAACGACATCTGGCATACATGTGCATTTTTCGTAACGGTCTTTTCAGTCGTAATTTAGTTGAATTATAAAAAAAGCCTAATTAGTTTCACTGAAAAGGGCTACAAGCTATTTCAATTCATAAAAAGCTCTAGAAAAGCAGAAAAAAAGAAAACTTTACCTAAAATTTGAAAGCTCTAGAACCTCTAATTACACCCAAAGCCAATCAAATCAACATAATCCCTTCTCCAAACAACAAAGAATCCAAAAGCTCAACAAAGAACAAAATAGTACAGAAACGGTGTATAATTATGAGCCACTGCTTCATGCCTATGTAACTTTGAGGAACAAAAAAAAGAAGAAAAAAAACCACAAACAAAATATATACTATAAAGGGATCAAAGCCAGCATATAAGAGAAAAAACAAAGAAGAAAAGAAAAGGAACAGCTAAAAAGATGAGTTGTTCCTAATCTATGCCAACCACCGTAGCAACACCATGTTTTCATGATGAATGCGAGTGAAAATAATGAAAGAAGATCGAAACTGTTTACCTTCTACTTACAAAGACCTCCTCCTTCAATCCGCTATCCAGCTATCACTGCTTGGAGAACACTGTTACATACATATATGAAGGGGAAGAGAAGATTCTGTTGACTCAAAAAGTATTTTGATGATAATTTCATTCAAAATATTTAATAAAATCAATCTCAGCAAGCTGTTATATTGAAGGAGAAAACTGGACTTAGCGCACGCTACATGCTTCAGAGTAGCCCACGCTATCGAGGCATCTATACAGCCAAGTCAACTTAGCTGCAGTCTAGTCGGAACCTACCTGATGGATAGTGCACGCAAAAGCTTCACTATCTGCATACGCTAAAATACTAATATTAACATATGCTATATCACATTAATAATGCACGCTATCGCATCTCAAGTCAGAGGACAGTAAGGTCTGGAAAGAAAGAAGAAAAGGACTCGCGCACGCTACGGACTTTCATTTACGTATGCTACTATGAGGTCTTAACGCCCGTTATTTTTTATGTCTTGCGCACGCTACCGGATATCAAGTTTAATAGTCCAGTAGCCACTGGACTCAAAATGAGAAAGCATTTACGTATGCTACACAAGGTAACGTACGTTACTAAGTAAAGCATATAGCGCACGCTACTCAACAATTATTAGCGCACGCTAAATCAGTCAAATTCTACCGTTGGACAATCTACCCGTTGGAACGCAGGAGTCCAAGAAGATCCATGAAATCTGGAAAAGTTATTATTAAACAATTACTAGCGCACGCTATGTACAAATTGCTAGCGCACGCTAATTATAAATATATCCATTCGGAAAGAGTCGTTGGGGAGACAAACCGACATTATCCAAAGTCAAGATTGAAGACCTGTTGACCAACCGTTAGCGCACGCTAAGAAGGTATGACTAGCGCACGCTAGCCATATAATTTTACCATTGGAACAGTTTTGTGACCGTTCAGAAAGGCCAAGTCAGAGTTGATTGCGCACGCTATGGATGTATTATTAGCGCATGATAATAATACAATTATCAGAGTTTGAAGAAGGGGTGTCACCTATAAATACCCATAGGACTTGGGTATCACTTACACAACTTCAAGCATTCAAGCATCCAAGCAATTAAAGCATTCTTAGCTCAGTTTTCTATCTCTTATTGCATTCAAAGTTGTGAGAAGAAAGATACAAAGAGTGATACATCTTGTAATATTTATTATACCTTGTATTCTTTCATTTGTTGTGAGTGTTGCATCACTCATACGAGAGCTTTAGAGAAACGAATTTAGAGTCACTAATCCGGTGTTATTAGGATCTTTGATCCGGAATTGTTAGGATTACACTCCAATATTCGTACAGTGAACATTATCTAGTTCCTATAGAACACTAGATAAACAAAGTTTATTTTGAGAGTGGTTGAGCTTGGACCAATAGAAGACAAGTGGTTGTAACGGTTGTTCTACTCGGACCGATCGAAGATGAGTCAAGTGTGTGGTTGTTCTTGAGCCAATAGAAAAAGAAGTCGCAGAGAGGACGTAGGGAAGTTGCCGAACCTCTATAAATCTTTTAGTCTTTTACTTTCTGCACAATTTTCTCTTATTCGCGAGAATGTTCGATATTCCGCATTACCACTATTTAACTCCCCTTCTAGTGGTGAATTTATCTCTTCAGTTGGTTATGAAGAAAGTTTTGCTCCCGTGGCTCGACTCGAAGCCATCCATTTGTTATGTGCATTTGCCGCTCACAAAAAGATCAAACTATTTCAAATGGATGTGAAAAGTGCATTCTTGAATGGCTATATTCAAGAAGAAGTTTATGTCAAGCAACCTCCGGGTTTTGAAGATCATCAATTTCCAGATCACGTCTATAAGCTCAATAAGGCACTCTATGGGTTGAAGCAAGCACCCCGAGCATGGTATGATCGTTTAAGTCAATTTTTAATTGCAAATGACTAAAAAAGAGGTAAAGTCGATAATACCTTGTTTGTGAAAATATTGAATAATGATATACTTGTTTGCCAAATCTATGTTAACTACATTGTATTTGGAGCTACTAACGAATCTTTGTGCCAAGATTTCTCTAATCTTATGAAAGGAGAGTTCAAGATGAGTATGAGCGGAGAATTAACATTCTTCCTTGGGCTTCAAATCAAGCAATGCGAAGATGGAATCTTTATCCATCAAACAGAGTACTCAAATGATCTCCTAAAGAAATTCAAAATGGAAAGTAGCAAGGTGATTTCAACGCCAATGTCTTCATCATAAAATCTTGAAAAAGATGAAAATGGCAAATCCGTAGATCAAAAATTATATCGAGGTATGATCGGATATTTGTTATATTTAACTGCTTCTAGGCCAGACATAATATTTGCTACATGCTTATGTGCTCGATTCCAAGCTAATCCCAAGGAATCACATTTAATTGCTTGTAAACATATTTTTCGTTACTTGAAAGGGACCATCGGATTAGGTCTATGGTACCCCTCTTGCTTGGACTTTAATTTGATTGCATATAGTGATGCCGATTTCGGCAGATGTAAAATTGATAAAAAGAGTACTAGTGGTACGTGTCATTTTATTGGATCATATCTAATATCTTGGGGAAGTAAAAAGAAAACCATTGTAGCATTATCTACAGCTGAGGCCGAATACGTTGCTGCAGGGAGTGCCTGTGCTCAGGTACTATGGATCAAAAATCAACTCCGCGACTACGACATTTATTTTGAAAATACCCTTATACTATGTGATAATACTAATGCAATAAATTTAAGAAAAAATCCTGTGCTGCATAGTAGAACTAAGCATATAGACATTAGACATCACTTTCTACGCGATCATGTGCAAAAGAATGATATCTGTTTAATTTTTGTCGGGACGAAGGACCAACTTGCTGATATTTTTACAAAACCTCTTCCCGAGGAATCATTTAATAATATTCGTTTGCAACTTGGTATGGGACATCTAGACAATTTTTGAAATAAGTTTTCTAATCTAGAAATCAATATTCTTGAATCGTTCCATTCGCTAGCGCGCTAGCTTCATTTTCTTTACGCGCGCTAAGTTTCGTTTTCAATAGTGTACGCTAACCTTTTAATATTTGCGTGCGCTAATTAAAACTCTTCATATTCCGAATTTACTACTGGACTGTCCAGTGAACTGCCCATCTACTCCTAATGTACGCTAAACTTACAACTCTAGCGTACGCTAATTAAACCTACACAGTTCACTATATAAACTTCGCTCAGTTCAGAAACATCTTCATTCTCACATAACGTACGCAAACGCACAAACCCCCTTTTCAGGAAGAACCCTAGCCGAAAAAATCGCTCCATCCATCTCAGATTTTTTCTTCAAATCTTCCAATTACCTCCAGATTCATGCCGAGCAAGAACCGCAAAGCCATGGAGAAAACCTACAAAAAGGCCAAATGCCCGCGCGACCCAGAATACGATGCGACCCAATTTGTATCAAACACCGCGTCGAAGGTGTTCTCTGAAATTCTCCCTCAAGAGCATATTACAGACTGCTATTTCTTCAACTTTCCGAGTCTAGAACGGGTAAATGTTGAAATCACTGATATTTTTTACTTCCATTGGAATTGCCCGATTCGTTCAATGTAAGGACCCTATATTTCCTGATCTTGTCCGCGAATTTTACGCAAATCTTCATGTGGATGAAAGTGAAGGCTCATCATCCCTAGCCTTAGGGAGTGTGGTTGGAGGAACAAAAGTGAGAGTTTCCTCAGAAATTTTAACTCAAATTTTTGGTCTACCATCCGATGGGTTTTCTTGTACTGGAAAATCAATTGCTGAAGAAACTGGGGTAAGGGAGATAGATGTGAAAGAATTGCTGAGTTCAAAATCCGTTATAGACATAACCGACGAATTCTTCGAGAACAATGACTTTGGGATTAACATCCGACTCCTTTTAGTTTCTCTTATAGAGTGTATAATGCCGAAAGTAAACACTCAACACAAATTAGTCGGAGTCGACAAACACGTTGTATACCATGTGCTTAATGACGATAAGGTTGATTTTGCCGCTATCGTCACTAGTTGGATGAAAGTGAAGGGCGACCTTTTTCGGTCGAAGAACTATGCGTCTCGATCTCGCAAGGATGTAATGCCATATGGTTCGATCCTCACGGCGATATTCAGATTCCATCACGTGGATTTGTCGAAGGAAAAAGCTGTCCCCGTCTCTCTCGGCCATGAGATTTTGGACTACTCGCTAAAAGCTATGCATTATGCCCATACGATCAACCGAGGTTGAATCCTTTTCCCATACCTTCGCAAAGATGACCAAGTCGAGAAAGGATCACGTATGCCTACACCGGAGGAGAGGATCACTAGACGAGGACCGCAAACTCTCCGGGAAATGCAAACCGGGGAATTCGTGAGGAAGCCCACTTCCAAAGGCAAGCGTCCGATGAAAGATTCCATGACCGAAGAAGAAGAGAGTGATCTCATAGCTCGGATGCGGAGCATCGAGACCTCACAAATGGATATACGTGAGGATGTTCGGTCTCTACGTTCGGAGGTCCGAGAAGTTCGAGCGCTGATTTCTAAGTTCATCCGATTCACTCACACGTCATTCCCATTCCCATCCTCTTCATCCGATCAACCGTCTTAGATTCTAGGAGTTTGATACTTGTTGTAGCAACTTAGTTTTCAAATGGTTTTGATGTCTCATGCTTTGAACGTTTGTGTAATGTTTGAACTTCTTTTTAATGAAATTTGCATTTCTCTTCATTTGGTTGGTTAAAGTTTGGCATTTGCTGTTTATGTGCTTACGTTTTGGTTCATGACACTTGGTTGGTATTATTTTTTATACGCAACAACACAGGGGGAGTTTCTTTTTGTTTATGTCAAAAAGGGGGAGAAATACTCCAAAAACCGAAACGTACTGACATATCGAACAAATCACTTTGATTCGATTTCTTAAAATGGTTTTTGCAGGAATATATTAAATGTTTTGACATCATCAAAAAGGGGGAGATTGTTGACTCAAAAAGTATTTTGATGATAATTTTATTCAAAAAATTTAATAAAATCAATCTCAGCAAGCTGTTATATTGAAGGAGAAAACTGGACTTAGCGCACGCTACATGCTTCAGAGTAGCACACGCTATCGAGGCATCTATACAGCCAAGTCAACCCAGCTACAGTCTAGTCGGAACCTACCTGATGGATAGCGCACGCAAAAGCTTCACTATCTGCGTATGCTAAAATACTAATATTAGCGCATGCTATATCACATTAATAACGCACGCTATCGCATCTCAAGTCAGAGGACAGTAAGGTCTGGAAAGAAAGAAGAAAAGGACTCGCGCACGCTACGGACTTTCATTTACGTACGCTACTATGAGGTCTTAGCGCACGTTATTTTTTGTGTCTTGCGCATGCTACCAGATATCAAGTTTAGTAGTCCAGTAGCCACTGGACTCAAAACAAGAAAGCATTTACGTATGCTACACAAGGTAACATACGTACTAAGGAAAGCATATATCGAACGCTACTCCGCAATTATTAGGGCACGTTAAATCAGTCAAATTTTACCGTTGGACAATCTACCCGTTGGAACGCAGGAGTCCAAGAAGATCCGTGAAATTTGGAAAAGTTATTATTAAGTAATTACTAGCGCACGCTATGTACAAATTGCTAGCGCACGCTAAGTATAAATATATCCGTTGGGAAAGAGTCGTTGGAGAGAAAAACCGACATTATCCAAAGTCAAGATTGAAGACCTGTTGACCAACCGTTAGCGCACGCTAAGAAGGTATGACTAGCGCACGCTAGCCATATAATTTTACCGTTGGAACAGTTTTGTGACCGTTCAGAAAGGCCAAGTCAGAGTTGATTGCGCACGCTATGGATGTATTATTAGCGCATGCTAATAATACAATTATCAGAGGTTGAAGAAGGGGTGACACCTATAAATACCCATAGGACTTGGGTATCGCTTACATAACTTCAAGCATTCATACATCCAAGCAATTAAAGCATTCTTGAGCTCATTTTTCTATCTTTTATTGCATTCTAAGTTGTGAGAAGAAGGATACAAAGAGTGATACATCTTGTAATATTTATTATACCTTGTATTCTTTCATTTGGTTGTGAGTGTTTCATCACTCATACGAGAGCTTTAGAGAAACGAATTTAGAGTCATTAATCCGGTGTTATTAGGATCTTTGAACCGGCATTGTTAGGATTACACTCCAATATTCATATAGTGAGGATTATCTAGTTCCTATAGAACACTAGATAAACAAAGTTTATTTTGAGAGTGGTTGAGCTTGGACCAATAGAAGACAAACGGTTGTAACGGTTGTTGTACTCGGACCGATCGAAGACGAGTCAAGTGTGTGGTTGTTCTTGAGCCAATAGAAAAAGAAGTCGGAGAGAGGACGTAGGCAAGTTTCCGAACCTCTATAAATCTTTGAGTCTTTTACTTTCCGCACAATTTTCTCTTATTCGCGAGAAATTTCGATATTCCGCATTACCACTATTCAACCCCCCTTTTAATGGTGAATTTATCTCTTCATATTGAAAGACATAAAGTGGTGTACCTCAAAATTAAGAAACTTCCGCTCTACCAAAACATACAAGGACAACAAGAACAAATGAAAGTAAAAAGAAATCAACCGCAAAAATTAGGAAAAAATTAATCAAGTTCTGTCTAATCACTGAAGTCGTTTACCCGGAACCCATCAACAAAATCAACTCATTAATGCATACAATCAACCTAATTAAACCGTAGCTATTTCTAAAAAGCCCAAAACCCAAACCAGAAATTGGTAAAAGCTAAGAAAATGATCTTTACCTGGCTTTGAGGACTGCCCCATTCAACCCTCTGCTTCCGGTGACTAGGGTCCTTCGCGTCACCAAAATATCCAAGAAAACAATCCATTTCCAGAGAATAATCGAGAATTCCGAACAAATCGCTTTCCCTTTTCTTCTCGTGATTTCAGAGAACTATTAATGGTTTAGATGATTAGAGGAGGAGTTCATGGAAGACCGGTCTCCATCTTTCTCCGCAGAGAAGAAAGAAGAGAGAAACGAGAGCTGGGGAGAGAAAAAGGGGAAAAATTGTGAATAGACAAGTAGGGTTTGGGTAAGGACAGAGAGAGAGGGAGAGAAAAGAGAAGGAAAAAAAATCGGAAGATTGAAGGGGGCGGTTACCAGGAAGTAGGGTTTGGGTAAAATCCCGGTTTCGATACCTGTTACTTTACTAATGGCGATATATTTTTATTCAAAAAAACTCATTGCGCTTTTTACTTCAGTAATTATCAAATTAGCGAAGTCTCTGTAACTTAAAATTTCTAACTCGCTCTTGCTTTTTTATTTGGTACCATTTACTGAAGTCTTTATGGGTTTTTTACTTCAGTAAATTGAAAAGTGAAGTTGTTGTTTGTTTTTACTTTGCTAATATAGATTACCGAAGTGAGACGTACCGAAGTCTTTGATATTTATTCTACTAGTGAACCCTCCACTTTTAATTCTCCACTGCCGTATATAAGAACCAAGTCTTTAGTGCTGTTCAAGTACTTAAGAATGTTCTTTACGGTAGGCCAATGTTCCTGTCCGGGATTTAACTAAAACAGACTTATTATGCTCACAGCATAGGCAATGTCCGATTTAGTGCAAATCATAGCGCACGTGAGGCTACCCACTGCCGAAGCATAAGGTACCTTACTCATTTTCTTTATGTCCTTATCTCATCTCATGAACACCTAGTTCCTCTTGATGGATAGACATACCTCTCAGTTAATTGAGAAGTTCTACTAAACCTACGAGGTTGTGTTCGTATTCAGAAAGTTTGGTTCCAATATCTTGCACAGGTGTCTCAATTGGTATTTTTCTTATTTCTTCCAAAGAAAAATTTCTACTTGCGCCTCCTTCCTGAACGAACTCATCTTTAGGAAGGTGTGCTTGTAATGCAACGATGATCCTATGATCATCGTGCATGTAGAATAAATATCCCATGGAATCTCTTGATATCCTATGAAATGATCCTTCAGAGGCCTAGTTGATTTTTCTACTTTAGTCTTCTTGACATAGGTAGGACATACCTAAATTTTTATGTGATTAAGACTTGGATTACTTCATCTACACATCGCATATGGAGTCTTAGAAATTGACTTAGAACTGTTCAAGATATGTGCAACGGTAAGGAGCGCATGACCCCATAGGTAGATTAATATATCAGTATAGTTAAGCATGGATCGAACCATGTCCAATAAGGTTAGATTCCTTCTTTCTGACACACCATTAATTATGGAGTAGTTGGAGATATAAAATGTTAAACTATTCCTAGTTCTTTTAAGAACTCATAAAACTCGGTACTCATATACTCGCCTTCTCGGTCTGATCGAAGAGCCTTAACATAGTTACCTGTTTGGTTTTAGGGCCTTGAATTCCTTGAATTTATCAAAAGCTTCGGATATATGTTTCATTAAGTACATGAATCTGTACCTAGTATGGTCATATGTGAATGTTATGAAACACTGAAAATCATCTCGTGCCACTTCAAAAGGGCTCTTTCAAGTGGATCATTCCAAGTTTTTCAGCAGCTCTTTCAAAAGTCCATGTGAAGGGTAACTTAGTCATTTTGCCTTGAAGGCAAGATTCACAAGTTGGATAGGAATCTGATCCCTCTAACACCCCCAAGATATTTAGGGTATATTACAGCATCGTGGACCCCTACGTGGGCTCACCAGGCAAAATAAATAATACCACTCATCTGACCATCACGGTCAGCGAGAAAACACACATCACCAAGATGAAAATTAATTAAAACACCCGGTACAACCGGCAAGCCAGACATCATCGAAAATCACACATAAAATTTAGTATACAATCCATCTTCTAAATCAAAATGCCTAAGTACTCGCGAATACTAACTCTCAATTTACAAGTTTTGAAAACAAACGTTTAAAATGGAAAATCAAAATAAAAGAACTCATTTGCACATGTCAACAACCCTGGACAACATCCTCGTACTGCTCCAGTGCTCGATCGAACGGCTGAACGCAAAGGGGTTAGCAATTACACTAGTACAAGTAATCCAGGCAAACCATTTGCTTATACATTTCATAGTACATGCATATAATCATTTCAAAAATCAAATCAAGACATGTCTTTTCTCGGAAAACAAACAATCAGTAATCACAGTTGAAAACTTGCCTAGGACCAGGGCTAAACCACTGGTCCGATCTAAGGCCTCTATGGACCCTCCTGGACTGGCCATAGTTAACAATCACGCACATGACTAGCCTAGGACCGGGGCTAAACCATGGGTCCCATCCGAGGCCTCTATGGACCCTCCCAGACTGTCTATCCAAACAAGCTCGTGAATCAGGAGCGAAATCACAGATTCCTCCGAGGCCCCATCGGACCCTCCCTGAGTGAGCAATGCACACACATATACATTACCATTTCATGTTAAGCATAAGGGTTTCACAAGAATACCTGCCTTGAGAAATTGACGACGAGATGAATGGAAAAGTTAACCACGCCCGCTAGGAACCGACAACCCCGAACCTAACGATTCGAAGAATACAATCACAACCAGTTCTACACGAGTACGAAAATGGAATACAACCGAAAATCCACCTACGATTCATGTAAATTCATACAAAACAACAACGAGGGCGGGTCGCAACCGTACCCTCTCGATTTCACAAATACTGCAAAATTTGCCATGAACTCATAGGGAAACATGAATACCACTAAGATTAATCACATACATCATGCATTAATCAACAACGCAGAACAAATTGGCCATTAAATCGAAAACCCCTAAATTCCCCAAAAATAGTGTTCTAAGAGATTACCTCGGGTCGAAGACGAAGAACATAAGTATATGTTTTTAATCTGTTGGAACAATATTTTTTAGATCATTTTATACATTTTGATGATGTGTTATTAACCAAAATTTACTTAAACATATTTTTCCTTCAGCTAACGTACGTAAACCAAACCTTTATAATGTACATAACATTCATAGTTTTTGTAAAGATTTTCTGTACAGGTAACGTACGTAATGTACGTAACATTCATAGTTTTTATAAGATTTTATGTACAGGTAACGTACGTAACCCGTTCAATCTAACGTACGTAATGTTTGACATATTCTGACCGTTGCAAAAGTCATTAGCCGTCACAACAAGTCGTCACACTCAACGGATCTCTGACTGGAAGATAACGTGCGTAAGCATACATTGCATAACGTACGTAACGCATTTTATCAGATCTCTCTAGACCATTTCTCCCTATTCATTACGGCCTCTACTCAAACCATATAACGTACGTAGTAATGATAACGTATGTAATTCAGAGTGCCTAATGTACGTAAGCAGTGAAACTGCTCCAACGGGAAAATCAGCTCAAGAAGGCTATAAATAGCTCACTTCAAGGAGATGGAAAACACACAAGTATTCTGATCTTACAAGCATACTCAAGTAATTCCAAGCAAATAATTCGAGAGTTATACTTATTCTATATTGTGATACGAGAAGATTTGCTCTATTATTTCCAATCTTTATTCTTGTATCAAAGAGAGATATATCGTGTAAAGTCGAGTTCCTACTCGCATTTGTTTTTGTAAAGGTTATCTTGTACCCGGAAAAATAAGAGAGTTTTAGTGAGGTTGTTCTTGAGCCCGGAAATCAAGAAATTGTAA